>JAOEGL010000012.1:3444405-4833811 GCA_034509955.1 Urosaurus nigricauda | reverse complement strand
TTCCTTCCCTCCTTCCCTCCCTCCCACCTTTTCATTTCTCCTTCCTTCCTTTTACCTTCCTCTTTCGTTCTTTCTTTCTTTCCTTCCTTCTTCCCTTCCATTTCCTTCCCTCCTTCCCTCCCTCCCACCTTTCATTTCTCCTTCCTTCCTTTTACCTTCCTCTTTCTTTCTTTCTTTCCTTCCTTCCTTCTTCCCTTCCATTTCCTTCCCTCCTTCCCTCCCTCCCACTTTTCATTTCTCCTTCCTTCCTTTTACCTTCCTCTTCTTTCTTTCTTTCTTTCCTTCCTTCTTCCCTTCCATTTCCTTCCCTCCTTCCCTCCCTCCCACCTTTCATTTCTCCTTCCTTCCTTTTACCTTCCTCTTTCTTTCTTTCTTTCTTTCTTTCCTTCCTTCTTCCCTTCCATTTCCTTCCCTCCTTCCCTCCCTCCCACCTTTCATTTCTCCTTCCTTCCTTTTACCTTCCTCTTTCTTTCTTTCTTTCTTTCCTTCCTTCTTCCCTTCCATTTCCTTCCCTCCTTCCCTCCCTCCCACCTTTCATTTCTCCTTCCTTCCTTTTACCTTCCTCTTTCTTTCTTTCTTTCTTTCCTTCCTTCTTCCCTTCCATTTCCTTCCCTCCTTCCCTCCCCTCCCACCTTTCATTTCTCCTTCCTTCCTTTTACCTTCCTCTTTCTTTCTTTCTTTCTTTCTTTCCTTCCTTCCTTCTTCCCTTCCATTTCCTTCCCTCCTTCCCTCCCTCCCACCTTTCCATTTCTCCTTCCTTCCTTTTACCTTCCTCTTTCTTTCTTTCTTTCTGCTTCCTTCCTTCTTCCCTTCCATTTCCTTCCCTCCTTCCCTCCCTCCCACCTTTCATTTCTCCTTCCTTCCTTTTACCTTCCTCTTTCTTTCTTTCTTTCTTTCCTTCCTTCTTCCCTTCCATTTCCTTCCCTCCTTCCCTCCCTCCCACCTTTCATTTCTCCTTCCTTCCTTTTACCTTCCTCTTTCTTCTTTCTTTCTTTCCTTCCTTCCTTCTTCCCTTCCATTTCCTTCCCTCCTTCCCTCCCTCCCACTTTCATTTCTCCTTCCTTCCTTTTACCTTCCTCTTTCTTTCTTTCTTTCTTTCCTTCCTTCTTCCCTTCCATTTCCTTCCCTCCTTCCCTCCCTCCCACCTTTCATTTCTCCTTCCTTCCTTTTACCTTCCTCTTTCTTTCTTTCTTTCTTTCCTTCCTTCTTCCCTTCCATTTCCTTCCCTCCTTCCCTCCCTCCCACCTTTCATTTCTCCTTCCTTCCTTTTACCTTCCTCTTTCTTTCTTTCTTTCTTTCCTCTTTCCTTCTTCCCTTCCATTTCCTTCCCTCCTTCCCTCCCTCCCACCTTTCATTTCTCCTTCCTTCCTTTTACCTTCCTCTTTCTTTCTTTCTTTCTTTCCTTCCTTCCTTCTTCCCTTCCATTTCCTTCCCTCCTTCCCTCCCTCCCACCTTTCATTTCTCCTTCCTTCCTTTTACCTTCCTCTTTCTTTCTTTCTTTCTTTCTTTCCTTCCTTCTTCCCTTCCATTTCCTTCCCTCCTTCCCTCCCTCCCACCTTTCATTTCTCCTTCCTTCCTTTTACCTTCCTCTTTCTTTCTTTCTTTCTTTCCTTCCTTCTTCCCTTCCATTTCCTTCCCTCCTTCCCTCCCTCCCACCTTTCATTTCTCCTTCCTTCCTTTTACCTTCCTCTTTCTTTTCTTTCTTTCTTTCCTTCCTTCTTCCCTTCCATTTCCTTCCCTCCTTCCCTCCCTCCCACCTTTCATTTCTCCTTCCTTCCTTTTACCTTCCTTCTTTCTTTCTTTCTTTCTTTCTTTCCTTCCTTCTTCCCTTCCATTTCCTTCCCTCCTTCCCTCCCTCCCACCTTTCATTTCTCCTTCCTTCCTTTTACCTTCCTCTTTCTTTCTTTCTTTCTTTCTTCCTTCCTTCCTTCTTCCCTTCCATTTCCTTCCCTCCTTCCCTCCCTCCCACCTTTCATTTCTCCTTCCTTCCTTTTACCTTCCTCTTTCTTTCTTTCTTTCTTTCCTTCCTTCTTCCCTTCCATTTCCTTCCCTCCTTCCCTCCCTCCCACCTTTCATTTCTCCTTCCTTCCTTTTACCTTCCTCTTTCTTTCTTTCTTTCTTTTCTTCTTCTTTCCTTCCTTCTTCCCTTCCGATTTCCTTCCCTCCTTCCCTCCCTCCCACCTTTCATTTCTCCTTCCTTCCTTTTACCTTCCTCTTTCTTTCTTTCTTTCTTTCTTCCTTCTTCCCTTCCATTTCCTTCCCTCCTTCCCTCCCTCCCACCTTTCATTTCTCCTTCCTTCCTTTACCTTCCTCTTTCTGTTCTTTCTTTCTTTCCTTCCTTCTTCCCTTCCATTTCCTTCCCTCCTTCCCTCCCTCCCACCTTTCATTTCTCCTTCCTTCCTTTTACCTTCCTCTTTCTTTCTTTCTTTCCTTCCTTCCTTCTTCCCCTTCCATTTCCTTCCCTCCTTCCCTCCCTCCCACTTTTCATTTCTCCTTCCTTCCTTTTACCTTCCTCTTTCTTTCTTTCTTTCTTTCTTTCCTTCTTCCCTTCCATTTCCTTCCCTCCTTCCCTCCCTCCCACCTTTCATTTCTCCTTCCTTCCTTTTACCTTCCTCTTTCTTTCTTTCTTTCTTTCCTTCCTTCTTCCCTTCCATTTCCTTCCCTCCTTCCCTCCCTCCCACCTTTCATTTCTCCTTCCTTCCTTTTACCTTCCTCTTTCTTTCTTTCTTTCTTTCTTTCCTTCCTTCTTCCCTTCCATTTCCTTCCCTCCTTCCCTCCCTCCCACCTTTCATTTCTCCTTCCTTCCTTTTACCTTCCTCTTTCTTTCTTTCTTTCTTTCTTTCCTTCCTTCTTCCCTTCCATTTCCTTCCCTCCTTCCCTCCCTCCCACCTTTCATTTTCTCCTTCCTTCCTTTTACCTTCCTCTTTCTTTCTTTCTTTCTTTCCTTCTTCCCTTCCATTTCCTTCCCTCCTTCCCTCCCTCCCACCTTTCATTTCTCCTTCCTTCCTTTTACCTTCCTCTTTTTTTCTTTCTTTCTTTCCTTCCTTCTTCCCTTCCATTTCCTTCCCTCCTTCCCTCCCTCCCACCTTTCATTTCTCCTTCCTTCCTTTTACCTTCCTCTTTCTTTCTTTCTTTCTTCTTTCTTTCCTTCTTCCCTTCCATTTCCTTCCCTCCTTCCCTCCCTCCCACCTTTCATTTCTCCTTCCTTCCTTTACCTTCCTCTTTCTTTCTTTCTTTCTTTCTTTCCTTCTTCCCTTCCATTTCCTTCCCTCCTTCCCTCCCTCCCACCTTTCATTTCTCCTTCCTTCCTTTTACCTTCCTCTTTCTTTCTTTCTTTCTTTCTTTCCTTCCTTCTTCCCTTCCATTTCCTTCCCTCCTTCCCTCCCTCCCACCTTTCATTTCTCCTTCCTTCCTTTTACCTTCCTCTTTCTTTCTTTCTTTCTTTCCTTCCTTCTTCCCTTCCATTTCCTTCCCTCCTTCCCTCCCTCCCACCTTTCATTTCTCCTTCCTTCCTTTTACCTTCCTCTTTCTTTCTTTCTTTCTTTCCTTCCTTCTTCCCTTCCATTTCCTTCCCTCCTTCCTTCCCTCCCACCTTTCATTTCTCCTTCCTTCCTTTTACCTTCCTCTTTCTTTCTTTCTTTCTTTCTTTCCTTCCTTCTTCCCTTCCATTTCCTTCCCTCCTTCCCTCCCTCCCACCTTTCATTTCTCCTTCCTTCGTTTTACCTTCCTCTTTTCTTTCTTTCTTTTCTTTCCTTCCTTCTTCCCTTCCATTTCCTTCCCTCCTTCCCTCCCTCCCACCTTTCATTTCTCCTTCCTTCCTTTTACCTTCCTCTTTCTTTCTTTCTTTCTTTCCTTCCTTCTTCCCTTCCATTTCCTTCCCTCCTTCCCCTCCCTCCCACCTTTCATTTCTCCTTCCTTCCTTTTACCTTCCTCTTTCTTTCTTTCTTTCTTTCCTTCCTTCTTCCCTTCCATTTCCTTCCCTCCTTCCCTCCCTCCCACCTTTCATTTCTCCTTCCTTCCTTTTACCTTCCTCTTTCTTTCTTTCTTTCTTTCTTTCCTTCTTCCCTTCCATTTCCTTCCCTCCTTCCCTCCCTCCCACCTTTCATTTCTCCTTCCTTCCTTTTACCTTCCTCTTTCTTTCTTTCTTTCTTTCCTTCCTTCTTCCCTTCCATTTCCTTCCCTCCTTCCCTCCCTCCCACCTTTCATTTCTCCTTCCTTCCTTTTACCTTCCTCTTTCTTTCTTTCTTTCTTTCTTTCTTTCCTTCCTTCTTCCCTTCCATTTCCTTCCCTCCTTCCCTCCCTCCCACCTTTCATTTCTCCTTCCTTCCTTTTACCTTCCTCTTTCTTTCTTTCTTTCTTTCTTTCTTTCCTTCCTTCTTCCCTTCCATTTCCTTCCCTCCTTCCCTCCCTCCCACCTTTCATTTCTCCTTCCTTCCTTTTACCTTCCTCTTTCTTTCTTTCTTTCTTTCCTTCCTTCTTCCCTTCCATTTCCTTCCCTCCTTCCCTCCCTCCCACCTTTCATTTCTCCTTCCTTCCTTTACCTTCCTCTTTCTTTCTTTCTTTCTTTCCTTCCTTCTTCCCTTCCATTTCCTTCCCTCCTTCCCTCCCTCCCACCTTTCATTTCTCCTTCCTTCCTTTTACCTTCCTCTTTCTTTCTTTCTTTCTTTCCTTCCTTCTTCCCTTCCATTTCCTTCCCTCCTTCCCTCCCTCCCACCTTTCATTTCTCCTTCCTTCCTTTTACCTTCCTCTTTCTTTCTTTCTTTCTTTCCTTCCTTCTTCCCTTCCATTTCCTTCCCTCCTTCCCTCCCTCCCACCTTTCATTTCTCCTTCCTTCCTTTTACCTTCCTCTTTCTTTCTTTCTTTCTTTCCTTCCTTCTTCCCTTCCATTTCCTTCCCTCCTTCCCTCCCTCCCACCTTTCATTTCTCCTTCCTTCCTTTTACCTTCCTCTTTCTTTCTTTCTTTCTTTCTTTCCTTCTTCCCTTCCATTTCCTTCCCTCCTTCCCTCCCTCCCACCTTTCATTTCTCCTTCCTTCCTTTTACCTTCCTCTTTCTTTCTTTCTTTCTTTCCTTCCTTCTTCCCTTCCATTTCCTTCCCTCCTTCCCTCCCTCCCACCTTTCATTTCTCCTTCCTTCCTTTTACCTTCCTCTTTCTTTCTTTCTTTCTTTCCTTCCTTCTTCCCTTCCATTTCCTTCCCTCCTTCCCTCCCTCCCACCTTTCATTTCTCCTTCCTTCCTTTTACCTTCCTCTTTCTTTCTTTCTTTCTTTCCTTCCTTCTTCCCTTCCATTTCCTTCCCTCCTTCCCTCCCTCCCACCTTTCATTTCTCCTTCCTTCCTTTTACCTTCCTCTTTCTTTCTTTCTTTCTTTCCTTCCTTCTTCCCTTCCATTTCCTTCCCTCCTTCCCTCCCTCCCACCTTTCATTTCTCCTTCCTTCCTTTTACCTTCCTCTTTCTTTCTTTCTTTCTTTCCTTCCTTCTTCCCTTCCATTTCCTTCCCTCCTTCCCTCCCTCCCACCTTTCATTTCTCCTTCCTTCCTTTTACCTTCCTCTTTCTTTCTTCTTTCTTTCCTTCCTTCTTCCCTTCCATTTCCTTCCCTCCTTCCCTCCCTCCCACCTTTCATTTCTCCTTCCTTCCTTTTACCTTCCTCTTTCTTTCTTTCTTTCTTTCTTTCCTTCCTTCTTCCCTTCCATTTCCTTCCCTCCTTCCCTCCCTCCCACCTTTCATTTCTCCTTCCTTCCTTTTACCTTCCTCTTTCTTTCTTTCTTTCTTTCCTTCCTTCTTCCCTTCCATTTCCTTCCCTCCTTCCCTCCCTCCCACCTTTCATTTCTCCTTCCTTCCTTTTACCGTCCTCTTTCTTTCTTTCTTTCTTTCCTTCCTTCTTCCCTTCCATTTCCTTCCCTCCTTCCCTCCCTCCCACCTTTCATTTCTCCTTCCTTCCTTTTACCTTCCTCTTTCTTTCTTTCTTTCTTTCTTTCTTTCCTTCTTCCCTTCCATTTCCTTCCCTCCTTCCCTCCCTCCCACCTTTCATTTCTCCTTCCTTCCTTTTACCTTCCTCTTTCTTTCTTTCTTTCTTTCCTTCCTTCTTCCCTTCCATTTCCTTCCCTCCTTCCCTCCCTCCCACCTTTCATTTCTCCTTCCTTCCTTTTACCTTCCTCTTTCTTTCTTTCTTTCTTTCCTTCTTCCCTTCCATTTCCTTCCCTCCTTCCCTCCCCTCCCACCTTTCATTTCCTCCTTCCTTCCTTTTACCTTCCTCTTTCTTTCTTTCTTTCTTTCCTTCTTCCCTTCCATTTCCTTCCCTCCTTCCCTCCCTCCCACCTTTCATTTCTCCTTCCTTCCTTTTACCTTCCTCTTTTTTCTTTCTTTCTTTCCTTCCTTCTTCCCTTCCATTTCCTTCCCTCCTTCCTCCTCCCTCCCTCCTTTCATTCCTTCCTTCCTTTACCTTCCTCTTTCTTTCTTTCTTTCTTTCTTTCCTTCCTTCTTCCCTTCCATTTCCTTCCCTCCTTCCCTCCCTCCCACCTTTCATTTCTCCTTCCTTCCTTTTACCTTCCTCTTTCTTTCTTTCTTTCTTTCCTTCCTTCTTCCCTTCCATTTCCTTCCCTCCTTCCCTCCCTCCCACCTTTCATTTCTCCTTCCTTCCTTTTACCTTCCTCTTTCTTTCTTTCTTTCTTTCTTTCCTTCTTCCCTTCCATTTCCTTCCCTCCTTCCCTCCCTCCCACCTTTCATTTCTCCTTCCTTCCTTTTACCTTCCTCTTTCTTTCTTTCTTTCTTTCTTTCTTTCCTTCCTTCTTCCCTTCCATTTCCTTCCCTCCTTCCCTCCCTCCCACCTTTCATTTCTCCTTCCTTCCTTTTACCTTCCTCTTTCTTTCTTTCTTTCTTTCCTTCCTTCTTCCCTTCCATTTCCTTCCCTCCTTCCCTCCCTCCCACCTTTCATTTCTCCTTCCTTCCTTTTACCTTCCTCTTTCTTTCTTTCTTTCTTTCCTTCTTCCCTTCCATTTCCTTCCCTCCTTCCCTCCCTCCCACCTTTCATTTCTCCTTCCTTCCTTTTACCTTCCTCTTTCTTTCTTTCTTTCTTTCTTTCCTTCCTTCTTCCCTTCCATTTCCTTCCCTCCTTCCCTCCCTCCCACCTTTCATTTCTCCTTCCTTCCTTTTACCTTCCTCTTTCTTTCTTTCTTTCTTTCTTTCCTTCCTTCTTCCCTTCCATTTCCTTCCCTCCTTCCCTCCCTCCCACCTTTCATTTCTCCTTCCTTCCTTTTACCTTCCTCTTTCTTTCTTTCTTTCTTTCCTTCCTTCTTCCCTTCCATTTCCTTCCCTCCTTCCCTCCCTCCCACCTTTCATTTCTCCTTCCTTCCTTTTACCTTCCTCTTTCTTTCTTTCTTTCTTTCCTTCCTTCTTCCCTTCCATTTCCTTCCCTCCCTTCCCTCCCTCCCACCTTTCATTTCTCCTTCCTTCCTTTTACCTTCCTCTTTCTTTCTTTCTTTCTTTCTTTCCTTCCTTCTTCCCTTCCATTTCCTTCCCTCCTTCCCTCCCTCCCACCTTTCATTTCTCCTTCCTTCCTTTTACCTTCCTCTTTCTTTCTTTCTTTCTTTCTTTCCTTCTTCCCTTCCATTTCCTTCCCTCCTTCCCTCCCTCCCACCTTTCATTTCTCCTTCCTTCCTTTTACCTTCCTCTTTCTTTCTTTCTTTCTTTCTTCCTTCCTTCTTCCCTTCCATTTCCTTCCCTCCTTCCCTCCCTCCCACCTTTCATTTCTCCTTCCTTCCTTTTACCTTCCTCTTTCTTTCTTTCTTTCTTTCTTTCCTTCTTCCCTTCCATTTCCTTCCCTCCTTCCCTCCCTCCCACCTTTCATTTCTCCTTCCTTCCTTTTACCTTCCTCTTTCTTTCTTTCTTTCTTTCTTTCCTTCTTCCCTTCCATTTCCTTCCCTCCTTCCCTCCCTCCCACCTTTCATTTCTCCTTCCTTCCTTTTACCTTCCTCTTTCTTTCTTTCTTTCTTTCCTTCCTTCTTCCCTTCCATTTCCTTCCCTCCTTCCCTCCCTCCCACCTTTCATTTCTCCTTCCTTCCTTTTACCTTCCTCTTTCTTTCTTTCTTTCTTTCCTTCCTTCTTCCCTTCCATTTCCTTCCCTCCTTCCCTCCCTCCCACCTTTCATTTCTCCTTCCTTCCTTTACCTTCCTCTTTCTTTCTTTCTTTCTTTCTTTCCTTCTTCCCTTCCATTTCCTTCCCTCCTTCCCTCCCTCCCACCTTTCATTTCTCCTTCCTTCCTTTTACCTTCCTCTTTCTTTCTTTCTTTCTTTCTTTCTTTCCTTCTTCCCTTCCATTTCCTTCCCTCCTTCCCTCCCTCCCACCTTTCATTTCTCCTTCCTTCCTTTTACCTTCCTCTTTCTTTCTTTCTTTCTTTCCTTCCTTCTTCCCTTCCATTTCCTTCCCTCCTTCCCTCCCTCCCACCTTTCATTTCTCCTTCCTTCCTTTTACCTTCCTCTTTCTTTCTTTCTTTCTTTCCTTCCTTCTTCCCTTCCATTTCCTTCCCTCCTTCCCTCCCTCCCACCTTTCATTTCTCCTTCCTTCCTTTTACCTTCCTCTTTCTTTCTTTCTTTCTTTCTTTCTTTCTTTCCTTCCTTCTTCCCTTCCATTTCCTTCCCTCCTTCCCTCCCTCCCACCTTTCATTTCTCCTTCCTTCCTTTTACCTTCCTCTTTCTTTCTTTCTTTCTTTCTTTCCTTCCTTCTTCCCTTCCATTTCCTTCCCTCCTTCCCTCCCTCCCACCTTTCATTTCTCCTTCCTTCCTTTTACCTTCCTCTTTCTTTCTTTCTTTCTTTCCTTCCTTCTTCCCTTCCATTTCCTTCCCTCCTTCCCTCCCTCCCACCTTTCATTTCTCCTTCCTTCCTTTTACCTTCCTCTTTCTTTCTTTCTTTCTTTCTTTCCTTCCTTCTTCCCTTCCATTTCCTTCCCTCCTTCCCTCCCTCCCACCTTTCATTTCTCCTTCCTTCCTTTTACCTTCCTCTTTCTTTCTTTCTTTCTTTCCTTCCTTCTTCCCTTCCATTTCCTTCCTTCCCTCCTTCCTTCCCTCCCACCTTTCATCTCCCCCCTTCCTTCCTTTTTTCTTTTACCTTCCCCTACTTACTTACTTTCTTTCCTTCCTTCCTTCCTTCCTTCCTTTCCTTCTCCCCCCCCCCTTTTCTCTTTCTTTCTCTTTCCTTCCTTCCTCTTCCTTCCCTTCTTTTCCTCCCTTCCTTCCTTCTTCCCTCTCTCCCTCCTTTCCATCTTTCTTCCTTCCCTCCTTTTCCTTCCTGATCCTCCTCTTTCTCTCCACCTCCTCCTCCTCCTCCATCCCTCCTTCCCCCCTCTCTCTCCTTCCTTCCTTCATCCTTTCCTTCCTTCCCTCTTTTACTTTCCTTCCTTCTCCCTTTCCTTCCTTCCTTCCTTCTTTCCTTCCCTTCCTTTCTTTATTTCCTTCCTTCCTTCCTTCCTTCATTCTTTCCTTCCTTCCCCTCTTTCCTTTCCTTTCTTCTCCCTTTCCTTCCTTCTTTCCTTCCCTTCCTTTCTTTATTTCCTTCCTTCCTTCCTTCCTTCATTCTTTCCTTCCTTCCCTCTTTCCTTTCCTTTCTTCTCCCTTTCCTTCCTTCCTTCTTTCCTTCCCTTCCTTTCTTTATTTCCTTCCTTCCTTCCTTCATTCATTCTTTCCTTCCTTCCCCTCTTTCCTTTCCTTTCTTCTCCCTTTCCTTTCCTTCCTTCCTTCCTTCCTTCCTTCCTTTCTTTCTTTCTTTCTTTCTTTCCATCCATCCATCCATCTCTCTGACAGAGGTCTCACAAAAGTCCAGTTCCCAAATATCCCTGGAACTGAAACCAGGGCAGTTAAACCGCTTTCGAACTGGATTATTTCTGCAGTGCGTTTAGCAGCTCCTCCTTTTGGGGCATAAAACCAGAATTTCCCCCCCCCCCCCCCAATTTTTCCATCCCTTTGCTCTTAATATCTCTATATCTACATCCTTTGGCTTGTTTTCCTTCCCCTTAAAGGGATTTCTGTGAAAAGTGTCTTTTGTGGGGCACGAAAATCCCCCAAAACTGGAAACCTTTCCTTCCATTCGGCTGCATTATTTCCAAAAAATCTTGGTCCCTTTGCTTTTGGAGGCCTTTCTAAAGACTCGACTCATTTTTAAAAATATTCCTTTCAATGCAAGAAATTTAGGGACTGTAGGAAAGGGTTTTTATTTGAAGCCTTATATTTGGGAAGGCAATGCTTGGGTCCCAAAAACACTACAAAAATAACCCACTTTAAGAGTTTGCAAACTGCTTTGCTTTGCAAGGGATTTCTTCTTCTTCATTTTGTAGCAACTGATGATTATATTTTGGGTAGAATAATTTTGTGGATTATAAAAATAATGCACACATTTTAAAGCCGTTGCAGGGGAAAATTTTAAAAGCTAGATCCAGCGGGAGCTGAATTATTATTATTATTATTATTATTATTATTATTATTATCCCAGAAAAACCTTGATTTTTTTCTGTATGAAACAGAGCAAGCGATTTCATGTTTTTAAAATAATTTCATTTATATAGGGACCCAAGGCGGCTCCCAGATTTTAAAAACATTAAACAAGAAAATTAAATTATTTGGGCAGCTGTTTTTGTGTGATATGTAATTCGTTTCCATTTAACACCCTGCACTCGCTGTTTATTGGAATAATAATATTATTAATAAACATGCCATCACTGAATTTAGAGAAATAATAATTTCTATAATTATTCTATAAAGCAGCTCCAATAAAGCTTCTATAAAGCAAGAGCAGAAATAATAATAATGTAATTATTTATTACTTACTAGTAATAATATAACTGCTTCTATAAAAGCAACAGCAATAATATTAATGTAATTAATTACATACTAATACCAATAATGTAACTATGATTCTATAAATCAGTAGCAATAATAATAATAATGATGTAATTACATAATAATAACAATAATGTAACTATGCTTCTATAAATCAGTAGCAGTAATAATAAAAATAACGTAATTATTTATTAAATAATAATAAAACTATGCTTCTATAAATCAGTAGCAATAATAAAAATAACGTAATTATTTATTACATAATAATATAACTATGCTTCTATAAATCAGTAGCAATAATAAAAATGTAATTATTTATTACATAATAATATAACTATGCTTCTATAAATCAATAGCAATAATAGCTCTGCTCCGCTCTGGACCCACAACAAACTCCAACTCCCAGAATCCCATAGCCTTGAGCCAGGGCAGTTAAAGCGGTCCCAAACCGGGTTATTTCTCCAGTGTGGACACAGTGATAGCATTGTGAGAGATGTAATCCTGCTTCTGCTAGAATGGCTTGCAATGCATCTGGCCTATGAGCCACAGACAGGCAAAAAAAGTTGCTTTTGGGCTGGTTTGAAGGTGCGGCGTTTAGATGACACGTGCCCCGAAGCCAGCCCAAAAGCGTCCTTATGCAGAGAAAAGCCGTTCCAAAAAGAAGCAGCTTTTTAAAGCCGTGTGGTCATGACATGAGCACTCGAGCCGCCTTCGGAGCTGGCCCGTGTGGTCGATGGGGTCTCGACGCGGCTTTAAAAAAGGCACTTTCGAGCCGCTTTTTCCCGCCCGCCTGTTTCGGGGTTATTCCCGCAGAGTGTTTTTGCCGTCCTCCATGCCCTCCTCTTTCCTTTGCAGAGCCCTGCCCCGGAGGGCGCCCGCCGTCCTCGTCGTCGTCGCTGCGTCCGCACGCGTCGAAGTCCGCGTCGGAGAAGACGACGCGCGTCCGGACGGTGCTGAACGAGAAGCAGCTGCACACGCTGCGGACCTGCTACGCGGCCAACCCTCGTCCGGACGCCTTGATGAAGGAGCAGCTGGTGGAGATGACCGGCCTCAGCCCCAGGGTCATCCGGGTCTGGTTCCAGAACAAGCGCTGCAAGGACAAGAAGAAGGCTGTCCTCCTCAAGCAGATCCAGCAGCAGCAACAACAGCAGCACAATGGGGACAAGACAGTAAGGAGGGAAGGAGGGAAGGAGGGAATGGAGGGATGGATAGAGGGAGGGAGGAAGAGGAGGAGAAGGAGAAGGTCCTTCTCATGGGACAGGTCCAGCAGCACATGGGGACAAGGCAATGGAAGGAAGGAAGGAAGGAAGGGGATGAATGAAGGGAGGAAGAGGATGGAGAGGTAGGAAAAGGAAGAAGGAAAGAGTGGAGGACAAGAAGGAAGGCCATCCTCTTCAAGCAGACCCAGCAACAGCAGCACAATGGGGACAAGACAGTAAGGAGAGAAGGAAGGAAGGAAGGAGAGAATGGAGGGAGAAGAGGAGAAGAAAAAGGCCATCCTCATGAAACAGGTCCAGGAGCACATGGGGACAAGGCAGGTGAGAAGAGGAGGAAGGAAGGAAGGAAGGGGAAGAGAAGAAGTGGATGGAGGGAGGAAGAAGATGCAGAGGTAGGAAAAGGAGGAAGGAGAGAGTGGAGAGAGTGGAGGACAAGAAGTAAGGCCATCCTCTTCAAGCAGACCCAGCAACAGCAGCACAATGTGGGGACAAGACAGTAAGGAGAGAAGGAGGGAAGGAGGGATGGATAGAGGGATGGAGGAGAGAAGAAGGCCATCCTCATGAAACAGGTCCAGCAGCACATGGGGACAAGGCAATGGAAGGAAGGAAGGAAGGAAGGAAGGGGATGGATGAAGGGAGGAAGAGGATGGAGAGGTAGGAAAAGGAAGAAGGAGAGAGTGGAGGACAAGAAGTAAGGCCATACTCTTCAAGCAGACCCAGCAACAGCAGCACAATGGGGACAAGACAGTAAGGAAGAAGGGAAGGAGAGGATGGAGGGATGGATAGAGGGATGGAGGAAGAGGAGGAGAAGGAGAAGGTCCTTCTCATGAAAAAAGGTCCAGCAGCACATGGGGACAAGGCAGTGAGGAAGAGAAGGGAGGAAGGAAGGGATGGATGAAGGGAGGAAGAGGATCGAGGGAGGAAGAGGATGGAGAGGTAGGAAAAGGAAGAAGGAGAGAGTGGAGGACAAGAAAGGCAATCTTCTTCAAGCAGATCCAGCAGCAGCAACAACAGCAGCACAATGGGGACAAGACAGTAAGGAAGGAGAGAATGGAGGGATGGATAGGGAGGGAGGGGAGGAGAAGAAGGCCATCCTCATGAAACAGGTCCACTGGGTGACCTTGGGCAGGTCACACTCTCTCGGCCTCAAAGGAAGGCTATGGCGAACCTCCTCTGAACAGATCTTGCCAAGAAAGCCCTGTGATAAGAGTCGACATAACGACATAAGTTGCAAACAACTTGAAGGTACACGACAACAACAACAACCCACAATATCAGCAGTCATTCCAAGTCTTTGCTATTTTCTGCAAGTAATGTGGTGAAGATTTCGCTCCTATGGGTTTCATGGGTGACCTGGGAATCGGACCCTGGTCTCCAGTATCATAGTCCAGCACTACTACTACTACTTATTATTATTATTAAACTTTATTTGTAAAGCGTTGTAAATTTGTACAGCACTATACAGAATAATCAGATTAATTAAAATAAATAAATTAAAACCTGCAGGAGGCATACATTCTAGAAACAGTAATTCCAAATGCAATGTAAACTGAAACAATAGCTATAAAACAAGATAAGTTATTGTATTATAGATCAGATGCTGATGCTGATTACTATTATTATTATTATTATTATGAATTATGTTTATTTATATTCTGCCTTCCTCCCAGTACAGGGACTCAAGGCGGCTTATAAATCTATGACAAAATGACAAAGGAACTGAGATTTATGTAATGGGCCATAATTCCATAGCAAATGGAGAAAAATGCTTGGAAGGCCACACAGTTCCCATCCCTGGGTGAAAACCCGGAGTGGATACGCTGCCCCGCTGACCTGGGAGCCCCCCTTTTTTCCCATTCCTCCCTTCCATGCTCCATCTGTGACCTTTCCACTTTGAAACCGGTCGAGTCCACTGACCTTTTCCTTCTCTAACGTCCTCGTTTTGTCCTCCAAAGAGTCTGCAGGGCCTGACGGGGACCCCGCTGGTGGCAGGCAGTCCGATCCGGCACGACAGCGCAGTGCAGGGAAGCGCGGTGGAGGTCCAGACCTATCAGCCCCCCTGGAAAGCGCTCAGCGACTTCGCCCTGCAAAGCGACTTGGACCAACCCGCCTTCCAACAACTGGTAAGAGATGGGCAGAAATTCCTCCCCTTATTCTGGAGAAAGGACTTCAGCACCCATCATCCTTCGCCGCAGGTTGCTTTAGCTGGATCTCACGGGAATTGTCGCTGCGATGATGATGATGACTAACTTTGTGCCTCTACGGAGTACGAGAAATTTTACCCTTCCCCCTGGAAAAAGGACTTCAACACCCATCATCCTCCATCATGGGATGTTTTAGCTGGATCTAATGGGAGTTGTTGCTGTGTTTATGGCAATTGTTAATTTTGTGCCTCTACTGAGATGAGAAATTCTAACCCTCCTCCTGGATAAAGGATTTCAGCACCCGTCATCCTTCACCGTGGGTTGTTCCAGCTCAGGATAATGGGACTTATTGTTGTGATTATTATTAGTTTTGTGTCTCTACTGAAATGCTGGGGGTGGGATGAGGAGACATATTTTCCTTCTACCTTCACCTTGCCTTTCACACAGTGAAATTATAGCACTTTAGTTCCACTTTAACTGCCCTGGCTGCATCCTATGGATTCACAGTGACTAAAACAGCTAAAATTAATTTTAATGCTCTCAATCTATCCATGGAAGGGGGAAAATTTATGAAAGGACTTTGGAGATAGGACTTCAACACCCATCGTCCTGCACCAAATGGTTGTTTTAGCTGGGGCTAATGGGAGTTGTTGCTGCAATGATGGTTAATTTTGTGCTTTTATTGAGATGGGGAAAGGGGCATCCTTGCTTTCTGCCTTCGTCACTTCGCTGGTTACCAGGGACCCTTTCACACCATAAAATTATAGCACTATGATTCCACTTTAACTGCATTGACTAAGGTCTTAGAGTAACTAAAACAGATTTTTTAAAAATCCCTTTATGCTCTCAATATATCCAGCAAAGGGGAAAATATCACAGAGTTTACTGAACAAGATCAACAGGTTGCAGAAAATCAGCCAGTTTGCAGCCACTTGGAGCAATTAAAACAATTCAGAAAAAAATATATAAAAGTGGAGAAATAAAGCTGAGGACAAAGAGAGGAAATTGGGAGAAGGCAAATAAAACCAGGACATTTTAAAAGTGGTGTAAAAGTGGAATGATGGAGGATTAATTTGGATTGTCCCTTCCGCACCAGAACAATTGGGGGGCTATGCTACATAGGAATAGGATCTGAGTTCAGAAAGACTTTGTGATATTTGAAAATACCTAACAATTGATGTGAGCCTGGCCCTTAGGACATGCAGGGATTGCTGTGTTGGTCATTTTAACAAACGCAAACAATAATCCAGTGACACCTTTATCGGCCAACCGAAATGCACAATATACGTGTTGCAAGTTTTCAATGGAGCTTCGAAATGTTGTGCATTTCGGTTGGCCAATAAAGGTATCACTGATGGATTTTCATTTGCAGCTCCTTAGGACCAGCGTTGTACCAAAAATTTGTACTTGTGCGATTTCAAGGAATGTTGGGCAATGGAAGTGGGTAGGCTAGGCCTTTGAGGACCACAAGGATTGTGTGGTGTGAGGTGGTTTTATGGGTATGTTGGTGCAGAAGTGAAGATAGAATTGCTGCACTTCTGCTGTTGGTTTGAAAAAGCTTCCGCCAGTCAGTGTAAACAATGTGGAATTGGTCTGAAATGGGGTCAGATTTTCCTTTCCTTCATAAAGAGTAAAGAGATGCTGCAGAGTCAAAACTATGCCGTGGCGTTCTACTTGGAGGTGCCAATATAAAGTTCATTGCATGTTGTTGGGATTGACTCATGACAGCCCCATGGATGAGACATCTCCGAGACCTCTGTCCTCCACTGCTTTGCTCAGGCCCTACAAATTCATACTTGTGACCTCCGTAATTGTGTCTATCCATCTGGTGTGTACTCCTCCTGTTCTTCTACTTCCCTAGCATTATTGCCTTTTCCAATGGGTCTTGCTTTCTCATGATGTGGCCAAAGTACAACAGCCTCAGTTTGATCATCTTGGCTTTCATGGAGATTTCATGCATCTGTTCTAGGACCCATTTGTGTGTCCTTTTGGTCAAAGTTTGTTGTTGTTGTTGTTGTTGTTATGTGCCTTCGAGTCGATCTTGACTCACGGTGAGCCTGCGGATGAGACATCTCCAAAATCCCTGTCCTCCACTGCTCTGCTGCTCAGGTCTTCCCAATTTATACTTGCGACCTCTGTATCCTTGTGTCTGTCCATCTGGTGTGTGGTCCTCCGGTTCTACTCCCCTCTATTTTTCCTAGCCATATTGTCTTTTCTGATGAGTTGTGTCTTCTCGTGAGTTGGCTCAATATGACAACCTCAGTTTGATCATCTTGGCTTCCAGGAAGATTTCTGGCTTGATCTGTTCTAGGAGCCATTTGTGTGTGTCTTCTTGGTCAAAGTTTGCTGTTGCTGTTAGCTGCCCTCGAATTGATCTTGATTCATGGCGGCCCTGTGGATGAGACATCTCCAAGACCCTTGTCCACCTCTGCTCTGCTCAGGTTCTGCAAATTCATACTTGTGACCTCCATAACTGAATATATCCATCTAGCTTGTGCTCTTCCTCTCCTTCTACTATTTTGCATTTCCTAGCATTGTTGTCTTTTCTGATGAGTTGCATCTTCTCATGAGTTGGCCAAAGTACGACAGCCTCAGTTAAGCATCTTGGCTTCCATTCTATCTTCATCTGTTCTAGGACCCATTTGTATGTCTTTTTGGCCAAAGTTTGTTGTTGTTGTTAGGTGCCTTCGAGTCGACTGGGTTTCATGGGCGAGCTGGGAATCGAACCTTGGTCTCCAGAGTTGTAGTCCAACACTCAAACCGCTCCTACGCCACGCTGGCTTTGCCAAATCAAGACACTTGGAGGGTACGTCATGGAAACCCATTAAAATAGAGTTGTTCTCCTGCTCCACCATGGCCTATGGATGCTGCTAGGATACTACTGAAACTGTAATATTAATTATAACTGAAGAAGGTGCATGTCGTGTCCATATTTTTCCTGCATAGCGATCATACTTGAAGAAGGAGGGTAATGATGATAATTTTTAAAAAAATGAATCCCTTGCACTGTTTAAGTTAAGATAACAGAGAACTGAAATGAGTGAGATGCATAATTAAATGATAGTTTGCAGCACCAGGAGAGCCATTGGATGAAATATGTCCCCTAGACATCAATGGATGAAATATGGATCCCAGCTGCTCCTGGAGCCCTGCCCAGCCAGAGAGGAAGGAGGCTTTGGAAAGTCTAGCAAATTCCTTCTAGCGTGGCTTCCGTTTTGAAGGAGGAAAAACCACCAAGGGTTGCTGCTGTTGTGAGACACTGAGATATTTGCAGATTTGTTGGCCTTCTTGGAGAGCCGATGTAGTTTGGCTACGATTCCGGAAACCAGGGTTTGATGCTCCTTGGATGCTCAAGTCCCATTAAATACAGTGGCACAGCAAAATGGTTTTCCTTATATACAATGGAAAATCAAGGTTTTCTGTTTGGACTTTATACTCTTTTTTAAAAGTATTTTCATGCTTGAATCCATGGATTAAAAACATTCGTGGATAAGGAGTGTTGACTGTAGTCTCATTTGTATATTTAATCAAAAAGAGAGGCTTTTGCAGTTGACAATATTTGCAGTTTTATTCCTGAATAAATTAGAATCTCATTGTGTTTTACGCACTGGGTTAACAGTTTAATGTTTAAAACTTCGATTTGTATTGTATGTGGTTCAGTTTGTGAACCAAAAATTAGAAATTCCACTTTTTAATTTTCAAAAGTGCTATTAGTTTGGAATATTAACCAGAGTTTTCCTAGGAGTGGGGGGGCATAGAAAAGATTGGGAACCATTGGTTTAGTGTGTCAAGAAACAATTGTTTCTGTTCAACCCATTACTGATGGACTGAGGTTTGTGGATATGTTCTGGTTCTGCTATCTTCAAATCAGAACAGCAGAAATGTTTCTTTTTCTAACTGCTTTTCTAAGAGATGAGACTGACTCAAAAACAACAACACAAGTAGCTTGCAGTTTAAACAAAGGTTTACTAATAGCTTTAATCTCCATTTACATAGAGCTATATAGGGAATGAATAGTTAGAGCGGTCTTGTAGCACCTTTGAGGCTAAATGAAAGAAAGAAATTGGCATCATGAGCAGAAGAGCCAGTGTTGTAATGTATATAATGTATATAATATACTGTATGTATTATAACTATCAGGTAAATGAATCGTTCAGGTAAAGAAGAAATCTTTATCTTGCCGTCTTTCCAAAAATAGCTAAAAAATGGGAAGATGGGGAATGCAACAAGGCAGGAGGAAAAAAAATCTTTGTGCGTGTGAGAAGTCCCCAAAAGGGAGCGTGACCTGAATCACATGGTTTCTTTACCAGTTTGCAAAGTTATTGCCTTGCGATTCAGTTAGGAGCAAATGGGATGTTTTGGATTTCGAAGCGACAGCAGGATTGGCATGCAGGAAAAATCTTATCTATCTAAAAAGAGAATGCAAAAAAAAGTCTTCCAGCAGCAACAGGTGACTTGGAGATCCGTACTTGACTACCTGCCACTGAAATGTAGAGCGATTGTTTACAACATGAATCTCCAGACTAGCATTGCTCCCGTCACACTCTTCCTTTCTTCCCCGCAGGTCTCCTTTTCCGAATCCGGCTCTCTGGGAAACTCCTCCGGCAGCGACGTGACCTCCTTGTCTTCCCAGCTCCCCGACACCCCCAACAGCATGGTTCCTAGCCCCGTGGAGACGTGAGGAGACCAGCCTTTTGACCAACTTCCCTGCCCTTACGGACACGTGCATGCGCCTGCTCCCTGCATGAGACCTCTCGAGCTCTGTGCAAACTCAGCTCTTTAAATTATTGTCTTTATTTAAAAACCCAGCTCCTCGTTCTTCTCATTATCCACGTTGGCTGCGTTCAACTCCCAGCTCCGGACTTTTTATTGCCTTCTTCCAAGCCTCAAGGAGGACAAAGCAAAGCAAGACTTCTGATGGATCTTGGTCTTCTCCGCTCTCTCGCTGGATCTTACTAGAATTACACCTGAATCGTGTAATGGTAGTTTTAGAGAACATTTCCCCTTTCAGGTTTTTTTTTTTAAAATTTGTTATGTATTTTAATTAGAATGGAACAAGTTCGATCCACTTGGAACAAATGGTTCTTCTTTCCTTTGGGTTGGTCTTCACCAGCTCCATCATCTCAAATTCATAGCTATGTTGCATCTGTCTTGACCAACTCCACAAAACTCATCACCGATCGCCATGGGACTGAACTCACCCCCCGTTTGCCACCGTATCCCAAGCGTCTCGGCAAATCTTGAACTTTTTTTGTTTGGTGACAATGTAAAGAGGAACATCTTTCTGTTTACCCTCCTTCTGTCTCTTCTCAAGCCCGCATGATTGCTGGAAAATAATCCACAGGACTAGATCTTTTGCCTTCTCTCCCCATCCCCTCTTTGCCAATGTTAAATTATCTTATGGACGGAGATGTGGTTGTCTGAGCCTTTGGAGACCAAAGTAAGTTATTGTTATTTATTATCACGGCCGCAGATAAATGGTGGGACTGATATTTTGACCTCAGTGATGAAAATAATAAATGAGAAGTACCTGAGGGTGAAAAAGTGGCGCTCCGATCTCTCTGTGTCAGTTGTTGTTTTGGTGTTATCATTCATCGTTGTGGCCAGAGGAACATTCCCAAATTGTTGGCTGGGATCTGGTTTCGGAGGCTACGGTGTGCAACTTTACAATAGAGGAGAGACACTACTGTAATGATGCCCAACCGTGAATTGTGACAATGCAGAACATTGTCCATGTAAATGATGCACAACCATGTAAATTGTGACAATGCAGAACAGGACACTGTACAAGATGACCAGTTGAGCAATAGGGGTGCTTCCATTGCACCATGGGACATGTTACACAACGGGGTGTGTAGTGGCCACACTACTGGCCGTGTGTGCATAATGGTCCCAGTTACAAAGTTGAGTCTCCCCTCCCTTCCTGTGAATATAAATGTTGCACAAAAGCACGGCTCAATTTTGTGCAGTTGTAAGTTGAGTTTATGGTGGCATAACTTTCAAAAAAGGATGCCAGCCATCCATATATTTGTGAGAAATACTATCATAAGGCTTCATTTCACAAGAGAGGCCCAAGTGTAAGAAGTGGATGTTTTCAAGAGTGCAAGGACCGGCCACCTCGAGTTCACTGTTGTCCCTTATTGGGAACTGTGAAGCCCTCACTTGTTGTTGGACTGCGTCTCCCATCATCCCTCACCCTGAACTATCCTGGCTGGGACTTTTGGAGGTTGTGGTCCAGCAACATCTGGGAGGCCACGTGCTTTCTACCCCTGATACATCTTTTTGTCAAACCAGTGGTTTGCAACCATACACAGAAATGGGAAATAGGATGACATGGACAATCCTGGCTTAGGTATTCAGTGACATATCTTTACACTTAAAATTGGTTGATTTGATTATAGTTAGGATTAACAAACGGGATCCCAGCCTCTCACTTGACAATAGTACCCTGATTTTCACAAATAAAGACACGATTTCTATTTTAATTGATTATTGGCTTTCTCAAATTGTAGCTTTGGCAGCCCAATCTTAAACACATCTATTCAGAAGTACTTCCCATTGCATTTCCTGGGACCTGTCTTAGGTATGTGTAGGATTGCAATCTGATTTAATAAACCTTTGGGGGTCCTTTTTTCCTTTTTGTAGAGGAGTTTATCACAGGGGAGTCTAGTGCCCAAATCCTGTGCAGAAATGGGATTTAAATCCCAGAAAAATCGCACAAAAGTGGGGTTGTTTTCAGACACATCTGGGGCATTGAGCGTTAATCTGACATTAACCTGCACAGAAAGTGGACAAAATCAGCCACTATTTACTTTTAGGAAAATCCCAAAAGTAAAAAGCGCCCGATTTTGTCCATTTTCTGTGCAGGTTAATGTCAGATTAATGCTCAATGCCGCAGATGGGCATTTTTAGGGATTTTCCTAATTTAAATCCCGTTTCTGCATGGGATAAGCTCCTTAGGTATGTGTAGGATTGCAATCTGAATTCATAACCCTTGGGGGATCATTTTTTTCCTTGTGTTTTGGGAAGATTTAAATTGCATACGAGTTTATGCATTCCCTTCCACAGCCGTTCCTTTTCTAGATGTTGCACGCTTGCAAAACTGGAACTTCCACTTTGCAAAAGCCAAGCCGCTACGACAAAGAAATCTTTTTTCCCAAGGGGGACAAAAATAAAATAAATTAGGAGATAGTTTTCGGGTCTGCTTGGAACCTGATCAAATGGTCAACAATAAGGCCCATTTAGGAGCAGCGGCATCTATATTGCACTATGCTGAGCCGTGGTGGTTTTCCAAAATGTTGTACATTGATATTGTGTTTGCAATGGGGTACACTTATAGCTGCATTGCTTAAATATATAAGCACCATCCAGTGAATGACTGCAAACACATATTTTTTTAATATATAAAGCACCAAATGTTTCGACTTCTGCCTTCCTTAATGATGTCCTTTTGAATGGGAGTGATAAATAGTATATAGACCCACCTCTCATTATTAAAACAATGTATTAATAACATTAATTTGGGGGTGTTTTAAAAATAATTTATTTTAAAATACTACCAAAAACACAAAAATGGGCAATGGGAATGTCACTATTTTGTCACATAGACGGCTGCCAGGTATTTTTTTGGTGTGGGATTGGGAAAGACAGGCCTGTCTGCATCACATAATTTATGGATGTGGACAATATACAGTGGACCCTTGGTATCCGCTGGGGTTTGGGTCCAAAATTAGCGGATGCTCAAGTCTCATTAAATCCAATGGCATGGTAAAATGGTGTCCCTTATACAAAATACCAAAATCACCGTTTGCTTTTTGGAATTTAGATCCTTTTGGAAATTTTTGAATCCATGGATGCTTGACCCTGTGGATAAAGCATCCATGGACATGGAGGGCTGACTGTATTAGTTTTACAGAGGAATAACTGAAATGGATATTTTAATTTTGGTAGAACACAAAGTTGTTAATTGTTATTTCTGGATTGTCGACGCTGTGCACGTGACGTTGGACTGTCTCTTATAGTTGTTTTGAAAACTTGGCAACAACAGTCATGGACTTAGAGTTGGCTCTCCTCATTTGTTGCTTTGACTTTTACAGATTTTATTATTTGCGGTTTTGAGTAATATGTTCAGTCTAGGAATCTCTAGGTCCTCCAGCGCAACTTTGCCAGAAGTTGACCATAGAGTTGTACTGGAGAACCTAGAAGTTCCTAATGAAAACACTTCTCTAGGCATTTGTAGGTCCTCCAACATGATTCTGTGGTCAATTTTGGCAGACCATAGACCTGGAGATTTCTAGAGAGGCGTTCCCTTAGGTAAAAAGAATAGTAGTTTGTTTTTAATTTGTGTTTTTTCCACGTTCACGGGGAACCCCAGAGAATGTGGAGGGACCCCTGTACAGTACTTACATTTTGCAACTCTTGGATTTTGGAAACTGTGCAGGTCTTTGCAAGAAAGCCCTCCTTCCTTTGCCTTTGACTTTCTTCTCCCAATATCTTCTGTTTCTTTGGCTCGGCTTCCCCGCTGGGCCCGTCTTCCCCTTTTTCCTGTTTTTATCGGTCTCGCTAATGCAGTTCTTAGACAACGATGCCTCTGTAAGAAGATTTGCCTGTTATCTGAGGACAGAGCAGGAAAAATAATAATTAAGCAAAGGCAAAAGGGATCATTACCGTAATTGGCAGTGCAAGGAATTTTTGTCTCAATCCCCTTCGTAATGTGGGGGAGAATATTGTTTTTCAGGCTGGGAGCCACTGAGCCACAAATGCAATGTGGAGAAGTCAAATCACGGTTACCATACGCTGTTTCCAGATTTATAAAACTTGGTGGATTCCATATCAGTGCGATGGTGGATTTATTTTGGGTTTAGGTCTGAGCTTTCAAGGATCTATCCAAGGCACTGTATCTCCTTTTGCAATCGATCTTTTTAAAGTTTGATGTCCACTTTAAAAAGCAGCAACTACAATTTTTCCTGAGCGCCATAAAGAATGTAAAAATGGATAAAGAAAGGCAGCAATAGACATGTTTCTAAAAAGCTGGGACGCAAGAATTACCGGCATGTAGTGTCGGATCATAACCCTATATTTTTGTTAACAGTGAAGAAACAAAAAAGAGAATTTGATTGGAAGCTTAATGAGAATATCCCTAAAGCTGGAAAACGATGCCAAAAAACTTACAAAACAACAGCAGACTTAACTATTTGTGTTTATACTAAAGGTTGGATAGATGAGAGAATAGAAGGGGGGTCAGTGCTTCCAAGGCAGACTAAACTCTTCTCTTTCACCTTGACCCATGGATAAGTCGACTCAGGCTTTTGGGGCCAATTTTTTAACTTAAATGTCTTGACTTATATATGAGTATATACAGTAATCAAAACTACAAATAATCACATCTGCAAAAAAATTTCAAAGCTGCAAATGAGGCCAACTGTATTATTATTTATTATCATTTATTATTTAGATTGCAACTCCTTTTCTGGTTGGGGGTTCTGGGCATCCAACAACCGTTTTGACTGGCAGATTTGGAGAGATGCATGCAACCCTCCCTAAAAACAACCAAAAACTCTTCTTCAACCTCTGTTCCCAAGTGACATTATCCAGAGGGAATGGGTCGCATGAATATCTTGCAGAACAAGCAACCGACTCCTCCGGCGCTTGGCCGCAGAAGTTATCATAGACTGAAGCATGCACAGAATTGTGCGGTTTGTGTGTGTGGCAGCGGCAGGCCAGGAAGTATTATGGCAGGGGAAGTGTGTGAGTGTGTAGACAAGAGCATCGTAAACACGGGGGCCAAAAGGCCATGCAGTAGAAGAGGTCCAGTCTGTGACCTTTGCGTTGCAAAGTTCAGCTAAGCGGAGGGATCAGCCATCTAAGCCAAGGGCTCCTGCGTCTTCTTGGGCGTAATGCATTTTCATAAGCTAATTAGCCTAATTGCGTTTAACCGAATTGCTCAGCAAATTGTTCCAAATTGGGAGCTTAAGGCCACAACTCTAGCCTTGCTCTCTTGGAAGGAAGGCTCATGACACCGAAAGGGACGGACGCCTGGGAAACCCACCCAAAGCTGCCTCTTTGCATCCCTTTAGACAGACCTTCAGTTTCACTGGTCCATTTCGGACACTGGTGCGGAGTTAGGGTTGCCAGTCCCTGTCTGGGCATCTACTTTTCATATTATGCAAAGTATTAGTATTATTATTTGTTGTGTTCCTTCAAGTCTGGCAACCGTAAAGCAACCCTATCATGGGATTTTCTTAGCAAGTTTCTTCAGAGGGGGTTTGCCATTGCCATTCTCTGAGGCTGAGAGAATGGGACTCTCCTGTGGTCACCCAGTGGGTTCACATAGCTGAGCTGGGATTCGAACTCTAGTCTCCAGAAGCATCCAATGCTCAAACTACTACACTAATATGTAACATATATATGTAATATATAATATGTAATATAACAGCCTCGGAGGATGGCAACTAAGGACAATATTTTTCATAATACTCTCAGCCTCAGAGGATGGCAACGTGTGATATAATAACAGTTTTCGGATTATGCAAACTAAACAACCTCTGACAACCTCTTCTATTGCTATAGCTCTCCCACTGGATGCTGGTGCTTGTGTGTATTTGTGTTAAAAGTGCAGGATTCCTCTCTAGTTGTCTACCTAACAACTTTAAACTTGGCCAGCTGGGTGCGATTCTTCCATTGGAGCCTGTCTTGTGTGTTTTTGTGTGTGTTAAAAGTACAGTATTCCTCTTCAGTTTTTAATCTGATATCTTCCATTGCTGCAATTCTGGTCTCTCTCTCTCTCTGTGTGTGTGTGTGTGTTTGTATTAAAAGTATAAGAGTCCTCTCCAGATTTCACTCTGACAACAACTCCCAAGTCTGGACTGCCTCTTCGGCTGCTGCAGTTGTGCCACTGGAGGAGGCTGCCTAGTGTGTTTGTGTGTTCAATATATATATATGTGTGTGTGAGGGTTGTGTGTGTGTCTAGGAGGCGATCAATCCCTTGGCATGGCTTAATTCCCTCGTCTAGACGGCCGAGGGGGGCTGGCGGCCTCTTATCTCCCCTTGGCATCACCTGCAAGTGATACTGGGAGGGTGGCTGGGTTGTGTGTGTGTGATCTGGAAGGGGGTCTGCAGTCCAAAAGTGGAACTAGGAGGAAGCCCGGGGTGTGTGTGTGTGTGTTTGTTTTGCAATCCTATTGAAGCCCTTCGCCTTCATATCCCTTTTTGCACCTTCAGGGATGCATCTGCTGCATTGCAGGCCTTAGAGCATCGCGCTGTTGTTGCTGTGCGCCTTGACGTTGTTTCCAATTTATGGGAACCCTAAGGCAAGCCTATCCTGGAATTTTCTTGCTCAGAGGAGGTTCGCCCTGGCCTTCCCTCGAGGCTGAGAGAGTGTGACTTGTCCAAGGTCATCCAGGGGGTTCCATGGCTGAGCTGGGAATCGAACCCGGGTCTCCAGAGTCTCAGTCCATCGCTCAAGCCACTACAAAACCCCCAAATCCACAAAGCAGTAATATCTTTATTGGGTCAACCCAAACTATATTGTTTTCTTTTATACGCAGTCTGTTTTAATAGTGTTAACAATTTGATTCTGTTTTAATGTAACACTCTGGTTTAGGGTTTGATAGAAACATGAGTTTCTATGAAAGCAAAGGAATTGGACCGTTTTTAATCTTGTAAGCCACTCCAAGTCCCAGTTTTAGGAAAAGATAAGGATGATGATGATGATGATGGATGCACAAAAATGTGCAATGCAAGCTTTTAAAGGGGAATCATAGAGAAAAATAAATAAAATGAGGATGTTTGTCCCAGGCCTGCATTTTTTCAAGGCGATGTTGTTGTGATGTTAGAGGGACGCAAGCAGGATGGAGACATTTTGGATCTCAGAAGAACGAACCTTTTTGTATGGCTGTTGTTGTTGTTGTTGTTGTGTGCCTTCAAGTTGTTTCCAGCTTAGGGTGACTCTAATGTGAACCTGGCATAGGTTTTTCTTGGCAAGGTTTGCTCACAGCTTTGCCCTTGAGGCCGAGAGAGTGTGACTTGAGGAAGGTCAACCAGTGAAACCGAGCCCTGGTTTTCAAAGGTTGAGGATGGGGGGGTACCTAAATGCAATAAGCAGTGCCCTTCTACGCTTTCAATGGGTTACGTAGACCAAGAGAAGAAAAAGGATGAAAGTACACAATTAAAGGGAGAATGATAGATAACAAGAGGATCTATTTTCCACACGGACAGACACCCTTGCATACACACAAACACACACAAAGGCCTGAATCCTATTTGTTAGACCCATTGAATCCACAGTGGAATGGGGAGCCAATATATAGGTAAATCCCATTTTGATTCACTGGGTCTCCTCTTTGTTGTTGTTGTTGTGTGCCTTCAAGTGGGGGACTCTAAGGTGAACCTATCCGGGGGTTTTCTTGGCAAGGTTTGTTCAGAGGAGGTTTCCTATTGCCTTCCCCTGAGGCTGAGAGAGTGTGACTTGCCCAAGGTCACCCAGTGGGTATACATGGCCGAGCTGGGATTCGAACCCTGATCTCCAGAGACATAGTCCAATGTTCAAACCACTTACACCACTCCTCTAGTTGGGACTGATAATTAAATTCAGGCCAATATCTGTTGAAGGTATTCCAACCTCCGTTGGGAATTCTAGCCCCACCAGAACCACAATCTGGACCTCCAGACTTTCCCAGATGACCACGCTCCCTTCCACGTGACACCACCGTTGTTCTTGTGCTTTCCAAGCCTTCATCCTTCCAACCCACATCCTCACAAAAACAACACAAAGGGCCCACACCAGAGTTGGCTTCTCCTCCATCTCTCGTGTGCAACTCGTTTCTAATGAAACTTTGAAGTCACCATCATTCATGGCTTCCTTGC
The DNA here is from genome assembly GCA_034509955.1 of Urosaurus nigricauda. Taxonomy (NCBI): domain Eukaryota; kingdom Metazoa; phylum Chordata; class Lepidosauria; order Squamata; family Phrynosomatidae; genus Urosaurus; species Urosaurus nigricauda. Next base: position 4,806,763 of record JAOEGL010000012.1, on the reverse strand, counting down.
TCTGATAGAAACTCATGTTTCTATCAAACCTTAAGCCACGTAAGAGAAAAGAGAGCTCAATCCAGGGGGCTCTTTCAATTAAACATTTAATTGCAATCCCAGTCAGGTTTCTTCTGGGGTTAATCACAGCCGTCTTCATTATTTACAGCTTTTTGGCAAAACTCAGCCTTGAAAAGAAGTCTCTGTAGGGTACAGTCGTCTTTTGCATCTTGCGGGAAATCCCATCAGCAAAGGACGGTTCCCTGCCATGGTCTTGCGATTCCCTTTGAAATAAAAACACTAAACAAAGAAAAAGAAAAAGATCTTCCTTTTTGCAAAACCAAACAGTACTGTGAAGGACGCAAGTGGACAGGTTTAATGCACAATCTCTCTCCGGTGGAGGACTAAGAAATACCTGTGCGTTTGCTTTCCAGTCTGACTTTTGGGACACAAGCATGAAATAAACAGATCCTAGTTGTGAAGGTTTTGTCGATCTGTGGGGAATCAAACCCTGGCCTCTGGTGTGACAGTCCAATGCTCAAACCACTATGCCACGCTGATAATACGAATACAAGGTAAGAGCGGTAACTACAGACTTCTAGTATATGATGCTAAACACAAAACAGAGGACACATACAAGGTAACAAAGGTGGCTGAGAACAATTTTTAATTTTTGTATTGTGTGATTTAACTTCAAACTGAGCTCTATCAAGGCGCATCAGCATTTCCTAACATGAGTCCCAAAGAACATCAGTCCCGTTGTGCATCAGTCCCAATGTGCAATGCTTGCTTTGTCATCTCCCTACGTAGTATCTTTCTCAATACAGACATTGTGAAACCATTCTCTTTCCTGGAGACACAAGTCCACTTGCAAAGACTGGAGTCCCCAAGTGAATTCTGGTCCATATGCCTAGCCAGTCTCATACTTGTAGTTGCATTAATAAAACAGTGCTTTGTGTGCGTATTCCTTTTTGTTGTGCATGTATTGCGTGGTTTCCAAGTCACTTCTGACTTATGACAACCCTAAGGCGAACCTGTCATGGGGTTTTCCTGGCATGGTTTGTTCAGAGGAGGTTTGCCATAGCCTTCCCCTGAGGCTGAGAGTGTGTGACCTGCCCAGCGGGTCACCCAGTGGGTTCATGGCTGAGCTGTGAATTGAACCATGGTCTCCAGATTCGTAGTCCAACACTCAAACCACTATGCCATGCGTATTTAGGCCTGCCTAAATACTTTAAAAGCACCAAATCTCATCCAATCTTGGAGGGTAAATAGGACTAGACCTGATTAGTGCTTGGATGGGAGACCACTAGAAGGAACTGGCAAAACCACCTCTGAGTAGTCCTTGCTAAGAAAAATTAGAAATTCATGGGGTTACCATAAGTCAGCAGGCGAATTGAAGCCACTACATATATATGTATGAGTGGAACATGTCAGCACTAACCACTCTCTGGTTAACATTCCTATTTTGTGTTTGTTTATACAGTATTAATTTCTTATTATGTGTTCCTTTTGGAAAGTAATCTGGGTGGTGTACATGGTTCTCCTAATTTATCCTTAAAACAACTTGTCAAGGTAGGTTGGGCTAAGAAAGTGACTGGTCTAAGGCCATCTATTTTCATGTTAGGCATGTAAACAAATTTGCCCAGGTTTTCCAACCAACGTAGCATAGTTTATCTGATGTTGTGGTGAAAGAACAACAACACCATCACCAGTTGTAATATTGCTTTTAATACATATTGTGAAAACTCTCACCGCTTACAAACTTGTGGGATCAGCTTTTGAAAGAACACGCGCATCTTCGTTTGCAACATATCCCTCAAAATGAAAGTAAATTGGAAAAAGAGCCCAAAGAGGCATTATATTTCTGTAGCTTATTACTGTCTAAATTTGGGATTTTGTGCTTTCTAAAGAATGGAATTACATTGGGAGCATTCATATATATATAGAGAGAGAGAGGGGGGGGTATAAAAACGGTTATACAAAACAAGAGAACAAAACGAAATAAATTACTTTATTACAAGTTATACAGAATAGGACGCGGGGCAAATTCTTCCAGCTGGCTAGTCTTTTTGCACAATCCACACTGAAATAAATGGAGGAAAGGAAGCTATTGCTCTCTTCCCAAATAGCATCCTAAGGTGTATTTTCATCCCCTAAAATGCCCCAATTTTAATGCAGCTTGTGCAGAAAGTCATCCTAGTCCAATGTGTTCACTGTCTCTATTCTGAGCCAAATGCCAGCCGCTTTACAGTGCAAGAGATGCTAACACCACACGGTATAAAGAACTGTGATGTAGCATAGCCTTCCTACCCAAACCAAAGGGTTCCTGATGCATAGCTTTCTCTCCCAAAGAGCTACAACATCCATCATCCACAGCCAGAAGGCCAATGTCCCCCAAAACAACTGGAGGTGATGGGTTTTAGCCTACCATAACCGAAGGCCACTGGGTTGGGTGGACTGGCGTAGCATATAGTGAAGAAAAACAAACATATTTTTTTCCAACAACAAAAGAGCTTTTTTAAAGTATGTACAATTCTTTTGACGGAAATAGTGCAAATCGTATATTTTAATATAGATAGATATATAAATATTTATCTACAAATATGTTCATTTTTAAATACAAAAACCATCTTAACAACGTCATGAAATCATTTAACTATTAAAAAGAGTTAAGAGGAAAATCGAAACGGGGGAAAAAGGATTCTTATTTCTTCTCTTTCTTCAAGAAGAATTGTCGTGCCTCTTCCCAAGTCTGGCATGGGAACCTGTTGCACAGCTCAAGGTAATATTGGGGACTGAAGATCTTTTCTGTTTAAGAAAGAAAGAAACAAGGGAGGGGAAAAAAAGAGAAAGAAATGTTAATGAGAACCGTTTTGTTATAAAAGGGGAAAAAATAGATTAGCAAACATGTCCGCACATATATAGTGTAACCCTTGCCATGTTTACTCAGGAGTGTTTCTCCCTAGTAAATATGCTTAATCTAATCTAATCTAATCTTCTTTTTTGCATAAGCAATTTTGAAAAACTCTTTTATATTGAAATTCGCTTGGCTCAATTGGGTGACATCTCTACTTTGATCTGGTTGATGTGAAATAATAAATATGTTTAAACAATTAAATTTAACACTCGGAATACACTCTGTTGCTTCAAGACACCCATTTCCCACACAATCGACATTGCAAGACTGATTTCAAAGAATACTGCTTAGTAATCTAAGAGGACTTTTCTTGGGGGCTGTACCCAGGATCCTGGAATTCGCTTCTGAAAAAAGGCTAGATTAGTGTCTTTCTGGCTATACTGTAGGCAGGTAAAATATTTTTTTGTTTCAGCAGATAATAATTTTATTTATACCCTGCTCTTCAGCCAAGGCTATCAGAGCAGAACACTCAGGGAAAGGGTTTTTCAGAATGTGCTTTAATGTTTATTGTAAATGCAATAAAAAAATCTACAAAAGCTCCTGCTGCCAACTTCTTTATTTCAGCTAGTCTCAAAGGTGCTACAAGATCTCTCTACATACCACAGACTAACACGGCTATATCTTTGAATTCTATTTATTTGTTGTTTTCTTTTTTAACGCTCATGTTTCCAACTTCTTTTAATTCTACTGTTGTAGTTTAACTATATTTTTGCCTGCTGTGAATTTTTAAAGCTGTGGCTGTTTTAACCTTTGCAAGCTGCCTTATGTCTTGGGAGAAAGAAAAAAGTGGGATAGAAATGCGGACGATTCCTCCTCCTTCATCTTTTCCCTGGTTGTGTGTTTTGTGTTAGCTGATGATCCCTCACAATATTATAACCAATGGAAATGGCTTTTTCCATAGCTGTTTCATTGATGATAAGGAGAAGGCAATTCACACTTTAGTCTATTCAGCTCTTAAAAGCAGCAGTGTAGAACATTGTAGAACATTGCAGTTGCTAATCTGATATACTGATACAGGACACCTACCCTTTTGTTGGCAAGGCTGGTTGTCCGTCTGGCTCGAACTGTGCGTGAAATCCTACAGAAAGAAAACCCAGTGAAGTTCAGTTTCTCAGATGAAAGTGTCAAACCAACTTATACACACCCACACCCACATTGTTTTTAAAACAACTGCACAATGCAAATGGATTCCGACTCGCTTGCAAGACAGCAAGCTTGCATCACATGCACATGTTCACAATAAGACTGACGCAAAGTGACACAACCCTGGAATCAATCACAGCTTACCAAAAATACCTGACTGTGGTTGTGAAATGTCTGGAAAGGTTTTCACTAAAGTCAGACTCTACCTACCTATGAAAGAAAATTGGTTTGAGAGTATAAATTAATTTTTTTTATATTGACTGAATGAATATTATTTCATTACAGACATTTTTGCAACGGCTTTTCAAGCAGTGCTCATGTGAAGACTAAAGTTTTCATAGGATGACTCGATTTATTGCTTGCGACTGCTATTACAAAATCATTAGAGATGGCTGAATTTTCTTTTTAATGTTATAACTACAGGACTGTGAAACTCTTTTTCACAAGAAAGGCAGTAGCTCAGAGGTAGGCTGCTTTTGCAAGCCCAAGCTTCTCCATTGGAAAGAAACTCTTCTTCGAAGAGACAGGATAAAAAGATCTATGGAAATAATCCTAGAAAGGAGCTGCCAGCCAGTGTAGACAATAATAAGGAAGACCTAATGTTCTAAGTATAAGGTGATTTTATACGTTCAAGAAGTCTGCTAGATCTAAGAACACAGTCTGTTTAAGAAAATGCCCAAGACCTTTTATTCAGCATGCTGAATGTATTTGTAAGAGTTGTCTATAATATTATTATTGTCCCACTTCAGTGAACTGGTAGCTCGATTTCCCCCCTTGTTCTGCTGATTTAATTATTGTTACTTAATTGTTCATATTTTATTCCTCACATTGAAAATATTTTCTGGAGAGGCAGGTTAATATTTTTCTCGCTCAGCTACATAGTAAGAAAATCAGCGTCTAACATTACAGCCCTCGAATTTCACCAAAGTGAGGTTTGCCCTTAGGATAAGAGCCATCGGTGGACACAAAATACTGTTGGATAATAATATGCTCAGTCTTAATATGGATGCAATTCACTGTCACACATGGGACAGGATCCACAGAACTCTTATATACTGACTATATACACTCCAGGGAGTTTCACCGGCAGCAAAATAATTTGGAACAGAAAGAGGTCCAGAAAGTAACTTGTGATATGGCAAGGGCTGAAGGTGTCTCTCTGCGTGATATTCAAAAGAAAAGTAGTAGTTAGAAACTTCCATTGGGAGCATGGAGTGTACCAATTCTTAGAAAGTTGGCCATGAATTTGATCAAGTTGTAGATTTTTCCTCTGATATTTTTTTAAAAGACAGGAATAATTAATTAATATTAACTATAATGGTTCATGGAAGCAATGTTGTGTATTGTCAATCATCGTGAACTTAAGTATTTACTGGACTGATCTGTTTTAAGGTTGAACCTTTGGGTTGAACCTTACTATGAATCAGAAATCTACTGAAGAACTAACTGTATCTCTATCTGGTTCAAAACAGCCCAGTACAAAAACCTAGGATATGAAGGCCACATGTTTGAGACAGGATGCTATTATTAATCCCCATGCACTGGTCCAATTTAAGTTTAAATTCTTCTGGTAGTGACTAAAGCTAATTTATAATCCTGAAAAGCAACATCCCTATTGTCCTGAAATGTTATCTCCGGAGCCATACTACTGGGCTCATTCTGTTGTACTATACCCGGGTAGCAGACTAAAACTGGCCTCAGCTATTCTTGCTAAAGTAATACAGTAACACAGTGCCCTTCTTTAACCGAAACAACAAAAAACACAGCTGCAACAAAAGTCTAAGAAAAAAGGTTTGTCCTACTAGCATACAAAGGGAAGACAAAATTCTGTTCTTCATTTTGCTTTCAAGTTGGAAGGCCTTTTTACATTTTCTGTGCTTCGGTGCATTTTTATACCTCCCCAAATGCATGCAACCGGACCTATTCTCCCCTCCCCTTCGCCAATTCTTCCATATGGTAAACATTTATTTCCCAATCCTGGGGTCAGAGAGCTCACATTCTCCCATAGAGGGAGGACTCTCCCTAGAACCAAATAGGATCATTGCCTCGGGAAGTCACACAGATTTTGTCTCTCCATGATAGCAAAGTTGAAATTTAAGAACCCATGCAAGCCTGGTTTTCATTTTGCAGTATCTGGAGTGGAAGGGAAAGAATCCTTGCCCTTCGTCCAGCCTGTTTGTTTGTTTGTTTAGTATTATTATATTAGGTTTTTTTAAAAAATTGGATGGCTAAACAATTTCCCCAAAGCCTGGGGAAAATAAACATATCTTCAGGCTGCTGAGTTGGCTACGTTTCTGTGAATCAGAAATCAAAACCTACATTAATGCTCAGTAAAGTTAAGCTCTATTTGATTTATGCTAGACTTTTCCAATCCAACAGCTGAATGTCAATTGCTTTCCCAGTGAAAGCAAACAAATTATTCACATAAGGACCCCTTTTCTCATTGTATGCGTGTGTATGTGTTCCCACCATCTGTTTCCGACCTCCGCTAGCAAAAGCAGCACCAGAAAAATGTCAGCCCTTTCCCCCAAGCAGTTGCTATTTTATGCATTTAAATACCTGTGTCTTTATAGCTACATATAGGTTACTGTCAAAACATTTTTCAGTATGAATGCATTTTTATCCTTCTGCTCTCTATGTTAATAGACATACTTTTTAATTTTTTAAATCTCTGTCTTAATCAACCATTTTGAATTTATTATGGTTTTAGTCTGTTTTTTAAAATTATTGTTACTATATATATATTTGACTGCACAAGAGCCAGTGTGGTATAATAGTTTGAGCATTGGACTATGAAGACGGCAGCCACAGATGCTGGCGAAACGTCAGAAATAATCTCTTTGAGAACGTGGCCACATAGCCTGAAAAACCCACAAAAAACTATGGATGCCGGCCATGTAAGCTTTCGACTTCACTTTGGACTATGACTTTGGAGATCAGGGTTTGATTCGCCACTTGGCCAAGGAAACCCACTGGGTGACCTTGAGCAAGTCACATACTCTCAGCCCCAGAAAACCCAGTGATAGGTTTGCCTTATGGTCACCATAAACTGGAAACAACTTAAGGCATGCAACAATAATTTTTACTGTAATGCAATTATTAATTTTAGGTTGCAAAGCCAACCAGATGACATGTTTGTAATAAAAGGAGCAAACAAATGAATAGCCTTGCAACAATTTTATGTATTCTTAATCTGTTCAGCAATAAAAACTATGAAGGTATTTGAAATGGTTAACAAGATATTTATCTGCCTGGGATAATGGGAACTTGATAAAACAATAACTAGATCAACTAAAACACACACACACATGAAAATACTTGAATTTTCTCTATTTGACTGTGGTTACCTGGGCCTAAAGCATGACACACATATTCCTTATGAGCCCAAGACTGAACTGCAGCATTGCAGTGATAGAGTTTCATCTATTAAAACCCATCTACCCTAAAGAGCAATTAATCTCACTAGATTTAAAACATAGAAAATGTTGCCCACTAGACTTAAAACATAGAAAATTATCAGCCTACCTACCAAGGTATTTATTGTGTTTGTGTGCACACATGACAAATATTGGCTTAAATACTACTATTAGTCTCAACTAGACCAAACATACTGAATCAATGGGAACTTGATAAGTTACCATAACATTCATGTAAGTTCAATTGATTCAATGGGTCAACTCTAGTTGGAACTAACAATAGGATTCAGGCCATTATATCACATCACCTAATTATTAAATATAATACTAATTTTTGCAAATATTTAGGACATAAACAATCAGGAAAATAAAGAGATTTTAAAATCTGAATTAGCATAGCTGATGTAGAAAAAAATTAATAACACTTTCAGAAGTTCACGTCCCTAATTCTAAAATTACACCATGAAGGGACGATGGATGTTTCTGCATGAATTACATTTTATTAAAATGTATACTTGTTGCTTCAATGTGCATTTTAAGAAGTTGCTCATTTCTGCTATTAAATAGAAATTGTTCAACACTTCAATAGACATCCCTGCACTTTTAAAATAAAAATAAAAATTGGAGTGAAATACCATGAAGCCAAATTTATTCTGTAAATGTTTACATGGGAAGATACTTAGGCATGTGCAAGTTTTTCACCCTGGAGATTCTTGAAATGAATGCATTTTGGAAATGGTTATATGAAGAGATAAGGACAGTTTATCCATAACTGGCATACAAAGCTGATCAAACCATGTACCTGAATGAATGTGGCGAGTAGCACACAACTCATCTCCTGCTCCAGAATGATCTTGTTCTGGGGGTTATTGTAACAAGCAGCTATGAGGGTTGGAAAGAGGACTTTGATGAGGCGAGGATCACTGAAATATTGGAAAGGCAGCTGGCAAAGCTTCTGCAGCACTGTAGGATGGCGGCCAGACTGAACAATCACCTGAAAAATGCAGAGAGAACAATATTAGAGCAATTACAAACAACTTTCGGTTCTGCTTGAAAGAGAACAGGCAGTTAAAAAAACCCAGTATGACTCTATAAGAATGTTAATTACCAAAAAAGCTAAATTGAAAGGTTGATTTTAAAAAATATATACGTGCTCTATCTCAACAGCTCATTCTCATATTTCTTTATATGTACAACAGCAGCAGTATAAATGAATCGCTGAAAACATTTGGCAACCAGGAAGATATCTTACGTGTTTTTTAACTCTACACATGAAAAATAAGGAGACCGATGAGGCAGGATGATGACAAATACATGCAGAAGGAGATTAAAATAAGCTGTTGAAGAGCGGTAAACAGAATCCGGGTAGGAAGGGATGCTTGGAAAAATAGGGTCGGCCCGAGAAAGTGCTTCTCCAGAAATTCAGGGAGGAATGAAAGACGGGTGAGGCAGGGCTGAAAAGATTATATGCTGCACAGGAGTAGGATTCAGGGAGCGAATCAAAATCCTCCCATTCATTCTTTTATCGAGATTTCTATCAGTGCCATTGACTTTTAAAAGGGGAATAGTTTAGATAAATGGGATTGTTGTCATGCAAGCTGCATTTTAAACAGTGTACATCTTAAACCACGGAGCAATACAGCGATAGTATCTTCCAAATGGAATTCTCTTAAGTTACTCGCCTGTTCCACGAAGACTTTGTGATAACGGTCGACAGCGGATCTACTCAAAGGACACTTAACAGGCAACTGTAATTATATTAATAATACCAAGGAGCTGCCTGATGCAAATTTCAAAGGGCACGCCTTTAAGTTTAGGACCACTGTAAAACCCTGAAGTTGTAATTGTAAATTGTACGTACTTATGGGGGGGGGGGAATCTCCAGCATTTTACAGGTATACAGACCCAGACAAGACTGCACTCAAATTAAAACCAGAAGGACCCAAAAAAAAAAAAAAAAGAAGAAGAAGGAAAAAAAGGACAACAAAAAAAGTGGCGCAGGCCACAGGAACATAAATTACAGGGATTTACAAGTTTTCAAAGAACTTTTAACAATTCACTAAGAACACATTCTCAGTTCATAATGCAGTTCAGGTCAAGAACAAGATCAACAAAGTAATAGTTCACATTTTTTAGTTCAATAGCCAAAATGAAATTGAAAACCCTTCGCTGAATACAGATAGGAACCCCTTAATTCTTCTAAATCCAAATGGAATTTTAAAGACAACCAAATATGTGTGTACTAGACGTTCACGGCATTGCCTTTTTTCCCTCCGACATCTCAAACAACCCTCCCACAAAGTGGCTTCTGATTATAGAGGTAAATGCGTTGCTCTGATATTGTGTTTTGATCAACGTAACCTACTTTTTAAAATAGTAATTTCAGCTGGTGATTCTTCAGCATTTTCACATACTTTGGCAGTTTTATTTAGTAGGGAAAACCCCTATTCATTCCTGAATGATTAAAAACTGTGTCTAGTAGGATTCTGATTCAAGGCACTGCTATAACTATATGAAATGGTCATGGGTTGTAGCTTGCGATGCATACATTTCCTCATTTTATTACTCACAAACTGCACCGTACAGGTTGAGTCTCCCTTATCAGGAATTCTAAAATCTGAAATATTACAAAATCCAAAACCGTCCACATTAGTGGTTGAGATCACGACACCCTCGCTTTCTGATAGTTCACTGTAAACCAATTTTGTTTCATGCACAAAATCATTAAAAATCTTGTGTATAAAATTGCCTTCAGGCTATGTGGAAAAGGTATACATGAAAGATAAATGAAAATTTTAAGGTTTAGATTTGAGTCTCATCTACAAAATATCTCAATCTATGCTTAATTCATTGCATCTTCCTAACAGATGCCCACAGAATTTATATGTTTGTTCATCATAGCATGGACCTAGGGCTAAAGGCCACATATTAGATGGATAGATTCAATCAAGGAGGATGTGGGCCTGAATCTTTAGGACCTGAACAGAGCATCGGTTGAGAACAGCGGGGCTTAGAGGTGTCTCATTCATGGGCTGTCATGAGTCGAGGTTGACTTGAGGGCAGTTAACAACAACAACAATGATCCAGATCCATTGTTTACTGTGTGTACTCTGTCTCCCTGCTACAACTCATCAGTGCATCCTTCTTTTAAGAAAACAATGGGTGAACAACCTTGACAAACAACAAAAGGAAACAACGAAAGCTTCCTTCTTTCGTGCCAGAGAGTGCAGGTGGTGTGGGAGTGAGCAGCCCTTGGATCTAAAAACGGTTGGCTCTTGCTTATTATTTATGGCACAAAAATGCACTTGCAAACTGACTTTCAGTTACAACAGACATTACCAGTCTTCAGTAGAAAAGCATAAGAAAAGTATATCCTCCACATTTTGGAGTCGAAAAATGCAGCTTAGTGGCTCTATTTTCATAACAAAATTCACAGCATTACACATCAAGGAAAGCTCTACAAACTCTCATTTAACTTCTCACTCAATGAAAAATGTATCTGAGGAAGCAGAATTTAGTCTACAAAAGCTCATGCTTCTTTCTTTCAGTTAAGTTTCAACAGTACAATATCTCTCTACATCAATGAAATAAGATGGTCAGGGTGCCACCTTGCATGGACTATTCCCACATATTGTTACCCATGTCCAAGAACCTACAGAGCTCTCCTATATCTGATGGTGTACTTCCACATCCAGCACCAGCAGAATCAGGATCATCTTACTCTCCTCCTTTTATATGAGTCTGCCCTTGCTCTAAGATCTGCAGGGAAAGCCGTTCTCTTGTCCCACCACCATCCCAAGCAGATCTGGGGATGCAAGAGTGAGTCTTCTTTGTGGCTACTCCCAAGTTATGGAACTTTCTGCTGTCAGGTAAAGACTTATTTATGAAAGTGTTTGGTCTTCAGTGTGTTGCAGTAGTTAAGACTTTGAATGGCTGTGTCTGTGTTTAATGTTTTTATTTTATTATGTTTTAAGCATATGTCAATGCTGTTTTTAATTCGTGTTTTTAAAGAGAAAATTAGTTTGTGTTTTCGCTTTTGTATGAAGAGTTATAAAAAAATTGTATTGTACTTTTAACAGGATATATGCCACCTTGGCTCCTGTGCTGGGAGAAAGGGGGGATATAAGTTGAAATGCATACATAAATAAATATTAGCTGCAGCCCTCTGTGAGTCCCAAATCCTGCTTCAGAAAGTTTCCCAGTTCCTGAAGAAGGATTTTAGGATACGATTCAGGAGGGAGGGAAGAACTGCTGATTCAGCTGGAAAGAATGAGGCCCAGCAGAATTAGTGGATTGCTTTTTGGCCAATGCTCTCTCCGCTCAAGCCCTTCAGTGGCCTACCTTACATCTGACATTTCCTTTAATGGGTCCACTGGGTCCCACGGAGGATGCATTACTCTGGTCTAACTCCTCTCCCTTTTCAAGAATGTGAAATGTCATGATCATTCTTGAGCAGTGGGTCACTCCTGTTCGGATTCATTTTATTGCAAGCTCTCTTGAGATTCTCAGATACAGGACAAGGTATAAAAATTTAGATACAGAAAATAAAGTAAAATAAATTCCACGGTTGGCCTTTGTGCTAGTGAGGCAAGTTCTTCTCAATGAAGTTCTTGAACACTTTTTGTTCACCACACTAATAGGAAGATACCTACATACATGGTCAGAGTAGCCTTCAAAAGCATATTAGAGTGGCCTTCAAATACACTTATTCGACATACACTGTGTGTATGTGAATAAATGTATTTGAATACAAGAGCTCTAATACTCTTGGATCCATAAAGAAAAGCTGGAGAAACATCTCTTAAATCTAACCAGGTCAATTTCAAGATGTCTTTCCTGCCCCCAAACCACACACAGCCATTTCCTAAAGTGAGAGTTGACTAGTGTGCCATTCTGGGAATGTTTCTAAATCATCAATGAGGACTACACCAACTACCTGTAGTTTTGGTTGTTCTTGCATGCCTACAAGTCATTTCCAACTTAAGGTGACCCTAAAGCGACTCTATCATGAAGTTTTCTTGGCAAGATTTGTTCAGAGAGGTTTGCTTTTGTCTCCCTCTGAGGATGAGAGAACGTCCCAAGGTGGCTCTCCATGCCCCAGTTGGGATTCAAACCCTGGTCTCCAAAGCCATAGTCTAGTTTTCAATCCACTTGCCATGCTGTTCTCATAGGTGCACTCATGAGGGCACTGCTACCAAGGACAGGCTTCTGCCCAATGCACTTTAAATATAGAAATCTAAATAAAGATTCTTCCTTATGAAGGCCTACTTCTTTTAACATTTCTGCTACTCCCCACCCCTCTGTATCCTCTGTGATGAAGTTTTAGAGTTCATTGTTAAGATTGTTTGCCTGCCTTTTCTTGAAGTCTCAGGATGGCTTAGAAAAATTTAAACTAACATTTAAATTATTACATTACTAAAGATATCATGATACATTTCTGTCAGACCTACTGACAAGTCTACTTATATTTATATAGGATGGGGTAGAAAAGACCCTTTTGGAACCTGATAAATTTGATAGTCACTGTTAGAGAGTGAGACAGTAGAGAAACAGAAATATAGTGAAGGTTTAAAGAAATTAAGATGGAATAAAAAGAAAACAGAACACTATTTCTACCCAAATGTATACATTTGGTAATGTTCAGAGAAGAGCACAACACATTTTGAGAATAGGAACTGGTCTTATTTTGGAATACACGACATTGTTAAAAAGATTTCCACTGATACCTTAGAATTTTTATTATGTTTTGTAATTATTTATTTGCAAAACTGACACTCAGGCATTCCCCTAAAAATTGCACTCAAAGCAGTTTGCAGAATGTGCTCTTCTACTCTTGGAAGATTTCTGTATATGAAATTATAAACCTCATTTTTCATCTCTGTGGCAGCACAGAGCACCACTGCTGCATGCTATTCTGGAGACATCCTATGTGATACATACCATTAATTCTTGGGGGGGGGGGTTGATCTGACTACAAAAAAGTATTCTCTGCAGCAAAAGTCGAATTCTGTGTTAAGTAAAGTGTAAAAACACACTCCCTTCTACTTGACTGTGTGCTTTCGCAGCTATTTATTCCCCATCCAGACGCAAGTCTCCCAGGAATGCTCAGGCTAAAAAGCTAATGGATCTAAAAGGCCACAACTGCCACTCACAAAACCTGTTGTACAAATCGGAACATGATCATTAGAAACACTTGGTCTGCTGAACTCCCAATGTGGGACATAAGGACGCTAGCTTCTTATTGACTACAGAAAGGGCTTTAATAGTTTCAAAGCAACCGGAATTCAATTTCAGACGTATACAGACTTTCATGGTACTGGTGTCCTCAAAAGGGGCACTGGGTCTGTTGCAACCCTCCATTTAACAGTTGCTTGAGTTTATGTGAGGCCACTTGTAACTGTAAAAAAGGAAGAATGCCTTAAGAAGCATAGAGCTCACCAGGTCTCTTTCTCTCAGGTCAGATCTGCATTATTTCTTTACTACTCTATAAACAAATCCCAGGCTATAAGCTTTTAATCAGAAGGGCATGTCATGGTCTGGGTCAAGTTCTTTACCTACCCATTTCTCTGGCTCTACCATCAGAATGACTTTGACTTTATGTATGTGTGCGTGTGAGAGTCCCTTTGTTTTCTTTTGTCTACACCAAGGGTGACAATACTGTGAATTGGACTTGCAATATTAAACAGGACAATTTAGTATAATTTTCTTCTAGCAAATTAAAAAAAACCCTACTTCTACTCAATATCTTCTATAACTTCTACTTAGTTTGAATGCCATCAGCCAGACTGAAACGTATGTATCCTTGCATCCATCTCTCAAAATAAAACTTTTAAGAAAAGTATAGGTTCGTCTTAGGGTTGCCATCAGTCGGAAATGACTTGAAGGCACACAACAACAACAACAACAAATGAACAAAAGCAGTGGGGCATATATAACTAGGAATGTATGGAATCAATCTAAATATTCAGGCTCTTACAAGGGAGTGGTGCAGCTCTGCACTGAGGAAGGGGTAGAAGCAGATGACATTCAGGAACTGCATCTACATGGCAGAATTAATGCAATCTGACACCACTTTGACTAACATGGCTCCATCCTATCATTTATACTTTATAATCAGGGCTTGCATCTAAGGAAAAAAGACTTGAAAAAAGGGGTGTGTGAAGGAAAAGTAGCACATTTCAAGTTTCAGTTCTTCCAGACTGTTGTATAATGGTCAGGTAGAAGTGTTACTAAAGGAGGGAAAGTGAGGAACAAAATGGTACCTCACCCTAGTAGGCAAGCCAATGGAGAAGACTTGTCTCTCCTCTTATTGAAGATTAATGGCTGCTAATGGAGGCAAATATGGAATGGAAAGAGCCAAGTGTCCTAGGTAAGTGAAAGGAGGAGGTTTTGCTTAGCTTCCAGTCCTCAAGGAATTCATCAGAATATGATAAATAATTCTAATGACATCCAAAGTGGCACCAGAAACTGAAGAAAGAATCCTAAAGATGGATGGATTTATCCAGCATTAGTCAGAAAAGATGACTGCTCTCTGCATCATGTCATTGGTGATTTTGTGTGAAATCTTCAACTCTTTGAGGTTGGAATTCCTTTGAAAGTAATGGACTGATGGGCTTGTCTTGAGGAACAGAAAGCAAAGATGGGATCATGCAACACTTCTAGAATCTCTTTAGCGTTAAAATATCTAGTGTTCAAAACTCAAAATACTCACTAATGGAATGCCATTTGCAATAAAAGACCACAGTTTTTGACATGGACAAATCTCTATTAAAAGCTACGAGATTCTATGAAAAGAGAGTTCTTAACAAATCTTTCCATCACACAGGAATGCTACCAAAATGTCCCGTTGTAATTTTAGTTTTTAAAAATGTTCTTTGTTTCATTTTGCCTTTTGAAAAATGTTCAGCTGCAGTTTGGGATTAAGTTTGATCTCCCAAAAGTCATTGAATTCAACAACTACTGCTTCAGAATGCTTACTCACATTTTATCTGAACGTTTATTGCATGCCATTCAATATGTTAAATATAGAGAGATGCGGTTAAACATTTTTCTCGCCAAGCCACAATGCTATGCAAACTTATGTCCAATAAAGGACTTCAAAATTATAAAGTCCCTGTATTTTAATTCCAAATTTGGTTTAAGGTGGGTCAGATTGATAAAAAAAGGAATGAAATGCAAGGCTAGCTGTTATATGCTGAAGCCCTACATCATTAGATTTATGTTTTAGGGCACATGGGACAAATGAACAGTGCCAGTCATGTCTGTACCCTGTAAAGGGAAATCATAGGTCTGGGTACTTCAATTCACTAAAAGTTGCCAAATTAAAAATACTCACTTGCAATGATAAATATGCAAAGGTTTCCTCTTCTTTCCTTCTATTTAAATTCCCAGAACAATTATGTGGACAAAGCCAACTCATCTGTCATTCATGTTAATTTAATTATCAGGCCACATTCAATTATCCAATATAAAATGCAAATGAGCTCAACAGTTGACAACACAAACTAATTGGGTTCATTAATTAGATCGGAGAGGGATGAGAAAACCGAAAGTGTCACAAGATGCAAGGAGTTTGTTAATTAACGGCAATATTTTTAATTAGAAACTATAATCCGACCATAAGCCCCTGATTGGCTTACGCAAGGGCAAGAGCATTATTCTTATTACATCGTTCCACCTTATGTGCCCGTCAATGGTATCGTGGGACTTCTTAAGCCAATACCCCTAATTGTGGCTAAGGACCCTGCCAATTCATAGGCAGTGTTGGTGTGCCAACCATAGGGGAGCCATGTCTCTCTATGTGTCTGTGGATGCATTTGTACCATGGTATACAAGGCTCTACTTCCTATCATTTAATTCACTAACATAGCTAACATAACTGAAGGCCACTGCAGCGCTGCTGTCTGGAACACCCTCAAAAACACAACTCTGAATTTTGCCTCTTGGCTGCATTACCAAAGGCCACTTGCCAGGATGGCAGGCTGCCTGCCCACAAGTCCGCCAGCACTTTGCCTCAGGGTGCAAGTGGCAGCAGCGATGGGCAGCTAATGGACATGTCTCAGGGATCACCATTGTATGCTGCTCCTGGCACACTTGTACCACCCAGCATTTCCTAATGGGTCACATCTGGCTCTAAATCTGTGCCAAAAAATTAAAAATGAAAAGATTGTTAACCTGGAAGTGGAAAGGAGAGCAACATTCACTGGCACTTCTGTATGCCAAGCAGGCCAATTGCATCTATAATGGGAACCCAAAGAGCCTAATTCTTACTCTTGGGACTGCAAGATGAATGCATTAACAAAAACCCCTGAAGAGAATCTGAAACGGCAGAGGCTCAGTGGGTGTTCTGGACCTTTGCTTCACTGGAGTTAGATTTGGCTTCATATTCCAAATAATGTTTCTCCCCATGGCCCAAGAAGCCTCTAGCTTGAGTCCTCATTTGTAGGGTTTTCAGCCAAAGAAATACAGGGTCTGCACTGTTATAAAGATGGAGAGGGCTGCAGTGGTTAAGATGAGTAGAAGATATTCTTTATATATTCCAGATTCAATCCCAAAAGTTCCAGATTCAATCCCAAATGCCTCCAGTAGACCCACACCAGAAAAGCTGGGATTAAATTTAAGACCGACAATCACCAGTGAATAAAATTCACTGGTCATTTTATCTATCTCGTAACACTCTTGATATGAACATGTCACCCTTTGGTATATACTCTTATAACAGTGGTTTGTGGGCCTGACAAGATGTCTCGGGAGGTGTGTTGTCTCCCTGGGGCAAAGATCCATCATGTGACGGAGAGGCTGACAAGACTTGTCAAGCCTACTGACCGTTATCCCCTTCTTTTGGTTCATGTGGGAACCAATGATACTGCAAGGCACAGCCTTCAGAATATCAAAAGGGATTATGAGGCTCTGGGAAGGAAGCTGAAAGAGATGGATGCACAGGTTGTCATCTCATCTCTACTCCCGGTAGAAGGGCATGGTCCAGGAAGGGAGAGGAAAATAGCAGAGGTGAATAACTGGCTCCGTAGATGGTGCCGCCAAGAACAGTTTGGATTCTTGGATCATGGGCTGCGGTTCCATGAGGAGGGACTTCTGGCAAGGGATGGACTGCATCTCACGCCAGTTGGCAAAAACGTTTTTGCCAACAGTCTGAAGAATCTGATCAGGAGGGCTTTAAACTGAGTTATGTGGGGGAGGGAGACATTATACTGGAAGACAAAAGGGATGGAGAGAATAGTCCAAGTGGCATAGAGGGAACAAGGCAAACAGTGCAAGGACCCAATAGTAGGAGGCAAAAAAATGTGCAAAAGCAGCAAGTAAAGAGGACACATGGTCTTAAATGTCTCTACACTAATGCACAGAGTATGGGAAATAAGCAGGATGAACTTGAACTCCTAGCACAACAAGGGAAATATGATATAATAGGCATCACTGAAACCTGGTGGGATGAGTCTCATGATTGGAATGTAGAAATAGAGGGATATAACCTTTTTAAGAGAAACAGGCCAAGCAGGAAAGGAGGAGGAATAGCATTATATGTCAGGGATATTTACACCAGTGAAGAGATCCAGGAAGTCAATACTGGAAGCCAGGTGGAGAGCATCTGGATAAAAATTAAAGGAGAGGGAAATAACAGGGATGTTACTGTGGGAGTCTACTACAGACCCCCGACTCAGGCAGAGGAATTGGATGATGCCTTTCTAGAACAGATGACCACACAATCAGGAAGGAGAGATGTAGTAGTGATGGGGGACTTCAACTATCCGGATATTTGCTGGAAGTCAAACTCAGCCAAATCCTCAAAGTCTAGCAAATTCCTCACTTGCCTGGAAGACAATTTCATTGTCCAAAAGGTGGAAGAGGCAACAAGGGGATCAGCCATTTTAGATCTTATCTTAACCAACAGGGAAGACCTAGTTGATGGGGTGCAAGTGGTTGGATCCTTAGGTGGAAGTGACCATGTTCTCCTGGAGTTTGTTATGCAGTGGAAGGGAGAAGCTAGGCATAGTCAGACACGCACTCTAGACTTTAGGAGAGCTAATTTCAATAAACTTAGAGAAATACTGGGAGTGATCCCATGGTCAGGAATACTAAAAGAAAAGGGAGTTCAAGACGGATGGGAGTTTCTCAAAAGGGAGATATTGAAGGCACAATTTCAAACAGTTCCAATGAGGAAGAAAAATGGAAGATGTCTCAAGAAGCCAGGATGGATGACTAAGGAACTTTCAAATGAGCTAAGTTTTAAACGGAACATGTATAAGAAATGGAAAAATGGAGAAATCACGAAAGAGGAATTTAAACAAATAGCCAGCACATGTAGGGGTAAAGTCAGAAAAGCTAAAGTGCAGAATGAACTCAGGCTTGCTAGAGAGGTTAAGAACAATAAAAAGGGCTTTTTTGGATATGTCCGCAGCAAAAGGAAGAAGAAGGAAACAGTAGGGCCACTGTGTGCAGAAGATGGCAAAATGCTAACAGGGGACAGAGAAAAGGCAGAATTACTCAACACCTTCTTTGCTTCAGTCTTCTCAGAAAAGGCAAAAGGTGCTCAACCGAAGGATAATGGAGCAGAAGACAGAATAGGGGAATTTCAGCACAGAATAAGTAAAGAGATAGTACAGGAATACTTGGTTAACCTAAATGAATATAAATCTCCAGGACCAGATGAACTACATCCTAGAGTATTAAAAGAACTAGCAAATGTAATATCAGAGCCATTGGCAATAATCTTTGAGAACTCCTGGAGAACAGGAGAAGTCCCAGAAGACTGGAGGAGGGCAAACGTTGTCCCCATCTTCAAAAAAGGAAAAAAAGAGGATCCCAACAATTATCGTCCAGTTAGTCTGACATCAATTCCAGGAAAGGTGCTAGAGCAGATCATTAAGCAGAGAGTCTGCGAACATTTAGAGGCCAATGCCATAATCACAAAAAGCCAACATGGGTTTCAGAAAAAGAAGTCATGCCAAACGAACCTGATCTCGTTTTTTGATAAAATTACCAGCTTGGTAGATGAAGGGAATGCTGTGGATATAGTATACCTCGATTTCAGTAAGGCCTTTGACAAGGTTCCCCATGACATTCTTGCAAACAAGCTTGCAAAATGTGGGCTAGACAAGTTAACTGTTACATGGATTTGTAATTGGTTGAGTGGCCGAACTCAAAGGGTGCTCAACAATGGCTCCTTTTCATCCTGGAGAGAAGTGACCAGTGGGGTGCCACAGGGTTCTGTCCTGGGCCCAGTGCTATTCAACATCTTTATTAACGATTTGGATGACAGAATTGGGGGCATACTTATCAAATTTGCAGATGACACTAAACTGGGAGGAGTAGCTAATACCCCAGAGGATAGGATCAAAATTCAAAATGACCTGAATAGACTAGAAAGCTGGGCCAGTGCTAACAAAATGAAATTCAATACGGAGAAATGTAAGGTTCTGCACTTAGGGCGGAAAAATGAAATGCACAGATATAGGATGGGGGACACCTGGCTGAACGAGACCACATGTGAAAGGGATCTAGGAGTCCAAGTAGACCATAAGCTGAACATGAGTCAACAGTGTGATGCGGCAGCTAAAAAAGCCAATGCAATTTTAGGCTGCATCAATAGAAGTATAGTTTCTAGATCAAGGGAAGTTATAGTGCCACTCTATTCTGCTTTGGTCAGGCCCCACCTGGAATACTGTGTCCAGTTCTGGGCACCACAATTCAAAAAGGATGTGGAGAAACTGGAGCATGTCCAAAGGAGGGCAACTAAGATGGTGAAGGGTCTGGAAACCTTGCCCTATGAAGAACGCCTTAGGGAGCTGGGGATGTTTAGCCTGGAGAAGAGAAGGTTAAGAGGTGATATGATAGCCCTGTTTAAATATTTGAAGGGATGTCATATTGAGGAGGGAGCAAGCTTGTTTTCTGCTGCTGCAGAGACTAGAACGCGGAACAATGGATGCAAACTGCAGGAAAAGAGATTCCACCTCAACATTAGGAGGAACTTCCTGACAGTAAGGGCTGTTCGACAGTGGAACACACTCCCTCGGAGTGTGGTGGAGTCTCCTTCCTTAGGGGTCTTTAAGCAGAGGCTGGATGGCCATCTGTCAGGGATGCTTTGACTTGGAGTTCCTGCATGGCAGGGGGTTGGACTGGATGGCCCTTGTGGTCTCTTCCAACTCTATGATTCTATGATTCTATGATTCTAACTATATACTCTTATAACTCTTATAACTAGTAAATAATTATAATAACTACCTTCTAACCACTTGTACCTGGAGCGTGTCATATGGATTTGGGTAGAGTAGCCGTTCTCAACATTTTTACTCTGGAGGAACCCTTGAAATAATTTTCAAGTCTGAGAATCTCAGTCCTCTGCCTAAATATCATTGTACCTACAACTCAAACAATTGTTTTTTTTCCCAATCACTATCTCTCATGCAATCTGTAGCAACCTTTCGTGGACGTCTAGGGTTCTAGCGACCACTGATGGAAAAACCATAGGGTAAAATGAATTACCAAGTAAGTAAATAATGATGTTTTTTGCAAGAGCTGTCAAAGGAAAAAAAATCAGGCTTTTTGCTGCGTTTATTCCAGAAGGCCTCCCTTTGGTTGGAGTTGGCAACCCAAGTGTACGGTAATTTTTGGAATGATGCTCTTACCTGATTATCCAGGTGGTTTACAGTGAAATAGCCAACACACACAATGACTTCATGTAGTAGTGCCTCACAGGTATGCTGGGAACAGTGCCTCAACAAAGAGCTTATAATGTGCCGGAATGCAAGGGACAATCCTTCAGCGCCAACAACAGACTGTGAGACAAAGAGAGAGAATTATAATGGCTACATCTGCAGATCCCAAATGGAACCAATGAAAATGCTGTTGAACAACACATGATGGACGTTCAAGTTCTATTAAATACAATCATAGTAAAATCCCACCTCTTATGTAAAATGGTAAAAACAAAGTTTGCTATTTGAAATTTAGATATTTTAAAAAACATTTTCAAACTGTTGATGGTAGAATCTGTGGATAAAAAAAATCAGTGGATACAGAGGACTAACTATAGATATAGAAATATTATTTTCTGCACAGAAAATTATGTTTCTTGTGCAAAACAAGTATGTAAAAATTTTACACAGAATAAATCCCAAGCTGCAACAATTGTTGTTAATCCATGATTCGTATTACAGTCTCTTAACGACTAAATAACATGTTTTTAACAATTTTTTGGGAATAGTTTTGAATATTCTTTGCATTCCTACTTTCAAACTTTAGGCCAAATTCCATTTCAGAGGACATTCTTAAGAACCCCATTCCAGTGGTTGGTGAGGCCAAAAGTAAAAGGATCAGACAAAAAATGCCAACATATTTTGGATGCTCTTAGTACCTAAGCCTTAGAAGAGGCATTTTAACTTTGGGATGGAAGGGGAAAAACAGAGAAAAATTTCTTAAGCATTAAGAGGTGTTGCAATGGGGAAAGGAACATGCTAACTGAGATATTCCAGAGGGCTGGATTTGGAATTTAGGACTTGGCACGAGAGTTTGAGGTTCTCTAATGATGATCTAAATATATGTAACTAAACTAAATATGCATCTTCCTTTTTAACCACATCCTGTGTCTTTCTTCTTTTCCTCCTGTTTTGCCTCTGTAATACTTTTAGACTATAACCTCCTTGAAGCAGCAGCTCCTGTACTCTATAAAGATGATGGATGAATGGATGATTTATTAACATCGTCTTAAAGAGCCTGCTTCTTAATTGTTTATTTGGCTCCACCTTCTATGGAGCCTTCAACAGTTCAGCATCTCAAACATAAGAGCAAGTGCTGCTGGTCTTTTAAATGCTGGAGCAACCAGGCATGCCTCTGGGGGCTGGTCAACCCCTCACCCCAAGAAAGTCTACAATTCCACATATAAAGGGCTCATACCGCTGGAGAACTGGTTGACAGATGGGTTGCAACTGCTTCTGTAAACTTGGCAGTGGCTGTTTCATCCTTGGAGGAGTCTGCATGGGCAGGGAACCACTGCCAAGCAGTCTCCTAAATCCCCACGGACTGCCCCCTTTCTCTAATGATTCTGCAATTTTTCCTTTGCACAGACATCAGCTTGCAACAAGGAATAGCTTTCAAATAATTATTTGGCAAGATATCACCGAAAGGCGAAACCCCCTTGCTAGCAGCAAGGTTTTTACATGTTTGTTGGCCGTGGGAGGAGAAATCGGGCAAAGCTGATTACAGTGGAGAGATCCGGGAGAAGTCCACTTTATCTGCGCAGCTCACAGCCTCTATTTAATAAACATGTCAGCCAGAAAAAGTGACACAGGGTCAAAGGGGGGAAAAGTGATGCATGAGGAACGAACATCAAAGTCTACTGGCTTGGCTGAAACAACCCTACAGGCCTGTGGGAAAATAACCGTCATTTATGTTTTCTTGCCTCCCTGTCTTACAAGTTGGTCCAAAACAGATGGGTTAAACCTAGAAGGAAGAGCAGATGCATACCAGTCCCACATTCAGTATAATGCTGAATCCTCCCTACAGCTGATTCCCACCATCCAGATCTGTTTTAACTGTGAAAAGGATAATTTTTATTATCCGTGGTGTGAATAGGATGTGAACCAATAGTTTCAGGTCAGAAGGAGAACGATTTGGACTAAAACAGGGGTGGACAACTGCAAAGGGGTAGGGACCATTTTTCACACAAGCATAACAGAGGGCTGCATGGTGTGCCGATGCAACCAGAAGTGATGTTATGTCACTTTCCATTTTGCTTTCCCCTGATTTTTAATTTTTCCCCAGAGATTCAAAGGTATGTAGGGAGTCTAGAAGAGTAGTGGAAGCCACCCCTTTTGCAACAGTTTTAAGCTGTTTCTGAGTGAAAAAATTGCCTGAAAAAAAATTAAAAATTGGGACATCAAAGGCAGCACATTCCTCAGTGCTAAAAATGAATGAAAGTACTAAAAATGAACCAAGGAATAAGACTATTAAATGTATTAACTGAGACCACTAATGTGGACAAACACTGTCTATGCATTGAGCAATCATGTTCCCCACATTATCTCCAGCAATACAAAACACTTGAGGAATTTTTATCCAAACACCATTGAAACTGAAGCCTGGAAATGTTGGCTGAGATCCCACATCTTGCTTTGGTTGTGCTATGCCACCGCATTACACAACTGCAACATTGCAAATTAGGTGCAATGTGTTTTGATAAGGAACCAGACAACCAAGGCACAATTCACAAGGATGTGCAACACCCAAGGTACAATGACACAAAATGGTACATGTTTAACACTCCTTTTGTACCCTTCAGCTGAATACAGCCATTACCTATTGGCCAAAAAATATCTACCCGCTTGCATAAGGGAATTTACTGTTCTGTAAAACACCAACAAGATGCCAAACATTATGTTTTTTTAACTCCTGGACAGCATGGGCAATTCTGAGAGCTGTAATACAGAAAAGTAATTTTTCTAACCTCTAAATTGGGACATGTGCACACAGATCCTTCCATTTCTTTAACTGGGAGTTGCACTGGACTCTGCCAGGCCTGCGGCTCCCAATACATTTGCTAGTGAATATCATGTGATGACATCTTCTTGGATCCTGTCCTTTTTCTCCCACAGCACATGTTCCCTAATGCTCCAAACCAAGTGTCCCATGTTTACCCTCCGCTGATAACAACAGGCCAGGGGGCACCAAAGTTTGTATATAAATGTTAAAAGTCATTTTTCAAGAAAACAATGTATTTCCTCTTTAGCCAGTTTTAATGGCAGCTCAGTATATCCTGCATTGCTTCTTCTTGACACCTTCTAATGGTTCAGTCCCTCAAGATAAATGTATCTATGGACCTGGGGATTATTTATGCTTAGGGGAATTTTCACAAGCCCATTGTCCTGTACTTGACTTTTGGGGAAATATTTGCATGCCCCAACTGCTGAACCACCTCCCCTACACCACCATCATCCAAAAAGATGGGAGAGAAAAATAGAGAGTAAAACTACCCTTTACTGAATTGAAAGAAAGATTATTGCTTTTAAAAACTCTAAAATAATTCTCTGTAAATATGTATGACCTGAAACAATCAGTTGGGGTATAGTTTCAAGTGATTTAAAAAAAAAAAAAAAAGAAGCAGCTTGGGAGAACCTTAAAAGAGATATATTTACAACCTCATCACCCCCTCTGGTCAATTTTCCTTAAGACTATAAAATTTCTACCCAGACTTGGATACAAGTGCTGGGATCCAAAGGGCTCTATGCGAGAGGAGACAGTAGCATCACAGAGTTGGAAGAGATAAAAAGGGCCATCCAGTCTTTTCTAACATGCAGGAATATACAACAAAGCACTCCCAACAGATGGTCATTCGGCCTCTGTTTAAAAATCTCCAAAGGAAGAGACCCCACCACACTTGGAGGTAGTGTATTCCACTGTCGAATGGGAGAGATGAAGGTCTCTTTCAAATGTGCTCCCAGCACCACATTGCACACCATTCCAGGCAACTCCTTTGATCCTCAGAAATAGTTTTTGGGAGGAGGGGGTCAAGAAAACTCTTTGAGCCAAGATAGAACAAGTAACAAGTTATGTTCCACATTTCAGCAGTATGTGTGTGGTAGCAATAGCAAGTACATCTTCTATACCGTTTATCAGTGCACTTAAGCACTCCCTAAGTCATTTACAATGGGTAAGCTTATTGGCCCCAACAAGCTGGGTACTCATTTTAGCAACCTCGGAAGGATGCCCAGCTGAGTCAGCTCTAGAGTCCCTCTGGATGGAAAGAATATTTGATATTATTTGTTCCCAGATTGAAAAATAAGTGCCCCAACAGTTGGGAATCCCCACAGGGACAGACCAAAGAGAATCCTGTGCCGTTTTCCCCCTGCATTCAAACATCCTGAAGTGATGCAGAGGAATTATTCTGTGTTGAATATGCAGAATAACTCCTCCACAACATTTGGGACATTTGAATATAAGGAGGTTAATCTGGTTCCACAGTGGAGAGAAAACTATCTGTAATTATTGATCCTTAAACACAAGGACAAAAGAGTAGAGGATTTTGTGCTCCTCTAAAAGTAAGGTTCCTAAGTGTTTGTCCATATAATGCCAAGCCACTGTTTGGTGTTTGAACCATCCCAGGGTGTGTAAGGAGGGTGCAGTTGGGCAGTTGAGGTCAGGAAATATTACCTGGAAAGCTTGCAGATTGAGGACAGCAAAACTGTTGAAGAAGCGTATACTCTGAAGAGCTACTAGGACAGTATTCTCTGCATAACTCTCTTTTGGGCTAGCAGTGCTCAGGTCTGTGATTGTGCCATGGAAAAGAATACAGTACAGCATGTGCAAGACTCCCACCAGATCCGTAGCCTCAAGAGTGGCTGTTAGTCCTGTGGGATCCTGACGGGATTCATCAAATATATTCCAAGACCTGTCAAAGAAAGCAATGGAGGAGTTGCCCTGTAAGTTGCTAAATATCATTATGATCATAATTTTTTACCCACCTTGTTTTTGCTAAAAGCATAATGCTCAAGTCAGGTAGCTGTAGATTCACAAACAAGCCTCTTAAACCAAAGACACTGATCAAAAGTTCCTCTAATTTTGTATTAATCTAACAGGTGTTGATTAAAAACCAAACAAGACTGTTACTGGATTGCACACTCAAAATATTAACTCTCACAGACGAAATGGTTGGGATTGCTATTAAGAAACACGATGACAATTCCCATTTCTGATAAGACACTTATCTTCTCCCATCCTGTCGGAGAGATGGGGTAAAAATAAATAAATAAATACTTCTTATTATAAAACACAACAACCCAGGTTGGAAGATATTCCCAGGGCTGCCCAGATGGTTTATGAAGCCAAGGGCAAATATGATATCAGGTGTCTTGCTGTTCTCCCCCAGAAAGGATATGTATAAGCAAGACTACCAGGTCAGGAAAGGAGTAAATGGTACACCAAGGAAATGAAAAAAGGGGGGGCTCTTGCTTTGTGGAAGCCTAAGGAATAGGGTCGCCATAATTCAAAGCTGACTTGACAGCATCAAATAACAAAAGGAATACTGTCCCACTTGTCTCTTCCCATTCTGAGAAGCCCAGGACACTTTGTACCCAGACTTAAACCTACTTATTCCCACTCGTACAATAAATATGGTGGGCTGGAGGCCAGGACTTCATTTTCTAGCAGTACACCTGGTTTAAATTAAAAATAATAAAGAGAAGAAAACGGTGAGGGCACAGGGCTTCATGAAGCATCACTACTGGGGACCCAGAGTTATGCAAAAGGTGCAAGATATCCAAATTAAGTAGGGCAATGCTGGCAATCTGTAGACCACACAGAATCCTGTGTGCTACAAGAGGAAGACATGAATTAACCAGACTGGCCGAAGTAATAGGAATGCAATAGTGCTTGCCATGCTTAAATCCTGTGGTTTTCAGTGGGATTTAGCTTCTCTCTGGATTGTACCCAATACTAACAGTTATTAAACCATGCACTCCACTTATCTTCCTAATGTGTACTATCGACAGCTAATTTCAGAAAGACTGCTGAAACAAGTCCAAAAGGACTGCAGCCCCCTCGCCTTCAACAAACATGTTAATATTACAGATGCCATGTTAGACATGGTATATGATGTTCCTGTTGTTATGTGCACTCGAGTTAACATTCTTAACAGGATTTTCTCAGCAAGGTTTATTTAGAGCAAGCTTTGCCACTGCTTTCCTCTGATGCAGCATCCGTAAAATAGGCAAGTGTGTTGTTCATATTTCCCTTTAAGGACTGATCTGTATGGCAGCAGGGAAATGGAAGGATATTTTGGTTTTTCACTAATCTTTATGTTCTTGCCTGGAGTTCTCAACATTTGCTGAATAGGCTGCTGTCTGTTGGCAGCTGGGAGCAGAACAATCAGTACTGATGCAAACGGCTTATATTTTATTTGCCACCCAGCAGCCAAAACAGGCATTATCTTAATTACTGCAATAAAGTACAATACAAAGCAGACTATATCCCGTTGCATCCTTTTGACCTGACCTTTTCTTTTCACACACAGACAAATTCCTAGCATATTCCACGGATAGACAGCCAACATTATTCAACCTCTAGGTTAATTGGCTACTGACAAGGAATCAACATGTGTCCCAGTGTTTGACAGTATGACAGAATGGGGGCAAAATGTGTGTTCACGCTTAAATATCTAGACGGACAAGCAGATGTATACTGTTTGTCGAATTTAATTTTTATTTTTGTATTTGCATAATGAGTAAGCATATTCTACCCTGCAGTCTGATAGTCTGTTTTCCATTCATGGGTGCAAAGAATTTTCAAGACTCAATATGAAGTTTCCTGACGGTTTTGGATTGCTTCCCAGTAACTCCAGCAGCCTTTGGATTCTCTCCAAGAAGGGCTACAGCCTGTAATGCTCGTGTCTGTTATACTATTTAACATCTTCATCCAGGGTGTATAAGAAACTGCTATCTTTTGACTTTACAGGTTTTCACAGCTTTGAAAAACAGGTCCTCAATCCCAATTGCAGTAAGACAAGATGTTCCATGCCTGGAAATACATGAGTGGAAGCTACTGGCAAATCGCATGTGAAAGATTAATGATTCTTTGTTCCCTTGCACAGTTTTTCAGTCCTGCAAAGAATGTATTTGGTTGAGACTGGAAAGTTACAAAAATACCAACTATTCAGGAATATCTGGCTAATACGCCTGAAATAACCAAAATGGATAAACTGATGAAAGAGGACTTATTTATTATATCAGTCTCAGTGGTGGACAGCCCTTTTGCAATATACTGGAATATATGCTCTAATTTTATCTCACTGAATTAGAACTTGGAAGATTTTGGGGGGGGGGTAACTATTCAGAGGTTTTGGTATGAAAAAATAAGATTAAAACTAAAACAAGTATGAGCAGATAAAAATAATAATAACTTTCATATACTAGCCTTAAAAATACCATTCTTAAAAATACCAAAATAGACTTATAGAAATACCACTGCAATGGAAAAACATGATTGAATTGACTAAGCGAAAACAGAATTTATTTTACTAAGGTTGATAGAATTTTTAGTTAATTTTCTTAACTAACAAGGTCAGCTATTTGTTAAGCAGTCCCAATAGACTATAAAACCTGAATCATGCAACTTGTTTCACTCAGATTTTTTTCCCCAAAAATTACACAAATTTGTCCATCTGGCAAGCAGAACTATAAGCAAATCCAGAGGTGACAATCTTCAAAAAAGTTAGAAATCTGAACTTTTCTCTTTAAAACACAGCTTTAATTATCTTTTTAATAATACACTTAATACACTTTTTAATAATACACTTACTATTATCCTTAAAATGTACACCTTGAAAAGACAAGATCAATTTCACAGTTAAATCAATTTTAAGACTATGCCAATAAAATAAAAAAGCAGCAATATTTCACTGCAAACACACATATATCATTTAGTTATGGATTCCTTCATTTAAACAGCAAAACTTTTATGGTACTATAAGAGTCTTAGAATTTATGCGACTATCGTAATGGGAAGATATCCTTTTGCTGTTTCTAATGGTACAATCATCATTTTTAAAGGTTGTCGTGGGAGTAAAATACACACACTTTTGTCTGAACACCTTGAATGTGAATTGCTAGTGTCCTTTCATTTAAGCATCTCTTGTTCATTCATATTTTCTATATTTTACATGGCATTTGTTGTTTCTAGTATTCTGGAATTCCAACAGTGCAGTCAAATACCTATCCATTCAGAAGCTAGCCCCTCAGAAATCAATCTGAATTGCACCCAAATTAAGAGTATACAGGATTACAGACTTTTGATCCTACCACCTTATCTCTCTGTATGAACCTGTCAGAGTCTTAAGATTTTTAAAGAAGGGCTTTCTTTCAATTGGACTGGCACCAATTCATGGACCATGCCTTTGAATATTATTGTGGTAGACTACAACTCGGATTATCCAGCATGACAAGTAAATTTTCTTCTTTCTATGATTTAGTAGGTTGTATTTAGGCACTGTTTGAACCTACCTCCACATAGTTAGTATGGAACTGACAGTCACAAAGGACACCCTGCTTTGCCCAGACAAAGATATACACTGAATAGGACAATATCACAAAAATACTGCTTACCTGCCATTAACAGCAAAACACAGCTGGCACATCCCATGCAATGCTGCTGTGGCATTCTGCAAGAAAGTGGCTATTTTGGGGTTTTCATCAATTGGGCCTTGGATGGACAGGAAACAGCAACCAAGCTTTTCAATTAATCCTATATTCACCATGTAGCTAGAAAAAGAATGGGGAGAGGAAAATGGATTAATATGAGTAGCACTGATTTTTTTTCAGTGACAAGTTCTGTTATTCAAATATGCCAACACAAAAATATGTTACAAAATTAAAACCAGTCAAATGGATATAAAAATGGACACTAATACCAAGTACTGGTATTGTTGTTTTAAACTAAGAGAGTATAAATTTTTGTTGTATGTTTCAAGATGAATGAACATTTTTGCTTTGTCTGAACTAAAGCATTTGGCCACGATGAGGAATTCATAGTTACTTTTTCCTTTCTGCCAGAGTTTAGCATTAAAAAATGTCAAGCAGAACACATGAGGAGAAGGAGAGAACTAGCCAGACACAATCTGATTAGAACATAATCCTCCCAAAGTCTAATATCTACACTTGCTGTCTTTTGAGCCAACAACAAATGAGGAACTTCTTTGTTGTCTGAAGCTATTTCCTTTTATTAGGATTGAAATCAGAGATCTCAAGTCTGCACTGAGGCATCATCTTGTCAGCTGGAATACTATCTTCACTGAGCTCCTAGTTATTGTTAATTTCATTTCATTTCATTTTTGGAGGGGGAGACTAACTTTTACCATTTTGTTTGTTGTGTCTTCTTGGGAAGTACTGTCCTTTTTTAAAAAAAACCCATATATTGTTTTTTCAATTTATTCTGGTGATCTGAATGAAGTCCTAATAGGCAGAACCAAGGAGGGGTTTGATAAGAGCTTGGAAAAGGCTAACAGTGGGATTTTGGGAAATCGTCTTTTTATTGCAGTCAAGAGACCATTAAAACCTCATGTTAAAATATAATTTTAGTATAGTATGTAATAGTAGATCAAAAATAGAGTCAGTATTTATAACACATATCAAATATGATAATAATTACACAATCACAAATGATCTGAATAAAACAGCTGTATTTAGAAACCTAGACAGCTGCTGAGTAAATGACTTCTTAAAACTCAGGAACAAAACTATTACAAGAGAGTCAGAAAAGCAACCAGGGAAAGTTGTATATCAGCGTATATTAGGTCTTCTCTAGCTCTTTGCTGATAACAACAGCTATGAAGCAGTACATGTGTGATGGACATTATTACAGAGGCAACATCTAGTTTTCAATTGAATTTTATTATATTAAATTTGTCAGAAGAACATTAAAACTTGCCAATGACTTAGCCTTCATATATTTTGGAATAGTTGTTGTTACATGCCTTCATATCAGCTCTAACTTATGGCAACCCTATTATATGATTTTCTTGCCAAGATTTATTCCAAGGAGGTTTGTCACTTCCCAAGATCATGCAGTGGAATTTTCATGGCTGAATGAGCATTCAAACCTTGGTTTCCCAGAGTCCCAGCCCAGCACTCAACCACTATACCACACTTGTTCCAGATTTTTAAAATAATTAGCTATCACAAAAAATTATAAAGAAAGGTCTTCTTTCGTTATAAGGAAGGCTTGTAAAGACTGGGGAAGCATAGTCCTCATGAAACCCCTTGAAGCCTATGCATGTCTGACAACTGATTTGGCACTGTCAAGGTAGATGGACAATACACAGTCCCCCCAAAAGATCTGGTTCGCTGTCGACCTCGACCCCCCAATAAAACACTGAGTATGGTAGCCAATTTGACATACAGTATTTCTGCCCCCTGAGACAGCTGGTTATACATGTCTTTGTTCTCTATTATGGGATACCCCTTGAGGAATTTTAAAGTTTACTTATTAAATGCATGTATATACTGCCAAATGCATACATATTTCAATGCACCTAACAAGGTGGTCCAAAATACGTCGTGTGTGCTAATTCTCTACAGATGAGCAACAATATGTGGTGAAGTGATTAAGAGAAGAATGGCCAGTCTTAATAATACAAGCCCACTTGTTTGAGTTTCCTTCTAATTGTCCTATTTCCTTGTCATCATGCCTCTCATTCTTCTGTTTGAATCGAAAGCCCCAGGTGAAAGGCCGGCTCTGGTTCTTGGGCATCACCTGAGTATGCAGGGCAGAGAGGGGCATGCAAGCGCTGGGTCTAGTCAGTGTCAGATGTCACCTGAGTAAGAATATCAATAAGCAGACCTCCCAAACTGGAGAATGCAGCGGCCTGAAATTTCACACTCTTTGAAAAACCTGTTCGGAAAGGGAATGTGGACCTGCACAGATTGCCAAGGGTCACTGGGATCTGTAGCAGCTGTCAGTTCTGCCTTTCTCATGTAGCTTTACTCCTCTGTTAAAAATTGTCTTCCATTACAGTCATTATTCATAGAATGCCAAACGATAGTAGGGATCACAAGGGTCATCCAGTCCAATTCCCTGTCATGCAGAAATACACACTTAAAGTAGTCCCGAAAGATGGCCATCCAACCTCTTTTTGAAGATCTCCAAAGAAGCAAAGTCTAGCAACCTCTGAATCACCTGGTGATTTAACAGTAGGTCTTCTAAAATGTACCACCTTTTAAAGCTTTGAACCAGTATGAAAATGGCTTATGCCTTTCAGTGTGAGGGAAAGTAAGATTGTATGTACAGCACCGTGCAAATGTACAGTGCTATATAAATAAAATAATAATAATAATAATGATGTATGCATGCTATACAATACAAAGAGCTTCCTTTGATGCCAAGTGTACAGCAATCCTTGCTTGCATATCATGGAATACTGAATGATAGCCTCAGGGTTTCTTTAGGGAAATCACTGGTTTGGACTGCAAGGGAAAGTTAACAGGTCCAAAATGGGTTAAAATCCAATTTGCAGTTCCAAATGGGACGAGAATATGGAGATTAATCGCAGAGTCTTCTGCTCCTTTAGATCAGAAGTGGGCAACTATACCCTCTTGAGATTTTGTAGGACTACAGCTCCCACCAGCCTACCCTGGATGGTCAACTTTGAGGTATGTTGAGAGCTAAAGTCCAATAACCTCTAGAAAGTACAGTAGTCCATTTCTGCTTTAAAGATTTGTAAAAAGTAGCGATTATGTCCTCTATCGCTCCATCCAAGAACCTTTAATCATGAACCTTTGTCTGGCCATTTGCCTCATTAGGAAAGGCGTACGAGCAATTGTACATTTCCTTAATGGAATGAACAGCCTTTTATATCTGTGAGATGTGATTTTCATTGGGAACGTGGTAAAGGAGGATCACTAGCTGTCCCCTGTGCTGTTGTCGTGATCCAAACAGAGATCTCCAGGAACGGTTTGTTACAAAAACATAAATGTCAGATCACAGAACATTACTGTCTCCATCAACTTTGGTCTTCAGTTACTTGTCTGTCCCAGTTATAGTACTCCCTTCGCCTGTGTAACCCCCAAAGTCTAAGCCTGAGAGCTTTTGCAAAGATCTAATTGTTTGGATTGGCTCTCAAGATTAAAACTATAGCTTTCAATGATACCAGGTTTTAGTTTTCTTCCTGAGAGATGGGGATTGCTTCTGTTACCCACCATCAGCCTTCAGGATAAGAAAGTTCTCTCCAGATGTTGTATAACCATCTCTCCTAAGTGTGAACATACTGCTAAGTCTAATTTAGTCATTTGTAAAATAGAACTACTTGGGGAAATGCTATTCCTTGCATCTGAAGTGACATATAAAAAATGAATGCCTTTCAGTGCCCTGGTCCATTCTCATAATTTTAATGGGGTACTTCAAAATTCAATATTACATTTTATTGTTTTCTATTTCAGTGCATGACACCCATCCTTAAGAGAGGAAAGAATGGGAAATTTAACAAATATGTGGCTTCATCTATAAAGTGACATTTTTAAGCAGAGAGGGCAATGGATGTGCTTCTTATTTTTAAATGTGCAAAAATACATTACACAGCTATCTGTGACAAGGGCTATGCTGCTTCTTTGGCTTACTGCTTAGTTTTATTTTCTTGAAATGGTGCTCTTTCTCTGTCTGTACAATTGTCTCCATTCAGATATCAAAACAAGCCATGGTCTGCACTAACCACAGTTTAAACTGAAACCAATTTCAGCTTCCAAACAGATTAGGCAAAATAAAGCTATTTTTCTTCCATATCTGCTAAGTTTTAGAGGTGCAGTGTCTTCCAGCAAGAGTGGGAATGCCCGCATTGGTGTGAAGTAACTAGTTACAACCAACTAGTTACTCATAATTAGTTCCCTTTCTAATAATTAAGGAACAGCCAAGTTACAGGAAATTATCTTAAATGAAGAATAATGTCGCTCCTATTACTCACTTGTTACTTTTATAGTTATGAGATGTGACCTCACTGAGAGCCTCATAAAACTAATTATAACAAACTGCAAACATAGTTTTGCAATCTTACTTTAAACCATAACTTCAGGTTAACTCTGACAGCAAGCTACAATTAATTCTAGCATTGGCAACACTAACTACTGCCCAATGGGTTCTCTGTAAGAAGACCACTACAATGAAAATGAGAAATACAAGTACAGAATGAGAAAGAGGGGAAAATGTTAATTCGAATGAAAATGGTATGGCATGTAAGAAAGGATAGATAGAAGTAAAAACATATAAAGACGTCTTTGCAACCAAGTGTGATTCCTGCCATCTAGAAATTAATGTATTAGGTACGGAATTTCAAGTGTATGTAGAGCAAGAGGTCAGTGCAAAAGGCAAGCCAGGGTCAGTGCAAGGGGCAGAGTGGGCTCAAAGAGATGGCAAATAGTAATTTATTAAGAGAAGAGAGAGATCTCCTTGAAAAATTAAATGTATCCGTTATCTCATCTTTCAGAGAAGGGGAAGGAAGACAGATGATAGGATGGAAGGAAGGAAGAAAGGAATGAAGAAGGGAAGGAAGATCTGGCCGGGGGGGGGGGAGGTTTACGCCCTAGCATCCCACGGAAAGAAGAAAAAGACAAAGATGAACCTTCCCAAAGAAAAACCTTCCCAATCTGGGCCTCTGAAAGACACGGTTGCTCAAGAATGGTATGAAAAAGCCATTATGCTATCAACACTGAATCAAAGCAAAGCATCAGAGTTTAGAAACTGGGAAATAGTCACCATTGCCTTTGTATTACTCCAGCAACATTGTAAGAAAACAAGAATTGTAAGATTAGAAATCACAAGCCAGCATGTTGGACTCTGGGAGATTAGGGTTCAAATCCCCACCCCACCATGGAAATTATTTTCTGATATTATTCGGTCACTTATTATCAAGAAATGTGTTCTCAATTCTTGCTGAAATTGATGACAGTAGCAATGGCTTGTTGTTGGAGCTGTATCAAGGGGGCTTTTTACATGGTAGAATATCAGAGGCTAAGCTGCTCAAGCTAGAAAGATCACTATAAAAGTGACCCAACTGATCAAATAAAGAATTGATTAGATATTAAGAGGTGAATAACCGTGAATAACAACAAATCAGCATGGAAGGAAGTGGGCTGGCTGTGTGCTTCACATTCTTATTAGGACTAATCACATTCACTTTGCAAAATGACTTTGATAAAGGAAGATGTTTCAGAGCAGAACAACTGCTCTAGACAAAAAGGTTGCAGGGAAGCTGAATGTCTATGAGCAATTTTAATTCTAGCAAAAACCTGAATGTCAAACTCTCTCTTTTGCATGTTCTTCTGTACACTCTTTTTAACTCTGCAAAATGAGTAAAAGAAAAGGGAACAGCCTTCTTCAAGAGCAGAAATTCTATTTATGGCCATGTTTCTATTAGGGAGCTTGCAGCACAGGCAATGATGCCAACAAATCTAATTCAAGACCAGCCATATTTCCATTTTAGTTATACTTTAGGGGATAATATATGCATAAAAAGAAACTGTAAATGTTTGATGGATGAAGGTTTCAGATTGGAGCACATGTTTGACATTTAGGCAGTCCCAGATTCAGTCTCCAGCATTTCCAGTTCAAAGGATGCCAGGTAGCAGGTGCTGGAGGAGGTTTCCGCTTGAGAGCTTGGACACCTACTGTTATTCTTAATGGACTGCACTTAGCAATGATTGGCTAACAAAGAAAGCTTTCTATTTATTTACTACATTTATATGTCCCTTTCTGCAATGCACACAAAGCAGTTCACAGTTGAAATAGTTGCCCAACAGTTATTAAACACAAAACCAAATGGGAGGGAGGGAAACAACATATTCAGGCCAACGGAGGAAATGTTTCAGGAAAAGAGGGAGTCAAATAGAATTTGCTTTTAGACAGGTCAGTGAAGGGTCTGTCTTGGTTTCACCTGTGATGCAGCTGGATAGAGCATCTGCTGATGCAAAACACATCAGAAGGGGTGCAACCAAGGAGCTAATGGTCCCATGTCAGCTAATGGTCCCTACAAAAGGGGGGCTGCTTTCTCAGGTTCAGCCTGGTGGAACAGGTATGGACAAGGTTTTGGCCAAACAGCCATGAAATGCCCTTGGTCCCAACCATAACTTGGAATTGTTACTTTTTAGGGCCACAAAGCCAAATTGACCATACCACCAACAGCCAAGTTTCTGGGAGTTGTAGTCCAAAAAAGGTAATGTTTCCATGGCCTGATTCCAACCAGACTGATGGAGAGGATCTCTATTTGGTTAAACACATTTATTAGATACCTTTGATTGTTTCTTACCTGATGAGGTCTTGTATCCTACTGTTAAAAACTTCAGCTTGTGAGGTCTTGTTTTTTGTTTCTTGAATTAATTTTGATGCACTGGTCTGGTTGTTTCCATACGGTAAACTGGCAATCAGACACCCAAACACTGTGGCCACAATTCTTAGGACTCCAGTTATGAGACCTTCAAATACTTGCTTGTTTGCAGTTCTACCTAAGATAGCATTATGGTCATCTGGAACATAAACCTAAACAGGCACACAAATTAGAATAAATGGGATTCAGTTTTTAAAAAGACATGCAACATTCCCAAGAAAATTTTGTTAATTAGACATTATAGTGGAACTCTTAAGTTCAACAGTGAAAGGCAAAAATCAAGCACTTCAATTTTTGCCATTTGTTCCCAGCTTATGGCAATAAATCAGTGTGTTTAAGCTTGATGTCAGTTAATCTTATTTTCCATGAACTTGCCTCACTCCCTGTTTCAACCCAAATTTTTTAATGAATGTATCTTTAAGGGGCTAAAATGCTTTGTCTTCACCCATACTTTTTATTTCTGCTCCCACCAGAGCACTCTGAATTAGAATTTCTTCCAGAACATCTGCTTATTAATTAAAATACTGGTATGGCTGTATGAACAGCTATTGGCCAAGTTAAAAAACATCTAAGAAATTAAGTCAATCAGATAAAAAGGAAAATAAAGCTTTCAGGATTGGTTGTTTTCTCCCCAGGGAGGCACAATTTCCATGTCATCCACTTTGTGGGGCTGGTGGATCTAACGTTCCTTCCATCTAGGTTCTGAAAATGGATTGTTTTCTACATGGAGCTGTCCAGCTAGAAGAAGCTGCTGAAACTTTAGTGGAACTAGAAGGCTAGTTCCAATACATGGCAATATTTATTTCTCTGAGAGCTTCAGGCTAACATCTGTTCCACTCTAGAACAGATGATCTGCGGCTGAGTTAAGAATGTATAGATGCTGGATCAGATGACAGTATAGATGACAGCAAATAGATGCTGGATCTCAGAAGAATAAATGTTGCCATGTATTGAAGATCCAGTATGGCACAGTGGTTTCAGTGGTCGACTCTTGAGGGCACGGTTCAATTCCCAGCTTGATACTGAAACTCACTGGGTGACCTTGGGCACGTCACTTGCTCTCAGCCTCAGGGGAAGGCAATGGCAAACCTCATCTGAACAAACCTGGCCAAGAAAACCCCAGGATAGGTAAGCCTTAGCTTCGGAAATGACTTTAAGGCACCCAACAACAAAGGACCATCAACAGCTAGGAATCAGAATGGTTTATATATACAACATCTCCTGTATTGGCCTCTATAGACCAACTGCTGCAGAGTGTGAGACAAGGGGGTGCAACTGCATTTACACTGTGCTAGTAGACTTCCTATAGGTGACTGATTGACCAGTATGTGAAAAGAATGCTGGACTCCATAGCCCTTCCACCTGATCCACCTGATCCAGGGGAGTTCATGATATCTTCTTACACTCTTACGAGTGATTTGTTTTATTTCAATTTTACAAAAAAAAAAAAAAGAAAAAAATTCCCAAATAGACTCTTAACAAAACCCAACCACAAACAACCAATAACATTATAAAACATAAAATATATTACTCAAAATAAACTCTGTGTGCATGTGTATGTGTGTGCATGGAGCTGCCAGTGAGGAAAATACTTAGAGAAACAATGTGCCTTAAGTGATCAGGCGAAACACGCCATGCTGGGAACCTGCCTTTCAGTGGGGAGATCATGCCACCTGGTAGGTGCCACCGTGAAGAAGACCCATCTCATGTGTCTCCCAACAGTCTTTAAACTTTAAAGAGTGCATTAGTGATAATAAGAGCAAAGATGAACTGAAGGAGAATGCATCTAAGTGATAGGCTTTCAGTGTTGCCCAGAGAAGGGTGCCAATCTACAGAACCCAGTGTGGGCTCATGAGACTTTCTGGAAAGAATGCCAAATAAATAACTCCGCTTTCCCGAACCAGAAAGTAATGATAAAAGCCAACTTCAAATCCATTTCCCTGGAAACCTCTTTTTACTTAAATGGTGCAGCAGTGGCATCGTAATATGCTGCTGCCCCATAGTTTAGTGAAGTATCCCTCTCAGTGGGAATAGGGCAACACTTGGCGACAAAGAACAACATGCACATTTTTTTTATTATTCATTAGCTCTGTGCCCAGAGTTGGTACTTAAAATTCATTGTAATAGTCTGTTCCTGGTAGTGAGCCAAGCTAGGAAGTGAGAAGTCTTCAGCTGCTTATTCAAGTTCAGCCAAAGAAAGAATATTATGTTGCTCTGGTAATTTACACAGACTGGAGTAATTCATGCCTAATGATTCTGACTGTCTACCAAAGTGGATGGATTGTATTTAAAACATGTGCACCTATTTAATTAGCAAGTCAGATGCTGCAATTTGGAAGCTATTAGTCTAGAAAGTACTGCCTGCATGGTGTACATACACCACCCAGCCTTCCCCCCACCTTGACATTTTTTTTGGCTGAACTTCTACACGGCACAAGGATATCCGTGACCCATGATCCCAGCAGTTTATTAAAAAAGTAAAAAATGCAATTCATGAAGGAGAGAGTAGAAATGTTAGAAGTACTGCACTGCCTTAAAAAACACGAACGGGGGGTGGAAATGGAAATCCTCTAGGTTTACCTTAAGTATCTCTTGGCTGCCGCCACAGGATAATATTTTGTGACTCCTTTTCCTCTTAAAAGCAGAATCTGAGTCTCCGGAGGATGCCCTCAGGGGACATGTTACTAAGGGGTGTTCTACACCTTGTGCTGTTATCTCTGATCACTGCGTTCCTTGTGTGGCTGAACCCCTGTTCCCATAATCAGCAGTACGGCTGTGGTTTCTGCAGACACAAAGCCTCTGGGCTTGCCTGGGCAGAAACACTTTTGGAAAATGGGTACCTCTGGAGACTGCTTGCAGTAAAGACTGCCGGCTCTCCCTTTTTCCAACTCCCCCCTCTCTCCAAACCGAACAATTAAAAACTATGGGTTTGTGAGCTGCGAGAACTCCTTCCTAAGGTGGGTGGTCTGCTGAGGTCAGGGTTGAGGCCAATTGTAGGGCAATGGAAGGGAAGATAAAGCTGACTAGCATTACCTGGCTGGGGACTAAACAAAGCTTGAGGCTTCAGCCAGTTCCACTCCTTCAGCTTTAAGGACAGAAAACAAGAAAGATATTCCCAGAGGAGAACAAATGGAAGTGTGCCTCCATTTTAAAGCAAACCTCACTGGCGCACAGTTAGACATGCATGTGCCATTACTTGGGCTCTAAAGCTCGTTTCTATAAGAGCATAAATTTAGCTCCATCATTTATTCAACTTGGAGACGTGACCCAAGTGTCTCAGCTCAAAAGCAATTCAAGATACAAAATGCACTGGGAACAAACAATCACCTCTCTCGCTTTTAGTTATAGGATCATTCGAATCATGTTGAGATAATCGTTTTAGATGGCACAAGCTGCAGGAGACTTGAAAGTGCCCAGATGTGTGAAGGTTGCACACGCACGCACACACAAGTACGCACGTAAGTAGATTAAAGAAATGTTTCTAAGAAAGATCGTTTGAAATTTGGTGCCGGGGGAGAGTTCTATGCGCTCTTTGGACTGCAAAAAGACCGAAGAATGGCTTCAACTGCAAATCAAGCAGCCAAAATGACTCAACCAAGGCAGATCATGAGACAACATGACTCACTGAAAAAGTTTATACTGTAAATGTTTGGTAAAGTGGAAGGCATTGGAAAAAGAGGAAGACCACATTACAGCTGGATAGAATCAAAGAAGCCATGGCTCTAGTTAAGATTCTCAGATTAGATCAAATTTAAGTATATTCTGGTTTGCCCACAGGTTAGATTTAGTTCATGTATGGTTTACAAATGGAAGGGAGAGCGAACAGTCAGATATTTTGCTCCATTTTATTTCCTACCTTACAGAAAACGTGGTGGAAATAGTTAACCCCTAGTTAAATTCTGAGAGGAAAACACTCAACCAAATGAACAAAAGGGCCTAAGACCAGGTTCAGAGTCAGATTGCTTGCTAGCTTGCTCAGCTTGTTCATTCCAAAAGCATTTGGAAATGCTCCTTTGATCTATCTGAGAACACCTGATTAAGAAATTAATCTGTCGCGCCCCACAGAGGTTATTTAACCCCCTCAATCAAGTATTGAAATACAGTACAGACGTTTCCCTTAAACCTAAGTCACAAGCTAAAAATATTTAAAGATTTTATCCTGAAATATGGGGTTTACATATGTGATTTTTCTAGGCACTGAAGACTGCTCTTTGCAGAAACAGTAAATAACTATAAATCGACATAATATATAAGTGGCCTGGTAGTCACTTCCTATTTTTTTTAAAAAAAGCCTACACCTTGAACATCTACACTGTAGAAATAATGCAGGTTAAGTGCTATAGCTCCATCCTATAGGAGCCTGGGATTTGTACTTTTATTTATTTATTTGATTTCTATCCCTCCTTTCTCCCCAAAAGGGACACAATGCAGCTCACAAATACAAATTCTAAAAACATATTACAATAACACAGTTTAAAAAAATCATCTAAAACAATATAAAATGATAAACATTAAAACCACACTAAAAGCATGATACCCATCTTATATAACAAACACCCAAGCC
The DNA here is from genome assembly GCA_034509955.1 of Urosaurus nigricauda. Classification (NCBI taxonomy): domain Eukaryota; kingdom Metazoa; phylum Chordata; class Lepidosauria; order Squamata; family Phrynosomatidae; genus Urosaurus; species Urosaurus nigricauda. Next base: position 4,765,880 of record JAOEGL010000012.1, on the reverse strand, counting down.
AGCCCATGATTATACGTTAAAATCCTGCCTGAATAAAGCCATTTTTGCTTGCCGATGAATGGCAAGGAGGGGGCGAGCCTTGCTTCTCATGGTAGGGCTATCCAGAGGTCAGGAACACCTACCTTTTACAATGTTTTTAGCCTTCTCTGCCAAAGACTGCTATTGCCTTGTGAAACTACGAATTCCGTATAATGGAGCCACGGCAGTTAAAGTGGTATCCAACTGCATTATTTTTATAGTGTAGATGCATTCCGCATTAAATAAACAAGTTGAGGACAAAGGGGGAAAGTGGGAGGAAGAGAGTGAAAGTGGGACATTTTAAAGTCAGCTGAAAAAATGGGATGATGGACGATTAACTCGACAGTTCCTCTAAACTGGGACAGTTAGAGGCAGGTATGCGAATGGAGGACACCTCTAACTGCATATTTTGACTCCCCTCAACTGCAAAAATGCATCAGGACTCTCTCCATCATACTGTGGTTGTCCATGTAGAATATAAAGAACCATGAACAAAGGGTGCTCAAATTGCATATTTTGGCTCCTCAGGGAAAGAATAAGAGGGGAAAAAATGGACATGTGACTATTGGAAAGCCGATTGTACGAGTTGCATTCAGGTTCCTTTTGTCTAAATGAAGGGCCTCCGGAGGGCCTCCTCTTAAGTGTTTGTCAACTGTCCTATGGCTTGTTGATGCTAACAGTGCAATGTGAATTATTTACGGCATGTACATAACTTTTCAATTAACAAACCGCTTGGCTCATGAAAACACACACACACCATTTATAAGCAGCAATCTTAGACTAAATATCTCATGATGAGCAGGTCACTATGAATTAAAAATGAGTTTCTAATAAAATATTTAATGACATTTGAAATTAAGCGAAAGTTAAAAGTTTTCCCATTAAAATGGATCTTGTTGTTTTAATTTGATTTGCAAAACTCATTCAAGATGCATATTAAGATAAGCATTTTTTTCAATATGAAAAGCAGCACAGAGTAGAACGTGAACTCTTCTGTGAATTAGATTCAAACTATATGAGATGGCGACAAATGAGTTTGTTTAAACCTGACCTGCTCCAATCACTGATAAGCGAACAGTTGATTTTAGGGTCCAACACATCCCTGTCCATTCCTCCCTGCAATCTCTCTCCGCTAGTCGGTTTTGGATACTGGAAATGAGTCCAATTGGAATATAAGTGACTGGGTAGACATCTTATGGGAAAGAAAGCAGCTGACTATGGGGTGGCTTCAGCTTCGTTTACTCCATGCCCTTTGCTAAACATCTGTTTTGGACTCACTGCTGAGGATCTCGCAAGGAGAGCAGGAAGGCAATTGGTGTGATGCTGCAGGTGGCACACATGTGGACATGAACACGAACACAAGAATGGGAAGCCACTGATAGTCCCCACTGATTTGTCTTACTCCCTTTCAAAACCACCTAAACGAACAACTGTCTCGTATCCCTTGACAGCAAATTTCCTAAGTACGTACTCCGCAAAAATGTACTTTTCTCTTTCTTGAATATCTCACCACTTCAGTGGATGACCCTGGGTACTAGTGCTTTGGAAAGGGAGAAAAACTTCTCTCTATCCACTTTTCCACATTATATACATATGTGTGGATTGGTAATGCAGATAGCATAAGCTTGTCTTGCAAGGGAGTTGTTCCAGCTCCATGCTTATTTTGCCTGCCATGGTCTTTTTGAGAGAAATGAAAGAATGCTAGGTCCAGATGCCCGGCACTGCCCAGAGAGCTGGGAATATAACCATGAAAGCCTGCCAGGGGCCCTTCATAGAAGACAGAACCCAGAAAAGACTATTTTACCCAGGCTGCCTGGGAACTGGCCCTGATGTTCTGAACATGAGTAACACAATTTTTTAGTACACTACCTGCTGGGCTGTGGAACTGGAGTCAGAACCATGAAGTTTGCAGAAATGTGTCAGCTCTGAATATGATTTCAAACTAAAAATTATATCTTAACGATATATGGTAAATATACCATCTTATACTGAGAGTGTATGACTGGCCCAAGGTCAGCCAAATGGACCAAGTGAGGATTCCAACTCTGGTTTCCCAGTATCCTAGTCCAGCATTCAAGCCACTATATCACACGGGCTCTCATGTATATTTTACCTTTTAAAATTTTATTAAATGCATATGGCCTATCTTCATTCAAGTATTTACATTCAGTACCTAGACATGATTTCCTATCACGACAACATTCTGAATTCAAATATTACATACTGTTAACTGGTGCATCAACAGGTCCATTAAAAAAGTGATCTTGTTGCTGAACAAAACATAGGTGCAATTCTCCACGCAGTGACTGCAAGCCAGGTGGTAAGCGTTTATTGTATTGCAGAGGGACCTGAGAGAAAAATGAATTATAGTAATATATAGATCAGTAAAATGAAACCTTCATCATTGCCAAGAAAAATGGTTAATCAAGATCTTAGATAGTTTTATTTATTTATTTTTAAAAATATTTCTTGTATATCCACCCAGACCACAGGTGGAATGACTATAGGGAGAGACAGTTCTGGGACAGGAGGACGTTTTCTTTGAAGTAGAAAGCATGTTTGTTGAGCAATATACACTTATCTTCAAAGGATTTGCTTCTACTTGAAACAAATATTAATATGAGTCCAGGGCAGACCCAGCAACAGTTCTAAGGCTAAAATTTATAGATGAAACTAAAATGAAATACTCTGAAACCTGCATTTCCCTGAACTTCTAACCTCCTTATATAAAGGTTGCAACAAGACAGGGTGTGAAACACGCATGAATCCAAACACTGATGACCTTAAAATGACACGTTTTAAAGTTACCATTAATAAGAGAATATCTGCAAATAAATATAGGTGAACCATTGGTACATTATTTTGCCATTCACATTTAAGCATCTTTAACAAGAAGTCTAGTATCAGGAGAACAGCTGATCAATGGCCAAATTCACAGCAAACTCTTCAGGGACGAAAGAACATGAACACCATCTTCCTTTCTAATTGATAACACTCAACTGGAACCAGTTTATAAAGGCCTTGTTGCATTCTCAGACAAGCCTAGAAGAAGCAAAGTGTGACTAAAGAGGGAGCAGGGAAACAAAGCAAAACAAAGACACCACCAATGCACTTGAATTATTGTCAAGAAATTTTGAAAAGGTCATAATCTTTTCCCACTGGGACTGATTCCTCCTATCGTCACCTTGAGGGAGCCATTTGCACCTCTGAAAGGTGTAGAAAGAAGACAAAGGCACTAGCCTGGTACAGTTATAAATGACTGCCCCAGGTGTCAGGAGGCAGTCAAGCAGAATACATTTTTCTGCGATTGTTAACTATGAAGGTCTTTTGCAAACTTTTTGGCCACATCATATTCTTTATGACTTATGCAAGACTCCAGTAGCATCCTGTGTTTATAAGGCTAAAATTAAAGCTACAAACCAGTGGTTGAACAACAGGTAGCTAGCAAAACACATTCCACTTTTATCTATTATCTTCAGGTTATACATACTCTTGTTTTTCTATCCACTTCTATAAAATCTGTCAAAATGCAGAGGAAAGTCTGAAATTCTTTGGACATATTGCTTTGTTTTCAAACTCCCAATGCATTTGGCAGGTGTTCTCATGTTAGAGAAATGATTAGGGGACCAAAGACCCCCTCTTTCCTTGTGAAGGCATGCGGGTTGTGTCTGGCAACATAAAGGGAAAACAGCATAATCCTCCTTCAATTGGTCCACTGTACAAACACTATTCTGCAGAATATTGCATATAAATGGTGAGCAACTACTTCCAGAGCTTGGAAAAGTAACTTTTTTGGACTGCAACTTCCAGAAGCCAGCATAGGGATTGGTTCTTGGTTCCAGAGGTTTCTGAAGGGGGTGGATTATCTATAAGTCTGGCTTCAAGCCTCCTTATTGTTTGGTCAGTGGATGCCCTGTGGATGCTTTGGTCACCTCAGTGGACGACTTGCATATGCTAGGAACTAGAGATGTCTGGTCTGGCTACTGTGACACATGCCTTAGTTACATCTTGTTTGGATTACTGTAATGCGCTCTTCTTAGGGCTGCCTTTGAAAAGTGCTTGACAGTCAGACTGCTGATCAGAAGCGGTTACACACATCTCTTGTTACAACAGATTCACTATCTTGCAGTACATTTCTGGGATAAATAAGTGCTGATTATGACCTATATGGTTTGCCCAGACTTTGCAAGAAAGACTCTTCCTCCAGTCTTGCCACCTTGAGAAACACATTTGTTGAGAATCTTTCTTGGTGGCTGCTCCCAGACTATGTAATTCCCTTCTCAGGGAGGCTGAGCTCTGGTTTGTGGCTAGGGAACAGCTCCAAACCCAAACATTTTATAGCCATAATAATCTTGCTCAAAAAACATCCAGGTCCAATTCATCTTCTCCACTGTTAACCAGGAATATCTAGGCATGGGCACTTTCTTTAAAAGAAGGTAACATCTAAGAATATCAGAGGCAGGTTTCTGCTCACTGCTATAACGTTTTGCAGCCAGAAGGAAGAGGGTATGGGAGCTTCTTTGACTCTAATCTTGGTAGGATTAGGGAAGATTGTCCCTTGTTTATGGGTTTTAAATTGCTGTAAGTTATCCGGAGCCCAATGGCTGTGAAATAACAGAAATTTCAGCCATGTCAAAGCACATTGGTATAGGCCAGCCATAGGAATTAATTGCTTTTCAGATATTACTTGGATGCAAGTCCTAGAACACCTAGGCAGCACAGACAATGGTGAGGAATGCTGGGAGTTGCAGTCCAACAGTATCTCGAACTCCATGTGATTTGAAGCTCCATGAAAAGATGAATAGTAACCAAATTCTCTGCAAAGATTTCTACAGAAAGGGCTGCTACTTGTTCTTTTGCCCAGTTTAGCACAACGCTTGGAAAAATTCCTGAATCAGAGCCTGATCCCCAGAGTCGTAGTCCAAAACTCAAACCACTATGCCATGCTGGCTCTGTTTTAATATCACATACTGCTTAAAAACTGGGATCCAAACATTAGTGCTCAGAAAGAAGGAACTCTCTAGATTTTCAAGATCAGCATCTTGACATTTTACAAACCAGACTGAAGCCCCAGGGGGGCAAAACAAGAGCACTGCTCTCCCTGAATAAGAATGATGCCCACTTTATGAATTTTTCCTTTAGTTCTCAAATTTCAGAAGCAGAGGATCTCAAATTACAGTTTGGGTATGCAAAGAAAAGGGGAAAGGCAATGTGACACAGAGATGTGCAAACACAGCAAAGAAGTGAGTTTTAGGTCTGAATAATTTTCAGCATCTCATTCTCCGCAATGCTAAAATTTGTAGGAACATTTCATGGAGTGATAGAATACTTATTTGGGTGTCAATGCCCTCATTTGCCCCCTCCCCAATAACTAAACTTTTGGATGCCGAAACAATAACGGTCTCATGGGCTGGGAAGATGTTCTAGAGAAAAACACTTCTTTTGAACAAAAGAAGCACAGACCAAGTGACCGTCAATTATTTTTTATGGCAACATAGGGGGATTTAAAAAACGGACAGTGGGGTTTTGGGGGGAGGAGAACGGCGACATAAGCCTGTTAACTACAGACAGCTATAATTAGAATGTATTTGGAATCATTCAGCCCTCAGGTTCAGTTATACAAATTTTTAATTCAGAATTTAAAGTGTCAGTAGAGGAGCAAGCCCCAGGTGGTTTACCGGGTTAAATGGCAGATTAAAGTCAGCACAACTAATTTCTTTATTTTAATCTTATTAAGAGAACGACAGCTGTCAACTGTCACCATTTCTGCACTAGGTCCCTGAGACAGGAATCAGATGGCTTATGTATTAAAGAAAGATTTTATTTTGTTTTATTAAAAATACACCATAAAAATAAAGCTTTGCAAAATAGTATTTTCAGTGTTTTTGAATGTGGGCACTGCTTGTTTCTCAGACTGCTGCCTCCCAGCTCAATATACACAAAGATATTTGCATACCAGAATATAAATGCATTGGAATAGTTGCATGTAATACGATTGTTTGCCAACTGCTGTTGTTTAAAACTTTTTCTTAGCCCTCTTAAATCAGCTTTAAAGCTATGTTAGACGGCATCTATGCTCTATCCCTACAAGCTACCCTCTCTGGCAGGTTTACTATATGGGAAATCCCAAGAAAATATGACATACTATAGTGGTTTGAGCACTGAACCATGACTCAAATTGTTGCTTGGCCGGGGAAAATACTGGGCTATGTTGGGCAGGCTAGACTCCCCCAGCCTCAGAGGAAGGCAAAGGTAAACCCCCTCTGAACAAATCTTGTTGCTGAACAAAACAATTTATATTGGTATTCGAGTGTCCTTTTTGGACAGATGTACCTCCAGGGTTACAGCTACTAGTCAAAGCAGACCGTGCTGAGCTGGACAAATAATTTTACCTACATATAGCATCTTATTTTCTAATGACATTTTAAAATAAGCACTAGCAATAATAGAATCATAACCGATAAGATGTTCTTGTTCGCCTGTCAAACATGGAGTTGAAGCAACACCAGTGTAAATATCCCATGTTGTTGTTTTTTTCTGTCCCTTCATTCAACAGGCAGTGATTCTGATGGACAGATGAAACCTGGCAGTATTTCTCATCTGCTCGCTTTTGTCAGAAAAAGTAAAAGAAATTTTAAAAAATGAAACACAGAATTGGAGACCTGTATTGAAATTAACTATGGTTGTCCCTTTGTATCAATGGATTCTGTATTCCATGAATTCAATCGCCTACGGCTTGAAAGTATTTGGGAAATAAATTCCAAAAAGCAAACCTTGATTTTCCTATTTTATATTAGGGACACTATTTTTCTACCCCTCTGTATATAATGGGACTTAAGCATCCACTAATTTTGGTATCCATGGGGGATCCTGGAACAACCCCCCAGTGGATACCAAGGGCCCACAGTATATTTTTGCCAGGTTTATGTTTGTGGTTGTCATTGATGGTGTTCAAAATTTCTTAATTATCTCTTAAAATTCCAGAAAGTTAGATCATGAAAACATTTTATGTATTTTTATCCTACCTTCCTGCAACTGTCGTGCACATTTCATTAATGAAAAGTGCATTTCTGATTCCTGTGACTAGAGAGAAAATAGTTGAATCTTTAGTATCAACCCCTGAATATCAGAACACATATATGTTTGAACACATGTGAACATTCATTCACTCACTCTCCATCTCTCTAAAACCTTAGATTTCTTAATATCATACTTTATTGCCTAATTTATTACTTTTTTAAAAAAAAATTGAAGTGAGCCCTAACTTAAACTACGGCATATAAAAATCTGTATGATTTATATGAAGGTTGATTATGTTCTCTGTCTTTCAATGAAAATGAAATATTTGGAGGTGATGAAGTGATTAAAAACTACTGCAAGCTGAAATATTTCCATAGTTTAACTGCTCCAATCTGTCATTTTACGATCTTTATAGATACAGGACGAAACCCAAAAGGAACATATTACCAGTTGCTGCATCTGATAAAGGAACTGGGGCCTGTGCTTTTCTTAGAGAAGTCATGAGCAGGAAACTAACACAGTTCATATGGGCTAACCCAGAAAAATGTTCAGACCTAGCCATGTTTGTGTGGAATACCAGCATGAGAAGTTGGCTGAAAACTCCATTTGACAGTTGGGATTTGACACTTAGCAAACTGCTTCGTCCAGAGAGGGACAAATATAGGAAGGGTTCCAGGGAGACACAGGGTCTGTTCCAGAGGGGAACTTGGTTATAGTCTACCGGTAGAGTGAGGGACTTTTAACCAGATAGCAAGTCTGGTTGAGGGAGTTATTACAGTAAGCCTGAATGGCAATATGATTTGTGTGTAGACTTAGGAAAACAGGCAAGAAGGAAAGTGTCAGAGTCCTTGAAATCTAGTATCAAGTGCCTGAACCAACAACTGTTTAATTCAATTCAGTTCAAATAACATGTTTAAATCGTCTGTTTAATAAAGTTCATATTTTATTTTATTAAAAGGCTTGCCTGCAGTATAAAATTATATCCACGCTACTATTAGACAGTATTGTGTACCAGAGTTTGGGGGCCCACTGTTACATAAGTGACATTTTGGTGGCAGTTAGAAGAGAGTGTACATCTTATGGAAAAGTGGTAAGGTGAAGTGGTGGAGTCTTCTTCACAGCTCTCTATGCCTTTTGATATAAGACAAACAATACCATCCACTTGCTAACATATACACTACTTTTAGTAAGACTACTTATAAGCAACTGCATCTATTCTTGCCTTTTGAAGAATAGGGCACCATCTCTATTTCATGAATAAATGCAACTTTTTTTGCACCATCGGTCTGGCTGGGCTAATAATGTTGACAAATCCAAAACAAGGGGCATACCATTAAATCTTTATTATAATAAAGCTTTATCTTGTAGACATAGGATTAAAATTTTGAGCTGCACCATGCTGCCAGGATTTGGGGGGAAGGGGGTGGATAATAGTCCATATAATCTCCTCACATCCATCTCTAAGACAGCCACAAACAGTTAAATTATTAAAATACCTCTGGAGACTCTTTTTTTTTTTTTAGTTGTGTATGACAACAACAACAAAAAGCCATTATAACATAAATAATAAATAGTATCAGTAAGGTTTGTATGGACTATGTCAAAGATGCAATGTGTAAGTGATACTGCCAGGAAATGTCTTCTTGACAGCCTCCCTCCCCAAACCCAGCAGACAGCCCTACATTCTGGTTTCTCTGGCCTGGCTAAGGATGAATCAAGCCTGGCCTGGCTTGGCCCAAACCTAGGCTCAGTTTTCTTCCTCCATTTCAAGCGCATCACCTGGCTCTCTTCCCTGCTTCTTCTTGTGCCCTGGTCTTATGAATATAGACAGGGTAAGAGTTACAAAGACTACATATTTAAGAGTTGCTTAGAATGAAAGATTTCAGAGAAAGGTGTGGCTACCTGATAAAAATACAGAGAGTAAGAACTCTCCTAAATGATAGATTTGGGAAGGCTACACTTTCTGGTAGAGAAATTCCTCTGCCTATTATTTCCCAGAGGAGCCAGTGTAGTGTAGTCAGGGCCGTGGAGTTGGAGTCGTGGATTTGGAAGCAATTTTGGGTGGTGTCTGAATTAAGAGAAATGAACCGAAATAGAAATGAAGACTCTGCCTTCAAAATAATAAAAAAAACTTATTAAATGCCTAGTTTGTTGCATATTTACTTCTTCAGAAATTTTAATCAAATACATATATTTTATGTTCTACCAACAAGTGGTAGTTGAATGCAGGACTAGGACTCTGGAGAAAAAGTCCTGTCCTAAGAAGGCGGCAATGGCAATCCCCCTTTGACAAATCTTGCCAAGATAGCCCTGTGTTAAGTTCCCCTTAGGGCCACTGTAAGTTAGAAATGATCTGAAGGCATGCAACAACAAGTATCTCCCTCTTGCCCATACATCTTGTCCTTGTCTAGGCCCTATGGATAGCTTATCCAGAGCTTTACCTTTGTCCTGTTTCCTTCCTTTTTTAACTGCATAGAATGGAGTGTTTGCAGATGTAGCACAACAGCCCCAAACACTGCAAGTTTCCAAGATGTTTTGCAAAGATCTGTGCCTCTGTGTAGCATCCCACACCCAACATTGCCCTTGTGAAATCTGACAGTACCTTCTTCATCAATATACATCTACAGTAGTTCTAGAGTATTTATTTAAAATTGCTGCCTGAATAACATCAGCATTCCTATGGTATTTTTAAAGAACACCCAACATAAGTTATGTCTGAAAAGTTGCTGCAAGGAACCTCAACTAGGGTTTTATTCTGTGCCATTTGGTTAAAAGGGCTTATAAATCTGCCAGTACTGTTATACTTGGCAGACAAGTTCTTGCCCATGGTTATATAACAGTATGGATGAAGTGCTTGGCATTTGCCTGTTTGAAAGAGTTCTGATGATTTCAAGAAGATTTCTAGTGAATTACAGATTCACTAGATTGTCTCTGTAAGAACCTATCTACAAAACTCTAGTGGAAAACAAGAGGCTTGGCTTGAGTTAATGAAATCACAGATAACATTTTTCACACTCTAATGTAAGTGACTTTTGCGTTTCCATATTTCATATGGAAATAACAAATAGCAACTCTCTGTGAGAACAGCCATGGAACTAAGTATCTGTACTTGCTGCCTGTACATATAAGGCTGTTCAGATTGTAAGCTACACTTAAATAATCTCTGGTTTCTCATGACTGCTAAAATTTAGAAAATGAAATCCCACACTATAAAAACACCACAACTAACATGAGAACTGGTAATAAGGTGCAGTTGTAACAACTATGTAATACATAATTTTTTGCACTGGCTTGGATGCTCTGCAGGTTTCTACTGGAATTCCATGGGATTTCTTCCTTTTAAGATTAACTTCTTATTAGGTCTTTGAAGCAACGAAATTAGCCTCTGCCAAAGTTTATCTATGATTAACTATATGCTTGTCCTAAACTTGCAATTGGAATCACTGCCAAAGGCGTTGCAGAAATTCAGCAACACTCACAAAAGGCTCTATTCACAGTATTTGGAAGAACGTTCAGTATTCATTAAGAACTTCCTTCTTTAAATTCCCTGTTTCTTTCATATGCCTGTTTGCCTTCTTTCTCTTCTTCACTGCTTATTCCCTTTGCACAGAGAATACAGTACTCTGATTTGGGATTCATAATATCTGGATTTCTCCTGCTCACTGTTAAACAGTGACAAACATACTAATTATTTTCGCAAACGGCATTAAAAATTACTCAAATATATTTTCAATTTGTGTCTATCAAGTCTAACAGAAAAGTCGAATTCAGCCTTGATGCAGAACTATAGTTTGTTTTCCTTAGCCACAAGACAGAGTCTACATCTTAACACCTAAACTGCAGATGAAGATCCTTTAGCCTGTGACCAAATTTGGCACATGAGGGCAGTCCATCTAGTTCTTTCTGAAGTTTCATCCCTGCAGAAAGAGTGTCTAAATAGTGACCAATATACAGCCTCCAGATGTTGTTTAGACTGCAAATCCCAGAATTCATCACCGTCAGTGGCATTGAGGCCAAATGTGCTTTCAGCTCTAGCTCTGAGGAGTTCCCAGAGTTGAGGAATTTGGGATTCAGCAAGCTCCTCAAAACACCTGTAAAGTCTGCCTCACTTCTTCTCTGCAGGAAGCTGGCTGGGGAAAACTTACATACAGGAGAGCCCAGAGAATCCACTTGTGAAAGCATGGCCTGGGGATTCTGGGTGTTGTAGTTAAAAAATTACTTTGCTAAGCTCTGGTATGGAGTGAAGCCAGCTCCCTGACACACATGGGAGAATACTAGATCAACAGCAGACTAACAACTGTATGCACATAGGACAGTGCTTTATTATTTGCTTGAGAAGAAAATCATTTTTTCCCTTCAGTCATACCCAATAGACAAAAAAGCCCCCGTTTTTGAAAACTTGCTCCACCTTCTATGCAAGATTTCCAAAGCAGGACACAGCCATAAAATCCTCTATAAATCTATTCATCAGTCGCAGGGCAATAAATAGCAAGGTCAGGTAGAACTGGAGCCAGAAAAATAGTCCTAACCACAGATGCCATTAATTTACTGACCACTCAAAAAAGGCAAGCAAAGCACTGCACTCACTTCAGAGGGATCCGAGAAACTGTGTTCAGATTGGTGGAAGTCGTCACAACCTGAAGGACTTGTTCCAGAGCCGTAAATCCCCCTGCAACGTGAAATGCAACTTGATCTGCAGCATTCTGGATTTGAAACAAAACAAAACAAATCCCAACTTAATTAGTCAAATATATGTAAAAACTTGTCAGCTGCTGCTTAGATAAATTCAATACAACTCTAACACAGAGGTCAGAAAAGTTATTTTGGAGATTATAAGCTCCAGAATCCCTCAAATGTCAGCAAGGGCCCCAAAAAGTAACTTTCCCAAGCTCTGCTACTGCATGCACTGGAAGCAGGGGAAATAAGGTTGGAACTAAGGCTCCAATTAAAAGGTGTCAGGGTTGATACAGAATGGTGACTACAAACTATTTAAGGTAAGCCAAAAAAGACAAAACTAGAAATACTAAGATCTAAAGGCTTACATGCTGCTGATATGCTTTTCATTTCAAAATCCATTTGTGGTGTGGCACAAGAAGCAGCCATTTGAGAAAGGCAAGCTTGGCCCAAAGCCCCTTTGGGTGTGCTGAGCTAGTCATGCATTTCTTTGGATGTTAGCCAGACATCGGGCAGGAAGAAAAGAAAACCTTTGAAATGTTTCTGTTCTGTTTTGGAGAAACCTTGGCAACTGGGAGTGGGAAATACCTATATAACCAATTATCTTGCAGAGACGAAAACATGATACTAGCCATGAAAAGCAAAAGGACCTGGTTACTACACCTCTCCGCACCTTAGCACACTGCCTGCTTTCAGTTGTGCCAGGTTTGTGTGAAGGGCATTAAGAACTTGGGTCACATATGAGTAATTTGGCCAGGTTATAAAGGACTGAACAACTAGTCCCACGTGCTCGAGGTTGTGATGTGGAATACCACAATGGTTGAGGGTTTCTTGGCTTATGGCCACATGGGGAGGTGTCACAGCTCAGTGGAAGACCACATGTTTTGCAGTGGAAGGACACATGTTTTGCCAAGATCCCTAAGATGAACCACTGGCCTCTTCAGCTAAAAGAAGCCCATTAAAAACTCTATGAGAAACATGTCTGCACCCAGCTCCTGCTAGCTAGACTGTAGTGTTTTCTTGCTCTTTTCAGTGCTGTGGCTGATGGGACTTGCAAACATGGACATACAAGTATGATGCGGTGGACGGCCCACCTTAGAGGAAAGTCTATTCCTGGATTCAAGGGTCTAAATCCAATTATTAGTTTGCATCTCCCTTGTTCTGTGCTGGAATTGTGTGTAGTTCCAGGATGCCCTAAGACTTTGTTTGGTGCCAAACACTGACACACATTACTACTGGAAGAAAAAGCTTTACTGGTGGTAAATGATGCAGCAGATGGTATACACTAGAGAAGTATTCCAGTCCATTTGCTGACAGAGTGTAGCATCCTTTTACAGCCAAAGGAAACATTGAGCCCCTCTAACAACTAATTCTACCTAAATTCTACCCAGCTGGTGATCCAATTCTCCCATGGGACTCTGGGCTGGGGTGGACCAGGACAAGGAAAATAGAAAGGTGAACTCCCAAGTGTTATACAGTGCCAAACCAAGCAAGGATAATCCAAGTGTGAACGTGTGACCCACCTCCCTTCTCAACAGCTATGAGAACTGTGCAAGGGGGTTAGTAACAATAAGAAAACCCATTCCCCCAGTCCATTTGTATCATTCTTATCTTTTCCACTCCTCAATCTGCCATGCCAGTGTAAAAGAGCATCAAACAACGTCACTAAGACAATACAAAGTTACTAAGACAAATCAATCTTTTTTCTGTGCTACTGGATGCCTGTGATGGTATCAAGGATTCCAAAACCCATCTGTCAGTTGTAGAGGCCCAGCTTGTTACATCCTTATATAAGACAGCCTGAATTCCTCATATACCTGTACCATAGATGCCTGTACCTTAGATGCCTGTACCTAGCTGAATAATAAGAGGAAGACAATTGGTTTGGTAAAGGAAGGGGTGCCACAACCAAGATGGATGGATGGTTGGATAGATAGATATTATGATCAACTGACCAAAATCAATCAATCAATCTGAGCAAGATACATAGAAGCATTATTAAAAATTTATAGCAATTATTTAAAAATGTCCTAAATACAATTTTACTTTTACTGATGTAGGGCCTTGTCCTTCAGGGATAAAAATATCAAAATTGTATTTCAAGTCTAAACACCAAGTTACTATGCCAAGTTTGTCTGAATAATAAATAACACATGCTGAGGTTCCTGCAATAAATGTTGTACTTTTGAGCTAGAATTCACATAGGAGTAATGGAAACAGATTATTTTCTTTTTACAAGGCTTCTACTATGGTCTTGAAATATTGCCTTCTGGGAGTTTCCCATTCTGCTAAGGGTGATTTTCAGAAGTGGTCTATGACCGCATTGGAAAAAGAGATATCAAAGGTATGAAAACTTTGATTAGTTGGTGTTCAGTCAAGGTTGATTTGCGCCCAAGAAAGAAAAGCCAAGCCTTCCTAAATTACTTATATAACACACACAGCACATCATAGAACAAAACAACAAAAGAGACTGTCAGCTTGGTCAAAGATGTACAAATTGATCATAAAAATAAAGAGTGGTACAGCCAACAAAGCAGTAAGCTGTCATTCAGCAAATAATGAGCTTGTTTCGCTTGCAATAATCACTAATATTCCATCTTTTCCCAAATCTTGCCAGGTCAGTCTACTTGGCTGCACAAGAGAGAGAGGCAAGACTGCAAGCCCATCTGTGTTACCCATGCAATGGCCATGATACCCAAACAGGCTTATTTTCCTCTTTCCTCCCTGTACCATTCTTCTCTCCTATCATACAATCAGCCATTATTTTAAAATGTGACTCAACCTGACAGTATTTTTGCAGACAAGCAGTACGTCAAAGTAATAACAAAAGCCCAGGATGTGCAGAACTTTTAGCCTCCTTGTTTCTAATAATTTGTTGTGCGCCTTCAAGTCATTTATGAAGCATAGTGACCCTAAGATGATTTTAACACAGGTTATTCTTGACAAGATACGTCCCTTGCTGTTCTTGAGGCTGAGAGAGTGAGCCAGGGGGGTCTCCATGCCTGAGCAGGGATTCAAACCCTGGTCACCCAGTGTCTTAGTCCAACACTCAAACCACTATACTGCACCGGCTCTCCTCTTTAATAGTACACATATATTTATTATTTATTATTATTCCTGTAATATGCACCCTGCCTCTCTCCTGACAGGAGACCTAGCATACATGTGTGTACGCATGCCATATAAACAATAGTTAAATTTCCCTTGTTATTTGTATTGCTCGGATATAATTATGCTCAGAGTAAAGCGTATTTCCCTACCTGATACAACACCTTAATGGGTTTGTATCCTCCTTATCTGTTTCCTGCTATGACTTTAGTGGTAACTAATAGGATTACAGGCTCCCTTCCAAGAATACATCTTAGCTACATGCCAGAAAAGAAAGAAAAAAAAGTGGGGGGAGGGAATATGACAGCCTAAACCTGAATTACACAGGCCGGGAATCCATCCAATTATTAACTAAAGTAACTGTTATTACCTAACCTAATCAAAGGAGAAGCAGCTGTTAATCTTTGGTGGCCTGTAGTGCCTTGGCGGTCAGGCTGGATGAACTGTCTTTGTACTTGATTCTTCTGCAGACAATAATTATCAACCTTTTTGATCGAGGGACAGAGGAAAAAAACACACGCTTCCTTGGGTTTGAGGCAAGGCAGGCGGGGGAACAAGGTCTGCATGGTCATTATCAAGACAAAGTGCTCCTGGTGTAGAGGATCGACTCCAGTGCGGCACCTCTATAATAGCAGCCTTTTCCTGAATGACACCAGTGGAACTGGGAGAACCAGTAAGACAAATGTGATACATATTCGGAGATGCACCTTAAGGTACTTAACCCTGGTATATGATTTGGCGGGCTTGATTGTCACCAAAACATTGGTTGGAAGGTGGGGGGAAAATTCACATTTCTGGCATGGGATGAAATCTCCCATTATAAAAATTAGCTCATAAAATGGATCAGAATAACTTTTATTAACCACAGGGGGGCTTCTTAAGAGGCTAAAACAAACCACAGGCTTTGGCTAGGACTAGCCAAAACAAAACAGTTCTCCAAAAATAACAATAAGCCTTCCCCCAACAACCAGGGGACCGACACTGTTAATTGAATTTCCCCGCGGAGCATAAAAGGAAAAAAAAGACCCCCCTCCCAATACCATGAAGGAGGAAAGGCGGAGAAACTTAACACAAGCTGTCAGTGCAGGGAGACTCATTATTTCTGAGTATCACAGTGCAGCAGAAGTGTTTGCTGATGGACCAGAGGAGAAGGGTTCATTCTTGTTCATTGCTACAGTACATGTGAGGTTTAAAGAGCAATTCAGGCTACAATTCCCATTTCTTAGTATTCCATGCTAATGACTACTATGGGTCCCCCCCCCCCCCCCACCAATCTAAATTGCACACACTCATTCTTTTCACGGGCCTTTCTTCCATTTCAGAGCAGTTATTTCTCCAATACTATCATTAGGAAGCACCCTTTCCTAATCCTCTTGTCAACTAGAGAGTTTTACTGTTGGCCACCCAACACTCAACAGCAAGAGAGAAAAACCACTGGCCTTTGCCAATCTATGTCTGTTAAATAGAGAGATCTTGTAGCAGCTTTGAGACTAACGCAAAGGAAGAAGTTGGCAGCAAACACTGCAATCAGATCTACATCTGTAATGTATGGCTGGAGGTAAGGTTAAGTAGGTCCTAGGATATTTTGTCCTCCACTACTGAAAATGTACCGCTTATGTCTTTTCTTCATTGGCTAAAGTGAATTTACATTTTTAGCCATTAGTTCACTTTTTAAAGAATTTTTTTTTCCACTGTCAGAAATCAAGTCAGAAATCCACATGGCACTATGTCCTATTACGCAGTGCCGTGTTTTTTGCTTGACCTGTTGGGTGCTGTTCTTTGTTGTGTGCTATTTGATGTGTGGTTCTGACAGCTATTGTCTGACTCCTCTTCACTGCATATTTCGAAATGATGATATCAATGGCACTCACGGTGATGTGCAGGCATAGGACAGTGGACTGAACATTCCTTTTATTAAAAAATTTATTATTAAAATATACAATGCTTAATATATTACTAAATATATAAATACATTCCCACATTCTATTACATTTTACTAATTATTTTTATATTCCTCCGCAGTGCTCCTCTTCCCCAGAGCTATTTCCGTCCTTATATTCCATCCAAAATTCCAATTCTTCTTGTGGAGGTAGTTTTCCATCTTCTTTTCGACTGAACATTCCTGTCCACACACCTCTACACCAAATTAAAAAGATTAGTCTCAACATCATGGAACGGTCAGAAATCCACATTGCACTATGGTCCTTTTATGCACTGCAGTGTTTTTAATGGAGCTGTTGTGCGCTGTTCTTTGGTGTGCTGTTCTGACAGCTATCATCTGATTCCTTTTCACTGCATATTTGGAATTGATGACTTCGATGGCACTCACGGTGATGTGCAGGCGTAGGGCAATGGAATGCACAAGCATTTTCGCACACCTGTACACCAAATTAAAAAGATTAGTCTCAACTTCGTGAAATGTGAATAAGTCACACTCTCTCAGCCTCAGAGGGAGGCCCTGGCAAACCCCCTCTGAAGAAACATTGCCAGGAAATCATGTGATAGGGTTACCTTTAGATTGCCTTAAGTTGGAAAGAACTTGAAGGCACAGAACAACACAGTAACTCAACGCCAGAGATATGTACTGGTTTAAGTGTTGAACCTGGAGTCTGTACAACCAGGGTTTGAATCCCTGCTAGGCCATGGAAACCCATCGGCTAAGCTTGGGCAAGTCACAGTCTCTCAGCCTCAAAGGAAAGCAAAGGAACCCCCTCTAAACAATTGTTGGTACTGTTGCTATTATCTCACCTTTCTCCAGGTGTAGGGATTCAATCTTACAAGAAAACTCTGTGATCAAGTTGCCTTAGGGGCGTCACGATTCAGAAACAAACTGAAGGCACCCTACAACAAATAGTGAATATAAACTCAGAACTAAATTATATGAAACACGAGAGCCAGCGTGGTAATAGTGCTGGAAATGCTGGAGGCTAAGGTTTGACTAAGGCACTTAGATTTGGGCAAATGAAGGTCTCTCAGCCTCTCAGGAAGGCAATGGTGGCAAAGCTTCCGAGGCAACAACCTGCTCCCTGCAAACCTTGCCTGCCTGCCAGGAAAAGGCCATAGGTTCTTAGGGATTTCACAATACTTACACCAGTATTACTGTGTCCTCCTGTATCATCTCCATCTCTCCGAAAGCAGCAGCGGAACAGGTGGTGTATCTAGTACCGCATCAGCAAAAAAGCTCCTATAATAGCCAAGAGAAAAGTCCAGTAATCTGGGCAAGAGCAAGACGGCACATTTGGTGGCGATGGGTGGTAATTATTTTCTGCCACGGCTGCCTCCAGCGGGAGAAGCAATGCCAAACAACAAGGCAATGTGATGGCTAGGCCCTCTGGGTGGAGGAGGCAGCAAAGTTTGGTTTGCTGGGGGCCTGCCTGGTCTGCTTGCTAAAACCCTCAGTCCTCAGCCCATCTGTCTATCTCTCTGCTTCACTACCAGCACTGTCTGTGTGTGGCTGCATCCACACTGGAGAAATAACCTGGTTTGGCACCAGTTTAAATGCCCTGGCTCAAGGCTATGGAATTCTGGGAGTTGGAGTTTGTCCCAGAATTCCATAGCCTTGAGCCAGGACAGTTAAACCGGTGCCAAACCAGGTTATTTCTCCAGTGTGGATGCAGCCTTCGACTCCATTGCATTGGGAGGACTGGAGGGACAAAGGCAGCCAGTCTCAAAACCCTGGCCCCCTATTATTATTAATTATTAATATTAATGATTATTTTTATTAAATCCCGGCAAAGTCACTCGAAATGGCTTCCCAGTAGTTTTAAGTAGGAAAAGGCCTTCAAATGCACTTTTCATTCGGACTTTATGGTGAATAAAGATCATGCAAACACTGAGCACTCTCACAGACAGCAAAAAATAAAATATGCCAATACTGCCCCCTCCAGTGGACAAATGAGGAATCTTAAAATCATAGACTTGAAAGAAGTGACCAAGGCTGCTGCAGCCACACTGCAGAAATAATTGAGTTTGACACCACTTCCATGGTGCTATGGAATCCCAGGGTTTGCAGTTTCCTGTGGCAATGGAGCTCTCTCTAACAGAGAAGGCTAAATGTCTCACAAAACTACAATTCCCAGAGTGCCATAGCATTGAGCCACAGCAGTTAAAGCGGTGTCAAACTGAATTATTTCTGCACTGCAGATGGTGTCCACAAGCGCCATCCAACCCGACTCCCTGCCATGCAGGAAGACACCATCAAAGCACTGTTCAATCTTAAAAGCGGCAAATGAAATAAATTGTAGGATTTTTAAAGCACCAATGTTGTTTTTACCAAACGAAACGAAACAAAAACCTCTTCAATTTTTCAAAGATATAGCTGTGTTAGTCTGTAGAATCAGTATGTAGAGAGATCTTGTAGCACCTCAAAGACCAACTGAAATAAAGAAGTTGGCAGGAGGAACTTTCGTAGGAAGTAGAGTGAAGTCTACAAAACTCACGCTGCTAACTTCTTTATTTCAGTTAGTTTCAACGGTGCTACAAGATCTCTCTACTCTTCAGATGTTGTCTGCTTCCAGGAAGGAAACAAGTCTCAGCTGCCCATGAAATGGGTATCAGCAGTCATCCCATGTCTTGGAAGAGGTTGTCTTAGGCCCACTTACAATTCATGCTGCTAAAATCTGTTCCTGAGTATCAGAACAGGTCCGCATCGGTGGGGTCAATTATTTGGGTCCTTTATTGTGTGGATGGTGACCATTCAGAACATCTAGGACCACCAGAGTAGTAAGGGACTGTAGACCCAGACATCTGGAGGACCTTGCTTCAAGTACAGGGGGTGAGAACTGAACTTTTGACTTTCTGTAAAAAGGGTAGGAATCCTGTTGGACTGCAAGTCCCAGCAGCCCTAGTCAGCATTGCCAATGGTAAAGAAATGGGAATTGCAGTCTGGAGGGCCAAACAATTGCTCTTTATTGTGCTGTAGCAATGAGTAAGAACCCTTCTCATCTGGTCCATCAGCCAACACTTCTGATGCACGGTGGCAGAAAACACTAGCGTTGTTTATTTTATTTGTCAGAATTCTCTACCTTCATGCAAACTGGAGTTTTAACACTTACGTGATATTAAAATTCTGGTCAGGAAGTGAAGCTTAATTTTATTTTTTAACAGTGTTTGAACATTTTTTATAAAGGTCCTACCCTAACGCCAAGATTGAAACCAAGCAACCAAACAAAATGCCAGCGTACCCGTGGGCCCCAGATATTGCAAAGATCAACTGAAACAAGCCTTTCAACTTTTGGATTTGAACAGTTAGAACAAGCCTCCACAGTAGCAGCCGACGTACACGCACGCACCCTGCAAAGCCTATAGATGGGACTATCATGGCGGTCGCGAGACACTTGCTATAGACCTGACAATGTGCAGATTCTAATGTAAATAACCAATCTGGACTCTGTACCGTTGAGGCCAACTGCTCCCGACTGTCTCTCCTCTGTGATAAACACTGTCTGCCCACAGTCCCCCTGTATTTGAAAGTTACGACAAACACTGGACAGAAATGTAAATATCTGACATCATGACAGGCAAAGCAGAGGTCTGCAGAAATATCTCAGACAATGAAATGAAATCCCCAAATGTTGTTAGATTTAATTTAAAAAAAACAAAAAACAAACAACTTTAGCTATTGCCAAAGGAATGAATGGATATAAGGAATGCCATTCTTAGTTCTTATCAAAATAGGTTTCAGGGGAGTTGGAGTCAACTTAATGGGGCAGATGAAGGTGCTTTAAGCTATTAAGAAAGCATCAAATTTCTCCTCCTTTGACTGAGAAGTAGAATAAGTCAGTCTTTTTTGATCAGCATCATTTCCAGACGTACATGTTCAGCCACAAATCACTGAGTAATAAATTGAACAACATTCTTCCATGATCCTTATTTTAAATGCGTTCGATTTAGCTTTGTTTTTTGTTTTTGTTTTTTTGTTATAGATTAATGCGAGGAAGAGAATTTTCTAAAACCCAACACACTCTCAGTCAAAAAAAGGGGACAGAGAAGCAATCTGTTCACTCCTTTAAAAAGATGAATTTTCAAAATCAAATAGCATTATTTCACTATGTCCTTTGTGAAACAAAAAGGGGAAGGGGAAAACAACGTTTGATGACTTTTGAAAAGACTCTCGCCACTAAGACCATTATAATTTTCCTTTTTTAAAGGACCATTTGTTGCAACATGGAAGTCAGAAAGACTTTTAGTAAGTGAGAAGGAGCTACTGCTGTGAACTCTGTCCTCCCTTTGGGCGATTCTTCATCCAGGCCTGGCCATTAGCAAAGTTAAATCAATGTAAGCAGTTCCCCCGCGCTGACAGCTTGTGTTAAGTTTCTCCGCCTTTCCTCCTCCACGGTATTGGGGCTCTTTTTCCCCTTTTATGCTCCCCGGGGAAATTCAATTAACAGTGTCGGTCTCCTCCTCTCAGTCAATGAGTGACACTATCAAGATCCTTTTCACCGCCCCCGACAAGCTAGATCTGTCCGCTGATTTCTTGACTCGCAACTTAACAAGAGAATTACTGCCCACTTCTATAAATGACTGTATATGATCTGTGTCATAAACAGCATGGCAGCTGCTGAAATCAATCTTTCATGACCCTATTGATTAGGACACTCAGAAATAATGAGACTTCACTGGTGGCAGAATAATGCTTAGAGGAAAAAAGGGTGGGGGGAAACAGATATGGTCCTTATGAACGCCACTGTTATTTGTTTCTTCTTTGCCCTTTTCTTATTGGGCAATCTATAAGGAAGAGAACACTATTACACTGCCAGAATCTATTATTTCCGCTTTTATTTCGATGACAAACATGATTTATTTCATTAGAAAAGTACTTATATGTTGTTGCTTTTGGCATGTGCCTTCAAGGAATTTCTGACTTATGGCAACCCTACGGCAAACCTATCATGTTTTTTTTTAGCAACATTTGATCAGAGCAATAATACAAAAACACACAAAAAGTAGAAGGGGTCAGTCACAAGTGACAAGTTTCCCACTAACTGATGTTCTGCAGATATGCTGGTTTACAACTCACATCATCCCCAACCAGCATGGGAAAAACTATAGGTCAGTGTATGCAGACAGCATCTTCTGTAGGTTGGGACGAAGGACAACCTGTTTGCCATTTGCATGCCATAAACAAGGAGGACTGACATTAGTATCACAATTAACAGATTTCTTTCCTTGCATACCTTTCACAGAATACAGAGGTGCAATTTAATCTCCACATTCTCGTACTAAGGATATTTCACTTTATTGCTGAAAGGTTTACTTTGAGTATACTGTATCTGTTGATTCAATAGTCACCAACAGTATATATACCCCACTCTCTTCCATGCCAGCATTGTCTAAATTTGCCATCCGCAGCTGCTGGTGAAACATCAGGAATAAACTCTTCTAGAACACAGCTTCATAGTCCAAAAAACTATGGATGTCAGCCGTGAAAGCCTTCGACTTCAGATTCAGTAATTGTCTGTGTTCTGATGATTTTAAAAGGATGATTGGCTTTGCTCTTTTGAACAGAAATGTACTAGGAAAATCTTTGGATGGGGGGGGGGGGGGACTGCCCTGTAGTAGGTTACCAACAGTCCAAACTATGTCTAAGTGCGCACATACACACACGTGTGTGTATACATCACCAAGCTAAGCATTGTGTAACACCTCAGTGTTCATGCCCATGCCCTTGAACCCATTCTCCACTCTGATTTTTAACTTCAAGATGACAAGGAGGGAACTGAATAGTTAAGAATGACAAATGCTAATAGCTCATATTGAACCTTTCAACACGGCAACTTCAAAAGGACAAACACAGGGACAGTGATTTATCAAAGCCTGGCACCAGAAAACAGAAATTGTCCCCGGCAAACAGGGACAGGTGAAGTCAAAGATAGCATAATTCATAACGTGGCAGCAAACGTTCTACAATGGGAGCATTCAGACAATCAGGTCCGACTTCAGAATAAACAGGGGTATTAGACCAAGTTCAACACTTGGATGAAGCACAAACAGTTCAGTTATTCTGAAGCTATAACACTGGAGTGGGAAAAGTGCACTGCATGGGCCTAATATAAGGGTCTCATGCAACCTTCACACCACCCCAATCCCATGCCTCCATCTTCATAATTATTTATCTTTTTTGAAAAAGAAATTGGTGCATTCAGGAAATTGTAGGGGACAGTATTGCTGGGTTTGTCAGGCCCCTCTGAGTCGTTGTAGGCTAGGAAAAGAGTTATCTCCAATACTAGAAGTGACTAAAATGGGCCAAATTCCCCCAACCCAGGAAAAATTGCTCCATGGACCTAGAAGGGCTTTTCCACTTTCTTTTAGAAAATGGGGGTAAGAGAAATTCAGCCCTCCCAGATCAAGGCAGCATTGTGGCTGTTGGAATAAGTACAGTTGCTCACTCCTGCAATACTCCATGGTTTCCAGATTTGTACAAAACAAGAAACTAAAAGTTCTTGTTTGCTCATGTTCACATGAAGAGAGGATCTAAGGGGATGCGTGCAGGAATAAATGGTTTGTTCAGTTTGTTAACCTGAGGGATGATTATCCTTTCAGTAGATACTGGCTGTTCTCTTTATAAGCACCGATAAAATAACATGGCTTCTTAAATAACATCTATGCATATATGATGGCTGGCAATTAGACAGGTAAAGCACTTTTTACTACAAGTTAAAGAAAGCTCTTGGTGACATACAGCTCCTGCTAGCTTGCTGATTATGCATTGCGGAAGGAAGAAGAATGCAATTTTTTTGTGCTAAATTCATATTACTGTACTGACAGTTTATTTCCTTTCTTGTTACATTAGAGTGGTCCATTTTGGCAATGTCAGTAAATGTAAGAAAAATAACATTTCTACAAAATGTTAACCATTATCTTAACTTCTTTGGTATGAAATGGGGGGGGGGGGGAGTCAGCCATTCATCACTGGAGTATCATTAGCATTGCCAACATTTATGAGAGCATGCAATAACAATAAATACTTCCAGTATTTTGAATGTCTTTCCCATTTCCCAAGCCTGACGCACCTGATGATCCAGATTACCTTAAACCTTACCTGCTGCACAGCTTGGCAGCTTCATGGATACAGATAGAAAATCACTAATGCCTAGCTTTAACTTTCAAGCACCATGTTTACCCACAGCTGGTTTTGTTGTTGTTGTTAGCCACCCTCTAGTTGTATGTGATTCATGGTGACCCTGTGGATGACACATCTCCAAGGTTCCCTGTCCTTTACTACCTTGCTCAGGTCCTTTAGGCTCAAGCCCATGACCTCCTTGATGGTGTCCAACCATCTGGTGTGTGGTCTTCCTCTCTTTCTACTGCCCTTTATCATTCCCAGCATCATTGTCTTTTTAGTGAGTCATGCCTTTGCATGATGTGGCCAGTCTCAATTTAGTCATCCTGGCTTCCAGGGAGATTTCTGGCTTGATTTGTTTGAGGACCATTTGTTTGTCTTCTTGCCCATCCACTGTATTTTCAACACTCTTCTCCATCACCACATCTCAGATGCACTGATTTTCCTTTTATCGGCTTTCTTCGCTGTCCATCTCTCAAATCCGTACATGGTGATGAGGAATACAATGGCTTGGATTATTCTCATTTTAGTGTTAAAATCTTTGAATTTTAGGACCTTGTATTTATTTATTTTTATTTACAGTATTTATACCCCGCCCTTCAGCCCTAAAGGCTCTCAGAGTGGCTTACAATTATTATTATTTTTAATTACACATTTCCCTTGTCTAGTTCTTTCATAGATGGTAGCTATTAATCATCAAAAAAAGTGTTCAGTTCACTGTGGCTTTTCAAGGCCATCTTCACAAATATGGAGAAAACCTGTAAAATTTAGGATCTTATTACTTTTGGAGCACCATCACCAACATAAATCTGCATCTGCACCGAGTTTGTTATCTGAGGCCTTTCTCCAGGTGTTCCCCGCTCTGATACATGAAATGTGACTCGAAGTGAGTCAAGAGACATCTTTTTAACGTTCCTTTAGAAAGCTCTCCCCAGACAGACCTACCTGGTGCCTTCCTTATTATCATTTAGTCATCAGGAAAATACATTTCGGCTTCCCACGGTTTTGAAGCACCATTTTTACTGGTTGTTATAATGGTTTTAACAGTTTTATTGTTTCATCAGAACGAGTGTGGTGTAATGGTTTTTTGCCTTTTTGGGCTAGGACTGTGAGATATTGTATTAGGGTTCAAATCCCTTCTTAGTCACAAAAACCCAATGGGCGACCACAAGCTGCACTTGCCCACCAACAGAAGAAGGCAATGGTAAACCTCCTCAAAATAAATCTTGCCAAGAAAACCCTATGGAAGGGTCAGAGGTGACTTGAAGGCACATGACAGTAATATTATTTTACTTGTTTTTAGTTTTTCAACTGCACTGAGCTATATTTTTTAAAGAAAAAGAAGAATAAAAATGGAAAAAATAACTAAAAAGACTGCATTATTGGGTGTTGCTACTATCACCGTTTACTTCTGGGTTTTTTTAAAAACTTATTTGCTTGATTTCAAGTAAATTGCAACTTTGTCTTGTAATTTCTGGCTAATTTCTTGAGTTTATTTGTAAAAGCAAATGGATATACTTTTTCAAAATAAGGAAAAATAAATATACTTCTATAGAAACCATTCATACAAGTGCACTGTTCTTGAGACTGTTGTTTGTATTATCCTTGCTAACAAACATTCCCTGTAGGAAAATGGCTCATAGTGAATTTGTGAAGAAAATTCAATAACCTTTGTTTAGGTTACTGTATTACGGCACAATTAGCAGCGGTATGATTATAGACAGAATCCGAAACGCAAGCCGTCCTTCGTACAACTCCACCACTGGAAGACAGATATGCCCTTGTGATAAGGGGGAAACATGCATTTCATGGAATCTGAGGCTTGTTTTAAAAACATATTAAAGCTCATGTTTATAACAGTTCTTGAGAGGAATTATGCCCGTTATTCTATTAGCTGATGGATATCAACGCTACCAACAAGAATTTATGCTTTCCTGTTAAAAGATATACACAACCTTGGTTTCAATGCAGCAATTAAGAACAGATATTTGTAGTATTGTACACATGTTTGCTTTTGCTTTTCCACCCTGAGGCTTAAAGAACAGTTTGTCTTCTGAGTAAGATTTAAATTATTTATAGTGAAACTGTGTCCCATTACAGGGTAAGATTTGTCACAATAAACCTCTGAGTTACAGAAGTGTCACAAGCTGCCTGAAATGAATTAGCAGCAACAAAAAACCCTAGGCAAATGGCAGCTTTTTTTAACAGTTTATAAGTTCAGCAGATTTTATCCCCGTTTTCCTACTACTCAAGGCAACATATAAAATACGACAGCACAGTGCTAAAACCCAACAAAACCTGTAACACTTTCCATTTGATTAACCACATTTATTAGGATATTTGTGGTACAATAGTCTGATTGAGCCTAAAAATATCAGATGCAATGCTCAAGATATGGTTTGGCTAAGACAAAATGGGCTTTTGGCTCCTCTTTCTAAGTGCTCTGACCACATCCCTTCCTCCCCATTTTGCACAATTATTTGTCTCCAGACTAAAAATGGAAACCATGTACTGGACTGGATTTCCATTTCTCACTGGAGACAAACTATCATCTCCACAAACCCTAATTTGTGTGATTTAGACATTGTGGCAAACTGTGGTTTGATCAAGTCAGTAAAGTCAAAGAAAGAGAGGGAATGAATGAATATGGACATAAAAGAGAGAGTGTCACCCAAAAGTCCAAAGGAAATGAATGCCAGAGGAAGAGGAGAGGAAAGAGAGAAAGGAAAGGAGGAAGGACAATATAGATTACACCAAGAATGTCCAATTCATGCCCCCCCCCCCTTTCAGATGTTATTGGTCATCCTGGACCAACAGCCTTGCTGGCTATGTCTGATGGAGAGCTGGAAACCAAAAACATCTAGAGGGTCACAGGTTGCCTTCTCTTGGCTAAAGCAATGTGGGCCCTGGATTTTCAAGACCAAGGCTATTTGCAAATTTCTCATAACAATTCAGATGCAGATCAGAATGACAGTGAACCTTATCACACAAGAAAAGAAAAAGGAAATGAAGTTGGAGAGTAGCAGCTTTCTCCATAACTTACTGCATGACGCTAAAGCACTTCAGTTCTCTTCCCATGTGAGATTGTTTTAAAACCACGTCTTTTTTTAGATGGAAAAATCCATTTGACAAAAGAAATACTTGTACAACCATCTCCTGCGGGAGCAAATGCACAAGGCAGTGGGGCCTGGAAAGTAAGCGGGGATGTCTCCAAAAACGATTGCAAAGTTCAGACAGGCTGACACAGGAGAAAGTAATGTCTCAAGTAGACATGCCATAACTTCTTCAAAGTTTTAAAGATAATTGCAAAAGGCAAGTTTCATAATTACTGCTACAGCTCACATTACCGAAGGCTCTACAATGCTTAGAAAAGTTTTCCTCCCAGACACTAAAGGCATTTGGACTGTCTATCATTGGAAGAATGAACTACAGTGCGCATATTTTTAAAACAAAGGCTTGGAGACCATGAGTGCTTTGACTAAAAGAATGCACCTCTGATCCAATCAATTGTCCTAAAGAAGGCACACAAGTAAACTACAATAGGAGAGGAAGCTATTTAAAACCTGATGGAGAAAGGACTAAGAGGAAGAGAAACTACTCAGCAAGATTTCTGGAAGGAAGAACTGAAGAAGTTCCCAAGTTCCCGAACACTGCTGTCAGCAGAGTGGAGGAAAATAAAGTGAGGTAAATTTGAAAGAATTTTTGGAAACTTGAGTGATGGGAGGCAGGGAGGAAGGACTTCTTTCATAAGACCCTTTCGTGGTTGTAGATCGTTCTCAAAGGCTCAGTGTAAATGCAAGAAACACAACATGTGTAAGTTAAAGAGACCTTGAAGAAGGGACCTATAAAACCGAGTTGATAAGGATGGGGAAAGCTCTACGTACAAGCAAGTTTTAAAAACATAACCACCCCACATATATTTTTGGCAATAGCATGCTCGGGACTGGATCTTGGAGAAATAGAGGGAGTAAAAATTGGCCCCTAGATCCATCGAGGTCACCCACCCCTACTGTGGCCAAATGTGGAGGTTGCTACACCATAAGCATCCATAGGTGTAGGCAACATACACCTTCTTTCATTCTCATCTCCCATACTGGATGCCTTCACATTGTGGTCTCCTAGGAGAATGGTCCCATTGTCTTGCTCCACAGGAGAGCGGATGTTACACAGCACCGAACTTCCGTTTCCAGGCAGATATTTCTACAGCCCCTATTTATTTTTCTTCCATTGCTTGTGGTATTTGGATTTCGATGAACCTGAACTGAAGCAAAGTTTTCCAGAATCTGATATTGTACCGCATTACACTTGGCGGCATGGGTCAGGGAGTATTTTGCCTTCTAGCTTCCACCAGCTTATAAACTTTGGCAGATATGAACTTACTTAGGAAGGCCTGTATGACACAGCCGTTCTCTTTAAGAACAGGATCTCTACTTGGGCTGAGGGCGGGGTGCAGAAGTCCATGTCAAGTTTATCTGTTTAAATTCTGTTTACTTGTTGTAATGGCATACACATGTCTGAGAAGCTGCTGATAAGCCACAAAAAGCTTACGTTACTTGTCGTGATTTAAAACCCCAAATGTGAAATTCATCTTTAACCAATAAACAGAGAAATAAGAGACCAAATCAAGATGTGGTGGTTTTAAATTCTTTGTGTTTAAAGTGTTAAGCATTTTTTAAACCTTGGATGCAAGGATAGAAATGGACACCTTGGGAACAAGAAATTAGAATTAGACAGAGAAGAAAGATGTTAGGAAATGCCTTCTTCCACACAATCTCTACCAGCTTTCCCCAAATTAAGACGGATGGACAAGGCTATGCTCTATATTCTATTATTGTGTAAATTGGGAGGATAAGGAATACAGCTTCTTGAAAAGAAATAATACAAACTCCTCAGGATTAATCCAACCTCATATAATTTTAAGATACGTTATTTTCTTAAAAGAGAGGCATGTTGAAGTAGACACAATTTGCAGATGACTATCTCTGGAAATAATGTTTAATTTAATTTTCTGCCATGCCATGGTTTATCCAGATTTACAAAGCATTTTAATTACTTCATAAGAAAATCTTGGGAAGGATATCTATTTAAAAAACTGAACTAGCTTCTCTACAATTTGTTTTACTGAAATATTAGGAAAATATCTGCCAGGGTGAAAGGGAGGAAGAAACTGTCTCATTCAATAAAAAGCTAAGCACGTCCACCACAGCTGGAAAAGCAAAATAGAAGTTTTAAAATATTAACTAAAAATAAATGCTGGCGTTTCAGTTCTGCACTGAACAATTTCCTGGATATCAAAATCCATTAAGATACTATTTTGCATCCCTTTGAACTATTCAAATGGGTATATGGAAAAAATGGACTCTGAAATGATAATTTATTAATAGCTACAAAACATGCTTCAAAACAGCTGGTCTTATAGGATCCTGGCTGTGGTTGTAATAGTGAAACATATTTATTCTCTATATGTAGAACAGAAAACTTCATGCTGCTTGATTTGTTGGGAAATAAATTATTCTTTGAAATATTTTGGAATACTAAATTTAATAATGATATATGCCTTGATGCATTACTCTCTCTGAACCAGTACTGGATTTGTAATTGACATTTTATGATATCTAGTGAATAATTGCAATATTTGTCGTACGTTTGTAATCAAACCTTTTAAAAATAAAATTTTAAAACAAATAAAAATGATGTGGACTGACATTCCAGCCCAGATTAGCAATATATACTGATTTTATTCTGTTTAATATATTGATAATTCATCTTTCCATTCACTAATGATAAATAACAGTAATAACACAAGCACAGTAATAACATATATTATAAAATATCTCTCCCCACTCCCCTCTCTATATAAAATACATGCAGTATCCATACACACGAGAGTCAAGATGTAATTCTGAGTACTATTTCCCATGAGGAACCCCCATAATATATACTGTGACTTTTTTTTGAGTCAAAAATATACAGGAAAATATATAGGAATATGATATGCTGTCAGTCAGAGTCAGAACAATATGACACATTCTATTACTATATTCTATATTGTTATATAATATCCTAAACTCTCCTGGTTTACAAGTTACCTGCTTAGTCAAAAAATATGAATCAAAATATTTTTTTTAACTATAACATATGGACATCTTATTTGATATCAATACAATTGCTTGCAATATTTACACATTAACTGTAAATTTAAAAATAGAAACTACAGTACCTCTTTTTCCAAGATACGTGAAATCTCTCCCAAAATCCTATCCAGAGCAGAAACTTTGTTACTGTCCTGAACCTGGAGTTGTTTCAGCAGGTCTTTTACCAGTCGCTGCATCCTTCCCCATTAAAAGAGAAGTTGAAAGAAACGTAAGAACAAGGAAATTTACATTCTAATGCTATTTTGCCCAAAGCTTCTTGATCACAATAAGTTAAAAAGAGATAATCAGTGCATTCCTAAACAAGTCTAATCAAATATCTGGTCCAGTGGGACTTATGACAACCCTACAGTGAATTTACCATAGGGTTCCTTGTCAGGTTTTTTCAGAGGGAATTTGTCATTGCCATCCTCTGAGGCTGAGAGAGTGTGACTTGCCCAAGGTCACCCAATGGGTGTTTATGCTTGAGCAGGGAATCGAACCCTGATCTCCAGAGTAGTCCAATGCTTAAACCACTACACCATGCTGGCGGATACAATTATTCTCACATACAGTAATTGTAAATTCTTTGCAGCCAAAGTGTGAGTTCACATTACTATATCATCAACAGTATAAGATGTGCTCCTAGTGGCACACAGTGGGGCAGAGGCTTCTCTCCGTATGATCAATTCTTGGATTCTTAGGCCTAATGAACCAGCCCACCTCATATGGAAATAGTTACTCTAGTATGCTCCCAAAGCATACTTACTTCATACCCTCAAAGATTTCAAATGAAAACAAGAACACAGAAGGCCAAGCAACATCACAATGTGGTCAAGACTGTGGGTGTTATTAATGAGGAACAGCACACAAGCTAAGAGAGGATGCAATAGTTTGCTTTTGCCTGATGCTACTTGGAAGGGCAAGATTCTGCCCCCTCCTCTTCCTCCTGCTATGTCAACTGAGTGAAACTACTTTTTCCCTTTGAACTTAGTTTGGAGGAACTGAAAGACCAGTGACCTGAGATTGTCCAAGCCTTGTGTCCATTTTCCACAAGCTACTTAAAAAAAAACTTCTTGCTGAGAGGAAAGCAAAGGGGAAGGTATAGATGCCAGCATTGCTAGGCAATACTGCCCACAGTATCCCAAAAGAGGCTTTGCCATGTCCCCTCTGTACTCCTGCTGTGAAGTGAGCAACAAAAGGAAAAGCAACAGTGGCCTCCATTCATCATGGCCCTTTCTTCTAAACCACCATTCTGGTTTCCTTCTACAGTGAGTATATACTGGCAACATTCCAGAGAACTTAGCTGAGACAGGGAGATTTATGCCACCTGAAATTCTGATCCAGGACAGACATGTCAGAGGAAGGAAATTGTGTAATGCTGTTAAAATTCTATTAAAATTTTGTCTCAATGCTTAGGTTTAAATTATATTAAGGACTACCTTCAGGCCAGTGGAAAAACTAGCTTATCCCTTTCTTTCTATATGACTCGAAACTAGCTTCACGACCAAGTGGGTGCTTGGACCCATCCAAGTTTAAGAAAGAAGCAGCAGACGGGTTTGGAAATGGTGGTAAAAAGGAAGAGGAAGATGTCTCAAGCACCGATAATGCCCAAGAATATTATCTGGTTATAGTGGGCTGATCACAACCAGAATCCACACACTTACAATCTTGGCAAACAGGACTTAAAAGCCATGGCAGAACTACAATGCGGTGGTCGAAACTACTGTGAAAGAGAATACCGGAGCAATAGTAGATTGATCGCTATTGTGTGTGTGTGTTTTGTGCCTTCAAGCTTATGGCGACCCCACAAACTTCATAGGGTTTTCTTAGGCAAGAAATACTCAGAGATGGTTTTACCCCATGGAATACAAGCTACACTCTTCTATTGTAGAGGAGATGAACCTGTCACCCTTCAATTGATTCTGGATTACAATATCTATAATCCTTGATTGATTAGAGTCAATGGGAGTCAGAAATTCAGCATGTGAAGATCACAGGGTACCTCATCATGCTCAAAGGAAATATGGCACACTCTGCATTTTATTTATTTTGAAGAATTTATTTTAAAAACTAACTTAAAGAAGTGCGTATTTGACCTTAGCATGCACTTGCTCCATTTCTTAGTCCCCTCATTTCTGTTGTCTCTTTTTTTTCTTTGACTTTAAGCCCCTAAGAAAAAGGACCTATACTCTCATTATACCAAAGGCAATTCAGGTATGTTGACAGGTCAAAACCAAGATATTCCAGGAACATTTTAAAAAAATCAGAGTGCCAAATTTAAATTTAAAAAATTCCCATTCTTACTTTGCCTTGTATGGAGAGTCACAGGAAATGTTTTTCGCTTCCATTACACTTTCATACTCCTTCGCCCTATGGAAGGAAACATTGTAAAATCACTGGTCTTTACTTACACACAATACATTCTGTTTTAGTTCTCCCTTCTTCCTCAATCACATCGTATTAAAGCAGAAATTAATGGATCTTTTCAAAAACTGTGTCAATTCTAAGGCAATTTTGACAACAATAGTGACCACACACCTGGTAGAAGACTCTTCTCCTTTTAAAACAAATTCATGCTGAAATGTTTGGTGCATATTAAGCATTAACTGCCAATCATTGTATAAATAGAATGAAGGTAATTCTAACACTAAATGCTATCAACACTGAGTACTAATTTTGTCATTATCAATATAAAAGTTATTTTTAAAAAATGGCTTAAAACTCTAGTGCATACTTGGCTCTCATTCAGAGTTTTCTCAACAGTGCGAGCAATTCATGCAATCCTGCAATCCTTTAAGTTTCCCCACACAATAACAACAGACCGAAAAGCCAGGTATGGACGGCTGTTTCACTTTAGGGAAAATGTACACAGCAGTCAGCAGTACAAACCTGTTCAGACAATGAAAAAGTATTCGTGTTTACCTTGGCTTAATGCCACATTGCAAGCAAAAGAGAGAGGGAAGGAGGGGCAATTGTTTCTTTGACATTGTTTATCTCAGCTCGAGCCACCGTGCACCAAGAAATGATTCACCAGCTTAACCAGGGACTTTATGCCGACATATTCTAGCAGGTTTCTAAGATAACCTGGTTGGTGCAGATCCTTGAAACGGATCCTTTTGCTGACTACTCAAGGGCAATGGCTCCAAAGGGGGCATGACCCAAGTGTGGCAACCCACTGAATGCATTGGATTTATCTACAAGGTGACTCACCATTATATAATACTGCATGGCCTAATTCCCAAGTTAGTACAGAAATGTACTTGCTATCGCTATTGCTAGTCCTATTTGGAGCAGATCCACTGAACCCATTGGATATATCTACCTGTTGACTCATCATGCAACAACTGAATGAATGGGGCTGCGTTAGCTGGGACATAACACCAGGATGGCAGCCTATATTTTGTTAGATTTCTTAGTGTTAAGGAAAATACCACCCCCCCAACCCACTTGAATTAATTCATTAGTATTCTGAAAGATTACTGTTAAGGAGGGTGATACATAACATTTGAGGGAGAATGTAACTAGAAAAGAAATGCTGAAGAAACACACTGAAAAGCTTGTAAAGTTTAGGTTTTCATTTCCAGGTTTCCTCATACATATAATATAATGCCTCAGTTCTTCCATAGGAAGAGTAACAGAGAAAGAAACAGCCTACAAAATAACAGGGCAATTTTACTGAAAACGTAATAGTAAGGAAAAGAAAAAAAGAGAAGAAGCACAAAGCGTACAAATAAGACATTCATGTGCAACTGGTGTGTGTCTTCAAGTTAGCTATCAACTTATTGCAATCCTATTAATTTCATATGGTTTTCTTAAGCAAGAAAGACTCAGAGGTGGTTTGCTATTGCCCTCCTTCTGAAATATAGTCTAGAGAACCAGGGATTCCTTGGCAGTCTCTAACTAAATAATAAGGCCTAAGCCTGCTTAGTTTCCGATATTAGATGGCATCTGGTAACTTGTGCCTAAAGCAAATTTTCCAGAATCATCTTTTATCAATGACAATCTCCAAAACTGAAGGGTTTTAGTCACTAGCAATTATTTGCTTTGTTTTAAGGGTTACTTCTTTTTGCATTGTAAATTATATTCCTCCTTTGAGTTTCTGCTGAAGTGATCATATCTGTTTGCTCTGCACTGCACATTCATTCCACTATGTTAGCCTGATGTTTATTGCTTTCCATAATTTTCATTAGTCACTTGCAATTATTCATATTAAATTAAGGATAGAGCTTGGTTTATTTTTAGAGTAATATCAGAACCCTAGTGCATCTTATTTGCTGATATTAAAATTAATTGTGACTGAAACTGGGGATATTGTTTATCGTGATATTCTTATCCAGTCTTTCCTCCAAGGAGCTCAGGGCATCTAATATGCTTCCCTCTTTTTATTTTCATAATAGTCCTGCAATGGATAATGCAGAGAGAGAGAGAGAGAGAGAGAGGAAAAGATAGAAGGAGGAGGAAGAGATTTTGATGATGCCAGTGGTAGTAACAATTTGCAGAAAGATATCCTATAAGCTTTATGCCCAAGCATAAAGAGATCTGGACTGAGATATGCTGTAAGTTCAACTCTGAGACTAATGCACATTACTAGCTCTCTCCTTAGCAGGAAAGATATAACAGAGTTTATCACAAAACCGATAGCCTACTCACAATTGTTTAAGCATGAGTTAGAAATAATCAGTATTGTGTCAGTGCTGTGCGTTCTGCTTTGTTTGCAACTGAAGAACTAAGAAATCCCTGTCACTTGTACCAAAACTGCAAAAAGGTTGATGAGAATCACACTTAACGTCCAACAGTCTGAGTTAATCGACTATGCCAATCTCTTCTGTCATATACAGAGACATCTTGACACAACCCATCTTCTGTACAACTAAAGCTTTAAAATACATCAATTCATAGTCATCTGGATCCACTGGAGACATCCTCCTTTGATGTTGCAAAGGGGGGGGGGGGGAATGTAATTGTACTTTGTATTTACTCTTCCTAGTCATTCTTCAAACCTGTTAGATTGTCTAAGCAGATTGGGTACACCAGACAGAGAGACATGGGTGGGTAATGTAGGGAGAGGCAGAAATATGAAAAGCTTTTAAGACAAGGATGAAAAGCTTGACCTTTATCTAAAGAGGAGAAAGGGAAGGATTCTGAGAGAGACATGACATGATTAGAGTGACAAGCAAGGAAGTTGATTTTCAAGTTTGCACAAAGTCAGTGAGAAGTAGCTTTTGTATATTCTGCAAATATTTATCTTCACCAAATACATGCCCTGGGCTATCCTTTGCCCCTTCATTATCTTCCTTGTTCAGTTCATACTTTCCCCCTTAGTGGCTGGAAAGCAGGCAGGTCTTCATTTCTCTGCCTAACCCAAGATACTTAATGTACCCTCTTTCTTTAGATAATCCCATTTCCCCATCTAATAGTAGGATTACATTCAAACTCGTTTCATTATTTTTGCAAACATAATTTATTTGTCCAGAAAAGACAAATGGTTATCTCCTATCCATTTTATTTCAGCTTCTGTGATACTCTAAATGGTGAGATACGGGGCAGAGAGACTGGGTGCATTTGCGGTCCCGTCTTGGTATGGATTTCCCTTCAGCAACTGACTGATCACTGTGTAAACAGCAAGTAAGGACTCTGTAGGCCTAATAATAATAATAATAATTATTATTATTATTATTATTATAGCCTGCCCAATCACTAGGAATCCAGGCAAGTTACAACAGATTAAAATACATAAAATACAATAAAATTCAGAATTATCTCTTTTGTCTGCTCCATCGTTGCTTTTATTCAGCAAGTACCTTTTTAAAAGCTGTCTCTAAATATCGGAAGCGTATGTGTATTTACTGTTGCTTAAGTGGGATGTTTTTATTCCATCTCTCTACCTAATCACAAGAAATGAACCAAGACAAGTTGGTTCTCTAAGACAACAAGTGAAAATGAGCGCACAATAAAATAACTTCTCTTAAAAGGCAAAGGTGCTGTATTGCTGCTTCAGCTGTCGCTCTCTGAAGGTTCCACGGTGACATATCTTGCAGAAAAGAAACCATTTTTAAACATTCAGCCCAAACCACTATCAACAGTTTTTAAAATCAGAGACATTCATATGCAGCAGAAAACCACTGGCAAATAAACCAATGACTTCCTTAACACCATGCCATTTGCTTGCAATTTACAACTTAGATGTTTTCAGTCACCAATTCACTGCTAAATATCCAGGAGCACGATTCTGATGCAATGCTTAATTATTTTCTTCTTTTTGAACTGTGCTTAAGTTGGGAAAATTTGCATCATAATGTTTCATGCAATTAAGTGTGGGGTAATTAATAGCTAAAATGCTTATCAAAAGGCATTATGTGGATAATGCAACTCCAAACACACACTTTTACGACTGCACCATATCTAATTACTCAAAAAACATTAACTTGTCTAGAAGCTGCAGCAGACTAAATAATAAGCCTGCTTGTGATATTGGTCACACAGGTTTGATTTGTTTTGCTTTGCTTTGCTTTTTAAAAAATGAAAATATGGGAGAAGCAAATGGATGGAAACGAAAAGGTGAGATGATTCACTATGTGAATGCAAAATAATTTTTAATACCGTATAATAAAACTGTTAAAACCATAGGACATTATATATAACAACAATGCCATTGAACTGATTCGCACATGCACGCACGAGACAATTAAAAACAGTGGTGACAATATTTCATTGCTTATAATGGATTTCAACTAAGTGAAAGGGATCCTTTAAACAGGGAGTCATTTAAAGAACAACAATATCAATGACAGATTATATTGGATGGAGATAACCTCCGGCAGGGACGTCGCAGCTCCGAGGCAAGTGCAGCGGCTCATGATAGAATGATGCCCCTCTTTTCATTCTGATACGCGGATGTCACATTTTAGGGCAATGACAAACGGCAGGTCTGACAACTCACTTTCCATTTTAAGATATTTCTAACTTTTCCTTGTTGTGGCAGGCAACAAAATTGATTAAACCCAGCCTGGGGATTTGACACTCCAGCCGAATGGCTTCTATTTGTTGATTACTATTGATTTTCTTTGATACTTTATTTTAAAAATCAATAGCTCAGAAGAAAAATAGGCATGGTTTACACATACTTAAACATACTATTGTATGCTAGAAGAGGCTACAGTTTTGGCAGGTCTCTAGTATCCAATTACGAGGAAAGCTCTTAACAGGTGAAAGCAAGGGCTCTGGATCGATATTCCGTTTTCTTCCTCAATCAGAGAAAGTGGCCATAAATTAGACTCATCAGTGTTATTTTCAAGATGTTCCTGAAGCAAATAACTTCAAAGCTTAAAAAAATCATAGCAATTTTTTTGAAGGACAAAATGTAAAAAGAGAAGCTTTACATACACAAAACTAAATGGGGAAAAAAATGCCAGTACCTTGAGTTCATCCGTGCTTTTAGTTTCTTGGCTTTCTTTTTTGTCTTCTGTTTCTCCTCACCATCTTTTAAAGGTTCTGTTGCCACCAAGCTTTCTACCAATATATCCACTATGTATTTCTTTAATGACAGGTGTTCCTAGAGATAGTAAAGAAACAAGGTTTATCACAGAAAATGGTATTTCTACCAGGGCTCAATTTTGGTCATTAAAAAAAAAATTGAACAAAGGTTTTTTTTAACAGAGAATTACGTACTAAAGGGTTTTTTTTAAGGTTTCTTAACAAGTTAGGTAACAACAACCTGTACTTTGATTCAACCTGTACTTTGATTCTACCTCTCCATATACTACCCAATAAAATGGAGGAGATATGGCAAGGCCACAGCTGATTGACAAAGTCCTCTTTCCTTCTATGCTATGTATTTAATGAGGCATGAACATTTTTCTTCTACAAAGAAAGTTCTTCATCCATGAATATCCATATTATTTGCTATTAAGCACTTAAATTTTTTTCAGCATGGTTCAGAGATTATCAAGATAACATCTGCCTTCCAATGTACAAACTAATTTATGGGGAGAAATGGGGAAGGAAAGCAAATTCAGGTATCATCTCTAGGCACATAAAACTTCATAGCTAAATCTTATAGAAGAGTTTGGGAAAAGAGAAGCCAACAAACTAGTTAGATCTAAACTTACACAACAAAATCACTGTCTTGTCCTCACCCAGAGAAGTAGCCATATGGCACTGGAAAGCTTACAGATAGCCATGTTAAAAATGCTTTATAGTGTATTTGTTTTCATCTAACAAATATGTACTAATTCCCTCATCTAAACCTTCACTTTTTTGAGGACTAGCCAGGCCAAATGTTCAGTGGGACCTTGGTATCCACTGGGGTTTGGTTCCAGGACCCCCCATGGATACCAAAAACTGTGGATGCTCAAGTCCCTGTAAATACAATGGCACAGTAAAATGGTGTGCCATATACAAAATGGCAAAATCAAGGTTTGCTTATTGGAATTTATATATTTTAAAAATATTTTCAAGTCATGGATGCTTGAATCAGTGGATAAAAAACCATGGATAAGGAGGGCCAACTGGAAGTTCCTTGAAGCCCCAACATGTCAAACCTAACTATATCCACGTTCCTTAACACTATAATTGTGCCCATTGGCTACAACTGTTTCCTTGAAACTCTGCAGGGACAGGCGGACAATAGCTTGTGGACTGGCACCAGTCAGTCTACAGACCACCAGTTTGAGTAGTAATATGCCTTAACATATAGATTTTCCTCAGCCAAGCTTTCTTTGATTTCAGGACCTGTGGTCAAGCAAGCAATGGGTTACAGTGGATGAACAACCTGAAAGCAGCTCGTTCCATGCCCAGCAAGCACCCAAGCCAAAGTCAGCAGCTTTACAAGAATTGATGGAATCTTATTGCCCAAATTTGTCACCTCATCTCTGCTGCAATATTATGTTCTTGCTATTTTCAATGATGGCACGATAAGTCAATCAAAAATAGCAGGTCAACAGCTTTCTGTTCCAGCAAGCTGTGACCAAGTGATGCAGACAATAAAGTATGGGTCTTGGAATTAGTGTCCATGGCTTGAAAGCACTGATGTCTTACAGCGAGGCAGAAACCAAAATGTGTGCTAGTCTTGAAATGTAGTATTATCCCCAGTTGAACTGCTAACTATATATATTTATCTTTTCCCACAACACAGGAGGGAGGCAGTATTAATCGACTCTTCTTAAATATGTTATCTTCAAAGGGATGTTATTGTTAGATATAAGGTGAAATCCCCCACCCCTCAGTGATAAAAGATAAAACCCTCTTCTTATTAAGTAAGAAATATGAATGGGCCATTCCTCAAGTATCCTTCTTGATCTAATCTGCAACCTGACAGACATCTTTGCCTGAATGATAAGAATTCGGCACACACATTCATTCATCTCCCTCTATGAGGTGAAAGAGGCCTCCTCCCCCTTCAGTAACATGACATGGGATAGCCACAAAACACACCGTACGCTCCAATATATTGGGTGCACACACAAAACCAGGAGTTCTCAGCATTCTCAGCTTTCAGTCGCTGCAACTCAGATTAATCTCAAGCTTCATCAGTTTCAATGAAAAGCAGAGTAATAACACGTTCAACACAAGCAAGTCTCACTTCTTCAAAGAGCCGATCAAAGTGGAGGATTATCCAGCTTGGCAGATCTCATATCTTATGTGTGGAAGAGAAGTGGGGGGAAGTTGTGCATCCAAAGTACTGGATGTCAACAGCACACTCTGAACCCTGTAGTGCATTGTCTATGATTTATTGACTATCGTAGCCATGTTTCTAATATCGGTTGGCAATAAGATCATTTTCGAAATTCACACATAGCTGCCCTGCATATATGTACCTCATTGGGAGCTTAAATGTTCAACACACATTTAAAAAAGGATGTGCCCAAGCAGCTGAGCGATTTCTAGGCCTTAAACTGGTTTGATGCACAGTAAGTTGTGTTAATCTTTTAAATACATTCTCTTAAACCAAAACACAGTTTTACAAAGGTCTGAATGTTGGACTATGACTCTGGGGAAAAGGGTTAGAATCCCTCCTCAGTCATGGAAACCCATTCAGTGATTTTGTGGAAGTCATATTCTTTCTGTATCAGAAGAAAGCAAAGGCAAACCTCCGCTGAACAAATCCTGCCAAGAAAACCCAGTGGCCTTAGGGTCACTGTAAGTCAGATATGACTTGAAGGCACACAATCATAATAAAAATTATAAGATCATGGCTGAGAGTCAAACAGGGATATTAAATCAAGCTTTATTTAGTATCGATCAGGATTCTCCCTTCTAACCCCAGGACCTTTTCTCTTTGCACAGAAAATCAACAAACCATGTCACACTTTCTCCTGAAAATCCTGGAAGTTTCAGTACTTGTACAACATTCAAGATTGGAAAGGGAGACAGTTTGATATGAAGAACACAAGTGCCATCATCCCAATACATACAGTCCTAGTTTTGTAGGTCTTTAGATTAAATTTTGTTTATTTTAAGTATGTAAATGTTTTGGGCAGCAGAAGATAATGCTGCATGTTTGCCTAAGAGACATTGGACACTGCAGTTCATATTGTTATAACACTTTGCATTAAGTTGTCTGTTTCCATAGGACACAGAACACCTGCTGATGAAAGACAAACATCTCAGTATCTCATTGAAATCAAGGAGATGTGAAGTGTTCATCAGTATAATATGGACAAAATCCAGACAAAAGTTAAGCACTTTTATGCACGTTGCTATTAACTGGAAAGAGTTAAATGTTCATTTAAACATCTCCATTAAAGTCAGTGGGACATTTAAGCATATTTAAG
This sequence comes from Urosaurus nigricauda, assembly GCA_034509955.1. Taxonomy (NCBI): domain Eukaryota; kingdom Metazoa; phylum Chordata; class Lepidosauria; order Squamata; family Phrynosomatidae; genus Urosaurus; species Urosaurus nigricauda. The sequence continues at coordinate 4,725,093 of JAOEGL010000012.1, read as the reverse complement.
CTCCAATGATTTTTTTGATAAACATCCTCCCTTAGAAATGTCATTGTGGTCTTAATTCCCGTTTAAATGAACCCACTAAAATTAGGTTTGATACTATGTTTTATTTATTTGCACTGACATGAAGTATATTTACACCACACAGTCATTGATGCCATTTCAACTATCATAGCCCGATCAGATGGAGGTGGAATCCTAAGATATTAGTTTGAGAAGTGTTCCACAGGACAAAGCCTACAGCAGTGATGGAAAACCTCCGACTCATGGTGACCCTATGGACCAGACATCTGCAGGAGCCTCTGTCCTCCACTGCTCTGCTTAAGTCCTACAAATTCAGACTTGTGTCCTCCCTGATTGAGTCTATCCATCTGGCATGTGGTCTTCCTCTCTTTCTATTACCTTCCACCTTTACTGGCATTAAAATATAGACATTCATGGGACAATCAAGGAAAATAATAATGAGAGAACATTTGTGAGTTTCCTGAAGCATTGAGTTGGCTACCATAGGAAAGTGCACATGGATCAGATGGACTTTCAGTCTGGCTTAGCAAAAGCCAAGCAGGTGAAACATTTCATCCACAGTGGTAAAGCCTTGCCTTTTCATGACTGGTAGAGTGATGACAGAAAATAATTGACTGATATGAGCTTTTACTCATAGCACAACTCTAGCGTAGATCGGAATTCACATGTCCAGACTTGCATGGTGAATTGATTTAAAATCAAGACATATTATATCACCAAGCCTTTATGTAAATCAATTACTTTAATCAACCTCACCATTAGTAGTTCATTTTTAAAAGAGAACGCACATTCACATTTGTTCTTTCAAACATTGATTTACAATGAAACAAAACTCCTGTGCTACAACCAGTTGAGTAAAAGGATCTTGTTCTACTGCTTTCTGTGTAATTATTGCACTTAACATTTCTAGAATTTTATGAATTGCACATTATTAAGATGTTCCCAAAAAGGCAAATGTTACACAACTCATATATTAGGAAACCAAAGCACAACAGATGACTAGTGTCTCCATTTTGTGTCTCCAGTTGGTGACTCTGAAAAACGAAGTAGATCCTGCAAACCTGAAAAATTTATGCTCTCATGGAGACAGATTACAAAGAGAAGAGTTGTGGATGGACCTTAATATATGAGGGTGGGCGTATCTAAGGGAGGAGGAAAGAAGGATGTCTGTATATAATTTTGTTATTAAACTATAACCAATCCCACTTATATAATTTCCTAAATATTTCCCTTTTCTCTTTCAACTAAGACAAATGAAAAGTTAAATTACAATACCCTATAGTAATATCAATTAGACAGACCTTGCATACTGCGTCCTGTCCTGAATTCAACCTCTGAAACTTTATGCTGATCAAGACAAATGTCACAGTAACTCAAGTAACATTATGGCATTCTTTTGTTGAACTTACTATCCAAAGAAGCTCTTTCATTTCCTACCAGACCGCTATTATTTCTATTGAATTTAACACACAAAAATGTGTCAAAGATCAAGTGCATGTGATCTGAAGTGTCAAGTGCAGAAGGGTAAAGGTGAAATTTCATTAGGTCAGGGGTGGTATAAATAAAGTCTTATATGTCAAAGAAGAAGGGTCATTTAACATGAAGACATCAGAAATGGCAAGCAATAACTTTAAGTAGGAAGAGCGTGGTCACCTAAGGGTAACTTTGTTGATTAAAAATAAAATGGGACCCAGTGTCAAATACAACTAAGGTTATTCTCTTAGACATATATTATTTACTTCTCTGTTTTGAATTTTTACCTGACAAATAAGGTATTTTATTTCTAGATGGACATAAATTTTGCTCAGAGCTCTATGCCTACATCTACCAACCTACATCTACACAAACCTGGCACACATCTTAGCTGCATCACTGTCTGAATCCACTGTAATACTGTACTGACCAAAACAGGGTGGGAACTAAGCTAGTGGAGTACTCTGTGGCTACTGATATAAGTACAAAATCATATGAAATCACAACTAGCCAAACTTTGGATTTCTTGAAAAAAGAAAAATCAGATACAAATACGAGGTAAAATTTTGGATGCATGCATTAAGGTAGAAACAGAACATGATCTCTAATAGACTTCTGTAAATATTATCATGTACATGTATGTGTATGTTCTGTAGGCATGCATACATACATACATGCAATACGATTATATACTGCAGAGATACACACATAGCTATTCTCCAAGGTATCGATTACTGTTATGGGTCCTGAAGTAAAATAATTGCTCACTGACTCAAAGAGATGGTTTAGATCCCTGCAACTACCCATGCTATTCTACAGATAACTAGATACAGAATAGAGAACCTACCACTTCTTCATCTGAAAGCTCCCGTCCTTGGATGCTGCTGTTTTCTCTCACCGCTTGTTGGTGCTTTTTCCCTTTAATATGGCTAAAGAGATAGACTTCAGAAGAAATCTGAAAAGGGGAAACATTTTTTCTCTGAGCAAAAGATACAGTGCAACCTATGCATGCTCTACATGTGACACTTATAATGGGATCGCGGGGACTTTCTGGTCCATGGACCGCACTTCAGCAGGACAAAAGAAACATGTCTTTAACCAAAATTAAGAAGTCCTCTGAAAAGTATAGTTCAAGGTGTATGGGTGGGGATAAAGAAAGGGGTGTCTGAAAAGAGGAAGGGTGTGACAGAGAAAAGGGGAAGGCCTAAAGGGAGAAAGAAAAACATGGCTTTGGGCTCAGCAACGCTGTCCTCAGCCCCTTCTGCTGCCACCACAGAAACCCTGAGTACTTACTTCATGGCAAAGTGACCCACCCCTGCCCTAAAGCTGCTCTCCTATACCAGTTTCAGACGCTGCATTGTATCCTAGCCACCCTGTTAGGCTTTTGTACTCTACCTCCCTAACAATCACTTCCATCAATGAAAATATTCTAAAAAGAGAATGTCAGCCTTACCACAACATTGCACAACGAACACTGCTTTTTTCGTTCATATGGTGTAAGTTTAGGAGCATAGTCTGTGTTTGCATGCCTTCCACTGCTCAGTTCAGCTGCTTTCTCTTTCCTCTGCTCTATTTGTTCCATATGCCTCCGAATGCTCTCATCATGCTGAATACAAAACAGGCAACAGTGGAAAAAAATATTTATTTCTCACTGACACACCTTTTAGGAAATTTTAATGCCTTATTTTTGGCATTATCCTTTGCATTTTGTCTCTCTTTCCTATTTTGAGAATCCTTCTGACTCTTTCTGTTATCTCCACCATCCAGCAACAAGCTTGACATAACATCCCTTCCCCATCCTTCTGCCCTTCTCTTTTTCTCATACAGAATTATTACTGATTAACAGGAATCAAGTGCAGAATCAATATGATCTTGGAATAATTACTTTTATGATGGGTGACTTGGTGCTTGGTTATATTCCATCAGCACTGACAACTCTCAGGTATGGTAGTTTTAACTGAATTGTGGACTGAAGGCCTTCTACATCTGGCAGAAAAAGTACACCAATTTTTAACCAAAGGGACCTAGAAGTTCCGACAAGTATGGAAAACTAGCCAGCTAATTTAAAACAGCTAGCATGTTCCATCCAAAGCTTTTTTCTGCCATTCAGCCACTTTATACTTGCAATCTAAAGAGATTCGGTATGCTTTTGCTTAATAAATACTACCGAAGAAAGCTAGTAGTTATTTCCTTAAACATAAGTGTACTTCTAGAGTATACCTTCAACTGGATCTTTTTCTGCAGTTCTTCCATGGCTTCCTGTTGAGCTGCTGTCAGAGCTGCTAGCCTCTCTTCTCGATCTCTACCCAGATAAGATTAAACACATTCGAGATTGAGAAAAAAAGCAAACATTTTCATACCAAAAATTTAACTATGTGCAAACAAAATGGAATGAATTATGACCACTGTGGGAATAGGTGCGTACAGAAGCAGGACAAAGCAGGCTGCAGTTTTTACTGACCAAATTCCAAACAGTCAGGCAAATAGAAAGTATGCAGTAGAATCAATCAGCCAGTCAACTACAATGGGCAGAATCTGGCACTGATCAAACAAAACAAACAAACAAACAGCTTCATTTATATATAGCTTCATACCGCCTAAGTGGTTTACAACTGTAAGCTACTTGCCCCCAACAATCTGGGTACTCATTTTAGCGACCTCAGAAGGATGCAAGCCTGAGTCGAGCTTGAGCCTTTTTGCTGGTCTTGAACTCGCAACCTTGTGGTTTTGAGTGAGTGGCTGCGTATATTCATTGAACCACTGCGCCACCAGGGCTCCCTCCAAGCATAGACATCCCCCAGCCATGACCTATAGGGGTTACTAAAGATGGCAATGCCTGGTAAATTGGAGGGTCATAAGAAAAGAGGAAGACCACACCACATGTGGATAGACTCCTTCAAGAATGTCACAGCTCTAAGTTTGCAAGACCTTAGCAGGGCTGCTAATAACAGGGTATCCTAGTGGTATCCTATTGATAGGGTTGCCATAAGCTGGCGATGACTTGACAGCAATCAACAACGACAAAAGGACATTGAAGGAAAAAACAACTGGTCAACACAAAAGGAGCATTTCATCCACCTAAATATTGCTATTAAAATGTCTATCCTCATGAAAATCAATTTAGCATTTCCATGAAATCCAGAAACCAAGTGTACCTGTCGTTTACATCAACCTGTAAAAAGGTTGAAGATAACAAAAGAGAAGAGAAGAAAGAAGAAAGATTGTTACCTGGCCCTTTCACGAGCTGCATCTTCCCGGGCTCGTTCCTTCTCCTGCCGTTGGTGTTCAATCCGAGCCTCTTGCTCTTTCCTTTTCATTAGCAGCTCTTCAACTCGGGCTTGACGTTCTGCTTCCAGAGCTCTTTTACGTTCCTACAGTGCAGACATTTCAGTTTAAAGCACAAGGACACATACATAAACACACAAAACCCAAAGACATTGACACAAGTCACTTTTAACAGATCATCGTTTCAATTGACAAAGCCTTCAATACATTCACTGAAATAGATTACATTGAGATACATACATGCACATTGATCATATGCACACATATTTAAAAGTTACATCTGAGTGGGCAATAAAGAAGCAATTGAGGTCCAAGGGTCCTAAATGTGAAATTAAGCACTGTCATTTCTCCATTGAAGAAGTCATCTTCAGAAGAGGTGCAAGAACGTTTGAGAACATTGAATTTAATCTGAACTGAATATGGAGTCAGTGCTGAATCACGTTCATAAGAACAGGCATGAAGAATCAGGCACAGAGCCTATCTAGTCCAGCTACCTTTCCCACCATAATCAATCAGATGCATTTGGGAAGCACAAAAAAAGGTCATCAGTACAAATGCTACTTCCCTGTTATGCTCTCCAGTAACATGTATTCAGAGTCCCACTGCTTGCCTATAATACTAGACGTAATGCATAGCCAACAGTGACTTGAAGCTATTCAGAGCCTTTTCTTCCAGAGGAACATCTGGACCATTTTCTTACCCTGATAAAGTTCTTTTGAATATTTTTATAAAACAAACTTTATACAGGCTGAGTATCCCTTATCCAAAATCCAAAATCTTCCTAAATTTTCCACATGGGTGGTGGAGATAGTGACAGCTTTGCTTTCTAATGGTTCTGTGTACACAAACTTTGTTTCACGCACAACATTATTAAAAATATTATGTATAAAATTACCTTCAGGCTATGTGTATAAGGTGTATATGAAACATAAATTAATGTCATGTTTAGATTTGGGTCCCATCTCCAAGATACCTCATTATGTATATGCAAATATTCCAAAATCCCTCCCACCAAAACCCCTGAAACCCTAAACACTTCTGGTCCAAAGTATTTTGGATAAGGGAGACTTAGTCTGTATTGTTTCCAAGTGGCATTAACAGTAAAGTAAATAAAAGTTCCAGAATCAATTTTTGTGCCAGTGACTGTAATGATTTGTTGCATTTGTAAAAGTAGGAAATACCTGAACAGCTTCATCACGGGCTTGCTTCTCCTCCTGCCTTCGTTGGCGCTCCTCCTGCAATTCATTCAGCCTTTGTTCATATTCTTTTAGTTTGGACAAAACATCATGACGCTTGTTCTGGGCTTCTAAAGTATTTATAAAGGCAATTTCATTTACCTGCAATTAAACCAAAGTTTGAATATAAAACATGAGAGATTGTTAAATATTAGGCTGAAACACCACATACATCTGTGACACACGTGATCTAAAAGCCGGAAGCCAAATGATTGCTTTGTTTGCTCAAACCCAGGCTTCCTCCAGCTTTCCTTCCCTCCTGCTGGTCCTTTTCAATTAACCACTCTGCAGCTTTCCTACAGGACTCTCTGCCCCATTGCTTCCCCATCTCCTTATACTTCTTCCCAGACTAGCTCTAAAGCAAGAATAGACAAGAGGGCCATGGGTTAGAAGGTAGCATTGCCCTTTGCAGACCTAGGGGGACCTACTGCTGGAGAAGAGTTCTATGGACACCATGGACTGGCTAAAAAAGACAAATGGTCTTAGACAAAATTAAACCCAAACACTCACTAAGATGACTAAACAGAAGCTTTCACACTTTGAAGGTATGATGGGACTCACTGGGAAAGATGATAATGCTCGGAAAAGGGAGAGGCACTAGGAAAAGACAAAGGCCATATTAGGGGTGGATCGATTTAATCAAAGAAGCCACAGCCCTGAGTTCGCAAGATCTAAGAAGGGCAGCTGATGAACACGGATTTTGGAGGTCTCTCATTTATAAGGTTATCATCAACTGGACAGCAAATAACAATCATGTCAACAGGAACTAGGAAGGCCTCACCACATCATTCTTAGATTTTTTTTTTAAAAAAATTAAACTTTCTCCCCAGTTTAAAAATGTGTCCCAAGGCATTAAGAGAAATTTTGCTACATATTTGCCCCCACCATCCATTTAAAGCTGTGGAGAGGCCTTTATATGACAAAGAGGTAAACAAGGAGTTGGGGTGCAGGTCTTGGGGTCACTGAACATTCTCCACTTTTGCCCAATTCTCATCTCTTGGATGTTTAAACTTGGACAGGTAACTTTTTCCTTCTCGCATAAAAAGATGGATTGCAAACAGTCTCGTGGTTTCGTTCATCTCGCAATTAAAATGTCATGAACATCCTCCACCCATCACATCAGTTCAGCTAAACGCTGTGAAAGGTGTCACTATCCCAACTACAACAAAACTGAGATATCAACTCAACCACACTGAATGAAGAACTTGCAGCAACTTCACCAGCACTTTCATGTTTTGCAGTCTATATAACCAGTTCAATTTCTAGTACAAGTTTGCAAGAGCCTTACCTATCAAACGACTTCTACACAAGTGGATGTTTGAGGTAAATAAATAAAATAAAAGCTACAAAATTATACTTGTTCTGGACCAAACCAATACAAGTGGCTCAAAAGAAGTAAACGTTTCCATGTAAATATCACCATTGGCTGACGAATTGCTCTCAGTCAGAAGTCCAAAAGCCTCAGCTGATGAGTCAGCAGCCGGTGGTGATATTTTTAACTCTGGGCACAGATCTGGTGCATAAACTGGGAAAGTCTCCAACTCTGGGAACAGCTGAAGAGAATGATGGGGCTATGTGACTAATTTGGCGAGACACAACAAAAGCTTAATTAAATTACTCGCAAGGCCTTCTGATCAGCAACACAAGCCACAAAAAGGCTGCAGTTTCTTTAAGAGCAGGTCATCTGAGCTGGCTGGAAGAGCTCATGTTTGGTGGGATTGTGTGGAGTGGAGTTTGATGTCAAGTATTTACATCCGGAGCCCCAAGGAGGAGCAAGGAGAAGGGATCTGTGCTTGAGGCACAGATATGCTAGCTGTGTGTTCAAGATTTCATGTGCGTTGTGAGGCCACAGTGTTCTGTGCCAAATGCTCTTTTCTTTTTTGGCTGGTACCCTTTGCACCTATTTCCCCCTTACCACAGTTCTCAGTTGTGAGCCTAAGACCAGAAAAATACAGCCCCCAAGCTGCATTATCTCAGTCTCTCCCTTGTGTCGGGTTTATGTACTTGTGTTGAATGCTATAGAAGGCATCCTGAGTTACATCTTTTCCTATCTGTCGGGGTGATGTGTGCAGAATGAACACTGTAGGGGAAAATGAATCCTTTAAGGTTCATGAATGGAGATGACAACTATCACTACTGCTACTACTACTCTACTAACACAGATTGAACACAGTAGTTTATTTTGGGCAGATGCTATGCCAAGTAGAGCCCAACACACATGCTCAGGGTCTACTGTCTATCAGCAAATACACCAAGCTTGTCTGTCTGTTTGTGAGCAAAAAAAGGTTAAGGAAGTCATACAAACTCACCAACTGTGAACAAACATTATTTTCAAACTCTGCATGTCACATTTTTATTTTCTATCTCTTATCGATGTTCAGACTGGTATCCTTTTATCAGCTGAATGTGTCAAGATGTTTTAGGCATATAATCTAAATGCCTTGTACATGTTTGACGCAACCTGAAATCTAGAAGAACTTAGATCATTTTCTCTGTCTAAGGAGACCTTTCCTTCAGCAAGGTTCTACCTTACAAAGGCCTCATGGTCACTTTCTCCATCAATCCAGTGATGGTGATTTCCCCTTCCTCCACAAACACACATATGCACACCACAAGTGAAAGGGAGGGGCATTTCTTGTGCCACATCTGAAGCTGGTAACTCCACTATATGGTTGAAGGGTTAGGTGATATGGCATAAGTGTATTTCTTCTCTCTCCTGCCCTGCCCATTCAACCCCGAAATTTACTTTTAGAAATAATTACTTCATTTTCAACCTTCAAAGTAGCTAGCCCCCATTATAGGTGCAATTTTAAAGAGTAATGTAATTTATGTAACAGGCGTTACAGAGTATTTTACAAAAAAGCATGAAAACTACTGGCACAAGGACATCTACTTCACCACATCTGTAGCACCCTCACTAGCCCCAAATACATAGTCATACTAGATGGAAAAAATTAAATTCAGATTTTCTGCTTTGATGACTGAGTGAAACACATTAACAGAATGGATTTTGCGGTTCAGTGAGCAGTGAGCAATGGGAATTTAAGAGACAAAGGCAGGAACCACAGAAATCATTGGCTTCTTCCTCTACTTCACATCGGCTAGTATTTTCGACACAATTATTCTTGATCTTTGAAGACCAAAGGGACAGCGGATCTTACAGCTGAACATATGCAACATTTTAACACATCTGTTTAGTTCCGAATAATGTTACATTAATTTAATTACAGAAGCCACATGGGCATAACAAAGCAGCGACAAAGGTAAACCAAATTAGAGAGCTGTTCTAAATGGAGTGACAGAAGCATCCGTTACGCTAATGGATTGAGCCAACTGCGCTGTTCTTAGGACCTTCAACCATAGTGGAAATATATGTATATATATCTGATCAAAGATTGCATACAGTGCTTTCCACTTCAAGATTCAACTTTTACTGCTGATCTGGGGAACAAACCCAGCAACATGACAAAATCATACACAGAAATCACTACCACTTCATCATAGCAAAGAAAATCACATAGGATCACTTTGGAATTCAAAGACATATCCATGTTAGTCTGGAAAATCAGTATGCAAAGGGATCTTTTAGCACCTTTGAAACAAAGAAGTTAGGAGGACGAGCTTCTGTAGACTTGAGCTGACATGCATCTGAGGAAGTAGACTCAACTCTATGAAAGCTCATGCTAGCATCTTCTTTCTTTCAAAGGTGATACAAGTTCCCTTCGCGTAGGATCACTGTAGTTTGGAGAAATTAATCTGATGCAACACGGTATATATTTTAATTACACACACCCCAAGAATGAGAAAGAATGCTCTATTTATAGTCACCAGACAACCAAACATGGCAAATCTTTTGTGAGATCAAAAGGTCACATCTTTCCCAGAGCTTGGAAGGAATCAGTTACAAGTATCATCATTATATACAACCAACAGACCACTAAGATACATGTTACAAGTAATGTAGTTACTTGTAATGAACTTTCTGCTGGCTCCACTTCTGAGGACAACATGAGCTGAAATAGAGTTACATTTCAAAACAAAAGCAAAGAGTGGGAACAAGGCTACTTTAGTGCCATTCTTTTACCAATCCAAATAGAGGATTTAAAGAAAAAAAGAAGAAAGTTATGATTAATAAGACAACTTCTTTTTAAATAATGGCATAGCAAAGAGCAAAGTACTGTCTTCTCAAACAGTACAACAGTTCCCTGGGTTTCAGACAGATATTTTCCTAACCCTACCTGAACACACCTGCATGCAAAGTAGGGAGTCGACCACAGAATTAGAGCCTCAGCCTCCCTTCACAAAAATTGCAGCCATTAAAATGAATAGCATCTCTCCACTAAATACAATTGCTTCTTATCCACAGGTCCTACCTTAGCTTCTTCTTCTTGTGCCTTTTTCACAATTGCTTGTAGCTGCACTTCACGTTTAAATTCAGCATGGAGCAACTTTTCCTCCATCATCCGCCGCCTCTGATCCAACAACTCTTCCTTCCATTTCCGTACATCTTTTTCCTACTCAAAAAAGGTACATAATAATAAAAAGGCAAACAAATCAGCAATAAATTCCAAATTTTTCAACATCAATAGCAGCAATCATACAATAGAGTCTTAAATTCTTTGGTACATCCCCCACCAGCATTTTTCTGCCAATAATCCCATAAATGTAATAATTTAAATGTCATTAAAAATGCTGGTTGGAGTAATGTTGGAGCAATGTTAGTCAAACTCTAAATTAAATAGTGCATATTTTGTGAAACCTTTCAATCAAGTTCCATATTCAAGGCACCTGTGACATGGAAAATGGAGTTAGAGAAAGATGTCATAAATCTCATCATATTTCATGAGTTGGCAATCATTCCAAGTTTAATGCATGTCAACATTTTTAAAGGTCTAATGTAATGCGATACACAACATGACAAAAGCTCTCACTTCACTTAATATAAGAGATCTGATTGAACCCTGAAACCTCAGGTAATATTTACCAGCCTCATTTTCTTGCTCAGAAAAGGATATGCATATGATAGGTAAAGATCAGCAATGTATAATTTTAAAGAGCGTCAGTACTAAAATATCTGGGTAATTTACAGTCTAAGCTCAGGAAAGTAAAATAGAATGGAGCCACACTTTAGAAGTATAAATACTCCATAATTGTATCAGTTGAGACAATCCTTTAAACCAGCCTTCTTCAACTTGATGTCCTTCAAATGTGTTGGACTAAAACTTGCACTATACCCACCCTGAACTGCCAATGGCAGCCTTGACTTTGGATGGTAGGAATTGTAGGCCACCATGTAGGTCAGTGTGAAAACAGATCACCTCCATTATCACAGACAGCATGCCTCTGTGCACAAACAGTTGAGGAACATGAAATGGATAGTGCAGGTTTACTCATGTCCTACTGATGGGTTTCCCGTGGGAAGTACAAGAAAATGTTGGACAAAATGGGCCTTTCCATTTCCAGGAGGGGTAGTCACCAATTCCTGTCCCAACCTTGCTGTAACCTGCAGGCCTACACAATGGTCCAACTGATTCTGGAAGGTTTCTTGTTCCCAACAAGAATCTTTTTGGGATGTGTGAAGTGTTGCAATGAAAAGGGCTGGAAAAGCTCTGATGCTTTCATGGAACTCCATGCATGGACCTTTAGTTTCCAAAATGAATGTACCTGGAGAATGTTCTTCTGAACATATATTAGGTAAAGAGAAGAATGAGACACAGTGGCTTAACACAATGCACCAATGACATTCCTAATTTTGGAGCATGAAAAAATTCAACTATGGCAATCTTACCCGTTCCATTAATTTCTGAAGCTTCAGGGTTTTCTCTTCACGTAATTTTTCTCTCAGCTGTTGAGCTTTCATTTGTTTTTCTTCATGTTTCTTTTTAGATTCTGCAATCGTTCTTTTGAAATAAATATTGAAGAAGCCCATTAAGACTTAGAACCAAAACAAATGAGTGGCCATCTGCAAACTATAACCTATAACTCTTCATGTGATAGAGGAAACACCAGTTTTAAACCAGTGGAAAATCAATATCATTTGGCATGCTTGCAGTATATAGTTTACTAGTTACCCTTGCAAATGAGTCACGTAATTCAAAGCATGTTGAGAAAGGGGAGTTAGGTAGAATATATACATTGAATGAACCGCTGGGATTCGTACAAGAAAGATCTATTATTATGGTGCTACAAAGCAGTAATCAATGGATAGTTTTAGAAGGATATGGAGAAATGCTACCCTGTCAATTGTTCTGTAGTGGGAAAACAAATTCCACAGCTCCTCATTTATGTATCAGGTGATAAAAACAAATATTTTGGCCTAGAATAGAGCAGTTTCCTTATGTTCAAATGACCAATATGTTTCTCAGTTACAGAATCTGACTGTGTAGTGATTAGCCAAATGTTTTAAAAAGGAAGACCTTTTGCGAGAAGGCGAAGAAAGCTTCTCGTGCATGTGTATTCCATGGCCTGGTGGACGAGCAGGTTCTTCTTCCACAATATCACCCCAAGAGTTATTTTGACGCCACGATTCCCGAGCTGCAAATGAAATGGAGGAGTGATTATTGAAGCAAAAGTGAATTTAGTAACCCACATGGCTCACAGTAAAGGAGCTTTTCTTAAGATACACAATCTCAGGTTGTTACATCTGTATTTCTATAAAAGAAAATTTACCTTCATAATCAGCCAGGACATCACTCCAGTCCATGGAAATGCCACAGAAAGAAATACTTCCGCTTCCCATACTAGCCTAAAATTTTGCCAAAAACAAACAAACAAATCCAAGGGAATATAAACATCATATGCAAACAATGGCTGGAATAATTCAGCTGTGTTACATATGCAAAAATATACTGAATGTGCCAAGTATCTACTTTTAGGTGCCTCATTTTTCCTTCTAAAATCACATAGCAAAAAAAGAAAAGAAAAGAAAAGAAAAGAAAAGGTGATTATTGACATAGTTCAGACATAACAGAAAGCACAGACAGGAATCTTATATGGCTCAGCACAATGTTATAGTTCTGCACATGGAATTGCACTACAGACGGCCATTCAACACCACCCCATCCATTCCTTTTTCAGCACAAGTGCACTATCATATGGTTGTTGCACAAGTATTTTGCTATGTCAAGAATTATACGAGTGCATACAAAGGCATACAGGCATAGATAAATTCTGAGGCGCTTTCACAACAGACAATTAAAGCACTATGATTCTGCTTCAACTGCCATGGCAACATCTCACTGCATGCTAGGTCTTATTATTTAGTGAGGCACTAGAACATTCTGAGTGCGAATTCTAAACACCCCTTCCTAGACGGCCAATCCCAGGATTCCACAGGATGTTGCCATAGCTGCTAAACTGGAATCATAGTACTATAATTGTGTAGCTTGAGGCGGGGCCCTTGAAAATATATCAGTCACTCTGCATTCATCTGGGAAGAAGCAAAACTCACAGAGAAGTCACTGTCATTGTCCGTTTCAATGTTTATGTCATTGTTCTCCTCAGCTTCAATCTCTCTGGTTAGCTGTTCTTCCTCTGCAATGGCACTAGCAATGGCTTCTTCATTGGCCTTTTCCAGACGGTCAGCCAACTCTTCCTTTTTAGCCAGAACTTCTGCCATAGACTAGAAATGCAAACCCGTATATGAAAAAGCATTCTCTCTCCAGTATTAACCTTATCATATTTGATCCCTGATGTGATTAAATAAGTATGTGACTCCATAACTGGGCTTTGGTGAAGAGGATGCTGAGAATAAGGGATATACAACAGCCTTCCCTGAGGCTGAGAGCATGTGACTTGCCCAAGATCATCCAGTGGGTTTCATGGCCAAGTGGGAAATTAAACCCTGGTCTCTAGAGTCGTAGTCCAACACTCAAACTACTACGCCATGCTTCAAAAAATAAAAATTGAATGTTATCCCCAGAGATGGTAGAAGTTTAAATCTGGGATATGCTACTTGCAAAGCATTTGCTTACCACTGAATCATGTCCCTTCATGCTTTACTGGTGCTACAGGTGAATGTGGTAACTATTTACAATTTTTAGAACAAATTTAAATATCCCAGGTTGCTCACATTTGAAATATCTGCTGGATCCATTTCACTTTCAATCTTATTTTTTTCTCGCTGACTCCCGTCTTCACTCCTGGAAACAACAGAGCCTATTTCTTCCACCTGGGGATCCTTTGAGATATGTTCAGCATCTGTGAAAATGACTGGCACATCGGAAGAAGCTTGCAGAGGACTGTCTGCCAAACCATTCTTCTCAGAGACCTTGATGTCCTCCAGGACACGGGCTGTGAACTAATATAAAATAAAAGCAGAACAGAGAAAGGTGATGTGCTCCCAAAGTTTAGTCAAACTGTTGCATATAACCAAAAGGCAATTTTGTGGAGAGATCTTGAGCAAAGGACCAGAACTTTTAGAAGTAATTTGTTAAAAACTTTACTTTAAAAACTAAGGTGGCAGAATTCAGGGACATAGCCACGTTAATAACAAAAAACAATTTGTTCCAAACATTATAGTGTTTAAAAAGTAATTAATTGCTGTTACTTCATGTGGTGTTCTAAAAAGGGCAACAGCATCATTACTTTTTCGTTTCAAAACATCAGGACTGAAGAGAGAATGTTATATTGAAAAACTGCTTTCCAAATATCTCCAAAGTGACTAAACATAAAACCATTTTCATCATGACTTCAACTTTAAAAAATAACTAAAACGTAATTATGTTAAACCAACAAGATGCCTTCATTCCTATCTGTGTTACCTCTGAAATGCAATCTTGTTGTGTGATGTTCCAAAAAAAAGGTAACGATATTACTTGTAACTTATTACTTCCAGAGTCTTTGAAGTGCTTGATATTCTATAGAAGGAGAGCCATGCTAGATCAGACTGAAGATCCACCTACTACCCAGATGGTCCTGGAAAGTTTGGGGAAGTAACAGCCTTCCCTCAGCTGCATGACCCTAGATACAGAGATATACTACTTCTGAGCACGGAGGTTCTACAAAGTCATAATGGTGAAGAGCTGCTGTTATGGTTCTAGTCTTTTAAAGACATCTTCTTTAATCTCTATCACATATAGTCCTCATGATATATCTTCCCCTCCCCCCCCCCCCCCAATAATATGAAACAAACTCAGCAATATTTCATTTGAACGAACACATTTCCTTTCATAGCCTATTCATATAACTGTTTTGAGTCCCAGTTTGGGGAGACAGGCAGGATGATGATGATGACGACAATAACATTTGTTAAGGAGTAGAGGGAAAATAAGGATGTTTCTGCAAGAAAATTCCAAAACTGTCCAACTGTCCTTTGTCTTGTGTAAATTCATCTTTAGCAGGCTAGCATAGTGAAGCAACCATTGTCCACCTGCCTCTTTTCTCTAGTTTTAGGAGAACTGTCGCCCTCTCTTATTCTACACCTTTCCATCTTTAAAAGAGCAATTTAGACTTGTCTGTTCCTCCCTTGCTTTGGAACTAGCTGTGGAAGATCTGCTGACTTCCAGGGCTGCCTGCTTCCACCGTCTCACTGAAATGAATAAAGTTATATATGATGTACCAAAGAGACAATGTGCCTCACTTAACACAAACTTCTCTTAGAGAAGCTTTCAACATCCTTCTGAAATATAAACAAAGTTGGGAAAATTAACACCTAATAAAACATGTACAACCTCATGAATCAGAAGAAAGACAGCACTATTTAGCTGTATTGTACTTGAAAGGAAAGCCCATAAAAAGACAGCTTTTGGCTCCTTATTTAATTAAAGAAAGCCTTTAGAAATAGCAGAACTTCAACAAAAGAAAAAGAAATTTAGCTTTTAGTTCTTTAAAAAAAACCCACCCACAAGTAAAATAGAAGAGCCATGCAATGTTAATCATATATATGACGAGATGATTATTTTCTGAAAGTCTACAACTGACGTTCATTTGTGTTCAGAGAAAAATGTCTTTTCAAGACCAGAATGAAAGAAATCATGCCATTCCAAGAAAGAGGACTGCGTGCATTACACATTTTATTAAACAAATGGCTGGAAGAAATTATTTAGATCTATGGCTAACCAATCGCTTCCATTAAACCATTCTGTCTATTAACAATTTGTAAGCCACTCTGAGAGTCTTCTCTGTTGCAGAAGAGCAGGGTATAAATACAAGGAATGAATTTGTACAGAGATTTACTGAATAAGCTAGGCCTTCAGCCTGATGTAGCAGGACTCTTCTTAACTGTTTCAAAATGGGTTGCAAAAAAACTAACAGTTCATTTGCAGCATGTTCCCCCAAACATTACATCCTACAGACTGAAAAGATTTGGGGTGGTACCGTAAATCATGGTTACCTGTGTTCTTTCAGCAAGGGGGTGCTCACATAGATGCGAGGAATCTTTCCAGATAGGCTCTGTAGTTTTAGATACACTTTCTTCGGTTAACAAATCCTTCTGCTTATTCTCTGATGGATGAAGAATTACATTTTCTTTGTCACTGTCATCCTTGAACCGTGATAGTTCTGCAGATGAAGTTGATTTTGTGGCCAAAGGAAAAGATTTAGATCTCACAGGCCTCCCACGCTGGACCGTTTCCCATCCTTCAGCATCCCTTCGTTCTACATCACATTGTCAAAAGGCAAACCAAGAAGAAAGATTCAGTACAAAGATATTTACACACAGAAAACCTTCAACAACATTGGCCTTCATAACACTATAGGGGAAAAAGTACTCAATCATGCAGTCATGAATAGTTCCAGATAGCTTACCACTAGAAAACAATTCAAGGAGATTGCTCACATAAACTGAGACTCTCATGAGCACATTCCTTTGGCAAAACAAGTCATCCATCTTAGCTAGTGGTCTCTGGCTAGCCCTGCTCTGATTCTGTGAACAGAGCAATGAAGCATTTCAACTCACCCTAGATACTACTAGCTAAGATTTTGCAACCCTCAGGTCATGTCATCTTTTCAAAACTGAACAGGTATATTCTTTCCTGGAGTAGAGTGGTGTTTTCCTAACCTCCACCCATGCTTTGGATGGCAACTGTCATCATCCCTATGGCTATGTTGCCTGGGCCTGATGGGAGTCAGAGTCCAACAACATCTGAAAGGATTGACATTAGGGAATCCTAGACTCAAGCCTGGATCATCTGCTGGGACTGGGAGCACAGCTAAGTGGAAGGCCACCTTATTGGCAATTGCAGTCAATTCCCATGTTCAGCCGTTTATAGGCATGCAGTTAAAGTGCCACTGAATTATTTTCATATGCAGTCAGAATAGTATCCATTTTGCATTCTATCCAAATGATATAACAAAGATTTTCTCTTTAGCAGACTTAAATTCTTTTACACTGTCTATTTAAGAAGATCATTCTAGGACAGGGATGGGAATCAGGCCAACTTCCAGATGTGGTTGGACTGCAAGTCCCAACAGCCTCAGCCAACATAGCTAAGGACGAGGAATGCTAGAATCCAGTAATATTTGGTGGACCATGCAATTCCCATCTCCGCTTTAAGAAGGCTGGACAAGGAGAGAAAGTCTCTTTAAAAAGACATACTGTTTAGAAACTGGAGCCCATCCATTAAACAAAACAACTGCCAAAACAAATATGAACCAGGTATAAAAAAAATGAAAGAAAATGGTCGCAGAAGGCTTATCGGACCAAACTTTAGTACTAAAGAAGGCAGGCTATTCATTATGAACAGTTACTAATGGTAGCATTTATATTCAACAACAAGTGGGGAGGATCTATAAAGAATTGCTGTTCAGACAGAATGACAAATCACACAGAGGAAACTAATAAAAAGCTCTTAAGTTGCTGATCTGCAAAAAAAGGGCCAGAATAGAGTTCGGTTTGTAGATTTATTCCCATATACCAGCTTTTCCAAGGCCATTCACAACATAAAGGTATGAAGTGAAGTCAAAAGGCACTGGACACCAACACATTCACAATGAACAGTTCAAATGGGAAGGGCAAAGAGGTGGTGGTACACAAAAAGACATGGAGGTGGAGGGAGAGGAAGTAGTAATGATCAACTCTCAAATTTGAGAGGGGAAAATAAGGTCCCTTTATGAAATCCACAATCCCAATCCTGAATGCAGCCAGTTTTAGCCAAACCACGACACACAGTATCCTTCTAAAAGTATTAGCTAGAAAAAGATGGCACAGACTTCCAAAATGCCTGCAATTTGAATGTTCATCAGACGCAATGTGGCCCAGCTTGTCTACAGCTCCAGAAGACCTTCTTCCATTATCATGCCAAGCAAGATGTTAGAAGAGTTGTGTAACAGAATGTGTAATAGAATGCCATCTCTTTAATTTCCAAGCCAGGTCCCTCAAAGGAGCAAGGTTTCACAGGCCCCATGCCCCCAAAAGCTCTCAGCTGAAGCAACACTCCAAGTTCATGAGCAAGTCTGATATTTGGTCTTCAGCTCCAACCCAACAGTGAGCTATCCATGGTCCTAACAGGCTTTAACATGGAATTGTTGTTGTGTGCCTTCAAGTTGTTTCTGATTTATGGAGACCCTAAAGCTCATGGGGGTTTCCTGGCAAGATTTGTTCGGGGGGGGGGGGGTGTGCCCTCTGTGAGAATTGTGACCTGCCCAAGGTCACTCTGTGGGTTTCCATGGCTGAGCAGGGATTCAAACCTTGGCCTCCAGAGTCCTAGTCCAACACTCAAACCAATACACCATGCTGGACTTGGCAAGGATAAAGGTGAAAATGAACTCTGGAGATGGGCAGACACTGCTGGAATACTCAAAATACTTCTTCAAGTTGACTTGTTCTATGGACTGAAGAGATAGTGGAATATATAAGCTTTCCTGATGTTTGACAGGTGGTGAACCTCACTCAAGAACCTCCCTTTGCACATACTTGAATCCTTGGAGCTCTTCTCCTTGGACTGGTGTCTAAATTTTCTCAACCAGGTATGATGGCACCCACTGGTGCTACAGAGCCCATCTCTGACACTGACCCTCAGTTCTTTTCACTAGTGCTCTGTAGCACTGGGTAACAAGGTGTGGGAAATACTATTTAAATTTCTCACAATGGATAAACGTGGGGAAATGTTTAATGTTGCCAGGAAAACTCATAACAGTCCACTGAAGTTACGACATCCCTCTTGTTCCTGAGTCCATATTACCTTTAGAGCTCAAGCTCTGGCCTTCTGCTCCCAGTTTCTGGGTGTTGTACATTATCATCGGTGACCACTTGCTATGCTAGCTGGGGTTGACAGCAATTGTTTCGTTTTGAAAAGCACAACACACTTTATGTACAATCCCATACAGGCTATCATAAGCTGGATTTGGTTACTTGCCCAGTTTTGTCAATGAATAATTCATTGGGCTATTCTGACAATTCTCTCGTCACATCTGAGCTTCCCACTCTCCGCTTCCTCTTGTATTACATGGAAGTGACAAACCATCTGTTATTGTAAGCCCTTCTGTTCCCTCCCCCCACCAAAGTCACTTAAGCTTTATGCCTTTAAAGTTACTCCATCTGGAAGAACTGTCCTGTAACCTTATTAACAACAGTGATGAGGCAAAGACATAATGCGGCATGGTTAAGGTGTTGGTGCTTTTTATTAAACATTTAAAAGTGATTCTTTACATATAATACGGTCAACTCTGAGTTAGCTCTCATTTAACCTGGAAACAGGGATGTTTGCAACAGCAAGAATAATTCACTAGTGGGTCTGGAGTATGATTATATAGAAATACTCAATGTTGCGGGGTAGGTTTCACTGTTAACTACACTGGCTTTATTTTCCTGTTTTGTGTGTGTGTGTGTGTGCCTTCAAGTCACAACCCCATGAATTTAGCCCAGTCTAACAGGACTTGGATGTAGAGCAATTCTAAACCTATCTGAGCAATAATGGTGCACCTGATGTCCACCTGCCTCAAGGATAATCTCTCCTCTTAGCTGTGAGCATACAGGTATCCCTCAGTCAACAAAGAAGATGTGTTCCAGGGTATTACTTCAACAGAAAATCTGATTGCAGAGGCAGAAACAATACAGAAAGAATGGGTTGCTATAGCATAAAAAGAAAAATAAGAGCAGTTCAACATGTTTCAGTAAACTTTTAATTCAACACTAAGAAGATGCTCACATGAAATGAAATAAATAAATGAAATAACCAAGGCCAGGTAAGTCTTTCTATTCAGTTCACTTTTACTTGCCATTTCTGTTGGAATCTAAGTACCACTTTATACGTGTAGCATTAAATAACAAATGCATGACACCTATGTTAACTAGAAACCTACAGTGCTACAAATCATGGTGTTATTTCATTAAATGTACTCTTCCAAAACTGGGGAAGTGGAATATCAAAAACATAATTTCCAGAGCATGAAAAAGTTACTTTTGGGATTATCAGAACTGTGACCAGGTTGGCTGGGGATTCTGGGTGTTATAGTTCAAAAAGTTAACTTTTCAAAAATCTAAATATGTCTCATGTCACCTAGGGGGGACGTTTTGGCCAAAAGGGAGCCTATAAATAAATTATAACAATAAAACACAACCACAAAGGGCTAGAAAGAAACAGTGTAGTCTCAGGCCCCAGCCTAGCCACTGAAAAAACAGCAAAGTAAAAAGACATAAATATACAGGAGACATAGCAAAAAGAAAGAAAGCAATCAAAGGGAAGGAAAAAGGCATATAGCTTCCAGCAGGGATTACATATCTTTACAATGCAATAAATCCTCCTCTGAGAACTGGTGGAATAAATTTCCCTGTGATAGCTGTGCCAGTATTCCTTTAATTTGATGTAACAGCATCCTATTCATTCTGCCATATATATATGCAACAAAACGACACACACCACATTAAAAAGAAATATGAAAAATACTGACTGACAAACTTCAACTAATACAGAAGAAAAATGTTATCAACTGTTGAAAGGACCCCAAAGACTGATTGAGTTGACTATATCACGAATATAGTCCTACGATTCCACTTTAACTGCCATGGCTGAATCCTACTGTATGCAATCCTAGAGTTTATAGTTTAGTGAGGCACTACAGTCTGGCTGAGAAGTCTAAGTATCCCTCCCTAAACTTCAAATCCCAGGATTCCATAGGAAGGAACCAAAACAGTGAAAGTGGAATCATAGTGCTATATTTGTATAGTCTGATAGGGCAGCACAAATGATCTATGGGCTCAAGGTACCCCATTTTTCACCACATCTGGGCTGCTGAAAGCTGCACTCAAACCCTACTTTTTCCAAAACCAGACCCATAAATCACTTCCAATTTTTTTTGGGGGGGGGAGCTTACTTCAGTTGCTAAAAATGTGTATGGGGGAGAAGGTGTTAAAATGGGGACTTACATTCCCCCTAAAGCCATGACACTACATTTTTGGGTGGGATTTTTCTTTCTAGCAACAGAGGCGGTGAGGGGTGGTGGTGAAGGCAATTCTGACCTTCATCAGGCTATTCTGGAACATAATTTGGGGTGGTCACGGCAACATTGGCAGGATTGTTGAGTAGACAGAAGTGGTTATTCAGACTGTTAATATAAATTGAATAAGAAATTTGGTTGCAATCCTATATTCCCTTACCTGGGAATAAGCCCCATAGAAATCAATGAGATTTACTTCTCTTCAGACAGGGATCCTCTCCCAGGAGAAAGGAAGGATAGTAAATCAATAAATCAATAAATGTACAGGGTTGCACTGATAAACTCTCTTCGGAAGAGAGATTCTGAACTTCAGTCTTTGATGCAAAGTCCTTAGCCAGAAGGACTTTTCAAGGAAAAGAAACTACATCAGGCAAAAACATCACCTGTACTCAAAGAACAAGCCATCCATTATCGCTTTTAAGGTTGTTCTTTTTTTTTACTGCTAGTCTCTACAGACACCCAACTCTACACATCATATTTTTCTTGACAACATTAGCCAAACATTGCTCTTGTGGGGCCACTTGTACACTTCCAAACCTGTGAAACTCAACACCTTTGGAGTTTCTTTGAAGAAGGAGATCAGTAGCGATCTCTGCTGTCCATGATGATATATAAAAAGCCTGAGAGGGTTTCCTTTAAATAAAAGTAAAAAAAAAAAAAACCAAAAAACCAAACAGCTTTCTTTTCACAGTAGCAAAATTTAACAGTATTCCAATTTATGTTTGTTTTAAAAGTCAGGTGAGCAGTCGTCACAGTCCAAAGGAAAAGAGCAATGAGTCTGGTGGTACCTTTAAAATTAAGGGATTTATTGTGGTATACAAACTACTGTGGAGTAGAGTTTATGCCACTATAAATCTGCTCATTTTTTAAAAGGTGCCACAAGACTCTGACAGTAAAAAATGTGGTTAGGGAGTTACCCCTTCTAAAAAGTCAAGTGACATAACTAAGTTGGATCTTCTTAATTTATTCAAATAAATCGTGGTTCAGTTTTTAATTCAAACTGAACACTAAAGTAAGGATAGTCCAAGCCATAGTATTCCCCATCCCCATGTATGAATATGAAAGCCTGACAGTGAAGAAAGCAGACAGAAAGAAAATCAGCTCTTTTAGGATGTGTTGTTGTTGACGTGTACCGAGAATACCATGGACAGCAAGAAAACCAATCAAATGAAGCAAATTGGGGCTAAACATTCCCTAGAAACCAAGTTCCCAAACTGAGGCTGATGTACTTTGGACACATCATGAGAAGACACAACTCCTTGGAAAAGACAATAATGCTAGGAAAGGTGAAGGGAAGGAGAAAGAGAGGAAGGCCACATATGAGATAGTCAGATTAACCATGGGCCTGGGCTTGCAGGACCTGAGCAGACCAATTGAGGCATGGGGCATGGAGGTATCTCAATCATGGGGCTGCCATGAGTTGGTCGACTCAAGAGCAGTTAACAATAAAGTAGAGTGTGTGGTGTGGTGTAGTGGTCTGAGTATTGCACTAGGACTCTGCAACATTAGGGTTCAAATCCCCACCGAACCATGGAAATCTAGTGGGTGACTTTAGGTAAGTCACATTCTCTCAGTCGTAAAGGATGGCAAAGGCAAATTTGATTGGAATAAATCTTGCCAAGAAAACCCTAGGGCAGGGTCAATGTAAGTTAGAAGTGACTTGAAGGCACTTAACAACAAAGTGAGGCTTACACCCTTCTAGATATTGCTGCTTTCCCATCAGCCTCAGCCTGTATAGTCAATGGCCAGGTATGAAAAAAACAGAGGTTCCCCACTCATTTCAAGGAAAGATAATAGGCTTAGAGCAAAATACTAAATATAATAAGCTCCAATGGTACAAGGCAGAGGGGCAGGCTCACAAGCCTAAGCCTCACTGCCACTCATTTGCCTTGCATGAATCAAAGCAACATCGGACATACAACCATTATCTTTTTGTGCAATCCACTTTTAATCTAATGGTTTGTCAAAATCAGGTCACTTCAGCACTTGCCATTTCTCCGTGAAGATTTCTGAACTGGAGTTGGCATGCATGCTTGTGTTGTTGCCATCTCTGAACTGGGAGCTGCTACTGTATGGTTGGCTTTCACTTTGTCGGCCCAACTTACACCCGATGGAGCCAGGCGGTTAGAAGTCACCGTTGCAGATGGTGTTCTAGCAGAGAGAAAAAGTCATGTATCCCACAGTTTCAATAAGAAGATTAAACTTTCCTATATATTCTTATAGCCATTCAGTTTTGCAAATTTCTCTTGGCTTCCATTGCTTCAGTTCAATAGGAAGCATGATCAGAAAAGGGTGGTTTTATCCAGCTGTCCAGAAACAAACAGGCATGCAAACACAGATCTGCACAGGATATATTGGTGGAGAAAGGTCTCCAGGAAGAGTCACTAAACAATAGTTTTAATGTTGGCTGAATTAATGTTTTCTATTAATTCCAGCCCATATTGCCTCCAACTATGGATGATTTTTCCACCTAGCTTCCTTTTGCAAAATGACATCTAGAAACGGCAGACTTCTGCTTCTCCCAATGGAGCCAATTTCACTGTCAGATCTGGTATCCCTGAAGGCTTCCTCAGCTGCATGTGTCAAGGCACCAGCATTAATGGAACTTAAGATAAATATTACCCCTTTTTAATAGCAAATGCAGTTGGTGAGTGTTGACAGAAATAGAGGCAAAACAGGACCACTGAGGGGGAATAGAAAAAAGGAGATGAGAGGATCAGCTTAAGAGAAGCCCAAGCTTCACACACACATTTTTGAAAAACAATTAAACCGAAGGAGTCAAAAGAAAAGAAACCAGGCCAATGAGGGCTGAGCATAACCACTAGCAAAGGAATGTAAAGTATCAACTGAAAATGGGAAATGGGGGAAAGGAGGTGAGAGAAGAGGGGAATGTCTTTCTTAAGGACCAATCAGCATAATACACACTGGAGGAAGGGAACCCTAATTCCTGCAAGAATTCCCTGCCACCTTTTGTGGCACATTAAACTGACCACTGGATATTAGCCATTATTTTACAAATGTTTAATATTATTAGTTGACTACATTACAGAGAATCACAGAATCAAAACATCATAGAATTGAAGGGATCCCATAGGTCATGCCCAACCCCCCACTCAATGCAGGAATGTCAGCTACAGCATCTCCAACTGCTGGTTGTCCTGTCTCTTTTTGAAGATGTCCAAAGAAACAGACCCCACTACTTCCCTAGGTAATTGGTTTCATTGCTGTATCACTCTCACCATCAATAAGTTGCTTCTAATGTTCAATCGAAATCTAATCTCCAGTAACTTAAACCCATCAGATCTGGTCCTACCCTCTGGGGCAACAAAACTGCACCTTCCATCTGCAGCACACACTATGAATGTTGCAACTGCATACAGTATGTTTTGACCACTATGTTATAGAAGGAATATTCCTCAGTCTCATTCTATGAATTATATAGATTTGTAAAAATCACTGGAGCCCATCAAAATACAGAACAACTGACTTAATACTGTGTTAAATGTTAAAAGTGGGAATTAAACATTTTTCGATACACTATAGGACAAATCAACATAAGTGAATGTAGCAACCAAAGCTGTAGTATGAAATTAGTGTCAATTTTTATCCTTCAAATAATTAAAAACATTCTGTCATACCCAAAATTTAGACTTCTTCGTGCATTTGATGTTACACTGATTCTATCTGTTGACGGGCTTGGAATTACATGGCGTCCTGGGGACATCTTCTTTACTTCCCATGCAAGCGAAGTAGGTCTGTGAAATAAAGATGGAACACAAAGAAAAAAGGGTTAATTGATATCCCTACTTCATCTGAAACTGCATTCATATTAATTGATAGAGAAAAGCAAGGCAGGTAATGTAAGGACAACACACTATACAGTCAGCCCTTCATAACCATAGGTGTTCCATTCTACACACACACACACATCCATGTATGCCAAAAAACAGGAGGACCTCAAGTTGGGGTGGGCTCAAATCTGCGGATGGCAAGTCCGCAATTGGGGCTGGCTAACTATACAGTTGTCTTGCATGTCTCTTCTCTCTAACATCACACATTTTAAAAAACTTCTCCCCTCCCCAGTGTTCACAATGGATGTTGAATGTGTGATTTTCCAGATGTTATTGGACTGCAACTTTCACCATCCTGCATCATTAGTTATTCTGAGCATGGCTGTATCATTTCATGTATTTACAGTCCAAGTTTTTCCTGTATCCTATATAGATTCAAATGTCATAGTGCAGGATCCAGCTACCTCAAGAACATTTTGGAAAGGAAGGTTTGGGTGGATGGACACAGTCAGCAAACCTCGTGTTGCCCATCATATAAAGCAGAATTTCCAAAAACAACAACTGTGAAGCAGTCACTGCAACCCATAGTGGAATGTGTAAGTTTATTCCAATTCCTGCATCATAAGATCAGCACTGCTGGATCTACAAAAGGTTCATCTAGTTAAAGATCCTATAATGCTAGCCAAGTGCTTCTGAAAAGCTGACTAGTAGGGCAGGAAAACAACACTCTTCACCAACCAGCTGTCCTAAACTGGAAAACAAGGGCTTATTACTTTTAACAAAGCTTTAAAATGGTAGGTGGAAACTATTTCTTTTACCTGCTTTGTGCATCTGCTTTCTCTAACTTCTCCTGTAGCTGTATCCAATCAATCAAAGCCTTGAAATCTCGCACATAATTATCCAGCATCATTAGCACCTCCTACAACAGAAACATTGATTGAAAGATGTAAAATCGCAAAGTAGTCATGCAGGAATCAAAACTGTAAAAAAATTCACGGATGTCTTTCAACAAGAAACAAAACCAAGCTAGGTAGGTTTGGAAATAAACAGTGTTCCCTAGCTGAAGGGTGACCCCTTGACAAATGCCCCTTCCATAACCACCTCTAACTCCAACCTCAAATACCCAAAATGCCTCATTTATGTGCTGTGAAGACTAAGTTTAGGTGGCCTCATCTTTGAAGAAAGTTACATCGGCTGAAAGAAGCTAACAAGGGAGAGCAATAAACACATGATTTAATATGATACATTTCATTATATACAATGCATTAACAGTCCTGTTTGATTTATTAATACAGTGGGCCCTTGTTATCTTCTGGAGTTTGGTTCCAATAGCCCCCATGGGTAAGAAAATCCATGGATGCTCAAGTCCCATTAAATACAACGGCATAGTAAAATGGTGTTCCTTATATACAATGGAAAAACAAGGTTTGCTATTTGGAATTTATACTTTTTTGGAATATTTTCAAGCCATGGATGCTTGAATCTGTGGATAAATAATCTGTGGATAAGGAGGGGCGACCGTATGGTGCATTTCCCACAAATAACATGTTCACACAGATCACTGAAAACCGATCAAAGCAACACTAACACAACAGCCACAATACAAGTTATAACATATTCCAGCATCAAACTCCAACAAACACCAGCCTCAGGCCAGTGATGAAGGATGCTGGGAGCTGCAGTCTAATATGATCTGGAGAGCCACAGGTTGCCCATTCTGAATTTCAAGAATTTACAGTTCATTTCAAATATACTGAAAGTTTAAACAAGCACAAAGCTTCACTAGACAAAGTCTGTTAATAATTCCCAGCACCTATAACATGAATATTAAAGCAATCTGTTCAGTAGTTCTGATTAACAGACCTAACAATAAGATACCTTGGCCAAGTCAAACAAAAAGAGGAAAAAGATAAAACTGACAAAATTGAATTACCCTTAGCAGCAGATTAGCAATCAAGCCAGGCCAAGCATACTATATCAAAAACACAGCCAAAATGTTCAGCTGAAAGCATCACTTTAACTGCTGTAAGGTCTGTTATATGCAATTCACGTAATTCACACACACAAAAAGTTCCACTTCAAGAATGCAATTTACATTATTAAGTTTGGGAAAGCAATGATCTATCTGCAAGATGCATATTAATCCAGGTGATCACTTTCTATGCGCTCTCATGTTTTCCATTTTGTGAGAAAACAATAGGATTCGAAGTGGCATGGTCATAATCAAGATGCCTTAATTATGGCTGCGTAGACAGCGCATCTAATAAATCTAGCTCTCCTTTTTTTCTAACCCTGTCATATTTTCTCTTTACGATCTGAATAATATTTTACTTCCCCTTGTACGTGTGCCACATGCAAGGCTGCTTTTGAACAGAACGCTTCCTGAAAGGTATAACAGCTCCATCTGAGACGAATGATCCCAATTTGAAAGGTGAAATGTTAGGTGCAATGACATACTCTTTTAATTAATATGTGAGTGACATTCAATCATGGCATTTGCATTTTTATGAACCCAAGTGATTCCAAAGATAGAAAGAAGATGTTACATTCTCACAGTTGTTTCACACAGCTGTTTCTCCATCTTTTGCGAGACAACCTCCTATAGGTTGTATTCTGCTGGAACTGCTGGAACCTGACCAGGATGACCAGGATGTCTGTTTCCAAAATTAATTATTCTCTTTCTTTGCAAAAATTTCCAGGGAAGGTAGCCATGTTAGTCTATTGCAGCAAAAACAATCAAGATCCTTGTGACACCCTAAAGACTGACACATTTTATTTACTGGTAGCATAAGGTTCCCTGGACTGCAGAGCCTCTACATCTGATGAACTGGGCTGCAGCACATGCAACTTTATGCCAAATGTTAAAATAAATAAATTACTGTTTAGGTTGCCACTAGCCTCTTTGTTATACTCCTGTTCAGGTGGCCACAAATCACAAGAGCAACTGGCTCAAAAGCTGCAACTTGGTTAAGAAATCAAGTCTCCATCAGATGTCTGTCCCCTCCTCAGGCCCTTATGGCCTGAGAACATGAAATTGGCTTTAAGGAGCCTATTTTGAGGAATGCCTTGCTCCAGTGTTAGCCAAAATTATCAGGGCAAGTACCATGCAGCTTGTAATCTGAGCCCTGTTTTACGAACAAGGGAATACAAACAAGACAAGCAACTGGAGCGGCCCCATATCCACTGATGCACATCTTTCTCCCTACAGCTATGAAGGCCATTTTGTCAAGCAGGAGGCAGCTGAACAAAAGTAGCTCTGAAAGCGTCGCTACAGGCATCCAGATAACTACATATAGATGTACAGCTAAAATTACCAATTAGTTTACCAATTGGCTGCAACGGATTCGATTGGTTTGTAATTAATTCTAGTTACTGGCGCACACGGCAGGATGGTTGGCGCCATCCCTTTGTCCCACTGACACACAATCCTCACACACAGGGCCCTGGGGTCTCGGCCGTCAATACAGCTCTCCAGTTCACCCATGGTCCTGAGTATAGCAGATATACCCTACGGTGCTGAAGCAGTGGAAACATGTACCACTTGAGAAGGTGCTGACAAAAAAAGAGAGGACTCTTTATGAGAAAGTCGGTTTCTGCACAAGAGTCCCAGCTTTTTAAAAATCTAATTCTCCCCCGCAAGGTCAAGTGCATGCTTCTAGAAATTGCTAAAGAAAAAGTGTTCAAGTAAGAGTGTGTTCTGGACTGAGGAACGAGGCAATGGAATGCTCTATATTACAAAAGTGGCTATTAGCACAATTTTTGTGCATTTTTTTCAAAAATAAATTCCACTGAATTAAATGGGGCTTACTTATACCTGACTATAAGTTGATGTCATGTATAAGTCAAGAGCAGGTTTGGGGGCAAAAATTATGGATTTTGATATGACCCATGGATAAATCAAGGGTGAAATTTAGGGGTATGTAACAAAAGATGTAAAGGATGATGTAAAGGAAAACTATGTCCAAGAACTTATAAAATTCCAGCAGGAATAACTAACTGTGCTCACTGTAAAGGCTGGATGGATGAGAGAGTAGAGCAGGGCCAGTGCATTCAGGACAGATTACATTTTTGCCTTTCACCAGGGGATGGTTCCTTTTTAAATAAAAGTTAAAGAACAGTACCCACGTTGATCATCGGATAAATCAATTCAGGTTTTTTGGGGTTATTCTTCTGACTACCATTTCTAGACTTATACATGAGTATACACAGTATGTTCACACATGTAAATGGTGATAGTTTGACACAACACCAAACCAGAGATGGGCAAGATGTGGCCCTTCAGATATTTCACCTCTATTAACAACAATTACCACCTTTATTACTGGAATCAAAGAATAAGTTTTTTTCCCCAGTGGATTTTTTCATTAAATGGTGAATTGTTCTGTTGCCTCACTAGAATGCTTTGAGTATTTTTAAAAAAAATTTAGCGTGGAGTTTTATTCCTCAATTTTCATCCCCCATTTGTATGTTTTGCAGTTACTGTTTTTATTAAATAAAATGCACAGTAAAAGAAATTTATTCAGGCTGTTTTCAGAGTACCATTCTACTGATACTTTGAAGAATTCTTTAATTTCTAAATCTGACCTCAGATTATCAAACCTAGTTGAAAAGACTAGAAATAACCATCGGGCTGAGTCTAATGCCTCCACTTATTTCT
The DNA here is from genome assembly GCA_034509955.1 of Urosaurus nigricauda. Taxonomy (NCBI): domain Eukaryota; kingdom Metazoa; phylum Chordata; class Lepidosauria; order Squamata; family Phrynosomatidae; genus Urosaurus; species Urosaurus nigricauda. The sequence goes on along the minus strand of JAOEGL010000012.1, from coordinate 4,695,259 downwards.
AACCTAAAATTAAATCTGTAGGGGATTTCCAATAAACTTAATATTTTAAAAAATTCAAATAAAGAGACCATATAGATGAAACCCACTGGGAGTCTTTGGGCAAGTCACATGCTCTCAGCCCCAGAGGAAGGCAATGACAAACCTCCTCTGAACAAATCTTGCCAAGAAAAGCTTTTAGGGTTGCCAGAAGTCGGAAATGAGTTGGAAGGCACACACAACAACAACAAACAAATGGATGAGGAAAATATCCTGAACAAACCTTATAGATTTTTTTCTTTCCTCATCCCGCTGAGCCTCTAACAAAGACTCAAACAAAGCTCAACAAAGGAAACAAGGCTATATTGAGGCAGAAATTCTGCATACAATTCCCATTTACATCCACTGAAGCTGGGTAGCTAGAGAAAGCCCAGGTCCCCTGGGTTCCTGTGAGTAATCTGAGTCCTGTCTCTATGCTGAAATATTTATTTATTCAGTACTGAGCAGGCCAGCACCAAAAAAAGCAATGCTGACATCTAGAATAACATTTCCAGCCCTGCACATGGCTTAGATGTTCAACTCCTGTCAATTCATATGGTACCAATGCCCTTCATAGACACAGAAGATTCTTTTGGTTCAACCAACCCAATTCAAGTTACTACAACTAGCAGTGATTTCCAGATGTCGGCTATTTTAGGGTTTTTTTTTTGGGGGGGGGGGAGGAGGAAGCAAACCAAGATCCTTTTGCCACCTTAAGGGCTAACAAATGTATTATGGCATGAGCTTTTGTAGATTAAAGACCATTCCTGGAGCTCAGAGTGAAACCTTTCCCATTAAGTGTTGTGTATTAAATTGAGTTGCCAGAGATCAAACCTGGGACTGTCTGCCTATGAAACAACTTTTTATCAACAAGATCCTGCATTTCACTTTGATGCTTTGCTTCAACTCACATTCTGAGCATCTATGACGAGCTATTCTTCAATTAGAATATTCTCTAAAGGGGAGAATATTGTGAAAATGAATGGATAGCAGTTAACAGTGATCAAGTTATACCATCACATTTTACAGCAACGGCACTCAGTCTAACCTGAAAAGACAGTAAATGAAATCTTTGAACCTTTTAAAAGCTTGTCTTCAGGCAAGTACATCTGATAAAAGGATAATCCATTTCAAAAGCAAGGATTTCTGTCTATCAGTTGGGGAGGTCCCAGTGGCCATGTCTTTAAAAAATAAAATAAATAAATTACAGGATATTGTTATGGCCATCATCAGAATGATGCAGAGTATTAAAGGCACCTTTTATCTGGAGGGGAAAAAGCTGCACAAATGAAGCCTTATGGCATCATCCAATACAACCCAGTATGCCAACTGTGGCAGTTCCTGGAGAAGTCTGATCTGCTCATGGTAACACATGCCTCGGTTGGGGTTACAGAAATAAGATTTCCATAGACTGGCTATTGGCTGCGGATCCTTCAAAATAACAGTAATAAAATAATATTTTTTTATTTTTATCCTGCTTTTTGCCAGGCAATCAAAGCGGTGTACAAGAAGCTAAAATATATCCATATATACATAATGCCCCCCTTAAAACAAGATTAAACAGTATAAGACTAAAACCAACATTTTAAAATCCAAACAATAACCATGAGTAGAGTCTATAAATGGGGAAGTTTTTTTTTCGTGGCCTAGTATTTTATTCTGGGAAGGCCTGCTGGAAGAGATCTGTCTTAATAGCTTTTTTGAAGCGCTCTAGATTAGTGATTTGACGGATCTTGTCCGGCAGGCCATTCCATAAATTGGGAGTGGCTGTGGAAAATATCCTCTGGGAGGTCTCTGTCAATCTGGTCTTTAAGGGCTGTAGTAAATTCCTCCCAGAGGACCTGAGGAACAGTAACACAACATATACTTTGCAATCTAACTTGAAGGACACATCCAGTGGTTGCCTTGTAAACATAATCTCATTTGTAGCCTCATGATCAAAAAATACACACAGTTGTATCAAAATAGACAGTTGCTGGAGACACCTAAGCAAAAACAGGCCCACTTGCACTGTTGCCTTCCATACTCCATGTCATAAACACGAGTACAGTGTGGGCACGCTGCAGTGCAACAAAAGCCAAGTTTGCAATTATAAATTTGACCGTTGAACAAGAAAGAATAATTTAACAGAGCAACACCAACTTTCAAGTCGATGGGCATACAACTGTACTGCAGCAAAACCCATTTTCAAGCAAATGTGCATATAAATGTACTCCAAAGTACAGTCCCTTAAAGCAGACTTGAAAGCTTGGTGAGATTATAAGAAGCTGATTTTATTACAACTGCTCCCCCTGTTTGCATCACTATCACAACTCATCCGTCTGCAGTTTCAACCGCAAACAGTCACCAGAGCCCTGTCCCATTCAAAGACAGTAAACAGTATCCTCAACAACGCTGTAATCGATAATTGGTTCCTCGCTCTCATCAAATTGCACACACGCATCCAACTGGCTCTTTCAAGAACAATACGGCTGTTTCTTGGTTACAATGCATGGATTCCATTTCTTTTTTTAAAAATATATTACATCTAGGTTTTGTAAAAAGGTTCTCCTTCAGAGAACAATTCTGCTGTTGCTCTACAACCTTAACCCTTGGTTTTATTTTTAAGAGGTTTCTGATATACAATATTTCCTTCCCAAGGTAGTTTGAGTAGTTATGACTGGAATTCTGGATGAGGTCTTGGATTGATGGAGATGAGACACAAATAAACTACTATTCTTTCAGCCGCAAACATTCAGAAAATTATAATCCAATTACTTCACAAGGCATATCGTTTTTCTTTATTTAAAACACACACACACTCACTTACCCGGTAGAAAGAAAATTTCCTGAGCCAGAAGACAAGTTCCATTTCCAAATATACACATGTATTTAAATTTTGTTTAGAGCAGCAGACAGCTTGGAAGCCTCAAACCACTGTTTAGTTTTGAAACTAATTTTCAATAAGTTCTATTTGTACACTAATCCCATAGTCAATTTGGCAGCCTTTCATTTCAGCAGAAAACTAAATTGTCACGATCCAAAGAAAAGTCCTTTTTTATACTGAATGCATTAACTAACGCTTTCCAGAACACCGTGAAAATTTTCAATCACAGTGACTATGAAAACACCATGGATCCCCCACCCCCAATATTACTGGAATGTTGAATCCTCTTGGTTTTAACTTGTCTAATTTAGTAATTCAAAGTGCTTAACTTATTATAAAATGATATAAGAAAAAACCGATTGCTATAAAGAAGCAAAGTAGCTTCCAGCCAGGTTGGTGAAAAATCCATCAGTCTACAGTGTCTGTTTTCCATCTAAATTTAGATGGGGAAAGCCAACTTATGACTATGTCCCACCCAGACACTGTTTATACTAGGCCATCAATCTCCCCTGCTTGCCACCAGCAAGTCAATGAGGAGAGCGATAACTATCTCTGCAGAAGGGGAACAATGTGTAATTAAGACATTAAACAGGAAACTAAAGAATGTGGACATCGTCTGAATCTCAACAGTGCCATCTACCGACCACTTTGAGGACACAAATAGGGAAAAAGGCCATCAACGATAATACAAACAAGTGCACTTTATAATCTCAGTATGGCACAAGGAAAAAAATTAAACAAAACTCTATAGAGTTTCCAGATTAATAGATTCTTTCAAGAGACTTTTTAAAAAATAATCTGGAGTTTCCCCCCCACTAACTATATTATGCTTAAATGAAACTTGTTCAGACACATTATCTAACACTGTCAGTGATCTGAAGGTAGGGATAGAGGGAGGTACTGCATATACTCATGTATAACTCTAGAAACTTTAGTCAAATATTGACCCAAAAGACCCGAGTCAACTTATCCATGGATCAATGTAAGTACTGCATTTTGACTGCTTGCTGGAATTTTGTAAGTTCTTTGGCACTGTTTTCCTTTGCTTCATCCTTTACATTCTTTATTACATGATCCTAAATTTCATCCTCAACTTATCCATGGGTCACATCAAAATCTATTATTTTGGCCCCCAAACACACCCTCAACTTATACATGAGGTTCAACTTATAGTTGAGTATATATGATAATTATGGAAAGTCAAAAATACATCTTATACCATCAATTGAATTGCTGGAAAAAAGGCAGAGGGGATTATTTTTTGGTCAACGACAAAAATCTCAAAAAGCTTCCAGGAACCAAAACTGAAAATGAGCTACCACCGTTAGCAGGATTATCTGCAAAGATGAGGCATTATCTATCCATCACATTACCAGATGATTCTTACCTTGCATTCAACCACACTCTGATCTGATTCGCAAGTGACGTAGATTTCATCCACTGCACGTCGCAGATTGTCGAAAAGAAAAGCCCAGTAGCGTGCTCGGAGATCCACTTTCCGTGGCTGCCTCGCTTTTGTGGGGCTTTTATCCCCAGCTGCCGCTATTTTACAGTCTGACGTGGTGCTCTGCAAAAGAGATAACACAATTTGAAAAACAAAGACAGTGTTAACCAAAGCATAGTCTCACTTTGGATTTTAATCAAAAGTTGACTTCTAGATAACTTCCTGTTGGAAGACCTTAGGTCTAAAATGGAGAGCCGAAAACCAGGAAAAATTGTATCCTAAGCCTACAGAGTATAGCTGGAGCCATTTGAGGAAAAAAATTGATTTTTCCCCTGCAGGTGGGCGTGGAAGGGGTGCAGCCCTTTGAGGTTTGATGGGGGCCAGAGACGACCCTAATCCCAACAGATGCTCACCCATGTCTTATGCAGATTTGTGCAAGGGATTAAAAGGGTCAGTTAGGAACTGTAGATTTTAGGAGAACTTGCAGAATTATCAACAATACAGGTTAACTGAAACTGAAAAAAAATTCTCTTACCTCCCCTCCCTCCCTCCCTCCCTCCCTCCCAATAATTCAGTTCCTGATCCAGGCTCCAATTTCTGTCAGTTGGGAGAGGCACAGGTCCAACTGAAGAAACAACAGCTTACACTAATTCACGATTTCTTCCCACTCCCCACCCACAGCCAAATTAATAGTGCCCTCTGGCTCTGACTGTTGAATACAAACTAATTATAGGCAAGTCTGAATTCAGAAGAAATTGATAGAAGTCATGTAAAGCCAAAAGCAATAAGCAGTGCAACTTAATCCATGCTGCAGTCTGAGACATAAATTATCCATTCTAAAACTGGGAAAAGAACAAGGGGTAGGATAAACCAAACACACGTAGTCTACGCACAGGCTGGCGTCTTTGAGCATTCACCCTTAGCAGCAGGCCCCCGTTCAATGCACTATGACTTATTTCTGAGTACATGCGCAGAGAATTATAGTGCCAAAATCAATGCTGGAATGATGGAAATATGCATACATGTGCATGGGGTGGGCTCTCTTTACTCAAAGGGCCTTTGTGATGTTGAATAAACCCATCACAGCCACGCTGTAATAAATTTAATTCTACTTTCTGGAACTAATAATCACTTTAAATTACCCATTTTTCTCTGCCTGATTGGAAAGCCTATTCTGAGCCAAATTTTCTAGTATAATTTTCACACACCCCAAAAAACATAAGAATGGAGGAAAGAGAAGATCTAAAGCTCATATTGCAAAAGTGCATGACTCTCCAGGACAGGTTTACACTTGCCAGAATACTCTGGGCTGTGCCCAGAGTTTTCTGGCCCCAAATTCCCCCCATCCTACTGCTTTCTTTTGCTACAGGTTTTCAGTTCTTGTGAACAATGGGAGGTTGCCTTCCCACCAAGCCCCAAGGAAGCATTCATACATTTGACCTCTAGAACACCTTGTTGTTGTTATTTGCCTTCAAGTCATTTCGAACTTGCAGCAAGCCTATCACAGGCAAACTTTGTTTAGAGGGGGTTTCTTTTCCTGTCCTCTGAGACTGAGAGATTGTGACTCACCCAAGGTCTCCCAGTGGGTTTCCAAGGCTGAGTGGGGGATCAAACTCTGGTCTCCAGAGTTATAGTCCAACGCTCAAAACACTGCACCATGTTGGCTTTCTGAAATGCCTACCAATTGATTATTTCAAGCTAGTTGTGAATTTTTCACAAAGGTAAATCCATCTTGCCTTTGCTGAACAGCCTCAACAGAGAAAGTGTTAAGTGTCCAGGGGTGATGTTTGGCTATCATTTTACAACCGCACTTTTTCCCCTTTGCGTCTAATATAGCCTAATTATTGATGCAGAACAGTTGGGAGACTTGTATTAATGTAGCTTTTTAATCTCCAGGCGGTCTGAAATAACAGAACAAACGGCTGCTTCCCCAGAGACTGAAAGGTACACTCATCACATCTGGATGCTAGTTTTATCCTCACTTGTCTCATTTTAAAGGATTTTGTTTTTGCTGAGTATTTAAGATCTACTTCTTGTTAGCTTGTACTGCTTGAGTGTGTTTGGTATAAAACAGAAATGAAATGTGGCCACATCTATTAACATATTTTTTTTCTTAATTGTGGGAAATCAGACCTGCAGAATTAGGCCTTGAGAGTCAGACTACTCATCAGAAACTAATCAGTGTGTGTTAATTTACATAGCAATGTATCTCACACAGCCTTATGCATCTTGAGTCTCCAGACATGCTAGAATAATTCCCTCCATCCCAAACCACTGGTTATAATGACTACAGATGACTGGTATTGCAGTCCAACATATCCAAAAGGTACCTGGTTAGAAAAGGCTGCTCAAATTGTTGCATTGGCTGCAATTTGAAACAATGACCCAGAAATGTTTACTGGAGAAGAATTTTCTCTATTATAGTTCAACAAAATATTCCAGATTAAGCATGTTATGGCTTCATTTAAAACTACTTGTGCTTTTTTGGTGAAATGTGTAAAACAAATTGAGAAAACATATACCTGTTTTGTAGTTTTGTGGGTTCCCTGAATTATTTTTTTAGATTTTCCTCCAACTTGCCATTTTGGTTTTCCTGTAAACCGATAAAAACAGGTTAGCCTATTCAAGGCTTATGTTAAAATCTAAACATTCTCCTATTGCCACGTGTTGGGACTAAGAAAAGAGACATCGCAAAGTGATGCAACTGGCCATCATCTCTGCAACTGGCAGATTCAGACACAATAGGAATGTATATATGTATGTATGTGTAATTTTTGAAGCCTATTTCTCACTGTTTCTGTTGTGATGACATGCCTGCAATAACAGAAAGGAAAACTTTCCCTAGGGAAATTATTAACAATCTTTTTTTCAGGGCTTCCAAATTTAGAATGCATTCACTAGAATGCCTATTCAGATCTTAAGGACCAATAACAGAGTCTTACTTTGCCAGGATGCTGTGTAATCCCCTTTTAATGCCATTTAAGCCAATTACGATAACCGAATATTGTAGTTGTTGGTCCACATATTTTGAACATTGTGTGAGAAGCAAACTGTCTTGAATTGTGTGTCAATCATTTTGCAAACAGAGTTATTTCTTGGATACAAATACCATCCCAGCACAACACACACACAGAGTTAATACACACCATCATCTTCTTTGCTTTCCAGAGGCACACTCCATGCAATCAAATTCCTTGCTGTGCGACCCTCTTCAGCCACTATTTTTCTTACTTTATCATGACTGTTAGAGCGCTGGAAAGAAGCCTGAGAAAAGAAAGAAGGTGATCCATTAACAGGATAATACTATTCGTGTTATGTAGAAGACTGTCCCACTTTGTTCTACGTGGCTCGTTCCCAAGGATACAACATTGCACCCACAGGATTGGTTGAGATACAATGCCCAAGCCATACCTTGTTTAGATTCAAAAGTGTCTCCTGTGCTCCAAATGTTCAGGCAAATCATGGTATGCCTGGTTGTCCTTTTCCCCACTTTCCCTGAAGATACTCGGAGAAGCAGCCTCCATGGGTAGGACAATCATCCAAACCATGGTTTGTCAATTCAGCTACAACACCCAAAACAAACATAATTTGTTCAAACTGAGATTTGCCAGATAGCTTTAAATCATAGTTTCAAATCCTGGTTTGCCAGCCACTCAAGCCATGATTTGAACAGACCATGGGTTGGCTTTGCAAACCATGTTCTGGTGTTACATCCAATCTGTTTCTTTATCTTCAGGTACTATAGCCATTCTGGAAGCATGTACTGTCAGATATTGAGGAACAAAAATTACATGGTTTCTGCAATTGCTAAAAGAGACACCATTCCTAACATTTTGTAATGATACTTAAAACATCACTTTAGCCTTGGAAGTTATCAAATGCAGCTTTTATGCCTATTTGTAGTTATTTGTTGAATTAATAACCAAAGCACCATGGAGCAAAACACTGTTGAAAGTGGTCTCTCATGATTGAAAAAAAGCTGTCTTGGATATCTAGCAAGAGGCTTCTAAGAATCCAATTGCATGCATACCCTTTCAAGAAGATATGTCCCTACGGGTGGGATGAAATGCACTGCTTGAAAGGGACACACTGGGCTGATAACTTATACACCTTGTGTCATCTCACATCATCATCTGCCTTGATTCAAAGCTACAGTGTGACTTTTAGTGCCATGTTGGTAGGGGTGACAAAAGGAAGTATGACCTGCTTCTGACACATTTTGCTGCCCCAAATTTATTCAAAGTAGGAACAATGGAACTGTCATGATTCATAGTGGATACACTACACTTCATAGATGGACCGATTTAAATGTGTCTTCCTAAGAACTCGGATTCTTTTATTGAATTAACTCCTCATTATACCTAATCTTCCTCGCACAAGAGGACACTGAAATAACTTCAGCCCCAGCATTTATGCAGCCCAAAGAAACAAGATCAAAGTAAAGCATTCAGATATGAAATGACAAGGGAAGAAGAGCCTAGTGGAGAGCAACTGTTACTTTGCAGGCTGCGGCGGACAAGGCTACTTCTGCAGGCTGCGAAACCCAAGGGGAGTAACGAATGCAGCGAAAAATTTCAATCCCCACCCTCCACCATTTTGTTGAGAAGACACAGATCCACACATGGCCGGCCTTTTCAAAGGGGCACCGCTTTCTAAGACATGTTTGAAAATGCTAGCAAATATAAACAGTGTGGTTCCTGTTGTTTGTAAAACTCTGGCAAATAGTCACACCGGATTTTGAAAGATACATGAAAACCCTTGTCACTAAGCATTTTTAATTAGAGAGTTTGAACGTCTGATTTTCTACATCTCCTTGGCTATGTAGTCTCATGAGGGGGGGAAAAACCCTATAGGCTAAGAGCTTTGTGATTTGAGACAATAATTCTGATGACATAAGAATAAATCAGTAGGAAATACCCTTGGTGCAAAAAGTTGTTAAGATATCTCAAACTTAAAAAAAATAAATGAATTAGTTTATTTACTTACATGAAATGAACATGCAGAAATATCTATGTCTAGAATCTATGTCTAGAATGAAATGACTAGGAACAATGACTTTTCAAGTGTCAAAAAGGGGAGCCCAGCCATGAAAAAAGCAAGCAAAAAAACCTGTCATCAATCTGCTAGTTGAACTCAACTCAGTAACTGACTTCACAAGGCAGTACCTGACTTAAAAGTTACAAACTGTGGTTTGTCACAAGCCAACACTATATCTGCACCAAGCCATATGGTTTTTCTCAATCTCTCAAGAGTACATTTAAATGGAAGCTGGAAAGGATTTCACGCATCAACCAATACAACCCTGAGCAACAACAAAAGACACTAAAATGTTATCACAAGAGATGACTTACCATCATGCTGTAACCATCCTCTAAATCAACAGATTCGCTAATCACGTTTTTGGCTGACCCCATGAAGTCATCATAGCTGTGTAATTAAAAAGAAAACACATTTAAACATTTTAAAATTCAATCCACAAGCATCAAGAATGTCTTTACTGAAGCTGGAAAGCCATGTAACATTTACACCATGCACTGGATTCAATTATGCTGCTCATGAACCAGCCTTTGCTGGCCCAGCAGATAATTTCTTAAGAGCGATGCACTGGCTAGTGTACTAACAAAAAATTAGAAACTACAGTTTAACGCTCCACTGGCACGACATTATGCTACGGTATGAATGGCTCCTTTTATTCATTAAACAATCAAGTTGTTTAACAGAAAACTAGCACTGGCCCACAGACCACCACTTTGAGTAGCACTGACTTAAATAACTTTAAGATTCATGTCATGTACAGCTCTCACATTTTCAAGATTCCCTGACAATTTGCCAAAATAGATTCTGCATACATTTATTGTAATAGAAAAGGATGATCATTGCGGAGGAGCTGAATGCAACTTCCTCCAGCTCCAGATGTTGTTCAGCTCCAGATATTGCTCAGTTCCAGTCTTTACCACTTGCAGCCAGTATGATCAATAACTATCCCACAACCAATCTATCTGTTCCCCTGTGTTCCCATGCAATTACGGTGATCCCTCCACATTTGCTGGAGTTAGAGGTGAAGGATGCCTCAGCTGTCTTCTGACAGACAACTCCAGTACAACTCTGTGGTCAGCATCTGCCAGAGGTTGATCATAGGATCATGCTGGAGGACCTAGAAATGCCTAGAGAAGTGTTTTCTCTAAGAACTTCTAGATTCTCCAGCACAACTCTATGATCAACTTCCATCAGAGGTGTGTTGGAAGACCTAGAGATTCCTAGAGAGAACACAGTAATCAAAACCACAAATAATCAAACTGACAAAACTCAAAGCCATAATGGAGGGACAACTGTACTATAATCCTCCTGGGAAATTCTCTCTTATGCCATGGCCTGCGACACTACAACAGAAAGTTACCAGGAAAGAGGCTTCTCACTAGAGTCTCTCTTCCCATCTTTGGCATGCGCTCCCAAGAAAGATTGACCAGAGATCTTCCTCAGGAGCATTCTGACAACAGGCTAAGAGCTTCTATTTCCACCCAGACCTTGACTGTCTCCTTAGCATAACTTTAGTTACCTTTACCCATTCATGTTTTAATACTTTGAATCTATTCAGCTGCTCTATTGGTTTTTATTGTAGCATTTGTGTTTCTGCTCCTGCTCTTGGTTTTTCTATTAGTACACAACTGTTTGTACACAACAGACACTGACAGTTGGCCTACACGCATACTAAATAAATAAACTATCAAAGATTATGGGAATTGTTGTCCAGCAACAAAGCCTGAAGATCTTCACCACTATTCCGAGTCGCCATTGCTCCCCTTTAGTTTTATCACTTTAATCTTATTACAGCATTTCAACAGTGGAATTAGGCTCAAGCCATCTTGCGTCCAAGATGCAGAATTATCACATTCTTCCTTCTAATGTTGATTCCAGATTTTGGAATACAGTCATGCAACAAAGAAATAATGCAATGTTGAAGCCAAAATTTTGTTTTCATGGGTTTATACTTTTGAAAAATGCATACAAACATGCCCACATGATTTCATGTGGTCTAAGAACGATGCTAAAACACTTGGCTTTCTGACTGGGACTCCAAGGACTAGGGTTGCATACATACATGCTACATTGATTGTAATCAGATACCTTGTTTTGACTACCACTATTTTATTTCCATACAGCAATGCATTAAGACTACTATGAGACTGGAAAGAGGTAACTCACAATTAGACTGCAACTCCCATCAGTCCTAACCAACAGCTCTGATGGCAGGGACTCAAGGGAATCACCAGAATAACAGTCCCACAACATCTAGAGAGCCATATATTCAGCACTTGATTTAGTCTCTTCTTTTCCTGATGTCAAAAAATGCACAAATGACAAGTCTGCTCAATTTACTACTGCTATTTACTGCAGAGCATTACATCCTAGTTCACGGCAGCAGCAAAATGTCTTAGCGTTTCTTTACTGTGCTTCATTCATTCACATTGGATGGGCCTCTACACAACAGTGTGGATAAAAGTTTGTTTAAACCTAAATATAAAGCAACGAAACAGCAACATCAGACAACAATAATAAAGGAGAGCAAACAAAACGTTCAGGCAATTTGGAGCATAATATAAAATACCTGGATGAATAAAGACAGCTTAGCCGGATGCCAAAAGGAAAGCATTGCAAAGGCTCAAGAGGCTATCACCTATAACGCCCTGCATTCTTTGGCTGACTTAAGAGTAAAAGAAAAAAAACACCTTTGGGTTTTCCACCTCCACCGAATGAGCACACATACCTGCCCAATTCACCACGTGCATCAGACAAAAATAAGTCTTTTCCTAGGAAGGCACATGCCATAGAGCAGATCCAAACAGGAGGCAGAAGCAGCTCATGGGGAGAGGTATATACAGTCAAGGATGGCTAGATTCATTACACACAAACGGCACCCAGCACAGCTTCCTCTTCACTATCATTTCCCTCTGGTGGCAGGGGACCAGACAGTAAGGTGGCCTTGCTGCATGCTGGAAAACCAGTTGCTCTGAGAGAAACACCAGCATATAGGCTCTATCCCAGTCAACCAGCTTCAGGATGGTACCAGGCTCCCAGAATGGTTAGAACTTTAAAGAACTTTGGCCACTCTTAAGAAGGTCCAGACATACATCCCAGGAAAGACGTCCCAGACACCAGATAAGAAGGAAAAGAATGAAAAGGTAGCCATGCAGATGCATCACACAGTGCAGGGGACTGCAAAAGGTGATGGGTTACCGGGGCGGGGGGGGGGGGGGGGGGAGAAACAGCACCTCCGGCCACTTCCAAAACCATGCAGGAAGCAAGGGCAAAAGCTGAAAGGGCGGGCGGCAGAGAAGGCTGACCAAGGGGTACGAGGGACGGTGCCGTGCAGCAAAACATCTAATTCTGGACCCCAGTCATGCCACAATAAGCTAAGACAGACTCGAAGATGCCACGGGACTCTCGTCTGTAGGAGAAACAGGAACAAAGTGCTATCCGTACCATGAAAGGCAAAGCTATGTCCGTTAGTGGACTTTTTAGTCCTGATAAACTGTGCAGCCACTTGGGGGGGAAAAGAAAAGACATTAGTTATAGAATGAAGATTTAGCAGGTACACACACATCCATCGGGGACGTACTGCTTGTTGCACTAACAGTGGGGCAGGTAATAATATCTCGGTAATGACAACTAAAGAAAAGTAGGAGCATGTTGCTGGAGGAAAGGAGATAACCCACCAATAACCCAGTCATCCAGACTACAGTCATCATGACCCTTCTTTCCATCAAACAAGAATAGAGAACTTCTTGTGGCTCAGTAAGTTATCAGAGCCCTATTTTAAGAGCAACAAGGGCCAAAGGCAGAAGAGGTAGAGCCAAAAATGCCAGCACACTTTGGCTTAAGCCTCGTGCTGCAAATAACTAAGCTTTTGATAGTTTTCTGTGGGTTTTTTGAACTATCTGGCTGTGTTCTGAAAAAGTTTATTAATGACGTTTCACCTGCAATCGTCATGGCACAGAAATGTGTGTGGTTTATATAACTGTGAGACCCTTGGTTTGGGATGAAGTGGTTTTTCACATGTTAATGGTGGAGGTTGTTTCTGTGTTGTACTGCGTTGAATGGCACAGTCTGGAGTTGTATTGTGTGGAGGATATACGACAGGGAGTTGTGTCCATTGTCTTGAGCCCTGGTTCTGGTATTTTTCAGGACTGGTAGCCAAACCTTGTTTATTTTCAACAAATGAACAACACTGAGAGAGGTGAAGTCAAAGGCTTTCATGGATGGCATCCACATTTTTTGTGGGTTTTTCGGGCTATGTGGCTGTGTTCTCGAAAAGCCTGCAGGCAAAACATCAGGAATAAACTCTTCTAGAACATGGCCACAGAGCGTGAAAAACCCACAAAAAAACTAACACAGAGAGTGTGACTTGCCCAAGGGTCACCCAATGGGTTTCCATGGCCAAACTGGGAATCGAACCTTGGTCTCCAGAGTCGTAGTCCAACGCTCAAAACCACTACACCACACTGGCTCTCAACTAAGGTCCAAAACACACTGCAGAAATAATCCAGTTTGAGACCACTTTATCTGCTTTGGCTCAGTCCTGGGAACTGTAGTTTGTGTGGCACCAGAGCTCTCTCTGACAGAGAAGGCTCAATGTCTCACAAAACTACAATTCTCAGGATTCCCTAGCATTGAGCCAGGGCAGTTAAAGCAGTCTCAAAGTGGATTGTTTCTGCAGCGTGTGCTCATCCTGTGCTTTAGGAAAGCCTTTTTCTAAAGCTTTCTAAAGCCTTTTTAGGATGAGAATGAGAAAGCAGCAAGGATGGTGCTATTGGGGGGATGCTGCCATTTTGCGATACACAAGAGATTCCCCATCCCTATCCTAGCTATAGTCAAAAGCCGACTTTGAGGACATCCACTGCCCTTTGGAAAACCTCAGTCCCAAACAACACACACAGATTTCAAATATTTTAATGTCCACTTGGGAATTTTACTCTGTATCAAATTTTACGACTGGATACAATCATATATTTAACCATTTTTTAAAATGTTTAATTGCACTTGGTTTTAATCTTATACTGTAAGCCCTCTTGGGTCCCGTACTAGGAGAAAGGCAGGATATGAATTAAATAACGAAAATAAAACAATGTACAGTAGTCAGCCTTTGTAAACTGTATTTTTCCCAACTATAGTTGTATATGATAAAAATGAAATGTGGAGGCGACACTCTTCCTCCTGCTGCGGATATTGCTCTGCAGCATCACAACTGTCATGTGCAATAACACAGTCTTTCCCAACATGCCACCCTCTATATGTCTTGGATTTCAAATCCCATCCATCCCAGACATTGCTGCTTTAACTGTCATGGTTTGGTGCTATGGAATCCTGGGATCCCCTGTTAGAGAGCTCTGGTGTCACAATGAACTACAATTCCCAGATTTCCATAGCATCTGAGCCATGGAAGTTAAGGTGGTGTCAAAGGCTGTAGCCACAGTGCTACTAATATTAGGATATTTCAGTGTGGTGCAGCCTTTGACACCACTTTAACTTCCATGGCTCAGATGCTATGGAACTCTGGGAATTATATATATGCAACATAGTCTGCAGATGTATATACACTTGTCCCTCCGTATTTGCTAGGGTTAGGGACACAGGACCCCAGTGAATGTGGGGAAACCGCAAATAATAAAAACACCATGTTTTTACCTGAGAGGACACCTCTTTAGGAATCTCTAGGCCTTTCAGTGCAACATTTTAGTTAAAGTTGACCGTAGAGTTGCGCTGGAGGACCTAGATATCCCTAGAGAGAACATATATTAGTCAAATCTGTGAATAATCAAATCTGCAAATATCAAAGCCACAAATGTGGAGGGACGAGTGTAATTTGTCTCTGCTTTAACTGCCCTGGCTCAGGGCTATGGAATCCTGGGATCTGTAGTTCTGGAAGCTATTTAGCCTCCTCTGTCAAAGAGCTCTGGTGCCGCAGGGAACTACAGTTCCCAGAGTTCCACAGAATCTGAGCCATGGAAGTTAAGGTGGTATCAAAGCCACACTGCAAGATATATGGGCATAGAGAGAGAGAGAGAGATGCCATGGCTGAGGGCTAGGGAATCCTGGGACCTGTAGTTCTGCAAGGCATCTATCCTGCCCTTTTTTTGCCACAACAAATTCTTTTGCCACAACAAACTACAATTCCCAGAGTTCCACAGCATTTGAGCCAGGGGAGTTAAGGTGGTGTCAAAGGCTGCAGCCACACTACAATAAGAACAACAACAACAACAATGTTATAATATTAATACAGTTTGACACACACACACACATATATATATGCCATGGCTGAGGGCTATGGAATCCTGGGAGCTATAGTCCTGTGAGACACCTGGCCTTCCCTGTCAGGGAGTCCTGGCCCCCCTTAAACTACTATTATTATTACTATTATTATTATACAGTTTGACATATATATTTGTAATATATATATATATATATATATGGCTGAGGGCTATGGAATTCTGGGAACTGTAGTTCTGTGAGGCACTTGGCCTTCCCTGTCAGAGAGCCTTGGTCCCCCTTAAACTATTATCATTATCATTATTATACAGTTTGACATATATACAGTATATATATATATATATATATGCCATGGCTGAGGGCTATGGAACCCTGGGAGCTGTAGTCCTGTCAGACACCTAGCCTTCCTTGTCAGAGAGCCCTGGTCCCCCTTAAACTATTATTATTATTATTATTATATAGTTTGACATATATATATATATATATATATGCCATGGCTGAGGGCTATGGAATCCTGGGAGCTGTAGTCCTGTGAGACACCTGGCCTTCCTTGTCACAGAGCCCTGGTCCCCCTTAAACTATTATTATTATTATTATATAGTTTGACATATATATATATATATATATGCCATGGCTGAGGGCTATGGAACCCTGGGAGCTGTAGTCCTGTGAGACACCTGGCCTTCCTTGTCACAGAGCCCTGGTCCCCCTTAAACTATTATTATTATTATTATATAGTTTGACATATATATATATATATATATATATGCCATGGCTGAGGGCTATGGAATCCTGGGAGCTGTAGTCCTGTGAGACACCTGGCCTTCCTTGTCACAGAGCCCTGGTCCCCCTTAAACTATTATTATTATTATTATATAGTTTGACATATATATATATATATATATGCCATGGCTGAGGGCTATGGAATCCTGGGAGCTGTAGTCCTGTGAGACACCTGGCCTTCCTTGTCACAGAGCCCTGGTCCCCCTTAAACTATTATTATTATTATTATTATTATATAGTTTGACATATATATATATATATCTGCCATGGCTGAGGGCTATGGAATCCTGGGAGCTGTAGTCCTGTGAGACACCTGGCCTTCCTTGTCACAGAGCCCTGGTCCCCCTTAAACTATTATTATTATTATTATTATTATATAGTTTGACATATATATATATATATCTGCCATGGCTGAGGGCTATGGAATCCTGGGAGCTGTAGTCCTGTGAGACACCTGGCCTTCCTTGTCACAGAGCCCTGGTCCCCCTTAAACTATTATTATTATTATTATATAGTTTGACATATATATATATATATATATATCTGCCATGGCTGAGGGCTATGGAATCCTGGGAGCTGTAGTCCTGTGAGACACCTGGCCTTCCTTGTCACAGAGCCCTGGTCCCCCTTAAACTATTATTATTATTATTATTATTATTATTATATAGTTTGACATATATATATATATATCTGCCATGGCTGAGGGCTATGGAACCCTGGGAGCTGTAGTCCCGTGAGGCGCCTGGCCTTCCCTGTCAGAGAGCATTAAAAAACTCCATCTCCCAGGGGCCCTTGCGGCGAGAGCGGGGCCCAAGTGGGACCCCTCCTCAGCCGTTCCAATCCGCAGCTGGTTGCCCTGGAGAAGGAGGAGGAGGAGGGGGGGGAGCCTCCGCCATCTTGCCTCCTCCTCCTCCTCCTCCTTCTCTTCTCTTCCTCCCAATCAAAGGAGGAGACTCACTCACCCTCGCCTTCGCCCAGCGCTGTTCCGCCGCCGTGCGTCCCGCCGCTGTGACGTCATCCCGCCGCCGCCGGTGGCCGCCGGTGCCGAAGTGGCAGCGACTCAGCGGCGAAGACGCTCTTGAAGAGCCGCTGTCTTCCTGGAGTGCGCCACTGAGCATGCGCGGCGCGCACCGCTTCCACGCATGCGCAGTAGCGTCCAACGAAGCCGACGCTGACCGGGTTGGGGTATTTTGCCCTCAGTTGAGTCCGCGCATGCGCAGTCGGTTGCTCTGAAGCCACCCTGGTCCCCCTGCCCTTCTCCTGGCATAATGGCTGCCTTCTTTTCCAGATAGGGCTTTGATAATAAAGGGGTGCATTCACACTGTAGGAATATATAATGCAGTTTGACACCGCTTTGGGTGCTGCATACTATGGAACCCTGAGATTTGTAGTTTTTGCAAGGTCTCTTTTATGGTTAAACTGAAAACAATTCAGTTTGACACTGCTTTTAAAGTGCTGTCACACCATTTTATGACATCCTGGAATTTATAATCTTAAATTTATTATTATTATTATTAAATTATTATTGTTGTTGTTGTTGCCATTTGACTGTTATTATTATGTCGGCGGCGGACAGTTGGCGGATTGTCTAATATCAATACTAATTTGTGTTTTGTATTTTTATGTTTTGTAACCCGCCTCGATCCGTAGAGATACAAATAATAAATTTATATTAATATATATATATATAGAGATAGATATGATATAAATTATTATTATTAATAATACTATTATTATTGTTATTACAAGGCCTTTATGGGTGCAGCTGCACACTGAAGAAATACCGTAATGTAGTTTGACACTACTTTAAAGCACTGTCGCTCCATTTTATGAAATCCTTGGAATTTCTAGTTCTACAAGGTCTTTATGTTATATATATTATACATATTATGTATAATATATATAATTTACTACATCTACACTTTTGAAAGAATGCAGTTTGACACCGCTTTAAGTACTATCACTCCATTTTATGAAATCCTGGGAATTTCTAGTTCTGCAAGGTCTTTATGATTGTATCTACGCTGTAGAAATAATGCAGTTTGACACCACTTTAAGTGCTGTATCTCCATCCTATGAAATCCTGGGATTTGTAGCTTCACAAGGCCTTAGGTCTGCTCTGGCAAAGAGTGCTGGTTCCTCAGAAAACTACAAATCCCTGGATTCTGAGCTGGGAATCGAACCCTGGCCTCCAGAGTCGTGGTCCATCATTATGTCACATCTTAAAGCACAGCAGAAATAAACATAACGTGAAAGTCTGGAAAATTAAGTGCAAATTAAAGATAATAAACCCTATAACACCGACGATTAATTCTAATATCTCTCCTGTTTAAAAAAGCGCAAAGCAATACCTGCTAAGAATGGCTCTGAAGAAGAGGAAAGAAAGCTGGTTTTGTTGCTAAGCTGCTGTAGTTAAGCAAACAAAGCCTAGAAGGAACTAGGTTTAATAATATCTCTTATTAGGCTGCGGAAATAAATAATCCGGTTTGACACCACTTTTAGCTGCGCATAGCTCAATGTGAATGCTATGGGATTTCGGGAACTGTAGTTTCGTGAGACGTTGAGCCTTCTCTGTCCTAAAGTTCTAGTGCCACCGCAAGCACAACAAAAGTGAAATATAATCTCAGTCTTAAAATATACAAAATAATTACCAATTAAATTGAAGGCATGCAACAACAACAAAGTGACAAAATATGATCTCCGTCTTGTATATTTTATTACCTGTTTAATGTAATTGTCGGCACCCAGCAATAACAACCAAGTGACCAGATATAATCTGTTTTATTGTACATATTTAATTACCAATTTAATGTAATTGAAGGTACACAAGAGCAGCAACAAAAGTGACCAAACAACAAAGTGACCAGATATAACCTGTTTTATTTTGTATATTTTATTACCAATTTTATTGTAATTGTAGGCACCCAACAATGACAACAAAGTGACCAGATTTAATCTGTTTTATTTTGTATGTTTTATTACCAATTTAATGTATGTATTATATATAATAATAGTTTATTATGTATAATAATATTATGTTATTATTATAGTTTATTATGTATAATATTATATTATATATAATATATATAATTTACATAATATACAAGTTTATTAGGTATAATATATATGTATATGTAATATACAAGTTTATTTTGTATAATATTATGTATACATTATATATATATATATATATAGTATAATAATAGTTTATTATGTATAATAATTTTACATTATTATTATAGTTTATTATGTATAATAATATATGATATATAATATATATAATTTACATAATATACAAGTTTTTAGGTATAATATATATGTATACATAATATACAAGTTTGTTTTGTATAATATTATGTATAAATAATGTATATATATATATATATATATAGTATAATAATAGTTTATGTATGTATTAATATTATATTATTATAGCTTATTATGTATAATATTATATTATATATAATATAATATAATTTACATAATATACAAGTTTATTAGGCATAATATTATTTATACATAATATATTTATATATATATTATGTATACAGTAATAATATTATATTGTATATAATATATATATATAATATTTACATAATATACAAGTGTATTATGTATAATATATATGTATACATAATATACAAGTTTATTATGCATAATAATATATTTTATATATAATAATATTATTATTATCATTATTATTATACATAATAAACTTGTTGGTCATAATAATAATATTAATAATGAGGAGGAGTAAAATGGAGGGGAGCGGCCTAGTGCCCAGGGAGGAGCCAATGGCTTCTCTCTTCTGAGGTGATTCTGAGGCGAAGGAGGCGCTTGAGGCGGACTAGGCCTCACTAGGCCTCAGCGCGGGCGCCGCCTCAGGGCCTCCTCGCTCGGCGTCAGGGGCTACTCGAGGCCGGTGCTTCTCCCCTCAGGGAAAACCATGAGGCCTCCTCCTCCTCCTCCGCTTCTCCTGGGCCTGGGGCTACTCCTCCGCGGCCTCTGGGCTTCGGGGAGCGGGCTGGGCGACAAGGAGCATTATGGCAGCGACGGGCAGCACCTGCCCGACTACGACCGAGAGGCGCTGCTGGGAGGCCAGGTGGGGAAGGACGACGACGACGACGCCATGGGCGCCCCTCTCTCGCCTCCTCCTGCCCCTGAGGCTGAGAGAGTGTGACTTGTTGCCAGGATCCTAAGGCAAAGCTATCATGGGGCTTTATTTCTTGGCAAGATTTGTTAAAGGGAGGTTTCCTCTGAGGCTGAGAGAGTGTGACTAGCTTTTCTTGGCAGTAATTGTTCAGAGGTTTGCCAATGCCTTCCTCTGAGGCTGAGAGAGTGTGACTTGTCATGATCCCAAGACAAAACTACCATTGTGGGGTTTTCTTGGCAAGATTTGTTGAAAGGTGGTTTGCCATTGCCTTCCTTTGAGGCCGAGAGAGTG
The DNA here is from genome assembly GCA_034509955.1 of Urosaurus nigricauda. Classification (NCBI taxonomy): domain Eukaryota; kingdom Metazoa; phylum Chordata; class Lepidosauria; order Squamata; family Phrynosomatidae; genus Urosaurus; species Urosaurus nigricauda. Next base: position 4,674,442 of record JAOEGL010000012.1, on the reverse strand, counting down.
TGACTTGGCCTGAGCCTAAGGCAAAGCTATCATTTTCTTTGACAGGTTTCTTCAGAGGAGGTTTGCCAATGCCTTCCCTCTGAGGCTGAGAGAGTGTGACTTGTTGCCATGATCCTAAGTCAAAACTATCATGGGGTTTTATTTCTTGGCAAGGTTTGTTCAGAGGGGGTTTGCCATGGCCTTCCTTTGAGGCTGAGACAGTGTGGCTTGGCCTGAGCCTAAGGCAAAGCTATCATTATGGGATTTTCTTGGCAGTTTTCTTCAGAGGGGGTTTGTATGGCTTTCCTGTGAGGCTGAGAGAGTGTGACTTGTTGCCATGATCCTCAGGGGAACCTATCATGAGGGTTTCTGGGCCATAAATGTTCAGAGATGGTTTGTCACGGCCATCCCTGAGGCTGAGAGAGTGTGACTTAGCCAAGGTGACCCTCAGGCAAAGCTGTCATGGGGTTTTCTTGGCAAGATTTGTTCAGAGGGGGTTTGCCATTGCCTTCCCCTGAGGCTGAGAGAGTGTGACTTGCTCATGGTAACCCAGGCTGCGCGAGGATTCGAACCCTGGTCTCCAGAGTCCCAGTCCAACACTCAAATCTTGACGCCTTTCATACAAAGAAGTTTTCATACAAAGATAGGGTGTGGGATTTTTCCACACACAGAACACACCCAGGGTAGCTGGATGTCCTCTCTGCAAAGGAGGACAAGGCACCGCAAAACGGAGGACATTCATACAAAAATTGAGTGGTTTGAGTTCTGGTCTGTGTCTCTGGAGACCAGGGTTCGAATCCCAGCTCGGCCATGGAAACCCACTGGAAGATATTGATCAAGTGACATGCTCTCAGCCTCTGGAATTCAATAACAAACCTCCTCTGAACAAATCTTGTCGAGAAAATCCTATGATAAGTTCGCCTTAGGGTCTCCAGAAGTTGGAAATGACTTGAAGGCACACATTACACACAAAGCTAGTTATACCAGAGTGGAAGATAGTAAGTCCAACAACAACATAGGTTTTACTTGCCAAAAATAATTGTGATGTCAAGCTGAAAATGATAAGCCACCCAATTAAAATGCTCTTTTTCATGGGTTTCTCTTTCCCTGCAAAGGAAGAAGCGGAAGAGTTTGCAAAACTGAGTCCGGAGGAGCGCCAGAAAAGACTGAAAAGTATTATCAAGAACATTGACACAAATGGTGATGGCTTCCTCACAGAAGGTATGTGAGATGTTCATGATGTGAAAAGATAAGTGGCCAAAGTGCAGTGGATTGAGCTCTATACACACATGTATTAAAGTAGGAATTGATGTAGAGGTACAGTAAGGATTGCATCTGTGTTTACGGTCCAAAACACACTGCAGAAACAATCCATTTTTTCTTTGACTGCCCTGGCTCAGTAAAGATCTGTAACAAAGAAAGCTCAATGCATCACAAAACTGCAGTTCCCAGCATTCCCTAGCATTGGGCCAGGGCAGTTAAAGCCATCTCAAACTGGATTATTTCTGCAGTGTGTTTTGGACCTAAGACAACCTAGAAGAAACTGGCTTTTTCTTAATATTTACTGAGGAAGGAATCGGTTTACAAGCTAATTAATTTTTGGGGTATTTCCACAGCTGAACTAAGTTCATGGATCCAGCAGTCTTTCAGGCATTATGTTGTAGAAGATTCAAAACAACAGTTTGGCGAATATGACAAAGATGGCGATGGCTATGTCTCCTGGGAAGAATACAATATTCAGATGTATGATCGTGTAATCGATTTTGATGATGATACAGCTTTGGAAGATGCTGAAGAAGAATCTTTTCGGCAGGTAAGAGGTCAAAATATTGTCAAGTGATTCTTGCCTTGGAAACCTTTCTCATTGCCTTGTCTTTGTTAGGGTAGCCAGTAGCCCTCTCCGTTTTATGCTGGAAGAAAAGAACACAGTTATTCCTTTGAAAACTACTGCAATATTCTAGATTCTTCTCAGTACATAAGACTCATCTTGCAATAAGCACCCTTTTATTTTAAAAAAATTAAAGCAAAGACAAAATGTGTTCATATAACATGAAAAGACTGATTATTGCATGTTTCGCCCCTGAAATTGAGATAATTGTTTTTTCTCCAACATGTTTTCTAAGCTTCATCTGAAGGACAAGAAGAGGTTTGAAAAAGCTAATAGGGATGGCATGGCTGGCTTGGATCTGGATGAATTCATTGCATTTGAACATCCTGAAGAAGCAGACTACATGAAGGCAAGTTCTGTGAGAAAATTATTTGCTTTAAGGATAATTTTATTAACTGAAATTCTCTCAGAACCATTTCTGAACATCACCACAGCACTTCTTTTGGATGAATTTATGGATTTTTCTAGGTGTAAAAACTGTGCCTCCCTTGTTCCTGGAGTTGGTTTTTGTTATATGACTGTGGATTTAAAGTTTATGGAAAACTCAAGTGATACGTTGGTATGCTTTGTTACTGTGTGCCTTCAAGTTATTTCTGACTTATGGTCACCCTAACCGAAGGGATTTCCTTGGTACACAATAACAAGGAATCATGCAACCTCCAGATGTTAAATGTGTAACCTCCAGCATTTTTCATCCCAGCTTTTCCTCAAAATTGGGGCTCAAGACAGCTTCTCAATTTATCTCTAGGGCCTCTTCTCACCCTCAGTCCAGGTAAAGTTCCCCAGCTAAATCCAATATTAATCCTAGCTGGAATAGACCTGTTGAAATGAATAGAATTTGTTAATCACACCTCATGTCCCATGGACGTCAGTGAATCTACTGTAAGTAGGACTAATATTGGTTTTAGCCCAGGATCCCTTGCATACTACACAGTATCAGCTAGTGGGCCAGCGTTACCAGATGGATTTTTTATTTCTCCTGCTAGGATTTTGTCATTCAGGAAGCTCTGGAAGAACATGATAAAAATGGCGATGAATTTGTGAGCCTTGAAGAATTCCTTGGGGACTACAGAAGAGATCCAAGTAAGTTGGCATGGGGTAAAGCTAGAAATGCCACCTGTTCTTTGCATTGTGTTTTCAGTGGCATAAAATAACCTAAATTTGGGGTTTGATTCCCTGTGCATATTAGAACTTAGCTGTTTTCTCTTAACAACTATTTTAATAGCTTTCTTTAAAGACATGTCCCTGGAAGATCACAGTGTACAGAATAAACAAATAGAAGATTTAACTATGTAACATTTGCCTTTAGCTGCCCATGAAGACCCAGAATGGATACGTGTTGAGAAGGATCGATTTACAAATGATTACGACAAGGACCAGGATGGGAAACTCGACTCTAAAGAGCTGTTAAGCTGGGTTGTGCCCAATAATGAGGGTATAGCTCAGGAGGAGGTAAGGGTTCTGAGGAACTTCACCTGCAGGACACTGCAGGATATGTTTTAAGTCCCCCGTGGAATCCTTTGAACTGAAACATATTAAACTGTGACTGTTAATTATGACAATTCATTATAGAGTTCAGCCCCACAGTTCGGTTGCCTTTTCCCATGGTGATAAGCTTGATTTTAAGTAGTGAGGCATGAGCAAAGCAACTTTATGCATGTGTTTCAAAAATCAGTTCTAACTTCTAGTACATGAGGATAGGATTACAGCACAAAACTTTTTGTAGCCACACTGACATCTGTGTTCATGTGTAAGAATGATAAGGAAGATGAGTTCGTAAAGTGCCCGAGCATTTACAGGTTAGATGGCATTTCACATTGATGCTTTTTACTTTATTTTGCAGGCTGCCCACCTTATTGAAGAAATGGACCAAGATGGGGACAAAAAGCTAACAGAGGCAGAAATTCTTGAGAACCAGGATCTGTTTCTCAATAGTGAAGCTACCGATTATGGCAGGCAGCTCCATGATGAAATTTTCTACCATGAAGAACTTTAATTTCCAAGAGACTTCCCTCTGCCTCTTCTTTGTTGCCTTGGGTTGGATTTTTAATAGTGTTCAATGTTGAAAGCAACAATGCAAATCGTGTCTGGATGTAATATACTGGTTTCTGCAGCTTTTTTTGTTTGTTTTGTTTTTGCCTTCCTGAATTTCTTTGTCCATTTGGATGTGTTAGCCTTTATTGTTTTGGTACTACAAAGCTTGTCTCTATAAAATAGTGGAAACTGATGTTTGTATTTTAATACTGTTTTTTTAAACATACTTGAAAATGACTGTGTGATAAGAGAGACAACTACCACTAGTTAGTGTTAGATTTTGAGATGAATGAGACAAGGAGAAAATGTTTGCTTAGCTTTATGTTCATAATAATCCTCCTGTATGAATATTCAGGAGGACTAAGGCCTTCCTTACTTGTAAGGTTTCTGTGTATATGAACTTCTGTTGAGAGTGTTTATATAATCTGGAAATGGTATTTTTGCAACCTGATAGCAGTTATTTTTTACTGTATTAATACAGCTTAGTAAGTGTATTTTATGTATTTAAGAACACTACTGACTTCAAAAACACTCAGATTAAAACACACTAGAAATTGTCATTTTTTTCTGTGTGATTTTTGGTATGAATCTCTCAACATACATTTATTTTCTTAACGTACTAGAAGCTTCTGCATCTTACGCAAAATGAATACAGCACAGAAAAAGATACAAATGCCGTTTGGAAAAATAAGCAAAACCCAACAGCAGCAGAATATACAATAAAATTTTGTGTGTGTGTGTGTGTGAGAGGGAGATTTTATGGTATATTCTGTTGTTAATTAGTTTTTGCTTGTTTTTCCAAACTGCATTTGCAATGTAATTTTACTTTTAAAAGCTAAAAGCAAGCAATGGAGGAGATCAGGTGTATTTTGGGAGGTTGTTCCACACTGGGAATGTAAAGAAGGTTGTTGAGAGTTGAAAAAGCCCTCCCCTCATAATATGTTGATAATACATACAGAGGTTGATGGGCCAATGCTCCGACTTAAGGCAGCTTTCTGTGTTTTTGTGGGGATACAACGCTGAGGGACAGTGATAGCAACGTATTCCACATTTTTGCAGAAAAAATATTTAAAATCATAAGCTCCTTGCACATAGTAGATGGAGTGATCGCAATAGCGTTTCCATTTCTACGCCGCTTCATAGTGAAGCTCTATGTGGTTTACAATCTTTAAGCCAATTGCCCCCGACAAACTGGGCCCTAATTTTACCAACCTACAAAAGGATTGAAAGGCTAAGTCCACCTGGGAGCCCTCTGGAATCAAACTCGCAACCTTGTGGCTGCAGCTCCAACAGTGATGGCAATTGAGGGACAGGAGGATGAAATGGTAATATAAGTGAAGCTGCTATTGCTGTGCTGTATTGATGATAACTTTGCTCACTTTTATCTTCCCCGCAAAATTCTGGAGCTCATGCTGCCAATAACCTGGAGGAGGAAACCTTGAGCAGCAAGCTAACATGGTGCAGTGGTTTGAGCATTGGACTAGGACTCTGGAGACCAGAATCCCTGCTCGGCTATGGAAAACCATTGGGTAACCCTGGGCAAGTCACACTGTCTCAGTCTCAGAGGATGGCCATGGCAAACCTTCTCTGAAGAAACCTGCCAAGAAAGCCCCCTGATACTTTCACCTTAGGGTCGCTGTAAGTCGGATACGACTGGAAGGTGCACAACCACACAATCTACCGTAATTGTGCAGGGTAGTGTTGGACTTCTGTTTTGGGTTTTTTGGGGGGAAGTGAGGGCTTGCTGGTCATAATGAGTGAAAGATTCTGGGACCTACAATGTGCACAACAACAACAGCAACAAGAAGCACCTATGGGTCTTCTTGGACCTCCTCTTGTTGAAGTGTGGGGCGCAGCAGATGCTGGTAAGGCATGTCTTGCCTACGCAGAGGAGTAAATGATGAAAGCAGTAGTACAAGTAGGGATAGGAACGAATGTGAAAGTTGTTGGTTAACAAATCCTGCTTGCTCCATTTGCTTACCGCTATAACGTAATGTCAGGAGAAACAGCCCAGTTCCTCATTTTGGGGTTGGGGAGCAGATAAGGCTGCAGGCTTCCCTCCCAGACTGAGCTGAATAGGCTCATTGATTTCTTTGGAACGCCTGCGGAAGAAGAGGATTTGCATGACTGAATACTCTCTGAATACTCGCTCTTTCTTTCTCCTCTAAAGATCCTCCATGCTTCTACTCGCAGGTGCAGATTACACATCTCCTAAATCTAGCACAGAGGAGAACACGTTTGCTATCCCACATGGGTTGCGGCCACACTGCAGAATTAAGGCACCGCATTAAGTGCTACGGCTCACTGGCTGCATCCACACGGCAGAAATAATCCCAGTTTGATCCCAGTTTAACTGCTATGGCTCCATGGTATGGGATTCTGGTACGGAACTAGTTTTGTGAGAGATTTAGCCTTCTCTGTCTGAGAGCTCTGGTGGCACAACAAACTACAATTTCCATAGCATTGAGCTGTGACAGTTAAAGTGGTGTCAAACTGGAACATTTCTGCAGTGTGGATGCAGCCAAGGATATAGTATTCTGGGATTTGTAGTTTTGTGAGATATTTAACCATCCCAATCTCATCTTTCTCACCAGAGCTAAAAAGTAACTTATTTAGAAATGTCAAATTGTTTGTTATTCCTTGGGCTTTGGTGCAACTAAACTCAACCTTCTTTTTAGAGCTCCTCCTAAATGATGTGTAGAGGAACCTTGTAGCACCTTTGAGTCTACCTGAAAGAAAGATGTTGGCAGCATGAGCTTTCATAGACTTCAACCTACTTCCTCAGATGCATTTGGTCCTCTTGAATGGGTTTGTTATTCTATGCATCCTCAAATCAAATTTCTGCCTTAGTATGTTTCAAACAACGCCAGCTTACCAGAAGCAGCAACCTGTCTTCTACTTTTTAGTTACCTGTTCAGGAGACATTCAAACATTGTGGCTTCTCCGTGGAAATAGCAGGGCAAAAAAAAATACTGGTTATTATGTGTGAATGCAAGCGATCTAGGACACAAAGTCTCCTGGGTCCCTTATCCGAGTGGCATCTGCCTCTCTGAATTTTAAAACTTCTGGCCCAATGAGTTGCAGAGGAGCACTTACTCCATTAGTATTCTGGTAGCATGGCAAGGCCACTTCCCCCTTCATTCATATTCACCGTTGCCTTGAATGGAGGGTGCTTGCACCGTGCGTCTGAAAGCAACACAGTGGCCTGAAGAGCTAAGCCTGCAGAAAGCCCCATCTCTACACATTCCCTTCGTTTTGATGAGCGTTGTAAAATTCTTCCGTTATTGCAACAACCGCTGAGCCTGCAATACCACAACTCTGCTTCCTGTGTACAGGATTTGGGCCCAGCAACCCAAAAGACAACCGAAGCACACATACACAAAATGCACTCTGGTGCCTCAAGATGTGCCCCGTGGATGCTGCGCAGCACGAATCCGAGTCCGCCGTTTGTAGCTGCGTCTAATTATCAAACAAATCCTTTCTGAAGCGTAACTAATCTTTGTCGTCATTAAACACCACCAACGACAAAAAAAGGGTCTCCTTTGCATGTGGAAGAGGGTGGCAAACTTTTCTGCTTCCTCATTGCAAATATTCATCATTTGCCAGAAACGCAATGGGGTTGAGTTGACACCGAGAGTGTTGGGGAAGGGATGGGTGGAGCGAAGAATCGAGAAAGAGGAAAGGGAGACCTGTGAAGTTTGGGGTGTCTTTTGGCTTTCAGAGCCACAAGCCACCACACACCAAGCTTCCTCAAATCCGGTGCTGTTTTGCAAGTTGTCAAGAGAGGGTTTCTTTCGGCTTCAGAGCTGACTGCAAACAAGGTGCCGGTTATTCTGACCTATTGTGCCAAGTTTTTGGCTGAACGTGGGACCGTTTCCTGGTGCTGAACATGGCACACCTGCAGTTTAAAGATGCCTTCTGGGTAAGTGCTCATTTCTTCTCTGTGTTGTAATAAGGAGCAACAACTACGGTGAATTCAGTATTTCTCCTAAGTGGCTGGTGGTACCTGTATGTAGAGAGATCTTGTAGCATCTTTGAGCCTGACTGAAAGAAAGAAGTTGGCAGCAGGAGCTTTGCTAGGCTTCAGTCTACTTCCTCAGATGTGTTTAAGTAATGTAATGCAATGTCCAAATGTATGTAGAGTGATCTTGTAGCACCTTTGAGACTAACTGAAAGAAAGAAGTTGGCAGCATGAGCTTTCCTAGACTTAGGTCTACTTTTTCAGATGCATTTAGTGGAGTAGAAACCAGGGACAGACATATATATGCCATTAGTATGTGGGAATGTCAATTCAAATCCAAAATCCTTGGTATATGGAAATGAAGTAGCAAGTCCAGCTGAATGGCCTGGTACCTGTTGTCTTTCTCTTAACTGTCTTCTATCTGTACCTGTTACAATTCTTTGCACATCTTTGGCCAAGTAGATTAGAAGTGCAAACATGGCCACACATCATCTGCCGGTTTCTTTATACGTCTGAACATTGGGTACACCTGGATCCTTGTCATCTAAACTGGCCAGGTGAGGCATTCCAGAGGAAAAAGGGAAGATCACTCAATGGGACCATTGCTAAAGGAAACATTTATATAAATTCAAAGAGATAGTTGTGTTAGTCCGTAGAATCAGTCTGTAGAGAGATCTTGTAGCACCTTTCAGACTAACTAAAAGAATGTGGCAACATGAGCTTCTTTCATACTCTAAAGTCTACTTCCCCCAATGCATCTGAGGAAGTAGACATTAGTGTGTGAAAGCTCATGCTGCCAACTTCTTTATTTCTTTAATTGTCCTTTAAAACAATGTATGAATATAAATACAGTGGGCCCTGGGTATCCACTGGGGTTTGGTTCCAGGACACCCTGTGGATACCAAAATCCATGGATGCTCAAGTCCCATTATATACAATGGCATTGTGAAATAGTATCCCCTGTATCAAATAGCAAAATCAAGGTTTGCTTTTTGGAATTTATATATTTAAAAAATATTTTCGAGCCTTGGATGCTTGAATCCACGAATAAAAAATCCATGGATATGGAGGGCTGACTGTAACTTTAATTTTATTTTAATGCAAATTTATATTTTTGAGTGAAAACTGTTAACGTCATTCTCTGAAGTGCTGATTTATTTTATTTACTTATTTTTATTTCTAACTCACTTTTTTGTGGTGGTCGTCACTGTTGGTATTATTAACAACTTTATTTATACTCTTCCCTTTCTCCAATACTGGATCTCAAGGCAGTTTACAGATTTAAAATGGTGAAATTAATAGAGTTAAAAGCATACAGCACATCAGCATTAAAACAGAATTAAGCTATTCACAAACTTAAAACAAAGAAGCATGCTTAAAATGGTTTTAAAAGTTAAAACCAGTACAATCAAAGTCCTACAGCCCCAATAAAACAAATCGGTCAGGCTCTTTTACAAATCTAAGAACAGCCGTAATTGATCCTAGCAAAGGTCTGTCTAGTCCAAAGCTGATTTATTTTCTCTTAAGATGCTTCTGTTTGCTTTTCTGCCCAGCAGAGTCTTCAAATCTACATAAAATATAATTTTGTGTTACACAATCAACTGTACTTTAAAAATATATATATATTAAAAATATATCCACTTTAAAAACCAAATTGAAAAACCAGTTGCAAGTGCCAGGTGAAATAGGTTTCTGAATAATTCCTAGAAGCTCAGCAAGGATAGCTCCACTTTCCATGGAGAAGGAGGGACACCATTTTTGGGGAAGGACTTCCACTGCAAAGAAGAAACACCTGTCTCATGTACTGACTAATCTCTTGTGATTTAAGAAAATGCGACAGGGTTTCAGATTCTGGGCATGGTTGTTTTTACAAACCAGATACTGTACAGTGGGGCCTTGGTATCCGCTGTGGTTTGGCTCAAAGATCCCCCATGGATACCAAAATCCATGGATGCTCATGTCTCATTAAGCTCAACGGCACAGAGAAATGGTATCCCTTATAGAAAATGGCAAAAACCAAGATTTGGTTTTTTGGAATTTCAACTATTTTTGAACATTTTCAAGCTGTGGATCAGATGGCTGGATAAAAAACAAACAAACCATGGATATGGAAGGCCATCTGTATTTCTGGGAATACAGAAGAATACGCAAGTCTGCTGTGGTGAAGGACATGGTTCCCCTTCTAGCGGTTCCTTCTCAGCAATGGATTATGCAGCGACATTCTGCTTTCGAAAAGGGATTTTGCATTATTTTTTTTTGCATTAGTGATCAGTCACTTCTGTTATCTGGATTTTGAGCTCCATGGCATAGTCATCCCTGGTTCTTCATTTGATGGTCAGGAAGGGCATTGGAGGACAACAACATCTCTGTGCCCAGAGGTGCCCTGGAAGCATTGGGTTTTCTTGGGAACTTTGCCCAGGTAGGAGGCACATAGGATGGTGGAGGTGTGTGGCCAAGCCTTGAAGATTTTTGTTTTTTTATGGGCCATTCCTATCATCTGTGAGTCACAGATTTTGGGCGTCATGAAAAGGCAGCAAAAAAAGAGCTTTCCAGATTGGTACAAAGAAATGAATATTTTTGCAACCTTGGGTTTTGCCAATCTCTGTGTCTACTCATTCCATTCTTTGGAGGGGCTGTTTGCTGTAATTTCTTGGATCAGCACTTTGCATCTTCCAGATTTTTAAAAAAATTATTTTAAACCAGGTCACTGAGGTTGTCCCACGGGTTGAAGAGGAAATTTTCTCCTCTCTTATTTTTAATATTTTTTAAAAATTAGAGTCATATAATTATAGCACAAAACTGTTATGTCAGTGATGAGAGAGAGTTTACTTACCGTTCTAAAAAATAAATTAATGTGTTCCTTGGCTACATCCGCACTGCAGAAATAGTCCAGTTTGATGCCACTTTCACTGCCAGGGCTCAATGCTATGGAATTGTGGGAAATGGTGGTTTGGTGAGGTCTGTATGCCTTTGGGTCTTTTCGACTTATGGTGACCTGAAGGCGAACCTATAACGGGGTTTTGCATATGATATTATAAATTAAATGTGAAATGTGTGCATTTAAATTTTGCTGGTTGTTTATGTCCCTACTATTGCCTTTATATTCACTGATATACAGCTATAAGAGTGGTTTGGTGCAGTGGTTTGAGTGTCGGACAATGACTCTGGAGCCGAGGGTGACCTTGCCCATGTCCTATGTTTTACAATCCCTGGTCTTTCTTTGTGGTTAGGATATTGGGTCACCTTGGAAAAGTTACTTTTTTGGACAGTCGGGACAGTTGGTCCCAGAATACTCCACTCATCATGGTCAGCCTTGCCAATTACTGTAGGTTAAGTTTGTTGCTGTTGTTGCTGTTCAAGTTGTTTCCGACTTATGGCGACTCTAAGGTGAACCTGTCATAGGGTTTTCTCAGCAGTTTTCTTCAGAAGGGGCTTGCCATGGCCATCCTCTGAGGCTGAGAGAGTGTGACTTGCCAAAGGCCATCCAGTGGGTTTCCAAGGCCGAGCTGGGATTCAAATCCTGGGATACTGCTGAACTAAATCAAACATCTGATTCAGAATAATGCCGCTTCACATGTTCCGGCCTGTTCCAAAACACAACAGTGATTTTTCCCTGGGAAAATCTGACAGGTTGTTGAGTTCTGATATGAAACGGATGAATCAGTCGGGCACAACTGCTCCGAAGGGATGGGTGGAATGATGTGGTTAAGGACAAAATTGACATTTTTAGCGCACGCTGGCAGCAATCGCACCCTCCTGGCCTTGGGACTTTTTGTCTTCTTGACCAGAGACGCCTCTTCATTCTAGGAATGGCAAATGCAATAGTAAGTTTGCTTACGGCTCTTTTTAAAATAGGGAATGGTTTGATTGCTAATCTGTTTCCTATCAGAGGTACAATAATTTTTATTGACCTTTTTGCCAGGGGATAACATAGCAAGTTTCTTAGACAAGAAACTTGCTATGTTTTTTTTTGTGGTCATTAGAGAAAAGAACTTCAGGGGCCTTTTTTTGTGTGTGTCCAAAGAGATCCTAAAGTGACATTTCAGTACTTTGCATCCTTGGTTTAGAGGTAAGAACCAAGACACACTGCAGAAAAACAACTCAGTTTGAGATTGCTTGAACTGCCCTGGCTCAGTGTTAGGGAATCCCGGGAATTGTAGTTTATTGTGGCACCAGACGGAGAAGGCTAAAATTTTTCACAAAACTACATTTCTCAGAATTCCCTATTGAGCTATTAATAATAATAATAATAATAATAATAATATTTATATTCCGCCCCTCTGGATGAGCAATCGGCAGTTCAAGCAGTCTCAAACTGGATTATTTCTGCAGTGTGTTTTGGGCTTTTGTCTCCGAAGAGATCCTAAAAGTAGCATTGCAGTCCTTTGCATCTTGGTTCAGAACTAAGTCTCTCTGAATTCAGTGGGGCTTACATCCCGGTCAGATTGCAAACAGGTCTGTGCCCTTTGTCAGGATGATAGGTATTACAGTCAATAGTTTATTGCTCAGGTTCTCACTCTAATAAACATCCTCCTGAGAACCAGTACAGACGTATTTGCACTCTGTCTCTGGAATTCTCTCCCATAGGAAGCCCAGACTCAGAATTAACCCAGAATTTGATGGGTTGAATAACAGAACTGTATTGGCTAACATCTCTCCAATCTTTCATTTTCCTAGTGTAAAGACTTCACCGTTCATGCTGGATACGATGCACTTTTGCAACGATTGCTGGATGGGCGGAAGATGTGCAAAGATGTGGAGGACTTGATCAAGCAAAGGTAAAGAAAAAGAAATTTTGGCCTGAATGCTATTAATAGAATCATAGAAACAATGAGTTGGAAGAGACTCCCAAGGGCCATCCAGTCTAACCCCTTGCCATGCAGGAACTCACAATCAAAGCATCCCTGACAGATGGCCACCAAGCCTCTCTTTAAAGACCTCTTTCCCGATTTGTTGTTCATTGCTGTCAAGTCAACATTTTGGTCCTGGTGTGATCAATAAATCGGCCGTCAGCCATAGCTCTCCTTCCAGGGTTTCATGAATCACCTTGTAGTCAAAAGTGACACAGGCTAATATGCCTTCTCTCCAGAACTATTTTTAATATCTATGAGTCAAGGTTTCTTCCACTCAGTGGAAATTATGCCTTTCTGCTGGCATTGTTGTTGTGTGCCTTCAAGTTGTTCCAGGCTTATGGCGACCCTATCACAGAGCAATCTATTATTATTATTATTATTATTACTATTATTATTAGAAAAGTAATGAATCTTACAAATCTGTTCCTTGCACACCACATCCAAAGTGTGCTTTAAAATAGGAACATTTCTGAACTCTCCTTGTCCCCAGATACACCCAAGAACTGAAATGACCACATTGTACAAGACCTTAAGAATAGGAGGTCCCAAAATATATTGCAGCTTAAAATGATGGCAGGGTTTCTGGGAGGAAGGTGGGATATAAATAAAAAATATATTATTATTATTATTATTAATTTTCTTTAAACAGGGCTCAGGCAGAAGAACGTTATGGGAAGGAGCTGGTGCAGATCGCTCGGAAAGCGGGAGGCCAAACAGAAATCAAGTGAGTCTTTTTTAGATATACCTTGATGGCATATTGTTCAGGACTGAATTAATAATAAGAAACAGAAGGGGTTTCTATCGCAGGGGGTTTAGATCCTTTGCTGTATGCCCCTAAGTTTTACCATTGACTTATCCATGGGTCATATCAAATTCCATCATTTCGGCCCCAGAACTTGTCCTCGGCTTGTACATGAGGTTGACTTATATATATGGTAATACATGTGGGATGCACAGGGAAATCACACAAATCATCTGAATCCACATAAACCATTGGGGCAAGTTCTGAGGTTGCAGCACTTACTATACTGCAAGTTGTTGGGAACCGTATGCGCAAAGCAAGCCACTAAAGAACGAAGCAATCTTACCATTCAGCCCTTCCTTTGCACTTTTTAATATGCTGCCGAATTGTTGGTTGGTTATAAGTTCAGCTTGCTTGAGAAGAAAAGTTCTTTGGGTTGAAGGATATTAACTGCCCTGGCTCAACGAAGTGTAGTTTTGTGAGACATTTAGCTTTCTCTCTCTGCTGCTACAATAAACTACTGTTCCTAGGATTCCCTAGCAATGAGCCAGGGCAATTAAAACGGTCTCAAACTGGATTATTTCTGCAGTGTGTTTTGGACCTCAGTCAATCTCCAAGGTGCCAAATGATCCCTTTGCATACTGATTTTCCAGACTAACATGGCTACGTCTTTGATAGCTACAGCATAGAATCCCATCACATTTGGCTTATGGTGAAGGAAGGACTCGTATTTCAAACCGGTGCAGAAAATCTTTAGGAAATGTAATCAAAATGCAAAGCACAGTAAGTGGCAGAAATTCTGACTCATGCGAGTGGGAAGAACAACGATGGTTTCTATAAACTTCCTGTGTCTTCATACTTTATATAGAATAGAGAATCATAGTTGCAGATGTGGGGGGAGAAGGAGGGGATCTAGAAGCCCAGCTAGTACATTTCCTTTTTGATGCAAGACTGATTCCTGCAAAGACTGGATTATTCATTACAGTAAAGTGAATGCCTTGCATTAAAATGAGCTGTGGTTTGCAGCCCTACGAAAGCTTTGCGCGAAAAAGGACTTTACAGACCGAGGACATGGGTCGTTGTTGTCGTTGTTGTTATTTGCATGGAATCGAAGGCTTATTCCTGTCCGACGTGCTTAATGCAAGAGGCCCAGCTGAGCACTCTTTGACATCTTTTCAAAACAACAGTTCTGAAAGTGGCACCTTTCTGCTCCAAAAGGGAGCTCTTTAAAAATGTATTTTTTCAAATGTTCAAAGAGTTGGAGGTGGAAGCAGGAAAGCAGGCTGTGCCATGCCATTCGCTGTTTGGTTTTTTGAAAAACGGAGCCAGTTTGGAGATAAGAGCAATGCAAGTTCCTGCTAGTAGCCAAATCTCTAAAGAGAAGTTGGTGTTTCCCTAGGCAATAGGAAACAAACAGTCCCGCGTGCGTTGCTAGAAATGTACTCCCTTAGCCTCAGCTTTACATTTGTCAGCTTCCTGTGGTTCAAATACAGAAGGGTTTGCATGTTGTTTTCCTTATTTGAACTGGCAAAATCGTAAAGATTCTGCTCTGATGAGAAATAGCATGGAGAAATACAGAAGAAGCAGGCGTATTGATGATGATAAAGTTCGCCGTTGGAGCCAGTGATTCCTATGTCAGGAGACTGCTGAATTCGCTCCAGGTTACAATCTGAACTCGAAAGGAGATCTCCAAGGTGTGGAACCCAGGGCGCATCTACACTGTGGACATGATGCAGTTTGAAAGCACTTTAAGTGCTGCAGCTCCATCCTATGGAACCCTGGGATCTGTAGTTTTACGAGGGCTTGTGCCTTTCCTGCCAAAGAGTGTGAGTGTCTCACAAAACGGCAAATCTCAGGATTCTGTAAGGAGTTTATCAGACAACGGAAATTGGAAGTATAATCCAATGGCAATCTGAACACAATCATGGGTTTCACTTTATTACGAATTAAAGTATCTCACGCAGTTTCGGGCAAAAGGAAAGTCATTCTGAATGCAATCATGGGTTTTACGTTGAGTATTAAAGCATCTCACGCAATTTCGGGCAATGGGGGGTCATTTTCGGGTAATGGGAAGTCATTCTGAACGCATTCCAAACGCAATTGGAATTCATGTAAATTCACTAAACTAGTGAATTCACGTGAATTCGAATTGGCTCCATTCGAAATAAAGAGAAATTCCTCCCATCTGATAAACTCCTACGTTAAAGTGGAGTCAAACTGTGTTATTTCTACAGTGTAGATCCATCCCTATGTTGATATTAGCATTCAGCACCTTGGGTAGCTCTTTTAAGGCTAGGATGAGAAACTCGATTCAAACCCTGGCCTCCAGAGTCTTAATCCAATGCTCAAACCACTACACCATGCTGTCTCTCAACTAACTTACCTTACCGTCTATTTATTTATTTATTTGTATCTCATCTTCCTTCCGACATGGCACTGAAGCAAATTATAACTAAAATATATATCAGTGTTTGAGTGGCACTGTGCGATGTGCAACCACAATGCACAACCTCACAAGTCTGTGCTTAGCTTCAACGCACAACATTCCTCTCTGCGCAATTTTGCTTCGGTCAACAGAAGATATCTGTTGAACTTTGGTGAAAAGTTCATCCTACATGTGATGATGATGATGATGATGATGTTTATATCCAGCCTTCCTCCCAGTACAGGGACAACTTCCCTGCAAATATCAGGCACAGGGCAAGAAAAATCTGTCATTTTTTATATGCTTTCACATTAATTCTGACTTACGCCGAATCTGTCATGGGGTTTTCTTGTCAGGATTTATTCAGAGGAGTTTTTCCATTGCCTTACTTTGAGGTTGACGGAGAGTAACTTTGCCCAAGGTCACCGAGTGAGTTTCCATGGCTGAATGTGGCCAGGAACTCACAGTATTTTGCAGCACATTTTGGTTTACGTGTTTCTTTTTTCCCCTATACAAAAGTGTCATCCACGCAGGAAAACGTTCATGAGCCGAACTGTCTTCAAATGTCACTTTTTAACATTCAAAGCAGTCGATGCCTTTTGTTGTTCTGTTTCATTGATCTCCCTCTTCTCCGTTCAGAGCCCCCGACTGTGAAACCGATACTCATAAAGTCACAGATCTTTTAAAGTAGAAAATTATTTTCTCTCCTCAGTGCTCATTATATCTTCAGTTGCTCTAGTTATTTTAAAGGTTTCGCTTGCACAGATCTAGAGTGTTGCTCTTATTTATGGTGCGGATAAACTGTAGGGTTTATTTTATTTTATTTTTATAGACACACACGTACATATACACACATCAAACAGACGGAATAGATGCTTCTGCTATCAAATCCAACATAGGTGTTATGTTTAGTTTGCTAAAGTGTATGGAAAGTGTATTGTGTGGTTTTCCTGTCGGCAGTGTCTGATTCAGTTTTTATCTTCCTCTATTAAAAATATATATATGAAAACACTCTTTAAGTCACTTTAACAATCGAGGTTAAGGTCATCTATGCAAACGACATTTTCCTTTGGAAAAAAAATATATTAAGGCTTTGTTTTAGGACCATATTAGGTTATACATGTACCATTATTTTCTTCTCTCCCAGAGAAGCTCTAAAGTTGGTGTAACTGTTACATATTAGGCTAAAATCCTGTTGGTTGATTCCAATTAGAGTAGAACCACTGAATCATTTGTTAAATGATGAGTATGTAGAGAGATCTTGCAGCACCTTTGAGACTAACTGAAAGAAAGAAATTGGCAATATGAGTTTTGGTAGACTTATGTCTACTTCTTCAGATGCATTTGGCCACAAAGATCTCTCCACATACTGATTCTAGAGACTTAGGACCTTATCAGATGGAAGGAATTTCTCTTTATTTCGAATGGCGCCAATTGGAGCCAATTCAAATTCATGTGAATTAGCTAGTTTAGTGAATTTACATGAATTCCAATTGCGTTCGGAATGCGTTCAGAATGACTTCCCATTACCTGAAAATGACCCCCCATTGCCCGAAATTGCATGAGATGCTTTAATTCGCAATAACGCAAAACTCATGATTGCGTTCGGAATGACTTCCCTTTTGGCCGAAATTGCATGAGATACTCTAATTTGCGATAATGTGAAACCCCATGATTGCGTTCGGATTGCCATTAGATTATACTTCCAATTTCCAACGTCTGATAAGGTCCTAACACAGATATATTTTTGAATTGTTGGAATGATGAATTAACACATAAGCAAAACCCTTTGTTTACTCCAGTTAGGAGTAACAACAGGATTTACGCTGCAGTTGCACATTCTCGGATGGTGCATAACTCCTCATGAGCATCTTCGACGTACCTTTTGATTGACGGGGATTGTGGAAACAGCAAGCTGGTTGCATCGTGTTGGCGTTCAGGGGACCTCAATGTAGGATCCATTGGCACCTGTTCTGGGGTGTCAGGCGGTGCGGATTGCGCTGCCCGCACCCTCCTATTGATGCCACAAGTGGGATGTCGGCTGGGATTTGAAAAAGAAGGTCCCTGGGCCAGGGAACGGGGAGCTTGGTTCAGTAGCAGACCACATGCTTTGCATATAAAGCATCCTAGATCCCCAGGGATTGTGTAGCAGATGATGGAAAGACCTTTCTGGGCCAGAGATTCTGCTACCAGTTCCATAAAGACACCTTTATGGATGGATTTTGACCAAACCTAACACTTGAAATCCTGACCCTTTTTGTGCCCTTCCAGGAATGACCTGTAAGGTTTGGCTTTTTCCCTCTTAGAAAAGTTTTGGTTTGGGTTCGTTTTGCATGAAACGTAATAAGAAACAAGTTTTAAGGATCCTAAGTTCTGCCACTCAAAAGAAAGAAAGAAAGAAAGAAAGAAAGAAAGAAAGAAAGATTTGGTCAATGTACTTATTATTAATATTAAGAAATTCAACCTGTGTTGTTTCATTCAAATCATAAGCAAGATCATCCATACCAATCTGGGCAACACAGGTTAAATTTCTAAATATTAATAATAAGCACGTTGACCGAATCTTAAATTTTTTAAACAATAACCCAACATTGATTTAACATAGATGCGTGTGTTATATCTGCCATCAAGTCGCCTATCAACCTGATGGCAGCCCCATGAATTTTATAGGGTTTTTCTTAGGCAAATAATAATCGGAGGTAGTTTTGCCTTCCTCTGAAATATAGCTTATGGCATCTGGTATTCATTGGTGGCCTCTCATCTAGATACTCACCAGGAGTAACTCTGCTTAGCTTCCAAGAATATAAAGTATCTGGTGCTTTTAGGGTCTTTAGGCAATCTTGAGGTGCGAAGGTATAAATGCAGAGAATCCTTTAAAAAGTCTTTAAGACCTGAAAGCGGAAATATATGCCACAAGAGGGCGTTAAGTCAACATAATAATTGGGAGTGTTCTTCCTAAATATCATGACCATTATTCAGTATCATTGAATTGTGATGTAAGATACGAAAAGAACTATATTTGAATTGAAGGAAGAAGGAAAAAGTCAACTCTTTCCTTTGTGGGTCGGGCCACAGGAGATGTCTAGGTTGCGGTGGTTTTAATGTGGAAATTTAAGACTTCAGATGAGTTGAAACAATTATCCTTGTCATCTTTCTAGATGATGAAAACTGTGAGTCTGAACCTTTCTCTATCAATAACTGAATTTCCACAAAAAATGACAATATTTTTCTTTTTCTTCCTCAGCACTTTGAAGGCTTCGTTTGAAATACTGAAACAACGTGAGTCTATTAGCAAACTCCACTTTGGGCCCTTTTACTACCCTGAAAGTAACTTCTATAAGGGCAGGTTATAATATACCTACCTATATTTAAATCTATGTCTATGTTTAATCTATATTTACACGAGAACCAGTGTGCTTTAGTGGTTCGAATGTTGGACTACGACTTTGAAAATCAAGGTTCAAATCCACGGAAACCCACTGGGAACCCATCCGGACTGCAGAAATAATCCGGTTTGGCACCACTTTAACTGCCATGGCTCCGCTCTGGTGTCCCAACAAACTACAATTCCCCCAGAATTCCATAGCATTCAGCCATGGCAGTTAAAGTGGCGTCAAACTGGATTATTTCTGCAGTCCGGATGCCGCCCCTTTAACTTTAGGCAAAGAATATGTGTAGAATATTCTATTACTTACTCCCAAGTAAAAGGACAGGAGCCTTGTCCCTTATTTTATCTGGCAACCCAATTCTACCTGCAAGATTTTATTCCAACCCTCGAGGGGGCTGCTTTTTAATGCCAAGACGGAACTGGGTGAACCGTAAAAGCAAAAGAACAGTAATATAAACGTAAATCCATGCTCCTGAGTCATGTTCAAAATGGAGGACACTTTGGAATTCTGAAGGTTGAAATGTAGGACCTGTCCTGGAAAAGGAGGACATGTGGTCCTCCTACCCTATATCCTGGCAATGTCAGGTGTCCATGGAATGGAGCCATGATGTATTTTATTGGGCTGTAATCCCTCTTCAATCCACTTGGGAGAGGTGGGAAAATATAAAATAATAATAATAATAATAATAATAATAAATTATGCTGTTGTTGTATAGTGTGAAAAGATCCCAGAAGAAGATGCTGCCTTTTCTTCAACATTGTCTCAGCAAAGGCTCTCCTCCTTGTTATAACTGTATTTCACAGCTGCAGTTATGGAAGTAAAGTCGCCTGCTAAGATGGCTCTCACATTGGAGTTTATCACATGGGAGGAATTTCTTCCAATTTCAAATGGAGCCAATTCGAATTCACATAAATTCGCTACTTTAGTGAATTTACGTGAAATATAATTGCATTCAGAATGCAGTCAGAATGACTTCCCATTGCCCGAAAATGACTTCCCATTGCCCGAAATTGCGTGAGATACTCTTATATGCATTAACGTAAAACCTATGATTGCGTTCAGAATGACTTCCCTTTTGCCCGAAATTGCGTGAGATACACTCATTCGCAATTACGTGAAACCTCATGATTGCATTCGGATTGCCATTGGATTATACCCCCAAATTCTGTTGTATGATAAACTCCTTAGTTCCTCCATGAAAGATTTGTAAAAGCCAACCTTGCCTTTTTATTTTCTTCAGAAATGGAAAGTGTTGGGAACTCTCATATCCAGCTGGCAGCAATGCTCAAAGATGAGATGAGGGCCCTTGAGGAATTCAGGGAAAGGCAGAAGGAACAGAGAAAAAAGGTGAGTTGATAATAAATGGATAATACATAGAAATAGTGGCACAGGTTGAGTCTCCCTTCTCTGAAATGCATGGGACCCAGAAGCATTTTGGAATTCAGAAATTTTCAGATTTTTGGAATATTTGCATAAACATAAGGCAATATCTTGGAGATGGGACTCAAGTCTAAATATAAAATTTATTTATGTTTTGTATACACCTTATACACATAGCCTGTACATAAAATTTTGAATAGTTTCATGCTTGAAACAAAGTTTGTGTACACCGAAACATCAGAAAGCAAAGGTGCCCCTATCACAGCCACCCATATGGATTTTGGAATATTTTGGATTTTGGAATATTTTGGATTTTGGAATTCTGGATAAGGGAGACTCAATATATAGGGAGCATTGGCTTGAAACATATGTATAAGCATAAGTATACACCATAAAAGGCATAAGTATATAGCATGAAGAAACTTGAGCTGTACTTTCCCATTACCTTTGCTGTTGTTGTTGTCTTGCATATGTGAAGAAATGTTGTTCTTCTGGCAGTTGTGTTAGCATAATTCCACAACAATATTTTAATTTAATTATTTGCTCATTTCCCTGGCGATCAGGTTTTATTGGAGCATGATAATGACATTTTGATATATCTCCGGAACAAAGGTAGCACTGCAAAGCAGTTCACCTAGAAGTGCGCGACATAAATATTTGAAGGACTGTTTTTCTAGTTCTTCCACAACAAAATTTGGACGTAAATTCTGTGTGTTTCCTGCAGTATGAGAGCACAATGGAGCGGGTGCACAAGAACAAGCTTTCAATGTATAAGAAGACCATGGAGGTAAGGAACCGTGCCCTGAAAGGAGCTGGGTATGTTTAGCTTGAAGAAGAGAAGGTTAAGAGGTGCTATGACAGCCCTGTTTAAGTATTTGAAGGGATGCCATATCGAGGAGGGAGCAAGCTGGTTTTCTTCTGCTGTTTTCTTTGGAGGTTTTTAAACAGAGGCGGGATGGTTATATGTTCCAAAGAGGGCTTGGATTGTGTCTTCTTACATGGCAGAATGGAGTTGGACTGGTTGACCCTTGGGGTCTCTTCCAACTCTTCTACGATTCTAAGTAAGCAAATTTTATCACTAGTTGGAATCCTGTTTTGCCGTTACTTATACACTCACGAATGTTCAGAGAAGGCTTAAACGTCTCACAATATGACAGTGCCCAGAATTCCATAGCATTGAGCCAAGGCAATTGAAGTGATGTCAACCGGGATTATTTCTGCAGTGCGAATGCAACCCCCAGCTGGTTGAATCTTGCTGCAAAGCTGGAAGCATCACAATTTATCACATGGGGGGAAATTGGGGTTTTAAACTGTCATTATCCCGGGAAAGTTGTGTGCCATTTGGGCTAGGATTGTCTGCATTTTCCGGAGTTCTTTAGCATGTGGATTGAATCATCCCAGCTGATAAGTAACCAGAGAAGCAAGTTGAAATGCGCTTTGCATTTATGATAAATGCATGCAAATATGTCTTTGCTTTTCCCCTTTGGAGAGCATCTGCTTGCAATGCAGCCAGCGCTTTCCTTCCTTCTTTTTATTGGCCTCCTTTGTTGTGTTTTTAATGTCTCCACTTGCAGTCCAAGAAGAGTTACGAACAGAAATGCAAAGACGCAGATGAGGCCGAACTGGCCTTTGAAAGGATAAATGCCGCAGGAAACCAGAAGCAAACGGAAAAGGTATCTCAGTTTTTTTAAAAAATGGGACGACTAAAGCTGAGTACAAAATATACACTGGATAACCGACGGTATTTTGTAATTTGATGGGCAATTTGATTCTCATACCCTCCCAACATTTCACCTCTGAAAACTAGGACAGATGTGGCCAAACAACACCAGAGTGTGGTCGAGATGGCAAAAGTTATTGAGAAGGAAGAACAAACAAGGGAGAAGAGGATGTCACAGTTTGCTTTTGCCTGAGCCTACTGGGAAGGGAAAAATGTATCCTCTCCATTTTTCCCTTGCTAAGTTAATGGAGTGCGAACTGTCTTTGCAGCAATGGATGTATGCTGAGAACAAAGGGGGAAGGTGGGTAGAGGAGAGAGAAATTGGGACATTTTAAAAGCAGCTGAAAAAGTGGGACAGCAGAGGATTAATCAGGATCAGGATTGTTGAAAGGTATGGATTCTAAGTTTGCACTTTGCAGATTGATTCCACATATTTACATAATGAGTGAATGGGACTTCCGTAGAAAATTCTTGTGAAGTTTAGGCAATGCTCATGCAAATGAGCATTAATGTTTCTATAGGATCATGCCAATACTGTATTTTCGTTTTATATTTCAGAGCCAGACCAAAGCAAAGCAATGCAAAGAAGCTGCAAATGAAGCAGGTACTATTTGAAACGTCAATGAAATGAAGTCCTGTTGAAGCCACGTCCCAAATAAAAATGAGTTTGGTGACATCTTTATTTTACCACTTAATATATCATTCAAAAAGGAGTATCGAATTGTTTTATTTCTATAGTGTGGCAGCAGCCTAAGAGAGCTACCCCTCTAGATTTTTTTCCCCCCTATGAAACCTTGACATGGAAGTGCAGTATTCGTAATAGTTATATGAGAATACTAACTCATGGTCCATGGATGAACCTCTTCCTTTTGCCTATTTCTTCATGCAGAAAGAGTGTACAAGCAGAACATAGAGCTCTTGGATCAGGCTAGAATTACTTGGGAGCAGGAGCATATCGGCACTTGCGAGGTAAGTAGTCAATATATATTAGGCATTTTCATTAGGTTATTTTACTGCAAACCAGGAATGACAATCATTTGGCTTTCCAGTTGATGTTGGACCACAACTCCCACCAACCCTCACATCATGACCAATGGTGATGAATGCTCGAAATGGCAGTCCAATGACATCTGGTAGGCTGAGCAGTATCTACCCAGATCTATACCAACGATGGACAACTTGTGGCACTCCAAATGTTGTTGACCACAGTTCCCATCACCATACTTGCACATGATCTAGGGCTGGTCAAAGTGGTGGTCCATGGATTGGTGCTAATCCATGAGCTATTGGCTGCTGGTCTGCAATATATTTCCAATAAAGAAATAAAGAGTTGTTGTCAATGGGCACAAATATGATGCCAGCTCCTGGCACATTGTGTGTGTGTGTGGAATCCAGCTGTCCAACCTGGAATACTGTGTCCAGTTCTGGGCACCACAATTCAAAAAGGATGTTGAGAAACTGCAGGGTGACTAAAATGGTGAAGGGTCTGGAAACCATGCCTTATGAGGAAAGACTTAGGGAGCTGGGGATGTTTAGCCTGGAAAAGAGACGGTTAAGAGGTGATATGATAGCCCTGTTTAAATACTTGAAGGGATGTCATGTTGGAGGGAGCAAGCTTGTTTTCTGCTGCTCCAAAGAATAGGACACAATAGAGCAATGGATGCACACTATAGGAAAAGAGATTTCAGCTCAACATCAGGAGGAACTTCCTGAGAGTAAGGGCTGTTCAACAGTTGAACACACTCCCTCAGAGTGTAGTGGAGTCTCCGTCCTTGGAGGTCTTTAAGCAGAGGCTGGATGGCCATCTGTCGGGGATGCTTTGATGGAGAGTTCCTGCATGGCAGATTGGGGTTGGACTGGATGGTCTTATTTGGGGTCTCTTCCAAATCTACGATTCTGATTCACACTGGATCACTTAAGAAACACTCCCTATAAATCACAGCTTACCTGACTCAGTGAGATCAATGCTCCCCCCACCATGTTCATTTGGTCATTTGCATGATGTGCTGGGAAAGCATCCTTGACTGTCGGGAAATCTGATTCTTTCCTCATCGTTCATGGACGCAGGCTTTTCAACTCCAAGAGTGTGATCGGATAACCATCCTGAGGAATTCCTTGTGGGTCCATTGCAATCAGCTGTCCATGCAGTGCGTGAGGGATGATGAGGTAAGGCAATGCCTACCAGGCTCGGAGTCCCAAGACCAATGGTCCCTAGAATTAGATTGGGCCACTAGGAACAGAAAGTCTCTGGTCTACTCACCACCGATGGCTAGTGGACTGTGGCATCCAAACAGACTCTTCATTTCTCAGGTTGTTTTGATCTACCTGCTTTGT
The DNA here is from genome assembly GCA_034509955.1 of Urosaurus nigricauda. NCBI lineage: Eukaryota > Metazoa > Chordata > Lepidosauria > Squamata > Phrynosomatidae > Urosaurus > Urosaurus nigricauda. The sequence continues at coordinate 4,649,737 of JAOEGL010000012.1, read as the reverse complement.
TCACAAGTCCCAAAGGGTTCCTGGCACAATTCGACAATGAGAGGACTCAGAAGTCAATTGTGGCATGCCAGCACCATCCCAGTTACCCTCCTTGCCACATCTGGATGGGCAGACTGGGTTCTTCCCAGGATATCCAGTTTCCAGGACTCCTATTCTACCTGCAGAGAGGTGCCGTGGTACCAGAAAGCAGACTTCCTACTCTAGGTTGTCACCCAGCGAGGTCTGCACCTCCCAAACCCCCTAGTGATGCTCCTGCACTGAGTCAAGAAAAATTTCTAAGTTTCTTTTCTTTCTCTCCCCTAGTTAATAACAGGGACTATCAAATTACTTTTCTAAGACTCTACTGATGGGAATGAATTACAGGTTGAGCCTCCATCATCTGGAATGTAAAATCCAAAATTTTTCTCATGGGTGGCTGAGTGACTCCTTTGCTTTCTGATGGTTCAATGTACACAAACATTGTTGCATGCACAAAAACTATTAAAATATTGTATAAAATTACCTTCAGACTACGTGTATAAGGTGTATATGAAACATAAGTAAATGCTGTATTCAGACCTGGGTCCCATCTCCAAGATATCACATTATGTTTATACAAGTATTCCAAAATCTGAAAATCTCTAAAATCCTAAGAGCTTCTGATCCTGTGCAATTCGGAGCAGGGAGACTCAACCTGTGTCGCTATTTCAATTTATTATCCATTTATTATCACCTCACCTTTTTTGTCTGTTAAAAAGGATTTTGTTTGTATTGGGTACTTTGCCATTTAAACGTCAAGCAGGTCCTGCCCTCACGCTGACAACTTTGCTCTCAAAAACCTTCATCCATGGAAGAACTAAACTGACTTAGCATCAAAACCAGCAAACATTAACATCTTCTTGTTCTTGTAGTTATACGAAGAGGTTCGCCTGAGCCTGGAGAAGTGCAATATAGACTCAGATATGGATTGCTTTGTTCAAAACAGGATGACAGGGACAGAGCCTCCAAGTAAGCAAGCACAAAGTTCCTTTTCTTGTGTTGCAGATATTCATCTCCATATTCCATACTGAAGAGCAGAAAGACACATACCCTGCAACGCTGATTTACCAGGAACTGTTCCATTTAATCCTCTGTTGTCCCACTTTTTCAGCTGCTTTCCAAATGTCCCAGTTTTGCTTTCCTCCTCCCATCTTCCACCTTGCTCCGCAGCTTACTTCAGTTTGCAGCAAACAAGGGTTTAAAGTGCAAAGATAGTTTGCAATCTATTAATTCAGTATGAAAAGAGGGCAGGATTTTGCCCTTCCCAGTAGGCTTTGGCAAAAGCAAACTACCACAGCTGCTCCAAGTGCCCCCCCCCCAACCCTCATATTGCATTTACAGTGGATCTTTATTTGCTGGAGTTCATTTCTTAGTGAATATTAAAATTCATGGGTGCTCAAGTCCCATTAAAAACAGTGGCGTAGTAAAATGGTGTCTCTTATATAAAATAGGTTTGCCATTTGGATTTATATCTTTTTGGACTATCTTCAAGCCATGGATGCTTGAATCCATGGATAAAGAACCTGTGGATATGGAGGGCCAATTATATTACATTTTTTTTCCCACTGAGCCCATTAGTCAATTTAGATTAACAAAGCCCATTATCTTTCTGTTCTGTAATCAGACATTGTATTATTTTAAAATGTTATTCTAAACACAGGATCAATATGGGATTTTACAAAACTGTGTAAGGATTCTGGATTTGCAATGATTCCGTATAGTGATGTCAGGTTATGTTTATGCCCTTTACCTGTTCCCAATGCAGCGGCAATTGGTTACGAGAACTATTACGACCGAGTAGTGCCTGCTAAAACCTGCAACAGTCCCATCCAGACATGCGGAATGATGAAGAGGTAAAAACCACTATTATTGGGGAATAATTTAGTGGGAAATGACCCAAAGAGGTACGTGAAGTCTGCTTTAAGGGGGAGGTCCCTAGTATGGGTCCCCCCTTTGCTAGGTTTGCAAAATGAAATAAGGGACAGGGCTCCTGCCCCTTTAGTCAGCCAATTGTTTTGGACTTCAACTCCCAGAAGACACAGCCAGCTTGGTCAGTAGCCACAAATTTTGGAAACTGAAGACCTAAATATCTGGAGGACTAAAGTTTGGAAACTACGGTTTAAAATGGCAGTGCTCATGAGAGGGCAAAACTTTGGACAACAGAATAGGGCTGGATAGTTAGGGATCCAACCTGTAGCTCATTCCTGGTTTCTTGTGGTTCCACAGATTCTCTGGATTGCTTCATGGAAACCATCGCAATGCCACAGACAGTATTATGCCTACAGCACCTCCAGTTGGTATGTCTTGCTAAAAACTAACTGGCATTTCCTTACCTCTGAGCATCATTTCATTCATCCAAGTAACCAGATTAGTCCATACATGAATTCTCCCAAGAGTGAAATTTTTGCAGAATTACCATTTTAATTGCTTGGCATAATTTAGATATGGTGTTTGGAATAACCTACAGGAGGCCTTACAACCAAATCCCCTTTTACAATTTCTGGTCCTCTGGTTTACGTCTAGTTTTTGAATTTTCAGCAAGCTTTGCCTATATGCTTTCAATTGTATGACTGCCATGAGGTCTAGAAATGTTTTTTTAGGTTACGTTTTTTAGAGGATAGTATTATTATTATTTGTATCCTGCTCTTTTCCCAGAACTGGGACTCAGAGAGGCTCAACAATAGCATTGGTTATTGGTTACAGGAGCATTTTAACAAGCATTTATGTTTAATTAAAATGTTGTTGTCGGACTATGACTCTGGAGACCAGGGCTTGATTCCCAGTTCTGCATGAAACCCACTGGATGCTTGGGCAAGTTACACTCTCTCAGCCTCAGAGGAAGGCAATGGCAAACCACCTCTGAACAAACCTTGCCAAGAAAATCCCACGATAATTTCAGTTTAGGGGTTACCCTAAGTCAAAAACAACTGGAAGGCACATAACAGCAGCATTTTAATTAAACATTTTAAGCATAATACTTGCCTGTATCCCTGTTTTTTTCCTAAACAGCTGGAGCAGATGAAAATAATTTCAGAAAGTCAAGTATGTTCATGTTGATATGAATGCAGGATGGAGCTGGTGCAGGATCAAAGCTAGACAGATGGCTCTCATTACAGCAGTCAGGCATGCAACCTTAGAAGGCCAGAGTATATTCCCAGCAGCTGTAGGCTCTGCGTATGTGGAAGGAGCATATCCTCTTGCCCCTGACACTTGTGTCACATCCTTAACTTCTGGGTTAACACTTTTGTTTCCGTAGCCGAGAAAGCAGATGGAGTTTATGCAGCCATTCATGTGGCCCAACCAGAAGAAACTGCTTTGCCCCAGGACTACAGAGTGCTCTACGATTACACAGCCCAGGTGAATATCAAAGCCTACTTTATATTAAGATTACATTGAAAACAAAACAGCATTGTGGATCCAAGAAGTATGATGATGTTGACATTCTGGAAGGTAGTGTTTATAGTGTTTATAGTTGAAATTTGTTTCAAATACCTTTAACTCAGTAGGGTGTAGCTGTTTTGAGTATTGGACCAGATGGAGTTTATGCAGCCATTCATGTTCGATTCCCAGCTCGGCCATGAACCCCACTGGGTAGCCTTGGGATAGGTCACAGGCTCTCGGCTTCAGAGGAAAGCAATAGCAAACTTCTTCTGAACAAATCTTGCCAAGAAAACCCCATGATGGGTTCACCTTAGGGTTGCCCTAAGTCAGAAATGACTTGAAGGCACATAACAACTCCTCCTCTCATGCACCAGAATGGGATGCTTTAGGCCAACAGAATAATGTTTTGCTGCAGAATCCATGCAGGATGAGACTGGGAATGTAGACATTTTGCAGAACTGTTGCTAGAAGAGTTGCAATGAAAAGAGAACGGAAAGGCAAAAAATAATGAGGAACTCCACATGCTCTGGGAATGGCCAACCGTTCATTTGATGTTAAAAAAGCCCAATGCATTTCGGTTGCAATGAGAAAGGCCTTCTTCAGGAGCCTTCAAAAGAACTCAATGGAGTTGTAAACACTCTCCAAAATACAGGACCATAGAGATTAACATTGAATAAATAGTTGCTGAGTTTTCTTGGTGAATCATGGTATAGGGAAGCAGAAATGATGGCCTGTGTTCAGCAGTAGTTCAGCTTAATTTGAGGCTACAATTTTCATTGGAGGCAGGAAACATACATTATATTCTACCCATTCCCATAGTCCATGTGTCAAATATCTCTAAAGCCACCGTGGAAGATTCTGCTCTGATGTCGGAAACAGGAAAAAATGACTTCTATGTTCTTGTAAAATTATCTTGGCACCAAGTTCCTAGGATCACCAAACAGACGATGAATTGTGGCTGAAGGGAAGATTCTTAATACCTTGGAGCAATCACCCAATGTTTTTATTACAACTGGTCAAAATAAGACATATAAGTTCAGTTTTTCAGGCTCAAGTTCACAACTACTCATAGTGCATACACACATCTTTGGCCCAAATTCTGTTTCATCACATCACTCTCTTTTTTCCAGAATGAAGACGAACTGGACATTCAAGCAGGTGATATTGTAACAGTCACTGAAGCAGGAGAAGATGGCTGGTGGACTGCAGAACTGAATGGAGAACAAGGGTTTGTGCCTGGATCCTACCTGGAGAAACTTTGATAAGAGGAATGCTCTTCAATGGGTTTCCCTTCCAAATTTTTTATGTTCCCCTTTCAACTACAGTACAAGTGTTTTAAAATGTATGTTTTCACTATTTGTATAGTGATTCAGTTTGGAATTTGATTTGGAGAATAGCTTGATTTGGCTTGGTGTGGGCAGATTTAGTTGCCCAGTTTGACTCAGGTTTGAATCTCAGTTCAGAAATCTGCCTTCAAGCCTCCAGCTGACTATAACTGTAAATCAACAAGTGCTGCGACTTCTCTCTCCCACCTCTTTTGTCAGAATTTAATAAAGTTTGCAGGCAATTATTGTTTAGAAGTGGAGGGTGTTGGTGCTGTGCACCTTTAAATTCTGATTTATTTATTTTTTAAAAAGAGAGTACTGTTATGCACTGTCATCAGAGCTACATCTGTCTTGGTTCAGATTCTCAGCTGCTAGGAATCAAAACAGAATAGCAGCAGTCTGCAGCCACTGTTCATAGCAGCTGGGAATTTGAACACAAATAGAAAGGAGTGAGTGGGAGGCTTGAGAAATATCCAAGCAATCTCTTTCGAAGATTCATTTCATAATAATGAACGAAGGTCTTTGGAGCGTTCAGAGGATTTCCTTGAGTGGAAAGTTATATTCGTACTATCTGAAACTGTTTTATTTTGCACTCACTTGTGTGTGCAAGAACCAATTAATACACCATGGTAATTGAGCAGTGCCTGCATTTCTCATTTCATAACTACCATATTCTAAACTACTAGACATCTATGGTGAGCCACAATAGGGGTATAAGTACTAAGTAGACAATGAGCACCTACTATCTTATAGTGATTACTCATATATGTATAATTTAGACAACCATAAGAAATCTTGAATTCTTCCTGTTTCACAAATGAAATTAAGTCTCAAGTAAAACTTTAAAAATCCAATTGAAATTTTATATTTAAAAATAGTAATTTTGAGCACTGGCAGATCATTGGAACACACCCGACAGATTCAAAATAATAGTAATAAAACAACATTGGGCAATCTGTGGTTCTCTCTTTACTAAAACTTACACTAGTCAATGGCTCTTGCGTCTCTCATCTGGTAAGTCAAGGTCCTTTGCAGCAAAAGCTGTAGAAACAGAAGGTCCACTTAAAAAAACAGAAACAGTTCTTTGGGGGCACTTCCAAAATGTAGGATGGATGTAATATAGTATTTAAAGAAGACGCAAGTTTGTTCCTATAAACCGTGTTTTCGTAAAGTTTTGTCCACTGAAACCCGATACCTATTCAGGATGTCCACAGCTGTATGGTCAGCCATTTATGGGGAGCTTATAGCACGGTGTAATGGTTTGGACATTGGAACAAGACTGGAGACCAGGGTCTGAATATCCACTCAGCCATGTAGATCCACTGGGTGATATTGGGTAAGTCACACTATCTGAAGTTTCAGAGAAAGGCAGGGCAACCCCCCCTCCCCGGAATAAATCTTGCCCCCCAAAATTGTAATAGTTTAAGGCTGCCATAAATCAGAAACAACCTGAAGGTGCAGAGCATCCAATACCCCCTTTCCTAATAATTTCATCCTGAAAGAGTAATTGCAGCCAGACAAGTACCAGGCTTAGCTCTGCTTCGCTTCTTGGTGGAGATCACTGCCAAGGTGCAGCACTGAGAAACCTACATCTGTGTCCCATCTTCCTCCTTGTAGCAGCAGACTTCTGCCATCCTGGACAGATCTCCACATTTACACACTGGTGGAGGTTTATGCGCCACTAGTGCCATAAAGGATCTTGGTCACAGACTAACATCCAACAGTTTGGAAGCTAGAAAAAGCAGCATTAGAACCTGGCTGCCTGGCTCAAAAAATATTTTCAAATATTTGCCCTCAAATATGCCAACTACTCTAGGAGGTGCGGGAAGAAATTTTGCCACATTTAGAAGACCTAATTCTAATTAAGTGAATTTCTTGAGACCTCTGAATTTTCTTTAAAAACTATTGCAAAAGGCTTTACATTATCAAGAGCCAGTCTTGATCCTACTTCTTTCTTCCCCAAGTTCGCCATTGTCTGCATTTGCAGCTTGGGTAGGCACTTCCAAACTCCCTCAATCAACAGAAAAGGGACCGATAATGCCTTTCTTCCTTTGCATGAATTTGGGGATCACTAGCCAATGAGCTTAGATTTAAAAAAAACCCCACACCACAATGCCAGTGGTGTCGCTTAATCCTTGCTTCAGTCAAAACAAAAGAGCCTCTGGCGAGGGCTCCTTTACTAGGGGAAAGATGGAGCAGAAGAAAGCTGGTTAATTCGGAGCCCTTGTAATTTGATTTGATGGATGGTGGGAAGGGAGACTAGACTGCAAGACAAAAGGCTTGTGCTTTGGGTGATCCTTCCCAGGGTCACCGACATCAACCAGCTGTTTTCAGGCAAGAGAAAGATTTGTCTGCAAGGAGCTAACAGAGGACAGTGCAGGAGATTCTGGGAAAGTAGTGACCTTTAACCCTTTCCTCCTGTTAGCAGGATCCAGCAATAGGCTTGGAGATGTGAGAAAAAATATATTGCTTTTGAATGGGAAACGGCAGGTGCCCCAAATCTCCTTGTTAAAACCGACAGTAACTGCTTCACCTAAATGGCCAGTTGAGGTTTATGGTGTTTAATGTTAAATGAAGTTGCTGGAGAAAAGAAATGCAGGGCTCTGGCTGCATTCAAGAATGAGACAGGCTCCGTGTTTGATCCAAGCTTATAGGGAGCTGGTTTCTCCTCGAGACTCACTGCAGTAAGGAATCTGTCATTCTGGCTGCTACACAACAGCATCCTTAATCTAACCATTTGAAGGGATAAACCCACTCACTCCTAGAGCCCCAGGGAAAAACAATTCATGCCACAATTTTTTAAAAAAGCAATCCAATTAAGCCATCACAGAAACTGGCAACATCAACCATATCAAGGATGCATTTACCTGCACATCTTTCAACCTTGCACAGGCGACCGTGTGCTCATGAATACCCTTCCATCCATTTATGCAAATCAAATCAGATTGTCCTTCTGCAAGAGAATATAATTACACATAAATCTGGCATTAAATACGGTAACACTCAAAAACCAGTGGAGATGCTTTTCAGTCTGTTTCTAGGCATTTTGTAAGCAATTTGAAAGTCTGCTGAAAGTTGCCATGTTTCAGGGGGGAAAAAAAAGAGAAAAAGAAAGAAGGGGGGAAATTCAGGGGAAAGCTGCTGAATTAGAACGCCTAACTAGAAATGTCAACAGATGGTTGAAACTAAATATGGCTATTACAGGGGTGGTCAATTGTGGCATGAGCAGAGACCACTTTTATGCCCTGGGACATTCTGGTGTCTTCACAGGCTATCAAACAAACAAACAACAAAGCAGAACTTACCGTATTAACTCTAAATTCTCTATTCTTCTGCCAGGAATGAGGTATTTTTCAAGGGGATATATATATAAAAGAAATACTTTTGCCCAGTGGGCCATTTGTTGCCAAAGATCTTAAGGGCATATGGAGTACTGATAGTGGAGGAAGCTTTGAACGAAGATGTTGGCTGAGGCAAAGTTCTCTAGCCTGTACTGCAGAAGAAGGGATGGTATTTAAATCCAAGTAGCAGCCTAATACTGTAAATATCAGGTAGTGGGATGTTGGGGTTCAAGAAGGTCTTCACTTCTTATTAAATGGTTACATTGTGCCTCCAGGCACAGCAGGTTCTGTAGTGCAGTGGCATACAGGCTTTGACCAATCTTCTTACAGCAACCTCCTCTAAATTCCATTCAACAGTAGTGGAGATAATTCTCAATTATCAGAAAAGGGAGAGAACTGTGGTGAAGTGGCCCAATCTCTTCCTACTCTGTCTTCTCCATTTCAGCCTGTTTCCACACTCTGCTCTCCTGGAACTCAATTTTCACAGTCCAAGGGTTTCAAGGGAAAATCATGGCTTCCCATGCTGACTTATATTCCAGAGCATTAGTTACTTTGTCCATCTTCTTTTGAAAGCCTCTAGGATAGAGTTCCTCCACACAGTCCAGAGAAAGACTGGACACTTGGGCTTGGGAGTGATGCATTACAGCTAAAGAGGAATTAGGATCCACTTGCTACTTTGTCCTCCTTTTTTATTCCTTTGTATTCGTTCAGTTACAGAACAGAAAAACTCAAAAGAAGTAGGCTGCTTCTCCATCCAGGAGGGCACTCAAAGAGGGTCTTGCCTATCAGAGAGCAGAAATGGAAGGAGCTAACCAAAAATATTCACCAACACTGCAAAATACTCCAGAGCAGAATGGACACTAGCCCGTCAAAACTTGCACCATCATGGAGTCCAAAATATTTTGTAGGGCAGGCATTAACAGACCCCATAGCCAACAGCTTCCTACAGGTGCATAGGTTACTGTGCCATGATTGAAAAGCATGCTGAAAGCCAGTGGCAAGATCTGGGTGCACATCTACTCGACCACATCATCTCACATTGATGTAAAAAAATATCAATCATGGTTTAGTTTGGAGGGAGATGTACAGAAGATTTATTTAATCAGGTTTTCTATTTACATTTCATTTTCACATACTATTTTGCTACTCTATGATAACAATCCACTCAACACATGAACAGCCTCTTCATAGAAAAAGAAAAAATTCATTATAGAACAGTAGTGCATACATTATACTTCTGAAAAGCCAGCTTGTACTTTTAACACATTAACAGTTTGGAAGATTTGATCATTTGAATTTAAAAAGGTCAAGAGACGCATTCATGTGATTCTAAAATTTTGGTTAGTAGTCATTTTGTAGTGTTCTGGACTTGGTTTTAATGCTTTCTTCTAATAAAAGACAAACACTGGTGAAAGGCAAGGAGCAAAAAAACAGAAACAAAACAAAACAAACAGAATGAAAAAAGTTTTACAAAGGTACCCAACTTCCCTCATACAATCCTGGCCAAATATTCTACCCAGTGAAGAGGTGAAGGATGCCTCATGTATAAATCAAATCAGTAAAATGGCTAGCAAAAACCTTCCACTAGCTTACATTGTCTCTTTTGGTAAATGGTTTCAAAAATAGCATTTACTTGGTTACTAACATGTACAGATATGTGGAAATCTCGCTAAAATAGTGGGGCGGGGGTGGGTGGTGGGTGGGGAGAACAGGATGGAGGTGCCACAGTAATAAAGGGATACTGAAAGCCAAGCCTTTGCCCATCACCAGTGTATGTGCGTAGCTGTCCCAGTTTACAAAAGGTGTGCTTTTGCCAAGCCGAAGTTGGCAAAACGACTGCTGCAGCCAAGACACCTTCCAACGCAGAGAAAATGGAATTCAAGCTTAGGTTTGCAGCTTCTATGCGTAGGTTCCTCCAGTGATCAGTAACTCATAAGCAGGATCCCGACTCCTCCGGCAGAGCACAATGCAGGCACACAACATACCCAGCAGCTGCAGGGAAGAAATAAACAGAGTAATCAGGAGCATTATGTGTAGAACGTATTGGTCAGACCACCCATGAGCACTATTTCAGAGGAAGGAACTGGCAAAACCATCTCTAAGTATTCATAATCTAAGAAAAGTCTATAAAATACATGGGGTTGAAGCAAGACGACAGGCGACTTGAAGGCCTGTACGTATTGGCCATACAAAGGGATTTCAAGTCATTGTGGTTTCCTAGGAGCTTCTATCTACACAGTTTTATTCTGAGTTTTTCATTCAGAAAATATTATTTTCCATCCCCTTTATCACCCAGGGACCTAGAAACAAGTCCACAGTACTGTTTTAGCTAAGCTGTAGTGATCTGTGCTTTTACAGATCAGGTTTTGGCACTTTGCTGCCACAGCTCATAAACTTGGGCTTGTGATGAATGTAGAAAATGATGTACTCAGACATGCAAGCACACAGTTGTCGGTCACACAACTGTGACTGCTGCTGCTGCAGTGACAACTAAACAGGGCCTCTAACTTATATTAACTCTAAACCAAGAAGGGTTAAACAAACCTCATTTGATTAATTTGTGGAGGAGGAACCAATCATCAAAACATTTAGCCAGCTGAAGGTCATTTCTTTTTCTTTCCTTTGGTGATCTTGATTTTCTAGATACAGATGTTTGCAGAAACTTACTATTGGGAAAGCCTGAGCTGCCAGGAGCAAAATCTATTGCCTTGTCAACTGATAAAAATAAAATCTAGCCAAACATCCGGAGTGCAGTTTGCTCATAACAAATTTATACTAGAAAAATGTCACTACCAATGTGACAAATCTTCAACATCAAGGTTGGGGGATACCAAAAATTTGACAGATAAGAGGTTAAGGTAAAACCAATTTGTTGCACTGGTTGGTGTGTTTTTCCTGAGTAGTCATGCCCAATCTCACTGAACCAGACCACTGTTTCAATTATCAGTGTCTTCTAACTCTTGCAATTTAATTAATATTATAAATATAATTAATATTATAATTGTTTAATCTTGTTTTAAGGGGGGATTGTATATGTATATAATTGTATTTTTAACTGCTGTATGCCGCTTTGATTGCGCATGCAAAAAGCAGGATAAAAATAAAAGTTTTATTTATTTATTATGCAATCTTTTACAGCTAAATTAAAAGAACAGCTCATTGGTTTTCCACAGGAAGGAAGGTCAGGTCATTGGGCCAGAACTGTGTTCACCAAATAGTTTTAGAAAGGGAGAATGTCTGCAGAGCATTTCAAATTGGTCAGGTCAATTATTTCAGGACATGTTGACATTCTGTTTCTGATATGTCTTTGTGCTTAGTCCAATAAACTGTTTGTACAGCCTCTGAGGAAACAGAATGTGGACAAGTTTATAAATACCCGTGGCTTGCATGTTGATAGGATACAATTTAACGGCTGGAACATGTGTAAACTCTGATTTACAAGACATCAGGATCAAGAAAGAACAAAGAAAAATAGAAGAAATCTAAAATTTCAGTAGAAAGAGACTGTGAACTCAAACCTCTGTGCTGTATTTTGACTCCTACCTGGATGGCAGCAAATGCCAGCGCTGCCCAGATAACGTACATCATGATTTCTTGCAGCTTCTTTACAACCAAAGCCTCACATCCCTGAAAACCAAACAAGCCAGCAGTTCTGTTAAAGGAAATAGTCAAACATCAAGAACCTAGTAATTTTTCAAAGCTAACATTACATTTCTCAGATGCCTTCCTTTTGCAACTACGTCTTGAGTTTTTTGCACAGAAATGAGTTACTCATTGTGGGCATTAACCTATAAAGCAAGAATGGAACAGCTTTCCTCTAACTCAGGGGTAGCAAAAGCCATCCCTCCCAATGATGGTGGATCACAACTCTCAGCATTTTTAGCATGAACTATATGGGTTAAGGAACGAACTGAAGTCCAGCATCATTGGGATGATCTGGCAGTGTCCCCAGCTATGAGAAAGCAGCGGAAGAACCACAGTCAGCAGTACTGATAGTAGCAAGTCTCAGCATTTGTGACTCTTCTTTCCATCCTGAGACAAATGAAGGTGCTGGTGTCATTTTAGGATGGTCAAAGTTTCAGGGCAACTTTTAAGAGTGTAAGGATATATACATATGTTAAGCACTTGGGTCACTGGAGGAAACAGTGAGACTGCTCAGGCAATCAAGGGTATGCACATCCGGAAAGCTACCAAATACTTGAAGGATGTGACTCTGAAGAAGCAGTGTGTTCCTTTCCGTTGTTACAATGGTGGGGTTGGCAGGTGTGCCCAGGCCAAGCAGTGGGCCTGGACACAGGGGCGCTGGCCAAAAAAGAGTGAAGAGTTCCTCCTAAGCTCAGGGGTCTGGATGTAGATTCTCTGGTAATTGAACACATTCAGGTCAACAAGCCCCCAAAATGCGCAGGGCTCAAAATACAGGGCTCATGGCCGCATCAATCCCTATATGAGTTCTCCCTGCCACACTGAGATGAATCTGACAGAAAAGGAACAGATTGTCCCTAAACCAGAAGAGGAAGTTGCTCAGAAGAAGAAGATATCTCAAAAGAAACTGAGGAAGCAGAAACTGATGGCTCAGGAATAAATTTTCAGTTAACAAATAAAAATAAAATTCGAGAAAAAAAAAGAGACGCATGTTAAGCCTTATAAAGTTTCTAGGGTTTCTCTCAGCCTACCCTCACAAGGCCAATTTGACAAAATAAGAAATAGACAGATATATTAACCTCAGCATAAAGATCACTGGGACGACTCAAGCTTCCCGTACAATTGCTGATGGTCGCTTTACAACAGCTGAGGGGCACACTGTGGTTTTTGGTTTCTTTGAACCAGTTTGTCATCTCCCAATCACTGTAGTTGTGGATTCCACAGCAGTGCAGCTGCAAAAGAAGAGAAAAATTGACAAATGCATGGCACAAATCAATATATGCTCACTAACGGGAGAAATATTTAACAATGTACGGAAGTTCACACAGGCATATCTGTAGTGTGACTACCAACGTTATTCTTAACTAGTGGCTGAACTTGCTGTAAGGAAATGACATAACTTTTCATTTCTTGCCTTACTACAGGGCAAGTGGAATTTAATTTATGGGATCAAAAGCTTCCTTTGGCTTCATCTCACCCCTGAGCCTCATTTCTATTACCAAACCCAACCCCGCCAAGCATTGGAAGCTACAGCTGTATTGCTTCACTTTCTAAATCACGTCTTTTCAAAGCTTCTACTGCTCACAGAAATTGTGCACAAGGCTTGAGCAAAACTTAAATAAGAAGAATCCCACCACTCTTCTAGTACTTTCTTTATAGCCCCAGGCAGCTAACTACTTTACCAACTTCTCTAATAATGGCCCAAAGGAGGTCTGATGCTACTGTCACTGAGGTGATTTAACTTCTACATCCTTCAGTGAGAAAAACAAAGGGTGAAGGAAGACGGATTCTAGACACACATCCTCCTAAAAAGTTTTTTTGTCACATACAAGAAGTTGCTTTCTGTTGGCCTTCACTGGCACAGAAGAGGATAAAACAATTTTAAAACACTATACTACTGAGTACAATATTAGAAGTCTAATGCATCCATTTTGAAACCTCTGACCTTCAGAGATAGTTAGCTACTGAAGGCCTGCCTGGATAGTCTAAAGCTGGGGTCTTCCTCATGCGAGACATTTGCTCTGCCACCAAACAACGGGCTTTCTTTACCCCTTCCCAGAGTGCCTTTATCTACCTCAGAAACAACGAATATTATCATTTTTGAAGGACTCCCCCCCCGCATATGCCTGCAATTGGACAGAATTCTCCCTACAGGAAAGAAGTGGAATGCGCTACAGAAATAGAATGCACTCCAGAGCATGAAGCATGTATGAACAGATCATACAGTGCACTGTTCTGAAGATGGAACACCATTGGCATGTGTGCACAGTATAACAAGTTACTTCAGGGGTAGTTCTCACTAAGGTGATAAATTTAGGCTGTAGTATGTCTGGGCACGTGACATGGAATGATTCTCCTGAGTTAAAATTTTCCCTCACAGAGAAAGTGAGATGTCAACAGAAAAGGTTTGATTTTCTCCCAAGCACCAATGGCTAGGGAAAGAAAAATGCTGCTTTCTAGTATACAGAGGGCCATTTACCAAAGAAGAAGTGTACTGGTGAATTGTTTTACCTTCTTCCCTTTTAACTAAGCAGTTAGGCACACACTCCAGCTGTGTTTACACTGGCTCTCACCTGCCTCTGGACGTAATCAATTGCACGACTTGCAGCATCCGGGTTAGTCCCATTGTATGTGTCATACACTTTCTTGATACTGTGATTGACTTCAAACTCCACCTATTAGAACAAACATATAACATGGTTTCAATTCTTGACAGAAAGTATCTGGATTAGCGCCTAGGGAGCCACTATTCCCTTTAAGACTTGACTGTTTGGGATAGATAGAAATAGCTACTGCATACAGCTGGGTCTCTTAATTCCTTCTCAATGGAATATTTATAGCATTAGAGGTTTTTATCAAGCTCTCCTCTGGATGCCTTAGCATTTGTGCTCAAGAATATCAACCACCCTTTTGTTTTTTTAACGTGGCAGCACTTTTGGGTATCCTTCTGTTATATAGACCAATGCTACTCACTGGACTAATACTAGTCCATAAGCCAATGCAGGCAGCATACATCAGACAGTCTGAAAAGAACTGATATAGACAATTCTGTATGGAAAAGGACACTACCTTGTTGTCTCCCTACTGGACTTTTGAATGGATGAAGTATGTGACAATGGGTAGTGGGGCTTTGCAAGTGGCAAGACACAGAACTTTTCAAGTGGCAAGATCAGAAGCAGCTCTCAGGTGTATACACCTGCATGCCTCTCCGTGGGAATTCTTGGCTAAATCTGTCTTCATGTGAACAAAGAATCCATGTGTCTATGTGACAGTATCCATAAAGCACATTAAAATGGTAATATGTTGCCAAAGATGGGAAAGGTGGGAGGAGTGTGCGCCTGTGCTCCTCTTTCTCCTCCCACCCTTTATTCGGCTTCCCTCAGCTGGCTAAAGGGCAGGGGGAGGAAAAGGAGCATGTGCGCACACCAGTCCCGCATTCCCCCACATATTTCCTTTCCCCTCACTTTTGCTGGGGTCTTACACCTCTAACCCAGAGGAGACTTGACAGTGTATTATTCACTGTCCTCCAACTTTAGGCTTGCCACATTGTTTTTCTCAAGCTCTTTATCTCTCTGAAGATTTTAATTCGTCCTCTTGGCAACCATGCCACTCTTATTTGTGCATCCATAATCATAATCTGAACTTCCTGCAATTTTGCCTATCAAAAACCTTACAAAAGTCTAAACACACCTAATTACGTCAGAGTCATTTTTAGCACGTTAGAAGGGATATTTTACCTTTGCTCTGTAGATATAACCTAGGACCACCACCACGACTTCAGTAATAAAAACCAATAGGAGAATGATCACAAACTGCAAGACAGAAAAAACTTTAATGTAGGCAACATTCACAGTTTTGTAAAAATGTAACTCTTCTGTTGCTTGATTACCCCAAAATAACCTCATAAACATTCTTTGTTAATACTTAATATGACCACATCTCCACTCTATCAGTAATTTGAGGAAGCAAATACCCCAATTCAAAGAGACCAGAATAGCTTATCAAGGTTCAGGTAAGCACCGAATTTTTTATTATTATTATTATTATTATTATTCTTTATTGAGTTTTTTAAAATAAAGAAAGCACTGAATTTCAAGATCCTTTCATGTAAATGTAATGTGATATTCATAGTCAAACTACCCTAGATGATTCTAGTATCTGTTTAACACACACAGATGATTCTAATACCCATTTTAATGGATTTTGGCCCAGATAAAATTGTTAAATAGTATACTTGCAACAGGTAGTTAAATATTATACCAGCATCATGATTTGTCATCACAAATAAAAAACATGCCACATCTTGCTCTGCAGGAAGTATTTAAGGAATGACTGTTTTATTATTAGATTCTTGACATATAAACACTAATACTTCATGTAACTTTTCACACTTGGGAAAGCTACATTTGTCTTATGTTTCATTACTTTATTTAATAAGCTTATCCGCTGGAAAGTTTCAACAAGACTTCAAGTAAGCTGATAGGATTTCTTTGGACACTTTGCCTACAAACAATGTACCAATGGTTCACATTTTGAGGTGCATACATACAAACACATCCCAATCTTAAATTAAGTTCATGACAGTCATCGCAGGTAACAATCCATGTTTATAATCCAACCACAACTGTGAAGCATTAAAATCAAGTGTTCCTATTTGCCATGCTGTCTAACTTGTAGACCCTTCCAGGAGCTGATTAAAGTATTTACAAGCTGCAACTCAACCAGACAGCTGCCAATTTACAAAAATAGACACATGTAAGGAGGCCACATTTACCATCAGAGGCTGTGATATGATAAAGGGATAGTGAGGCCCACAGTGTTCTCAGAAACCAACTGTGCTGGCTGTTTGGTCTGTTCCTCCCCTTTTCCAAACTTTACAGAACCTCAGAATAAATGAGAGTTTTAGCCTGACTGGGTGTTGTCCTCCAAATGGAAAGCCAGTTTTGAAAGTTATACTATACACTTGAAGGTGTTCAAAGACCCAACTCCTAAGAAAGTTGTGAAATCTGGGGGCTTCAGTGTTTTCCCTTTTTTGTTTAGACATAAAGCAGGAACACGATTATACATGACTTTATCAGATCACAGTAGCTCAGTACTGTCCACTTTGTTAAATGGCTTTCTAGAGTTTCAGGCAGACATCCCTCAACATTCTTCACTATTAAATTCTTTTAACTCTAGACCTCAGGAACAGAACTGTTCTGCCACTGGCCATATAAAGCATACTGTTCCTGTTGCTTTAAATAAGAGCCAAGAGGTCATTTTAGCACTGCATCCCAAACATTGAATATCAAATCTCAATTATTTTACAGTGAGACATTACACTCAGCGCCTGTAAAATTCTAAGGAAATGCTCATTAGTTAAGTCAAACGCAAAACTCTTCCCTCACAAGAGACTCACCGTAGCAAGACCGCAGCGGCTTTCCCGAATTGTGGCACAGCAGCCAATCAGACCTATGATGAAGAGAAGTGTGCCCACTGCGATGATAACCACGGCAGGGATCAGCGTATAAACATCTTCAAAGAAGTGATCATAGTCATCATACGTGATGAAGACGTAGGCGCCAACGTAGCACAAGATGCCTGCTGCTGCCTGTAAGGAAATGAACTGTCAAGAGATCCTTCTGCTCCTTGTGTGGCACAGACAAAAAACATCCTTCTGTTCCTTGTGTATTGGCACAGACAAAAACATTTACCCACACCCCATACTGTTTTTCAGCCTTTGGCTCAGAAACTGAAGGGTGAGAAAGATAAGGATGGCATTCAATGTTATGCAAATCCAGGACTGCTATCACAACCACTTAAAACATTACATGCAATTACATGTAACTATGAGCCACAGCATACATTAGCATGAAAATGCTACTGGATCCTGCTCCAAGGTTTATTTGTTTTCAATATGCATGCCCCATTTTTTCTCTATGGAGCTGAGGGCAAGTAAATGGCTCTACTCCTGGCCACTTCACCCTCTTTATGCGCAACTATTTTAAATTTCACAGCCATAAAGCCAAGCCAAACCTAGAGTGTTCCAAATGAGGTTCTGCAACATCTGTGGGAATGTGCTTCACTTAGCCAATAAAATCAGTAGTACAGACTACCAGTGTGACACGATGCTTTACTGTTCTCCCACACCAGCGTCAAGAAACACTTCATCTGTTACTATAGTAGGAAAGCCTAACATTGCTGGAACGCAAGCAAGTTTACAAGCGAAGCTTCTGACTATAATGTTTTTCTAAAGAGGAAAGAGCCAACACCTAGTTTAAAGTATAGCTAGTATTTGAAGCCAAGTTGTCAATCACATTTGGAAACTACAAGTCAGGCATTCAGACATTTCAGAGTACCTCTTAAGAATCTAAGTGGCACATTTTAAACATTTCGGGACCTGACAGCTGAAGAGTAATTAAAATGGTGCAAACTGTCAACTGGGAATACGAACAGAAAATAATTCTGCCTCTGAATTACTATCATTACTTTGACCAGTCAGCTGAAATTCTCTCTCTCCTTTCAAACTGTTTAAAATTGAAAGACTATTGTGAAGTCCAAATCAAAAGGCAAAAAAGATGGTAAGACAAGTATAGTATGCTGCAGGTCCCAAGACAAGACTTAGGCAGTAAAATGGAAATAAGACTAATAAATTTCAGGGTTCAGAAAGAGTGTGTCCTCCCCACACTTCCTAGTTTTGTCTGAAAACAAGATAATTTTTCTTTTTCTGCTAAACAAGTAAGACAACATTAACATTTAAAAGAACAAGGATTAAACCAACTGGATCAGACCAAAGTCCTGTCTGATACAGAATCCTGTTTTTCTCAGAATGGCAAACCAATTGTTTCTGGGAAACCCAAACACAAGACATAAGACATCAAAAGTAAAAACCTCTTTCACTCCAATATTTGGAGGTAATATGTAGCTACTATGACCAGCAATCATGCTAGAATGATCAGGAACAAAAAGAAAATGTGCAATTCATAAATGCATTTCACCCTGAGGAACTCTAAGGGCCAAGATAAAGTAACAAAGATCTATGATGGTGAAAGAGGGGGAAGAAAAATAAAAATGTAGGAAAAGAGAACCCTAACAATGTCCCCATTCTCTAGTATTCACTGAGTCATGTTGCTGTGTAATCTGAACTGACTCTTCAGCATTAACAGACTCCTTGAACTGTACAAGAACAAAGCTCATACCAAGTTGCAGAAAGCTCCTTCCAAGATAAAATTATGCAACTCAAGGCTTCAATGAAAAAGGGCACCCAGAGAACTCCGCAGATCAATACATTTATTGATGCGTTTCAAGCAGCTACAACTCAGTATTCTGCCTCAGGGGCCCATCTCTCTCAAAACGGTGTTCCAATTACACTTGTTTGGTTCTGATGGGAAAAAGAGAACATTAGCTGCATTCTCAGGTATCAATCATAGTAATAATTCATAGGTTCAGGTACCAATGAACTTTATCTTGTTCTTATCATCTGTGCAACACTATGTTTAATATACTATGGTGAAACAAGAAATTGGCAGAACTTAGGTACACATGCCCCAGGTATTAATGAATGAGTTAACTGTTTTAGAGCTGTTTTCTCTACTGTAGCCTTGTACGATCTGTGGTTCAATACATATAGAAAGGAAAGGCGATGCTGCTGTGAAACAGTAAGGTGCCCAAGAAATCAGAAAAAAAACCCCCACAGATGTTTTGCTACAAATCCTCAGTTCCACTGTTTAAGGCTCAGGTGTATTTATCACTTCCAAGTTTGTGACGAAGCAAGGATCATGTTTTGTGAAATTGTACTGAGAGTAAACTGAGCTGATGGAGCTTCAAAAATCCTAAGCTCATATATGCTGACAAATGTTTCTGGAGGGGCACATGTTCTCAATCTATAATACATGTGCCACGCATGCCAATCTAATGAAAACATGAAGAATTTGGGCAGAATAGATTAAATTTGAATAATTACGTGGCAAGTCTTGGTATGATTTCCTTCAACTTTATAAGGAGCAGCAAATTTAATTATTGTGTGTTAATAGGGGCACATCATTTCAACTGTCCTGAGCATTCTGCCAATGATGGCACAATCCTATTTGATAGGAAGAACCTAGTTTCATTGGGTAACACGACAGCAGATGAACTGCATCATTTTCCTCAACCCATGTCTGAAATAGTCCATTTAAACACTCTACCTTTCTTGTATGGAAAGAAAAATAGATTGGAACCTTGTGAAAACACAGAAAATGTAGTAACTAGGATTCGAGGGGGGAGTGCCATCAGGGCTCTGCATTTTAATCTTTGCCTAAAGCTAAATACCAGCATTACCTAGTGTGCAACAACCTTAATTTAAAGGCCCAACCTACAATTATTTTGGCAGGCCCCATTGCTAAAAAATATATAGCAAAGGCAGCTGATGTGGCATGCAACTCTTTAAAACTAGTTCTCAAAAGATATGGGCCAAGTGGTAGGCACCTTTGGTTAACTGCATTTCTAAAATTCTCAGAGAATAAGGCAATGTGACTACCTTCCAGCAATGCAGACATGGAAATAGTACTGGCCTTTACACAACATCCATACAGCACAAAATCAATCCCACAGCTCTTCAACTTTTGTTTTCCCAGCCTCTTCATTCTTGCTCTGATATAACGTTATGAAAAACCATTTTTAAATTCAATGTCCTGCTTTGCCATCCTTCTGAAATCTTTAAACTATCTGTTTGTTGTTGTTGACTTTGACCTATGGTGACTCCTATCAACGAGAGACATTCAAGTCACCCTGTCATATTGGGCTTATTTATGTTTAGAAACCTTCAAATGACTTTCCTACATGAAATGTCATCTAATTTGCTCCAAAATCACCTTCATGATCTAAAAACAGAACCAGATGTTCTTGTAGGAGCGAGTGTCTACTTTTGCAAAGGCACAAATCTTATCTGGAATGTTTTCTCCAACAGCCAAAGAATATGTAATCACGCAGAAGTTGTCTAATCAGAGTAAAAGAAAGCTACTGCATGAAAATACCAACATCATAAACATGTCACGAGATAGTATTTTAGCAAGCTTTAAGTCAAAAGACGGATAATAAATGGCATCTAAACTGCTATGTTAGTACATGAATCTGCTAGACATAGTAGCCTGTTCATCTGGAAAGAAAGCTGGTCAGTCTCAAGCACTTGCCACTGACAGAAAGTAGAATCAGATCAATGTTATAACTTCTTTCCCCAACTAAACCATCTCCCTGACAAATGTTTTTAAATAATATTTCCAGGGATGAGAGATTATTTCTCCCCATGAATCAACAATGGAACAAGCCCATCTTATACCTGCATTACCTTAAACTTACACTTCACAGAAAGACATGAACAATTACCACCAATAATTACAAAGCTCCAGGATTATGTCATTAACTTATTTGTTTGAGATTTAAGTGCTACAAACTGACATTTAGTATTCCACCTCATACTAAAAAAATTAAATGAAAATCCGCAATGCATTTTTACTTCCATGTCTCCAGAGGCTAAAGCTGGCTGACAATTTTACAGTCTTCTCCAAATTATTAAAACAGATATTAATAAACCCATGTATGTCATACTATCACACAAAAAGTGGAAGTAAGGCAAGAAAAAAAGGATAAGGAGATCTACCAAAGCATAGTATGCAATGCTGAACAGCCTAGCAGTTAGAAACAACCTATCTTTTTACAAGCACTATTTATAGCAATGTTATTTTTGTTTATAATACGGTATCTCCAGTCTGCAGTCCTTTGAAAGGCTAATATTTTAAACAGCTGGGATAATGCACTGGCCTTAGAGTAACTTGATCAGTTACCCATCAATTCTGAAAGGTGTTACTGTATATATTATGTTCTTAAATACCACTCCCTTCCCTTAGGTCAGGTTTTCCTGATCTCAGGTGCATGGTTTACATCCTGCCAACTTCTCTACGTTCCAAAGATGCTGGATGAAATGCTGCTCCACTAAACTACAAACACCATTTTAATATCAGTGTGATGGCAAATGCAGAAAATTCAGATCAGAAACAAAGCTGCTTAGTAATGCTTAACTTTAAAAAAAAAATGGCTACAGATCCTTGAGACATAAACAAATCATGTATGATGCATACGTGTCCAGTACACTGAGCATTCTGGTCTGTACTGGGACGTATAGACCAGAGTGCTCAGTTTACTGGCCATGTATGCGTCATACATGAATTGTTTATGTCTCAAGGATCTGTATCCCTTGGTCAACCATTCTTACTTCTCCAGTCTGGAACTTGCCTCTTTCCAATCTTTCCCAGAAGATGAGACAGTGGGTTATTGCCCTTTCTTCAAACTATGGGGAGCAATAAGCTGAAGAAAAGTGATGAACCTAAACTGGAGAGAACAGTATACTCCGAACAGGCTCCCTAAAAGTGACTGTCTGAAATAGATTCCCAGAAACCGACTGCATCTGCTGCCTTAACCTCCCCCTTTGCACATATCCATTATTCATAAACACTCCTAACAAAGGAACACATTTAAAGAGAGAAAATAGTATGGAATATGTTTCAGACATCTAAAAAGAAAAGCCCTGCAGCAATTTAGTGGCAGCGCACAGCTCAAAAACCAGACATCTGTAACCGGAAGAAAATTGATTTTATTAGTCTAGTACGCAGCTATTTTCGGGCACCCTTGTGCCTTGTTTTAGTGACCTCCTTTCCGACATAAAATTTCAATCCTCTAAGTGAGCTCTCGTTTAATGCAAGGAGTTCCATTACTTTCTGCCTCTCCCACAAATATGCACACACATTTGGGTGCCAGATTAAGGCCTAAGAGGGCTGATCTGCTCCGAGGATGAGCCAAAGCCTGGCACAGGCGTGCAACTTTAATAATGACAAGTCCCTCCACCTTCTGTTGTTCACCCCAATGGAAGCTCTGCTCCTCAAGGCAAGGTTTTTTGGGATGGTGGGTGAGGGCAGCAGGAGGTACTAAGGTTACAAGGAGAGAGAGAATGGATTATTTAAAAAGATATTTTGGTCGTGTTTCTCAAGACACAGATGAGCTCATACTTTTGAATTAAATCATTTCATATGCTGAAGTAAATCTGATCTTGCACACCTAGAATTTTTGTTGTTAACTGCCCTCAATTTCGACCCATGGCAACCCTGTGGATGAGATGTCTCCAGGACTCTGTCCTCCACTGTTCTGCTTTAGATCCTGCAAATTCAGGCTTATGAACTCCTTCATAGAGTCCATCCATCTAGAATGTGGCCCTCCTCTCTTTCTGCTTCCCTCCACCTTTCTTAGCTTGGATGTAAGACCACAGTCATTCAGAGCCAACATATGAGCTAAATATACAATATACAGCACTACTGATCCTTGCCAATGAGTCTTCCCTTCTCATGATGCCTCTCAAATACAACCTCAGTTTTGCCATCTTGGATTCCAGGGAGAGGTCAGGTTTGATCTGCTCTGGGAACCATGTGTCTTTTTGGCTGTCCCTACAAAGAGAGTTTCCTAAATTGGTTAGGAGACTGATTCTATTACAAACAGGCTTTCTTCCCTACTCCAGCCATGGCTGGGCTTTCACCTCCAAACACACACACACACTGCTCTTTGTCCCCTGTCACATCTATTTCACCAGGGAGTGTGACAAGGACACAACTGAGAGATGTGCATGCTAGAGGTACTGCTGTCCTAACACTGTCCTTCTGATGAACCAGGAAGATCCCTGTGGAAACTTTCCGAGGAAATATCGAATACTAGTTAATCCCCTCCCGTCCTTCCAAAATCCCTTTGCAAGTTTTTTGTGGGGGCTATGTGGCCACGTTCTGGAAGAATTTATTCCTGACGTTTCACCAGCATCTGTGGCTGACGAAAAGACAAGAATAAACTCTTCCAGAACATGACCACATAGCCCTGAAAAACCCACAAAAAACTATGGATGCTGGCCGTGAAAGCCTTCAACCCCTTTGCAAACCTGGCCCCTGCCCAAAGTAGGCTGTTTCTGTAGGTGTGTTTTAATTCCATAGCACCCAGGAATGTTGACATTTTCATTATTCCCTACAAGGAGAACTAGTTCATTATTAATTTTAACCACTGCGTCCAGAGACGCTTCTCCATACAGGCCAACATGGAGAGAAGAGCTGCCAACCATGGTTCTCGGCAAGGCCAGGTTATCCCTGCCCATGAAAGGCTGAGCGAAGCTCACTTCCTCCCTGCCAGGCTGGGTGGAGTTGGACATGAATCGGAGAACGTGTGAAAAGGAGCTCTCTTTCTGTTGTTTGCTGTTGTGTGCCTTGAATCATAGAGTTGGGAGAGACTTCAAGTGCCATCCGGTCCAACCCCCTTCTGCCATGCAGGAGCTCTCCATCAAAGCATCCCCGACAGATAGCCATCCAGCCTCTGTTTAAAGACCTCCAAAGAAGGGACTCCGCCACTCTCTGAGGGAGCGTCTTCCTCTGTTGAACAGCTCTTACTGTCAGGAAGTTCCTCCTAATGTTGAGCTGGAATCTCTTTTCCTGGAGCTTCAATCCACTGCTTCATTGTCCTATTCTCTGGAGCAGCAGAAAACAGGTTTGCTCCTTCGTCCCATCAAATATATAAACAGGGTTATCATATCCCCTCTTAACCTTCTCTTCTCCAGGATCAAGCCATTTCTGACTTATGTTAACCCTAAGGTGAGCCTATCACAGGGTTTTCTGGGGCTGAGAGAGTGTGACTCGACCAAGGTCACCCAATAGGTTTCTATGGCCTGAGCAGGGATTCAAACTCTGGTTTACAGGATCATAATAAAAGCTGCATCCACACTGGAGAAATAACCTGGTTTGGCACCACTTTAACTCTTTCTGGCTCAAGGCTATGGAATTATGGGAGTTGGAGTTTGTTGTGGGCCCAGAGCAGAGCTTTTAACAACAACAACAACAGAAGGATCCATCCCTGAGATTTTAGAAGAAAAGTGTTATGCAAATATGATAATGATTGATTATGATGACAATCATAATATTAGTAACAGAAGGAACAATTCCTGAGATTTGGGGGGGGGGGAAAGTAGGAGGAGGAGGAAGGAAGGAACCATTAAGTAGTAACAACAACAACAACAACAACAACAATGGAAGGACCCATCCCTGAGATTTTGGAAGGAAAGCCAGATATAAATATAAATATAATAATAAGAATAGTAATAATAGAAGCACCCATTCCTGAGATTTTGACAGGAAAGCCATATACATATACATATATATATATATATATATAAAATAGAAGGCGCATTCCCTGAGATTTTGGTAGAAAAGCAGAATATAAATATAAATATAAAAATTGTAATAATAGAAGGTCCCACCCCTGAGATTTTGGAAGGAAAGTGGGATATAATAATAATAATAAAAAATAGAAGGACCCATTCCTAAGATTTTGGCAGGAAAGCCAGGTATAATAATAATAATAATAGGACCCATTCCTGTGATTTTGGAAGGAAAGCCAGATATAATAATAATAATAATAATAGAAAGACCCATCCCTGAGATTTGGGAAGGAAAACCAGATACAATAATAGTAATAATAATAGAAGCACCCATTCCTGAGATTTTGGAAGGAAAGTGGGACACAAATATAAATATAATAATATCAATATAATATGATAACAATAATCTGATAATAATATCGTATGATAATATATAATATATTATTATTATTATTATTCTCTTGCTGAGAGGCCAGCGCCTGCCTCTCTCTCTCCTTCCTCTTCATACAATATTATCAGATTAATGTTATCATATTATATTGATATTATTATATTTATACTTGTGTCCCGCTTTCCTTCCAAAATCTCAGGAATGGGTGCTTCTATTATTCTTATTCTTATTCTTCTCTTGCTGAGAGGCCGGCGCCTTCTCTCTCTCTCTCTCTCTCTCCTTCCTCTCAGAGAGACAAAAGAAGAGCCACCCGGGTCTTCTCAAGGGCTCTCTCTCTCTCTCTCTCTCTCTTTCTATGAAACGCACCCAGAAGATGAGGTTGAGGAAGACGAGGACGGTCTTGGAGGAGGTGATGCCGCACTGACCCATCGCCAACGCCGAAGCCTCTTCCTCGGCCGCCCGGGGCTCCTCTCTCAGTCTCTTTCTTCTTCTGCCGCCGCCGCCGCCGCCAAGAAGGAAAGACGGAGCCAGAGCTCAGCTGGCCTTCCCTGGTGGCTCCTCCCCTCAAAATGGAGGAAGAGGAGGAGGAGGAGGAGGAGGAAAGGGGCTTAAAATGGCCGACGCCCCTATCACGTGACGGGGGAGGAGGAGGAGGAAGAAGATGGCGGGCGGCTGCGTCGTCATGGCAACCTGACAGGGAAAGAAAAAAAAAAGATGGCCGGCCGCCGCGTCACGTGACGGAGGGGTGTCTAAGATGGCGGGCGGCTCCGTCGTCATGGCAACACGATTGATAGACGGGGTTTAAAACCAAAGATGGCCGACGGCCGCGTCGTCACGTGACTTAGGAGGGTGGCTTAAAAAAGGCCCTAATAACAAAACCACAATAATTATATTTATTTATATAATAATAATAATACTTTATATAATAATAATAATAATATATTTATATAATAATAATAATAAAAATAAATATATAAACGAGAGAGCGTCGTCATCGCGCGACGGCTCTCTCTCTCTGAGGGAAGGAAAAAAAAGATAAGAGACGGCGGGTTTTTTTTTTACCTCAGATCGGGATTCCGCGCGAGTGCGCATGCGCAGAAAAAAGGCGGGAAGGGTGCGGCTAGGCTTAGAACGCTTTGTTCGGTTGGAGGGCGGCCATTTTGTCGCCCTTGAAGTTAGCCTGACTTTTGGGGTTTTTTTTTCCTGCAGCCTGTTCTTGAATTTAATAATAATAATAATAATAATAATTATTATTATTATTATTATTATCCCACTTCTCCCTATGGATTGAGATGTGTTACAGTAAAAATAAATAAAAGCACATAACAAAACATAATACATTAAAAAAATTTAAGGTGGAGGGCGGCCATTTTGTCACCCTTGAAGTTAGCCTGACTTTTTTTTCCTTCTTCAGCCTCTTCTTGACTTAATAGTAATAATAATAACAATTATTATTATCCCACTTCTTCCTATGGATTGAGGTGGGGTTACAGTAAAAAGAAATAAAAGCACATAACAAAACATAATACATTAAAAAAGATTTCAGGTGGAGGGCGGCCATTTTGTCACCCTTGAAGTTAGCCTGACTTTGGGGTTTTTTTTCCCTTCTTCAGCCTGTTCTTGACTTAATAGTAATAATAATAATTATTATCCCACTTCTTCCTATGGATTGAGGTGGGTTACAGTAAAAAGAAATAAAAGCACATAACAAAACATAATACTTTTTAAAAAAGAAGACTTCAGGTGGAGGGCGGCCATTTTGTCACCCTTGAAGTTAGCCTGACTTTGGGTTTTTTTTCCCTTCTTCAGCCTGTTCTTGACTTAATAGTAATAATAATAATTATTATCCCACTTCTTCCTATGGATTGAGATGTGTTACAGTAAAAAGAAATAAAAGCACATAACAAAACATAATACATTAAAAAAGATTTCAGGTGGAGGGCGGCCATTTTGTCACCCTTGAAGTTAGCCTGACTTTGATTTTTTTTCTCCTTCAGCAATGTTTTGACCTAGAATTGGAAGCATGGATTTATATATCTGTGGTCCAAAACACGTTGTTATGAGGAGAATGTGGGACAAATTTAAAAGGGAGAACTGAATAAAAATATTAAAATAAAAATGGATTTGAAGTCTTTTATCTTTTTGGTTTCAGCTTTCAAAAAACTGAACTAGCTTTGCTAATAGCCAGAGATAGGACACATCTGTTTAGGGCCTTTCTCAGGTTCTTTAAGGCTGCATCCGCACTGGAGAAATAACCTAGTTTGGCACTGCTTTATCTCTTTTCTGGCTCAAGACTATGGAATTCTGGGAGTTGGAGTTTGTTGTAGGCCCAGATCGGAGCAGAGCTCGGCTCTGGGCCCCACCACATATTCCAACTCCCAGAATTCCACAGCCTTGAGCCAGATAGAGCTTCTAAAGCCACACGACTGTTTTTGTGGCCACAGACTTAACTGGCTACTCCTCTGATATCACAATTTTACAAGAGTCATTTTTTATTTTATTTTTTCACAGGTTGCTCCGTGGTTTGCTTCACCGGTTTGTTAAATGTGTAAAAAGTATTACTGCAGTTTCTCGTCAATTACAATTAAAATACTTGCCGCAGCGATCTAATGAGTCTGACCTTCATTCTTTTTTTTTGCACAAATTAAGTCTCTGGTTGAGAAAATATATCTTAATGATCATTCTGATACATACAGCTTGTCCAATTAAAATGGAAAGATGTATGATTCATAATGTTTGGAATTATAAGAACATGGAATCCCCCCCAGCTTGCTTGTTCTCTTCTCACTATGGAAGGGAAAACCAGGGCAAATGTATTCTTTCACAACCAAATAAGCTTTTAAAACATATCTTACTTAAAAATAATCATGTTACTTGTGTTGATATGTCCTTGGGCTATTTTTCTAGCCTAGGAAAATGGTGAAATTCAAGAGAGAGCTACATTCCAATCCATATATTATCCCATGAGATCAGAGTCAATATAATTTCTAACCTAGAGTCACACATTGTGTGCGTGTGTGTATACACATATACACATACATACCCCACATCCAACCTTTAGTGTGAGACGAAACAGTTATGTCTGCTAGAAATTTGTACATGCTCCTAGGTTTTACCCTCAACTTATCCGCGGGTCATATCAAAATCTACAATTTTGGCCCCAAAACCTGCCCCAGACTTATACACGTGGTCGACTTATAGTTGAGTATATACAATACATTATACAACACAAATGTAGAATATTCACCATTAAATGCATTCACATATTGAAACCCTAAAGTCTAAGAGCCTTATCACACTCGATGAATCCTGGGCAAAAACAGGATTTAAAAGTAGAAAAAAACTGCAAATGGGGAATATTTTTCAGGCAATGTTTCTTCCAAAGAGCAATAACGCAAAAATAAAGCAAATAGGAAGTCAGCAAAAATGATACCTTTTTACTTTCGAGAACTTCCAAAAATAAAAAGGCGTTGTTTTTGTCAACTTTCTGTTTGCTTTATTTTCACGTTATTACTCTTTGGTGCAAATGCGTCTGAAAAACTTCCCACATTTGTGGGTTTTTTTCTACTTTTGAATCCCATTTCTGTGCAGGATGGTGATAAGGCTATAAGTGAAAAAGAAGGGAAATGAAGTGAGTGTGTGTATGATTTCAGCCTAAAAGTTGGCAGTAGCTCATCTTTAGTGTTGGGGGATTAGATTCTTTGTATATGATCAGACTGACTGTTGCTACCATTTTCGCTCCTCTGTTTGTATAGCTTTCCCTGTTTTGTTTCATTACTGTTGGGTTATAACTGGATTTGTGTTCCAGGAGATATCTTCCGACTGTTTTCTTCCTGTAGTGCCTGTCTGATCAGAAATAAGAGCATTATTCCACTGAGGGGGAGGAGATGAAGCATCACATTAGAGATCACCAAAGGAGAAAAAGCGGGTCATGGCATTGCGGTGCCAAGAATTCCCTCTTGTTTGGATGACTGCTCTTTGCGGGCACTCGACTGCTTTCCGAAAAGTCCTGAAGGGGCTAAATAACTCATTGCACTTTGCTGGATTTTTGTTCAAGCACAATGGGATACAGCTAAACGCTGTTTCTATGCATTTGGGGAGGATGCCAAATTGCTCAAAGGGAAAAGTAGGTGCCAATCTGCCTAGTTATGTAATTAAACATTTATCACAAAGAGAGGAAAGCATCCAAATATCCCAGTCCTCCTGGTATTCTGGGAGATTGAAAAAGTCCTCTGGAGTGGCAAGTTAATGAAGATAATTCTCTTCACCCACAGCAGTAGTTTAAATTATTTTGTACAATAGAAAAAGAGCCCTTTCTCCCTACAGAGTTGCAACACTATGATTCCACTCGGGTCGAGCATTCCTGATGTTTCATCTAGCCTTTAGGAGTGTTGTTCTTGTTGTATGCCTTGATGTTCCGCCAACATCTGTGGCTGGCATCTTCAGAGATGCCAGCCATAGGCTGCTGGTGAAACGTTAGGAATAAACTCTTCCAGAACACAGTCACATAGCCCAAAAAAACCCCTACAAAAATTATGAATTGGCAGCTATGGTCCCACTGTATTTGATAGTAGGTCTAACTACCCTAAGAGCACTAGATCCTCTCTGATCTTGGGAGGAAAGCAGGGTTAGCCTTGGCTAATATTGGATGGGAGCCTGCCAATGAATACCAGGTGCTGAAGACTCCATTTTAGAGGAAGGAACTGTCAAAACCGCCGCTGACGCTGAGTATTGCTTAAGGAAACCCTGCAAACTTCATGGCATTGCCATGAGTTGACAGGCAACCGGAAAGTACGTATTTCATGATGAAAGAACAAGGTGAGGTTATAGTGCAATCCCTGGGATGGTTGAGGGGGAATCCAGCAGCCCCTTTCCTTCCAATGTTCATCGTCTCAAGCAAAAAAGAGAGGAGTTGAGCGTGGAAGTGTCCCTGGCGGGAGGCTTCCCATTATTTCTGGAATTAGTTGCTTGACCTACTTCCCCAAACAAAGGGAAATTCTAGAGCTCACCCTGTGGGGATTTTGTTTCTTTTGGTTGGGTGAGCACTGAACTGGAGATGTATAGCGTCTTTGTAATTCTTGCTTTCTTTCCAAGCAGAGCATAAGTGGAAGAAAGTACATTACTTCAACAGTACTGCTGGCCTGAGAAAACCAAGTCTGTCCTCTTTTCGGCACCACTTTTTCTTTAAAATGGGTTGTCACAATTGTTAGTTTTGCCGCATAGTTGCACTCTTCTCGGGCCTCGTTCCCACTAACTTTTAAACCAGATCGCAAACGGTTTGAAATGGTTTAAATGACCCTTGTTCACACTTGAACCGAATTTCTGGAGTGATTTGGAGAGGGGCCCATGCGCTAGACCCATTCAACCCGTGTCTTTTTGATGCTGATTTTTTCCACATATTTTTGGATAAAAAGATTCTGCGCAAGTGTGAACCAGATGCGGAACGGAATCAATTTAAAGGTACCTTTTGGCAGGCTGGAGTGGGTCCATTTTGAATCGATTCATTTGTCAATGTGAAGCACAAGTGGGTTATTTTATTTTGTTCTGCAGCAAGAAAATGTGATCGGGGCAAATGTAGTGTGAACCATGCTCCGCTGCCAAACCGATCCATCAATTCAGATCGTAAAGCAATTTATTTGTAAGTGGGAATGTGGCCTTTTAGAAGTAAGTGGGGGAGAGAGGGGAAAACCTTTAAGATTACTTAATAAGTTTTAATATTGTGATAAGTTTTAAAATAAGGTGGGGGTTTTTTGTGGGTTTTTCAGGCTACATGGCCATGTCCTAGAAGAGTTTATTCCTGACGTTTCGCCAGCATCTGTGGCTGGCATCTTCAGAGAAATAACTAAAGACAACAGATAAACAGTAAACCTTTCTCTGAAGATGCCAGCCACAGATGCAGGCAAAACGTCAGGAATAAACTCTTCTAGGACATGGCCACGTAGCCCGAAAAACCCACAAAAAACTTATTTAAAAACTTATCACAATATTAAAACATATTAAGAAATCTTAAAAGTTTTCCCCTGAAATAAAGATGCTGGCAGCATCTTTCCTAGATGTAAGTCTACTTCTGCAGATGCATTAGTAATACATCAGAAGCAATGCATTTGAGGAAGGAGACTTAAGTCTACGAAAGTTCATGCTGCCAATTCAATTTCTTTCTGTTAGTTTCAAAATGGTTACAAGATCCCTCTACTCTACATATGAAATACTGCTTAAATAAATTCATTAAAACCAAACCAATTTGCTTTTCATCTTGGGTCCCCTAGATGGCAACCTAGGGATACGTTTGGAATGGAGGCAGATTTTGAGGAGGAAAATATAGCAGTTTCTAGACAGGGCTACTTTGTTGGGAGATAGCAGTGCTCGTTTTGGTAGGTCTGTTTTGTAATATCCCAGTGATGTTTTTGTTGCCCCAAACTGTTTTCATGCAATTCCTGGGACCAGCGGCAACATTTCATCAAACCCGCAGATGTTTGGGAGAGAGGGATAGTTGTCTTCTCTGATCTTTTTTCCTTTTAAAAATATTCTTGAGAGTTAAAGTACATAGGTGAAATGATATACACTGTTGGCTTTGATGTTTGCAGATTTATTTGCGGTTTTGATTCATATGTTCTATCTAGGAATCTCTAGGTCCTCCGGCGGTGACCAGAGTTGTGCTGGAAAACATAGAAGTTCCTAGAGAAAACACTTCTCTGAGGAAATAGTCTTTATTCTATGAAAGCTCATGCTGTCACTTTCTTTCTTTCAGTGAGTTTCAAAGATGCTACAAGATCTCTCTACAGATTGATTCTATGGACTAACATGGCTATATCTTTGAATTTAAATAAATGTTTCCTTTAGCAATGGTCCCATTGGGTGATCTTGCTTATTTCATTTGCAATACCTCATCTGGAATGCCTCACTGACTACAAAGATTCAGGTGTACTCAATGTTCAGATGTATAAAGAAACTTGCAGATGATGTGTGGCCATGTTTGCACTTCTAATCTACTTGGCCAAAGGTGTGCAAAGAATTGTAACAGGTACAGATAGAAGAAAATTAGGAGAAAGACAACAGGTACCAGGCCATTTAGCTGGACTTGCTACTTCATTTCCACACACAAAGGATTTTGAATTTGAATTGACATCCCCATATACCAGTGGCATATCTATTTCTGTCCCTGGTTTCTACTCAACTAAATGCATCTGAAGAAGTAGACCTAAGCCTAGGAAAGCTCAAGCTGCCAACTTCTTTCTTTCTGTTAGTCTCAAAGGTGCTACAAGATCTCTCTACAGACTGAGTCTACAGACTAACACAGCTATATCTTTGAATGCTATCCCTATGTGCAGGAGTGTTACTAAGGGCGTGTGGGTTCAGACTGCACCAGGTGGTACTGTAAGGGGGGGATAATACCACTGGTCCCCAAACATCTGCCTTTTGGCAGAAATAGACTGTGGCATCCAGCCGCATCCCTTTAAAATGCTGAAAAGATGGTGTCAGTGGGGCGAGGCTCAGTGGAAAGAGAAAGGAGAAGCCCCAGGTGTCACTGTTTTGTGGATTTGGGATATTCGTGTACTTTGCTACATGGCCAACATAGCTACCCCTGGATCTGTTTACCTACCCATCGCAGAGCAACAGCATCACAAATTAAGACTGTGAGCATGTAATTTTAATCGACGAGAAGCTAAAGCTTGGGGAGACTGACAAGTCAATTTGCATCGCTGCTCAAAACGCTAGGAACGTGTTTACACAAGTCTCATCATTAGCAGGAAAAATAAATGCCGCACTTGTTAATTACTGTCTCTCATTCCACTCAATGAGTGCTTCCCCCCCAGCCCTCCTTTCCTAACTGGAGAAACTCAGAAAGCAAAGTTTTAAACAAAACCAGCGCAGATCAAAAAAATAAAAATACGGGTGCAACCCATTTATGTCAAGCGCAACAGAGCTACTGCTGCGCCTCTGGGAACAGGGGATGCAGTGTCCTTTCATTTGATCTGCTTGACTGGTTTCTCATTCTGTGCCTTTCATCATTTTCCCAGGAACGTTTTGTATTTTTAGAGACGCCAGCAACAGCATCATCTGGAAGCAAAGGATGGCATTTTAGGTATTTTAGAATCGGGAGGCCGGTTGGCATCGCTTAGAGAAAACAAGATCTGGGTCTCTACCAGGTAAGCTAGCTAGCGGTCACCACCAAATCCATGGCATTGAATTGCAATTATAATATATGCATGTATTTGATGTGGTCCCTCCATATTTCCTGGGGTTAGGGGTGAAGGACCCCCATGAAAAACCTGCAAAAAACCCCCAAACACTATTTTTATCTGAGAGAACAACTCTCTAGCAATCTCCAGGTCCTCCACTGCATGGTCTATGGTCAACATTTGCCAGAAGTTGATCGTAGAACGATGCTGGAGGACCTACAAATGCCTAGATAAGTGTTTTCTACAGGGACTTTTACATTCTCCAGCACAATTCTATGGTCAACTTCTGGCGGAATTGCGCTGGAGGACACAGAGATTCCTAGAGAGAACATATTAATAAAAACCACAAATAATCAAATTCACAAAAAATATGGAGAGCCAACTGTATAAGAGGAGACCTACTAGTGGATTGGACCTCTTACCTGTTGAGGAGCAGGAGATCAAGATGTCCTGGTAGATCTCTTGGGGATTTCAAGGAATGTACTGGCAAGAGATTCAGTTGTTTTAACAGCAGCAGGAAGTGAACATGTTTTCCCACTCAAGCTCTTGCTGTGTTCCTTCAAGCAGTTTTTACTTTTCACTTATGGTGACACTATCATGGAGTTTTCTTGGCAAGGTTTGCTATGAGGGTTTTTTGTGACTGCCTTCCTCTGAGGCCAAGTGTGTCACTTGTTGAAGGTCACCCAGTGGCTTTCATGGCTCAGCGGGGATTTGAACCCTGGTCTCCAGAGACGTAGCCCGGTGCTCAAACCACTATGCCATGCAGGTTTTGGGGTGCTAAAAACTGCTGCCCAACATCACTTGAAGGGCTGAATAATTCCCATTGTCACTACCATTTTTTCCTCCTTTCTTACGATGCAAATAGCTTCTCAGTTTGGACAGTCAGAGCCCCTGGGGTCACTTATCAAAGGAAAATGAGACGTGAGTCTGCCAAGTTGAAATTCATTTAAAGGAAAATAAGAAAATTACTCGGGGTAAGTACTACAGTGAATTGCATCCCTGAGTGAAGGGCGAGAAGCAAAACAGAAGGATAGACTTTCATCCTCCACCTTTGTGTCTGAAGGAGTAAGAATGAGAAGTAATCACCTGTTATACCCATAGCACTAAAATTTGGTCAGAGTGATTGGAGAAAGGGCCTATTATCTCATCTGCCTTCATTACCCTGGAAGCAACCATATACTTTGAGGAGACGGATCTTAAGAGCTGTGCATTGTGCATGGATAAAACCAGCTGTATTGGATGATATTAGACAGCTGGCTTGATCACTGGACAGCTCTTGTATTAATAGGAGTACGTGAAATTAGCAGTTGTCTCTTGAGACTACTGAAGGAAGAGTTAGATAGTAAGAGGAAGCCCCAAGGACTCTATGCTGTGGCTGGGAAAGTAAGAGCCAAGGAATTCTTTGCAGTGAACGAGTGGAAGGATGGTGGAAAGGGGATGCTTAATCAGTTAAAAGGGGAAAAAGAAAGCTAGTAGGTTTCAGGGCTTCCTCTTCCCAAAAAACGGCCCCTGAAATACGTACATAAAAACAATGTCCTCTTTTGGAAATGAGAAATCAGAAGATGCTGGTTGTGGGAAGAACTACTCCAAACGTCAAGACAGTTGGAGCAGCAGGAGGAGGTCCAGAAAGGGCACAGCGGGAAGAATATCTTCAGCAGAGGGTTGTTGTGGTTGTTATCCACCCTCAAGTCTATATCGATTCATGTTGACCCTGTGGATGAGACATCTCCAAGGCTCCCTCTCTCCCACTGCTCTGCTTAAGCCTATAAATTTATTTCTGCAAGCTCCTTCATAGAGTCCATCCATCTAGCATGTAGTCTTCTTCTCTTTCTACATCCCTCCATATTCTCTTGCAAAACTAGGCACATATTTAGGAACCATAATTTCATCCATACATTGTTCTACCCTGACCACAAATGTATCTGTGCGAGACCTTTACTGAAATTTCCCAGTATTCTCATTTCTGTATATGGCACAAGAAACGTCCTTAAGTACTGGATTTATAGCAAACCAGTAGTGAACCTCCCATGTTTGGGGGTCCAAAGTCAGAATAAGGTCACGTTCCCTGAAGATGTATACATTAAGTTACCTTACTGTTGCTTGTTGTTGTGTGCCTTCAAGTCAGTTCTTGACGCTTTCATGGGGCTCTCTGGGCAAGATTTGTTCAGAGGTTTGCCATTGACTTCCTCTGAGGCTGAGAGTGTGTGACATGCCCAAGGTCACCCACTGAGTTTAGTGTGTTTGAGCGGGGATAAACTCTGGTCTCCAGAGTTGCAACCCAACACTCAAACCGCTGGCTCTCCCACCTGCTACCAAGGCAAACCATTGGTCCGCTTTGTCTAATCCAACTGCTAGTATCTCTCCAACACTTCCATTAGCAGTGATTCTCAAACTTTAGTCCTCCGGCTGTTTTAGACTTCAGCTCCCAGAATTCCTGACAGTTGCCCAGGTCTTTTGTGGGTTGAAGTCCAAAACAACTGGAGGGCCAGGTTTGGGAGCTACTGCATTAGAGGAAGCCCTGAAACCTACTAGCTTTCTTTTTCCCCTTTTAACTGAAGATGCAAGAGACAGAAACTGGACTTTCCTCCATGCTGCCTGTTGTCATCACAAACCATTTGCAAAGGCAATAATGGTGAGGGAGAAGCCAAGCAGATGCAGTTTATTCTATCCAGTCTCATCTTTAACGAACAACTTTTGGAGGGGAGGCAAGATGTCCCATTTTGAGACATCCTGCCAAAGCAACAAAAAATAACCCAAGATTAAGAAGCAAGGCTGAAAAACAAGAGTGCTAAATACAGTATAAGGCAGAAAGAAAGGGCAGGCTCAATACTCAAAGCATCAACATACAAATCACATCCAGAAGAGGGAGGCACTCAAACTCACAGGAGGGTATATTCTAAATATACCGCCGCAGTGATTTCTAGACATAATAAAGGTCTCCGCATCTGTTTTGTTAGTACAATCCGCATTCATAACAACATCAAGATCTCTTGCGAGTAAGGAATTGCTAGCAGCAGCGGAGTATGTGAATGGCTCTCCAACTATCATCTCTGTTTTGGCTCTGAGCTGCATTTGTTCTGAAAAAGAAAGATCCACATGTAAGGAACTTTATTGTTATGGACATCTCTCTTGATATAAAGATCTCAAAGCAAGGTAGGAAGGAGACAGCGTAGGCCTCAGTTTTCAGTGTAATAAAACTAGTTTATTTACACAGTAACATGTAAGCCACAGAGTACACAGCAAAGTACCACAGCAAACCAGAGTGTAATTGTCCTTCGATCACAAAGGGAGGTTGAGGAGTTATATCTATAAATACGTGTAAATATAGATACAAAGCACCATATATAGCAATGCCGTGAATGCCAAACACAGAGCTTGCCCAGAAGAATGGAGTCTTATGAAGAAATAAGATTAATTCCCACCTTGAGGCCTTTGTAAAGAAATACCACATGTAACTGCATTCGTGTAGGAACGTTCAACTTAAAATGTTATTTACCCTCTTCATAAAAACAAAGGGACCTTTCCTCGTTGCTTAAAATTGCTTGGCATAATTAAATTTGACAAAGAAAATCCTCTAGGGCAAAAGCTATATAGTTTTCTAAGGCTGGCTAGGTTCAGGTTAACAAAATGTATTGTTGAAATAATATTTTGGCTGGTAAAGAGTGGATCTTGCTATAGATTCTGCCCTAGAGCTGCCTGTTCCAAACTTTTGGAAAGAGCCTACTTCATGAATGTTTAAAATTCAAGCAAATAGTGTGTGTCTGTGTATATATATATATATATATAGTATGCTATATATAAAATATACATACGGAACAGGAAAGCAAAGGGCAAAATGGGTTATACCTGCAGTTCTTTTAGGTTTCATTTATAAAAATATAGATCCATATATGTCTTTGCTATTAAAATATTTTGAGATTTTTTTTCCCTGAAATTTTCTAGAAGGATAACCAAAGAGCTGGAAGCCAGTAACAGTGGGAATAAACATTATTCAATAAATGGAAACACTTAGGTATAAGTGAGTTGGCTGTTTTGTGAACCATCACCTGTTCTCTCCTGTTTGGAGGCTACATTGCCTTGTTTCGCAGCCAAGGGCTTTCCCCTCAAACCAGGCTTTTCACAAGATTTGCAAAATACTGTAAAGGCTTCCTTAGGACTTGATCGTATTTAACTAGTTTCCCAAGCATAAAGGCTCTAAGTCTAGGCAGTGTTGGGCAGCTAAACCTGTTGAAACCACAAAGGTTGAGATGCACTTCGCTTTGCAAAGGACTGGCATTATACCTCTAAGCCAACTTTGCTAAATTTTGTATTTTAAAAATAAAAATCCTAAACACTTGTTACCCAAAACTCAACATCACTCCAAAAACAACAGGGTAGAAGCACTGCACTCTAGTAAAGGGAGACCTTTAGCAGTTGCTAAAGTTGCTGAAATGTTTTTCAGACGTTATCTTGCCAATTTTCATTGGAGAAATAGCTTGAAAACATTCCTGTGGTTAATGGTCTATGTTGTATGTTGACGGAGTGCTCCCAAATGGCTGCAACCACACTGCAGAAATAATCCAGTTTGCCACTGGTTTAACTGTTCTGCTCTGGTGCCGCAACCATCAATCCCAGAGTGACATCGCATTGAGCCATGGCTCAATTAAACTGGTGCCAAATTGGATTATTTCCACAGCACCAGAGTGACCATGTCTGCCTTTTCCCTTTCCAATCCCAATTGGAAAGCCATTCATTTATATGGAATGAGGTAAAAGGGTGGATAAGGGATGACAGCTAAACATGCTCCACATCCTTATCCCAACTGGGATAACCCTGCTTTCTCATAGACTCCAACTGGGGGATGTTTCTTTCTCACACTAGAATGTGGTCAAATGTTTGGAACTGGCTTTCTGATCTAATTTTATAACCTAAGACCCTGCTGGATCAGGGTGATGTCTGAAGCCTGCTTAGAGTTTGTTATATATTGTGTATTGTATCTCAATCCTTTTTCTATTCAATGAGGGAATTACTTTATAGGCTACCTCTGATTCTTATTTTAAATGGTTTGGGATCTAATAAAGGCAACACCAAGGTAACTCTCAAAAAATCAGTCTTCAACTGACGAATTCAAGAGGCGAGATATAATCCTCATTTATTACACCTGAGAAAAACGGAACATCCAGTTGTCAAAGTGAAGATCCGAATGGTACAAGACTTCCTTTTACAAATCTCTCCAAAAAGCTTAACTTTTTTGGCTAGGTGTTCAAATGTCATTTGAAAATAGCAAGTTAAAGCATGAAGGTTAAAAGTTCCAGCTGGAACAACACACTCCATGCTTTCTTGGATCGCCACACTGGGATTTGCAAAAGGAGATTAAAATGCAAACTTGAATCACTACACCATTTTGCTCCTCATGCCTTAAAATTAAATAGATGAATTCAAGCAGTTGGGATGGTACTAGTAATTGCAACAGTTAGGTTGAATGTTAAACAAGGTGGTTACTACTTGTACAACTCACTTCATAACTGAATTTCCATTAACTGCAGCACTCCTCTATGAGACTGCATTCTTCTTTACTGATCTATTAAGAAAGATATTGCAGAGTTGGTAAGAAAGAATGGTTCTCTGTCTCCTGTCCTCACAGGCACCTTTTTGTCTGTTATTGCAACTTCAACTCTGAATGCTTTCATTGTATGAAAACCGATACTCTCCTTAACACTGTTGCTTTCCATGTGCTTTGTGTTTCGCATCACTGCATAGGTAAGGCTTCTGTCCTCCTTAACATTTGTAGCAAGACTTGCCTATGGTTTCTGCGTATGCAGTTTCTCCCCATCTGCTCAAATATGAAAAAAGATGGTCAGAGTAACAGATTTTCCAAACGCTATGTTGTCTAAACAGTTGTTGCAACGTAACCTGGCTTTTAGTCTGTAGAAGTTGCAGAACTGGAAAATGTCTTCCCTTCTTTTCTCCTCCTCCTCCTCCTGCATTTAAATATTTAAAAACACCCTGGATCTGAGCAACACTTTTTCTAGTTAATGTGTCAACTCAACTACGTGTGAAAAGCTTCTATTCTTTGTTTAATTTGGGTAATACTGCTAGCAATGGGTGTTTCCCACTGTGGGATCCTCTCCAGAATAGCTTTACATCTGTGACAAGGCACTGTTTTTAGTGCAATTAATCATTGACCCAGACTGTCACCCCAGAAAAGATTAATGACACTAAAACCTCCAGGAAGTACACATTCAAATACGTAAGCAGAACTCAATTTCCCAGAGATTTTTGTTTGCTGTTAGGAAACATGTAGCTATCACGCTAAATTGAGTGTCAGCTTCCTAGAAAATATGTATTTACAAGTCAGTATGGCTATTTAAGGAGGACAATTCTTTCAGCTGTAGTGAGGTCAACTAAAAAATGTTTGGTCAGTGCAGACACTATGGATGTGCATCTCTACACTTAAGGTCCCTTTCCTGATGCCTTTATCAAACCATTATAATGGCAAGAAAGAGTTTTATTTTCTTCAAAAATTATGCTGTACATTACTTTCTTTCATTTCCTTGTTCTTAATAAGATATCTTCCTTCAATAAGATAGCCTTCAATAAGATATCTGTGAAGGTAGCCACATGGCAACTCTGGCTAGGCTGAAACTGTGCTTGTCTGCCATCCCTCTTTATATTCTCTCTCACACTTAGTCACACACAGATGTTGTTATACAGCAATCACATTCCTCTCCCTTATTACCAAAGTTCACTGTGTCCTACACAGTAAGATGGCAGTGAATGGATGTATACCAAACGTTCCCGAAGTGCACGATGCTAATACTGGTTTAAATCGGCTAACAAAATGCAAAACTAAATCAGACCATTTCAGAGTTTTGGGATTCGGCTGTATAAAATATAACATGGTTATAAAACATTCAATAGTCTACTTTGCATGTGCATGTCAACATGAAAAGTGACACAATGCACATTGTTGTTATACACAAAAATATCGCAGGTAGCCTAAAGGAATATGCCCACCACAATGGTCAGTAGTTCATGTGTTGCTAGAATTAACATGCTCATTAAATGAAAAGTTATGTGCACACAGATAAAAGCATACATAAAACTGGGGAAGAAGTGCCCTCAACTGAGTCAGCAAGAAGGGTTTGTAGCTAAGCTGTGAGCAAAGTGCACTAACACAGGTAAGGGTTGCACCTCCATACCCGGAATGCATGTATGGTTTGTGCCAGGCTCTCTAAAGGATCTTGCAATATATCTGCAGAAAACTACCACTCCTTAGCTTTCTTTCACAGGGCTACTTACACCACAACCAGATTTTTACAGTCTAGGCATTACTGTGCTAACCCTTCGTATGCCAGTATAGCTGTCAACAGCTAAACATTTGCCCTGATGTTTTAAACCAGGAGCAGGCAGCTTGGCATATCTTGAGTGGACGTCCCTCCATTATGTGACCAAACCCGAAGTGACTAGAAGTATACTTCAAGTTTCAATGCCCTCCCCATTTTAAATGCATTCTTCGAGGCTTCTCAAAACATGATTATTTGTATTTTAAGTTCTCCTGGTAGAGAGAGAGAAAGAGAAAGAGAGAGAGAAACCTTCCTGATGGAGTAGGATTGTGTCCAAGGGCTTACAAAAGCAGTCAGGAGGCGCATGCTGATTCTTCCTTACTGAAAGCAATACAGGATAGTCGCAAACATGATCCTTACTCTTTTACTTATAACCAGAGGATATGGAAGTGGGAAGATGCAAAAGATTTTAAGAAGCCACCATCTGTCCTAGGCTGGGATTAGCTGTCTATGACCTACAGAGCTGGGATGAGTGAGAAATCCACACTCTGTTCCAGGAGCATAGAGCTGACTTTGCATTCCTGCAGTGTGTTTCTTAGTTTCTGGTCCAAAGATGCATACGTTGTTCAAAGTGGCTATT
This sequence comes from Urosaurus nigricauda, assembly GCA_034509955.1. Lineage (NCBI taxonomy): Eukaryota > Metazoa > Chordata > Lepidosauria > Squamata > Phrynosomatidae > Urosaurus > Urosaurus nigricauda. The sequence continues at coordinate 4,608,362 of JAOEGL010000012.1, read as the reverse complement.
TGTCTCCGAGGCTGAAATACATAGCTTTAGTCACAGTTTTAACAATAAAGAAAGGAAACATCCATCCAGAAAAAGAGCACACATAATTTTGTGCATCTATGTGCCACGGAAAGAAAGGAGGCAGGTCTAACATATGGTTAATTTGTTATGCAACGTAAACACTTACACGCTTTTTCATATAATACATCCCAAAATTGCACATATATCCAGAGGACGAGGAGCAAGGCTCAACACAAGAGCTGTCCACATTCCAACAACCATCCCCAGCTATGGGAATTCAATATCAGGCTGCAGCTCCATCATTTCAGAACTGTCCAAACAAGAACCACCAACACTGAGCAGAGAGATCAGGTGCAGAAGGGCTGTGCTGCCACCACAGAAAAAGGCCAGTATGTCAGGGAAGGAAGCCAGCAGCAGGGTCTATTGCCCAAAGTTGGATCTATTTATTTAACCTCGCCTTACCATGCAGTGACTCTTCCAGAGTCAACAGAATGATGTTGGTAGACACGGCATTTCAGCATACCAGCTGTAACAGTTAAAATACCCAAATATGTTGGCAGTGATGTACCCAAACTTTACACAGGGGAAACTAAAACAGGATACTACTGAGTTGTGCCTGCCAAATTTAATTGTTCTCATGGTAAATGCACAACATCTTCTGCTCCCTTGTTTTCTAACCCCCCAGAGAGCCGTGGCAGTAGAAAAACTCAACTTTTATCTACACATCTGATTTGTTACATAAATCTGACTTTCAAGAAACTTTCTTATGCACCAGCGCACCTGCTACAGAGCAGGCGAAGAATGATGTTGCCCTTGGTTTAGAATATACACCAGCCTGAAAAGAGCAGAGGAGCAGTTGCTAGCCCCAGGCTCTTCTAGTGCCCTTAGTTAACACTATCATAATTAACAGTCCATCAATAACCGCTAACAGAATTACTGTGTCAGGCAATCTGGCAAAAAGAGAAAGGTATACCCTTTGCTTCTATTGGCCAGATGCGTGGTTCCAGACCAGAATCAATACATCATAATTCATGATCGGTGAAGACAAAAACAAGAGAAAACAACATGTTGTGAGGGTAAATATGCCTCTGGAATAGTGGGGAGGGAAAACGGCTTGGAGTGTGTGAGAACACTGAGCGGGAATAGGGCCAGTGGGGAAAAAGGGTTAAGCCTCACTTCCCTCTCAGTACTACAATCAAACCTGCAGCTTTTCAAAGTTCTTTTTCATTACAAAAAAATAAAAAATACCGTTTTTTTGCCCAAAATGTATATTTTGCCCCTCAGCAAGAATAAGAGACAAGAGGCAATTTGTTCAGGATGGCTATAAATGAGTCACCACCCCCTGCTGATGTTGAAAGTGCTTTCTCATTAGGAAGGATAAAAATCAAAGCTGCCTTTCAAGGACTGGTAAGGCTGAGTCACCTTTCCATGGGCTGGGCTGACAAGAACCATGAGACAGAGGACAGAGCTCTGTGGATAATGGCTTACATCACGCTGGCTCAATCATGACAGACTTCATACTCATTTCTGTTTGTCATCATTACTAGGTGCTGCCCTTTGCAATATGAAGGGACTTCACACAGAAGTCCCTGGGCATAGGTTGAAACAAGAATGGCCACAGTGGCTTCCTTTGGAAACAGCCCTTCCTTCTGAGATCTGTTAACTCAGTGTTGGTGATCTCGGGATCCAGATTAGAATTTTAACACTTGCACACAGCATGAGGGTTGGACTGGAGAAAGGACAGAGGGCCATCCAAGTGAAAGCAGCAGGTCATACAAACTAACGTCGCTGCATGATCTTCACTATGCGACTGAGGGAGTCTGTAGTGGCAAAAGCCAGGTACTGACAACAAAGCCAGTCTTCGAGGCTCACTTTACATTCGCTGTCCAAAGACTTCTCAGCAAACTTGATCATCAGCAGCGTCCGTTTGATGTCCAACCAGTTCTGGAGCACAGTCTCTCTTTGTGCTGGCCTGGAAGAGGCATTAAGAGTCTGAAACAAATCCTCTCGGGGACCCCAAAGCAAACACTGAAGAACTCCCTTGGCCTCAGATATAAGGATCCTCTCTGATGGGTTAGGGTTTAGCAAGCAGTTAGCGAGTTGCTGAAGCCCTAGGGAATAAAGTGAACGGCAAGGGATTTTGGGCAGGTCAGCCCGAGTATACTCTTTCTCCTTCAACTCTGGGTTTTCATCAAAGGGGTTGGGAAGGTGTAACATTTCATAAATGAGGATGCCAGTCTGGAACTCATCACATTTCTTATACTGTGTTGCTGTGATAATCTCTGGGGCAAGGCGGGACTGGTCCTTCAGGACTTCTGGATCAACCATGTGAGTCTTTTGTTTGGCTTGAGAGAAATTGCTTACTATAAGCCTGGCAGGGCAAGCAGCCGAAGGATTGGGCTCCACAGGCTCACAACTGAGAAGGCTGCCCCCTGGCCGGTAGTCCACCAGTAAGAGATTCTCCAAACGCAGATCACAATGTGTGATATGATAGGGCTTCAGATGCTCTAGACCAGAACAGAGTTGTAAAAGCAGGAGGCACACCTGCCTTTCATAAAAGTCTGGGTTGCTGGCATGGCGATCTGAAGATTCTCGCACAAAATCCGCCACAGTTAGATACGGAACCTCTCTGGTGATAACCACAACTCGGCTGCGCTGCTTGCTGATGGTTCCTGGCAGACCTGAACTGTCTTTCTGTGCAACATCCACAGTGGAGGGGTTGTCTTTGTTCTTTTGCTCATCCTCATCCTGCTCTTCCTCTTCTTCTTCTGGCGAATTGGGATCTTCCCACGGAAGGAGCCGAACAGGCACATCAGCGAGGAAATGGCCACAGTCCTGTTGTATGTTAAAATGAATAGCCAAGCTCTGACGGATAGCCAAACTGTGGTAATACTGTTGGGATTCTTTAGCTTTGCTTTTACATATCTAATGGGAGAAAAGACAAACAGGAGAAAAACCTGTTTTAAATGAGACAACACCAATTCCTGACCATGTTGGTTCATTTTAGACCTTATGACCAAGAGACATATTGGAAACACAGGGTCCATTAAAAACTATTTTTAACAGTTAGAAATGTAGCAACTTGAAAAATGATGCATAAAGGGATATCAAATACAGAAATGATGCCAGTATTTCTGATTTACCTTGAATGCAGTGAATGCTTGCCTTGTGCAATGGATTTTTTTACGTATATACGTAGTGAAACTGATCAATTTTTGAAGATGGGACAAGACTGACTGAATCCTGGGATTTATTTCTTGTATGTGTATTGACTTTCAAGTGAAAAATGGCTAGAAGACAAACTACTTAGATGATCACTGCAACATCACAGAGATACTCTGATTCTGGTATTCTGCCACCTCCCCATCACTGAGGAGTGTGGAGTAGGAATTATTCAGGTCTATTTATGTAGAAAAAGCAAAGTGTACTTATTTGCAGCTACAAGTTATGATGCAAATCAGATGCTTCATTAAAAAAAAAACCTCTGTAAGAGACCTTTTATTTTGCCTGTTTCCCAAAGTAATCACATTTTTAAAGTTCACATTATTTCACCAAGTAATTTCTACATTGTTTCCTGGGCTTTTATGTTTGGAAAAATAGCTAAGAGATTAGCAATTACAGCTAGTCTATACCATCATGCCACTTAACCTATTGTAGCAAAATGAGATAAGAAGATGCTATTGAGCTTTGTTTCTGCCACACCTGATAAAAGCTTCTTTATCACCCTTAAGAAGAACAAATGGCACAAGGACCAAGTGGCACAAAAATCTGTGTATCTTGACAGGACATCAGTACATAACATTTGGATCTGATTTTAAAATTAAACCAATGTTCATCTTATTTCTACAAAATAATCATGATAAGTTAAAGAAAAATTACACTATCAGTTTCTCATGGAAATCAATTAAGATTATTTTTTACCAAGAACAAACGGGAACAGCCATGCCTCCAATTAACTTGGCTAGGCTTCTTGCCATAGAAATAAATCAATACATTTGCGCCTCCTAAATACATGGCCTGTGGTGTATAATTCCTAGGTCTTGTTAGGATCTTTTGTCTGAGGTTTCCCACTTGTGCATAATCTAGGCGGCAGCCCTGAGCTATGGAGTCACAGCAAGTTTGGATAATTTTTGAGCTTAATAAATTGAGCAATTTAATTTTTTTGTTTTCAATACAACAGCAATACATATGATTTTATAATATAAGTTTATGTAGTAGAAACTATAGGAGAAATTAGCACTTTAACAAAGACATTTAATTGAGTTCAACCTGTATTTTTCTATATAAAGTGTTTAAAAAACTGGATGTTAGATTATGGATGTGTAAGGCAGGACTTAGCATGCAACCAAATATTTTATCTCTATATAATGAAACTGCTAATAGTAATGTTATATCAGTGCGATGTTTCTGTTTACATGGTGTTGAGCAAATCAATTCTTGTTTCTTACAAGAATCATGACAGTCTGATCCAAGTTAATAATCAGGGTTTGGTAGCAGAGTTTTTAATAGACTGAAATAAGGCTACTCTACCAAACCATACAACATACATCAGTTGACTTTGTCACCTTAGACTGAAATAACATAGCCTACCATGTTCTGAAACAATTCTGAATGTGTGCACGTGTTTACTTTTAGAGTGGTCCTGGAATACTGATTAAAGAAAAAGGTATATAATTTTATAAGTAACTCTAACCAAAACCATTCAAGCCACCCTCTCTACAAAGAACAAAAAAGTATGTTTCTTCACAAACTGATAACAGGACTAACCTAAATAGATTGGGATGGTTTTTTTTTTTCAACAGTCAGAAAGGTTAAAAAAACAAAGTTAGAAAGTCCAGTGCCAAATAATTCAATGCGCAAAAAAAAAGGAGGAATGTGCAGCATTAACACTCCTGCTTTTATTTACTCACTGCATTTCTGAAGGGTCAGTGGAGGGCATTTTCTCAGGGCCATCTTGGAGACATATGGAATGTAATTTATGAAGAAGGGCTCTTACACCATGATCCTAAGAACTGTGGCACTAAAAATAAATACTAAGAACAGAATACACAGCCATATAAATCTGAACATGGCTTTGCGTTTGTGTGACAATTCTGTTATGCTGTTGGAAATGTTTAGGATCAGAAGGCTATCAATCAGCAAGCACAGAACAGCACATATTTTACCTAGCAAATCCTAAGCACAAAGACAACCAGTGGTAGCAGAATGCAAGGGATAGTAAACAACTCTGTTAATCTCAATTGGCGGAGGGACAAGTCAACTTTCCTCTTACCTTGACTGCATAGTTGTTGAGTGGATCTTTTGCATAAGAAGCTGGATAGTAGACAGCATCACCAGCTTCACAGCATGGTTTGTCACTGGTTAATCTGAAGTCTGACCAGCTGTCTACTCCAAATCTAAGTTGGTCTTTCTGTCCAGCCATGAACAGGTCTTCACACTTGACAGATAGCTTCTTCAAGGAATCAGTGTGAAGACTTCTGATCTTGCTTACCACCTCTCCTCTGTTTTCAATTCCTCTATAAAGTGCTTGTCTCTGAGGCTTCTGGACAGTTTTGCTATGCTTGCTGTGGGTGACAGGCCTACTGGACAGAGACTCCACACTGTTAGAACATCTGTCCTTAATACTGACAGCAGTTAGGCTGGAAAAGCTATTGGCTGTTGAGGAGATTGCCAGTCCTTTTGTTGGAGGCCTATCCAAGGAATCTCCCGACTCATTGTCCACTGCCTTGAATTCTGAGCTGACTGAAGAGCATGCGCTGCTAGCTTCCCAGTTGGTATCGATGTCATAGGTAGGATTGGCCATCACACATAGGCTACTTTCGAGGGTCTGTTTCTGGAGTTCTTTCGGAATTGGTTCTGTGTGAGCTCTTAGAATAGTTTTCTTTGGCAGTGGAGGTGGTGTTGGATGTAAGGTAGTAGCCATTTCCAGATCAGATATTCCACCAAAAGCAATGGCATCATCTAAAGCCCCCTTTGGTTGTCGTGGATGCTTTGGAGGTATCATAGCTGCTCTGGATTGCCCTGCATAATAATAAAAAACAATATTCACTGAATTTTTTTACTCAAAAATATACATATATGCAGTGTACAGTTGTAAGGTGATGCATATTGGGACAAACCTCCCAACTTTATCTATACACTGATGGGATCTGAGCTGGCAGGAACTGAACTAAATACCTCAATGAAATGGTTGACCCAATGGCGTGGGTGGGTAAAAGATAAATTCCACACCGAGCATAATTAGAAAGAGAATTAAACATAAAACTGTATATACCATCCTTTACTGTACTTATAGCAATCCACACTATGACCGCATCAGGAGTACTGTGTACAGTTCTGGTCACATGCTCCTAAAGAAAAAGACATTCTAGAGCTGGAAATGTACAAAAAAAGGCAACTGAAATTATCAAAGAATTGAAGCAACAACCCTACAAGAGAAGATTAAAATGTTTGGAGCTGTTCAGGGCAGAAAAACAGGCAAGTAAAAAGAGATACAACAGAGGTGTATGAAATTATGCATGGTATGGACAGAATAAGAATAAGCACTTCTTTCTGTCTTGTGATAGTAGTTTGAAGCTGAATGGTGGGAGACTCAGCTCAGAACAAAGGAAGTATTTCTTCATACTGTGTATAGGTAACAGTGGCATTCATTGCCACAAGTGATGGCTACCAACCTGGACAGCTTTCAAAGGGGAGTAGGTACGTTCATGGAAGATGGGACCATAAACAGCCACCAGTCAGGATGGCTGTGTATCACCTCTGATATCGCACTTATTGCCTTGGTGTCAGATGGTGAAGCCCAGGAGATGGAGGCTCCAGTTTCGCTCTGTTAGTGATGCCTTGCTGGTAGCTTCCTTTGGGCAAGTGACTGGCTACTATATGCACATAATGTTGGGCTTGACAGGCCTCTGGTTTGATTCAACATAGCTTTTCTTATGAACATACATATATTAATTGTGAAGATGAAGAAAAGAATATTGTCCCCATTATAAGTCGGCAAAGTAAATAATTATTCGGTGGGAAGATCAAAACTTCAAAACTGAAATCAACAAGGTTATAAACAAGGAACAAGATTACCATTCCTTAGGTTATTTAGAAAACCTAAATAAAAAAGCTGCATCTATAGAAACCATAGTTGGAATATAAAAAATAAATACTGTCATCTTCTAGAAGCAATATATTCAGCTGCATATTGGCACCTTAAAACAGAGCCTTCATTAAACACTTTACATATTTCTACCACATGTACCTATTTTGCTTCTTTCAAACAAGTTAGGTGTTGAAGTCATGAAAACAACCAGTTATGGTTAGAGGCAGGGTAGTTTCATTCTCTTCGCTCCTTTCCCCAGGGGACAACTCAGTTCTACTGAGAAACTTCCCCATATCTGAGTGGTTTACAAGTTTAGCTCTCAACCCTGTAAATTCCTATCATGCCTCACAGGCCAGCTCTCCTAAACAGCAGCTTTTGAAAGCCTTAGTTTGTCTGGATGTCATGCTGAAGAAAACAAGCAACATTCTTAAACATTCCAACCGTTTTGAATACACATTACCAGAAATAATGTCCTTCTTCCTTAAGTGAATGCTTTCCCTTATCTTAACTTGATAACTTTTCTTTTGTAAAAATGTAGCATGTGAACTTTGAAAACAAAATAATGACAGCTCATGCAGCCAAATGAAGCTGTTTTGACTTCATAGTTTGATGCTATCTTTAACTAGCACGGCATTTTACAGATTACAAACTGTCCCCAACCCAAGGAACTTTCAATCTAGACTAGAAAGGATTGAACTAAAAGGTTACTATCGCCTCCAGCAATGACAGGAAGAGGCCAGTGGCACCTAGCTCTTCCATTAATTTCTGTGCCACATTTTGTCCAATGTCTACTGCTGATTTATGGTGTATATGCACCCACTTGTGTATTTTAACTTAAAAACCCATGTCCTAAATGTGTTCTCTTTACCTCCAACCATTACAAATATCATCTTTTAAACCAATTCAGCCTGTACACTGCTTGGTGAAAAATCAGAATCAAACTGTACGAAGTTTAAAAAAGACAGTGTCGGGAACACAGATAGGTGTAGGATATTCTCAGTTTGTGACACTTGTTGACCAACTATATGCTATAAATTCAGTTATTTACAAAACAATGTGAGTTAGTCAGATAACAGACAGAAGCATTTAGCCTTTTCTGTCAGAGAGCTCTGGTGCAGCAGCAACAAACTACAGTTCCCAAAATCCCAGAATTCAATAACCTTGAACCATGGAACTCAAAGTGGTGTCAACCTGGATTTTTTCCGCAACGTAGATTCAGCCAACAAAAAATGTAGAAAAATGATCTTTGAAGTTAGTGAACCATGGATCACTGAATATTAATATGGGTTTCAAACAAAATTTGATAGAACATTTAAAAATTAAACCAAAGATTTCAGACGTTTATGAAAGCATAGGAAAACGCTGTCTATATAGTAACTTCTAAGGATGCTTCCAAAGAAGCAACATCATTTTTCTGAGACCTGAATGCTTACTGAGGTCTGTGTGCCCTTCATAAAATATTAACACTTGGTCCATTTTTACGTAAAGTTTTGAAAATGAATTTGACCGCTCAGATAATACCAATCCCACACCAGAGAAACGGTAACTGATTTATATATCTGTGTGGATGCAAGGTGCTCACCTAAGTTACTGTATGTAGCACTGCAGGCACTGATGTCAGAGGAATCAGACAAGTCTTCCTTTTCTTCCTCCCCTTGTGGCATTTCTGGAGGGGACAGCGGAGTGAGGGCCACATTACCGCCACTGCCCTCCTTTTCAAATACAGATCTTGGAATACGAGGGGACAAATTTTCCACTGTTTGCTCATCAGGCACTTGACTGAAACAAAAAGAAGAGATCAATTCATCTGGGGCATCATATTATTTGTTTCCTAGAAAAGATTCAAATGTAACTTTGTTGGTGTAAGCTCTTTATGGATCTGCATCCTTAACTGAAATGAGCCAATTAACAAAAGCAAGCAAACAACAACTATTATTTTGATCTTTTTTTTAATAGTTTCTACATTTTTACAATTGCTGTTGTGTGCTTTCGTTTCTGACTTATGGTGACCCTAAAGCCACACTCTCATGAGAGTTTCTTGGCAAGATTTCTTCAGAGGGGATTTGCCATTGCTGCCTTGTGGCTTGCCCCAGGTCACCCCAATAGCTTTTCACAATTCAAGAGGGATTTGAACCCTGGTCTCCCAGAGTCCTAGTCCAACAAGCACTACATACACTGGCTTTCTGTATTTAAAATAATCACTATCATATGTGTATAATCATAATTAAATAATCAGGAAAGAACTACATATAAGATTATAAATTGAGCAGCAAGCTGTATAAAGAAATGGTTAAGGTTAAGATGCTTTACAGTGCCCACATAGGTTTTAAACAATGTGCATACTATCACTCAGAGGAATGCTAAAAAAAGTTGGATACCCACAAAGCAACCTGATCTGAACATATCCTGAGGTAGCACATGCAATACCTGTAGACTGAATCCAACTCAAATGCATTTGACTGATATAAATATAAAATCACTTGCTCCAACCAATAATCACTGCAATTTTATGAAGATACTGGTAAATGGACTGTTTTCCAAGAGCAACAATAGATTTAACGGATATATGCAATTTGTGTTTTATGTATTCAAAATTCCTATTTGTGAATTAGACTAAAGCAGGATTTTATTATCTGAGTATCATCATAAAATTGCGGCCAGAAACTGGTTGAACAAACTTCAAACAGAGTTCCCAAGCAACCTATAATTTAAAAATATCCACACCCTGCAATGCTATAAAAAGCCACATATACACACTTCCTCCATTTTCACAATGTGAGATTTTAAAATCAACCACAAAAGTTAGTAAAGGGAGACAAGGTGAAGCTCAAAACAATGTCATCTTATTGTCAGAATCAATCATTTTATTAACATGCAGCAGAATAGTGTAAACACAACAAACAAGTGCAAAAAAATGTGGAAATTAAAAAGGCTAGTCTAGGTCATTTCACACATTAGGACGCACATAAAAATCAAAGCAGTGAGAAGTTGTAAATTCACTTTGGGAACTAAAGCTGGTTTATGTTTACCAAACCCTAGGTCTTTTCTCTTATTGACGCTCCAACAGATAGCTGTTCTTTCTTTCAAAACAAACCCTGTTATCAGAATTGTCCTATTTAGAAAAAAAATGTCATGTCATACTGTGGTATCTCTGAAAATGATTTTTTATTCATCAGTGAAGTACAGAACCGGCTCAGTCTTATGCCCCACCTCTGTCAACCTCTTCTGGGTATACCTTTGAGAAACAAGCTGCCAAAGTAAATCAACAACTAAGGAAAAAGAAAGGAAAAGAAAAAGAAGCAAAATGGATGGAAAAAGGAAAGGAACTCACCCACTATACTCACTCACACAGTTCCCCATTAAAGGAAATTCTCTCAGAGCCTTCTTGAGCCTTTTAATCATGTCTCGAAACTCTGGTGAAGCATTTATTCCACTGGGGTCTGGTGAGCTACAAGTTGTGCAAAGCTGTGAGCAACAAAGACTGAAGTCTGCATGGAATGATATCACCTACTGCACCTTGATGTTTACCTCCAGGGGATGGTCTGGGGAATGTGCCAAAACACCTCAGGAATACTAGCATAAGCAAACCGAAAGCCCTGTCGTCTTAACCCTCTCCTTGCTACAACACATGGCTTATGCTGTTTGAGAATCATTTCCTGGGTTGTTAGATGGCAAAACCCCAAAGAGAAGTTGCTGTCTTAGGGCCTTACGAAAAACATGTATCCATCCACTTTAACAAAAGGATTACACAAAGAAAACTGGGTCCCTTGGTCCTTCGGCTCTTTTTAGTACGGGAATGTTGAGCTGACAGACTCGGTGGAAAGCGGAAACATTTTCCTGCACCTGCTCATAGAGGAGGAGGAGGAGGAGGAGGAGGAGGAGGAGGAGGAATGTTCTGCGAAAAGCAACATGGCCTTGTATGTAGTAATTCAGTTCTGGTTCATCATTGTGGTCTTTGTGCCTCACACAAATGGGTCACGATTGCAAAGACAACTCATTCAGAAAGATCTAATGCTGAGTAGCACTGTCAGGAAACCTCAACCCTCCCCAAAGCGCACATACTCCAACCCACCAAACTATTGACCCATCAGTTTTGATTCTGCTGGAAGAGCAAAAGACAGGAACTCTGAATCAGGGAGGTGGTGTGAAGGCACAGACGAACATTTGAAGAACCACAGTTACAGCTAAGCCTACACAACTGAAGCCAGATTTTTCTCCAACCAAATAAAGAAACTGGAGATGTGTGTATGTGTGTGGGGGGGACTAACAAAAACATTCCTTAAAGCACTAATAGAGCAGAAGAGAATTTACCCAGAATTTTGCACATTCTGTGGCCCCTTTTCTTAGCTTCCATGTAATCCCATGTTGATCTCATTGGAGGATTAATAAAAAAAGGCAGCTAAGATTTAAGTGGCAGTTTTCATTAAAAATGTGATAAAAGTAGTCAAATGTAACTACTGGTGCACTTTTGGCAGAAACAGTTTATGTTTTTAGAGTCAAAAGAACAAAGACAAAAGCTTTGCACATAATGCACAGAATGTCAAGTTGTCACACAACCGGAAGGGTCACAGCTTGCGTCAGAGTCAGTCATTCTCTCTCAGCCTAATCTGTCAAGCAGCAGAGTTATGAAAATAAAGAGTGTGAGAGAACAGCCATATCAGAGGACAGACAGGATAAAATGTAATAAATAAACAATGAACGGACACTTGGTGTTATATCTACAGAAACACCTGATGTATTCATTCTGTAAAAATATTTCCACCAAGATAAAAAACAATATGCATCAGTACAGTTATAAATTAAAAATAAAGATATAAATCTTTGTTTAAAAACCCTCCCTGCAAAGTCTATCATCTACTCTGTGGACCACATATAAGCTTGCATTAATTTGTGTATTATCATCGACATTGATGTGTAATTTTGAGATCTAAGCATGGGCCACATGTCAAGTGCGCTTGCTTTGGAGGAGAGGTGCATAAATTGAAGCAAAGGCCTGCCAATGACAAGATGCTTTTTTTCACCCCAGCCAGCCTTTCACAATGGTGATGCCAGAGGCAAGGGGATAAGAGCGACTGATAACTGTACCCGAATTTCACACAAAAGCATCCTCTCCCCTTGCGCTGCATAATGTCAAATGAGATAACATGAAACTCAAGACAGATCTCCCCCCCCCCCAGACTTTGCAAATTCACTTGGTTTTAAACCTTCCTTGCAGATATATGAATGACAGCTATTTTTTAACAACTCAGCTACATTTTAACCATGCTAGTGATATACAAAAGGGCATGGAAATATCTCTGACAAATGGTTGCCTGGAAGATAAACGAAAAGCACAGGAACTAGTTTGGATAGCAGTGATTTGGTTGATGTAGAGAAGAGAAGAAACCAGTAAAGGTCCTGAACATTTATTATATACTGTATATATATTTATATACAAAAACTTTGCTAAGTCTTACTTTCGGGGGAGGCCTTATATTTAGCAATTCGGCAAAACCTCTACTAGGTCTTAATTTGGGGAGATGTCTTATTTTCAGGGAAACAGGGTAGGAGGCATAGATATTTAATAGGGCAGAAACAATAACTGTATTGAAAGGAGACTTGTGTTCCAAACAGGAAAAAAAAAATGCAATTTTTCAGGTACTTTGGTTTCAATTTTAACTAGGTATTTCATAAATTTTTAACGGTTAAGGGGGAGAAGCACGACAATCCATTTCTATGTACAAATGCAGCAGAACTACCTGACAGATTTGGAGACCCTACATTTATTTCCTTCAGCTCTAGCACCTAAACAAGCAGATCATGAATTCTGACATGTATCTTTATGCATTCTGACATCTTTACTTGGTAGCATATGATTTGTCTCTCCACCCCTTCTATAAACATCCTAACATCACCAAAGGCTTTCTTACGTTCTCGCTTACATTAAAATACTTGTGGCAATGAAGAAAAATCCTGCATACTGAATGGTAACATTCCAGGCTCTTAGACAATATTTTCAAGTCTCAGTAAAGGATTTCACTACTGATTGTGGATATGAAATCTGACATCAGATAAGGGCTGCATGTACCTCAAAATTTAGAAGAACTGGGCAAAATACTGTTTTATAAACTACAGAAAGCTGCTGGACTTTAAAAAGCTTGGCATTTTTTGCACAGGATATTTGTTTCATAGACTGATCTTGAAGAATCTGTAAAGACTGTGTTTTAGTGAGATGGACAAGCAACAAGAAAAACCTGAAAAACAGCTCAGCCTCAAAATTTCACTGCCTCCACAAATATGCAACAGAGAACCTTCTCCAGTTTAGAGCTGGCCTGATTGCCAAATTTCTATGTCTCACATACTTCCGGGAGCTATTTTCATAAATTACTCAAACTCAGCTTTGGCAAGGAAGTAATTCTAGCTCAACAGTGATGTAAGCTTGAGAGAAGATGCTATGAACTTGGAGCGGTAAACACTGGCCACTTAAGATGTTGTTAGACGGCAACAGCCACTGGCAGCATAGCAGCCCTGAGGAATGAGGGGAGGTAGAACCCAACATCTGGAGGGCCACCATGAACTCAGCTGCCACTTCCACAAACTCTCCACTTTCTCCAGCCAAACAGAGGATGAGGGCAGCATTGGGCAGGAATGTGACCTTTTGACTGAGCACAATGTACCTGAGAAGTAGATGGCCGTGATGCTTCTTTCCTTCCAGCAATCCCTGCACTTATCACTACTGTTGCACTCTCCTCCACATCAAAGCAAAGAAGGTTGTGGTCGCAGAGCCCATCTTTTGCAGCATGTCCAGGAAGTGAGGGCATGGCACAATCTCCATAAGTGAAAAGAATATCCCTAAAAAGTCTTTGCTCCCTTCCAAGGTTGCCAATACTAGGGTGCTACCATCAACCCATCTCTAACAAGAATGGCAGTGAGAGGGCAGTCAGGCAAAGAGAATTTTCCCTCGGAGTGTCATGGAGTCTCCTTCCTTGGAGGTCTTTAAGCAGAGGCTGGATGGCCATCTGTCGGGGGTACTTTGATTGAGAGTTCCTGCATGGCAGGAGGTTGGACTGGAAGGCCCTTGGGGTCTCTTCCAACTCTATGATTCTATGAGTTTGGATCCAGCTGTCATTAGAAACTGCTGAAATCACAGAGGCAGGGGACTTCACAGCTGTTTTTGTATGATATAAGTTAAAAAAAGCTTGATAAGCCAGTCACCATAACTCTAGCTTATTACTTATGAACATCACAGTGGTGTATTCCATCCAGCTGTTCCCAGCTTGCAGTGGTTTGATTAGCATGCCATCTGAATGTGGGTACGTCCTCCCCCTTAGTTGTTGTTTTTCTGTTTCCCGACAAATCAGAAAAAGCATCTAAGGCTTGATCTCTTGTAAGAGAGAGGACAGCACCCATCAATTGCATAGCTGTTCCTCCTGAATAAGAAAGAACTCAGAAACATGCAGCAGCATGCTGCTCATACGTGAGAAGTCAGGATTCCCATGGCTTCTTGGCTTGTCTTGTAGCCAGAACCTATTCTCTTTCTCTTGGTCTGTGCATGGGTGCACATGTAGGCATGTGTTTCACAGAGCAAGTGTGTGGGAGAGTGTACATCAGGAACCACTCCCACTGCCTTTTGGTCTCTGTACACAGAAATAACCAGATGTTCCTCCCCACACAGAACTTACTTGCAGGCCAAACCTATGCATTTTAATTAAAAAGGGCCACTAATTCCAATGAAGCTTATTGCCAAGTCAGCATGCACAGGAGTGTAGCCTTAGGCCAAAATCTTATGTGCAATTATTTGGGAATAAGCCCCATTGAACTTAATCGTTCTAAGTAAATGTGCATAAAATTGAAACGACAGTTGCTCTAGGGCTTGGGGAGAAAATAAATAAAATTTCTGCCTTCCTCACTCCCGGCAATGAATTGCCTCTATCACCAGATAGTTCCCTTTCAGTCCTCATCAATAAAGAGACCCTGTATCATGGCAGAGGAAAGCTGTGGTTTTGGTGCACAAAGAAAATGTTTGAAGCTGCAGGACTCTAGGTCAGAAAGCTCAGAGAAGGAAGATGCAGAGTGCTGCATCTCTGTTGAGATATTCTAATAAAATAAAAGAGATTCAAAACTGATTGAGAGCTAGAATAGAGAGGCTTATGAGTTAGAGCCAACATTGTCCAGCTATAGATGTTGATTTCTTAATCTGACATATTCTGCAGGTGCCACAGGCACGAAGAAATGGTCTCTCCAGAGGTATAAAAAACATAATTTTGGGTTGCTATAGTCCACCCGCCTCCTTATTTCCTAATCCAATGATGGATTAAAAACAAAAAATCTCAGTTTCTCTTGATGATATGCCTTCAGGGCCCCAGTCAATCTGACATTTCATAATCGTATTTTATTGTATTTCTAGGTCATCAGTTTGATTTCTCAGAGAGTACTGCAGTGCTTGGCATTCTGAAACAAATATCATGTTCATTGATCACTATCTTAATGGTTTTAAGTAGCTTAGCAAGCCTTTATAATGAATGTTTTAAGTTTCTTCAGTATTCTACAATTTGTACCACAAATTCACCATAGCTGGTCAACAGAAGTTTTACATCTTTTGATATCTCATATATATGCAGATGGAAATTGAAAACTTGGCAAGATTACCTCATAGCTAGACAAACTATGGGAGAATTGCAAGGTTATTAAAAGAGCACAGTTTACATTTCATAGAATCTTTCTCTTCTCTCTCCCTTTAAGTAGCAATGAATGAAAATGTTAAAAGAAAGCATATTATAATAATAGTACAAACAGATAACAGAAAGCCATTGGGCAAGAACATAACCTCATTTGTAAATTTCAATATTTTCACTAGGGGTTTCAATTCTTGCTCTATTTGCATAATGCATAATTTCTAGGAAATGTCAGTGAATAGTCTACAGCTGAACTACTGTGGATGTTTACAAGGAAGTAAGCTTTGCTGAACCCAGTGACACTTCAAATTAACAACGTACAGGATTGGGAATATCAAGATATTCCAGATACTATAAAATGGATGTTAAATTGGTCCTTAAGGCAAGAGTAGAGGAAATGCAGATTGTGAGTTGCATGTAGCTTCAACTCATTTTACTGCCCTGTTCTTTCCTAGCAGCAGCATATCTGATATGAGGATAGAACGGCAAGGGAGAGTAGTGGCATGCTGCAGTTCTAGGAGGCCTCTTCATCTGCTTTCTATGCACAGAAGGAGCAGAAGAGCAACAGTCCAGGACAGCATGGGTGCCCAAGCTTTGCCTTTCTAGATGCTGTTGAACTGTATCTCCCATTTGCTCTCCCCACTGACTGTGCTGGCTATCAACCCATATCACACAGAGGATCACAAGTTTCATAGCAGTGTGGTACAATAATTTTATACTACAATCCTATCAAAACCAGCTTTACACAGATGTGAAAGAATGCAATTTCCACAGAGAAAAGAATCTGAGGATATTCTGTATTTGTGAATATAAAGCAATGTTATGGCATATTTAGTACATCTAAGTGTCTGATTTTTGGTAAAAAAAAAAAAAGGAAATTATATGACACAATGGGTAAGATAAGGATTTATATGATTTTACCTCAGAATTTCTGTTGAAACTTGAGGTGGTGAAGAATTACTCTTCAAATTTTCTTCTGACACCTCGGGAGACCTCTCTCTCTCTTCTCTCTCTGTTGTCATACTATCAACTCCTGACTCCACCTCAGTCTTACGTTGATCAGATTTTGCTTCCATCTTTGCTTGTTCACATTTAAACATAAAAACAATAGAGGGTTTCTCACTGGCATCTGATTTTGACTCACTGAACCAATTATGACGCTGAACAGGAGGAGGTGGGAGCATGTGAATCACAGTCCCATCAAGACCCACCAGTTTCCCTTTCTCTCTCTCACGGTCTTCCTCATCATCTGTCTTTCTGCGACGAAAGAAGCTCTTGAAGGATATCCAGCGCTTGGGCTTGGCATCAACAGCCCGTCTACCTTCTGAGTGCAAAACAGATTCGGCCTCTGTTGATCTGACAGGGCTCAATGGTTTGGTCCAATTGCTGAAATGTCTTTGCAACACTTTGCTGGCATGGTAAGGTGAAGATGTGGAACGGGGAGGAGGGAATGGGGGAACCTGTTCACTTTTGGGGCTTGCAGAATTGTGGGAGGGGGACACTGGCTTTGAGGACTGAGTGACAGGTGACTTTGGTGGGATTTCCGTTGTCAACATTTCTGTAGATTTGACTGCTTCAGCATCAGCACTGGATTGTACTGTAAAGAGAGATTTGGGTCGCACTGCAATACTTTTACCTGCATCTGCATCAGGGGGTAGAGAATATAGTTCTTCAACACTGCAAGTCTTGGGCTCACTCTGAGACACTTCTGGGGGAGACAGTGGAGGCTGGATAGATGCTACAATCTGGGATAGCACTGTGCAAGCATTCTCCCGATTGCCATTGGATACCTCCTGTGCGTCGTCTGTTTTGGATCCAATGTCTTGAAGAGTTCTTTGTATTTTTGTTGGGGAACTATGATCAGGATTTTTGAGTGATGTCTGACCTTTACCAATACAGCTGTTAAATTCCTGAACCTTCTGAGCCACTGAACCCAATTTTCTCTCAGTGCTATTAGCTGATCCTTTAGCTTGGGGAAGTTCAGCAGATTTGCTAGCTATATTTTCAGATGCTGTGCTTTCAGCTTCTATTTCTTCATACGTGTGACTGATGACACTTGTGGTTTTATCTTTAACAGAGAGATCTCCACTAGTTCCCAAAAAACTTTTATAAATGGCTAGGTTGTCATATGCATTTGGGTTTATTACAATAGGAACTTTGATTGCGTTCTTGGAGCTCTTAGCATAAGTTGGCTCATCATGAATAATAATTGGAAATGGTGGCATGCCAGCATTGTTGTAACTATTGAATTTTATTTCAGACAAATTAGGAGATTTAACAGGGATGGTTTTTGTAGAAAGATTTGTTGAAGTAGGTGAAGTAGGGGCAGATTTATGGATGTTTTTCCGTACAGGAACAGAAGGTCCTGGAGTGTTGGGAACTAGCTCCACTTTGGGAATCTTTTGTCGTGGGCTTGTACTTGAAGTCCAAACTTCCTGGTACCTGACTGCACTCGATTTTTTAAGATTGCTATTTACTTGCCCTGATGACACAGAATTAGGCAAAGCATTTGTACTTAGACTATCGGGTGAATTTGGATTAGTTAGGACACTTTTTGCATCTAAACTTTTTGCTTGATTCTCTATACATTCATGAGTCATGGCTGCTGATACATCCACTATAGTGTATGGCTTACATATGGGTTGTTCCATATTTACTATTCGATACGGTTTAGCTTGTTCTTCTGTATGAACAAAATTTATATTTGCTGCTTGAGCTGGTATACCTGAAGGACTTTTGCATTCTGGTCTATCGCTCTGGACAGCAATTTTGCCATCCTTCTCTTCCAACCTAAGGGCAAGCACAGCCTTGTGAGTCTCCAAGGTTTTGGTAGCATTCTGTGGACTTTTAGATGCAGCTTTCAGTTGCTGATCATCACAAATCCCTTTATATCCTTCTTCAATTGACTTCATATCTTTAGGAGTGCCAGGAGATAATGCACCATTGCAGAGCCTTTGAGAGGAACTACTGGCTGTCCCAGAGCAAGACTCTTCAGTGAGAGAAGAGTCAGGGGACATGGAATCAGATGAGACCATGCTCTGCATGCTTTCTTGCCCATAAAGGATCATGGGATCATCGCCATAACCATTCAAAATTTCATCATAGCTGTCATCATAGTCTACTGCACAAAATCTCTGGAGAGACCTGTTCCTTAAAGGCACTGTGTTCCATTTTTTGTCAACACAAAATCGGACAGGTGATAGCGTGTTAGCCCGAAAGTTTGCAAAACGTGGCTGTCCTCTCATACGAATCTCCATTGCTAGGAGCTCTTCATCACTTTCATCCCAGCTCTCATGGTCTTCGTGGATGCTGCCAAAAAACAGATCTTCCTCACTTTCATCTCCACTGGAGAATTCTGGATAACAGAAACGACCACCTTCATTACTTATTACATCAGTGCTTCCACTTAGAACAACGTGCTTATTTTGTGAATCTTTCATTCCACCCATCATGCAACTTGGTGGCATCTTTCTTTCTAACGATCTTTTATAACAATTGTTTATTCTTCCCAAGAAAGCTTCCCTTGAATTAAGTTCATTTCCTGATAGAGGAGAGGGGTTATCTAAACCTGCAATTTCCTTCAGTACATCTGTCAGTCCATTATTGTTGCTTGGAGATTTACCTACATCATCACTATTCCCATAAGGCCTAGGTACATGGCTATAACCTTCAATTTCTTCTTCATTATTATTATTATTCAGTGGTTTTTTGTTCACAACAGTTCTGTTTTGATTCCACCCTACAGTAACTGGCTTGTTCTCACAAAGATCTTGTGAGCTGACTTCGCCACATATAACCTGTCCATCTATTGTCATCATGGTGGGCTTCACAGCTATAGTCGGTTTCTTTGCCACAGGAGGTCGAAAATTCCCTGTATTTCTAGAACGTTGGTTGTTGTTGTGGGTTGCATTGGTTTTTAGATTTGTATTTGAAACTGGGTTTTTTTCAGGCGCTGGAGGCAACTGGTGCAAGTTTTTTGGCTTGAAGCAGTTTTTACATTCTCCCGGTTTCCAGACATGTTCAGTGAAAGCATTGCAAGCAGACATTTTCCCAGGCTTAAGCACCTGATTCTCAGAAGTTGTTCAGTGCATGGTAAGATCATTCATTCAATGGTTATCACTGTTAACTTCTCTGCATAAGAAAATCTTGTTCATCCTAAAAAAAGAAGAGAAAGAAAAACATCATTTTACGAAGAGAGAAACTTAATAATTTCTGTTGATCCTTTTGTTACCTTTCATTATTACTACCCCATAGGATTACATTGCAAGGAAAAAGCATACAGAATACATACAGTGTATATACAATCCTGATGTCCTTGGAGTAAGAGCAAGATAAAAATATTCTAAACAGAATGAAGTATTTGAAGCAATATACTGGAATAGCCCTTCACTGAAAAAAATGGTGCATAATCATGGAATATAATATCTCAGCAAGAGGACAGGCTAGTGAAGGAACTATGCTCTTCTAAAAGTACATATTTTGACTGTATTATAAATGTATTGTTAGTTAAATTGAACTTCCATCCTAGTTGTTCAATGTAATATGTAACTGCCCATTAAGATGGCTTCAAAGGCTTTTATGATTTTCCCATCAAAACAACATTATCACTAGCCTTTAAACAACTTGCAGCAAGTAACTCTGAAAGACAAACTTATGAAAAGACTTCAGGAGCTTCTATTTAATCATTTATCTTTAAGACAGCATACACCAAAGTCAAAAGACTTTGCTGATAGTGATTTAGTGGCTATTCCTTATAGAACTATTATGAAATGCTTACACATTCAGTGCTGACTTTGTTTCTAAATCTGTTTCTATAAAATATAGCAATACTTTCATTTTGCATTACAATGACAGTTGGGCTTTATCACATAGTGGTATGCATTAAAGGTCAGGTAATGAAATTGAGTACCTATCCCCCAATCTGCATAAATGCTAAATTATTTGTTTGGCATGTGATACTGTTTGTTATTATAGAAAATAGGCAAATACTCCTATTAAACACCAGATGGAGCTACAGCATAACAGGAAGAATTTCTATTTACATTTACAAAAGTTTTGCATTTTCATAGTATGGCATTTCATAATATTTTCTCTAACAGAGTGTTAAATCATTACTTATATGGCCTTCTGAATGTATGTGTTCCCCTCTGTTGTTACAAGAGTGAAAGGACTGCATAACTATATTATAAAATATAGTAGTTTTAAGTATGCTGCAATTACCTATACAACACTTCAAGAGTTATATTTAATAAATTATTTTCTGAAATGTTTAAGAAAATAAAGGAGAAAAGGAGTGAAATACCAATATGGATATATTCCTGCTTTTGCACAGACACTGCAAAAATTTAAATCTTGTAATATATTGACTGACATTTGAATTGAAATTATTTCATAAAAAAATGCGAGAATTTCTAGGTAACATTCAAATTATTTGGAAACACAGGTTGGCTTATAGTAGTTTTCTCATTGATGAGGAAGCTTTTGCTTCAACATGTTCAGAAACAGTATTTTCTGCTAAGATTATGGAAAAATCATGGCTTCTACTGTACTTCAAGTCAAGTCAACCACTTGACTTTATTTAGGTTAAACTGGCCCACAACAAACTAACATAGTAGGTGACAGGTTAAATTCAAGGAAATCACAAGACATTGAGGAAGATCCAGAATAGTTTCAGTTTGTAGGTAAATCACCTGTGAGAGCCCTTATGCATTCCATGGGTGCCCTGCTTTCAAAGACTATTTTATAGCACTTTAGCTATAAAATGCTATTCGTATAGACAAAACAAGAACTGAATTAAATAGCCTACAACAGCAAGAGAAATCTACACTTGACATACAAGTTTTGAACATTTTCTTCTGATCATATGTCTACTGTTGTTAAAATAGTAAAACTAACTACAGCCAAAAATATGCACACAGCAAAAGCAGAAACAAGCAAATGGGGAAACAGGCCCATTCTGCCTTTTCAGGAATTGTCTTAAACTAGAAAAAGCTCTCGTATATCAGTCTAAATGTTGTCCTTTATACGTTGAATGCATGGTACTGACACACGAGGTAGAAGAAGAGCAGTCTGGCTGAGGACCTCAACTGAAACATTTTGTCATCTGATTAGTGGACCTCACAGGCAAATCTGTCGATTTTTATTACTCCTATCTGAGGAAAATGTACACTTTTGAGGCAAGAGAGGGCTATGTCACAGCTAACCTTGAGGAAAAATTAAATCATGTTGATATTTTGTTTCTTAATAATAAAGGTATTAAGGCACGTGCAAAGAAAAACAACATCTGCCTTATAACTGGTGTAGACACACACGCAGCTTGAAATTCCCACCTGTTTATAAGGACTTTCTTGTGCTCAGTTCTCTTGCTATAAAGTCTGTCTAATGGGGGGCAAAATACACGCAGCCTTCTTTACTCCCATATGCATTTCAGGCACTACTTCTTTGCCCTAAATTTCAGGCTGCTAGTTCCCTTCAGATGTGTGCTGGCTGAATCCCAATGAAGACCTCCTACACTAATACTTTATACCAACATAATCCAGTTAAAAAGGAACTTAATTGGTGTGCACGATTCCCTGCAATTTCAGCCTTCTGAAAATGAATAGTCTCAGCAAGTACCAGATGGTGACATACCCTAATTAATCAGGCCAGCCCAATGAATGAGCCTCTTAAAAGAAATGCACCTATTAGACATGTGTTTTGAATGCTCTCTGCTGCAAAAGCTTCCCTTTAAATGAAATGCTTGATTCATTTAGTAGGCAATATAGACAAGTGTGTGCTGCAGTCATTCAGCAGTGCAAAACCATCAACCCATCATATGCCTTTATAACCGTAGGTGCTTCGTGCCAAAGTACGATTTCGTCTTGTTCTTTTTCAACTGGAAGGACTAAACACTTCTACCTTCACCTGTTTGGGAGGAGCTTACCAGTATCAGCATGCTCCCGAATTCTCTGCAGGCACAAAGCTTCATCCCTGACAGCTCTCTCTAGAGCTAGCTAATCATTATTCACAGCAATAGGAGGCTCTTGTAAGAGCAGTGCCTTTCATCAGGAAGTCTGGCATAAAGAGAAGCCAACTATGTTTCATCACAGCATACAGCACATCATGAAATGATCAATTAAGATTTGCCCACTTGCATGCCAGAAAAGCAAACAGCATAGGTATGTGCAAATAACAAAAGAGTGCATGCATTTAAACGGAACAGTGTTAAAAATTTCTCTTCATGCCTTTCATCATGATACACTTCAGTGCTATCACCACTTGCATGCAATGGGGGGAGAGCTTTGTGAAAACTGTTTCCTATGCTTGTAGAGGTTGTTGAAACAAAAGGGTACTTGAATTCCTCAAACTGGCCACATTGAGGAGCTCTTCAAACTGCTGGAAAACAAGTAAAGGCAGTTGCATCTCGACAATCTCAATGTGTTTTAATGAAGGGCAAAAATGCTTACATAAACCTCTCTGGAAAATCCTTGGTAGTAAAAATTAACCATGTTCTCTTTACACATGGCTTATCAGTAAGTGTCAAATGTGGGCATGGTGGGCCCTAACTGTGGGAGAGGAGTGTGTTTCAGGCTGCCTTCCCAATGGCCTGTTTTGCAGGGCAATCCAGAGGGTTTTTGGGGCTTGATGGCAGGTGTCATGTTGGGGACTCTGCTCCTGCCATAAATAAGGAACCAGACACTTACAGTGTACCCAACCCCAACCGTGGGCTCGCCATCCACAGATGGCAAATCCCATTGACTTCAATGGCTGCGTGTGCATGAGGTCCTGGGAGAAATAAGAAACAACAAGTTTATTTAATATGACTGCTATCTGAGTCCTACGGTATAACTGACAGGAGCACCAGATTTGGGTGTACAAACAACAACGTGAGACTCTGTGGGTACTAGTATTGAAAGAAAAATTACTAGAAATTTCCTTGAATACTGATTCTCCCAAGCACTAGTGACTGGAAAGAACTAACTGAAGTTAAGATAGTTCTGCCTAATTTTCTACAGATTGTGCAAAACCACTATGTGCAGATATGAAGCAGGACAAGAAACATGTTTATCTCTTCATTAGAAACTCGGGAATAGACTGTAAATCAATTGAACAAGACTGCAAGATATCAAAAGCCAATAAGCCCACTCTTGATCCTAGTGAGAAAATGTGGTATTTTACTGAGACAAAGTGGAACACACTTATCTCTGAGCACATGAAGGTTTAATTTAACAAGTGGTCTTACAATACCAGCAATGATTTGTATTCCTAACAGAACAACATCAGAGAGCACTGATTTATGGTATTTGCACAATAATTTGGTTTTTTAAAATGGCCTTGATGAAAAGATAATGAATAATCACAAAATATTTTTATATTATAACTTGATTTCATTTAATTTTAGCAGCCTTGACTACTTTTGCATTCTGTCAACATTGTTAGGAGAACTGAACTCTGTGGATGTAGCCATTACATGTGATGTTTGAATGTACTACTACCTTGTCTTAACAACAGTCTCAGTAAATGTCAGTAATCCAGAGTATTACCATAAGAATTGTGGTGCTACATCTGACCATAGACCTATAGACTCCAGCATTCTGTTCTGACAATGGGCAGCCAGATTTCCATGAGAAGCTCACTACAGAGGACACAAGCATGCAAGCATCATCCTATTGTGTTCCCCAATAACTGATACAGAGACTGCCCATGATACTGGAAAACAGTATTATTCAACATGAGCAGTACTATGTGAAAAAGATCTCTATCCATTTGGTCAACCATAATGCATGATTTTATACACACCAGTCATGTCCCTTTTACTCATCTTTTTTTCCTAAGGTTAATAGGCTCAAATGTGGTAAGCTATCCTTACAAGGGAGGTACACCAATCCCTTCATCACTTTGGTTGTTCTGCATAATGTATTCATGTGTAATGGTCACACTTGATAAATGATGTAATTTTCATGCTTTTGTTTCAGACATGTATAAAGCAGAAGGGATAAATATATAAAAACAGAATTACATGTGTAATATAATGCTAGGAGTTTTGGCTTCTCACGCGTGTAGCCCTTGGAGTTGCCCTCCTCAAAAAATAAAAATAAAACACTTGTAGACAGCTCTGCAGTCCTCTGGAGCAGATTTTGGAAGTGCTGAGATTTGCAGGGAAAGTGGGGATTTTCCCCTCCTCCTTCTTGTTGAGTTGTGATTTTGCATAAGCAATTTAGTACTGGATAAATTACAGTCTGTACAAAATATGTGGGGAACTACTGGCCGGTCTCCAGTTCTTTCAAGCACTATTTTTGTTAGAAAGCTAGAACATTAATCTAATGAATAAATCTGCTAATAGTCTATCCACTGCATGTGGACCATAGGCTTGAAAGGAAAGTCCTTGTTCACACAAATGAGAGCTTCTAAGGTCCAAAATACAATGCAGAAATAATTCAGTTTGAGACCACTTTAACTGCCCTGGCTCAGTGCTGTGCAATCCAGGGAACTGTAGTTTATTGTGGCACCAGAGCTCTCTGACAAAACTACAGTTCCCAGAATTTCTTAGCAATGAGCCAGGACAGTTAAAACAGTCTCAAGATGGATTATATCTGCAGTGTGTTTTGGACCTAAATCTAATTGCTGCATGATGGAGGGAGGGAGATGGGGAAGGAATATCCTCACTGCACTAATGAGACATTTTTAAAAGTCTCAGCGATGTTAATTTGACCCTTTCCGAAGTGTAATTCTTGTGGGAGAAGTGCATGTAGAGAATTAAGAAAGGAAGTGGCCTACTGCTAGGTCTTGCCCTGTCCGCTTCCGTCTACCCTCCCTGAAGAATTTTCCAAGGGAATGCAACCCTCGATATAAGTTTCCCACACTGTATATATACTCTCTATGCCTTGTGACACTATTTTAACAGGATGCTTACAACATTTCACTTTCACTGTCATCATTTGTACCAGCGATATTTACATTTGACTTAAAAAGATTCAGTTATGAATTCTTCTGGTACATTTTTGGAATGATGAAGTCAATAGAAATGTACCTTATCAGAGGCAAAAAGCCAAAAAGGAAAATGAATTTGTGAGAAGGATTGAAAGAGACAAGAACTGATGTTACATGTATAAGAAAATTACACTGGTACTGGATCAATGAGCACATTATGTCATGGTAGGGTAAATGAATTTGGTTTCAGTAAAGAGAGCAAATGTCAATCTGTTTAAAATATGTACAGCATATCTTTATGCAAACCATATCTGTAAAATATTGCAGCCTCCCAACTCTACTGGGCAGGGAAGAAGTACTGTTCTACAGTTTATCAGCAAAGTCAAACTTTATTATAATGTCTCAAGTCTGAAAGCAGTGTACCTTTAAGTACCTTGCTGTAAAAATTACATTATATTGGGATGATAATTATTAGACAAAATATTGACAGGACTAATCACTGACCTCTTTTATGAGCACCGAAGATTAGGGAGAAATACTAACATCTGGGGTCACCTTTTACTCCTATTTTTTTTAACAATGAAAGCAGGTATTTTTGATAGTGAAACTCTTTACTACAGATTACATAACGGTATGAGCCAGCTTTGCTGTAGTGGTTTGAGTGCTGGACTATGACTGCGGAGATCAAGCTTACAGACTGCAACTGGCAAATATTACATAAAATTTGAGACAGAAATCCCAAAATGGTGGAATAAAACAGGAGAACAGGAAAATATATTCATTACATTAATTAACTGTTGGCTATTACTAAGCGTAAATGGAAGTACAACTTTACAATGTTATGAAACAAACAAAACCAGTCACTTCACTAACAGATTTCTAGGGCCCTTGTGCATTCCATGTTCTTACATACTGCCCTAGGATATTTATTCTGTTCCTGTTTCAAGTAATTACAATTCAGTTAAAAAAAAACTTAACCCTAAAAAAATACTTAAAAATACTGATAAATAAATTGCTTTTATTGGAGAAATATGCAAGTATTTCATTAAACAATGTGTCAAAATAGACAGCACTGGGTAGTCTTAATGCAATCAGCAATGACCAGGAAATAAAGCCTTACAAATTTGTTCAAAGAAAAGATTAAGTAAATCCTTCCATTTGCCCACTACTCAGCAGTGCTTCTAAGCATTAGCAGTTTTAGTCCCTATAAATAATGCTCTTCTCCAATCATCTTCCAGATTCTGACCTCAGGATTCCACATAACCTGTGTGGCTACTCCAAGTAGAATATGAACACAGTGAAAAAGGAATGTAAAAGGTTTATTATCCCTTTCATTTTCACATACTAAGTGCCAGCTAGATTCATTTCTTTAACTCCTGACATTTTGTACATAGGTTCTGCTAGTGGTTTTTTGAAGAAACTCTTTCAGATGAGTTCCTAAAATACGGTAGATGTCTTCGTTGAAATATAAAATATTTCCTACATCTTGAACATTCACGGAGAAGAGAGGGAGAGAAAAAACAATACAAGCTTGGGATAAATCCAGTCAAATTTATCTTTGTCTGACAACGATGTCCAACAACAACACAACAAATGGCAACAAATTCACATTTCACCCCCAACCATTGTGTTGGCTTAGTTTTGCTTGCTAGAGTTAGGTCCAACAACCTGGGGATCATTACAATACAGTCCTAAGGAAAATGTTAAATCCTCAAGAGCCTACTGTAACCGATTTGCTAGGAACTGCAGATAAAACAATAGAATCATAGAGTTGGAAGAGACCACAAGATCCAGTCCAACCCCCTGCCATGCATCTGCTTCTATCTGTTTTGAACTGGATGTTGCCACTGTTGCAGGTTTCAGTGGCTGCTGTGTGTTATGCATTGTTGGATCTAAGTCGCCAGTATCAGTTTCAGCTGATATCATTGGACAATAAAGATAAGGCTCATGGTGTGTGCATATCTCAATACTAGATGGGCCAAAAGGAGCAGCCAGGGGCCACTCTGAGACTGCAGTGACCAGAGAGGCAGCTCCTGAAGTGGACAGTAAATCTGTTCCTTTCTCCTGTGGCTTTGGGCTGCCTTAGCCGGTCTCAGAGCAGTTTCTGGCCGCTTTGGGGATGTGCACTGTCTAAATGCCATGCTGCCAAAGCTGCTGGAAGCTGCTTTATTAAGGCCATCTGTTTCAGGCCTCAACTGAAACTTGTCACGAGAAAATGGCATCTTACATTTTCACCAATACCTTCTCAGCCATGGTCTATGTACCTTCTCACTCAAAAGACGCTACCTGCAGTAATATAAAGTAACAACTACTGTAAAAGTAAGATGATACCCAGGTTTGGATGCAAAGTATGAAGTTACGCTAAATGCAACTAATACCACCAATAAGGCAGAAATGGCAAAGGGAGAAGGTAGCTCAGTGGAGAAGAGAGGTTACTACTGTTCTGATTTAAAGCAGTCCTCGATCTCATCTGTCATATTTTCCTTTTCCTCATTTCCTGAAATGACCACTGATCCTCCAGTCATTCAGGTCTCCTGCATTTATTCTCTTTTATTATTGTAAACCTCCCTCTTCCCCCCCTGCTGTTTTTAGTTATTGTATTATTCCATACCGAGAACACAATATTCACCTGTATGCTAAACAGATGCATGCTGCCTATATTAAGCTATTCAAGATTTTATAACTGGAAAAAAGGAGTCAAACTAACATCTGATTTACAATATTGTCAAAAAACACCACACACTGCCAGCTTTGAATGTGTGTCTGGATAGTTTCTATAGCAACTGGAGAAACATTATTTTTCTCCTTAACACCATTTTTTACTGCTTCCATTTATATGTTTTTATTGTTCACGGTGGGGCTGGGAATGGAGACTATACTCTTGTCAGCCCTGTATATCTATCAGTGGTTGCCTTCATTAGCCTCGCTGGAAATAATAATTTGATAACATTTCTTTTAAAATCCAAGAAAGATTATATTCCAATTAATGTTAAGCTACACAGAAGATGAGAAGAGAAGAACAGAAAATAGGCTCACTAAAAAGCAAATCATACCTTTCCAAGAAAGTATTAACACAGAAGACAGTTAGTATTTTGGAAGTAAAAAGTTAGTATTTTGGAATAAGAAAACAAATCTAAAATATTTGATCGAGCAGTGACACACAGTTCTGTTGATATTTCTCATGCAATCTGATTTAATTAGGGACTCACAATTTCAGGCAAATGCATTCCTTGTGCTTTTTAATAGTAACAATAATAATAAATTTATTTATATCCCACCCCTTTGAGATCAATTGAGGCAGAAATATATTAAACAAGAATACACCAGTATTAGCTAGGAAGCCTAGCAAGATTCCTGACCTCTGTTTCCTCTTTTAAGCTGTAACATTGCTGATTTCACCAAAAGGCAGAGAGATACCATTTCAAATCAAACTGTAACTGAACAAGCTACATGGTCAAAAAACAGTGATGCAGGCCCTTGGATCATACATTTCCAGAATGTGGAATACTTTGGGCCAGGAAAGGGCAGGGAGGAGCAAAATTTATATTGAAAAGCAGGATAAGGATTGAAATTAGAAATTCCTCTATTACTACACTCTCTCACTTTAGGGAAGTGTACATAGAGGATTGGTTTGGACAAAATACTATACTACTAGTAGATCAAGAGGAGGATTAGCCTGGTCCTATGCTTGTACACTCCCCACTCTGCCCTGGCTGCAAAATGTCTTCCAGAAGCTTTTGCTTGCATTTCATATTAAATGCAGCTTGCCACGCTGGAATCTACACATTGTAATTTAGAAAATAAATACGGTTAGCAGAAACAAACCAACATCAAACTATGGTTTGTCCAACTGGCTTGTGCTCACACACTGCAGTTAACGTAAATCACAGCAATTTTTCTCCATACAATATGAATGATATGCCAAATGAAAGTTAATGTATAATGGAAGCTTTGGATCTGTTCTTCATGGCTGTGTTAGGTCACAAGCTGGGGTGGGAAGAAAGGCCAAGCTTGTTTTCATAATGTGAAACCACCCACAGAAACCGAGTTATGAGTGTATACAGTAAAGAACGCCAACAGCTTGCTACAATTGTCTGCTTTCATTTTGTATATTAAAAAATCCTTTAGGTTTTGAGTATTAGTGTCATAAAATCTCAGAAACTCTCAGAGAAACTGTTTCCCCACCCATTGTATGTTTCTCTGCCTACCTGCCTTTTATTCTAACATGCTTCATGATTTCAGGATGAATTTGTTGTTTGTTTAATGGAGATAGTACACTAGGAAGTTAATCAGAAATTTCTGTTTCATGTCTCAGTAAGGCTTACAGCAGCAACACATCAACAGCCCTTCAAAATATTTACTCTTACGACTATGTAAGCATGCAAGCTTGATTTTGTAAAAACCCTTTGTACTTGCTGTTGACATTTAAATTATCCTAAGCTTGAAAAGCACCATGGAAAACATATGTTTGGAGAATGGTTAACCACATTGTCCAAATGTTACAAAATTTCCACTTCAGCATAGTTCAAAACAGCTTTACATTTCCTGAACTATGCATTGTGTTGGAGAGATAGATCAGATAAGGCAGAGGTGGGAATCAAATGGCTCCCCATATATTGTTGGACTGCAATTTCCAGCAGCCCTAGCCAGCATAGCCAATGGGGGAAAATGATGGGAGTTACAATCCCACAACATATAGAGAATGGCACGATGCCCATCCCGAGATAAGGTAACAAGCAGCCTTGACGCTTCGAAAGAAGCTGTTAGGGTTCAAATATTAAATAACATTTCCTTTCTAAATGTCTCTTAAGGCTCAAGCAGAGAAGCCACCAATGACCACTGAAAGAAGGCAGAAGGATCCATAGTTGATGGTTGCAATGTATGGACAATGTTTGTCTTGCCAGAAAACGTCTCCAACTATTTATTTTATTTTATTTTATCCCACCTTTTCCCCAATATTGGGACTCAGCTAACTACAACTGCAGCAAATACAACTGGTAGTTCTCTTAGAAGAAAAGGTCAGTGCACAACAGCTATGTGTTTGTTTCCTTCAGTGCATCGGTGAACATGAGGACTTCCTGGATAGGACACAGCTAGCTTCATCACACTATTGAGATCCTGTGGGAAAATAGAAGCTTAACAGGAGTTAAATGAGATTCGAATTTAAACAAAACTTGCAAATTTGGATAGTTTATCACACTAGGGGACTGCCCAAGTGAAATAACGCAAAGTTAATCCGGACGCAAAGCAGAGAAAAATGGCAGCCTTTTAACTTTCTGGCTGTTCTGAAGGTATAAAGTTGCCAGTTTTCTCTGCTTTGTGCTCTGATTAACTTCACATTATTTCATGTTAACTGCAACGTCATGTGATAAGCTTTGGGCATTTCTGGGTTTTCTTTGCTTTAAATCTCATTTAACTCCCGTTTTCCTGTGAGATCTTGCTAGTGTGATAAACTCCAGAGAGAAGTGATCCTACAGAACCAACAGGAGGAAACTGCCCAGGAAAATGAAGAGCCCTGAAATAGTGAGGAAACACCCTGGAGGACTGTCACCTTTCAGGAGATGATCATACAGAAGAGATTCAGAACCTCTCAAATTAAGCAATCCAATTGTGCATCTTATAAGGATAGCAGCAGTGAAGATGCTCAAACAGAAAACCGGGTGCCAAGGAAGAAGTCGACTGCCAAATGCAACACAAAGAAAAGAAAGGTCCTGTTGGGTTGGGGATTCATTGCTCAGGGGTGTAGAGGCACTTTTGTGCCAGCTTGACAAGATGAATTGTGAAGTGTGCTGACTTTCTGATGCACAAATTCAGGGTTTCACTGACAACTTGCCCAAACTCATCAAGAACACCTATGGGCACACTGGAGAGCATGCAGTTATAGTTGTTTTGCAATGAGAATGTTGTCCTCCACTAACCCCATATGCACCACCCCTTCTACACTTGGTTCAGTCCCTGGTACACTTGAAGGGAATCCAAGATTTGACTAGCCAGACTTTTACCTGGCAGACAGCTTTTGGTATTGTATATACTCAAACAAAGGGAGATGAAGCATGAATCTGGGCTTTCCAGAATGTTCTGAGATCAAGTGGCAACTGTGTTTCTGAAGTACAAATGCACAGAGGCCAATTGGTCCTCAATGCATAAGCAACAAGCATTTTAGAAGAGCTGCACGATGTTTCACTCTATTACATGTCTTTTTACCTCAGTTACAATATTTACAAGACTTGTAAATATTTAAAACAATGTAATAGGTTAAACAGTTTCTTTAAAAGGCGTGCAGCAGAGCCCAAGGTTGCATGAGAAATAAGCAGTAGTTTAAAAACGACTTATCATTTGTTCTTTACCTTGCTAGACTGGTTTCTGTAGCAACTGGATCATTTCAGTGCCCTCCTCCCCCACTCTTTGTGTTGTTCCCTGTTGCAGAAGTGAGGAAGTAAATGGGAGAGAAACAACAGCCTGCAGCTTTTGGAGAGTGAGATATGCAAATCTAAAAATTCAGGCCCTCCTGTTGAGTAAAAGTGAGACAAAAACAAGCCCGGCCTGAAGTATATCCCCCTAAAGGAGTGCTGCTCAATTAACTGACTGAACTTTCCTTCTGCTGTTATTAAGAACTCAACAGTATTCCAACAATTAACCACAGTGGTCCCCCCCCCCCCCCATTCTCTGGGGTTAGTGGTGAAGGGCCCCTGTGAATGTGGGAAAAACGCAAATTAAAAAACACCATTCTTTTTACCTGAGAGAAGACCTCCAGGTCCTCCAGTGCAACATCTGCTAGAATCCCCAGGTCCTCCAGATGGTCAACAGCTGCTAGAAGTTGATCTTAGAGTCATGCCGGAAGACCCACAGATGCCTAGAGAAGTGATTTCACTTATAACTTCTTTGTTCTCCAGCATAACTCTATGGTCTACTTCTGGCAGAGTTGTGCTGGAGGAGCTAGAGATTCTTAGAAAGAACATATTAATCAAAACTGCAAATAATCAAATCCACAAAAGTCAAAGCCGCAAATGTGGAGGGACAACTGTATGTTTCTTCTTCACCTCAATAAGTTCAGCCAGAGAGGAGGTGGCTGACACTGTACAGTGCACCACAACAAAATGTTACAACACTGGCTTCCCAAGAAATATTTGGGGAGGACCGCAGTGGCCCACTGCCTCCTCAAAAGTAAACTGCCATTAAATCCCACAGCTCAATAATCATCCCCTCTATACACACACATGGATACACTGCTACATTTGTCTGATCCCTAAACAAACTAGAGACTGGCACTGCTTCTGAAACATTAAAGGTTCCAAATGGAAGAAATTTCCAGCAGCAACTTCTACCAACACTCGAAACGACAAAAACTGGAGCACTGTGAAAGAGCAAGATGCATCAATATAAAGATTATGTTGCTGTTTTTTTTGGGGGGGGGGGCGGGGATTTGGAACTTGCCTTAAGATCACTTTTGCATTTCATTAGTGAGATACATTAGCTAATGGGTTACTGTGTATATTTTCCATCAGACTAACTCAGAGATACTTTAATGCATGTGAAATACTGCTCTTGTAGAACAAAGGACAGATGAATGCTGTGTTATTCTCTCCTACTGAGTTTGTGCAAAACCTGCTGTCTTCCAGGACACAACATCTACGGTGTCAAGTTGTATGGAGCAAGCAGTTCACAAACAGGATTTCTAATACCAGAACATCCCCAGGATAATTTGATAAATTAAAATTTTCTACAAAAAGAAGGGGACTCATCAATAACACATGGCTCTAATAGGAAACTGATACAATGCTCTGGGAATTTTTGCTCCATTAATATTATGGTCTTGACTACAGAAGAGCTTTTATCTGCTTGTGAATAATTTATGTAGAATGATAATGAATGAAACAATGTGTAGGGTACATTCAAAAATTCTTTTAAGCATGATCTAAACCTTGTAAGAGTATAATCAACCACAGCATGTTACTGAAGTTCATTGTTACACATTATTTACCCCACTGTTTCATACTTTATTGTTATTATTTCTATGTTACTCATTGTTTCTATGTTGCTAGGTGTTAAACAAATGACAAAACACAAAGAGGAAAGCAATAACCCTGTGTAACAAAAAATCACTTTAACAGGAAACAGAAGGACTGGAGGTCCTCCTAAACTTTATGGAATTTGACATGAAAACCAAATAAGTCATTTTATTTTTTTGTCTACTACAACTATCAAGTCCCATTCCATTTCAGTGGTTGCCACTTTTAATGGCAGAAAAACTGACACCCAGTAATGTGGGGATTTTTTTTGCCCCAGAAGTATCTGGATTGAATTGTTTTCTAGTGCTCTAAATCTACTCAGATCAGATTTAACATGTTTGACATACTGAGTAACATAAAAACAAACAAACTGAACTTTA
This sequence comes from Urosaurus nigricauda, assembly GCA_034509955.1. Lineage (NCBI taxonomy): Eukaryota > Metazoa > Chordata > Lepidosauria > Squamata > Phrynosomatidae > Urosaurus > Urosaurus nigricauda. Next base: position 4,574,320 of record JAOEGL010000012.1, on the reverse strand, counting down.
TTAGTTTTATGCATTCTGTTTAAAAATGTCAGACAGCTGAATTGAAATATTTAAACAATATCCAAACCAGTGTTTCAAATTCAAGTTTCTTGCCAACACAGACACCGTGGTTTGTTTCATAATACCCATTTAGACATTTAAACAAACTGGGTTAAACAATCCTATTATGTGAAAAGCAGGCACTTCTTAGGTTTAGCTTCACTGCTCCACTGCTCAGTCGCTACGCTGTCATCCACTTCTCTAAACTATTTCATATATGAGAATAGTCTCCATCTTATATTGTATGGAGAAAAGGAAACCATTAGTGCAACATATTCTTGACTTTTTTCAGAAAAGCATCTTCCACAGAGAATCAAAATTGAAAGGACATCAGATTTTTCAAAAGATAGTCTGTCTCTGCCTAAAAAGTCCTATTATACTTCTGAATGGAATATTTGGATGTGCAGTGATCGTGTTGTGTTTCTATGTGATCTCCAATGAAATTCCAGACAATGAAATACATTGATACCTGCAACTGAGGCACACGGTACATCACACTGAGTCATTAGCAGTCCTCTCCATCCGCTGGCTTCTGGGGTAAGTCTTAGGGATCATCCACGCACTGTCTGGCCCTGCTGTCTTCCATATTTCTAAGTGACCAAGGATTTTCTTCCTATGGAGACAGAGCAGAAAAATCATCATCTTTGTTGTTAGGTTACATTATTTACTGTCTTTTAATGGAAAAAAATCAGTGCTAGTGTAAGATATGCTCATACTTTTATTTTTTAAATTTAACTTTGAAAAAGAATACATTTTAAATTGAAGATTTGCTATCACATGGCTATAATACATGCTCTGAGATTGGTCAGCCCCATTTGCTTTTAGCTTCTTTGGGCTATGAACTCCATCCTGGCTACCTCCTCTGCTTCTGGATAAGGGTAGCTTTTCCATACTAACAAGCATTACAGGTCTTCCATTCTGTTTATTGGACTAATCATTTTTATTTCCATTACACCTCTTCAAAAGATCACTTCTCCTGATATAATCCTGTTATTCATTCATTTTTAGTCAACTGGAGCTACTCATACTCACGGTGTCTTAACAGGCCACTGAAACTGTATTTTTTAAACCTACATTATTTAAAATACACCTACATCTAAAGCTTTTGGGGCATTTCAAGATGTTGTTTTGAATGTTTAAAACTTTAAACTTTTGGGGGCCTGCAAATCCAAGAGACCCCCTATTTTGCTACAAACCTGTCCAGATATTAAGGTCTCCAGCAGAGGCTCTCTTCAGAAAAACACCACCAGCAAAGACTTGCTTGACAAGAACACAGGAGAGAGCTCTCCTCTGCTGTTTCCGGACTATTGCATTCACTCCCTTCAATTCCCAAGCCTGCTGCTTTTAGGAAGAGTATGAAAACACATCTCTTCCAACTGGCCTCAGCTAATGTTAAATGACCTTTTGATGTTTGATTAGAGAAGTCATAGATTATATTATCATTGACAGCAACGACAGCAGTGATTTTAGTATATATGATCAATCACTTTGGTTATATACACAAATCAAAATATAATACATACTTAAGAGTAGTAACCAGAAGCCTACAATACAGTTTACTTAATGTAAACATTTAGTACCCAAACAATAGCTTAATAAGTGAATAGAAATAATTTGTTATCTCTCTCTCTCTCTCTCACACACACACACACAGACATTACATCTTTACAGACATCTGCAACTTTCTTTAATTCTCTGTGATCCTCTGCGAACCAGATTCTTAAGACTGAAGATAACTGTGAACATATAAGGGGATTAAGTTAAGCTATTTATATTATTCTGCACCAGCAGCATTGAACATGGGTTTAAGCGGCCTCTGGGCCAACTGCCAAATATGCAGAGTAAAAGTTGCCTCAAATGCCAAAGCTTCTGGATGCATTAAAAAGTAAAACTGGGTTTAGCATATTTATACTTGACAAAGTTGGCAGGGCAAGGATACAGGCTATCTTGCTTGGACAATAAGCTTGATATTTGAATCCCTGATCAACTGATCTGTCCTTGCAAGGAAGGACAATGCAGAGGGGCCAGATAAAGGCAATAAAACCTGGTTCATTCCTTAGTTTCTCACATTAAGGATGATATGTAAGCTAGAGACTCGTATCAGGGGATGTAGAATGAAGCAAGTGAACAGCCTTTCACAATACAGTCACCCCTCCGTTTTCACGGACTTTGAATCTGCGTTTGAATCTGCGAGTGGCAAACGGAGGGAGACAGAAAGGGGCATGCACCACCATTCAAGCCAATGGGGCTTGAATATTAGTGATTTTCTGGTTTCGCGGCTGGGAAGGGGATCTGGAATAGGTCCCCCATGAAAACGGAGGGGCTACTGTGTATGAAACCACACAAAAAGCCATTTTCTACTGACCATTTCTTTCCAGTAATGTTAGAAGTGAATGTTTGCTTCAGCAAATCTATTCTAATCAATATTTTGCAATTCCAACATTTATATCTTCAGTGGTAGCTGACTAGTAAGATCATACATTAAAAACCTGATATTTTACAAACGTAATATACAGACTAACAAATCAAAAGTCAAATATGTTCCACGGATGTGTTAGTTTAATATTTTTTACTAGTTCATCCATCATGATTACGTGTGTAAATCACTGACCCCAAAATACAAATAGATATTTCTCTTTAATAGTCTGCCCTAAATGGAGAGACAAACCACTAAGCAATATTGATCAATTATGAACAGATGATCAGATATTTTTAGACAAGACCTTTATGTAACACATTACCAATAAGCAATTTTAACCTAATTAAGTCAACAACGGAAAACGTCAAGTTAGCCTGTCTTTAAAGATTATGCAGCCTTTGCCACAACAGTTCACAAGCCACAACAGTTCACAAGCCATGATTCCTAAAAACAACTACCCGTATAGCTCAATTGATGAATAAATGTTATTTTGGTGCAAGTCAGAAAAGAATTTGTAAAAAAGATTTTAAAAGACTGTTGTTTGTTTGCTGTTGTTGTGTGCCTCCAAGTCATGTTTGACCTATGGCAACCTTAAGGCAAACATATCGTTTTTTTCTTGGCATGTTTATTATTGCCCTCGCCATCCTGTGAGGCTGAGATTGTGCGACTTGTCCAAGGTCACTCATTCTTTTTTTAAAAAAATGTTTGAGTGGAAATTGAACCTTGATTTCCAGGCTTGTAGTCCAATGCTCAAACTGCTACAACACACTGGCTCTTAAAAGACTCTACTATGATCTAAAGCTAAAAGAAATTCTGACAACACATTAAAAATATTGACTGTGTTTGGATGATCATATAAACTCCGGCACTTTCATCTGTACCCCCTTCATGTTATGCAACAGTCAAGACAGAGTCTTACTAGTATTAGATTTTTAGCACTTCAATTTTATTCAAAGATAAGAGCAGATCTTGTAAAGCTACATACTTCAAAAGCCTCTCTAATAAATATTTTAGAAGGAAGAGGAAAAAGAGTGGCTTGTGGATTAAATCTAACTCATTTTGTGGCTGTTTTTGTGGCCTCTCAGGTCCCATGTAAAACTATGTAGCATTATGTAGGAAGATATTATATATAGGGAATGCTTTCCAATAATGATCCATTTTAAAAACTGTTTCTGTATCATCACTTTAGTAAATGTAAATGATTTTGAAATTAAGCCCCCAAGGAACCACCTATGTCTTGTTTATTGTAGCAATTCAACTTTAATACTGATTGAACTGAATGGATTTACAGAAATAATGAAAAATGGAAAGGCATAAAGTATTGTGGATATTGCTGGGAAGACAGAAAAATGCCTAGGAAATTAATTTACTATACAAAAGCTGTAACTCAGCACTGTTTAATGCAATGACTAGAAAGCTCAACCCATGTTTATGGTTTATTTTTTCTTCAGCAGTTGCATATTTCAAGAACCAGAAAAACAAACCACTTGATCTTACTACTATAGTAAAAACAAAACAAAAGTGAACTTTATCTTTCCGCAAGAAGATACCTGTCAGATTATGCGGAAAACCCAAAGACAATGATGATTTGCACAACAGGTAAAAACATTTTTTAAAAAAGAAATGAAAATCAGTGTGGTGTAGTGGTTTGAGCACAGGATTACAAGACTAGGGTTCAAATCCTGGCTTGGCCATGGAAATTCACTGGGTAACCTTGGGCAAGTCACACTTTCCTAGTCTCAGATGAAGTCAAAAACAATCCCTGCTGAACACAACTTTCCAAGAAAACTACAGTACATGATAGGTCATCTTGAAGGCAGACTGAAACAAGAAAAAGCATCTCATCTAAGTAGCTGCATCTCACCTACTTCTGAGGAAGCAGACATAAGTCTAGCAAAGGTCCTGCTGCCAACGTCTTTCCTTGGTTAGCCTCAAAGGTGCTACAAGATCTCTCTACATACTGATTCTACAGACCAACATGGCTATATATATGAATTGTATTTTCTTGTGAAGGATTTCTTGTTAAATGACCATACCTAGTTTAAGAAATTTTGATGTTTGAGATTTCTTTCTAAATTTTACAGCTTAATATCTGATATGTCGATAGTGAACGTGTTCTACAAGTGCTGATGCTTACGGCTTATCCATGAGAAAAAGGGAAACCATCAGCAGGCTTTGGGAAAAGAAACATCTGTGTAGATAGGCAGCAGGAGAAATGAGGGCATACTCAATGGGCACTGAATGCTGAAAGTCTGTTGGGAGAGGAAAACTCTTTTAAAAAATGGTATAAATTCCAAATAGCAAACCTTGATTTTCCATTTTATATAAGGGATACCATTTTGCTGTGCCATTATATTTAATGGGACTTGAGCATCCACAGATTTCGTTACCCACGGTGGGACCTGGAACCAAACCCCAACTGTTAATAAGGTCCCCCTTAATTCATAACATAATATATCAAGTGGGAGTATTTTCTTTTCTTTTTAAAAGTGATGCCTGGTAAAGTACAACTGAGGTTAAAAGATTTCAAGCACAATTTGGGAAGCTCTCCCCCTTTCCTGATCTATGTACAAAACCAGAGCAACTGATGAAGATACTATAATGAGTATGAGCTTTAAATCAGGTGTGAACCTGGTTACAACCCTTCATAACTGTAACATTCTGCTACACTGAACTGTTTGCACAAACAGCACATACACATAATCCTGTTCATGACTTATTTTAAATTCACCTTCCAATAATCAACTCGTTTTAATCACTTCATATTATCTAGGCAAAACCTGTCTTGGTCTAATTGTTTCAGACTCTTTAGAGCATAAAACATGATTCAATAGATCAGCCATCTTCTCAAATGAACCTTGAATTCTCCTGTAAGGCTCTAGCTGAGAATTCAGAGGGCATATATAGAATACATGGCCTCACTAACCAAAAGTCTGCCTATTTAAATCCATCAATTCTCATTTCCTCATCCAGGTCACAGAACAACTTCAATAGAAGAATTTACATTCAGGTAGTCAAAAGTGGGATCTGTTTTTCTGCTTTAATTGCACAAACACAGCAGAAATCTATTTAAGCAGTGACATTCCAGTTCAGTCAAATGTTAAATAACTTTTAAGACAATGAAGGCCTAAATATAGGATCAGTGATGTGCTTTCTATCCAGTCTCACAACCTTTTCAGGCTATTTCAAAGACATGATGATGTAAGCTAAGTTTCTGCAAGAACTGAGAGCTCGAAATTACATTATCTAACAGGAAGCCTAAAAGAAAACTTTAGGTGACAAAGACTTTGAATGTGATGAACAATTCCTTTTGGTAGGAGGATTGTTCTGAGTGGGCAGGCCCATCCACGGTTATTCAGCACGGACTGAGGTTTTCTGGAGAACGGAATCAGATGTGAATGACAAGGCTTCAGGCAATCCTATGTGTCAAGAGGCTGGTAGGGCAGGCTTTCACAGAATCCTGGAATGTTTAAAGTGGGAGTGAGAAATCTGTGGCCCAAGGGCCAGATATGGGTGTTGTCCTAATTTAATGCACATAGGAGAGAGTTCTCAGTGACAAGCAACTGGGGAAATAGTAAGCATAGAGGGAATGATAGAAAAGAGAAGTGATCAGTTCAGGTCCACTTCAAAGAGAAGGGTGGGTGTGAATGGAGATGATACGGACGAAGAGAGAGAGAGAGAGAATGTGATCAGCTCAGACTTCTAATGAGAGAGTATGTAACACTCTTAACTGTAAGTAGCATTGCTATACTTTTAATTTAAAAAGTGTCTCTCTTATTCACGTGGATGCTTGAATCTGTGAATAAAAAACCTGTGGATAAGGACGGCCAATTGTAATTCAATTGATCTTGTAGCACCTTTGAGACTAACTGAGCGAAAGAAATTGGCAACATGAGCTTTCATAGACTACAGTCTACGTTCTGAGATGTATTAATTTTAGGTATTTCAAGCTATTTCCCCCTTCAATTAATCCTATACCTAGGCTCCAACAGTGTATGTCTACTGGATCCCAGTGTTTTTGCCAGAAATGGCAACCTCCCATGCCCCCTTGTTCTTGAGGGCTGGGAGTTTCGGGAGCTCTAGCAGGATGGGGGAAGGGAATAAAATCCCAATTCTACTACTATTAGATATCAAAATACATTCCTGTATCCCTGCTAATGTCTTAAGGAAACAGTTACTAACCTCAAAACTGCATCCTCTTTACCAAATTCTCTCATTTTGACAGATACAATGAGTGTTATTCAAGGGGAGGGGGAAGTATTGCTGCTCAGTATAGTTCCAAATGCATGCTCACATCCAGCTTGTGGTGATACTATGCAATTAGCTTATCTGCATCTGCTTCTTCTGCTCAAGGCTGAGCATTGACATGTCTGGTTTTAAAGCATCATTCGTACAGAATATATAATATCACACTCAGGGAATAATCTTAAACTACAAAGAGAGACCCACTTCTTCTGGTCTAGTAAGTGTCTGTCCTGAACTGGATTAAAGCGCATGGCAAAACTAAAGGTTTAAGGCAATTTTTGATTTTTATTTCTTTCCTTGAAAGAATGAGATAAAATCTGCTCATCCTTGACACTATGTTGATGTCAATATAATTTGCATTAGAAGCAAATGATCGTTATGGTGCATTCCTATTTCATGAGGAAAATTCCTATGCAATGCTGATGACAGAAGCAATGAATTTAAGCTAAGCATTACCTGGACATGAAATCTATTAATCGATATTAAATTGCCTTATGAATACAATCTAGCTCCCAAGATGAATGTATTTTTTCTGGTTAAACTGGTTAAGACCCCAACTGCAATAATCTGAGCCTTCTACTGCAATGTTTATATGAAAGCAGGAAAGAAACAATATTTTAGGATATTGCCATGATATAATTTCATAACCGTCTGTGTTTTGAACAAAGTATCACCCTACCGGTGTGAAAATGTGCCTTTATAACATATATCATTTGTAAACGTGAATGTTTCCAAATGCAATAATACTGTGACTTTGAGAACTGTAGGTTGTTCCTTATCTGCCAATAGTTATTTCTAATCAGTTCAGGAGCCCAATAAATCATTCATCCATGACTCAGCCATTTGATATTGTGTTGCCTCGACTCCCTTAACACCAGCTCCATTTTCTTATCTTTTAATAGACTTTTTCTTTCTTTCCTTTGTGCCAGCAATTTAATCTAAATGGAAAAGTGAAGAGTGGCAGCAACACAGTAGTGACACTTTGGTGAAATTACATTACAATCATGCAAGCATTCTCTACTGTTAAAGATATCAATTCATTACATGGATTATGTGTTATTCCTAATATTTGCTAACTCTTACTACATGTAATGCAAAGGCATTTATGTGTAATTTAACTTCGCATGTAGTCAGTGTTAGCAAGTTGCCTCTAAAGAAATTGAAAGAAATGACAGAGCACTGAAATGAGTTTAATTGATTTTTAATGGAATATATTGTTCTCATTTTAATTAAGCTATAGGTCACCCCATCTAATGTTTTTATTGCTACAGTTTTGACAGCTTAGTATTTTATCATAGTTGTGCATTTCTGTTTTGGCTAAAGCCTCTTAGGGAGGGATGCTATGTTACAATTATTTGGTAAAAAAACACACATTTTTTCCAGTATACATTCAGCAAAAGTACAGGATATTCTGACCTTAGATAATGTGTGCAGCTTATCAACAGCAACATACTTCAATGCACTGCTTTCCTGGTTTGCCTACTTGATATGAAATCTCTGTTCATATCCATGGCTTTGCAAAGCACTGTATATCATGTTCATCAGTGACAGCCAAAAATTAAAACAAAACATGTCTCAAAAATGCTATGAAATATGCAGTTTTGCAACAATACAAAGAGGTAATGTTGCTTCCAACACACACGTCTTGCTGTTTCAGCATTACATCATCAAATGCAATTTGCGAGACATTGTTTGACTGCCATGCAAATATCAACACTAATAAGCAATAGGCAGCCAGCTTCCATGTCATCGATTCCAGCAGCACAAACAGCAGAACAAAAACCAAATTACCACCCACATTACATAAAACAGAATAGACACCTACTCTGGGAAGGGATGCAGCTTCAACTTACCATAAGTGAAGATGCTTTAAGAGTGACGAACCTACATCTAACCCTTTAGGGTTTTCACCTCAAATCTGCAAAGCTCTTGCAGAAGGTTTTGCATGGCAACTGTTACCAACAGTATCTGAGGGTAAGAGCAGGTGATTTAAATGCTACCAAACAAGATCCCATATGGCAGTGCACCTTATTAACTCCTCAAGACAGAGAAGGCTAGTCGGAGACTAAGATGGAGTGAAACATTTATAAAATCCTGTTATCAGTATCTTAACCAGTATCAGGTTCTTAAATATTCTTAATATTACTGAATCCCCAAATGTACGTGGGAAAACCTTTGAGGCTTTGTTTTAGAGAAGGGCCTCTCCTAGAAATCCTTGACAGACCCATCAGGAGACTGAGGTCTTTCAAACCGTCCCAAATTGTTTTAGGCTTTATCAGTCACAGGCAACACTTTGAATTGCATCTGTAAACCATTCAAGTAGAAAGTTCCAAGTTGCTGCTCTAGAGCACTACTAATTCATTGCTTCTCCGGTGGAAGTCCTACAAACACAATGAAATTCAAGGATAAATGTTTCAAGGAGGAAGAATAAAGAATGCAAATAAAATGAGACAGGTAGATGTACCTCAATGAATGATGGTTCTAGAATGGATAACACACAAATCAGGGAGAAACTACTGAATCGCATCCCTGACCTGGTGAAGAATGAATTTCCATGAGATATAATTTTGCTCTTCCTCCATGTCCATTTCCTCTACCCCACTGTCAATTTAGTTCCAAAACGCACTGAAGAAATAATCCAGTTTGAGACTTCTTTAACTGCCCTCAGTGCTAGGGAACCCTGGGAATTGTAGTTTATTGTGGCACCAAAGCTCTCTGATAGAGAAGGCTCAATGTTTCACAAAACTACAGTTCCTAGAATTCCCTAGCATTGAACCAAGGCAGTTTAAGTGGTCTCAAACTGGATTATTTCTGCAGTGTGTTTTGGACCTTTATGGCCAGAGAGGCTGGGGCTCTGGGAAGATTCTATGTTCCAACAGATGACACACAAAAGATGTGATCATCCTCTGCAGGAGTCCTGGGAATTTAAGAAAGATACATTTTCCTTCCTGTGAATCATAGCAAAATCCATAATTTTGCCCCCAAAATTAGGCCTCGACTTATACATGAGGTTGACTTATAGTCGAGTATATATGGTAATTCAATATGGTGATTACACCGTAAAACCCCTATTTGTAGGAATGTTCACCAATCTGTCTTTTAACTCATGTACAGTTTAAACTGGACAGCCTCATAGCATCAACAGGTATTTGATTGCAAATGAAATATGGCAAAGTAAACATTTGGCAAATGAAATAGTAATTTAGTGAATGAATTCTCAAATGAAATAAAAAAGTCAAGGCAAGCCTGACTAAAAAGAATCAACAGTTGAGGGCATGATTTGTGCCAGAATGTGCACAATTCAACCTTGAAGCAGCAAGAACAATCCACAGAGGATGCCTAAGAGCATGTCAACGACTTGTCCTGATATATTCACTTTCCTGGAGATGGTTCCTGATGCAATCACTTGACATCTCCAGTTGAAGGAGATTCATGTATGAGGGCTAGCAAAAACATCTTGTCAGTCAAATTGGATTCTATTCAGTAGAACATACAGGCTGGGCGATCCAATTATATAAACGCAATTTCATGCATCTTAACAAAAGGCAGAAGCAATAGGCCTGTCTGAAGTCACGCAGAGAGTATATGACTAAGACTTAAATCAGACAAGGCGAAATGATTGACACAAAGGTTCAAGATAAATCACATATGAAGACACACAAAAAAAGAATCCTTCATGACCAAAAGCAGGCAGAAGAATGATGCGAGTTTTTTCCCACCCCGTGTACTGGATGAAAAAGTAACTCATCTGAAATATGGTGCTGGAGAAGAGTTCTAAGGATACCATGGATGGCCAAAAAGACAACCAAATGGATCCTTGAACTGATCAAGCCTGGAACCTTGGAAGCCAGTTCAACACTCAAACTACTACACCACACTGGCTCTCCGTACTTAAGCTGTAGCACTGTTAACATCAACATGGCTTGCGTCTCAGTACCAGATATACAAATAAAGCTGAGCAGCTTGATCTAGGATATTTTCTTAGATATAAATCTTACCAATTTTAATGGGGCTTCCATCCAACTAATTGTAAAGGATTCCTTATGAGGTACTGAGGGGAACATTTAAAACTGTTTTGTGCTCAGTGTAAAATAAAATTGGTCAGCATAGACAAAACAAAGCCTGTCACATATGACTATCTGAAAACTTTTCACTTAGGAACACAGTTCATCTGCCATTCAATGTCAGCTGTAAGCCATCTTAATTTTGGAGAGCAAATGAACTGAGTTATCTTTATTTTTGGATTTCCTGATAATAAGGTAAACCCATCATGAATGGAAGATTACTCATGGAAAATTCAGCTTGCTGGATAATTCATTTCTAACATATTTCAGTGCTGCAGTAAGCATTTTTTTTTCCTTTCTAAAAGGCACTGGAGACCACATTTTTTGCCAGGAAGAACCTTGATCTGTACAACTCATCAGCCACTATTTTGCTGTGAAAACATTCTTGAACTAGTACTGTTTCAAAAAAGGAGAAAATAATCTACCTAACTAAAACATGACACAATGAAAATGTTCAGCCTTCCAGATACTTAACCTTTACGTTTCTGTTATAAAGATCAATACAGGAAAGAGCCCTCTGTTTTGAAAATGAAAACAGCTCTTCACATAGTCACTTGCTCTAGGTTTTATACTCTTGAAGACACTTTTGCTTGCTCCCTGGATGCTGAAGAGGAGGCTGTACTGGGAGAAGGAGGGAAGTGTTAAAGGGAAGAATGGTCTCTGAGGAAGGATAAGCTTAAGGCATTTATCTCATTCAGTGTATTACTGTACATTGCTTATTGTTATTTCGCAGCTGTAAGAACTAAAAATCTCAAGAATACAAATACTCATAAAAGTATTTTGCATTTATACAATGCTGTTTTCAATGCTCAAGGTGTTCCATGTTTTCTTCAACAATCTTTACTGTAGGCCAGTGTTACTGCTTCCGCATTAAAGAGGGAGAGCCCAGGCAGAGAGTGGCTTGCTGCAAAGTGAATCAATGGCAGAAGGAAGGTTTCAACCAAGAACTCATACTTCACAGTTACTATACAACAGTCAGTTTTAATAAGTATCAAGCAGCTCTTAAGCTACGACCTGGACTTATCCAAGCTCAGTGGAGTGTATAGGACTGCACTGTTAATATCAGCATAAAATGATCTTCACACTGTCATGCAATCGTCCATACAAAAGGTCAGTTTGGGGAAATGTTTCAAATGTGAAGGAGACACAACCTCATTGTTATGGGATCTGTACACAACAGAACAAAAACACAGTCACAAAATACCACAATCAACTATCCAGCCGTCTAGTCAACTAAGAACCCAAGATTTTCCCAGCTTTACTCCCCATAAATTCCCTTTGAAAAGGGTAGAAGTTAAAGTTACCGGAGCCTTATGTCAGACAGGTGAATGACTGAACAATCTGAAAAACCCTTCAGGAATACAACTGCCCTCCTTACTGTTAAACCATTTATTCAAATACTGCAAGGAAGAGTCCAGCAGATGCTTTTTCACATTCTTTCCCCTTTCCTCCCCAGGCTGCCCAAATACCAAAGGGGGAAAAGGAAGGAAAACAGACAAACACTTTACATAATCCATACGTTTCGGGATATGGGCCCCACAACAAACTCCAGCTCCCAGAATTACATAGCCTTGAGCCAGAAAGAGACAAAGTGGTGTCAAACCAGGTTATTGCTCCAGTGTGGATGCAGCCAAAAATGTCCTGGCTGGTATGAATTGCTTACCTGCTATGTTCAAGGCCTTGACCCTCACAAAGAGCTGTGCTTCTGTCTGCCCTTTAACAACTTGACAGTAGTCCATTGAAAGTGCTACCAACAAGGAGGTGCAGATCTGCAAATCCCCAAGCTAACACGAGAGGAATAATGGAAACGGTTCAGCCAGCGTGGCATAGCGGTTTGAACGTTGGGCTATGACTCTGGAGACCAGGGTTCGATTCTTGGCTCCGACATGAAACCCACTGGGTGACTTTGGGCACGTCACATACTCTCAGCCTCAAAAGAGGACAACGGCAAACCTCCTCTGAACCAAATCTTGCCAAGGAAACCTTAGGGCCACCATAATGGAAATGACGTGAAGGCGCACAATAACAAGAACACAACTTCTTGGGTGATGCGCCCTTTCAAAGCTGTATTAAAAACCATATGAGGAAAGAGCGGGCAAGTCTTCTTTCAGTCAAGAGGAACGTTTTCTTAGCAACTGATTCCCCCACTCAGCAACCAAAGAAAGAAACCCCTTTTGTAAGTTCAAAGCCAACAACCCTTAACCATGGAAGAACAGCATGGATTTCCCTTTATCCCAAAGCAGCAGACGGAGAGGACATCATTAATTCTCACTTTGTCCCTCCAGGACATTACAGATATTTCCCTGCTAGGTTGACATTAGGTCTGGCAAAAAAAACCATTTACAGGAACTGAATCCAGAGGAAAAGGGTGCCTGCCCCAAATTTGTCTGTTTCACCATCACTAGCCTCTCTCCCCCTTCAATTGAATTGTGTTTTGATGTGAAGAGCAAAATCTTTGGTCCCCAACCCAGGCCTCCCTTGTCATTTCCCCCATAAATCTGATTCAACTATAGGCCCCACTCACTACAGTGGCAACAAAATGGGATTGGAGGACCACAGTCAAACAAAGCAAAAATCCATAAAGATAGAGAATGAATTAAAGGGTCTGGAAACTATGCTCTATAAGGGAAAAGTTAGGGAGCTGGATACGTTTCGCCTGGAGGTGAGGAGGTTAAGAGGTGACATGAGAGCCCTGTTTAAGTATTGGAAGGGGGGCCATACTGAGCAAGCTTGTTTTCTGCTGCTCCAGAGAATAGGAGCCAGAGCAATGGATGCAAGGTACAGGATGAGAGATTCCACCTCAACATTATAACGTCCTGACAGTAAACGCCGTTTGAAAGTGGAACACACTTCCTCAGAGAGTGATGAAGTCTTTTTCTTTGGAAGTCTTTAAAAAGAGGCTGGATGGCCGTCCATCGAGGATGCTTTGATTTTGAGTTCCTGCATGGCAAGGAGTTGAACTTGGGGTCCCTTCCAACTCCATGATTTTATTAGTCTGTTGTTGTTTCTTACCTGCCTCCCCTCCATGGATCAAAGGTTTGGAGAACCGTAACAATAACCATAACAATAAAAAATAACCATAATAGGTTTGGAGAACAAAACCCAAACAAATATGCATAAGAAATAATAATAATAATAATAATAATAATAATAAATTATCCATCTCTCCTCGCAGATCAATATAGGGAATGATAGTAATGAACACAATACCAGTTAAAAACACACCAGTCAAAACCCAGATTGGCTTAAAAGGACAAAGATGTACACGTATTAAAACAATCCCAATTTTAAAATTCACAATGATGTCCAAGGGACTGAAACGAACGCCAAAACCATTGAAAACCAAGCATAAAACTCCCCAATTTCACCCCACTTTGGGGTTTGCTTATCAGTCAGTTGAGGCCTCGGAAAACATCCCAAAGAGTACGATCGGACAGTTATATCTTCCTTCAGCCAACCGAAAGAACGATATCACTCTTTTTTGTGGATTTGGGGTGTTACTGCACTTTGCTGTTGGATAGGTTTCCAAGGTTTAAAAGGTTTGCTTTGGTGGCGGTTTGCCTTTTTTGTGTGTCAAGTAAAAGGGATTCAGAGGGAAAGAGGGTGGAGCCCCAAACTTTCCATCCTGCTTCTGAAAATGGGTCAGGAAAAGTTGTTTTAAGTGATGACTGAGAGAGAGAGAGATGGGGAAGGAAAAAGGGGAAGCCTTGACAATAAATGTCAATAATAACACTAATAATAAAAATAATACAGTAATAATATGGACCTCCCAGGGAAGGAAGAAGAGGAAGCCTTGCCAATAATAATAATAATAATATTTACTATTACTTTGGACTTTCCAGGGGAGGAAGAAGGGGATGCCTTGTCAATCATCATAATAATTTTAATAATAATAATATATTTGGATTTTCCAGGGGAGGAAGAAGGGGATGACTTGTCAATAATAATAATAATACCAATAATAATTTTAATAATAATAAATTTGGATTTCACAGGAAAGGAAGAAGGAGAAGCCTTGTCAATAATTACAATAATAATAATAATAATAATAATTTTAATAATAATAATAATTAAATTGGACTTCCCAGGGAAGGAAGAAGGGGAAGCCTTGTCAATAATAATTTAAATAATAATAATAATAATAATAAAAATCTGGACCTTCCAGGGAAGGAAGAAGTGGAAGCCTTGCCAATGTAATAATAATAATAATCTTAATAATAATAACAATATAAAAAAATTTGACTTCCCAGGGAAGGAAGGGAAAACCTTGTCAATAATGATAATAATAATTTTAATAAGAAGAATAAGAATAAATTTCAACTTCCCAGGGAAGGAAGAAGGGGAAGCCTTGACAATAATAATAATATAAAAAATTTGGACCTCCCATGGGAGAAAGAAGAAGAAACTTTGTCAGTAATATTATTATTATTGATAATAAAAAACTTGGGCTTCCCAGGAAAGGAAGAAAGGGAAGCCTTGTCAATAATTACCATGAATAATAATAATAAATAATAATAATAATAAATAATAATAACAATGTGGCCTTTGTCTCCCTTTCTGCCTCAGGGGGGCACAAGGAGCCAAAGGGAAGCCAAAGGGGACCAAAAGTGTCCCCAAAGTGCCCCAAAGTCCCTTAATTTAAACCCTTGGTAACAAACCAAACCCCCCAAAGGTACCTCTTGAGGGGGCTCGTCCTCGGGGCCTGCCTTCTGCTTTTTGCGCCTCAGTCTGCAGCTCCCATCCGCCCCCTTCGGCCGCCTCCGACTGACTGAACTCTAGACGCGAATTGCAGCAACTAGTGGGACGCCTGGCCCCGCCCACTCCCTGGCCACGCCCACTCCGCTCGACGCCACCAACCGTCGCTGGGGTTGGGAGGGAAGGAGTGCGCATGCGCGCCCCGTCCGCTGAAGGGGAGAGTCCCTTAGTAAGAGACGTTGGTGGGCGGCTCCAAAATTAGAGGGGCGTGGCTTCCTCTCCTCGTCCAATGAGCGCTCTTCGACGCGGTAAAAGGGAGGTAAGTTAGAACCAAGCCGACCCCAGAGCCCGGGTGGTGTAGTGGTTTGAGCGTTGGGCTGCGAATCGGGAGGGCGACGGGTTCGATTCCCGCCTGGGTCATAATGTAATATAATAAATATTATAATAAATAATATTAAAGTTACCTATTTAGGTGGGTTTGGTCAGTTCCTCTCAGAGAGGAAGACAATGGAAAAGCGACTTTTGAAGGCGCCTCAGTAGTTCGGACTACAATTCCCGGCATGCCTTGCGGGGAAAAAGAAAGGTGGTAAGCGAGATCTGACCATGACTGAACTATAGGATGGTAGGGAAGTTAGAACTGAGCATGCGTGGGCCACAATTGGGAAGAGAAAGGGTGAGCTAAACTGAACTATATACCGATGCTAGGAGAGTTATAAGTAACCACGCGCGAACTACAATTCCCGGCATGCTCTGCAAGGAAAGGTAAGGTTGATCTCATAGGATGGTAGGGAAGTTAGAACTGAGCATGCGCAAACTCTAATCAGGAACAGAATGATGCGAGAGAGTTAGAACCAAGTGCGCGCGAACTACAATTCCCGGCATGCCTTGCTGAGGGAAAGGGAAGCAAGCCTGAGAACTGAGCATGCGCAGAAGCCCGATTTCCCGGCATGCCGTTCGACGGGGTGAGAGAATGAAAGTGTATGATTGTGAGTGAGCTATAATAATAATAATAATAATGCTATATCATATGTTTATGATAATTCCATTTAATAATAATAATAATAATTCCATTTAATAAATTGGAAGGGGGTCTTTTGGGAGTTAAGAAGGGGGCTGTGAAGGGAAGATGAAGAAAATGGACGCCTTTGGGTTGGAGGCAAAGGGAGACTGGCCTTTTAAAACAATGGTTGCTTTCTGGCTCACTGCTATGGAATTCTGGGAGTTGGAGTATGTTGTGGGGTCCAGCTGGGGTATGTTTTGGGGTCCAGAATTCCATGGCAGTGGACCCCACAGCAAACTCCAATTCCCAGAATTCCATAGCAGTAGACCCCCACAACATATTCCATCTCCCAGAATTCCATAGCAGTGGGCCCCACAACATACTCTATCTCCCAGAATTCCATGGCAGTGGACCCCACAGCAAACTCCAGTTCCCAGAATTCCATGGCAGTGAACCCCACAATATACTCCATCTCCCAGAATTCCATAGCAGTGGGCCCCACAACATACTCTATCTCCCAGAATTCCATGGCAGTGGACCCCTCAACAAACTCCATCTCCCAGAATTCCATAGCAGCGAGCCAGAAAGAGAGTTAAAAAGCAGTGCCAAAACTGGGTTGTTTCTCTTTAAATTCAGCCAAATATTCCTTGTGATGTAATTTTATTTGTCTTGCTCTCATATATATATATATGTACAATTTTCTGTGATTTCTTTACATTTTCTTTGACTTCTTTACATTTTCAGAGGACTGAACTGTTTTTACTGTATGTAACGATGTCGATCAGTGATTTCTTTACATTTACTTTTACCGATATTGCGATAAAACTTTAATACATTGGCAGTTCATAGTGATTTCGAGGCGTTTTCAACCTGTGGGCCGCGACCCCTTTGGGAATCAAACAACCCTTTCACAGCCTAAGCCCACTGGAAAACACATATTTCTTAGGAGCCGAGACACCACAATTTTACAGTTGGGGGTCACCACAGCATGAGGAACTGTATTAAAGGGCCGCGGCATCAGGAAGATTGAGAACCACTGCTTTAAACAGAGGCTGGTTGGCCATCTCTCAAGGTGCTTTGATTGTGAGTTCCTGCATGGCAGAATGGGGTTGGTCTGGATGGCTGCTTGGGGTTCCTTCTGTCTCTAAGAAAGGTCTGGAAACCAGGTCCTACGAGGAGAGACTTAGGGAGGTGTTTACGTCTAGCCTGGGAAGAGAAAGGTTAAGACATGGTTGCCCTGATTAAGTATTTGAAGGGATGTCAAACTTGTTTTCTGCTGCTCCAGAGAATTAAGACGCAGAGCAATGGATGGAAGCTCCAGGAAAAGAGATTCCAGCTCAACATTAGGAGGAACTTCTTGACAGTAAGACCTGCTCAACAATGGAAGATGCTGAGCCTTGCAATATGGTGGAGTCTCCTTCTTTGGTGGTCTTTAAACAGAGGCTGTGTGGTTGCTTTGATTGAGAGTTCCTGCATGGCAGAATGGGGTTGGCCCTTGGGGGTCTCTTCTATCTCTACTAAGAGGTCTGGAAACCATGCCCTATGAGGAACGGCTCAGGGAGCTGGATGTACGTTTAGCCTGGAAAAGAGAAGGTTAAGAGTTGACATGATAGCCCTGTTTAGATATTTGAAGGGGTGTCATATTGTGAGGACATAATAAAGCAAAAGACAGTACTTGCCTGTTGGGAAACCATACTTGCCTATAGGGAATCACTTGAATACTTTCTTATAGGGAATCATAGGAGAATACTTACCCATAGGGAAACATCGAATACTTGCCCAGTTTTTTTTTTCCCCCTATGGGCATGTATTCTCCCACGATTCCCTATGGAAAAGTATTCGGTGATTCCCCACGGGCAGATATGGTTTCCCTATAGGCAAGTGCTGTCCTTTGCTCATGTATAAGCCTAGAAATTTTAGTAAAAAGTTCATCCAAAAAACCTGTGTAAATGCTTTACTTGCAGTCTTATCTTAAAAAAGAAACCATCCCCAGGTGGAAGGCAAGACCAAGAGTCTGTTCTGGAAGCACTGATCTCCTCTCTTCTCTCATCCATCTTTAGGGTTAGGTCTGCTGGAATTTTGTACAGTATATATAATTTGTTTCCTGTCTTTCTCCCAGAAGGGACCCAATGGTGTACAGTATGTTCTTTGGCACTGTTTTCCTTTACATCCTTTCTCACATGGCCATCAGTTTTACCCTTGACTTATACACAGGTCATATCAAAATCCATATGTGCCAA
Source organism: Urosaurus nigricauda (assembly GCA_034509955.1). Lineage (NCBI taxonomy): Eukaryota > Metazoa > Chordata > Lepidosauria > Squamata > Phrynosomatidae > Urosaurus > Urosaurus nigricauda. The sequence continues at coordinate 4,555,618 of JAOEGL010000012.1, read as the reverse complement.
AATCTACCCTTGACTTATACACAAGGTTGACTTATAGTTGAGTATATACGATAGGCCTCCTAACATGGAGAGTAGTAACCTTGTACTACCGTATATACTCTACTATAAGCCGACCTCGTGTATACATCGTGGGGAAATTTGGGGTCCAAAATGATGGATTTTGATATGACCCATGGATAAGTCGAGGGTAAAACTTAAGGCCACGTAATAAAGGATGAAGCAAAGGAAACCATTGCCAAAGATCTTACAAAATTGCAGCAGCCATAACTGTTTGTGTTCGCACTAAAGGCTGGATGAATAGAGGGGGGGTTGCTTCTTCCAGGACAGATTATATTCTTGCTTTTCACCAGGGAATGGTCCCTTTTTAAAATTAAAGTACAGTACAGTACTTGACCAATGCATACATCCACTGAGGTTTTCTTTTGGGGGGGGGGGTGTCACTTTTTTGACTAAAATTTCTAAATTTATACATGAGTATATACAGTAATTGGTCTATTTAGCATAGTCTAGTATGGTCAGCATTGACTGCTGTTGTCTTCTAGGGTTTCATGTCGGTTCTTCCCAGACATTCCCCCTGATGTCAAGTTGAATCCTGGACCTTCTACATGCAAAAACATGTTGTTTATCGCTGAGCCATGGCCTTCCTTCTTATACTTTTGCAGTTAATATCTCCTTTATTTGTGTTGTGGTACTAAGCTGCTAAACAGAAGATCTCTTCAGGGCCATCAAATATTAGAGATTGCAAAATTGGGGTCAGATAAGGAGGAGAAAGCTGAATCTTCCAGAAAGAGGAGCTTTCATCAAATGTAACTAAATGCTGGCAAAGCAGAGTTGGATGCTGAAACCTATTTTTACACTAGTCCTGGGATTTTATTTTTTTTTGTAGATTTCTCCAATTTAGACGGCTTATTTCTCTTACTAATTCCCTTGGCTTTCTTTCAAATCCTTAGGTCCCCCAATGGTATGCCAGTTTCTTGTTTCACAAAGCTGTTTATCCACGATTTGCTTTTTTTAGCACGGTATCAGTAAATGCAAGACTAGTTTTATTTTGGCCGGCAGATTTGAGTATCCTGGTTGTAAGGAGAAGCGGTAGTAATAGCAGCAGTGGGAAGCCATTACCCTCCTGTCCTGGACTAATTCCATTTATCCTTTAAAGGCTGAAATGGTGGTCTTAAAATGCTTGAATGTTTTTGAGAACACTCCAGGTCAATCTGAACTAAGTCAGGGATTAGTGTGGGATTGTGCGGATCCTCCGATGAACTTGCTTTAAAAGAGTGTGAATAAGTCACCTTTGAACCACTGCTTAGGTCCGGCTCAGTAATCTTGGGAATTCTTTACCTTTAAGGTTTAAATGGGGAATCTAATCAGAACTGTGAGGAAGAGAGTATATTAAATCTATAGTATTGTAGGCGGCCTTTCATGATGTTTTTGGCTTTGTTTTGTCTTCTTGCAATTCCTTAGATTCTCTTATAGTTTCTTTGAAGCATTTGCCTTTAAATCGTCCCCTCCCTATCCTGTTGCCCTCAGTTTGCAATAGCTTGCCATATATACTTGACTATAAATTGACTTCATGTGTAAGTCGAAGGCAGGTTTGGGGGCCAAAATTATGGATTTTGAAATGACCCATGGATAAGTTGATTATAAAACTTAGGGACCTATAGCAAAGGATCAAAAAGGATGACGCAAACCAAAACAGTATCAAAGTCGAGGGTAAAACTTTGGGCCATGCAACAAAGGTTCCAAATGATGAAGCAAAGGAAAATGATGCCAAAAAAACCTACAAAATTCTGGCCTTTAGGGTGAACACTGTGCTTACTCTAAAGGCTGGATGGATGAGAGAGTAGATGGGGGTCATTGCTTTTGGGACACATTACACTCTTGCTTATCACTAGGAGATGGTTACCTTTTCTGTGAGTTGAAGTACAATATTTACCCATGGATACGTCGACCCAAGTTTTTTGGGATCAATTTTTTAAACTAAAATTTCTAGTCTTCATACATGAGTACATACAGTACTTCCCAGAAATGGCAAATGCCCTGGCAGCTACCTGAATGTTATCTTGGAGGGTGGTACTAGCTCCAGACATGCTACTTCAGAAATCTGCGGACTGACAAAACCTAACTTAGAGTTCTCCTTCCTACCCACTCTTCTCTTCATTAGGATGGTTATTTCCCATGTCCTCAAAGGGTTCCATGTAGCTAAATAAAGAAATGAAATCTCATGTCAAATCTTGGTGAGTCCTGAGTTTTCAGCATGGCTGTTTTTATGGTTGTTCACAGCTTGTTGGTGGAAGAAGCTACAGTGCCTTCCTTATAATGCCGATTCCAGTCCAATGTCCTCAGTTGTAGCTTCTCAGAAGTACTTCCTCCTCTTTATCTCTCACCACTTCATTTACTGTCCTGTTGTTGTTGTTGTAAACAACCCTTGAGTTGGTCTTGACTCACAGCAACCCTGTGGATGAGACATCTCCAAGATTTCCCATCCTCCACTATTCTTCTAATGGAAGATTCATACCCGTGACCTCCTTTATTGAGTCCATCCATCCATCTAGCACAGTGGTTCCCAAACTTTGGTGCTCCAGATGTTTATAACTTCAGCTTCCAGAATTCCTGACTGTTGGCCAAGCTGGCTGGAGCTTCTGGGAGTTGAAGTCCAAAACACCTGGAGGACCAAAGTTTGGGAACCATTGCGTGTGGTCTTCCTCTCTTTCTACTTCCTATTTCTGGAGTGCAAAAGAATTTAGTAGAAAACGGCTCTGGCTTCCTCTCATATCACTTTGAAATACATTAAACACTTTGGGGTTTTATTTTGATCCATGCAGCCCAATTTCCCCCCTGCGCAGATTGAATGTGCTTGCATTGAAACGCGTTGCGTGATTGAAATTCCATCAGCAGAAATTGCTGACAGACACGTAATGAGTTTGTGGATTTTCCCCTCGCAGATCTCAAGGCATGCATGACAGAAAGTGGAGCTCATTGTGGCAGATCCACATGAATGGTTTGCCCTGAATATCCAATATAACTTCGTCACTTTTGGTTTTTATGCTTTCCCCGAGAAAATGGATTCTATCATCCCTAGCTCTTATCGTTTAAGTAGGTGCTGCTAGTCATGATGATAGAATTAAAAATGCTAATGGTGATTAAAGAAGGCTATATATCTTTAGAAATGTTATGAGAAATACCTTACTAGGAAAGATATCTTAAACCCTGGTACTCTGTTTTAGGCTGCTTTTGTCATGTCAGTGTGACATTCATGGGTATCTGAATGTTTGCTATATGCCATATCTGTATAAATTTCAGGCGTTTATAGGGGATGGGGCCATAGATATTAGCTCTTTTCCCACCATTTTCATCTCCATGGGAAGAAACCTCAGTGTGAAGGTCTGAAGGGAGATTCCAAGTATGTTCATTGGAATATGTTTAAAATCTGAACTTGTGAAGGTAAGAAATGGACTCGGTATTGATAGGTACATTTGTGTGGGGCTTGCCTTTGTTTCTCCTTTGCAATTTGATTTCTCACACATACCACAGAAAACTGCAATTATTTTCAGAAGACAGATACCTTTGGCTTAAAATAAAAAATACAAGTAAGGGTAAGTAAATATTTGCAGATAAGCCATGCATTGAAAACAAGTCTTCTCAGAAGGAATAAAAGTCCAGTTCAGTGGTGCTTCCTCCCAAACAATCAGGATTAAAATATTGTTGCAGGAGACGATGGTTTATTCACATATAGCCTCATTATTTTGGAGTAAGCTCCAATGGACTTAATGGGATTTAATTCTGAATAAACATGCATGAGCGTGTGCTGTAAAGCTGGTGCCTGATAATTACAGCATTTTAAGCAAGCCCACTGAATGCGAGTCTTGCATAAATTTTGTAAAATGTCATGTTGATTTTAGGTGGGCAACGCTTCATGCAGGAATCAATGGCTTGGAGCTCTACAGAGGAAAATGAATAAGGAAAGGAATAATTTGTCATTTCCTCTTTATTCAGGCTGATACTTGGGAAATCAATTCTTTTTTATTCATGGGTATTACAGCTGAGTTGGTTGTTGAGGTATACATACAGCATAGGATAATTACGTAGACTGGATGTGGTTCTCCTCTTTTAAATTAGCTAATAGGAAATGTCTAAATAATAATTAAAAAAACCACAATTGGTTTCTTGAGACCCAAGTCTGAGGAAGTTGTCATTATACTTTTGACTATTGACTTTACTAATGTATGAAAACTGTCAGTCATTTACTGAGATGTATATACAATAGAATAACCAGGCAGATGCACTCAGAAATTAAAGTAGGTAGGATTTGCCAGATGATCTTCTCTCTGTCCTGTTTTTTTTTTGTTCAAACCCTGAAGGTACAGAGGGGTGTTTGGAAAGATTGTCTTTCCCAAGTTCTCTAACTTCTTCACAGTTATAGGCTGGTGCTGACATGATTACAGTGTTCACATTTGAACAAGGGCTTCTTTAGAAAGTGTTTCTTTATACAAAGTCGCTACCTATATGTCCAATAATCATTGATTTAGTACCTTCTCTGACATCTCACTTTTCTTCTTCAGAGGATCTGGAACAGAGATGTTATTGAGTGGAAATTAGTTTCCAAGGGACGAGCCTTTGCTTCTATCTTCCATAGCTTCATCTCAAGCAAAATATCTTGAGTCTTTATCATGTTGAAAAATGAAATAAGTTTTGCATAGCGCAGGTTAATCTTAGTAATAAAAACTGGGTTGTGTGAAAAATATCAGTTCAGACACCTGTTATTTAATCTCCTACTATTTGAATAGGTCTGATGCATCTTACCAGTTTTTGTCTTTAAAAATTTTCTTTCTTTGTCTCACTGACTTGGGAACATTTAGCTAAGGGTGAAGGCACCCGGTCTCTTCAGATCTTGGAAGCGAAACAGTTTCAGCCCAGTTTAGTACTTTGATGCGAGACTGCTAACAAATACTAGGTGCTGTAGGATTTATTTCAGAGCAAGGAACTGGCAAAACCACCTCTGAACGTTCCTTGCCAAAGAAAACCGTACAAAATTGATGGAGTTGCCATAAATCAACCGGCGACTGGGAAGCACATACGTTGGCCCTCTACATTTGCAGCTTTGACTTTGCGGATTTGATTATCTGTGGTTTTGATTAATATGTTCTCTCTAGGAATCTGTAGGTCCTCCAGCGCAGCTCTGCCAGAAGTTGACCATAGAGTTGTGCTGGAGAATGTAAAAGTCCCTATAGAAAACACTTATCTAGGCATTTGTAGGTCCTCCAGCATGATTCCATGATCAATTTCTGGCAGATATTGACTCTGGAGTTGCACTGGAGGATCTGGAGATTCCCAGAGAGGTGTTCTCTTGGGTAAAAAGAATAGTGTGCTTTATTGGCTGTTTCTCCACATTCATGGGGGCCCTTGGCCCCAAACCACAGTGAATATGAAGAGACCACCGTACATACACAAATGGAGGCAAATTCTTTGTTTATCCTTAACAGCGTCAAAAACAGTTTTGGGCAAACTATTAGGGCATTTCTTGAGAGCTGAATGGATGGATGTCAGGTTAAATCAGAGTATGTAAACTTTGTTTTAAAACAAAAGCCTTTTGAAAAGATTTAAAAAAGGAACTTGGGTTGAACAGGTTAGACTTTGGAACCTCTTCAGTTGTTGACTGAAGGATTTCTGGTTTTACTATTAAAAGAAGCCCTTTGCTAGTCTTCAATTGATCTATCGCGTTATGTTCTCCTTCAGCATTCCAAAGGCTGTGCAGTTGAAATTTCATCACAAAAGTTGTGCGGATATAAAAAGTGTGTGTACTGTTGCTATATGTGTGCAGAGGAGTAAGGAAAGAAGCAGTGTGTAACTCTGAATATCTTGCGTGTGAGTAGTATATGAATGGGTCATTGTTGTAAGATATCTTAGTTTTAATGAACCCCGCTGCCTTTAAAATAATGCGAAACAAATGGACAGAGTGGAGTCTTAGAAAATTAAAGATTAAAAAGGGAACCCTGCTTATGTATACTTATGATGACACCCGACTCAGTTTGGTAATATTTATTTATAAATGGGTTTTTGGGTGGTCAGAAAGACAAGCAGTGTTGCATCCTAGAACAAATCAACTTTACCTTGAGATTAAAACATGGTGCTGTGATATAACTACAACCTGACAATTTCTTCTTTTCATTTTGGTCCTCCTAGGCCATATACTCAAGTAGGAGGTGAACGTCAGCTGCACTTTTTCTAAGGCTTTTCTGTTTCATTCTTAGCAAGTCATATACAAATTGTAGTGCTGTGCTGTCTTTTGAAAGCAGTATTGGTCTTGAAAACCATTAAGCAGTTTAAAGTTCAACATAAAATCACTAATGCTGTAACATTTTTAAAAAATATTGATTCAGTAGTGAAGGGGAAAATGTCTTTATTTCTGCTTCGAGCCCTAATATCTCACAAGTTGCTATATTAACTTTTAAAATATATGTGCAGATATTTTAAAAGTTTTAAAAAGTGATCAGTGTTACTCTTGATGAGTCCTTGATGTAGAAGAATAACATCATAATAGTTGCCTGTTCTCATTATTAAAAACTGTTCTGCAATAACTATTTGAAAGGATGAGAAGTCAGGACTTTCTCCTTTTCTTTTTCGAAATGGAGGCTAGAAATACTGTGGTGGAACATGATGGTACAGAATGGCTTTGTACATGTTGTATTGCACTATTTTTCATCCTAGCAACTGATGAAGTGCCAGTTTTAAAGCTGTGCCTTTGTTTAGCGGGGCTTCATTGATGGCGGCAGATCCATATCCTTTTCAGTGAAGCAAATGCTTGCATTCTTGTACTGAAAAGTTATTTTCTTTTGTAAGATTTGGAAACTCTTGCATGCAAAACAAATTGAAGTTATATTTTATTTCTTTTTTATTTCATCTTCCAATGAGTGTTTTGGTGTTCTTGTGTTGATGTGTTGTTTTTTCCCCCCTCTGTCAAAGCTTACATAACAGTTCTTGTAGCTACTTGTAGAGTTTCCTAAATTCTGTTCTAAAAGCTTAATCCAGCAGAGCAATTATCAAGGGAGCTGTTCTAAGGATATGTTTATTAGAAAGGTTTCAAAGCCTACAGAAAATAACGGAGTACATGAAAACCATTCAGCTTGTTCCCAGGGCTTAGTTGCACTGCTGTGAGCTCAGAGAGCATTGTGGGTATTGATATGGGAATAAAAGAATGGTTTTAAAATGTTATAATGGGCAGTGGGGTGGGGGAGTGAGGATACATAAAACTGCAAATAGTCGGAAGTCTTTCCGTATTTGTTCTGTGTGGTGTTGCACTGAGCTTTGAACAAGTGCTGTGGTTGGTTCAATATAGACTTACTAGAATTTCTACTCATCCATGAATAACTGAATGGTTGTGCGCGAATTGTAGCATATGGTCACTTGCACTGGCAAAGCGATACCATGGCTTTTCTGTAAATTAGGTGCAAATTCTGAACTCAGGAATACTAATAGATACTAATTGGATTGGATGGTAATATAAGCTTATATGGTATGATACTGCTTAATGAGCAGCAAAGTGATACTGTATATCCAATAATCCACATTGCATCTGAATCATTTGGCATCCTTTTTGTGAAGGCAGAAGGACAAATTTCAAATGGTGTAGGTACTGTCCTTGAGCCAGTTCCTTAATAATGGTTTGCTTGTGCTTTAGAAATTGGTGGTTTCTAGTTGCAAACTGTGATTTGAAACCTGGTTTGAAGGACAAGCATAAACCATAGTTGGCTGGTTAAGATATACTGGGAATATATGATTTGAACTAAAGAGGAAGTAACCAAAGGAGCATTCAGACTCATTTTTTTGTCCCGAGGAGATTCAGATTGCTCCGCTGATGCATATTGGGTTTGTTGTTCCCATTATGTTTTGGGTTCGCAAATCTCTTTGAGTCATTTTAACTCTTGTGTTGTTCACACATGCCGTCGTTTTGGGGTAAAATCAATCTGCCTCCCTTCCTTTAACAATACAGAGTGATATGAATCAATTCAGAAGCGTATTCATATTGCTGATGAGGCAGATCTTTCAGGAAAACGGGGGAAAAGAGTTTCAAATATCCTGGGTTAAATAGGGGTTTTGCCATACACCCCCCAAAGTGCATCGAGTGCATTCAGGATGTGTGTACACACCAAAGATTCAACCTAGATTCATCCCGGATTATTTTCGTAGCGTGAAGAGGTGGGTGAAAACATGACTTGTTCACATAGTGCCAAGCCATAGTTTGATGTTGTCTCCCACACAGAACCACAAGCCAATGTATATACATATAGACGGGGTTCTCTCTGTGTGTTTTGTTCTTCAAAATAGTTGCTGTTGGTGAAAGCAAAATGGAGAACCATGTTATCATCCCCATGGTGGCAGAGAAGATGTTTCTGCTCTCTTTCTCTTCCAAAACTCACAAAGTAAGGGCTTTCTAGAAGAGCTCCCCAATGCCTTTGGTGAGCCCTCCACAAGGCTGATAAAAATACTCCTGCTAGTGTTCTCCATGTTGGTATTCATAAAACCCAGGCATCTACATGGGTTGAATCCTCATTCCTGACTTAGAATAGCTCATTCTGAGGGCTGTATTTCTTAATTGTTAAGTACAATAGTGCTATTGTTCTTCTTCCAATACTTTCGTACTTGTCAGCTTTCTGGATGCCTTTAGGTAGTAATGTTTTGCATCTGACAGCATATTTATTTTATACTTATTGATTCTCCTTACGAACATATCAAGCAGGAGAATGCCACTATGGTTGCTTACTGCTTTGTATATATATTATAAAGTGTTATTGCAATGTTTGAATCCCAAACTATGGACTTCGAACTATTTCAGTTTTCAGGTATTTGGCCTGCCCTGGATTTACATTGGCAGTATTCACACACAATATTGAGCCAGAATTGCTTGCTAATTCTGCTTTTTAATGTAAACAAGCCACATTCAAGTGCATACAGCCCATTCTCTCCTATTATCTTGTTCCCACTCACTTAAACGGATAAATAAACCAGAGAGTGATAACTTCATATTATCTTTGATCCTCATTCATTGCTTCAGAACAAACCGAGATTGTAAGCCTGGACAAACTGTTTACTTATTTATTCAGCAGATTTACATTTATGGCATTGATTGGCACAAACCAGAGAGCAATGAACTGGGATGCCTGGCTCTCATGTAGCACGGATTATTTCTGTATTTTTTCTGTATTTATTCTGTGAAGAACGAATGGTTAGTACTAGCACATAGCTCATTTTTGGTAAACCAGGACTAGCTGTTCTGCAATAATTACGCTTGTATATGATCTTGGCTATTTGACAGGGCTATTTTGATAGAGATTTCAAAATCTTACGTTAAAGCAAAGATAGTTGATAGACATTTTGCATTTTCTTTCTTTCTGCTGGAGCAGTTTCGCACTGCTGAAAATGGCTGTTTTAGTGTATTTAAATGGAGAATCTTGGACAAGCATGCAACTGTTTTTTTTGCCTCAGGAGTGCGCACACTTTCTCTGTCCACATCATGCTGACATGTAATTTTTATGTCAGGTTCAACATATGCCCAAATTTGGAGATGTCTTAAAATCTTCTCTTCCTTTCAGTTGCTGAGGCCCCTTTGGACCATTTCTCATAAATTGCAGAGCTGTAAATTCAGTTTTTGGACATCATTATATCACATTGTTATGTACCATTGTTGAGCCATACCCTCAATATTCCCTCTAATTTCTATTTGCATTGTGGTCTTTGTCTTTTTCTACTGACTTTAACGTTACCAAGCATTATGGTATTTTCTAGTGAGTCTTCTTATCTCATGATTTCTAGTGAGTGTTCTTGTCTCATGTCCAAAGTACAATAAACTCAGCTTAGTCATTCTGACTTCTGCTGAGAGTTCAGACTAAATTTGCTCTCGCTCCATTTATTTGTGATCTTGGAAGTCTTTGTTATTCATAAAATTGTTCTCCAGCTCCACATTTCAAAATAAGTTGATTTTCTTCTTGGCCACCTTTCTTTGTTGTTGTTGGGTGCCTTCAAGTCATTTCTGACTTACGGTGATCTTATGGGGAACCTATCATGGGGTGTTCATTGTCCAGCTTTTACAGCCATAGGTCTGAAACCAGAAATATTGTGCCATGGATGATTCTGATTTTGGTCTTCATGTTTGCCCTTCAGAATAACTGTTGGATTTGTAGTTTCAAAGGTGGAGCAACACTTGTGTCCTTGTTCTAGTCTATATTATTGTGAAGGGTATTTTACAGTGGACATATTTGAACGATCTACATACCAGAAGATCTTTTTTTAATCACCATAATATATTGTAAACTGGGCATTCTTCATACTGTTTGCCAGTAATCTCACTCCCTCCTCTCATCCCATCCTTTGTAGGATCAAGTCTGTAAAGACTTCTGTGAAACTTTAATGTTTGCTGACTGTTTCAAGACTTTTAATTGGACCTAGATTACTGTCCATGAAAATGAGTATTAGCTTAAATGCTTTCAGTGGTTAAATTGTTGTGAAGCTTTTCTAGCTGATTAAAAGAAGCCAAGAAGTATCAAAAGACTTCCTTTTTGAATATTTCATTTGTTTCTTATGACTAAGATATTAGATTCTGCTCTGAGTTAATGGATGGCCATGCAACTGTTATGTGTGTGTCTTTGTGTGTGTGTGTGTGCTTCAACCAAAGACATTCCCATGAATTTCATAGGGTTTTGAATATTCAGAGATGAGTTTTGCCAGTTTCTTGCTCTAAAATTTAACATAGATCACTTGGTATTTGTTGGCTGTTTCCCATCCATGTACTAGCCAGGGCTCTACTTAGCTTCCATGATCAGATGGGTTGTGGTGCCTTTTTAAAGGGTATTTAGGCTGTTATACAACTGGAGAGAACACTTTTTAAAACCTCAAAGTGTAATATTAGCCTGGTGATAATAGGGTAGTGGGTGGCACAGCAACCTTAGAGAATATTGAGCAGCATTTTAGTGTGAGTCATGGGCTCAAAACTACAATGCTATTTTTTCTGTTCCTCCAAATTCCATGTTGTCAACAGTGCTTATGCTCAGTAAAAATGTTGTCTCCTTATGAACCAGGAAAGGTCACAGGCTTGGAAGGATGCCCTTTCTCACGGCATTGATTCAGACCAAAGGATGCATAGATCCTGGTACTGTGGGTTAAGGAAAGCCTGGGTGTCAAAGCTTGGTGGAAGATTCGTGGGAAATCTTTACTTGGTTGAAAACAAAAATACTGTAGGCACAACATTCCCTTCCTTTTGAAGGGTGGGGGAATTACCGCAATCGTTGTGCTGCCCTGGAGAAGAGTGTTCACTTTATGAAATGATTTGTTCTGCTATATCATGAAGAAGGACTTCTTTATAAGTATGAACACTTCAGCTGGAAGAGCTTCACTTGGGAATAGCATTTAAAGTGCTTCCTTCAAGTGTGTTTAGCATGGACTGATTGTCTGAAAAACACTTGCCAAAGAAAACGTAGCTATTATTTTGTTTCCAGTTAAATGTGAGATTGTTGTTTTTCAGGATCAAGGGACAATTTCGATGGTAGGAATCAAAAGCCATTCTTTTGTGTATCAGTGGTAGTATCTAAGCACTTGATCTGTTGAGACTGCTCCAAATCTCAGTCTCTTCTGTTGTGAGAACTCAATAAAGTTGTTGTTAACAGTAGTTTAGTACAAAGGAGAAACGGCTGTTGGTTTTGGTGCTGGAAAGTCCAAAATGGGGCGAAAATCTCATGGCGAAGTATTTAAGAGGATGAGGCATCAGGCAAGAGTAGCTGTTGAACAAGTTTTCATTAGTGGATGAGCAAATCCTGCGGGTAGAGTAGCAAGACGTATACTTCAATATTTCATCCATTCTGGGCACAAGATTTAGTAATTTCTATAATGTTTGTAGGTATAACATGTTCTCCATAATTAGGAATCTTGTGTTCAGTACTCATTTGTGTGTTCTGAGATGCACTATTGTATAGGGTTGTGAATCAGAGAATGAACAAAAAAGCATTTTATTGTGTTTTTGTGTTTTTTAAAAGAATGAAGATGGTATCCTGATGCTGCCACAAGGATAGAGCCATTCAGAAAACTCGACAATGGCCAAAAACTCTGAAAAAACAAGAACATGGCAAGGGATTAGTGCAGAGAAGAATAGTAAGATGGGCATTTAGTGATGGAGTAGACTGATGGTATAATGGCAGTACTCATGTGTACTGCATATTTGCCATTACAAAGATGAATCAAAGAATGTCTTAATTTCCCGATTCCTTCCTACCACCATATCTAACACAGTTGTGAGGAGTTTGGAAAGTTAGATTATCCATAGTTTCATCCCAGTTTTGCATTAAACTGAAGTTAATCATAATTACAGTTTGTTGAAACAAACCAACTGCAAACTAGTATATGATGTTAACGTGTTTCATCGTGGTTGTGTTGAACTTGTGTAGGGTTTTAGACATAAATCAGGCCCAAAACACACTGCAGAAATCATCCAGTTTGAGACAGCTTTAACGGCCCTGGCTCAATGCTAGGGGATTCTGGGAACTGTAGTTTTGTAAGACATTTAGCCTTCTCAAAGAGCTCTGGTGCTACAATAAACTGCAGCTCCCAGGATTTCCTAACACTGAGCCAGGGCAGTCTCAGACTGGATTGTTTCTGCAGTGTGTTTTGGACCTCCATTAATTTAAAGCAGATGCCTCTGACATCACAAAAAGAGGAGGAAAGCTCCAAGTTCTGACTCCTTGTTTGTATGAACAATGCGGTCAGTGAGTCTGAAAACAGGTAAAAAGAGTCGCTTGTGCACATGGATTTCTTGGAAAAAAGACAGATTGCCCCCTTTCACGTACAAAAATGCTGTTTGTATTGAAGATGTTGGGAATAGCAATGTATGGTTGACAATGATTGTTGAAATAGATTTTTGCAGATGTTTGGCAACAGCCTCTGGAGCCTGAATATTAATAGTGTTGTCGAGGCTTGATTTAAACTTTGGAGATCTCTAAGCTTTACATTCCTTTCTCCTAGATTAAGCGGATCTGAAGCTTGCTGTCATTCAACTCCTCTGAAATTGTTTGCCAGAGAATTCTTAGGCAACTTTGCAGCGACTGCTGTTGTTTCTACATACCTTTCCTTAAATTTTCCAAAAAGGATTGTGTTGCTGTGTGTTGGGAGTTAAGCCAAAAGGCTTCTTAAAAACCAAATTTATGGTGTTTGTCTGAAGTTAAGCTTACTTAAAGTGGGCTTCTTTTTAATATATGATCAAAACCCAAATGTTGGGCAACACTCTTGTTATCCACTCAGAACAATAGTGTTCTTTGTAGTTGTTGTAGGTTAGATGCATAATTTTGTTTTAGTTATGAACAGATAGCATTGATGAGTAAGTCGCTGGAGAAACCCAGAGGGAATTTGTAGGTAGACATTGTACTAAGAGAGTTTGCTTACATATGCGTTTGTTTGACCATTGTGATGCCCTTCAGAGACTCTACACCAGTGATTCCCAAACTCTAACCTTTCAGGTGTTTTGGCCTTCAGTTCCCAGAATCCCAGACTATTGGCCAAGATGCCTAAGACTTCTGGAAGCTGAAATCCAAAACACCTGGAGGACCAGAGTTTGGGAATCACTGCTCTGTACCTTTTCCTCAGACACTGGAAGAAAAGTGAATGGTGATGGGACACTGGACATTTTCAGTCATGGCACTCTTTTCCTGGACCGTCCTCCCCACAGATCTTTTTCTGACACCATCTTTATTTGCTTTACATCACTATGGTCCAAAACACACAGCAGAAATAATCCATCTTGAGACCACTTTAATTGCACTGGCTCAATGCTAAGGAATTCTGGAAACTGTAGTTTTGTGAGACGTTTTGCCTTCTCTGTCAGAGAGCTCTGGGGCCATAATAAATTTGCAGAATTCTCTATCACTGAGTCAAGGCAGTTAAAGCAGTCTCAAACTGGATTATTTCTGCAGTGTGTTTTGGGTCTATGATAGACCTTTTTTGCCAAAGATTTTTAGTTACTATTTTGATTTCACCTGGAAGTTTTTAATCTGCTGCTACAACACTTTGTGGGTTTTTTAAAAAAAGTTATATAATATATGGTAATTCTAATATTTATTTTACTTATGTCGCATATTGAGAGCAAAAGCCGAAGAGAGGATAAGTAGTATTTTCATAAAAAAATGAAAATAACAAATTCATCTTGCCTAATGAAAGGCTCTCCCTCCATCCCAACTGCAACTGCTGTGGCTTCCGAGGAGAAAAGAATAGGCAGTATTTTATTGCTTTATAATTTTGTATATTTTGATTATATGTATGTGTCAGTTTGTTATGTTATATTGCATTTTTGTGCTTGTGTTGCATTTCTGCCCGGATAATTTGTTTTTACAATTTAACGGCATAGTTACATTTATATTATTCCTTCCTTCCCATGTGTGTTTATGTGTGTGCATACACATATTTTAGAACGTATGCCTTCGGTAGGGCTGGCTGTTTTTTGTTGTTATTTTCCTTGTAAAGTGTTATGTATGCTGATGGTGCTACATAAATAGATGATGATAATAACAACTTGTAGTGGTTAATGTTGAAAATTGATCTTTTGAATTAAACTGGAGCATCATGTGACTTCCAGCAGTAATTTCCAAACTCTTTGCATATCTGGCCACTTAAATTTAGTCAAAGGCTCATGTAAACCTAAAATGCCCATTTACAAAATAGACTGCTTCCTTGCTTTCCTTCAGTTTCATCATTTCTTTAGCCTTGCTTTCTGTCAATGTGTTTAGCTTGATTAGATTTGTGTATTTATTTTGCATTTGGTATTTTTATGTAAGGTATCATAAACATATGTGTGTGATGTGTTTTCTTGCCTTAGCATATGTTTCTATTTAAATTGTCCCCTGTTCAAAGGCTGGGGAACATTTGTTTCTCTCTTTATCTCTCAGATGTATAACCCAGAATCCATTCATAAAAATAAGCATTGTGCCTTTTTATCAAGGGGAGAATATTCTTGTGTTTGTTCCCAGTTCAAAACTCTTTAGTATGCCAATTTTTTAAAAAAAGAACACAGAATAGAGGTTTCAGGAAGAGGACACGAATATAGGAAGGACATTCTTCTTGCCTACTAAAGGGTTTCTGAGCTGTGCCAAAGAGTTTGTCTGTTTCCATGTATGTCTTTTTAGTCTCTAGCACTAAGTGTTCCATTTTTTCAAGTGACTCACGATACAGACTCACTTTTGAGGGTGGAGAGGCGGAAGGAGGGAGAAGGCTGGTTTATTACTCAGATTATTTTTCCAGATATAGTTGCCTCGATTTTGAACATATGGGATGTAGTTGTCTCCCTAGCCATATCTTTCTTTTCTCTCCGTCCCCCGCGCTGCCACCGGCGATGATGTTGTGGCTAAGGGTGCTCCGACATCCAGTTCTGGCACTAGTGTAAAGGTTCTGTACTCACACCCTCCTAATGAACAAGCCTTGCCTAGACATTTCGTCGCATGTATCGATGTGTGCAGTTGCTTAGAAACTGGAATCTAAAGCCAAGGGTGATTGCTTCACAGGATACTTGAAATTCATACTTTTACAACAACCATGGCAACTCGAAGTCAAGATGGCCCAGGTTGCAGGATGATGCGTAGAGTGTTTTGTTCTCTGAACAGCAGGAACTGGCCTTGGCGGTTAGTCGTTCAGACGCAAGATGTGTCAGAGAGGTCAATAGGACGGCATGTACGTGTGAATGATCCCACGTCCTACTCATGGTACCCAACTGTAATCCGGGTTGGCATGACCTGAGTGACTCATACGTTTTTGGAAACATCAAAATGCATAATGACATGAGCATTTGTAGATATCATTCTCGTAATATGTTATTGTCTGAAATTTATTTTCAATAGGTAGCCACAGAAATGTTAGCAAACCAGAGTACAAACAGTTTGATAACCATCAAGAGTACCCAGGTGTTCCAACCCCAACAGAGCTCTGCCCATTGTAAGAAAAGATAGGGCTATTTAAAAAGAAGCAAGAGGTTGCCTGATAGCATCTTGGTTGTGGTGGTTGATCCTAAAAGCTGCCCGTATAAGGGAAGAGTTTATGGTGAAGTAGGACTGATTCTGTGAACTGGTATCTTTGTGCTAAATCTGTTATCAGCTCCTTCTGCCCCCATTCTCTGGATAGATGACCCTGGAATCTAACTTTCCAAGGGCAAGAGGACCTGTCCTCCATGATCTCTTGTATCTTATGGGGTTAGGGTTGAAGGACCCCTGTGAATGTAGAAAAATCACAAATAAAAAAGCACTATTCTTTTTACCTGCAAGAACATCTCTCTAGGAACCTCCAGGTCCTCCGCTGCAACTCTGTAGTCAACATCTGCCAGAAATTGACCATAAAATCATGCTGGAGGACCTACAGATGCCTAGAGAAGAGTTTTCTCTAGGAACTTGTAGGTCCTCCAGCACAATTCTATGGTCAACATCTGGCAGAGTTGTGCTGGAGGACCTGCAAATGCTTTTGGATACAAATTGTGAAAAGTAGAGTATAAATGAATAACAATTCTAAGTAGAACATGGAGCACTGTCTTCTGCTGGTCGACTATTTTTCTTTGTACCTCATTCTCATCTACTAGGACCACCAGCTGTTCTCTCGAGTTGAGTCTGGAGTATTTTTCAGCCTTATCCAGAAATGCTAGTGAGTGAACCTGGAACCCTTTACATATAAAACATTTGTTCTACCACTGAGCTGTGGCCCTTTGCTTGTGAAAGCTACAATAGAGCTCTGTTTCTTCCAACATTTGAACCATGGGGAATTTCCAAAGTTTTCTTGAGATATGAACATTACAAGTGAAAGTCCCTTCCTGCAAAACCTGATGATACCTGCGAAGGGTGTCCAGAAATTGTGTAGGAGGTAAATAAGTTAGTCATCCCAGGATCATTCTTTGATTAGCATTCTGTTTCCTAAAGATGAAGGCATCCAGATGAAGATTCTTTCTGAACCCAAATGAGATTCTTTGGTGTATTCTGTATATACCCTAAATAATTTATTTGGAGCTTTTTCAACTACAAGCTTTCTCTTTCTTCTTCATACATATAATTTGCTGCCAAAGGATAAGCAAAGTCACAGAATGAAAAGGAAGCCAGAACAATCGCCTGAACTCCGTTTTGCTGCCAGCTTCCTGTTCATTCTTTTTTTGTTGCATGTGTCTCATCTTCACTGTCAATCTGGGCACTACCTCTCTTTAGCACAAAAGTAATTGACAGCAAATCCAATGATATTCTTGTTTTATTTTAGCAGTGGCATCAGGCCGTTGTGACAAACGGGCTTTTACAGGGTTGTGCTTCAGAACACAGTTACGAAAGCACCATCCTTGTGCCTAGCAATGGTTTTGAGGCTCATAGCAACCAGAAAATGTTTTCAAGCAGCTTGTTCAGTGTGAAGAGGTGAAATGGAAATGCTGCCCACTAACACCGATTACTGTGAATGTGCTTATTTTGTGTGTCGATTAGTGTGCCATTTTCATCAGGATTGCCAGCATCAAACTAATCCTGGGGGAGTTGTACAATATCTCAACATCTAAGTTCTTAGACTCTTGAACAAGGATGCTAGCTATCCCTTCAATAAGACCATACAGGGTAGTGATGAACATATTTAAGTGTTTTATTTTCTTTGACCCCCCTCCCCTCCTAAATTTGGTCATTTTAAAACTTGCCTGCAGCTGTAAGGACTAGAGACTTCCAGTTAAGTATATGTGATTAATCTACCAACTTGTAGGTCTGTTCCTGTTCAGATGTAAATCTAATCAATCAAGTTAGCAAATATCGAACTACAGTGACGGAACTATATTAATAATATCAAATTTCTAGTCATATATCTATATTCATGAGGGAAGGTTTTAGGAATCTGTGCGTGGAGTGGGGGTAGTGCTGACAGTTTGTGAAAATGGGTCACAGGAAATGTTTCAGGGGCCGTGTTTGAATTGTGAACAACACTTATGGCACAGAGCCCGGCCAAATCATTTGGGCATATTTTGCCTTGGCAGACAAACTCACCCGCTTTGAAGAGATATCAAAATAGGCAGTATGGTTTTGATCAGTAGAATAAAGAGTGGAAGAGCTTTTCTTAGATATTTTACTGAACGTAATTAAAATTGTGTTGTACATTTTTCTAAGGCATATTTGAAAGTGATAAGATGAATGTCATGTGGTAGGTGGCTGCTGAAAACAGTCCAGAGATTTAAAGACTTACTGTATATATTCATGTATAAGTCTAGAAATTTTAGTCAAAAAATCTGACTCCCCTCCCAAAAAAAACTAGTTCAGCTTATCCATGGGTCGATGTAAATACTGTACTTTAACACACACACACACACACACACACATATATATGAGCCATTCGAGTGGTAAAAGGCAAGAGCCTAGTCCATCCTGGGAGCACCAAAAATAAATGTAGATCTATCCAACCTTTGCGATCAATACAAACAGTTAATGTCTGCTGGAATTTTCTAAGTTCTTTGGCATCATTTCCCTTTGCACCATCCTTTACATCCTTTGTTACATGCCCCTAAGTTTTACCCTCGACTTATCCATGGTTCATATCAAAATCCATAATGATGTCCCCCAAACCTGCCCTCAACTTATACATGAGCTTGACTTATAGTCGAGTATATATGGTACAACCCAAAGCAGACCAGAATAAATGTGGCAGTCCTTACTGAAAAAGATAGTCCTTTTTCACCTCTACCTGAGTGCCTAGTCTCAAGTCACTTGGAGCCATGTCTTCTGTCTTTGCAAAGCAAAATACTTTGCAGCTGTGCTTATTATATTTATCCTGGCATTTAAAGTCAATTTTGGTTGTATGCTCTGTGGGAATTATCAGAGTCTTCATCATTATAAGTCAGCCCAATGGTTTATTCCATGCTGTAACCTGTGGTTATTGTAAACATGTTTGAATCGCAGCCAGTTTATGCAGCCCAATTCAACACATAATTTGGTTCACATCTTTATAAGGAACCGTAAGAGCAGTTGAACAGTCCTTTCTTCCCAGTAGCTAGAGAGTCTATAGATGGCACATCAAAAATGTTGTCAACATAAGAGGGTGTTAAGATGTCTTGCGCTCTCCTGCTTGTCGAGAGACTTGGACAGAAGGCATACCAAACAGTGTGCTCATGAGAAGATAAGGGGATGTTCCATTTTCATAACATGCGTACTAGCTTTAAGAAGCAAATCATGTCAGTTTTATTGCTGGCGGCCTCAAAAGCTGAGAGGCTGGTAAGTGGTGGTATGCAGCTCAGACTTAAACTGTACCTCTCTGTTTTGCCAGTGAAAATGGAGCCACAACTATCATTTCCCACTGCTGAACTTTTCTCATAAACTGCCTTCTCTATGCTCACCAGTGAGAAACTTTTTGCAAGTTTAACCATATCATTGTTGTAGATGCCAGGAGAACTGGGAATGAAAACCTGTTTCAAAGTTTATTCCTCTTTTAGGCAAAACACAGTCCCTTTCCCACTAAGCTCAAGACCAGGAAGCTTATAGTCTTGGAGCCCAGTGGTATATGGAACAAACCATTGCATTAATGCATAACAATTCAAACCAGATATTAAATAGATGAAAAGTTACACTTTAAATTGAAAACAACCAGTGTGATACCTTAAAGACTGCTGAATACATTATAGCATAAGATTTCATGGACCACAGTCCACTTTTTTGGATGAATCATAATCCAGAATTTTTGTTATGTACACGCATGTATGAATATAAGTACAAAGAGATATTAAATGCAGAAGTATTGATAATGACATACACATTATTAATAGAACAACTCATAAGGTGTCATAGGTGATATCCCATGAAACACTGGGGTAATGGTTTCTTATCGCTCTGTATAGGCTAATTACATATTGCCAATATGTTTCATGTCACTCTTTTCTCTCTCTTATGTTTGTCACTCTCTCTCTTCTAGCCTGCTGGACTGGAAACTTATCAGTAAAGACTTTGGTGAAGGAAAGAGAAGATGACAACACCATTTGTTATGTTGAATGTCAATGTTTGACCATAACTGTCCATGGAAATAATGTTTTGATGGCCTAAATTTATACTTATAGGTAAGTTTATGAAAAGGATGTCATACATTACATAGATAAAGCAACTTGTAGATACTTATTGCTACTGATTATTTACAGATTCATTATCATCAGTTCTGTTACTTTTCATGTCATGGTCACTTCTTCTGGAAGTCTCTAACTGCCATCATCTTAACATACTGCATATATATTCCTTTTTACCCTCTTAGTGTATTCATTCTTGCTTTCTTTCTTCTGCAAAGAAAAAGTAGCAATATTAATATTGCTAGATTCATGCACTTGAATTATGATTTCCATGCTATATTTTGCTTAAAATTTCAGATTTTAGAGTGAATAGTATACATGCCATTTAAAAAAAACCTGTTTCCAACCATTGGATGGTAAAAATTAGCTGCATGGTATTGGTCTTTGTCAGGGCTTGAGAAGAGGCCTAAGGCTAGAAAAGGTAGCTGCCATCTGCTTCATTCTTTCAAAAGAATCATAACCAAGTAATTAAGAGCTAATGAGATTTTTAAGAACAGTACAGAAAGCATGCAGTAGTCAAGCACAGCGAATATGAGTAGGATGGCAGCAGCCAGTGGATTTATCCAAGTACAATTCAAGATTTTGGTGCTCACCGTCAAAGCTTTGTGCCTTGACTTAAAACACAGATACCTGAAGGAATGCCTGTGTTTGGTTCAGTCTTCATTATATTCAGGTAGACTATCTGAAAATTAGTCTTAAATTGTTCATGATTAAAATTCGCTCTACCAATTTCAGTGGGTCTGCTCTAAGTCTAGTTACAACCTTATGTTCTCATATATACCTGTTCATTTTATTATTTATTTAATATTTATTCATATTAATTTTGTTATGTTCTGATTTTATATTGTTCTGTTGTGAGCTATTCTGAGTATTACTTGCCTAAGAAAGTGTATGAAATTCATAGGGTTGCCATAAATTGACAGGAAACCTGGAGGCACATGCATACACACATGCATCTTGAGTTTAAAGACAGCATATAAAATATGCAGTTAAGAGTGGGTTTTGCTGAATCTGAGTCACAAAATTCAAGAAAGGGAATTAATTAAGCGCTTAGATGTCTAGCATAGGCAGTTTGCAGTCAATGGTCTTGGTTTATTATAACCTAAATATGCCAATTAGGACTATTGCATGTGTACATTGGTGCCAATTTGCTTAGCATTATTGAACAGCTGTGCTGAATCCTTAGATCATGTACTCCCTTTCTTCTTTAAGGCTTCTCTGCAGTTTGTACACATGGCTACATTAGCTAGTACTGGCCAAGATTTAATCTAGGATTAAACTAGTATCACTCCATGGTTTTGGGTCCTAGCTAATATCAGTTCAAGTGTGATGTTGTGATCCAGTGTAGTTAGAGTTGGTCCTCCATATTTGTGGCTTTGACTTTTGAGGATTTGATTGTTTGTAGTTTTGATTAATATCTCTAGGAATCTCTAGGTCCACCAGCACAATTCTGCCAGATGTTGACCATAAATTGTGTTGGAGAACCTAGAAATTCCTCCAGCAGGATTCTCTGATCACTTTCCAGCAGATGTTGCACTGGAGGACCTGGAGATTTTTTTTAAATATGCATTTTTCCACATTTACAGAGGTCCTTCACCCCTAACCTCAGCGAATGTGGAGGGACCACTGTAGTCAGAAGAACCCTGAAAAACAGTAGTATGTAAATGCCAATGGGAAACTGGCAGTGAAAGTTAATTGGAATGACAAGAACTGATGGTTCCACAAGCAGTGTGGATTTTTAGCGTCAAAGCGGAGCAATATTTACCGAGACATTGAGAGTAAAATATACAATTGCCTCCTTAGTGCTCACCTTTCAGTAGAATCTGTGGGATTTTTTAATGAATTATAATGTTGTTAGTGAAGAGGTTAAGTGTTTGTGACTGAATGACATGTCACGGACCTATCCCCTGACCCGTTATCGTAAAATTCTTGTTGTGGTCATGGTAGTTTCTATAGATGTTGATTTGCTATTCACATCTGCAGTTTCCTGCTGTGGCGCAAGTGTGTAATGGCAAAGGTGCAACTTCCCTTTGGAATCCAGTTCAAGATTTTTCTCATTCTGACAAAGTGTACAGGAAGGAAGGAAGGATCTGAGTGGGACTTAGCCAACCAACATCTGAACCTATGGCTTCTGGGTCTTGAGAGGGGAACCTTTCAAGTGTTGAACAACAACTCAGACAGTGAAGATACAGTTTACCAAGATGTGCTTTTTTGAGTTTCTGTAAGCCTTTCTGCTACTTTAAAATTGCTGAGTTTACCTGGCAGTGACAGCAGCATTGTACTTGTGAGTGCAGCTGTGAGACTAGGGATGATGGGAAGCATTCTGAAAGTTGCAATGCTAGTACAACTCAACCTGGCATCCTGTGCAAATTTTCCCCTTTTTCAGTTTGTTCCAGTGGGAACATTTCTCCCACCCCTGTTTTTCCTCCTTATTGGAACAGCTTAATAACCCATGCACGTTCATAAATATTTGACCTCTTATTTTGGAACTTGACTTTCAGTACCCAGCCGTATGGATTAAATAAAACAAAGCATTAAAGAAAGAAAGTAGTCTGTGTTCTTCTAGCTTCCTGTGTTTATATAGTCTGGTTTGTGTGGTGTTGATGTCCAGCTGCTTCCCCTGCAGAATTTTTAAGCCAGTGAAGCTTCGGTGTCATCAACCAAGCCTAGTACACAATAAAAATAAAAAATGGGAGGCAGGAGGTACCAGCTGGAACGTAAATGTGAAATACAGTGGGCCAAGTACCAAGTGGTTGTAATGTGATCATCAACTAAACTGTGTCTGTTCTCTGTGAAAGAAATAAATGCCTCCATATTGAGAAGGCTAGAATTTTCTAGATGCCCTTGACTTCAGTAGTGGGTGTCCTTCAGAAGGATGCTTGAAAATGTGTAATATTTTAAACCAGTTTTTTTCTTCTTCTTGCAACACTAAAGCTTTCTGGGCATAGGTCATACTTTCTCCTCAGGACTGAAGCATATCCCTTGAACAAGCAAACTGAGTTGTAAGAAAATAACCCCCGATCCTCCCTTGTGATATAAATTGAAGTTTCATTTACAGCGCAGTCGTCCATGTTCCAGCCAGAATGAAAATAGATGATGTAAACATGAGGAGCTGTATTAAAAATTAAACTTATTTTTGATTGTACAGTCTCACTAACAAATACACTTGGCCCTCCATTTTCACGGGGGATCCATTTCCGACCACCACCACGAAAACGGAGGCTCGCATGTATTCAAGCTGCATAGACTTGAATGGCGTGCACCCCGTATGTGCAGCCCACATGCGCGTCCCATTAGAAATAGTGGAGGCTGCCCCTCTGCAGATAGTCGAGGGCATGGATCTCAGATCTGTGAATTAGAAGGGGCTACTGTAGATGTTTTCTTCTCTGGCCAACAGCAACATGGCACAGAAAGAAAGCAGCTGAAGATTCCCCCCCCCCCAGCTTTATGGTCACCCCAGATTTCAATAATCCTTGCAAATTTATTTTAAAGGCCATATCTGTAGGATCATCTCCCACCTATGACAACTCTTCTCTTTGTTTCCATCATTCTGACACTCAACCTGTGAATTAGGTTTGCAGCTATTTTATAGCTGTTTCTGTTCCCTCTCTTAGGGAATAAGGAGTAGATTGCTTCCTTACATCTTTGGGAAATGATGGGTCTGCTTAGTAGAACAGGCATCGCTTACATCACCCTTCTTCAAAATGTGAATGGAAGATGGGCTGGTATAGCATCCTTCCCTGGAGGCAGCAAGATTGATGTAGAGCATCTGTTTCACGTAGACCTTCCATTGATCTGCTGGTCTGGACATTAAGTGAATGGTTATTTAAAAGAATAACTTGGTTGTACACCCAAAGAGATGTATTTATCATGTCCTATAGCCTGATCCATCTCAATCTGTAACACCTATATGTGTAATATATAGCGAGATATGAACAGGTTAAAAGCAACAAAGTGTATTTTCTTACAGTACATAAATAAATTTTGAAAGCCGACATGAAAGGCACAAGCATCAGAATGTGCTTGCAAGGCTCCCCCTTCATCTCAGTGCAGCTTGTGGAGGAGACAGTGAATTTTACCTGAAATGAACAGTGTCTGTAGTATCTGTAAAGCAAATGTCATTGTAGCAGTAAAATCCCATCTGACTCTTTTTTGCAGACTGCAATTGCTATCCTTTTCCCTTTTTTTTAAAAAAAGGCTATAAATTGCTGTGAATTATTTGATTATTCTTTTGTTGTTGTTGTCCTTTTATGTCTTTCAAAATGTTCTTGATAGTCAGAGGATATAAATCCGCAGATAGCTTGGGCACCAGTATAGGTGGGGGTAATGTGATTTCTCTTAAGGGGAAAATGTGCTTCTCTGACTCTGAAACGTACAGTCCTACGAATGCTGCTAGGTAGAAGTGAGGTCTGAATTTGTATTCACAGAATTACATCTCTGCAGAGTCAGTATGATGGATGCAGGGATGAAAGTGAATCACTTTTGAATTGGAAAAAATATTAGGTTACAACAACATCACACATACTGTGAGCCTTTTGCCATCTCTTCCCAACTACTCTACTCAGATCCTTCACTTTGTATCAGCGGTGGAACCTGAACAGCCTTCATGATGTCATATAACTCCAGCTCCCAACATTCTTCACTATTTTCATGTCATTGATGGCTGAAACAGTGGATACAGAATCTGTGAATATGGAGGGCCAACTGTATTTATCTTGGTCTGTTGTTGAACATGACACTTTATAGAACAATACAAGAAGACAACAAATCTTTTCCCCAAAGAGCTTGCCATCTAAAGCTTCACACAGGGGAATTAATAGATCAGGACAGTACGACGTGTGGCCCTTCAAGTATTGTTGGACTCTGTCTCACATCAGTTTCAGCCACCATTTGGAGTCTTATATATGTAGGGGAGAGTAAGTGAAGGTAAATACATATAAGTGTAATAGCACAATACTCTGCACTAATATAAGTCTTACAGTCTGCACTAATGTTTCTATGTAATGTAGTTTTGACTTACATTTTTATTAAATGTAGTACATTTTTAAAAGACACTATTGCATGTTGGTTGCAATTAGTAGCAACTCAACCAACTCTGTGATCAGTCCAGAAAATGTGGATAAATTGCAGACAGAAAGGATAATGTCAGCAGGTTATAATGGCTTGTAGGATATCTGTCTTTCTTGTATACTAAAGTACCAATGATGTGATTGCATGATGCACTATAGATGGAGAATGCATATCTTTGCATGAATTCAGTGGGGTCACTTCAGAATGTCACCCAAGATCAATTGAAATGAATTAGAGTTCAGCAATCTACAAGTTGGACCTTAAATCTGCACTCCTAGATTTATGTCCTTGGATGTAAGTGTTACTGAGACTGTGAAGAGGAACAAAAAAAGTAATGCTGAGGAACAACAATAACAAGTAACGCTCACCTATTTGTTTCTACAGTTTCTTTAGCAGCAGTAATGGAGATCCCAATGGGCACATCATCTCCTCCTTCCCATTTTCCAGAAGATGATGGTTCAAAGGAGAGCAATGATGTTGTCCCACCTGGGTAAGTAACTGTTCTAAGCTTGCTCATGCATACTTGGATCAGTGTTGGGTTTCTTAAAATAATTGGCTTAATAGATAACATTTGCTTCAGCTTAAAATCCCACTTCCTAAATATCTTTCCATCTTTAGTAAGTTGCCAACATTTAACATCTGTTTGTTCAGAACACACACACTGAATTTTCCTTGTTAAATTGGAGGGAAGAGTTTGATATCAAGTGTTATTTTTTAAAGTCTAAAATGAGGGCTGATAAGTCAACCATAAAGGATTAAATTTAGGAAAGCAGCATCTTAAAAGGGCAGGATAGAATGTCTTCCTCTGAGAGATAATTTTCCAGTGGATGACTGTGGTCAGAAAAATATGGGCAGATTGTGAGCATCTATCCTAGATAAGAATTTAGATCAAGGTGCATGGCCAAGTTGTTGTTCTAGTGATAGTCTTTGTCAGTTCTAAAAAGCAAAACCAGTGGTGAGAGGTGGTACAAGTTAGAGTGCAACAACATTTGAAGGGCCCAGATCTTTTGCTGGCCTTGTTTTGTGCTCATGTTTGTTGCAGGTTCTAGTCTGGAAATCATGACCTATAAAGAGTGTCTTAGGGAGCTTGGTATGTTTAACCTGGACAAGAGAAGGTTATGAGGTGACATGATGGCCCTGTTTAAGTATTTGAAGGGATGCCATATTGAGATGGAGCAAACTTGTTTTTTGCTACTCCAGAGAATAGAACCCGGAGCAATGGAATCAAACTACAGGAAAAGAGATTCCACCTAAACATTAGGAAGAAGTTTCTGACAGTAAGAACTATTTAATAGGGAAATAATGCTGCCTCGCAATATGGTGGTGTCTCTTTCTTTGGAAGTTTTTAAACAGAGGCTGGATGGCTATCTATCGGGAGTGCTTTGATGGGGTCTTCCTGCATGGCAGGATCTCTTCCAAGATTTATTTGCATACTGATTTTACCGACTAAGATGACTATTTCTTTAAATAAAAATATCTAATAAGTGATGTAGACTGTATAAGAAGAATAACTCTGTCAGGCACAACATGTAGATATGTCTGGTTTGTTTTATAAATCCATCTATTAATTACAATATCAGATTCAGATTAGTTTTATTAGCCTGTGGCACAATGCCAATTGCAAAACTATTTAAAATATCACATAATATCTTGGTGTAAAATGGGAAGCAGTTTGTCCTGATGACAGAAGGACTCTCTTACCTGATTTTAACCTCCTGCCCTCAGGTTGAATCACTCAGAAGGACTGTGCAGTGGCAGTGCCTTGCAATCTACCAACAATCCAGATTTTGCAGAGGACATGCTGCAAACGCAACTGCTGCGAAATGAGTCATCTAATAAAGCTGAAAATAGCGAACCGAGGCCTGAAGAGGAGGTGAGCAAAAATTATAGGGAGAAATTTAACTTCACCACCTCCATCTGAATTCTCTATCCATTCATATCAGTTTTTTAAAAAGTGAAAGTAGACAATGGTCTGAGGTTTCATTAGCATTCCTCCCTTTTCTCTACCTCAGTAAAGCGATGGCATCTGCATTTATAGTGGTTATGGTGGTAATGCCTAATGCTGTCACTTCTTACTGTTAAGGGCATAAGTAAATTGCAGATTTTGGTCAGGGAGGACAAAACCTGGCATCTTATTACACAAAAATCTTGTGGTTTTTCTTTCTTTCTTTCTGCAAAGGCATTTAATTGGAATTTTATTGTGGGCAAAATACAGAATAAATGAACTGACATTCAACTCCAGAGTTTGCTAGCTTAATGAATATTTTATTATGTATATCTCCAGAATATCAAGCTTCCCCCAACATCTTCTCTTTTATCTGTCCACAACCCTTCATAAGGTGCATTCTGGAAAAAAACAACAACACATCTGTTTAATCCATGATAACATTATTAATCCTTCCAATGATATGGCTGTTTTGGCCAATACTAATGAAAGCTTGTTCTTCTAAGATTCAGTACTCATGCCCTTGTTTGCTCCTTGTAGAGCCTCCTGTTGTTTTTTCCAACACTTACACCACCAAGTGTAGGAGTTCTTCTCAGAATAGTCCATCAGTGTGGCCACATGTGGAATTTCTACTCCTTTATCCCACTAGATGTATAGACTGCTACAGCACTTACTGCAGTCACCAAATGCATCTGAGGAAGTAGACTGACATCTATGAAACCTCGTGCTGCCAATTTCTTCATTTCAGTTAGTCTGAAAGGTGCTACAAGATCTGACACCAATTAAATGACAAAGTAGTTTTAAAAGAAAGGATGTCTTACATAGAAAGTGCTTCTTTCTCTTTTCTAATAGCAAAGAGCCAAGAGAGGAGGTTGGTCCAAAGGGCGGAAAAGGAAGAAACCCTTAAGAGATAGCAATGCTCCCAAATCTCCCCTAACAGGATACGTGCGGTTTATGAATGAACGAAGGGAGCAGCTGCGAGCGAAAAGGCCTGAGGTTCCATTCCCAGAAATCACCAGGATGCTGGGGAATGAATGGAGCAAACTTCCTCCTGAGGAAAAACGGGTACCGCTTCATTTTGTTGTTGGTGTTGTCTGCCTTCAGGATGTTTCAGATACTTTTCCCCATATGGAATTTGATGTGTTTTGTACAATGTGATCTGGTACTTTAGATTCCCAGGAGAGAACCACAAAGTGTAGTGAGACAAGAGTTTGTCTCTTCTCATAGAAGGCAAGGGGCGATGGCAAGCTAGATTGCTAACAGTTAGAATTACTCTATCCTACAGATTCATCAGTACAGCTGGTGTCCTGGAAAAGACAGCTATGCCTGAAGGAGCAGGATGCAGATTGAAAATGGGGGTGCTGTAGATGATTTATCTTTCCACTTAGAAAGGCTGCTGGTGATGCTGAGGAAGCTTAATTTTCTGGTGTTTGGTATGGAGAAAAATGCTTCATTAGGTTGTTGCTTTTTTAAATCAAAAGAACCAGAATGATGTTTGGGAGCAGGAAGCTGCCTATTTGCTTGCTTTTATTGATGCGTTTGTTATCCCACTCAACCCCATGGGTTGAGAGAGGCTTACAGCAATTTTTCTTACAGAGCAATTCTGTACACATCTAATAAGAAGTAAGTCCCATTGAGGACTTCAGTGGGGCTTAATACCAGGTAATGGCTTCTGATATTGTAGCTTTGATTCCTTCTTATTCATTCTGTTTCCAATGGGCTCACCACCTAAGAAAATTAAAAAGTCTGGCATGAAGTAAACCAAATAAAAATGTTGTTAGAAACATACTTTTTATTTTATTTTATTTGCCACATTCTACCATAAATAGCCAGTCAAGGAAGCTATGTCGAGTGCTCAGGGGAAAAGGGGGAATTCAGGCTTCAGTCTTTATACATACTTATTTGGGACTAAGCCACACAGAAATTATTGACACTTGTTGCTAAGGAAATCTGCATGGGATTCTACAGTTTCAAGAATATTGAACCTAAAGAACAGTGAATAAATGACTGATAAACAAAGCCCATGTATGGGAAAATACCAGTAACCTGATATTTACCAGGTTCATATAAGAGGAGACTTGCTAGATCAGATGAAGGCCTATCATATCAAGCATAATTGTTCCTACCAGGTTTCTGTGAGAAGCCCCAAACCATGGGCTCAAGAGTCTTCTCCTACTTGTATGACCCCTGCAACTAATGTACTGCTTCTGATCCTGTAGATATCATAACTCTTTACCCAGTTGCTATCACTCCACAGTTAAATTGGACTACAACTGCCATTCTGTTGCCTATTCATACAGTTTATAGAAATCCAGGTCAGCTTCTGCATGTAAGCGTAGTTGCACCACGGACTTTTGTTGTGATATTGGCAGATGTATTTTCCATGAGTATAGTAAATCCTGGGCTGAGGTGTATGTAGAAACTTTTGCTCCAGATCACGTTTCCTCCAGTCACTAGAATAGACCAAAGCTAATGCTGTAGCTAATCGTACTTGCTACTCAAGCCTTTTGTTCTGTATATTGTATATAGATAAAAGCTTTGTCACCAGTTCTGTATTCTTCTTTGTGCATGTATGTGCCTTCAAGTCGGCCATTAACATATAGCAACTCCATGAATTTTATGAGGTTTTCTTAGACAAGGAATACTCGGAGAGGGTTTTTCCAAGTCCTTACTCTGAAATATAGCCTACAGCACCTGGTATTTGTTGGCCGTCTCCCACCCAAGTATTAACCAGAACTGACCCTCCTTAGCTTTCAAGATCAGGTGGGATCTGGTGCCTTTAGGGCATTTATGCCTTTTTACTTTCCAGAAAAACAAAACTATCACTCACACCTGTCTCATTCTCTGCCAGTTTCTAGATAAGGAAGTGAACTGGCATAAAATGAGAGGCCTGAAGCAAATTTAAAGGGGTCTGTAAAAGCAGGAAAGAGGAGCCTTTTATATGAGAGGGTGCCATGATTTCCATGCTAGTTTCTGTCTACTATTTAAGTTCTTTGCACGTTGACAGATCCCTTTGAAGTCTTCTGCAGCCAAGCTCTGTTCATTAAGCAAATGTGACAGAATGCTGCAGGCAACACTTGATATGATTTCTTTAGAACTTTATTCAGGCACATCACTGTTGTGGAAGCTAAAACTCTAGGTTTGATTCATCCCAAACAGACACAGGGGGATGGGATTTGTTTATGTGCAATTAAACTTGAGATAAAAAAATCACCCTCCTACCCTTTGTAATCCACCCCATCACAAGAGCTCAAGATAGGTAACGTCATTTTAGAGCCCTTAATAAAACCATGGGCCCATTAATATACAAAATTTGATATACTGAAATTGGTGTATGCTTGCTTATCCCTGGGAAGTAAATGTCAGTTCAGATAGGATGGTTTTCTACATTCTGAAATGAATTGGATTTGACATCTGTCCAGTGGTTGGGAATTCCACATTTGAGGGCAAGCCATTGAGATTTCTTCCTGTGCGTTCTTGATCTTGGATAGATGGGATACAGGGGAAGAACCCCCAACTCATGGTACAAAGTGTGGTTAGACATAAAGAGGAAAGTAGCCATTCCTCTGGCTCAGAACTTTCAGTTTCCTCTTGTTCTTACTGTTCAAATAGTCAAAACCTGTGAAAGAAATTTACCTGCCTGGTTAATTTGCTTTACATACAGAGGATGAAAATGATCTGTTATCTTTTTGCAGCGCTACCTTGATGAAGCAGATAGAGATAAGGAACGTTATATGCGGGAACTGGAGCAGTACCAGAAGACTGAAGCGTATAAAGTCTTTAGCAGGAAAGCACAAGATAGACAAAAAGGCAAATCGCATAGACAAGGTATTGATTTATACAACAAGAATCTGAAAGGTAACACACAACTCTACCAGAACTCTTGACTGATCAATTTCATGCTCACTTATTACAGATCTTAAATAATAGGTTGACACTCTGTTCAACTTGTTTTTCATTTTGCCTGATGCATGGTAAATCTTCATGGATGTATTATTAATAGTCAGTAGCTTTTCAAGAGTGAAACAAATAGAAAATCAGCAACAGCCAAGACTTGCCCCAATCTGCTTCTCTCTTCTTTCCTGGCAGAAAACCAGGGATTAAATTGTAACTCCCCAGAATCACAACTCCTGTTCCCTTTAAAAGGGTGGTACAGGGGAAGTTTTCTGTTTTATAGAAGATGTAATGAACTGTTTTGTAAGAGCTAATCTAAGTGAATGAATTCCTAGAAAGTAGTCTTATTCTGGAAGGATAGACAATTCAAACGACATGAAAATTCTAGTGGTTCCTTTGTGTTGCTCCTAGAATATCTTACTATTCCAGCTACAAGCTACTGTGGAATAGAGAGGAGGATTGAATACATACTAGAATATTCTTTCCTACTTGCATCTTGGCCAGTTTATGAGGTGGCAAATGTGAAGTGGATGTGAGACATACATGATGCATATATAATACATATTCTGTGTCTGATCTAGGTGTACTGGTCTCTGATTTTGGGTTTGAGTTCAGTCTTAAGGTTTGTCAGCACCCCCTAATGTGATCCTGTATGTTCTTCCATATATATGAATGGTTGCCTTTTATTTCTATGAGTAAAGAAATACAGTACTCTGGACATAGACCCATGCGTGGGATAATGTTCCATCTCCACAGAGAGCAACATGATATGGAGACACTATGTGCATCTCAGGGCTTTTTGTGCCCAGACATGTGCATCAGACATACAAGCCCTCTCTCCATTAACTCTGTCTCTGCAAGTCATAATAATGTCCATTTTGCTAATTAAACAATTAAATTAAAAATCTTATATGAGTTAAAGGTATGATCTTATATGAGTTAAAGAACAGCTTGTGGAATGTGTCTTCAGGCAACTCGAGAGTTTTCATTTTTGTTCAAAATTCATTGTGTTCATATTTGTTTTTTTGCTTGTTTCAGAAGGAGCACGACAGGCTACTCATAACCATGAGGTAAATGCTTTACTCTTTCTGATACATCCAGGGTTAACTTTTTGGCCTTAATAGTTGAAGCTGGCAGGTTGAAGGAATGTACTTCTAGCTGATCCCCATACAGTTTATAAGCAAGCCCATGCATGTGTCAGATTAAATAATGTGAAGTGCTATGTCTTAGACACATTCAGGAGTTGTGGACTAATCCTCTGTATCTCCTCAGTAGGATTGCTAAGCCAATATCTTAACCTTTTGTAACACCAATATCCAGCCTTAAAAGAAGATAACATGAGCAGCATGTGGATTATGTGGTGCTTACTAAGTACCAGAAAGGAAAATAAACTCAGTCTTGGTATGGAGGAGTTTTGGTCTCCCCAGTTTAGAAGTTAGTGGCTTTCTTTGGCTCCTGCTGATGTAAAATAATACAGATTATTTGGACAGTTTGGTTTCTGACCTGGTGTTGAGACCGAAAGGACTTTTTATAGCCAGCAATAGTTGCTTTCTGTCCAGATGAATTCTGCTGTGGAATCCAAAAGCCAAATTGTTCTGTTTCGTTGGCTAATATGAAGGCACATAGCAAATTTCAGCACCCTTGTTTCTCATCTAAAAGGAAGATTTAGAGATTCACCTTCTTATTTAAATTCACCAGAATCAAAACTTATTGTTTCTGAAAACATTATTGCCCCAAGCACTTAGCCACATTTGGACCCATCTTGGGACAATGGCAGCATGTAAATAAAATAAATAAAATAAAAAATAGATGAGTAGACTCTGAGCTGACAGTCTCTTTTACAGACATTGTAAGGGATGAATGCTTAAAAGAGCTGCAGGATGTGTGAAGAGAGGACCATCTGAGTGGATATTACACAAAACAGGAGACAGCAATGAATTTGCAAGTTTAACCGAAGAAAAATAATTAACCTTATGTGCTTCCCCTTATATGTATATGTATGCACACTGATAATATCAGCATCAGAATAATTTTTGGAGGCTCATAGTCAGGGCCCATTCTGCTTTCTCGGACTGGGGCTTAGTACAAATGTCCCTCTGTCAAATTTTTCAGGACAATGGAAGAGGCAGTCAGTTTTGTGTTTCTTTTCTAATCTGTGATAAATTACACAATGATGCTAAGCCTGAACAAATTAGCTCTTTGCAATGAAGTGGTAATCAAATCCGTATGATTTTAATCCCATGAGTGAGCTGCAGAGTGGCTTAAGTACATTGGAGGCCTCGAGAGGATCCGTTACATGCTGGGGTAATGTACTCAATAATGGAAGAGTGCTGATGGTTTTCATTACTCCTCTTCCGTTAAGCAGAAGTTCTGTGCCTTTTAGAGGCTGAACAATGTTTCTTAATTGCTTTAACAGCCTGAGAATGTGGAGTGGTACTTGGTGAATCTCTACCCCTCAGGGAAAAAATGAATTCCCCTCCTCCCCAAGCTTTCACTCTGAAGGAGTCATTTGTTGTCCATTTCCAAGGTTTAGCACCAGTTTTCATTGGGAACTATTCAGGGCCAGCTTAAAATTATATTGCTGCCTTAGGCAAGCATTCCTTTTGTTGCTTCTTCTTGTATGCAGGGTGTTCATGCCATTTTATTACATATTTTTATTACATAGCAGTTCATTAGATTGTTCTTTATGTGGAAATAAAATGGGTTGTGATGTACTATTGACATAATTATATTCTGGGGCTTTTTTTTTTTTGAAACCATGCTTTGTTATGAACTGTTCTGAGATGAATTTATGCAGAAGAGCAACATGAGAGTCACTATGATTAAGTGGGGTCTCCCCAGAAGTTTCCTTTCCCCAAAAACATACTTGAGCAGAATGAAGACAATGGGCCATCACTGGAGAAAATCCTTGTGGAGACCTGTGGATTGGGGGGGGGGGATCTGGGATGTCCTCATGCTATGAACTTGGTTACCTATGGAAGGCTGTACAAAATAGCCTCTTGTTTTCAGACAAACACATTGCTGTGTTTTACAGAGTCAAATCAGTGGTCTGTCTAACCCAGTACTATCTGTACTAGTCAACAGTGGCTCTCCAGAATCTCAAGCAAAGGTCTTTCTTGCCCTTGCTGTCACAGAGTTTTAAACTGGTAATAGCAGGGATTAATCATGGGATTCCTATCATGTATAGCAGAATCTCCATTTGTGAACGAACGACTTTTCCCATAAGCGTGTTGGATTGTAGCAGCTGCAGATCTGTTGTCACAAGATCGGTTCCTCGGTAAAATTCATTATGAATTATTGCAGGTATCTTTAAAAGGGGTTGTCGCCGTGGACAGTAATTACATATGTGTTTTTTTTTTTTTAAAAAAAAACCTCATTCCAAGTAGAACTGTCTATATTTGATAGATGGTGGGAGTGATACAGGAAACATATTTTGACATCGTGCAACTTCCTCTAGAACCAGTCCCCCCTCTGGCTTCTCCCCCGCATATGTCTCCTTTATGCTTTTATATTTCTTGCAGCTTTAGGAACTTCACTTTTTCTGTATTAGAAGATACAGCAGCTGTCTCTGAGTTTGCCTGGGCAGACACAAGAAGAGTTTTCTGAAGTTGCACAGAGCTGTTGTCTGTCTTGGCTGGCAGCCAAACAGCTCTCTGTTCACCTCCACCAAGCCCCTTTTATGAGGCACACACCAATATGAAGCACTGAGCTTTAACTGCCTGAATTCCCTTGTAGGCTCTTAACCACTTAGCTTTCTTGCTTGGCCCCAAATCATGTTTGACACTTCATTTAAAGCCTAAGGTGTTCAAATACAAAAGGCCACGGTGTTGGCGAAGGCAGGGGAGAGGCATTTTCTGCTTGGCGTACTTGGGGGGATGGATTTCTCAGTGCACACTGGCAGCCAAGATGTTCCTGTTATC
The DNA here is from genome assembly GCA_034509955.1 of Urosaurus nigricauda. Taxonomy (NCBI): domain Eukaryota; kingdom Metazoa; phylum Chordata; class Lepidosauria; order Squamata; family Phrynosomatidae; genus Urosaurus; species Urosaurus nigricauda. The sequence continues at coordinate 4,520,724 of JAOEGL010000012.1, read as the reverse complement.
TCAGAAATCTTCCTCCTTGCCTAACAGTGCTATTGTTATGCTGCCGGTTTGATTACAATTGCTACAGCGTAGCAGACAAAGAAGAAAAGTTGTATTTCCATAATTACAAAGGCATGCTGTGAAAGCCTAGATTCTTCCTTATCAATCTTCAAGAGCTTTGAGAACAGGAAGAAATTATTGTTTTTAAAAGTAGCTGTTTCCCCAAAATTCTCACAACCCTGGGCTTGTGCTTATATTTTTCGTCCTATTCATATGCTTAGTTTCAGTTGATCTGCGTCATGGACTACAGATCTTTCTTTTTTCATAGATATCATTAACACTAAAGTGACCTTGCCCAGCTGAGTTCTGTTGAGAAATGAGAAAGATCCAGGACTGGGCAAACAGTGCAAGAGAAATGGTCCTCTTGATCCCAGGCCAGTGGGATGTCACTCCACATGGCTTTCCTGGTTTCAGACATTCCCTTTTTATGCTCTTGAGATTAGTTTGTTATCCTCTCTTCTTATTACCACTTTGTTGAATATCTGAAAGAATGTAGGAGTAGCCTCAGCTATCTGGTGGGTGTGAAGATAATCTCTACACCTGTAGCCCTGAGGCTTGGATTTTGAGCAAATTGTTTATATTTTTTCTGTTGGTCAGAATGATTTCTTTGGAGGGATTGTTAGCTTTGTGGGAGTATGGAAGTGGGAGGCCAATGTCTATATTTTTACCCATCCTCAGCTGGGCTAATAGTGCCTTCGAGAGCCAGTTGCGGTTTGAGAGGTTGAAGGGGGAAAACCCCACTTTAGCAATAAAAATGGAAGCCTTAGTCTTTCAGAAAAGAAAAGCCCATCAAGATATCTGATCGTTGTTCCTCGGAGTTATGCCTATTTGGCCCTTCAGCTCCTATTTTATTGTTGCATGCCAGCAATAAATCAATTTGGTGCTTGCCCTCAGAAGTAAAGGCAAGAGCTGTCCTTGAAAGAATGACCTCTGGCAAAGCAGATTGCCTCCCTCTCTAGCTGGCCTTCTTCAGACATCCTCCCTCCATCCCTAACTACTGTATACTTCTAAACTGTGCACAGCTGGGATGATAAAACCTCATTAGAACAATATTTTAGCAAGAGCCACCAAACAGCACTTCAGAGATACTTTTTTTTGTGGCTATTCATCTGCCACCACTGTGTTGCTTGTGTTTTAGGGCAAATGCCCTCAACGTGCCATTGAACTGAGCATATGTGTTCATAAGAGGACGTAAGCAACCCTGACGGATGCTTGTCCTGAAGCAACTGCAGGCAAGGAAAAAAGGGAAACAAAGATGTAGGAGATGATTAAAGATTTTGTACCATGCCAACATCCATTCTGTATCATTTGTGTGCCTGTTAATCTCCAAAACCTGAAAAATAGACCAGCGCTGCTTCACTTGGTGGAGAAAAGCATTTCAAATATAGAGACAGATATGTATGCATCGCAGCCCTAAAACACATTTTCTTAAAGTAACCATATTCCACTTAGTAGGACTTGCTTCTAGGCAAGTGTGCTTACTATCTCACCTTTACTGCTGCCTTAGTAAAGCCTTTAATGGACAAAACAAAAGAACACTGCTGGTATGCTTCATTTCACTTAATGTTTGCTTGTTTTATTAAAAACATTGTTGTGCTGCTCTTCAGCTTAAAAGGCCCCCAAAGTGGCATTCACACTATCAATAAAAACAAGACAACTTCTTCCTGCTGAGGCTCACAGTTTAAACAGCATGACACAGAAGGAAAATAAATGAGGAGAGAAGAGAAAAGAGGGGAGCGAAACTCAGGCAATAATTCATAAACTTGAACAGTAGTTCTTACAAGCTGGAACGGAAACTATGGAGGGAAAGAAGGGGCCAGGTAGCTTCCCAGCAGAACTGGTGGAGCAGCCTTGCTTTTCTTCTGTGCTTCAGCCTGATGGAAAAGTGACTGCTCCCGGGTGATGGTTATATGAGGACAGGACTGATGGAACCGATTTTTCAGCTGGGTTTATGGAATGGCCCTGCCTTTCATCACTTCATCTGCTGCAAAATAAGAGAGGGGTTTGTCAAAATCCCCACCATCTGCTCTCCTAAATATCATATGTAGAGAAGGGCAACTTGTGGTCCTCCAGATATTGTTGGGCTGCTACACACTATCAGCCCTAGCCAACAAAACCAAGGGGCAAGGATGATGAGTGTTGCAGTCCAGCATCTGGAGGATTATTTGTTGCCTACCTTTGGTCTTGGAAATGATTTGTTAAATGCTGGTAATTATCAGTGTAACATGGCTATTGTCTTTCTGCAGAAAGAAACTGATACAAAGGAGAGATCTGTTTTTGATATTCCAATCTTCACAGAAGAGTTCCTGAACCACAGTAAAGGTGAGTATAATGCAAAATATAGGTCCCTTTCTCAATGTCTGTGCTATCTATCCATCTGTCCATCTATCTGTCTATTTCATGTATGCACACACACACATTCTGTCAACAGAGCAGATGAAACAGTATTTTATGTTTGTCTTATCTGTTTTTGTTTTTGTTAACATTTTGCTGTGTGACTGAAATAAGAGTTGAAAATAGCATAATAATAAATATACACAGAGCCTAAAATTGTTCACTCTCATTCAAATGCAAAACTGAAAAAATGGCTTTATACAAAACGACTCGTAGACTCAAGGTGTAAAATCTGTTGCTCTGATTCTGTGGTATAGTTATTCGGTGTTGTCAAAACAGAGAGCTATCACCTTATTCCAGCTTCTGCTTTCTGCAAGAGCCTTTTATAGAGAGAAGATGGCTTATGGTTTCTTACATCCCATTTTAAACCCCACATGACTTCTGGTGGCAAACAGAATCTGCAGAAAGAGGGTTTCCTCTTGAATTTTATGGCCCGTTGTTGCCACAGTATTGCAAGCAGATACTTGTATTGTACTAGAGAGTAATATCTGGGAACAAGACTGTCTGCCTAGTCATATTACTCTTAACTCTACCAAGGTCACAATGTACAAAGAACACAGATATACTTTATTTATCAAGCAGATGGTGTAAACTTCTAGGCAACACTTTAATGTAGCCACAAATGCAAGAGATGGAAAAGAACAATTAGGTTGTCTATGCCCTCTTGTTAAAAGAGGTCTCTACAGTAACAGGACATACACTCTTTTGAACAGTTGCTGTGGTTCATCTTCCAATATGTTCCCAGTTTTCACACACTTTACTCGCCTACTGAACTTAAATTTAATTTTTTATTCAGTCCCTACTCTTATTTCCCTGTTTGTATTAGAAGGAAGAAGGATGACCCTTCTTTGCCGTTTTCCCAAAGTGTGTCTTGAGAAATAATTCCTACATTGTGGGTTTTTTGACAGCACGGGAAGCAGAACTGCGTCAGCTGCGCAAATCCAACATGGAGTTTGAAGAAAGAAACGCCGCTCTGCAGAAGCATGTGGAGAGCATGCGCACGGCAGTGGAGAAGCTGGAAGTAGACGTGATACAGGAGCGTAGTCGCAACACTGTGCTACAGCAACACCTGGAGACTTTACGGCAGGCCTTAACCAGCAGCTTTGCTGGAGTCCCATTACCAGGTGAAAAGGTTTTCCAGTCCAAAGCACTTGTTTCTTTTCTGAACCTGAATTGCTGGGGGTTCCATGTGGCTGGGAGTTTATGGCTTTGTGACTGCCTCCTACATGTCAATATTGGAGCTATTTGAAGAATTAAGTATTGGGATCTGCAAGCGGGAAAGAATTTGCTAAAGGAGGTTATGGCACTCTTTCTGCTTCATAATATGGATCTTCACTCTGTATTCATTGTGTGGCAGCAGCTGTTGATTCTTGAAGGCCTGTTAACAGGAATAGGCATACACACTATATAATGATGCACTCCTTCCATTTTCATCACATTGTTGTCTAAGCGCTTGGACCTGTGTGAACTGCACTCATTTTGAATGTCTTGTACAAAAAGCACTTTGAAGATCAGAGCTGCTTTCTCTTTTATTGCTGTTTGCCTCTCTTGTAACAATAGTGGCTGCTGCTGCTGCAGTTCTTGTGCTGTACTCTATTTCTTTTTACATTTTATGGCTTACAGGTAGTGGAGAAACCCCTACAATGGACACCATAGATTCATATATGAATCGGCTGCACAATATTATCCTGGCAAATCCACAGGAGAATGAGAACCTTATAGCCACAGTTCGGGAGGTTGTAAACCGCCTTGAACGCTAGTGACATGGTGAGTTTCTTGCTAGGGCTGTATTGCAAAGCTGCTGACAAGTGAAATTGCTAACTTTTGAAATCAGATTCCATGAGTATATGTTGACATTGATATTCTATATTTTGATGAAATAAAAGACCAATTGTATTCTAGTTTAAGCAGCAAAAACAACATACCCTCTTTATATAGAAAGTATTTCTGATATTTGGATAGCACAAACCTATCATGGCTACACATATGTACAGTGGGTCATGTTTTAATAGGAGAAAATAAAATCTTCCCATAGAACTGTGTTCTTCTCAGTAGTGTTTTGCAGTTTCTGTATTTCAAAGATGCTGTTGGCTTTACCTTTGTTTTTCATGGAAAGTACTAAGCTGACATTTTTTCTGTTTGCAATCCACAACATTACATTCCCATTGCAAGTATAAAGCCAAATGGTGTTTTAATTCAGTATATTCTGAGTGGAGGTCCATCTGGGCCATTGTAAGCCAGAAGTCCTCAATCTTTTTGGTCCTGACCTTTTGTGATAATTGCACAGTGCAGTTAATTGCATGCTCCCCATTAGAGCTTAGCTTAAGTGAAGAGACCATTGCCCTTCCAGTGAGCAGCCAGATGGAACAGACAACAGTTCTAAGTTAACTCTGCTCCCTGCAGGATGCCGAAGCAGCACTTCTGCCACTGTTCTATGAAGGGGAACAGCTTGTGGACGCAAGTCTGGGATTTTTCCACAGCTCATCAGCCTCTTCATTTTAACCGAGTATTTTCTGTTAGCATGCCTGCAAGCTGGAAGGAAGAGACTCAGGGAATTTGTGGGTGGAAGGGAGTTCCATCTGCGACAGCATGTGGCAATTGGTAAAGAGGTCTCCCCTTAGATAGGTGCTGGAAGGGTACCCTGGCTCTGTGCCAGCCTGTCCCCATTTAACATACCTTGCCAACAAAACTCTACTTTAAACTTCAAACATTAGGATAGTGCATTGTATGCATTGTCTTTTCTTGGGAGAAACCCTGGGTGTGTTAACATTACTTGTAGTGTCAGAATGGTGGTGCATTATATGCATTGTCCTTTCTTGGGAGAAACTTAACAACGTTACTTGTAGCATGAACATGGAAATGCATTATTCTTCTGGAAAATGTGAACTAAATTTGAACCACTCGAAGCAACAGCAGCAATAAGAAGCAACCACCACCCTTTCTCCTCCTCCTTTGCTGTTTTAGTTAAGAAGGTCTTTCTCCCTAAAACAGCATAGACAAGGCAATTAAAAATGCTGATTCCGGGCAGGCTGTACTATCTAAATATGAACATTCAACCGATGTTGATGTTCCAAGTGGATCTGGTGTAATTAATTACTCTTGACATTCATTTGGCAAAAGAGTTGTTCAGTGAGAGGGGGTTGTGAAGGTGAACTCTGTGAACAGTTAGGGTGAGGCTGCTGTCAATAAACAAGAGATCCACATAGCTATTAGTGCACTTCATGCGTGTCAGGTCATATGAAATTAAAATTGTTCCCTTTTTGTTGAATAGGTTCTTTTGGGAGGTTTTGTGCACCTCTTAGTACACAAGCCAATGAAGGCAAGAAATATTGGGGGAAAATATATTTCCTTGTTGTACTGATATCCCTGCAGAGCAGGGAAAAGTTACATTTGGACTATAGTTTCTGGTGTTCTCTAAGTGTGTTCACTGACCATGCTAACTGAGCGGTTCCAGGTTTTGTATTCCAAAGTTAATATTTGCAAGCTCTGCTCAGTAGTTGCCCATTTTTTTGGATAAAGAATTATTGTCAGATTCCCTTCGTCTCCTATAAAAGACTCACCATCCGTTTTGTCATGCTAATAGAAAACACACCAACTTCTAGTTGGGAAATTAAACAAAATTTTAAAGATCACTTTATAGTCACTGTATCATAGATTTTTCAATTACCAGGGTCAAGCAGCTTGGAGACTGCTGCCATCCTGGTGTTCCATATTTAGAGTGCAATAGAGAGGTAATGTCATTCCAAACTGTCATCCTAATGACTTGATTAATATTAAACACCAGATACTTCATATATTAAATATAACTGGCTTTTAATGCCATTTCCAGACTTTTAAAAATATGCTGCAAGGGTTAAAAAAAAAAGTGCATTCACATTGGGACCACTAAAAGTAAGTATATTTCCTGTCTGTTTCTAGTTTTAAGTCACAGCATGTTTTCCAGTTGAAATTGCTACTTCGTTTTCAGTTAGGCACCATAGTTGAATCTCTAAAAGCAGAATGATACAGGTTTCGTTCCTTAATGGTTTGGGGAGAGTGTGCCTTCTCAGTCACTAGCTAGATGAGGTTCCAAAGGAGAGGAGTTACTATGGAAAAGGCCCTGCAGCATGTTGTTTGAGGACACCTTAGTTCCCACAGTTGATGGTTCCTGCAGCAGAGCTTTGCTGGTGGATTATAACAGGAGAGAAAACTCTAGATGCATTTAGGAGAAAAGACAAGTTCTTTGAATTGGGCATGGAAACAGATGCTGCCAATGATGATATTTCAACGCAGGAGTTACATATTTACAGCTGATCTCTCCTAGCCCATAAACGGTTGCATTCTGAACCCACTGAAATTTCTGGATTAGTTTCCACAGTGTGTATCTTACCAAAGTTCAGGCTAATCCTTCAAAGATCTTTTGACAAAATCCTGTGTCATCCTGACAGATACAAACTGCTTCTAAACCTCCCCTCTCCCTCTGTTTTATCTGCAGTCTCTTGGATGTTTTTCTTCAAGGGATAAAGCAAGCGAGGAATGAGAGTGTTCTGGAGAAAAGTCAAGGAAGGTGATGAGATTTTGCATTGTGCTCTGGTTCTCGGTTACTGGATGAACCCATTAATGCATGTGATTCTTCTGTGCGGATTGAAGAGCAACCCAAGAGATGGTGATATCCTGTATCAAAATTTTGAGCAAGTTTCCACTGCACAGTCTACCATTTTCTGTCATTGGTCTTCTGATTGTGGGCACGCTCTGGACTAAACGATGCCACAAAAACATGTCCTTCTCTCTCTCTTATGTCAAAGTTGTATTTTTGTCGTGGTAATGCAGAGCTCTAAAATGTTTTTGTTGCTTGTGCTCCCAAGAAGAGGGGTTCCCTCTGTGTTTCCTATTGTGTGTAAGTTGTTATCTTACATCAAATCGCCTGTGCTTCCATCTGTTGAAGTTGGTGATAATGCAGAGGAGAAGGTAGAGGCCAACCTTTTCTCTCACAGCACTGAAAATGCAAAACCTACATGTTGAATAAAACCTTCTTTTCTGTAGTTAGTTACTTAGTTTATTGTGTACAGCAGTCTTATGATTCAAATCTTTCCTTTTTCTTAAGCAACAGGAAATGGGCAGGGGTGATTACATTTATTCCCTCCTCCTGATAATATGTGACTGTACCCAAGAAATAAACTTTGTAAAAAGGTTTGTTTGTTGCTTTATAAAATGCTATTCTCTGAGCAGTTCAAAAGATCAAACAGAAGAAATTCAAGAATTACAGTAATATTCAAATACTACATGAAGGGAATTTCATTGGACTAGGACTCGAGGCTGGAGTTCAGATCCCCATTGAAACCCACTGGGTGTACTTGGGCAAGTCACACTCGGTCTCAAAGGAAGGCAGAAGCAAACACTCTGAAAATCTCTTGCCAAGAAAACAGCATGATAGGATTTGAGATCAGATGTCAGAAACGAAGGCACACAAAACAAGTAGATGTATATTCCTGCATGGCAGAAGCTTGGACGGGATGGCCTAGGATATCATCCCTTCTAACAAAATAACATGTTTTCTGTGCAAGTATTTTTTTTTAATTTTAAAATATTTTTAAACAGAGTCAATGTGCTTTCCAAATGCTTGCTTCATTAAGTCTGCCTAATGCTCCTGAATCTGTTCTAATTTCAATTTCAACTGCATTTTAATGAGTGAAATTTAACGGAGTTGTTTTCTGCTCTTGAAAAATGCTGTCAAGTTCACATTAATCACTAGTGCTCCCTTCCTAGGCACTCCAAGTAGTCTCTGTGTTGTGTTTTGCCAACTTGAGCGCTCAGTGTGTTTTTGTGTGCATTTTAAACACCATGCTCAGTTGCAGGCAGTGTGACATTCTCTCTTCTCTCCTGCATCTAGAACAGGGATGAAAAATTTGCAGGGGGTAGCTGTGTTGGCCATTTAGTAAGTTCAAACAAAAATCCACCCAACAGTGATACCTTTTTTTGGCCAAACAAAATGCACAATATACTTGCTGCAAGCTTCCGAAGCTCCATTGGTGGCTTCATCGGGCAAGGTGCTACACACCAAACAGGAGAAAAATTGGAAAAGTTAGTAAGATGCCTGGGTTTTGTTATTTCTGTCCTTAGTTGGTATGGGGAGGGTAACTTGAGCAGGCTGGCCTATCTTTAGTCATGTGGCAGCAGGGAGATTTTCAAAGTCCAGGGAATTTAAATATGTGGCCCTCCTGAGTTCTTAGACTGCAGCTTCTGTCATTACTTACCATTGCCTATGGTGGAAAGGGATGATGGGAGTTAATAGTCCAACATGGCCACATGTGCCTTGCCCTTGGTCTAATGTGAGCATCTCCCATGAAAATAGCATCTTCAGAATGGCGGTAGTCTGCAGCTGAGAAGAAAAGGTCAGTACATTGTAAATCAATGACATGTCAAATATGACAAAACTTACCAGAAACTAATGTACACTTTATGCTAAACGATTCACATTTAGTTGAGTTACCCTAATGTTTCCATCAAAGGGCACACTTGGCTGGAGGGCCATATTTTGCCACTCCTTGTTAGACAGTCAAATAGCTTCTTGAAGGCCGATGCCTTTGTTTTGAAGATCTGGCCTGCCCAATAGGCTTTTCCTTTCCCAAAAATTTGTCCCAGGGAAACAGCTGCGCACGTGTGGCACTGGGGCACTGCCTCCGCCCAAAGTGCAGGGGTCTGCTTTCCTGTTTGAGCAGCATTGCAGCCTTGCTTCCACCACATAGCAGATGGTGACCATTGACACGGTCCTGATGAAGAGAAGCAAAACGCGAGGGATAAAAATATCCCTGCAAGGTTTTTTTTCCCTCTTCCCTTCCGCTTTGTTAGGCAGCTGCTGTATTGGCTGCCAGTTTAATCATCCTTTTGGAGTCGAAGCCCACAAAAGGGTCACAGCTCCTTCCTCTTCCAGTTTCCTGTTAGTAATGGATGTGGGTTTCCCTGCGGTGGTGGCATTCCATTTCACTTAGTCCTCCGATGAGCTGCTTCCTCTGGAATCTGGACTCAGCTGGAATATAAAGGCTAATTTCGTGCAGTTTGGGAAAGTTACTTCCCCCCCCCCCCCGTACGGATCCTAAGATGCTGGCCATACCCGGAAGTATGGACCAAAAAGGCAAATTTCCAACTTCTCCCCCTTTAGTTCTTCGGCTGAAAGGTAGTCAGCTGTCCTTTCCAACTCATGGATATTTTGACATCCTTCACAATGTTTTCGAATGTCCAGTATCGTCAAGTTTCAGGACCTCAAACGAGATAAATTGGGTATCTAGGAACAGTGGGAACAGTTGGTTGCTCTTTTCCAACAAAACAAAAACTTTCACCTTTTAATGCAAATGTACTCATGATTCTTAGCTGTTTAGGATGCACTCACAGTCTCCCTTTTGTTAAGTTTCCTTGGTTTTTCCTTGGCAGGTCCAGAGGCCACTTTTATGTGATTTCACCTTACCCCCATCTTAAGTAGCTAGAAATCCACTTCTGTTTTGTAAAAAGTGGTATTTTTTCATTTTAAAAAGTACAGGGAAGGCTTCTGACCTATTTTAATGGTGAATTGATGAATCTGGAGACCCCAGGAGCAGAGCAGAAATCCACCTTCCTTTAAAAATAAAATACATTAAGAGTTTTTGTGGGTTTTTTGGGCTCTGTGGCCATGTTCTAGAAGAGTTTATTCCTGATGTTTTACCAGCATCTGTGGCTGGCATCTTCAGAGAATGCATTTACAAATACATTAAGGGTTTACATGGTATGAATAAATTATTCCCCTCCCAACAAAATTGCATGATTCACGGTATTATCAGACAGTCATATCAAAAGGAAATGTCCAAAAAGCGTTCATCATTATAGCTTCCTGAGTATCATGTGGTCCAATGGCAGGCCATGTCTAGAATTTACCTGTGTCATATATGTTATGAATGGATGTCATGTAGCCTCAGAAATATCTTCAGCTATCTGGCTAGGCAGAATTTGTGGGTCAGTTTCTCTAATACTTCCTTTTTTGGTCAGAAAAAAAGGTTGGTTGGGGATTCTGGAAGCGTTGAGGGCTGCTAAAACACCTTTGGAGAGGCCACTTGTGGTCCCGGCACCACAATTTGCCCACTCCAACATTGAAGTCAAGCCATGATTTTACTCCCAAGTGCTATTTTTGAACAATGCTGAACATCTCCCAGCTGTACTATGTATATTCTCCTGCATATTTCTCTTTAAGTCTCTTGGGGTACAGCTGTATTTGAACTTGACTGGGAAGGGTTCTGGTCACACCCAGAGTGTAATATTGCCTAACCCTAAAATGGTATGTGGTTGGAGAGAGATTTGTAATGGAATGAGGATAAGGACGCATAGGTCCGCACGTATAATGTGGTCAGGGCACTAAGTGTGTAAATTCTTTGATGGGAGCAAAGGTGCACATTTGGTGCAAATGGGGACAATTTTTTCCTTTATTTATTTATTTTTTAAAAAAATAAAAGATTCTGGCAGAGTTTCTCAAAGCGGAAAGGCAGACGTTTATAATTAATATGGACTATCATATTTCCAAAGCAAACAAAAACAAAGGCGGGGAGGGAGGAGGTGGCTTTGACATGAAAGGCCTTTTAATATTCACATTAGCATCTTGTCTCTTGATGGGAGTCAGGCTTCCTTGGCACGGATGGTGAATTCGTCTTGTGTTTACTCATCTTGTGAGGGCCACATCGCATCATGACACGTATATCTGGAAAAACCACCTACAGATTAGTCTGCAACGAAACTTTCCCTGATTCTTATGCAATAGCTTTAATAGTGACTATTTGCATATTGGGGAGCAAGTAATGGCATATCGTACCTACATGTCTAGGGCCAGCATGGTGCAGAGGTTTGAGCATTGGACTATGACTCTGGAGACCAGGGTTTGATTCTCCACTTGACCATGGAAACCAACTGGGTGACCTGAGGCTAGCCATAAACTCTTATCTCCAGAAAATTTGATGATAGGTTCACCTTAGTATCACCATAAGCTGGAAATGGCTTAAAGGCCCACAACAACATACTCTAAAGGTACTATACCACATCTGATCTTGGAAGCTAAATCAAGCACAGCCCTGGTTAGTACTTGAATGCCAGGCGCTGCGGCCTATATTTTGGAGGAAGGAACTCGGAAAACCACTTCTGAGTATTCCCTCCCTAAGAAAATCCTATGAAATTCATGGGATCATCATAAGCTCACATGCGACTGGAAGGCAAATACACACACATGAATATGTCTCTCACACAATTCTATTGTACTTCTCTGGCTGCTGGTCTCCTCATGTTATTAGCCTTGGAATCAAACCCTGATCTCCAAAGTCATAGCCCAACACTTCAGTCAGTACCCCACTCTGGCTTTCATGGTAGACCTATGAATTGTAAATTTAAAATCTATCATGACTAATGTAAAGTCGAAGGCCTTCATGGCTGGCGTTATTAGTTTTTTGTGGCTATGTGGCCATATGCTGGAAGAGTTTATTCCTGACATTTTGGCAGCATCTGTGGCTGGCATCATCAGAAAATGCCAGCCACAGATGCTGGCAAAACATCAGAAACACTCTTCCAGCACATGGCCACATAGCCTGAAAAACCCACAAAAATCTATCATGGCTAACTTAAGTTCCAGGAATCCCAATGAGTCTACTCTAAGCATGTAGATCTGTATCCAGACCATGATAAATAAATAATCCTGAATGAAGAGCATCCTGGATGTGCTTTCCAACCACAGCTGTGTTCAGCTCAGTATTTTAAAAGCCTATCTGTAGCACTCCTGGAAATAACAGAGCGCAACATGTCTAAATTGTTTGGAAACAAGCTACAATGGGATCCAAGTTTCTCTTGAGAATGCCACACCTCCTCCTTGGCGAGATTTTGAAAAAGCTGTCTCACAGGGCTGAACAATGCCAGAGATAAGCTGGCGGACAGTCAACAGGGCGTAGGTGTGCTGAACTCAGCAAGAGGACGAAGCCGCTTGCCGCTGGAGAATGGAGTCATCATCCTCATTTGGCTCCTGTCAAGAAGGGAGGGGAGCGTTTCCTAAAAGCAAAATCCTGCTGAAGTTGCAAGGATCACGTGGACTCAGGAAAGAAATTGCCCAACATCTGTGTTGGATGATGCCCATCTGGGCTGATAGGGTGAAAGGTGAGAAAATCACAAGGTGGGTCACCTACATATGGTTTGCAACCTAACCTCCCTTGCAAGGTCTAGGTCATGGGTGGGAATCATGTGGCCCTCCAGGTGTGGCACTGTGTGTGTGTGCCAGCGATCCTAGGTTGGCACAGCCAGGAATTCTGAGGAGCTGCATATGTTTGGAGAACTGTAACCACTTCATTTCATCAAAGCATCCTCCAAAATGGCACAATCCAGATGTACATTTCTGGAACTAAGTGTAGCCCAAGAGAATTGGACCAGATGAGGCAGGAATTGTGGAGATTCTGGAGTGCAGTTCCCAACAGTCTGCACTAGTATAGCCAATGGTGAGTAATGCTGGGGGTTGCAGTCCAACCAGATCTCAACCCTGGTACAAATACACCTTGTACCTTTCTACTACAGCCAATCCTCCTTATCCACAGATTTTTTTTAATCCATGGATTCAAGCACCCACAGCTTGAAAATATTCAAAAACAGTATAAATTCCAAATAGCAAATGTTGATTTTTTCCATTTTATATAAGGGACACCATTTTGCTATGCCATTGTACTTAATGTGACTTGAGCATTCACAGATTCTGGTATCCATGGGGGGGGGGGGGTCCTGGAACCAAACCGATGCAGATAACAAGGACCCACTGTAGTTGGGAAACATGCAGAGAGTTAGGCGGAAACCATCTCATTTGACCAAAAATAAAATAAAATAAAATAAAATAGGATTAACCCTGGTTGATATAATATTTTAGTTTGCATTAGGGTCTAGAGACCCATTTGTTACATTTCATTGTTGTTAAGGGCCTTCAAGTTGATTTCAGATGATGGCAACCCTATCATATGGTTTTCTTGGCAAGATTTATTCAGAGGAAGGTTTTGTCATTGCCTTCCTCTGAGGTTGAGAGGATGTGACTTCACCTAGAGTCTTAGTCTCCCAGAGTCTTAGTTCAACACTTAAACCACTACACCACATGGACTCTATCTCTTATGTTACATGCAGTCATTGTGTTTTCTTTTAACCTTTTTAAGAGGATGGAGGGTATCAAGGCGGAAGCACCTGACCTGTTTATGGTGCTATTTTCTGTTGGCCATAATTTAATGCCACCACAAGTGCTTTGGAGGTTGGTGCAGCACTAACTACAATGACCAGACAAGGGTGGGAATTAAGCAACCCTCCGCATGTGGTCAAACTGCAACTCCCAGCACTCATCACCCTGGCTAAGGTGGCTAGGCCTGCCTGGAACTGCAATCTACCTACATTTGGAAAGCCACAATCCGCACCCCTGGATGAGCAAGTAAGTTTGATCAAACATGGTGAACTTATTTCTGCCTAAGTCAGTGTACATTGCACTGTCTGCAGAATGGGGGAACTCCAGATGTTTTTGGACTAGATTCTCCATAGCATCTAATCACTGGCCATTCCAGATGGGTCTTATGAAAGTTGCAGTTCAAAACACTGGAAGGCTACACCTTAACCCCAGGGAAACCAAGGAATCTTGGTTTCTTTGAGGTTCACTTATGTTCATCTCGAGCCAGCATGGTCTAGCTAGTGGTTTGAGTGTTGGAGGATGACTGGAGACCAGGGTTCAATTACCTGCTTGGCTGTTGAAATCTATTGGGAGACCTTGGGTGAGTCACACACTCTCAGCCCCAGAAAACCCTGTGATAAGTTTGTCTTAGGGTTGCCATAAGTTGGAAGTGACTTGAGGGCACACAACAACAACAACATATGTTCATCCCAAGTATCCAGAGGTTTGAAAATCCTAATGCATATGCAAGTCTCTTGCCTGTCCTAGTTTCAGTATGGTCTCAAATACCCTCAACATCTGGACTGATCTTAAAGATTTCTTGTTGACTCCAAGAAGAAATTATTTGCTATCTGATCACTCCTAAGCAGTGCTGGCTAAGCAGCTCATGGGATGGTGTTAGCCTTAATGTTGGAGAGGATGAAGAGAGCTGGATAACCAGCGGCCGGGGAGAGAGTGAGTCTTTTGTGTTCAACAGAGAAAGCTACCTTGGATCAGATAAGAATATTTTTCTTAGCTCGGGGAATTTCAGCATTGGACTTCATGGGTATTTTTCAAGTCTTAGGGTGTCCTGAACAAAGTTTTGTCTGGTGGGACCACTTTTCTGTCAATGGGATATGGAAATCTTATCTGGCAATAGAGGCAACTAGGATCCCTGAATCTCAGGATTCCCAAATCTCCCAAATCTCCAGTCCTCAGGGTGGGAGCAGGAATATCAGGGTTTAGCTTACTTCCATTGCTGCATACTGAGTCCAAAGTGCAAGAGTAGTTTGCATTCAACTAACTCAGTAGGTAGATAAGAAAGGAGGCAGAAAAATTTTGCCCTTCCCAGTAGGCTCAAGAAAAAGCAAACTGCTGCAACTCCTCCTAGTTTGTATATTCTTGCTCTGTAATCACGTTTCCTATCTTGACCACTCTCTGGTGTTGCATGGCCACATGCGTCCCACTTTTTATTTGTGAACGTTGGGCTGGTATGCTTTTCTGGCAGTTGCGGTCCCAAAAAGTAACTACAGTTGGCTCTCCACATTTGTGGCTTTCACTTTCACAGTTTTGATTATTTGCGGATTTGGTTAATATGTTCTCTCTAGGAATCCCTAGGTCCTCCAGAGAAATTCTGCTAGAAATTGGCCACAGAGTTGCACCAGAGGATCTAGAGTTAACTAAAGAAAACACTTCTCTAGGCCTTTATAGGTCCTCCAGCATGATTTTATAATAAGCTTTTGGCAGATGTTGACCCTAGATCTGGAGAACCTAAAGATAAAAAAGTAGTGTTTGTTTGCTTTTATGGTGGTCCTGTGCTGCTAACCCCAGAGAATGTGGAGGGACCACTGTATTTCCTGCATTAGCAGGGTCCTTGGTTGCTTAAGAGTTGGCCAAGGATACCAGTGCCACTACTGGTCTTGGCAACCAGAGAAGACCGTTCCCAACTTTCCATTAATTTGGCATAATTAATGTCTCAGCCAGGAAATGTGCAAGGAAATCCCTGGCTAGAGCCTCAGGGATTGCCTTTCCAATGCTTGCTCTTTTCTCAAAGGTCCTTTAGCCGCTTGGCTCTGCCGTTCCAGCCGCAGGAAGTTTAGCATTGCATCCTGTGTGGTACATGAACTCTCTGCCTCTTTTTGTTCCCTGGAGGAGCCTTCCCATTCGTTATTGGGGGAGGCAGCGAAGGAAGTGCATCCAAAGTACAAGGGCGGTCAGCAGCCTGCTGGGCCTTTGCACCATTTTTCCAGGGAGTTGGTTGAGGAAAAAAAAAAGGGTTTTCAATATGTGACCCATATGCAAGCTCTCTCTTTGTCTCTCTTTTACGCACACATACAGACACACATCACTTACTTAGTGCTGTCAGGTCAAGAAGAGCATCTTGGGGACAAGGTGGCAAGAAAGAAGTACACTCTCAAGACACTAAGGTCCAAAACACAATGCAGAAATAATCCAGTTTGAGACTGCTTTAACTGCCCTGGCTCAAGGCTAGGGAAGTCAGGGAACTGTAGTTTTGCGAGACATTTAAGCCCTCTCTGCCAGAGAGCTCATTTTGCCACAATAAACTACAAATCCCAGGATTTCCTAGCACTGAACCAGGGCAGTTAAAGAGGTCTCAAACTGATTTATTTCTGCAGTGTCTTTTGGACCTAAGGGAATCAGATCCAGAGCTTGTGTGCCATTCCATGGTTGCTTAATGGCTCTGATGGCTGGTGGCTGCGAACTAGCTGTTAAGATATGGAGCCAAATCTGTCTCTTGAACCATTTGTAATCTGGACAAAGAAGAAGATAGAAGCTGGGTTTTGCAGCTTGAAGGAAATAAGGCAGAAGGTGCAGAAAGAGATTATTTATTCCAAAATGGGAATCTGCAAGTGTCCAGCTCTTGTCAGACCATGAGAAGTCTGTGGACAGCACACTGTTGTTTCTAACGTAGCCTCCTTTCAAACCCAGTGCTATGTCTTCTATCCCCCATTGCTTGTCTACAAAACAGGTAAATAAATCAACTAAATGGCCCTTCAGAAAACTGGACCCGTATCCCATAAGGACACAATCAAGCATAAAAGTGATTATAAATTTAAAGAGATGATTAATAACAGGCATCTTTTCACAAACCATGAATCAGACATTTCAGATTCCGCCTTCTTCAATCTTGTCGGTTAAATGCACGTATTCATTTATGCAGATATATCATCAATTTCCGGTACTTTTCCCCCCTTTCCTTTCCTTTTTGCTTTCTTTCCAAAGAATGTGACCCTGTCAAACGCTATGCCTGGCACGTCCTACTCTGTGTGGAAGCGAAGAGTGTGTGATAATGCGTCTCTTGCTTCCTCGACAGAGTGCCACGGTGTGATTTTAATCCTCCTGGAACAGTCTCAGTGGCAGTCACAACCTTCTCTTGGTGTCACTCTCTCTTCATTCAAGCAGAGCTGAAAAAAGTCACAATATTTTGCACTACAGCTCCCAGAATCCCCCAGACAGCGTGTCCAAATCATAGGACTGGTAGTTTGTGGCGGCACCAGAGGTCTCTGACAGATAAGAAGGAGGACAGATGATGATGATGATGATGATGATGATGATGATGATATCGATACCATCTAACAAAACTAAAGATCCCAGAAATTCCACAGCAGTGAGCCACTGCAGTTAAAGGAGGACAGATGATGATGATGATGATGATGATGATGATGATGGTGATGATGATGTTTATGTCAGAAATGACTCAAAGGCACTCAACAACAAATAAATTAGCTCAACCATGGCCATTCTGTTGCTGCAGACAATCTGCTCCCATGCTCTTTGTGACCTTGTTAATGTGCCTGGCTTTGTGTGAACTTTGGTGTGCAACTTGTGTGATGCTTTCTAGTGACACAGTTGCTAGTTTGGGCCCTGTTTACAGCTGCTTACCGTACTTCGCCTTCGCTTTAAACAGGGCAGTCAGATAAAGCAGCGTGTTCCCAACAGTGTTACTTTTTGTAAACTGCACTGTCGTGATCCTGTCTATGGCGAAATCTAACCAGATCCCAAATCTCCAAGCAAGGATACTTTTTTTTTTTTGGCAACCAATTCCAATACATGATGCAAGCTTTCAGAGCTTGACTGCCTTCTTCATCAGGCAAGGATGTTAAAAATCATCCAGGAGAAAAAAAAGGGATGATGAATCACAGACCTACATTTTATCGGAGATGTTGTCAGATGGTATTGAGGGATTTCAATGGATTTAGAGGCCTTTCCCATTACTGGCCACAGGAAGACTAGATGCAAAGATCAATAAAAGACAGGTAATAACTTCTCTTGAGATTGAGATGTCTCTATCTTGTGTGAAGCTAACTGCTCCTTTGCTAGGCAGGGAACATTGAATTTTTCAAGGAGCCTCTGCATTGAGAGTTTGTTGGTCCACTTGGAATATTATTATCGACGTTCTTATTCCTAATTAAAACAAAAAACGCGGTCTGCTTCTTCTCCTTCCATTTTCTTCTCCAAAGAAAATGCAGGCGAGGTTTCAAGCAGGAGGTGTCTCCCGAAGTTCCCTTTGCTTTGTTTGTTGATACCAGGGGATATTTTTCAGCTGGCGGCTTGTTTGTGCCAAGCGTGTATATATCTGGGTTGAGGCCTGTAAATTCCACACATTCTCAGAGTGCTTTTAAGGGAGGGAAATATTGCAAAGGCAAAAGCAAGATTCAGGCTGCTGGGTCTCGGATCCAAAGGATTTCACAACAATGTGATCGGCGCATACTTCCAGATGTCTCTGAAACAAACCTTGGCAAGGCAGTCCCTGCGGAAAGAGGCAGCGCTCTCTGATGGCCATTCTTGGCTTTGCAGTTTCTGAAAACCGTGAGAAGGAACAAAACTTGCACTTAGACAATATTCACCTTACATAATATTCATTTACACAATATTCACTTGGACAATATTTTCCATTATTCTGTGCAGGAAAATGGTAATGTGAGCACAACTCAGAATGAATTACAATGGAAGGTACAACATCCGTTCGGCTTAAGTTTATCAACAAAGAAACGATCACAATCAATCAAAAGTAGACAACAAATTTAAATGCAAAATATGAGCCCATTCAAATAAGGCATGGAGTCCTGGTTGATGTTGTGTGCCTTCAAGTCATTTCCAACTTACAATGACCATAAGGCAACTCTATCATGGGGTTTTCTTGGCAAGATTTGTTCAGAGGAGGTTGCCATGGCCTTCTCTCAAGCCATTATAAGGAGAATAAATCATGCATTATAAGGAGAATTTGTGGTGGTGTGCCTTCAAGTCATTTCTGATTTATGGCAACCCTAAGGTGACCCTATCATGGGGTCTTCTTGACAAGTTTTTTCAGGTTTGCCATGGCCATCCTCTGAGAGAGTGTGACTTGCACAGCATCACCCCAGGGGGTTTACATGGCCGAGACAGGATTCGAACCCTGCTCTCCAGCCTCATAGTTCAACATTCAAACCCCTACACCATGCTGGCTGCATTTACTCAGTATATACTTACTCGTTGTTCTGCAGGCAGTTTTGAAACTATTTATCTATAAGTGCACTGTCACAATTTCAAACTCGTAAGCTATTTTTTCTGTCTAATGTTCCTCACACCCTTGAAAACAAGACCTCCTTGCAAGATGCTGGAGTGCAAGTGATAGCAATCTCAGCCAGCATAGCCAATGGTGAGGACTGCTGGGACTTGCAGTCCAACATCTGGAGGGTGGCATGGTATGATTCCCATCCTTGGTTGCAAGGATAAAAAGAGAAGGGCTAAATCCATTTGCCACACTCAATTGGAGGATGATGATGATGATGATGATGATGATGATTAATATAGCGCTGTAAGCTTACACAGTGCTGTACATACAATCTTATAGTTAGAGTAGACCTCTCGAATCAATTTCTGAAATGTAAACCAACAGCTGGGTGAATCCCATTGATTCAATGGGGTGAGTCTAGGTGGAACTAGTAATGGAAATTAGGCTGAAATTTTCATGGGTAATTTTTGTCTAGTAAAGTGCCAGAGAAATGACCGTGATTTTCCTGCAACACTAAAGGGAGGAAATATTGCTCCTCAACCAGCTAGTATAATTTTAACTCTAGTACCATTGCAGCAACATTGATTTTTTAAGGTTGAGGAGAAGGCTAGGAGTACCCAGTGTTTTCCCTGGAGTTTCCTTTCTGGAAATCATTTCCTTCCAGCTCTTCGGTGTTCAAAAAGCAATTTAAGGATGTGGTGTGAGAGCTTTTCAGGGTTGGATATTGGAGGCAGAAAAATCTTGCTCGCTAGCAGTGGTGACCCTTCCTTTTCATACGTTCCATCGGGCACCAAATTCCCCAAACTGCTTTGGTGTTTCTGTGCGATACATTGCGAAAGTTTTGAATCTGTTTTTTTGGAAAAAAGAATCTTACTTCCTATCTTCCGCTCTTTGACATGAGTAGTAATCTGTAGGATATATAAATCTATATGCATAGAAACGAGAGAGAGAGAATATGCTAGAACTGGAAAGTGCAAAAAAGAGCCACCAAAATCATCAAGGGACGTGAACTACTGTCCTGTAAGGAGCGGTTGCAACTGTTGGCTGCATCCGCACTACAGAAACAATCCACTTTGACACTGCTTTCCCTGCCATGGCTCAATGCTATGGAATCCTGAGATTTATAGTCTGTTGAGGCACCAGAGCTCTTTATCAGAGAAGACTAAATATCTCACGAAACTACAATTCCCAAAATTTCATAGCTTTGAACCATGGCAGTTAAAGTGATGTCAAACTGGATTAGTGTGTACAGATGCAGACTTTGAGGCCGTTTAGCTTAGGAAGAAAAAGGTTAGCCAGCATGCTTTAGTGATTTGAATATTGGTCTACAACTCTGGGAGCTGACAATTCAAATCCCCATTCAGCCATGGAAGTCCTTTGGGTCACCTTGGGCAAGTCACACACTCTCAGCCTCAGAGGGCGGCAAAGTCAAACCCTCCTCCGAACAAATCTTGCCAAGAAAACTCTGCGATAGCATCGCCTTAAGGCTGTCATGAGTCGAAAGCAAAGGCTCACACACAAAAAAGGACAAACTAAATTATTATGTACCTGTCTCAGTAGATATGGAGGCTTGGCCCATCCATGGTTCTGTTAAAACAACATATAATTTGGCCCAGTAATTTCCTATGGAGGTAATGAATTATCCTCGAGGGCATTCTATTTTTATTTGGTACATTATCCATTCGAAGGTATTTTTTATTCTATTGGATCATTTTTTTTTGTTTTTCCAAAACTGCTGCATGCATTGCATTAATTTTAATGTCAGTTTCTGACAGACGCTGGTATTGTCTTGCTCTGTTGTCCCCATTCCTATTATCATTGTTGTTGTTTTGCTCAGAATAGGTCTTAAAAATGTGGTTATAAGCAAACTAACAGCTGAGAAACGGAGGCCCTGGAGACTGTGCTATGTCCAAAGCAAAACACCAGGGAATGAAAATAGCACCCTAAATTTGTTGTTGTTGTTGTATGCTTTCAAGTTGTTCCCAACTTTTGGGGAACCTAAGGTGACCCTATTACGGGGTTTCTTCTGAAACAAACAAATAAATGAAGAAATGAGACAGCAAAAACAAACAATAAACCAAATGGAAACCAGCAACAACCCATTTTCTGTAATGCAACACTCTTTTCTCTCTGGGACCAATTTTGGTGCAAGGTTGAAGTCCCAGCAAGGTCAAGAACCCTTAGCTGTAAGCTGAGATCTTTATCTGTGTGGGAAATAGGAAAATAAGTTTACTGATAAAAAGGAAAGGCAATAAATAACTTAGAAATTCCTCCCAAAGTCCCCCAGGGGCCCTGCGGCAGGCTGTCAAAGGTGTGTAGGCAGCAGAAATCCGTCTACTGCCGAAGCATATCTCAAATACAATGCATTTCTTCCACCCTCATCCCACATCTGCTTATTTTTGTTTCAAAAAGAAAAAAAAAATGACAGCCCAAACTTCTCTCTCTCTGTGTTTGTGTAGGAAATCTTGAGGGCAAAATGTGCAATCTGCAAAAGTGTCAGGGTTTCTTTCTTTCTTTCCCCTTAAATCAGCTGTGCAAAAATCGATATACCTGGATATTGCCAAGGGGCCTATATACACACGGGCAGTTGAATTTGAGCAAGTTTCTCCGGTGTTCCCTCCCTTGTCCCCTCCAGCCTCCTTTGCATGGAAAGCCAGGTGTATTTAATGGGGTGTTAATTCGATTTATTCTCAGGGACTGGCTCAGTAATTTTACAGTTGGCAAAAACAGAAGGTGGTGGAAGATCCTATATATGTGTATGTGTGTGTGCAGATATATATATATATATATATATATATATATATATATATGCATGTGTAGACACACGTACACTGATAGAATTCTGAAAAATGAACCAGAGAGCTTGAGTTTGACTTATAGCATCTTGGTTCAGGCTTTTACAATTTTGTGCATTATGGCCTTATTAAATTATGGCTTTCTGACCTTCGCAGTGTTGCAGATATACTAACCTTCTGCCTCAAATGCGGGTAAGGGGCAACCATATACTCTTCTCTTCATCTGATCCACCATAATTGATTCTAGAGAATATCCCCTTCCTTTGGATGATTAGAATATTGGATTGGCAGTGGCAATTCTGGATTCTGTTTACCAAATTCTGTTTTAGGATTGTTTTAGGATTGTTATATGTCTATTGTACTGTTGATTTTATCTGGTGTGCTCCCACCTCGATCCATGGGGAGAGGCAGGAAATATAAATAAAGATTTTATTATGTATTTTATATCTGTCTCACTGCAATATTTTGTTGTGGGCTGCATTTGCACTGCAGAATTAATGCAGTTTGATCTTGCTTTAACAGCCATGGCTCAAATCTACGGAATACTAGGATTTGTAGTTTTGTGCCGTATTTAGCCTTATCGGTCAGAGACCTTTGGTGCCACGACAAACTACAAGTTCTTGGATTTCGTAGAATGGAGCCACAACAGTTAAAGTGGTGTCAAAGTGTATTAATTCTGCAGTGTGGTGGCAGCCTATCTGTCATTTCTAATTTTATTTTTGTGGGATGATGTGATCCCTGGTGGAGTCACAGCCCAATGCTCAACCCACTGTGCCATGCTGGGTCTCAGATATTTGTGTCAATATTTGTGTAGGATACACCTTTTCAAAATTTTTTTTTAAAAAAAATAGTGATAGTTAAACAAATGCCTCCTTTACATGACAGCCAGTGTGGTGCAGTGGTTTGAAACTGAACTATGACTCTGGAGACCAGGGTTTAAATCATGGGTTGGCCATGTAAACCTACCAGGTGACCATGGGCATGCCACACTCTCTCAGCCTCAGAGGATGGCAATGGCAAACCCACTTTGAAGAAACTTCCCAGGATAAACCCATAATAGGTTGACCTTTGGGTCGCCATAAGTCAGAAATGACTTGAAGGCACACAACAACAACAACAACAACATGCTTTACATGCATGCCTAGGCCACATTCAGTTCAACATTAGCAAACACTGCAAAACCCATGCTACAGTGTAAACTTGAATTTATGTGCACATTGGTCATACATGCAAATGGTGAAAACATATTTTCAATCAGGTTTTCATGTTGTAGTAGTCTCCCACTAAGCAAAATACAGCTGACTCTAACGTCGTAATTGTCTGACATTTAATATGCTCCTTCATTTGCTCTGCATTTGGTTTGGAAAACGGTTGGAGGAATGAATCCCTTGTGACCTATTTAATGTGATAAGGATCCCCACATCATATAGAAACATCCCTGGCTTGATCACCCTCCCTCAACAACCCTGTACTATAGTGGTTTCTTTGCTAATATCCATCAAGGAAATATTTCCTTTCTTTTTAAAAATAAAAATCACTGTTTTTTTGGAGGGGTCCCCTGGAGTACACAGTTCTAAATATAAAGGACGCTTGTGAAGTTTGGCCTTATGAATATTCACTTGTTGAATTTACATTTTGTTTTTCATCTCTGCGAGCTATTAGAAGAGCGCCCGGTGTAGATGTCTTCCCAGATGTCTGAGGCAACTTTTCAAATGGATGGATGGACAGAAAGATTTGGAGCAAAACAATCCCTCGTTGTTTCCTGACGTGGATGTCCTTCTTTTTGATTTGTTTGTTTTCCTCCAAAGGATGCTTTGAAGGCAGCCCAACTAGAGGAAATCTCTGGGAGGAAGGAGTGAAGCATTGCAGGGCTCATCTGCACTGATGCTGTTTGGGCCAAGAGCAGAATCCTACCTTTAAACTCACTTTTAAATGAACAGTCTGTAACCCATGTTTAGCGGCAGTGCTTGCATACCCTTCAGGGATGTAATGCTTGCATACTTCAATTTCTGCAAACTGAGTTCAAACTGCAAAAAGTCATTTGCATTCAGTTAACTCAACAGGAGAGAGAGGAGAGGAAGAGGCAGAACCTGGCATTTCCCAGTAGGCTGAGGCAGAAGCAACTACTGCAGTCTCTCTTAACTTATCTGTTCTTCCTCATTAATAGCATTTACTATCTGGATGACATTCTGATGCTGCTTGGCCACATGTGTCCCAGTTTTACCTGCAAAACAGCAGAGGTTATAATCCATTGACTGACATCCTTTCAGTCTGAGAATGCAAAGACTCCATTTTATTCTCCTCCAAGAAAAGTGGTGCTGTTTATCTGAAAAGAAACAGCTCAGAAGAACAACATGATGAATCCATTGTATGTCTTCATTAAAAAAAATGTCCCTTTCACCATACCTTTTGGTATCTTACTATAAACCTGAGAGCACAGGACCAGCCACAAACGGGGTCCCAAAAGAGTTCTGAAATAATGAAGACATTCGCCTAGGATTCACTAGACTCTGCAGAAAATTTCCTTTAGTTAGCACAGATTTCAACAGTGTGTCTCAGGTAGATCTGGGGATTAATCAAGAAGGTCCTGACCATTGGAACACAGTTATACTTTTGCGACTGGAGAAACAATGGAACAAATGACCAATGGAACCTACTGACCAACCATTTGTTATTTATAACTAGATACCTAGCTAGTTAAACTAGCTATGAAAGAACTAGACAAAGGCCTCAAGGGCAAAGATGTGACACTAAACACTAAAGGCAGGATCATCCAAGCCATGGTATTTCCCATCCCCATGTACAGATATGAGAGTTGGACAGTGAAGAAAGTGGATAGGAAGAATATAAACTCATTTCAGATGTAGAATTCAAAGATACAGCTGTGTTAGTCTGTAGAATCTGTTGGAAGATGTTTGCATTCTCTTTCCCCCTCCTTAGATGGATAGGGACAACATGCAGAGAGATCTTGTAGCACCTTTGAGAAATAAAGAAGTATTTCAGTTAGTCTCAAAGCTGCTACAAGATCTGTCTACATACTCATTTGAGATGTGGTTCTGGAGAAGAGCCCTGAGGATACCGTGGATGGCCCAAATGTCAAATAAATGGGTTCTAGGGCAGATCAAGCCAGAACTCTCCTTGGAAGCCAAGATAACTAAACTGAGGCCAACATACTTTGGCTACCTTGCGAGAAGGCAGGACTCACCAGAAAAGACAATAATGGTAGGGAAGGTGGACGGTGGTAGAATAATAATAATAATAATAATAATAATAATAATAATGTTTTATTTATACCCCGCTTTTCAGCCAAGACTATCAGAGAAAGAGAGGAAGATCAGATACTAGATGAATAGACTGAATCAAGGAGGCCATGGGGTCTTGGAGACATCTCACTCATGGGTCACCATGAGTTGAGGTTCACTCAAAAGCGGTTAACAACAACAGCAACAACAAGAATTGAAGATAGCATGAGTGGCAGAAGTTTTTCACAAAGATTCCTTAGAGGTTGTTTTGCTTCTGGTCGTCGGAGTCTCTTGTCTTCCATTTTTCCCATCCCTCTTTTCGTTCCTGAGCTTGACGTCACCTGTCAGTTTTTGGGGGGAGAACTGACGCATTCACTCCACAAAGAGCTTTGAGACCATGGTGTATAATTAAAGGGAGCTTTTCTTCAAATAAATCAAAACGCTCAACAGGGAGTACATTTCCATTGCATCTAAGGAAAACAGACTGATTTGTTGATCCCCTTCAGATAGAAAAAGGAAGGTTGAATAATACCCGCAGGCTACTTTTGGTCAAGCAATTTTGAAAAAGGCTGAACATTTTAAAAGTTGTAGTGTTCTTTTTTTGCACTCTCCTGGCAAAAGCCAAGCGTTTCCAGAGCAGCTGGCTTAAGATATGGGGCTTGCTGAAGACAGAAAATCCAGATCCAATCCCAAGCAGTTGGATTTCAGCAGCAAAAACCCAAGGGTTATGGATGATCCCATCATGTCACCAGGTAAAAAGCCCACGAGGATTATTTTCCAAGCCGTTCTCCATTCTCCAATCCTCCACTTTCTAAAGCTGAGATGTCATTCATTGGCCAAGAGAGGGTCACCGAAACTCCTAGTTAGTCTGGGTGTGTTGACTTATGTTCAGCTTGTAGTCTACTAGGACAAATGGCCATCCAAGCTCCTGTCCTTGTAGATGCACCTTTAGACTTGGGAAGGCAAGCAATCTGAACAAGTTGTGAGGCTCTATTTGTAAGGTTTGGGAGCTGGTTAATGGAGTTACCAAGCATGAGTTGGCTGGATCCACTCCAAAGACCTGTGCCTTCCATGTTCCCTTTGAACTCACAGAAGCATCCATGTCAGGAAGGGGAAAAATAATGCTCCTGCAGCAATAAAGAGAAAGATCATATTCCTGCTTTGAAACTTGCCATTTAAATAGCCTCGGAGGGCTGTGGTAATGTAGAAGAGAGGAGGGAGAACCTTTCCCTCCCTGCTCTTCATACTCATATTTTCAATCAGGCAGTAAAATGAAAATGGAAAAAAGAACGACTCCTTTAGTTACGTCCCAAGGGTGGGAGCAAAGATGCAAAAGTGTCGCTGCTCAGGCGAATGAATGTACCCACGATGAACGATGCTTCATTTTCGACTTGCTTCCTGAGTCAGCATCCCGTCATTCATGAAGCACAATTTATTAACCCATAAACACTGGTATAAACATGGCAATAGTTATTTTAATTTGGTGTGTAATTTATAAGGTTGAGGCCTCCCTTGGGGAGATGTTACAGGGTGAGTTTTCTGCCAGATAGTTATGCCAGCGAGAGGATGGAATATAACCTTTCCTCCCTACCCATTTGGTTTGGAGTCGGACATTCATATTCTATTTTAACTTTCGTTCTTAGATTAACGTTTAAAGGTCCCTCCTGAGCAACATCTTAAGGCAACATCTGAGCCCCGGTTGAAAGCCCAAACCATTTTTCTGGCCTCCCAAATTGGAGAGCATTGAATCGTCTCCCTTGGAACCCACTAGGAAAAAAACAATTCATCTTTTAAATAGGTTGCATCCCCTTCTGCGGCTGGTGTTGTTCTTCTTTATTTATTTCTATCCTGCCTTTTCTCCATTAGGGACTCAAAGCAGCTTACAACAAATAAAAAAAATCAACATGTAGTTAAAAATTCACAAAATGCAAAAGTGAAAAAGAGATTGAACAATAATAATAAAAAAAATTAAACTAGATTAAAACATACACCATTAAACATGCTCTACCCCAAGCCAAAATACTAGTTTTTCAGAACCAGAAGTGGACCAATAGCCGCAGAAGTTTAAGTGTTTGAGGGTGACCAATATGCTAAAAGGTCTGGAAACTAAGACTTATGAGGAACATCGTAGGAAGCGCTGCACCTTTCAGTCTAACTGAGAAAAAATAATAATCCATCACAAACATTTGTAGAGTCCAGTCCATTTGATCAAATGCATGGAGTGAAGCCTCTGTAGACAGATATATCTACCAGTGGGCAGGGTGGAAGGGTATGTTATATTGAAAGGTATTTATATAAATATTGTGGCAAAAAGCAGGAGATTGGGAGAAGAAGTCTGCATCTGCCACACTGTTATGGTTCCATCCTATGGATTCCTGGGATTTGTAGTGTATCATGGCACCAGAGCTCTCTGTGAGAGAAGGCTAAATATCTCACAAAACCACAACTCCCAGAATTCCATAGCACTGAGCCATGGCAATTAAAGCAATATCAAACTGTATTAATTCTACAGTATAGATGCAGCCTTAGTTCAAGTTAGCTTGCTAGTCAGATTTTGAGGATGAGAGATGGAGGTATAAGGTACCATGTTACATAATCAAATAGATACCTAGATAGGGATCTTGGAAGGAATTTGGAAAGTTCATAGAAGTGATAGACAAGATAAATTAGAAGGATATATCCAAGGACTGTAGGAAAGGAAGTAAATACAGTCGAACGTCTTTATCCATGGATTATTCATCCACGGATTCAACCATCCACGGCTGGAAAATATTCCAAAAATATACAAATTCCAAAAAGCAAAGCTTGATTTTGTCATTTTATATAAGGGACACCATTTTACTAGGCCATTGTATTTAATGGAACTTGAGCATCCATGGATTTTGGTATCCATGGCGGGTCCTGGAACCATACCCTAGAGGACACCAAAAGCCCACTGTAAATGTTTTAGGTAATGTAAGGTTATGTTCGTTTAATAATATAGGCTGTGTTTGTTAAATAATGTAACATGGTGTTTCGTCTCTATGATAGGTTAGTCAAGTTATGATAGTTTGTTGGCTGAGAATGTCGATTATGTGATAATTATTTATTTTGTAGATGCAGTGAAAAGTTAATAAATATATTTCAAAAGAGAGATAGCTTGGTAGTTAATGGACAGCAGCGTCATAGCTTAGAGCAAGGCTGGGCCGGGTGTGCTTTTGTCTTCTCTTGGTGTCCTCCAGAAACTGCACAGACTGTAAAAAATACATGTAAAAGCCCCAGGAAAAGGTCAAAAGTCCACTTTTGGTTTAGGAAAAGGGGCACATTTTGACATTAAACAGTGCGGGGAAGTGCTACAACCTATTTAAAGGGTGAATTGGCTCTCCTGGAGGGGGTTTAAAAAATAGGTCAGTTCAGAGAGACTTGGAGGGGTCAAGGGTTGCAAAAACAGCCTGGGAGGGACACATTTGGCCCCAGGGCCAGATCAGGCTCACTTTGGATCAGAGGAAGATGTAGAGGTTGAGATGATCATGTAGTCTCCTCTGCCGGGCTGCCGCTTGCTCCATCCTCTCTGCCGCCCTGTAATTGCATTATGGATTGGCCATAACTGTAAAACATCATTTTGTAAACGCATTAGATATTATATCTGTTATTAATTTGGAAACGCCACTCCACGATTCCGCAGCAATGTGATTAAACCCGTAAAGCATTATATTAAAATGCTCGGTAAAAACGATTCTTTACGATTGTGTTTGTTCTCCGGCCCCCTCTTGTTTTTTACCAATTTTCAGCAGTTCAGGAGTCTGTTGCCGGAGTATAGATAAATGGAGGGTTTAAGCAACACTCCCTCCAAGAGCACATGGATCCCAGATTGAAGACATTTTCCAAAATAGCCCCAGAAAGCTATTAAGGGATGTCCCGTCAGAGACCTAAACCCTGCATTGCCTGACAAAACATTCCTCTCTCTGGTTCCTATGGGAAACCCACAATAAAGTTCAATGTGGACTTTCAGAATTTAGCTTTCTGCCGAGGAAACTTCAGTGCTATTTCTGTGTCTCAAGGATTGCAAAAGGCTCGGAAATGTCCTACCACCTAAAAAGTATTGTGCCACCAAGGAAAATTCTACACATCCCAAACCATTAGCACAGAGCTCCAATATACTTTCTGACCAGAACGTAAGAGAAAACCCCTGTTGGATCTCAGACCAATGATCTAGATGTTATGGCCAGCCAAGAGGTGGAATCGGAGGAGGAGGATATGGCTCCTCAGGTGCAAGAGAAGTTGGAGGCTAGACCAGGTCCCAGCCCTGCCATTTCAGCCCCAGGAGTGGAGGCTCAGCCAGGCTCTAGCACTGTGGAGCTCCCTTCAGGGGCTCAGCAGCTGAGTGTGGCCTCTATGGAAGAACTAGGCTTGAAGGTCCCTTCCTTCAAGGAAAGGAGAGCTGAGAGTGCTTGCCTGCGTCAGTCCCACAGGCTTGCAGAAAAGCAATCTGCAGATAAGTCACAGCTGGCAACAGGGAGGGTGCCTCCTATTTAACCACCTGTGGGACGCCATCCCTTTGCCAGAATTTATTGCAAGATCCTTTGGTGTGATTGCTTGTTGGCACTGGCTCCGTGTTTCTTGAACTCTTGTTTGCCTTGACCCTATGACTTTGGAACGAACTGGACTACTGTTGCCTTCTTCTTGCCCTGACCTTGGACCAAACTGATTTCTGTGACCTCCAATCCTGATTCTGGTTTTGGCTTCTGGTTTCCCCTTTCGGACAATACTAAGGTCTGTAGATTTTCTCTCAGCTGCAGAGCTACTTCATTACTGAGCCCTTCTTATTGGTGTGTGTTTGTGTGTGCTGGCTGCAGTCCAGGACACTAGATAGTCAAGTTTTGGGAAAATTCCTTGCTTGGGAAAATTCCTTACTTGGAGTAGAACAGTTTCTTTACTCTTATCCTTAACACCCTTGGCTCCAGGTCTTTATTTGTTACAAGGATATAAAGAAAGGAATCAAGGAACCTGTGACCCTCTTGGTATTGTGGGGCTGCAACTCCCTTCACCCCTCACCATTGGCCTTGGTGGCTAAAGCTGATGGGACTTGTAGTCCAAGAACTTTTGAAAGACAAATGTTAAAGGTTAAAACCTGCATTTTGCATTGGCGAATTGCACTGGCATGCTCTATGCAATATAAACAATAAATTATGTGCAGGTTGGAAGGGGTGGTTTCTCCTCTCCTTCTGTGTCCTGAATCACTTTTGTTGGCTAACCCCAACATTATGCTTCTTTGTTAGGGAATGCTTTATTGCTTTAAAGAGCTTTCAGTTTGAATGGGTGACTGTGGTTGATCTCCGTCTGTTCACTTCCGCTGCATTTTAAAAATTCCAGCCCCCTGTAACTGTATTGTGGTCGTTTTATTCAATCATCAGTTTGTAGCTGTTTTCATTTTCTTTGGTTATTGCAAGATGTTTTGAAGACCACTGCTGGTTGACAAATGGCCTGGATGGGCTTTTCCTCCTCCCCCTTAAAGGATTGTTTGTTTGTCGAGTGCCTCAAGAGCTAGATGCTAGACAGAAATAAGTGGCTATGATAGACATTAAGAAAATCAATTGTTCATGCGGATGGTGACTGGAGTGGGGGGGGGCAATCTAGTTAGGATGGTTGTAAAATAAGTCTGGAATCAGAGATGTGATTCATGAATAGGGAGCATGAGCTGAAAGATATTGTTGCGCTTATGTATGGAGGAACCCAGAGGACTCCTGTGAGCATGTGGCAGGCTACACTATGCCATAGGGGAACAATATTAAGGCATTGCCTCTCCAAGTATGGAGGATCTGTCATACCCTGCCTCCAGGATCCTGGCATGGCCTTTGAGTCTGAAGGCTCTGATGGAAGGGATGAATGCTCAGGGGATATGCCAGGATTGCAGCAACTCCAACAGACGCAGGAGGTGAGCCTGCAGCCAACACAAGGGACAAATTCCTGGCATCCACAAGACCCCTTCAGATAAAGAGACAGAGGGGCTTTCCAGACTGCCCCTTTACTGGCCAGATGGGGGCTGTGGCAACATTGTCCCCGATCCGGCCTCTAGAGAGCGTAAAAAGCAACTCCTTTTTTGAGCCCTCCAAGGGGTGCCGTAGGTGCGGTGGTGCCTTTTTATCATGCCCCTTCAGTGATGTATTATGTGGATGCAGCCACAGAGGGGTGTCATGATGGCGTGTGCCGTGTGGACTGGCGCATGCCAAAATGGCACCCTGGGGGCAGGGTTAGGGCACCCAGTGTGCGGACGCTGTCCCCTAACTCCGCCCACAGGCTGACACAAAGTGCCAGTCTGTATAGGGCCAGACTTACCAGTGCCTATCTTTGCAGAGATGCTAAGATGCCAGCCTCTGTGTAAAGGCAGACTGTCCTGCAAAGTATTGTTTCATATTGTGACTGTATTGCTGTTGTCACACTGCTTACTCTACTGGTGCAATGGTCCTGGCGGTGTAGCTACAGCAATGCTCCCTTCCTGGGGATAGTAACATTGCAGAATGCTGCCATTCTGACCTGTGCAATTGTAAGTTGGTTTACAATGTCTCAAATTCCCAACAGGATGCCAGTCAAAATTTCTTGAAGTTGATGTCTGTACAATGCATATTCATGAGTTATCTGCTCATCAATCCAAAGGTTAAAGGAACCATCCAAAATGCTGAATCTTTGGGGGGAAATGGCGGTTCAATAACCTGGCTAGCATCTTTGAAGTTCGTACTAAACTCCTGTGTGGATTCACCAGCTGACTGATATGGGGGGCACTAGACAACCCTGCGCTCCTTCCACGCCTGCTTATACATTTTCAGGCTGCCTTGCCTACTCCTGGCTTCCTTGCTTGAATAAAACATTCCTTCTACTCTGGGAATGGCGGCCGGAAGAAGAAAAAAGATGTCTAGCAAATGGAAATTCAATTGCTTTAATGCGGAGACTATTTTACGGCAGCCTAACTACTGGAGATTCTTATTAAGAGTCTGATTGAATTTCTAAAGAGAGTCCACTTTTCCCTTGGTGGAGGCAATCTCCAATCATACGCCAGCATTGCTCTTGACATATTTATGGCTCCTATAAGAAAAAAAAATCTCCCATCTATTTTAAAATAAAATTGAAAATTTATCATTTTTCCTTTAGTTGGTTCATAGGACCCCCCTCCTCTCCTGCCGTCCCCGAGAGGAGATAGCTGGCCGGAGATTATTGCATCGGCAGGTTGTCAGTGGAGGTTAGGCTGAGTATGATTTAAAATTTCAATACTGTCCCATGTTAAAGCTGCATTGAGCCGGGTTAGCATGGAAGGCGAGTGGAAGAATTTCAGCCAGAGAAAGCACTGTGTGTTCCTTTTTATTATCATGGCTGGTTCTGTTTTATGTACATTAGCTTTTCCTTCAAATCTCACCGTCTGGATGGTAGGTGGAAAAGGCTCGTGAAACCAAATTACGTTTTCGGCACCGGGAGAATCCTGTTAAACTCGCAGAGAACAGAGATGGAATTCTTCATTAATGTTCCTCTTGAAGGCAGGAATGAAATTTTTTAGCAATTTGCTTGAGACCATCTTAGCCATTTGCAAAGTTAGTGACGTTTAGCAGTTTGCTTGAGAACTCTGAAAACAGTGCAGTTTTTCAGAGACTATTCACAATTCTCGACTTATTCTTCACAAAATTTGCCTTTGGACAGAAAATGCTGTTTTCCTGCACAGAAAAGACTGTAATTTGGGACTTACAATGTGCAAATTTGCATGTTTTTTTTTTTGGGGGGGGGGGGGAAGTGTTATCTGCATAAATAGCATTTTCTGGCCGGAAATATTATTTTTCAACTTCCCAGCCATAGAAACCTACTGGGTGACTCTCAGCAATCTACACACTTTCAGCCTTACAGGAAGGCGATGGCAACCCTCCTTGGAATCAATCTTGCCTGGGTTGCTAATAGTGACTGTGATAAAAAAATGATTTTAAGATTGAACGTTGTCACTGTTGTAAGCAGTATTAAAAAAACTTTGTGTGGTTAAAATTAAAAAGATCAATAAATTAAGGGCATAAAATATAAATTCCCCCCTTAAGAGGTTTCGTACAACTGAAACTTGCAAGAAATGATGCCCTTGAACTGTCTCCATTTTTATCTTTGAAGTTGCCAGCGATGAAGGAATTTTGGAGATGGGGGAAATTGCAGAAACTGGAGGCCTTGTACAAACAGCTTAAGATTTCAGGGTGCTCATAGCAAAGCATATTCTGATATGCTTTCTTCTGAGTTTGCAAAAAATTCCTTTTTGAAATACATAGGGATTTGGGGAACTGGGCACCATTTGTTGAGTTACCTGAAGGCAATAGTGGGTAGCTATGAAAGATCATTTTAAAAACTTCCTGCAATGTCTGCAGCATTTGGTTAAGGCCAGGACATCATAACTCATCCCTGTGGAATCTGAGGAATCCAACTCAAACCAGAAAGATCCTACAGCTCCTCCTTGGAGCATGAACAACCGAGGAAAGACACAGACAGGCTGCAGAATGAATGCAGTTTGACACCGCTTTAACTGTCATGGCTCCGTCCTATGGAATCCTGGGATTTCTAGTTTGTTGTGGCCCCAGGGCTCTATGGCAGAGAAGGCGAAACACCTCACAAAACTACAAATCCCAGAATTTGGGCATGGAGCCAAGGCAATTAAAGCAGTGTCAAGCAACATTAATTCTACAGTTTAAATGCAGCCGCAGACTTTCTGGAAGATGAACTCCCCATTTTGCAGCCAGAGCAAGTGGCTGTTGACGGTTTTGTGAGCTATTAGACCTTCTTTGGCAGAGAGTTCTGGCGCCACATTAAACTACAAATCCCAGGATGGAGCCATGACAGTTAAAGTAGTGTTAAACTGCATTATTTCTGCAGTGCAGATGCCACTTTACATATTCCTAAAATGTTGCTTTTTGGTGGTCTGTCGTTGAAATTTTCAGCATTTTTTTTTTGGGTATTCCAAAGCATATCTTACAAACTGGTTAAAAAGAATTAGCATACAACCAATGTGCCAATTAATGTACTACATTTTAAACAATGAGCAACCTGATTTATTTGTCTTAAGAAGTTTAAAAGATTCCAAGCTCTGAAGTCACTGTACAACGAAGCCACAGCAACCAAAAGGCATAACATTCCTGCATTGCAAAGCCGTGTGCTTCAAGGAAAGATTTTGGTGATCTTTAGAAAGCAAAGGTCAGACTGGGTCCGGCCAAGAAAGCAAAAGACATTTTGACTTGACCGAGGGAGGAAAATACAGCAGCCAAATTCAGAGTGAAACCTGAGTGGCTCCTAGTGGTTGTCCAGAGAAACCTTGCTTCATTATTAGCACTGAGACTAATTTCACAGATTGCTGTCATTGCTACATCGCTCCCACTGATGATGACCTCAGATTATTTTTGGATTATTTGGAAGGACCTGTCAAGTCGAAGACTTTGGTTTTTAGGATTCTGACCCTTCCATCGGCAGTGTGTGTTGGGATGATGGTTGTTTCATTTTCTCTAACGGGATTTGAAAACAAATAATGAATGAATGAATGAATGAATCATTCTTTTAATCTAAATTTACGTAACTTATTTGCACCTTTAATGCAAATTTTATTCCTTTTGCTGTTTTAAGTGACAGTGTGCTATGTTGGGTCCATTGACTGTAAATATATATTGATTGATTGATTGAATAAAAATAGAAATCTACAGAAGCGAAGCCACCTGAAGCAGAACAATAGTTACGATCCTGTTAGTGCCTTCTATTTGTGTAAATTATTATCTAATCATTTATCTAACAAAAATTTTTCTAGGATAAGAAGCAGGGAAACCTTTCTGCTAATCACCCATTAAACTTTATTTAGCTTTAGAAAAATGCCAACGTGGTGTGGGGGTTTGAGCATTGGACTATGGAGATCGGGGTTTGATGCCCAGCATTAAAAAACCCCACAAAAACATGGGAGACCTTGGGCAAGTCACACTCTTTCAGCCTCAGAGGATGGCAATGGCAACCTCCTTCTGAAGAAACATACCAATGATACCAATGATTTTTTTTTTTATAGAATGTATGCCACTGACAGGTTTATTTTATTTTACGTACAGTGCTATGTAAACCTACTGCGCTTTATAAATAAAGTTTAACAACAACAACAATTAGTTTGCATTAAGGCCATCATAAGTCGTATTTTCTGTCTTAGAGACTTTCTAGAGGTGTCATGGTCTCCCAAAAATATTTGGGGAAAATGGCCCAGAAATAATAATATTCCACCTTTTCTGAAGGGAATCAAGGCAGGTTACAGAATGAAATACAATAAAATACAATATAAAATAAGATTCTCGTTTTAAAAAGAAGTCCCTCCCCCAACCCCCCATCATGAAATAGCAAATAAAAATATATAATGACCATATAAATTAAAAGATTAAGATAAAATAAGAAATTCATTAAAATTAAAGGTAGATTGAAGCAGAACATCTATCTTTTGCTGCAGGATGGGCAATTCAACTTCTTTTTTTGGGGGGGGGGTCAGGAAAGGGTGTTTGGGAAGCATGAAAGACAAAGAGGCCATAAAAACAATGTCTAAGATCCTAGATCAACTAAGCAGTTAAATATACTTAACCAAAGCCGATGTGTCATAGTGGTTTGAGTGTAGGACTAGGACCCTGGAGAATGGGACTCAGTTCCTCTCTCGGTCATGGAAACCCACACCTTCTCAGCCTCAGATAATCCCATGATAGGTTTGCCTTAGGCCCTTATCAGATGAGGGTTTTTGCAGCCCAAATCCAGAGCCACTCCGCATCCATCCAAGTGAATTCACATGAATGCACATTAAATTATCACACATGAATGCTGTTACTATGAAGCCATTCCAAAGCCAATCCAAAGTCACCCCAGAATTCAGTGAATTCAGTAACAACCGAATTCACAGAAATCAGTTCCAAGGTCACTTCAGATTCAATCAATGGTGTGATAAGGTCCTTAGGGTCACCATTAGCCAGAAATGACTTCAGGGCACACAACAACAACAACAGTACTTAGTGGCATCTTCCGGGCTGGAATCCCTCTGCTCCACATCCTGATTGATCAGCTATCAGCTGGTGCAAGAGATGGCGGTCTGTTGTCCTATTGATCAGGTCACAGCAGACTGAAGTTTCCACCCGACTCTCATCACTGATCAGAATCAGGATCCTTCTTCCAATTCCTCCTCACACTAAAGATCTCAGGCAAGAGAGAGATTGAAAGATCAGTCTGCTACATCCTGACTGATAGGAGAACAGAACTCCATTGCTCACAGCGGATGATGCCAAGTAAAGCAGGACTGGGGGACTTACAAGATTACAGCAATCACGAATATGTATTCTTTGTGAATACAAACCAGTGATGGATACAGAACTCTAGTAATTCCCAAACTCTGACCTTCTAGGTGTTTTGGACTTTGGCTCCCAGAATCCCAAACCAATGGCCAAGATGGCAGAGGCTTATGGAAGCTGAAGTCCAAAACATCTGAACGACCAGAGTTTGGGAACCACTGCTCTAGGTCTTGCATTTGTAACTGTGGTAGTGAATCCTGGTCAATTTTTCTTAGGCGTTTGCCCACTCCTAGGGTGAAGTAAGTCCCAGGGAGAGACTGTCTTTCTATTATCTCAGTGCCACCCAGGCTTGAAATTGACCCCAAATTGATGCACCTCCAATGCTTCAAACATCACTTGGATCTTAAGAGGAGCTTTTTCAAGGTGAAAATTGTGGGTTAATCAAAGGTGAATCCCGTGCAATTTAACGAAAGGATGGGTTTTTGTTTTGCTTCGGAGTGCGCTGCCAAATTGTTCCCAGGAATGCGCAATGCCCCCAGCGTGATCTGGCGGCTGCTGTGAGCGGCACTATCTTGGATGGCGTTGTTGCTGTAATGCAGAATTACAGTTCTTTTGTGGAATCATTATGCCACATGAATAGAACCCCACGGAGCAATTTCCCACAGCCTGACATGTCCATTCAAAGGACTGGAAATCCCTTTCAGACAAAAAAACAATTGAGAAAATAAATGTATTCCAGTGTACGTATGACAAAACAATGATCTCCTCCCTTGCCCCACGGAGAAAGGCATTTCACTGTCAATTGCACAGTGGAAAAATAAATGGAATAATTTAAATAAAAATGGACCGTTTCTCCTTACCAGCATGTTTTACAAGACAGCCATGAGCAAGCTATCTCTTTGAGCAATATAATAAAAAATAGAATCACATTGTCTATTAGGATGTTTCAGAACTTGCTAGGGCCACTTCCAGATTCTTGGTAATATTTATATAAGAGACCTTAGTTCTACACATCTATGAAAATTCTGCTTCACGTTTGAACTAACAAATAATGCAGTGTCTCTAAAATCAGTCTTCTTCTGGAGGTCTGGAATGTAGTCACAGATACTTCCAGATTTTATGAAGGGAACCAGGCAGAACCTGGGCATTACAGGCCTGTTCACCTAATAATATCAATGGCTGGAAAAATTGTGGAAACTGGAAAGCTTGACTTATTAGTATAAAGTAATGAAGCATAGAGAAGGATAAGCCTTGCCAAGGAAGACTTAGCATGGCTTCTTCAGAAAGAGTGATCTGAGAACATACTCAACTAGATGGACACAAGGGTGATGTTGCAGATACAGAATTGTCAGTATCCCTAGAATATAGCTATTCCATCTCTATCTGAATACAATGGATGCTTGTTATCTGCTGGGGTTTGGTTCCAGGACCCTCCGTGGATAACAAAATCTGTGGATGCTCAAGTCCCATTAAATATAATGGCACAACAAAATGGTGTCCCATATAGAAAATGGAAAATCAAAGTCTGCTATTTGGAATTTATATTTTTGGGGAATATTTTAAAGCCGTGTATCCTCAAATCCATGGATAAAAAAATCCGTGAAGGAGACTTCATTATGCTAAGGTGCCTTGTCTTTAGCTTTAGATTATATACCTGAAAAGGAGAGCTTGTGTCAGCTCCTATCACTGTATTGAACACCCAGCAGTTTTAGGTATCGTCATAATGCTAACGGACTTGAGAGGAACTCTGGCGGAAGGAGTCGCAGTCTCTGAAAATGACACAGTAAATCTCACAATGTTTCAGACATTGCAAGACGCTTTGTAGGTTGCAGCATTATCCAAATTCTGACAGGAGCAGGAGCAAATCCCTGTAATACAGGAGTAAGTGGAATGACAGTATAATGATACGGCAATTTCTATGCAGCTGAACAAACCTGACACACTAAAAGCAACAACTCGGAGGTTAATATTAAGGGGCTAGTAGGAAATGGTTTTAAAAAGCAAGGGACTAATGTGGTTGAACCTGAAGTATATATCTTGACCTTAGAGATAATGTTTCATAGTGGTAGCTACAGGAAAGAAATTACATTATAGATACAGTGGAAGCAGTGTTGTCAATGCAACAGAACCAGTAATGGAAAAATAAAGCATTTGCCTGAGTCCAAACTGAGAAAACCACTTGTTCTTATCAAGACCCAGAGATACTTTTGTTTTTGGATGTATGGACTTCGGCCTGGTTCATGGATCTGAACTCCCAGGGGAGGCGTTGAATACATTTTCTTCTGAGTAAGCATAAGACAGATCCTCTTATGGAACTGCAGATGTTATCCTCTGGATAACAAAAAACAGTTTGGAAAAGTTGGTTGTGGGGCTTACAGCTCCCAGGATTCCCAGACAACATGGTCTCTGCTGGCTGGAGGTTATGGGAGTTGTATTCCAAAAAGGAACTTTGCCCAAACTCTGTTCTAACAATGGAAGGAAATAAAAAGTGTGGTTCGCCAAGCCCTGTGTTGGGACCTTGTTATTTAATTTGATATGAAATCCTTGGGGATTCTAGTGAGCCATCGGATTTCTAGATTTTAGTGCCTGGGCCTTGATTCTCAGGACTTGAAAATTCTTCTGTGGACCTCTGAGTGAAGGGGATGAATCTCAGGGCAAGAGTAAAATGATGTCCCTTGTATAAAATGGCAAAATCAAGGTTTGCATTTGGAACTTATATTTTTTTAAGAATATTTTCAAGATGTGGATGGCTGAATTTGTGGATAAAGAATCTGTGGCTACAGATGGCTGGCTGTATTGTGTGCGTATGTGTGTTTTGACCTGATTAAACAAACAGAATACATATCAAGAGGAAAAAATTTTTTTGGCTTCTTCTTTTTTCATTTGCCAAAGTTGAAAGTTGGATCCAGGACAATCTTGGAAGGAGTGCAACTGGCTTGCTTTTTAATAACACACACATACTTAATGGGATGCTGCTTAAAGATAGTTACAGGATATGGAAAGGATGAAATCTTTCTTCCCTGCAAGTACAACAGCAAAATAAGGGATGTTACACATTTTCTGATTGACTGGCAGAGACTACCTTGAAATAAAAGTTTAAAAACCAACAAACAACACATGCACAACTTTCCTGAACTGAATAAATCAAACACTTTGAATTATG
Source organism: Urosaurus nigricauda (assembly GCA_034509955.1). NCBI lineage: Eukaryota > Metazoa > Chordata > Lepidosauria > Squamata > Phrynosomatidae > Urosaurus > Urosaurus nigricauda. Next base: position 4,481,157 of record JAOEGL010000012.1, on the reverse strand, counting down.
TCTGCAGTTTGTGATTGATGTCAGCCACATAGCTAATTACCCTAGAGATTAAAATGACTCTTTAGTGTTTTTTTTTAAATAAAAGAAAACTCTGCAAATTAGTTAATTATTTACTTCGTTCCCCTCTCTAACCTTGTTATGCTTTTAAATGAATGGAAATATCGATCTCTGGATGGAACCGGGGCTTGAGACAAACCTGAGCAGGTTTAATTAGGATTTCAAAGGTTCTCTTAGCCATTTCCCCTCTGGATCGAATAGATAAAATATATGTTTTACTTCCCTTTTACGTGACGCAGTGTAGAAGATCAGGACAGGCATGGATGGCAGAGGTTGGCTGTCACTTGGTTTCCTACTTGTCTCTTTCTATTGTGTATGGATCTAACAACATATTGTTGATTCTGCATGATGTGGGGCGGAGAGAAAGTGTGACAAATTCATCAGATGGAGCAGTTCTGCAATGGATGGACTCATCCTTGTGCATGAGGTGATAATGGGGCTTTCATGTTTTATCTTTGTTTGCAACTGGCTACACAAAGGAATGGTTTTGGAAAGCAATAGTGAGCAGATGGGAGTTAGAGGTAAGCCCTCTTCAACTTTGGGTTCAATCAAGACATGAAAAGGTTATAGCAGTGATTCTCAAACTTTGGTCCTCCAGGTATTTGGGACTTCAACTCCCAGAAGCCATAGCTAGGAAGCTTGAGCAGCAATCAGGAATTCTGGGAGCTGAAGTTCAAAACCTCTGGAAGACCAAGGTTTGGGTGGCAAAGTAGGGTCCATAGGTTTAATGTAGCCTCTTAACTTCACAATCCAGCTCTTCTGCCATCGTAGATCCCTCCGATTCCTGAGGATTGATCATGTCATACCCCCATTGGATTTGGTTTCATTAGGACACTTGAGCTCTAAATGCAGTCAGAGAAACACTTGAAAAAATGGCCTTCAACTCTTAGAATGCTTAAGCCGATAATGCCGTTTGACACTACTTGTGGCTCTATTCTATGGAACTCTAGGGACTTTATCACACGGGGACAATTGGAGGTATTTAAATGTGGATTATCCTGTGAAAATTGTACACTTGCAATTGAGATTTTCACACGACATTGAGATTAAATGGCCATTATCCTGGGAATATCCTTTGAATATCGCACAATTGTGATAAAGGTTTTTGCATGATGTCGCATTGAGAAGCGGTTAAAGTTGAATTAACCTGTGAATAACCAAGCAATAAACAGCAACAAATCATTCACAGGAAAATCCCAAAAATGCTTTCTTAATGATTATTGGCTGTTTATTGGCTGTTTATTCCCAGGACGATGGCTCTTTTATAGTGCTACATCTGAAAGTCTTAATAGCAATTTAATAGTAATTGCATGATTTTCAGTTTTTCTGTGTGATAATTTTTCTCTGTGTGATAAAGTCCTAGGATTTGTAGCTTTACAAGGTCTTTAGCCTTCTCTGCCAAAGAACTCTGATGCTAAATCCCAGGATCCTGTAGGATGGAGCCGTGGCAGTTAAAGTGGTGTGAAACTGCATTATTTCTACAGTGCAGATGCATCAATGATTAGACAGCCCAAGGTTCTGATTTCCAGGACCAATTCAAGCACGGATCCATGGAGACAGTTGAAAGAGACACATCGTGTGACAAAACTGCTCCTTTCTCCCAAACTTATTTCTGGTTTGCTATCTGAAGTTTAACTGAATTGCTTTGTAAACCCCAGCAATAAAGGCTGCCTACAATTGCCCAAATAATGGAGTGAGGGGAAAAAAAAGAGAGAGAGTTTAAAATGATTACGGTGCTGGGAAGGAGGGGAAGAAAGAGAAAAGAGAAAAATGAAGGAAGCCTCGTGGAGTCTGAATCGGAAAGTGGGCAGGAGAAGCGAGGGGACCTGCTGAAGTGGAACGCAATGTATTATTATTTTTAATGGAAATTCAAAAGAGGAGCTTTGGCAGATATGCCGGGCAGAGAATGAGCAGGGAAGTTGCTAATTCTCTTCCACAGAGCTGGTGGGAGTGAAGCTGGCCTTGCCTTCTCACAAGGTCTGGGTGGGACGATACTTTTGCTAGGGATAGGAGAAGACAGGACTTTCTTCATGTTTGTCAGATGTTGATCCCTCCCCACAACCAACTTTGATTCTAGGTGACGTTAGCTTGATTCCTACAAGAGGAGACCATAGGATCCAGTTATCGAATGCTGAGTCAACACATAGGTAGGTCCCAGTGAGAATGGTGAGAGGATGGAGGAGCATCTGGCTATGTTCTATATTGAGATGCAAAATGACTGCATCTTCCACTGGGGTCCTTCAGAGGTCTCAAAAGTAGATGATGCTTCTGAGGTCTCAAAAGCAGACTTCACATCTGGTTAGTGAAGTTGAGTTGTGCATGCAGTGTCATTGTGCATGTAAGGGTCCGTCAGTTGTGCATACCATTGTGCATTTGATTGTCCGACTAATTCAATGAGCCTGCTCTGGTTGTAATTCAAATTAGGAAGTGGGTCTCTCTGTGTGTAAGCCAAGTATTGGACTGGCATTGTGTGAATCTCCACATGCAATGTTATACAATCTGATTGTGCTACATCCCCTTGGGTTGGATAGCAAAGTTGGGCAGTCACATGAACAATGGTATGCACAGTTGATGGACCCTTACAAGCATAATGACACTGCATACACAACTCGACTTCCCTAACCAGATGTGAAGTTTGCTTTGAGACCTCTGAAGCATAATCTCCGAAGGACCCCAACAGACCCCAGTTGAAGATGCAATCATTTTGCACCTGACTATAGGGACATAGCCAGATGCTTCTCCAACACCTCACCATTCTTACTGGGCACAGGATGACTATGGCTGGTGGTGGTGGTGCACAACTCTGTGGTAGCTCTAAAGGTTGGTGAATGGTCAGAAGTCATGTAATTCCACATGTAGTACTACTAAGCTATGCTGGAGTATACGGGATAACTGTCCTTGTGTCAGTGGTCCTCAAGACTGGGAGATAGGTAGAATTGTGAAATCCAAGGCTTTCATGGTTAGCATCCGTAGGTTTCTGTGGGTTTTTCAGGCTATGTGGCTGCATTCTGGAAGAATTTATTCCTCATGTTTTGCCTGCATCTGTGGCTGGCATCTTCTGAGGTTGGTGGAATCGAAGAGTGTGGGGTTTACATGTTAATGGTGGATCGTCTAGCAGCTTGGAGATGCATCTGAGGAAGTAGACTGAAGTCTACGAAAACTCATGTTGCCAATTACTTTCTTTCAGATAGTCTCAAAGGTACTACAAGATCTCTCTACATACTGATTCTACAGATTAACACGACTTTATCTTTGAATGTTAATAGTGGAGTTAGTTTGTGTGTTGTGCTGTGTTGAACAGCACAGCCTGGAGGTGTGTTGTGGGGGGGGGATATTTGCGGGGGATTTGTTTCCTATGAACCACCACTGCAAAAGCTCATAGTTTGGAATACCTTTGATCGGCATTGGTTGGTTTCCCTCTTTTTAGAAAAAGAAGATCAGTTTGGGTACCATGGTCCAAGACTTGGTGAACATCCAGCTAGGAAGGGCTGCCTTTTGAGTAAGTCCAGAAGCTGCAACAGGTACAGTATGCTTCGGTTAGGTTTCTAAGTGGTTCATACTCACTTCATAAATTTGTACTCATTTCATTTCCAGTTCTGTAGGAACACATGACGTATACCCGTTTCCACAGTGAAAGTGCTTCTTTTAGGCATGAATATGAACGTTAAAAACTGGCTTTTTACTCTGCAGTTTTAGAAAAACTGGATTTTTTCTACACATATGTCAGGGTCCTTTAAAATTCCTTTCAAGTTCAGCCTAAAACCCGCAGCAGATTCACACTTCACTCCATCGGTGGCACCAGCTCCCACGGGTTGTATGTCCTACTTATATCAAAGTACTGGCCACTATCCTATTTTGCTCCAGAGCCTTACTTTGAATGGAAGATAATGTATCAGAAAGACCTTCCCTTTGCTTACAGAAAGAGGACACCGCCGTTCCTGTTATTAATGAAAGGGCAATTAAGATTCAATCATATGTTCATTTACTTGGACACAAATTTCACTGTGGTCAGTGAAATTTACTTCTGAGGAATTATGCATCAGATAGCACTGCAGCTTAATCTATCCCAAATGTCAAGGTGAATCTTGAAATGATCTGTATTATTCAGCAAAACCTCCAGCTCCTTTGATTTTTCCCACATTCCAACAGTTCCAAGCACACGCTTTTTGCTTGAATTTAAGAGTATTACTTTGTATATGAAAACTGAGATTACCATCAAGATCAATTTGCATCCCATATCAAAGCTGGTATCCCCCCCCCCCCCGCCGCTGTTTATTGTTGTTGTGTCCCTTCAAATTGTTTCCGACTTATGGAGACCCCAATGTAAATCTATCGCAAGGTTTTCTTGGCAAGAGTTGTGCAAAGGAGGTTTGCTAGTGCTTTTCTCTGAGGCTGAGAGAGTGTGACTTGCCCAAGGTCATCCAGTGGGTTTAATGGCTGAGCATGGATTCAATCTCTGGTCTCCAGAATCACAATCCAGGTTGCAACAAGGTTCATTTGGCCCATGTAGACATGCCCAGAGAGGCAGAATTTATGTAAGGTGTGCCTAGTGCTGAACACGAATGAGGCTTTATTAAATAGCAATAAGGGCAAAGGTTTTATAAATGTTTCCATTCCAGGCAAACATATTACCTGATTCTTTTTATCCAGCCAAGCCAAGACCAGGGGTGCCTGTTACTGGGCATGAATGGATTATGTATTGTACTTTTTCTCCTCCTTTTCATGCCCCATCACCTCGCCAGTCCTTCATTGCAATTGGACTCGTTGGTATGCCTCTTATTGAAATTGATTTTTGGACTCTGGCAATGGGATTTTCCATCATTGAGTTTAATGCTGGAGATAACAGAAATTATGTCCCTTTCAGACATAAATCTCCCGGCAGTTTCTGTGCAGATGGGCTGGGTGGACACTAACTCCAGGTGAAATTGCTTTAGTGATTGTTTCTGTATAAAAGGCAACGTCGCTGGAAAACGTTATCTAAAAGATGCTCAACTGGGTTGCACAAACACTTAGTGGTTAGGAATTAAAAGGTAAATATCCAAAACCCAATTGGCTAGCTTCCCTCTTCGCTGCCACCGAGAAACAAAGATGCTTTTTGAACTCGGTAGCAAAATAGATCATTCCGATCTAGCTAATTTGCAAAAATGCCTTACAAACCTGTATTCAGACAGGGAGAGTGTCTGAGAGGCTGAAGTGAAGCCAGGTAAAATGAAAATACAAAAGCGTTGATTGTGATGTACAAAACGGCACCCCAAGGCAAACTGTTATTCTATCCATTATGCAGAAGGACGTGGTCCAGTTTTGGGCTGTATCATTTCAAATTGCAAGCTTGGGGGAGGTTATATATTTTGAATGCTCCTTCTTGTAAATACGGACCCTGGAGATGAAAATATTGAGGAGTGGAAAACTCTGAATGTGCCGATTGATCATGTGCAGAGTTTTAAAACTGTTTTGGATTGCACCGCTCTATAGCCTGCAGTGATACACGCCAACTCAGTCTGTATACATTTTATTTTTTTCCTATTTATTTTTATTAAAATCTTAAAGAATGAACATAAAACTTAACTGCTCAGACAATAGACATACAAATAAAACATACTTACAAACACAAGGTACATCTATTACTTCCACTCCTCTTTGTTAGTTCTTATATTTGTGTATTCTGACTTTTATACAAATCTTACTCATAATTACTGTAGATTCTTGAAGCATATATACGTCTAAAATCAGTGCTTTCTATATTTTTATAATACTTTACTTTATATATATATATTATATACTTTACTTTATATCTATACCTGTATAATTTTTTACACAAACATATTACTCTGTGTTTCTATGTCCATATCCTTGATCAAGGTAAGTCCGTATATATCTAAAATCAAAGTCTATATCGCATTCTGTCATATTACATTATTTATGTCTATTTAACCCTTTACATTGAGTTATCATTAACATTTCTTGTTTGTTAATTTCTTGTTATCTTTGTATCAGTATATATAAATTTTATAACAATATTTACCATCTCTTATTATGGGATAGCATTTTCCTCTAAATCAGAAATGATTTTTAAATTTAATAACAGCTTAACAGAACCATTTAAATGCGGAAAAAAGGAAAAGGGATCTGAAAACCATGCACAGGGTTGAATGACATGGTTCCCAAAATCTCCTCCAAATCACAGTTTTGGAAATGTTACCATGAGTACTAAAAGACTAACATTAAATTGTTAAATTTCTTTTGGCTCGCATTAAATTGTTAAGAGGGAAATTATCAAATGAATGCTTTGCGTTAATCACTCATAAAATCACCAGTCATTAAACTGTTAAATTAGGAAGTGATTTAAAACAACTAAAAATGGCTAACCTTCCAAATTATTCCCCTCTGAAACAGCAAATTAAAATAACATGAAATGTTAACTGTTCTTCAAAAATTAATGTGGTTGGCCCTTCACAAGGAAAATAATGAATCTGAAACTGGTCACCGAGTTATAAATCCAATTGATCCTCCCAGCTAGAGTTGACAAGCTGATCCTACAAACTTGCTAAGTTCTTACGGATTCAGAAGAATAAATGGGAGTACTGTAAGAATTCAGTTTCGGCCAGGAAATGTTAGCCCCCAAATTTTGCAATAACAAATTAATTTCGACAAATAACTTCCAAGATCTGTCCTACTGGTTCTTCTATAATCCATTGGAAGAGCATGTGGATTTGAGTCAACACTGCAGCAGAAGTCACTCTACTGAAGATCACAGAAATATTACCACCACCACCACCATTAATACTATTAATTTTATTTCTTATCCCCTACTCCCTAAGTAATAGTACCACCCTATTTTGCTTTGGTCGGACCTCCCGTGAAATGTTGTTTCTAGTTCTGGGCATCATAAATCAAAAAGGCTTGAGCGTGTCCAGAGGAGGATGACCAAAATGGTGAAAGATCTGGACACCACCAAGCCTTATGAGGAAAGTCTTAGGGAGCTGGGTATATTTAGCCTTGAGAAGAGAAGGTTAAGAGGTGATATGATAGCCAAGTTTAAATATTTGAAGGGATGTTATATTGAAAATAGAGCAAGCTTGTTTTCTTCTGCTCCAGAAACTAGGACACAGGTCAATGGATTCAAACTACAGGAAACAAGATTCCACCTAAACATCATCATCATCATCATCATCATCATGTTTACTTGTATAGCGCCATAAGCATTACATAGCATTTTACAAAGGAGAGAAAACAACAATCCAAAATAGAAACAAAAGCTTGCCTATGGCGCACAATCTAAAAGCACAAACCAGATTATAAAATGAATAAAATATTACTACAATAAAGTTAGAAACAATACTATAAAAGTGTAAATTAATACAAATAATATAGTCATAAGAACGTCCTGATGGCAAGACCTATTTGACGGTAGTATACGCTTACGTGGAAGGTGATGAAGTCTCCTTTTTTTGGAGGTTTTTAAACAGAGACCGGATGGCCATCTGTTAGGAGTGTTTTGATAGTGTCTTATTTCATGGTGTAATGCAGTGGTTCCCAACCTTCCTAATGCTGCGACCCTTTAACACAGTTCCTCATGTTGTGGTGACCCCCAACCATGAAATTATTTTTGTTGCTATTTCATAAGTGCAATTTTGCTACTGTTTTCCAGTGGTGGAGTTTGGATGGGATGGTCCTTGGAGTCTCTTCCAACTCTAGGGTTCTACGATTCTCACCAGCCATTGAGGTCAAGGCACAATGGAGCTGTGCTTTGGAATAGCCTATCTCAAAGTTTCAAAAAGAATCCCAGAAACTGTCTGCCAACCTTTGTGTTGAAAGGAGTAACCTGTTCCATGTAATGCTGTTGGGTGAATTATGGAACCTAAGCATCCCATTGGGTTCCTCTTAGGAATGCAGTATTGTGGCTGGACCCTCCGCCAGCCAAGGAAGGGGCTTCCTTACAGGCAAAGGATTACTGTTGATTTATCAGTAAAAAAAGTAACAGAAAACACAAACTTTCAATTGAACAATAGGTAAGCAATAATAACTGAAAAGACTTGTCTCTACCTCAGTTTCAGAGAAGTCAATGAGATGAAATAATCTAGTTTACACTAAATGGAGAAACACATGGAAGTCATTTTAGGAGATATGATTGAAGGCAGAAGAATGAACAAACATAAATATTTCAGTTTCAATTTTTAAAATAGGTTTTGGTTACTGAATGGATAACACACACACACACACACACAGAAGACTTTTTTCATGATTAAATATGTACAGAAAGAATTCTTATGTAAAACCAATTGTAACAGCAAACATGTAATGTTTTGGGGGGAAATAAAAACTAAAGATTTTTTTTTTTAAACAAAAGGATTACTGTAGATCAAAGTGGGACATCCAAGAGAAGCACAGAGATGCAACAGCTTGTTGTTTGCAACAGGGCCACTTTATTGATGTCAGCAAAGGTTTTATAACATTGGTTCAGTATGAACTCCTGGTAAACATTGGTGCATGAGCATGGAAAGTTTTCCATTGACAATCAATACGGTTACAGTCAGTATCCCGGTCTGCTCAAAGAACAGACGAATAAACTGGAAATGTTGCGGTTTACAACGTGAAGGTCTGTTGGACTAGTCTCTGGGGAGGCAGCCAGAGACAAAACATCTGCAGCATCAGGATACAATGAATTCCTTCCCTCAGCTGCCTCTTGCAAAACATATTCTTTTTGCTTCAGGATTTTAGGTAGAGATGGGGAGAGGAAATGTGGATGAAAGCAATTTTAAAGGTGGCTATAGGGCTCACTAAGCTGTGCTTGGGCCTGTCTTTTAATGCTGCAAAGCAGATTTAAAATAATCAAGTAGGTCTGACTCTAGATTTGGTTTGCTGTCCACGGTCCTGATTCCTTGCCATTGATTAACATGAGAGGCAACAGACTTAACTTGTCTTTCTTAATTCCCAGTTCCACCCCTTCATCATTCAATGGTCCTCAGGTGATTAAATTTTTCTGAAGGGAGAGATAAAGAGAGTATTTCTTTGAATGTGGACATGTCTCTGAAACATGGAGCTGGAGTATGAAGTGTAATAATGAATCCCTCTGAGATGTAACTGCGAGGAAGAGACTGAACTAGGAGTGCTGTTATGGAGAAGGGAGGGTAAAAATGAGAATATTGTCCTCCCAAAGAAGAATTCTGCTTTCCACGGTGAAATAGTCCATCAGTCCATAAATTTCTAGCATTGCAGTAACTTCAAACTTCAGCTGAGCATTTAGAAATACAATGCACTTGGAAGATTCTACAGCCAGCTCTCCATACCCATGGATTCAAGCATCCATGGCTTGAAAATATTTACATATATACATTCCAAAAACCAAACCTTGATTTTTGCCATTTTATATAAGAGATATCATTTTTCTGTGTCATTGTATATAATGAGATTTAAGCATCCACGGATTTTGGTATTCACAGGGGATCCTGGATTCAAATCTTGGTGGATACCAGAGGAAGCTGGAGAGTGCTGTCCATTTCACAAGCATTCACAAATGTTAAAGAGGACCATACTGGCACCTCTATTTTTGTATCTCTGCTTTACAATTGTGCACATCGGCTTTTTCAGATTTCGTTTCGGAAACCAGCATGTGAAACCCAGACTGGTGTTTTGTTATTAAACCTGTAACATCCTGACCATTTTGCCTCCAAGATAGTGTGGCAGGGCTGACGGAAAGATGTCCCCTCCGGTGTAGGTTTGGCGGAGACGGATATTAATAAATGGATCTCATTGCCTTTAAATCTGTATTCCTCTTCAAGCCTTGGGTGAACCTAAAGGGCAGGAGAAATAATAAGTAAAGGCCTAATTCATTATTTATAAGCAGCTGTACCAAGGATTGTATCTGGCCAAGATTACCTGAATAATCCAGCATTAGCATTTTGTTTGAGAAATCTTTATTAGGGTTTGGGAAAGGCTCAAGGTAGCAGGGAGGCACTGTGGCGATGGTAAGATGGGAAATAGCAAAGTAAACTCCAAAGCAGCCCTTGGGTTATATGGAAGGTCCAACTGAGGAAATTGTTGAAAGAAAGGGGGACAGAAAAAGAGAGCCAATGCTGTAAAAAGTGCTGATGCTTTAGGGGAGAAATAGGAAGCTTCAGTGGAGAAGGAGAGAGGAGAAACCGGGGAATTCGCATGCAAACTCGATGTGCAAGTCCAATTGGTTTCTTCATGTCAGCATTTAATAGATGTGCTCCATACGCTCCAATTGCCTTTACTTTACTAAAGGCTGTTTTGCTCTTTTACTATGCTATACCCTAACGGCAGGACTTTTAAAAATTACTTTTTGGACTGCTAGCTCCTAGACTTTCCAAGATAGCTGGGAGTCTAAAAACCAAAAAAAAAAAAAAGAACTATCCCTGGACTCTAATAGTCCGCTCAGTTTCATAATGTGGATTCTTACGGGGACGAGGACTGAGAGGTGACGTGGCAGCTATCTTTAAATATCTGAAAGGAAGTCATGTAGAAGATGGAGTCACTTTTCTTTTGCTCTAGAAACTAGTACACGAACCAATGGGTTCAAATTGTGCTCAGATGTGTATTTTAATTGCTATTCTAATTATTAATTGTTGATTTTATTATTGAACTATGGGAGGGGTAAGGTTTTTGATTTTATTGTTTCTTATTGTTGATTGTATTTTATCAGGTTGTAATCCTGCCTCAATCCACCTTCCCTACCTTCGAATTTTGCAAATCTCGGGTTCTTTCCACAGAATTTATGAAGAATTCTGTCAATTGTGCCCCAAAATCATTTAACACCCCCCCTTCCAACATTTGGAAATTCATACCATCCCTACTGCTCAGTCATGTCAAGGCATGTACATAAATGCTAAAGCACCGTGTGGGAAGCTGCTGTCGTGACACATGCTGCTGTTGCTGTGGTCTATTTTGAAGTGTTGGTAACATACTGTGAGACTGATGTGTGGTAGTGGCACTATTGCCTGGTAAGGGTGCCTGCTGTTTGCCTCTGCTTGCAAATGTTTAACTAAAGCAGAAATAAAACTGCACTAAACCACCAGCACAACCCTAGTATCCAGTGATCTCTCATTCAGTGGGAAGTAATGGAAGGCAACTTGCGTAGCTCAGAGAGGCGGAGAGGTATGCAACACTTTTGACACACGTAAATTCTAGAGCCAAGTGACTGGAATAGTGGTGGATGGTGTCAGGGGGACAGCGAATTCATTCTGGGTTTGATTATAGACTTTAATGGAGATGTAAATACCAAGTCAGACTACTCCAGGGCATTGTATTTCCGATCTCTATGTATGGTTGAAAGAGCTGGACAGTGAAGAAAGCTTTGAGACAGAAAAATCACTTCATTTGAAATGTGATGTTGGAGAAGAGTTCTATGGATACTGCTAAAAAGACAAATAAATGGGTCCTAGAGCCATTTTGAGTTATGTCTGTAGAAAAAGAACAAGGAGATGGTAGGGTCATTGTGTAGAGGAACAAATACTAACAGAGATGATGTAGAATTGCTCAATATCTTCTTTGCCTCCATCTTCACAGGAACCTCAGAAGTCAAAGTTGACTTGATGGCACACAAGAGTAGAGTCGAGCACCTTTAAAAACAGCAATGAAACCTGGTGCAGATGTATCAACAGCTGTCTTGGAAAAGGAGAGACCCAGAAGCATCCTTAAAGGGATGTCAAGGAAAAAACACTGCTCACATATCATCTTGGGCTGCATCTGCACTGGTGAAATAATGCAGTTTGACATTGCTAATAAAATGTTACATCATCTGCTCCAATGGTCACTGTGATCATTTTCTTAGGTGCTGGTGACTCCCTGGCTGAAAGAAGTTATTTTTCCAGATTACGACTCCCGAGATCCCTCAGCCGGCAAGATCAGTAATGCTTCCAAGCTCTCGGTTGCTTCAGATTAAGACTGGATTACTCAATGATTAGATTAATACTGGATTATTCTGGATTAGAACACAATCCCAGTGAGTATTGGCTGTAATTATAGACACAACGGCGAGGGAGTGCGTCTCCCTGAACTCAACAGATGTTACCTCTGAGTACACATTGCTTCCCAGACCTATGATTCTGAATGCTGATGCTTGCCTAATCTACGATTTTCGCATGCTTCTCCTTGCATCTTGTTTTTATCTCTGTGGCTTCGCCCGCAGGAAACAGACCGCCTTCCCCTGCCACATCTCTATAGATAGATTTTTTGTTAAATACTAGCTGTCAGCGGGCCTTTTTGTGAAATTAGCCACAGAGGGAAGAGAGAATATTACTGTCTGGGATCTCATATCAGTGCTTCAGGAGATTATTTGCTACAGGATGTTTCCAATTATAAATGGACGCGTTGGGTGCGTTGGAACAATGGCAGATGGAACCTTATCAACAGCACCGAACCATTGCAGGGAGGGGGGGACGCTGCGTTTGCAGGACGATTAACCCTCTGAAATAGACTCTGCTTTTCGAAAGGGAAAATAATAATGTCCATAGCTGAAATAATTAACAAGAAAACAATTTGCAACACTTACTTAATTAAATGGCCAAAGGAATATGCTAATGCAAGGCTAAGGCAGCACAAAGGCGGTTAACGCATGTGCATGCTAAGTGTGCAGTTTCCAAACACTCATAACTTTGTTAAATCAAAACCAATTTTCTTCCAATTTACAAAAGCACTGTGGCTTCGACAGGGAGTTCGTCTGTGGCAAGTTGCAGACCTGAGTGGTGATTTTTAAAAAAAGTCTTTTTGAGTTTTGGAGAAGAAGAGAGAAGAATACTAAAGAGCTTTGCTTGGAAAAAGAAGCATTCTAAACTTTCAAAAAAATATTGAAGAATTGTTGTTGTTACTGCTGAGAAGATGCTCAGGTTATTTTCCACCTTCCTACAAGAAGCTCCAGGGTAGCATTTGTAGGTGATCCATTTTATCCCTGTAACAATCACTGAGCAGAGTGACATGAACATATGAAGATCATAGAATAACAGAATCATAGAGTTGGAGGAGACCCCAAGAGCCACCCAACCCCATTCTGCCATGCAGAATACACAGTCAAATCACTCTTGATGCCCATCCGGCCTGTTAAAAATCTCCAAAGAAGGAGACTCCAAACACTTTAAGGCAGAATCTTTCACTGTTGAACAGTTCTTACTGTCAGAAAGTTCTTCCCATCATTGAGGTGGAATCGCTTTTCCTGCAGGTTGAACAATTGCTCCACGTCCTAGTCTCTGGAGTATCAGAAAACACATTTGCTCCATCTTCAGTATGGCATCTCTTCAAACACCTAAACAGGGCTATCATATCCAGCTCCCTAAGCTAAACATATCCAGCTCCCTAAGCTACTCCTCATAGTGATTCATAGTTTCCAGACGCTTCTCCATTTTAGTTGCCTTCCTCTGGACATGCTCCAGCTTCTCAACATCCTTTTTGAATTGTGGTGCTCAGAACTGGACACAGTATTCCAGGTGAGGGCTTGGTTTATAGATCTTTCACCATCTGGTCCATCTGGCTTTTTTAAGTATTTTGACCAACACTGTCCCCATCCTAAAGTCTCAGACTGTAGTTCTTACGTCTTTTATCAAAGAATTCAGTGGTCCAAGTCCTATTGATAGTCTCAACTAGAGTAGACCCACTGAATCAATGGGATTACATTATGTGTTGGCTCTTCTTTTGCCTCTTGGTAATTGCCATCAAGGTGGCTTTGATATATAGTGATTGTATAAATGAGGGACTTCCAAGGTAACTTGTTATGGTTGTCCCTCCTTATCCACAGAATTTTTATGCACAGATCCAAGCATCCACAGGTTGAAAATATCCAAAAAAGTATACATTCTTAATAGCAAACTTTGATTTTCCATTGTATATAAAGGACATAATTTTTCTACCCCATTGTATTAAATGGGACTTGAGCATCCACATATTTTGTTATTCACTGGGAATGCTGGAACCAAACCCCAGAGGATACCAAAGGCCCACTGTATTAACAACTTCGCTAAAGTCGAGCCAACACAGGACTGTGGCTTCCTTGACTGAGTCAGTCCATATGTATTATGGTCTCCCTCTTTGGCCTTCAGCTTTACTAGCATGATCATCTTTTCTAATGAGGCTATCCAAAATGTATTGACTCACCACCACAACTATTCATTCAGTATCTTTACACTCCTTGGAAGCCAAGATGATCAAATTGAAGGTCTTATACTTTGGCCACATCATGAGAAGACATGATTCATTAGAAAAGACAATGATGCTACGAAAGGTAGATGGTAGTAGAAAGAGAGAAAGACCACAAGCTAGATGGGTAGACTCAATTAAGGAGGTCACAAGTATGAATCTGCAGAACAGTGGAGGACAGAGGGCCTTGGAGATGTCTCATCCACAGGGTCGCCATGAGTTGGGGTCGACTCGAGGGCAGTCCATACCAACACCAACTCTATTTGGGTCTAGCAAAGAGGACTCAAGCCATTAAAGGACTTCTGGATCAAGCCAATGTCCAGCATTCTGCGTTCATGGAAAGGCCAATCAACTTCAGTCTCTGAATACTTCGAGGACTAGAGGCGGCTGCTGGTTCCCATGTCAAGGGGGCAGTGAATCCATTCCAGGATTTCACTAGCTTAAAGGGAGATGTCCAGGGTGCTAGGAATAGAGCTCACCACCTTGAAGCCTTGATGAAAACCTGATGTATATTCACTGTCCTCTTGACATGAGCCCCTGATGAGAATCGCATGATAAAGTGGCTAATTCCAGAGTAGCTAAATCCTTTTTTAAAAAAACAAAACAAAAACCCCACCATCATCCAGAGATTACTGTAAAAGCAGTCTTCTACTCATGCTATTGTGTTATTTAAAATGTGAATTGCTCTGCTGGTATCATATCCCCTGCTGTTCTATGTTACCTTTAAGGATCACAGGGTTTTTCATTCAACACCAGGCACTTCCATTTATAGGCCATTTATGTGGTCGGTGTGATTATCTGTATCATATGGAAGTTCGCAGGCAAACATTTTCTCTCTGTGTCATAGGGTTCAAACACCCCAGTTCCTTTCGCAGCAAATATACACAGCTTTCTGATGGTACAAGAGGGTGCCGTTTTACTACTTTGCAGAAAATTTCAAGTATCTATTTTTCCTGATTGCGCCAGCGTTTATGGCACTCTGGTTTGTATTGTGCAAATGGCTGGAAATTTTTTAACAGCTGAATGAGATGGGTTGAATTTTCCCTATTTGCTTCATGTAGAACCGGATTCCTTTGGAGCTGAGCAAGAGCCCCTCTTGAATCCCATTGTGGGAGAAAGGTGGGATATAAATACTGGTCAAAATGAAAGCATTGACTCCCCGATAAGAATCCTGCCTCTCCAATGAAAATTTCTTCCAGTCCCCAATTCCCAGCATATCAGAGAGTGATATGTAGGGTGCATCTACACTGTAGGAATAATGCAGTTTGACACCACTTTATCTGCCATGGCTCCATCTTACAGACTCCTAGGATTGGTAGTTGTCTTTGGCAGAGAGGGCTAAAGACTTCAGCTTTCAAGTGGGAGTTCCCAGAACTGAAATACTAATACAGTCAGCCCTCCATATCCGCGGATTCTTTATCCATGGATTCAACAATCCATGGCTTGAAAATCTACCAACCATGGTGCCTGTGATGTCTATCAGCGATGGCTGATGGTGGGTGTTGATGCTGATTGCAACTCCTTCCAGGTCTGGTTGGTAGGAAGGGGCTGTCTTCTGGGTCTGCTGGCTGAGCAGAAAACTGAGGAGCAGTACAGATGGGCAGCTGGAAGCCACCCTTCTTGGCTCAGATCAGTGCCACAGCAGCCACACGGAGCGGCACCAATCCTCTCCCTCTTGGGAGCAAAACGAAGCTGTCCTAGGCAGCTTCCTGGAAGGGGTGCCACAGGTGTGCTTGTACGCCATGATGACACCCCTTCCATCCAGCACCGTTTGGGTGCTGGGCCTGGTGCGCATCATCATGGCCCATGCCGTGTGGACAGGCGCATGCCATGATGGTGGCCAGGTGGCAAAACAAGGGCTAGAAGCGTCTGGATGCTCAGCCCTAGTACATGGTCAGGACAGCACAAAGTGCTGGTCTGTACTGCCTCTGAGACCTCTCCATTTGCTGTTCACTTAGTAGCTCAACTAGATGCAGAAAGGCTGTGGGTTTCAAAAGAAACCCACTTCCATTAAAGTTCACTGGTGGGAAAAGGCTGCCTTCCAGGTCATCAGGTCTGCTGGCCAGGTGGGAAAGTGAGTTATTTAACTACGCATTTAACTACATGAATGTAGTTAGATGTAGTGAATGTAGAAAGATAGGAAAGATATACAAGAAGAATGGTTCCCTATTATGGAATTTTTCAAATTTAAATGGAAGTAACAGTATAGTTAACAGTGTGATTAATAGATTACTCCTTAAATGGAAAAAGAAAGCGTTATAATAATGTCAAAAATATGGTTTGGGCTCTGAGAAATCTTTACAGAATTATGAGTGATATTAACTAAAAAAAAGACTTGTTAAAGAAGATACTGTACATACTCGACTATATGTTGACTTCATGTACAAGTTCAGAGTAGGTTTTGGGGCCAAAACTATGGATTTTGATATGACCCATGGATAAGTCGAGGGTAAAACTTAGGATCTAAACAAAGGATCTAAAAGATGAATCAAATTAAAACAAAGCCAAAGAACTCCCACAAATCCAGCAGACATAACTGTTTGTGCTCATGCTAAAGGCAGGATGGATGAGAAAATATAGCAGGGTCAGCGCTTCCAGGATAGGTTATATCTTTGCCTTTTACCAGGGGATGGTTCCTCCTTTTTTAAATAAAAGTTAACATATAGTGTTTATACTGTGGATAAGTCAAGCAAGGTTTTTTTGATCAATTTTCTTTTGACTAAAATTTGAGATTTATACATGAGAATATACAGCGCAGAATATGGGATATAAAGCAATCCAGATCAGAGATACTTGGGAAGTAAACAATAATATAGGTTTTATACAGTGCCAAAGCACTCGTAATGTTAAAAATGTACTTTCAAAAATACTGTTCCTTTCAGTGATCATCTGGGGTTTCATCTCTTCTTTTTCCTTTCCTCCATGGCCCATGGGACACCTGAAGCAAAGTTTCTCCATCCTTCCTATTCTGCACCATTTTCTATTGGCAAGTTAAAGCCCAAATGGCCCAGCAGAGGATGCTGTTGTGCACCCTTAGAAAGCTACATTCCTGCTTTTCTGTTTTTTAATTTGCAAGAACTAAAAGAGCAAATGCCTAAATATGCCTGAAAGGGGACTCTCCAACCTCTGGATGAGTTGTTGAGTGCCAGGTGGGTGGAAGGGTTGTACATCTTCGAAGGGAGCCCTTGTATTTTATTTTATGGCCTTGCGGCTTGTTTGTTGCTGTTTTCCTACTCTTCCCGTAAAGATAGATAATCTCAGAGATGAGAAATGATATTTGAAAACGGGTGTCCAGGGAAAGAGTGATCAAACTGTCCTGATGCGGAACAGTCCAAAATGTTCTTCTGAATCCATTTTTGTGAAGAAGAAGAAAAAAAAGGATCACTACAAGAGATAGTATCTTTTCAACTGAGGAGCAACCCATCTGTTGGGGGAATTAGGCAAACCAGTTTGCTTGACATTTGAAGGATAGATACAGCAGAGACTGCTATTTGCAATGATGGTGATGAACTGAGCTGCCAGATTTAGATGTAGTCTACCTTTGCTATACTATTTGGTAGGCGAGCAAAAGCAGGCGAAGACTTACTATATATACTCATGTATAAGTTTAGACATATTAGTCAAAAATTTGACCCCAAAAAACGGAGTCGACGTCCATGGGTCAAAGTAAGTATTGTACTTTAACTCTTATTTTAAAAAGGAATTATCTGGTGAAAGGCAAGAGCTCTATCCTCTCATCCATCCAGACTACAACTCCCATCAGCCCCAGCCAGCATGACCAATAGTCAGAGTCTTTGGGAGAAAATAGTCCTATACTGTCTGCAGAGCCACAGATCTGATGTAGCTGGAGTCTCAATTCTTGTTCCATCCCTGGAAGCCCTGGCTTAGAGTGCATCTACACTGTAGAAATGATGCAGTTTGACACCACTTTACATGTTGCAGCTCTGGAACCCTGGATTTATAGTTTTACAAGGTCTTTAGCCTTCTCTGCCAAAGGAACTTTAAATCCCAGAATTCTGCAGGATGGAACCATGGCAATTAAAGTGGTGTCAAACTGCATTATTTCTGCAGTATAGGTGCAGCCTAGATCACCGAGGCCTTTGCTGGTGAGCACCAAACCATCTTGGCAGTCAGAAGCTCATAGAGACACTGGAACAAAAGTGTGTGCTGTGCTTTCAATGATCCATTGCCTTTGAAGACCTAGTCTAAAACAGCTGCCCCAATCTCATCCAGGTGCATTGGACTACAACACCCATAATCCCAAGTGCTATGCTGGGAGTAGTAGCCCAATGCATCTGGAGATGACCACATTGCAGAGAGTTGGGTCGAAAGGGTTTCATTATTACATACATAGAATGCGTTATGTCCAGATTAAAACAAAAGGAAATTGTTCATTTCTAAGAAATTTAGCTTTCAGAGGAGTGGGATTTAGTTCTGCAACTGAGGACACCGTTTGCATATGTAAGCTCCCACTTTCAGCCTCTGGCAGCAGAGCTTCGAATATCATTTTTAAAAGGAGAATGAATAAAATAACATAGGAAGCCATTCAAAACTGAGGCAGGGGTATCCAAGAGTCAGTATCCCAGAGCATCATCCTACCATTGCTCAGTTGCATGGATGGTCTCAGAGTTTCATTGCATTTTTCTATTTTTTCTTAATTGAAAAAACAAAATTAAGCAACAACAGCCATTTCCCATGCTCTGCCTGGCATATCTTAGCAAAAGGATTTCATCTTCAAAAGAAGGGGGAAAATACACTCTACCCTTAATCCCAAAGAGCTGCCAGTCAGAGGGCATATTTATACAGGGCATTTGCACCAGTTTCCCCATACCTTCACATCACTCTGTCCACATGGTGCAGTGCCAAATCCCTGATCCAACTGTGGACTACCTTCACAAAGGACGGCCAGTTCTGTATCAAATCTGGACCATCCCTCCCTTAAAACTCAATTTAAGCAATGCCAGGTGGCTCTCTACACATGCATCCCATTGTGCCATCTGCCACCGCTGCTGCTGGCACAAGTCTGAAGTCACAACAAGGAGCCAAGTCATGTGAATGATATTGGGCACCTTGTTTTCGACCTCAGATGGAACAACCCATGCCAGTGGCTGTGGTACCAGATGGCACGGTGGGACACACATGTAGGCAGTTGCCCGATGTTGCACTGGAGTGCCCAGAAAATGGAATTCAGGGCCACAATACTCTGGAAGCAGCCCAGGTTATTCTGGTCAATAGAGACCTACCCAGAGTACTAATATTGGGCTAGATTAGTGGTTCCCAAACTTTAGTCTTCTAGATGTTTTGGACTTCAGGTCCCAAGCTGGCTGTGACTTCTGGGAGCTGAAGTCCAAAACAGCTGGAGAACCAAAATACACAGATTTGGTGCTGTTCAGATTAAAACAAGGGAAATCGATCATTTCTTAACAGTTTTGCTTTCATAGGGGTGGGATTGTGCTAGTTTTAGGCACAAGTTCAACAAGTTATGGTTCCAGGCCTCAGATTATGGCAAACCTAGAAATGCAACAAAGCAAGAACCAGTAGTATGTCAACGGGGTGATAAATTTGCTTTGAGTTTTAGTTAGAATTTAAAAGAAACTGTTAAACCTGTTTTGGAGAGAGACTTTTTTCCAATGGAGTGTTCAGCTGTCAGCTGAACAAAATGGAGCTTTCCAAGTCTTGCATAATTCTTGGATTAATACGCTCCTGTTTGGCAATGCCTTGGGGCCTCTTGAACCCAAGGCAGCTCAAGGCCTCGGCATGTTTTCACGCAACTCTGTAAACTTTCGTTGTGTCTCCCAGCCCAAGATTTTCTCAGGAAGAAGCCTCAGGTAACCCGAAAACAGCCGCTTACCTGACAACATATCAGAACAAGCAGATATAGCACACCACACTAAAAATAAATAAAAAGCAATTTCTGTGATAAGAACAAATTATGCAAATGGCACAGAGTTGCATACATTTCCTTCATTTGCATAGCTTGCTGATTGCAAAATTAGGGATTTATTTGGAACAATTTGGATTTTTTTTAAAAAAAGACTGTCAACTGGTAGTGAGGAAGAAGATGGGTGACAGCAGGGAAAAGCAGAAGCGTGAATCCTTTGAGTTATGCAGAGGAAAGATCCAGAAAAAAGAAACTACACAAGAATGCAAATTTTCTGTTCGTTTAGAGAGACGGCAACTACCAGCATCCCTGCCAGCTAGCTTGGCCACTGCAATCCAAAAAACCATAAACTTTTCTAATCTCATAGAATTATAAAATCATAGCGTTAGAAAGGGCTCCATAGGCCACCAAGTCCAGTCCCTCACTCAACCATTGTCTACATGTGAATCACAGGATTCACGAATCAAATGGGAGTTTATAAATACACTCTCAAATATTCTGACATTAACAGTCACTGTCTGATCCCCATAAAGTCTGGAAAGGCCCTGAACAAAGAAGATTTCTTGTACCTTTGCTCCTCAGTAACTGGAATTTGGTGATATACTGCCTTGAGGCATGGAAATTCCACCTATATTGGAAGATCTGTGATTTCTTAAGGGCAGGATGTTCTTTAATGCCATGGATTGCAACTATTTCACACCACTGTTGCATTCCTATTCAAGGCAGTTTACACATTAAAAAGATTACAAACAAAAAGTCATGATTAAAGTCAAATCCTAAAAGAAGAGTGACTCAAAATAGCACAGAGAGGGCCACACATTATTCAGTAGTCACAAAAGGCTGACTGCCTATTGCAAAAGGAAAGAGGAGAATTGTTCAGGGGGAAAGAATAGGAATCAATTGGAGTATCCCAAGAATGGACATGTGTAGTTGGCTGGCTGGAACCCTGAACAGAAGCACTCCATTCCGTCATATTTTTGCTGCAAAGGTTTCATGTAATGATGCATTGCTGTTGTGAACAGTTCCCTTTGCTGCAGATCACAAGTTTATCCTGCTGAAGTATTTTAGCATATTGGTAGGATATCAGGTGCATAGAGTTGAACATTTCATTTATGCAGAACTGGGGGATGCAACATTTATTGCAATTTGTAGTAAAAAAAAATCATTTTCTAAAACTCTACATTTAGAATATCATAGACAGTATCTTGTTGGAATCACAGCTCCAAGTTACACACATAAAAATCCTGAAATGAAAATGGGAGCAAAAATGATTTGTATCCATTGTCTGCTCTCTACAAACTTTGGTGGGATTCCATATCCATATCCACTGAACCCAAGTGACAAACGGGTTAATATTCTGCTGACTTCCACAAAAGAAAACCTTCTTTCCCCAAAGAGAGGCAGAAGGAAAAGAAGGAGCATGCTTTCTTTCTTCTTTCCTCGACCCTATCTCTTTCTCTTTTTCTCTTTCTCCTTCGCCCTCTGCAACTTTATAGTATTTTGAGTACGGTACTGAGTGGTTGCTCAGATTGTAAACCCAGTGCTAAGACAGTAAATTCTTGCTTTGTAAAAATACAGATCCATTGTCAGGGATGGCTGTGAACTCTGTTTTTTTGCAGACAGTAGAGCTATTAAATGCTGCTGTCAGAACAGCTTTATTTGACTGCATCAGCTTTTGCGGATATGAGCGAGACCAGATTTACAACTGTGGGTGAGATCCACCACCAGGAGTCTGCAGCCTGGGAATACGAGACTGCAGTCGTTGTCTTGCCGTCCACATCATTGCCTCGGCTCACAAGGCTGATGCGGCAGGCATGATGGCCAGGCCGATTACATGCTCCCAGCTGAAGCGAAAAGCAGGCAATGTCAAAGAGAGAGAGAGAAAGAAAGAAAACATCCAACCCAACTGTTTCTACTTCGCCCAGGTCTCTGTCCCTCCCATATGTACATTCAGAACAGCACTGTGTAAATTTACAGCGCTATATAAATAAAGGTTAATAACAGGGTTTGGAGCATGCATTGTCTGAGCAGGACAATGCCAGAATGGCCAGGGAGAATAGCTCTTTTGGCTTGTGCAGATGTGGCCTTCCTCTCTTCTTACTACCTTCTGCCCCACCAAGCTTTATTGTCTTTTCTAGTGAGTTTTGTCTTCTCATGATACAGTTGGCCCTCCACCTGTGCGGCTTTGATTTTTGCGTCTTTGATTATCCACGGATTTGATTAATATATTCTTTCTAGGAATCTCTAGGCCCTCCAGCATGACTCTATTGTCAACTTCTGCCTAAAGTCACACTGGAGGACCTGGGGATTCTGAGAAAGAACACTTGTCTAGGTATTTGTAGGTTTTTTGGGGCAATTTTATGTTTGACTTCTAGCAGATCTTGACCATAGAATTGCCCTGGAAGACCAGGAGATTCCTAGAGATGTGTTCTCTCAGATAAAAAAAAATAGTGTTTTTTTATTTGTGGTTTTTCCACTTTCCTGGGGGTCCTGGGCCCCAACCCCAGTGAATGTGGAGGGTCCACTGTATGTCAAAAGCATGACAGGCTCAGGAGCTTATCACATGCATGTTAATTCAGTTTACCTCTATCCAGTTTAAAATTTAATTCGGGTGGCATTAAATCAGACATTTTTAACTGCCAGATTTGCTACTTAAATACAGCCCAGATCCATCCTTGCTTCCAGAGCTGCTCCTTGTGGCTTTTTTAGGATCTGGGAGTTTTCCGAGTTAAGAAAACGGCCACCAGAGTGGCTCTGGAAGCGGGGATGGACCAGGGCTGTATTCAGGCAGCAAATTCAGTGGTAAAAACCATCTGATGAGGTCAAGATGCCACCCAAATTAAATTTTAAATTGGATAGAGGTAAGCTGAATTAACATGCATGCAATAAACTTCTCAGTTGGCTTCAAGAGAGAGTTCAGGCTTTGCTAAAACAGGAGGCAAAGGGGAGGCCAACGAGAGCAGAAGCAGGATCACAGATACACTCCGCCATAGCCTGGCCCTCTGGTTAGGCTCTCCGGCTGCTGTTCTGGAAAGACCCAGCAAGATTGGGAATAGCAGCCGCAGGTTCAGCAGGTAGAGAGTCCATCCTGAGCTGTTGGTTCGAGGCAGCGGCACAAGCGACCTTGCTGATTTATTCATTAGGCAGCTGTTTAGAATGGGCTGAGGATTGATCTGTCTGTCATGTGCAGCCCTGCAGAATGTAAAGCGGACTAATTGTATGCCTGACACCCAAACCTGGTGTCTGAATCCATCCATCCAGAAACCTTTTAATTTTATTGTTCTGCCACTCAACCCCACCTTCTTCCCCTCCACCGCTTCTTCTTTGCGTTGTCTTAAGCACTTTATTATTGAACCAGGTTGTAAAAGAGGGTGATTTCTTTTCTTCGGGCTTGTTGGGAAAGAAGGAGACAAAACGAAAAGGCCACAGGAATGATCCCTGTTGCTGTTGGCTCTCCTCCTCTCTGCAAATTGGTGTTATTAGTTAGGTTGAGGTTTCCTGCTGGTGTTTTTTTAAAATGCATGGGTAAGTTCCAATAGTTGAACATTTCTGGTCTGGTGAAGAATGTCCACATTCAGGCTGCCTGCAAAAATGTTGGGAACAATGTCCCTTTAAGACAGTGTAAAAGAGTTTGCATGGCTATAAATGAGATGTAACACCAGGTGCCAACCCTTAGTCATTACCATTGCATATAAGTGCTCTAAAACCCAGGTCAGGTGTGGGTTGGAGAGGAGTTGGTTGTCTGTAGAGAGTGAATTTACTGTATATCAGACAGTGAATTTTGGAGAGAATTATATGTATATAATTTGTACATACTGAACCAAGTGATAAAACCTCCAAGAATTTGGGATGAATCCAACTGCATCTGTGCATCATTCAGGGTTGGTCAGTACAATATTGCCAAATGCTACTGATAGATGTGCATGAGGTGACTTTGCACATACAGGTGAGCATACATGCACATGCTTGCGTGATGGTTATGTGTGCATTGCATTGTGCATTCAGCTGAACATCTGGGTACACATTCAGTTGCTCAGCATTGCCATTCAACACAAGGGGTTCTGTCACACAAACGCTGCATAATTCTGCATGTGAAAATTCATGCTATCCAGTCCTGAATAGGATCTCAGCTACACACTTGAACTTAAGACATTTCCGAACAATTGTGTTCTTTCAGACATGTGCCTCTCAGTTGCATGAACACAAGATGCCTTCATATAACAGCTTACCAACATCTTGAAGGAGCAGATGGTTACCTTCCTGTTTGGGAGTAGACCTGTGCCAGATAGTCTCCACTTTTGATTCTCAGTAGAAAACAGCTGTTACAATGGGACCGAGAGAAAAATAAAAGACTTTTGGAAAGAACAGTTTTGTCTGTAAAAGTATTCTAGAGTATTGAGGAGATGGACTCTCTAAATTTTCCAAGCAATTTGTGGGCAGCCCCATTGCTCCAGGGCCCCCTTCACTTTACACAGTTATAGCAATTTGGTTCCTCTTTAACTGCCTTGGCTCCATCCTGCAGATTCCTGGGATTTGCAACTTCGTGAGTGTATTAGTGCCTCACCAGATCCCAGGATTTTGTAGGAGTCAGTGGTGGCAGATAAAGTGGGATCATAACACTCTAACTGGCGAGTGCAAACAAGGCCCAAGAGGCAGAAAAAATTATCTAGCAATAACAAAGCTTTTTCTCCTGCCCCCAAGTATTTTTCCACCCTCCATAAAGTCCCATTGTTCTCCAGCATTGCGTGCGTGTGTGTTTGTATGCAGGGCATGGTATGCAAAGAACATTACTTTTTGGCCCATAGCTTCCAGGATCCATTGACTTCATGGTCCAAAAACCATTGGCCATTCTCTCACTGACATTGTGGTCCCAAAAAGAAATTATCATGTACTCACAGCTCCCCAAACTCCCATGAAAGGTTCACCTTAGGGTTTCCATAAGTCAAGAACAGCTTGAAGGTACAGAACTGCCATGGCAAAATGCTGTGAAATTTTGGCATTTCTGTCAGATATCTCGGGTGCCGCAACAAAATCCAAATCCCTGGATTCCATAGGATGGAGCCATGGCAGTTAAAGCAGTGTCAAACTGCATTATTTCTGCAGTGCAGATTCCACCTTAGATGGGGTGGAGCTCAAGGCAGATCTGATTCAGTGGCAACAATGGAATTCCATGTCAGTGGGTTAGTGGATATGCTCTGGGTTTTAGTCCAAACTTTAAAGGAAGCATGCAAGGTGGCTGGCCCTATCCTGAAAAGAAGGTAATTTCAGGTAGCTTCTTTAAAGATCACACTTGGGGTGCATTGATGCTGTGGAAATAATGCAGTTTGTCATCACTTTATGTGCTGTAGCTCCATCCTATGGGATCCTGGGATCTGTAGTTTTAGTTTGGCAATCTGTCAAAAAGTGCTGGGATTCCCAGGATTCTGTAGGATGGAGCCATGGCAGTTAAAGTGGTTTCAAACTGTGTTATTTCTACAACGTAGATGCACTACTTAAGACCCAGAGGGGATGCAATTGCTCACCAATGTGGAAGACACCGGCCATCGCTGGTCTGATGGGATGGCCCTTCCTCCCATACCTGCTTTGGCCAAGGAATCCAGACCCCCTCCCCCTTTCAGTTTTCTTCCTTTTTGCAAAATAACTTCATGAAAAACTGCAAGTAGGGTTGGCTCAGAGCGCTACCTGTGTGGGTTAAGATGGTTTGCAAAGAAAGAAATAAAAAAAAGGAAGAAGAAAAAGAAGAAGGTTGCAATAAGACAGGTGGCTGAATGGAGAACAAAAAATCCCCTCAAAATATCATGACAATCTAGGGATCTTGAGAGTACACAATGGCTGTGTGCATAAGCTGATTAATCAAACACATGGCAGATTATTGGATCAGGCATCTCAGGGAGAGAAACACAGTAATTGCCTCACCATCTCTTATCCTTAAAGAGCAGGGACACACTTCTAAATCTTCAGGCAGAGGCACCCGCATCCTATTGTTTCCCCAAAAAGAACAGACCCTTTGAATCAGTGGGATTTGCCCATATTTTAACACGGCTTTTAGCCACTGAAGATGCCTCTCCACAGCAGAAATAAGGCAGTTTGACACCGCTTTAACTGCCATGGCTGGGTGTGATGGAATTTGGGGATTTGTAGTTTTGTGCAATGTTTAGCCTTCTCTGTCAGAGAGCTCTGGGACTGCAACCAACGACAAATCTCATGATTCCATGCCATAGCAGTTAAAGCTGTGTCAAACTGCATTCATTCTGCAGTGTGGCAGCAGACTAGCATCTCCTGGCCTGGTACTTCCCACATCTGATGGAGACATCATTCACCCATGCTCCGATCGCTGGCACGATGGGCCTC
This sequence comes from Urosaurus nigricauda, assembly GCA_034509955.1. Classification (NCBI taxonomy): domain Eukaryota; kingdom Metazoa; phylum Chordata; class Lepidosauria; order Squamata; family Phrynosomatidae; genus Urosaurus; species Urosaurus nigricauda. Next base: position 4,454,723 of record JAOEGL010000012.1, on the reverse strand, counting down.
TTTTCTTTTAGTTTATTGGTTTGCTGCAAGAGAGAGCTATTTCATGAAGCCATGCATTGCACCACCAATGGATCCTGTTATTTGTCCTTCTTTTTCCCCACCGTAATTGATGGTCCTTTGGAAATGGCTGTTCTGTTGCCATGGTTGTTTTGGCTAACAAGTGAAGGTTGACCTTTGTTTGGGGCTCATAACTCACGTACTCCTCCAGGGACCACTTCTACAGTGAAACCTGGGCTCACACTGAGATTGGAAATAACGCATTAATTGAAGTAGCATTTTACAAGCCCCTTGCTAACTCAATGACCTAAATTTCATTGTTAGGCCCAATTAGAGTAAATCCATTGAATCAGTGAGACTTGCATAGGTGGCGATTTGTTTTTGTCATGTACTTTCAAGCTGATGGTAAACCTATCAAACCCGATTTTCTTAGTGAAATTAATTCAAAAGAGTTTGTCCATGGCTTTTATCTGAGGCTGAGAGAGGGTGGCCTGCCCATGCTCACCCAGTAGGTTTTCATAGCCGAATGGGCATTTGAACCTGAACCCCAACACTCTAGAGAGTCTTAGTCCAACATACAGACAACTATGCCACACTGGTGGTCTAGGCAGTGACATACCAAGTTTTTGTTAATTCAGTGGATCTCCTTTAAATGAGACGAACAGTCGTATTTAGGCCAATGATTCTAAGTATGACTTTGTGAGCATCAGCTCTTCCATCATCACATCACCCGATGTTATAAAGACTTTATTTGTCGTTTTGACTGTGGTGATCTATTGTGATGTCTGGAACAAGTCAGAACAGCATGGCTGATAGAAGGTGAATCCAAAGTCAACAACAGCCATCTAATTTTGGGGTTTTGTCTCCTTGCTTTTGTCCCCTTAGCAATGAAATGGCTATACAAGACCTTTGCATTCAGTGTCCAATGAACTGATGAATCTTTTCTTACATCAGTTCTGTAAACCTCCATACTACTATGGAGATTATTGCACATACTGTAATACTGATACAACTACTACTACTAATATCCTGCCTCTCTGTGCAACACAACTGGGGCAGCTTACGCATTAAAACAATACAATCCCATCCCAATATCCCTCCCCTCGTACAATTAAACAATACACAATTTAAAACATACCTTAAAATAAAAAGCCCGGCGGCATACATGTATGTTTAAGTGTCAAAGACGGGTCTTACCACATTAACCTGTGTCTGGGCATATGCAGCCCATATGCAACCCGGGCTTCTCTGGTGGCTTTTCATACATGGTATTTTTCTGTCTTTGAAAAGCTGCCAGAGAAGTTGAAGACAGTCTGCAGACAAGTTGCATATGCCTGAATTTACATCTGGAGCAGATATCCTGCCCACAGAGCTGGCAACCACCCATCATTGATGGTGTCACTCCATAGACACATCAACAAGTGGGAATAGGTTGGATGTGCTTAGCTTAAGCCTTTGGGAGGGGGTTCTGGTGGATTTGCCCTTATGAATCACCCTCCCCCAGAGTTGGATGTTCTGGTGCAACCGCACAGAGGATGGAAACCATAATGGGAAACCCTGCCGAAGGCCTAAATCAGCTTTAGAGAGCTTTGTAGTGATTTAGCCTGCTCTTTGGTTCTCCGAGTTTGTCTCTTGCTCACAAATGAGCTTATTATTCTAGGGTGATTCATGGATATTCAGAGAGCGCCAGAGCGAGCAAAGGGTGTCTTTGCCACAAGGGATGATGGAGGAATAGAATGGCTGAAAAATATTTGAAGTGTAAATCAAAGGGAGTCACTGGGCTAGACACGAATGAATGTTGTCAATCCTCAGAGAGGGAATGAGGGGAACAGCTGGCAGATAATTGCCGTGCCTTGGGACACCACAGTCATGCCTTGGCACAGGGAGGCCTCAGAGGAGCAAAGGAGGCATTCTGTACAACCAAGGGGATGCTTTGCCTCCATTTTACTTCTGGAAGCATACCCAAGTACAGATCTTGTTCCAGATTTTGAAAGCATGCTCCTGGCTCTTATTGGCAACCCCAACTGAAGTCGACTCATGGGATGAATGGGGAGCAAACAACGTAGAGCTCTGAAAGAGTCTGCTCATTAAGGTTGTTTCTTGGTCCTTAAAAGGTAGGAGTTTCCATAAAATACTTCCTGTTTGAGATGGGACTTTCTTTGGGTAAAGTCATCATGCATTTTGGTTTGCTCTCCAGCTCCCAGCCTTGGTTTCTTTTCTCATCCCTGACAGGATTATCTGACTATCTTTCTCAATTCATATATATATATATATATGTATGACCTTTCTCCATAATTGCTTAAGTCCATTTTGAGGACATTTCCCGTTCTGTATACTTACGCTGTGTCCTGGGAATTTTTCCCCTGCTCTGAGCTCCGTGTTCCCTTTAGAACATATGACACATTGTCCTATTTAGCTGGCACTGCACAGCTGGCTTCTTTACACTGGGTCTCTCTGTCGCACGAGATTAATGCTGCAAAGCAAAACCAGCAGGCAGTTTGAGGCAGGCGAGGCCTTCAAGATGTCCCAGCCTCGTCAACCATGCGTCGGTTCCGATCTGTCATTCAATGTCACGTTGACAAATGGGTGACAATTTGAGCCAGGCTGTTTAACTAGATGCCATATGAGATGTAGGAGCTTCATAAAAGTCAAAAGAAGGGGTGTCTCAACTTCTGGGCATCTTTTCCATGCCAGACAGGTGTCCCTTCTTTATAGCTTATGTTGCCATACAACAAATGATCAGGTATGGCAGGGTTAAATGGAACAATAACATTGAAAGAGACATCAAATCTAACTCCATCTCCAATACAGGCCCTACATCACAGAATCAGAGCATGGAAAGCTGCTTTTTTTGGAAATAATAGTTATAAGCACATACCTATACCTACACAATCTGGAATCAAAACATTCCCCCTTTGCCAACCCATTGCCAACTACTTACCTACCAACCACCTCTCTAGCCCTGCACCATCCCTTGGCTCAAAGAGCTGAAAAATGTGTTTGAGTCTGTGAGCTATCCAAGAGGGTCCATGTTTTGCTGAATGATAGCCCTAACTGGCCAGGTTAGTTTGCTCTCTCTCCCCGCTTTTCTATGTGTCTCCAGACAGCCAGTCCCAAAAGGAAGAATCCTGGTTTTGTCACACACATGAATGCATGCCATTAAACATGTGGTTATAATTCTGAACCAAGCGAGAATGAATGCAAATGCTGGAGTTCAGCAGAACGATGCTCTAGCACAACAACTGGGAGTAGGTTTAGGGAGCATATGATTCTTTTGTAGAAACAGAGTCACTGGGGCCCCATCCAGACTAGCCCATTTGCCCTGGTTTGATCCAGATGAGATCGATCGTGGCAAACCGATTCTATCCAGAGAGGAGTTCATACTATCTTTTGCCCCCATTGAGGCTTCCCGGTGCATTTTACCCCAACGAAGTTCATACATGCAAAAGTACCGATTAAAGATGGAGCCTCTTGGTTGTCAATCAAATGATGTCATGGTGACGTCTGATGCGGCCATTGGCCGCGCGAGATGCTTGTGTTTTTTTTTTAATATTTTTAAATATTTGACAGCTTATGCGCATGAAGCATTTGGCTGGGAGCGGTGCGGATTGAGGCGATCCTTTCCTCTCCTCCTCCTCCTCCTCCTCCCAGTACTGTTTAAATTATTATTTACTATATGTTTCAATATTTTTTTATTTTTAAATTTAATATATATTTTATAAAATAAAATATTTTATTAAATATTTTATTATATTATATTTATAATATAATATAATATTTATATATTATATTATATTATATTTATATATTATATTATATTATATTGTATTATTTTATTTTATTAAATAAAATATTTTATTAAATATTTTATTATATTATATTTATAATATAATATAATATTTATATATTATATTATATTATATTTATATATTATATTATAATATATTTCATTGTATTATTTTATTTTATAGTTATTTCATTTATTATTTATTTCATTGTATTTTATTGTATTTCAGTGTATTTTATTGCATTTCATTTCTTAGTAATTTATTGGATTTTTTTGTATTTTTTTGGTATTTTTTAAAATATATTTTTTTCTTTTTTTCCCCCATTGACAGCTGTAATTCGCTTTGGCTGTTCCGTTTTTATGAATGGGGCAGAGGGGGAACCCCTGTCCATATATGGACTGGGGTTCCCTTTAAAAGGGCCCCATTCATTCCCTTCCAGTTTAAAGAATGAATGGGGCCCTGAAAGGGAACCCCTGTCCATATATGGACAGGGGTTTCCCCTCTGCCCCATTCATAAAAACGGAACAGCCAAAGCGAATTACAGCTGTCAATGGGGGAAAAAAAGAAAAAAATATATTTTAAAAAATACCAAAAAAATACAAAAAAATCCAATAAATTACTAAGAAATGAAATGCAATAAAATACACTGAAATACAATAAAATACAATGAAATAAATAATAAATGAAATAACTATAAAATAAAATAAAATAATACAATATAATATAATATAATATATAAATATATTATAATATAATATAATAATAAAAAATACATTAAAAATATTTAAAAAAATCAGGAGTGCCCAATTTTGCCAGGAGAGGAGGCATGTTCCCCCCCCCCTGGCTTTTTCCCCTCCCCTGAACTTGACCTGTTATTGTATTTTATTTTAGTATTTTTTTAAATGTTTTTTTTAATTTCTTATATATTTTTTTAATTTTTTTTTTTTAGTTTGACAGCTTATGCGCATACTACGAGGCTCCGTTCCCATCGAATTTTATGAATGGGGAAAAAGGGAAACTCCTGTCCATATATGGATTGGGGCTCCCTTTCAATTTTTAAAGGGCCCCATGAAAGGGAACCACAATCCATATATGGACAGGAGTTTCCCTTTTTCCCCATTCATAAACTTCGATGGGAACAGAGCCTCGTAGAATGCGCATAAGCTGTCAAACTGAAAAAAATAATAAAAAAAAATAAGAAATTAAAAAATATTTAAAAAATACTAAAATATAATACAATTGAATGCAATTAAATTACTAATAAATAAAATACAATAAAATACAATAAATAAATAAAAAATAAAATAACTCTAAAATAAATAAAATAATAAAATAAATAATTACTTAAAAATACAGTTAAAAAAATATTTTAAAAATGCTGGAGTGCCCGATTTTGCCTGGAGAGGAGGGATGTTCCTCCCCCTGGCCTTTTCCCCTCCCCTGAACTTGACCCGATCGTGATCGGAGCCAAGTTCACATTCCCCGCAAACCGGGTTTTCCCAAAAGAAACGGTAAAAAACCCGCTTTGGGAAAACCTGGGTTATGGGGGATTTACCCCGCTACGGGTGTGCAAAATCCGGATTCAGTAGTGTTAAATCCAGTTTCAGTGTGAACTTCTTGATTTTAAACCGGTTTGCTAACCGGTTTATAACGTAGTCTGAATGGGCCCTGGCTGTGTGAAGTTGAAGGCTTTCATGGTCAGCATCCATAGTTTTTTTGTGGGGTTTTTGGGGCTATGTGGCCATGTTCTAGAAGAGTTTATTCCTGACGTTTGCTGGCTACAGCTCCAATTCAAAGTGCTGGTTATGACCTATAAAGCCCCCTACAGCTTAGGTCCAGATAGTCTTAAAACCTGTATCTCCCTGTATGAGCCTGCCCAAGTCAGATGACCTTTGTGTTTGAGGTGTGTGTGTGTGTTTTCTTTGTTCCACCACCTTCATGGACTCATCTGGGGAGGATATAAACTACACAGTGTATGTATTAGGAAAATGGAATATGAGAAAAGAGGATAATGCTTGGTAAAGAGGAAGGCAGTAGGAAAAGAAGGAGACTGGCCTACAGGTGGATTAATTCAGCCATGGCTCAAAATTTGCAAGACCTGAGGAGAGCAGATGACAACTTGGTGCCTTGGAGGTATCTCTTTCATAAGGTTGCCATACGTTAAATGACAATTAATAATAACAGCACAAGCACAATGTAGGATCACAGCCAGAGTTTACTTAATTCCACAACTGAAATTATGGTCATGCTTTCAGCATTCCAGTCCTCCTAATAAGGATCTTTAGTCTATTCCCCTTCTGGCTTTTACATGTAGCAGAAGATTTTGGGTTTTTTTCCCTGCTAGATGCTAAATTAATTTACTGTGCAATAATCTACTCTCTGCTGAGTTAAGAGCCAAGAGGGTATTTGTTCTTTTGGTTCAAAATACATTGGAGAAAGTGAAAAAATAAACACAAGATTGCTCCACAATATGTTATCAACAATTCGAAGTATCCTTCGACAGCTGTAGGGTCTGTGAAATGGCAGGCAGTGCATCTCCTGGTGAAGACGGATGCATCTGTCTGTTATACTTTCTTTCACATTCAAATTGTTCACATCTCAAGTTCTTTCCATTTCATTTATGAATATATCCATATATCTATATAGAGATAGATATTATACCCTCCAATACTTCAGAGATGAATACCAAGACAACCAACATCAGGGGGTGGTCAAGATGAGAAAAATTATCAGTGAGGAAAAATAGACAAGCTAAGAGAGGCTGCACCAGTTTGCTTTTGCCTGAGCCTCCTGGGAAGGGTAAGATGCCATCCCCTCCATTCCTCCTCTCTTTGCTGAACAAGTACAAACTGCTTTTGCACTTTGAACTCAGTTTGCAGTGATAGAATTAGGAAGAGGGCCATGTCTGCATGGACCAGAATACTCTGGGAAGAGCTAAGACTTTTCTGTCCCAATATTCCCCCATTGGCTGAGCACTTTATTCTGACCTCAGAAGTGATCCATGCCAGTACAGCAGGACATACTGTATATACTCGACTATAAGTCGACCTCATATATAAGTCGAGGGCAGGTTCTGGGGCCATAATCATAGATTTTGATATCACCCATAGATAAGTCGAGGGTAAAAATGAGGGGCATGGAACAAAAGATATAAAGGATGAAATAAAGGAAAGCAATGTAAAAGTACTTACCAAACCTCAGTAATTATAACTGTTTGTGGTCACACTAAAAGCTGGATGAATGAGAGAGGGTAGAGGGTGGTCAGTGGTTCCAGGACTATATTTTTGCCATTCACCAGGAGATGGTTCATTTTTGATATGAGTTAAAGTACAGTCCTTACACTGACCCATGGATAAGTCGACTCAGTTTTTTTGGGCCAATTTTTTGACTCAAATTTCTAGACTTATACATGAGTATATACAGTATGTACGAATAGCTGCTTGGTGTTGCTCCAGAGGGTTTGGATCTTCTGGGATGATCTGGAGCAAAAGGTAACTTTTAAAAATCGATTGTAAGGATGAAATACAGCAGGTCCAGTGCGGAACTGGCCATACATTGTGCAAACATTTTGCACCAGATCTGGGGACTGGACCCCAGTGGAAGAGTTGTTATTTGGCCTATGCGGACATGGCCAAGAATAAAGGGGGAAGTGGGGAGAGGCAAGAGAAACTGGGACATGTTACAAGCAACTGGAAAAGTGGCCTGACAAAGGCTGAATCAGGACTCTCCCTGCCAAATCAGGACAGTTGGAGGGTGTGGGTTCTTGTAAATCCTTTCCAAAACCCAATCGGAATGTAGTTCTCTGGCTAAATTTGGTTGGCACAGTTATTTCAGAGAGGTTCATGCTGTACCTGTCTGCTGCAGAGCTCTGAAAGATGAGCAGCCTGTCAGAACAAAAGTGGTAGCGACCCTAATTCGGCATCCCTAACACTGTGCTAAACGCTTGTGCTTAGCAATCAAAACCTTCGGCCTGGTTGGATGAATATGTCAATTTCCTTTTTTCTCCCATTTGATTTGTTTTCAAATGGCAAGTTCTTTCCATTCGATTTTAGGAATAAAATGTGCACATTGTGGAAAGCAAATGAACCAGGCAAAAATCTCCCCCTTCCCTACTGTAAAAGTATCTTAGCATTTTTGAGTATTTATTTACATGCATCTGGATTCGTCACCAGGGACACTTTTATGTTGCTGCTGTTTTTGTTATTGTTATTAATGCCACTTTCCCCCCAATATTAGAGAATAGTAAAACTGAAACATATTAAAAACATATAAAAACTTCAGTTAAGATTGGTTTAAGAAAGGATTTAAAAAGTGACAAAATACTACCATGAAATGGCAAGCAACTAAAGCCCATTGCAGTCAATTCCTGAAAGCCTGTTGGAATAGGAAATTATTCGCTTGCTAGTGGAAGGAGAGCAAGGAGGGTGCCGACCCAGCTTCCCTATAGAGTAGCCCCAAAGTCTGGCAGCAACCACCAAAACAGCCTTCTCCATTGCGCACCATCCAGCATTTCACAGATGAAAATCTGGAAACCTGGACAAAGAGCATCATCATAGGGTGGTCAAGATGGCAAAAGATCTTAATGGAGAAGAACACACAAACAAGGAGAGGTTGCAGGAGTTTGCTTTTGCCTGACTTTATTGGGAAGGTCAAGATTTTCTCCAGTCTTCTCTCCTCCCTATGATGGTTTAATTGGAAGCAAAATCCTTTTGTACTTTGAACTCAGTTTGCAGCAACTGAAGCATGCTAAAGACAAAGGAGGTGGAGAAAGAAACTGGGACATTTTAAAAGCAGCTACAAAAATGGGATGACAGAGAATTCAGAATGACCTTTACAATTCAGGGCAATTGGAGGGGATGCCTTTGCACCTACCAACAATGCCTGGGAAGCTTGTGGGATCTAGAGAAGTTAAGTTCTTAGGGCTGAGACAGGGCATCTTGGCCTTTGCAGACAGGGCCAGAGGAAAGTTTAACTCCCCCATTTGGTTTGCAGCCTTCATATCTTTTCCCAGCCTCAGTCTGCAAGTGTATATAAAAAGTATCCAACAAGGTCACTAATACAAGTTAACTTGTTCATGCCACTGGACATCTGTTAATGGTAGGCCACAACAGGGACTCTAAAACCCATCTGCCTGGTGGCAGGAGCCTACCTCATTGCAGTGGCTTACATGATATGGTTGCATATGCATGTAGGATTTCTATCACACTTATACCTCTGTACCTACGTATTTTGGTTTGGTGCAAGCTCATGGTTCATAACTGGAGAAGTGTGTGAAGCTGGCTGGCTGACATTTTGATATATTGCTTTCAGACTGTGAAGGCTTTGATATCTGATTATAGGTTAGGATACGTTCAGACTTTGGTCCTCCTGTGTCTCATCATGCTTTCCTGGGTACAGGATTAACTCTTAGAATCGGCGGCACTGCATCGACGTTGCTGTTTGCAGGATGAATACCTTAAAGCAGACGGAGGGAAGCATGAAATTGGATTTGCATGAGAAATGGGTGCTCTGGTGCATGAAAATGAAAGTACATGGCAGACTGGGTGTTTTCCTTGTTGTTGTTTGGAGGTTTTGTTTGAGCGAGAACAATGCTTATATACCCATTTTGCAAAAAGGAGAGGCTGGAGGTGGTTGTTTTTAAGAAGGTAAGAAGGAGCCAGTGTGATGTAGTGCTTTGAGTGTAGGATTACAACTCTGGAGATCAGGGTTTGATTCCTCACTCAGCCATGGAAACCCACTGGATGACTTTGGATGAGTCACATATTTTCAGCCCCAGAAAATCCCACGATAGCTTCACCTTAGGGTCAGCATAAATCAGAAACAGCTTGCGACAAATATTTGGAGGAAAGAAAGTGGAGACAACAGCGAACTGCAAGATCTCAACATTTCAGAAAGGAAGAGGGAGACGTAAGATTCAGAATGGTTACTACAAGGCAATTTCCCCACAGCTTGTGCCTTCTAGATGTTTTGAGCACACCTGAGGAGGAATGATATGGAGGAGGAAAAAGGAATAAGAGTTAGAAGCCTCTTGACCCCAACAAAAAGAGTGGGTCTGTGTGGAGAAGAATTGAGTCTTGACACTGAGTTAGAGGAGGAACGTTAATAAAAGTATCAATTGCCTGCAGAGCTTTGGTAGAAACCTTCATTGGAAACAGTGAAATGATAACAAACCACAATTCAGATGACTTTTTATAAAAATGAAAGAACTCATTTGGAATCTGGAACAGTTACTCAGATAAACAAAGGTTTTTTTAAAAAGAGAAATACAATTCTGATTATCAGGCCCATAGTCATGCTTAGACGTTGCTAGATCCCACAGCCTTCAAATCCTTTTTAAAAACAATACTGATAAAGAAAAGCTGGTGTCCTGTTGGTGGTTCATGCTTATGTAAGTTTCCTTGTGGGAAAGCCATTATGGCATAGTGGTTTACCTGTTGGACCGGGATTCAGGAAGACCAGGGTTCAAATCCCCCCTCGGCCAATGAGATCCACTAGATGGCCTTGGGCATCTCCCTACCCAAGAGGAAGGCAATGTCACACCACCTTTGGACAAATCTTGCCAAGAAAACCCTAGGACAGAGTCACCATCCATTGGAATCAACTTGAAGGCAGTATCAAAATAAGTCCCTTTCACATGCAATTGTACTTTTTTTGGTCATTGCATAAGCAGAGTTCAGCAACTGTAACTGTTGTACATACAGTTGTGATCCCTTGAGTGCCCTCCAAGTACCCCTTGATGCAATGGGACTGTGGAAAAATCAAGCATATTTGCAGATATAGAATTGGTTGCACAATGCTAGCTTTCAGCAACAATGCAATGCATGCTAGCAACTATGCAATGTAGTGCAACCACTGCTTAACTAAGTCACTATAGACTTATGCTACACAAAGGATACACAGGAGCTTAGCTAACTTTGTAAAGAAAGAACTAATGAGTTTGTTTTCTCTCCTTTCCTTTTTATGTTGAGTCCTGGGGTTGGGGCTTTCTTATTACTGAACTTTGCAAACTGCTCTGTGAGCCCCTGTTTTTTGCTGGTTGAAAAGCAGTGTAAAAATATTTCAGGCCCATCCATCAGTGTTGGTCCAAAGAGATGGACTACTTTAGCCAACGAATTAACCCCCCATGAGTGCAGAGAGAAGAAGCACCATTCTGTTGGCCTGCTTTGCTTTTAGATCTTTTGGAGGACACAGACAAAAAGAAACAAGCTACGGAAGTGAAGATAAGAGCCAGAAAAAGAGAACCAGGGCCATTAAGCAAAGCCTCCTTGTGGGACAGTGTGTCAGCTCAGACGTAGCACAAAATCCCTGGTTTTAGAGAAGCCGCCACATTCCCACCGGAGAAACTGGGACGTGTAAGCAAAGGCGACCTGTCACAGTTGGGTGTAATTTCCATAATCCTCTTTCGGCATGGAGACATTCCCTCCGATGGCAATTATTTAATTATATTCCATCCAGATGAGCAGCGATTGAGACAGCAAGAAGAATGAAGGGACTTGTTATCCATTCCGAACGATTGTGAGGGCATGATACGGAAGCGAATGCCGAAGCAGGGATGCCTTTAATGAAATTAGAGAGGCAAGCAAGATGTACAGCTATGAAATAAATGCAAATTACATTCGGGATCCAGAGAGCTGGGACAGAGGAGCATGTAGCAATGACTATGCTAGAAATATGGAAGCAGATAAATGCTGCCTTGCTGGAAACTGGGATGGCACTGAACCTATGGCTCTTAGCTGCAAAGCAGCTCTAATTCTTGAGATCATAGTGTCCCATTTGCATTAAAAAAGGGGCCTGCATTTCCATAAAAGTATACCTAGCCTTCTTCTGCTACAGAAGGAGATAAGAGGAGCAATCCAGGCTGGATGTATGGATATTTCCAGTTCAAGCGTGGGTAACAGTTTCATTCAGTTCATTTTTTAAAAAAATAAAAATTTACCAGTAAATGCACACATTTGTTAATGCCTGGAATCCTGTTGGTGTCATACACCTGAGTAAGTTTCCTTAGGCATATCTTTGTACCTTTTTGGTTCTTGTTCAATGGATGTATTTAGTTCAGGGGTGTGTAAACACAGTTCTGCAATAGGAACCCTTTCACACGGGTCTAAGGACATTATCACACAAGCCCTGTTCTTATTGCAATTGCGCTGGTCAATGAGAACAGAAATAATGGTTTGACAACATCCATTATTGCACATCTTTGTTATTGTGTTACTGGGGCTGCTTCATGTAGGGTAATTTGTTTCCTTAGGCTTCCGCCTTTAGCAAGGAAACAAAAATATTAAAATATCAAACATGTCAAAGCCCAGCCTGTTAGGGTCTAGCTTTCAATCAGCAGAGGAGCAGAAATGTGCTCTTGTCTAACTATGTTTCCCTAAGAACTGAGACTGACTCCAAAAACAACACAAGTAGCTTGAAGTTCAAACAAAAGTTTACTAATGGCTTTAATCTGCATTTACATAGGAGCTATATCCTAATCTGATTAGTTCTGGTAAAAGGAAATATTTAGATCACCATCTTTCCAAAGAAAGTGGAGAGAGGAGGAAGATGGAAAACCAACAGCTCGGTTGAAAATCTTTGAGAGAGTGTGTGTTAGTCCCAAAGAGAGTGTGACCTAAGTCACATAGTTTGAATGAGAGAGAGAGAGGAGAGTTTGCATGCAGAAAATCCCTATTTATCTAAGGAGAGGGAAAGAGAATGCAAAAATCTTCCAATGCTTCTGCCATTACATTCTTTGCAAGACCTCCCTTAACCCCACATCTCTACCCTAGGCTGCATCCAGTGTGTCTTTGGTTTTTTTTTTAAATTTAATTTTATACTTTTAACGCAATCTGGAGTTCTGCTAATCCAAATTAATTTTTTAAAAAAGAAAAAAGAAATGAAAAAAATAATGGGTATATATAAATTAAAGAATCAGGCTGTTTGGAAATAGCAAGGGGGAAGGAGGACAGAGGGACACCGCATGAGTGTCAATGTCACTACATCGAGCTATAGACTTCACTGTCTCCGTCCTCAAGCCTTGTTAGGTGACATTATTGTCAAATGTTGGGTCCCCATGGAGTGACTATTCACTGAGTGATCAGTAATTAGATAGTTTACATGACATTGTATCAATATGTTTCTATGGATGTGGAATGATGTGCGTCTACGTGTATGTGTTGCATAACTTTCTGAAGCCAGAGGCAAACAGAAACTGCGGGACGCTAACTTATCTCCCTAATGGAATCGCAGAAGATGTCAATGTCAGTTTAAATCCAAAAGATGTCAAGATATCAAGCTGAGAAAAATATCAGTCAGTCTCCACACTCCTAAACATCCCTCTAGAAAATTATATCAGAGGTAGAAAGGGATTTCTGAGTTGACAATATAAAATGGAGTAAGTCTAGTTAAAAATAGAGTCAAACAGAGTCTCCATAAACCAAGGAGAGCTTGTGATGTTCTATAATTCTTCTTTTCCCACCTCCATCACATTTTACAGTACAGGTTCAGGCTCAAAAAACTGCACTGAAAGTTCCACAAAAACAGGTTATTCCAGGAAAAAACCTATACAAAATTGCAAAGTTTAGAACCAGTAGCATATCTCTGCTAGATCCCTCTTCTTCCAACGAAATTGGTACTTCTTCCTCCTGCAGTTCTCATACAGGTAACAAAACCTGATCCAGAAGGATGGGAACCCCTCTAGAGCAGGTTTTTAGAGGCATTCAAGTTGCAGAAGAAAGGGGAAGAGGAGAAACACCCAGCTCTGACTGACAAGGGATACTGGAGCACACAGTTGGATCTGGGTCCTCCTTTCAAGTTTGGAGTTGATGTAGGCAATCTTCTCCAAGTGAGAGCTAGCTTGGAGTAATGATTTGAGAGCTGGTCTTTGGAGAGCAGGGTTTATACTCAACCATGGAAACTCACTCTCCCAGCCTCCTAGAAAGGCCATGGCAAACCTCCTCTGAAGAAATCCATCCAAGGAAGCCACACGATAAGTTCACCTTAGATTTGCCATAAGTCAGAAATGACTTGAAGTCCAACAACAACAATGAGGAATAAGAGATCACCAGTACCACTTTGTTATTCACAGCCTTGCTATAGTCTTGCAAACTCAGGCTGTGGCTTCTTTGCTAGAGTCAACCTGTTTGAAATGCATTCTTCTTCTTTTCCTATTGCTTTCCACTTTCCCCAGCATTGGTAAATTTTTTTCTAATGAGTCACAGCATCTCATGAAATTTCTCATGAGATGAGATCTTCTCATCACCCTGGCAACACTGCTGGGTAAACCCCAGTTTCCCAATGTTTGTCTACTGTTTTGCTTGAAGCAGTACTTTCATCAATAATCAGGCCCGGTGCTGTGAGATGGGCTCCTTCCAACAAGACACAGCAACAGGTTGGACTAATGAAGAATGTATATGGCTCATATGCATAGCGCAAATATAACCCATGCAGGGACCTTGATAGGCTGCATCTTCTTGGAGAGGCACGCAATTTCCCACAGAATGAAACATTGCTTTGCTCAAAGGACAATGTTATTACTATTATGTATTATTGATGCAGAAGCTGTAAATGTGGTGCATAAACTCCCTGGCTCCCTTGCTGAAGGATTTAATCGGGGCAATGGCACAAGTTGTAATTAAGCACAAGGGAGAAGTTAAGTTTGTCTTTTGGGTTTGGCTAGCAACAGCTGCAGAGGGTTGGAAGGCTGCGGTTTTATTGTGGGTCCTGGGGACCTAAAATAAGGCAGTGCAATGGTTCTTTGTATATCGACTTGGGTCAGGATCCTGTGATAGTCATATACATGTGTCATCTTTCTTACGCATGTGGTTGTGCTTGTTTGGCCATCTTCAGTTCATGGTTGGATAGGCAGAATTCCAAAACTGTATCCGTTGTTGTCATTTCCAACTTAAGGTGACCCTAAGGGAAACCTATCCTGGGGTTTTCTTTACACAGGCAGAAATCCTTCTATTAGCCCCGAGTGGAGCAGAGATGCTGAATGCCTTCCATGTCCTATTTGATTCATTGCAGTCACAGAAACTGTCATTGTGATACAAGCGATAGCTAATAAAAATACGCTTTCTGTTTTCTTTGTTAGACACATGGAATCTACAGAGAGTATGAAACTAGATCCTGTACAAGCTTACAGGCTCAGCTGAGTAGGAATCAAAGCAAATTCATGGACAGTTAGCAGAACCACAGAGTTGGGCCACATATAAGAAACCCAATGCATAGCAAGCATGGAAATACCGCTCTGTTAATAGTCTTGAACCAACCAGTGCTCAAGTCAGGACTTGGAAAGTGAAGACCCTCTGGATAATATTGGACTGCAGATGCCATCATCTTCATGATGACTAGAGCTGATGGGAGTTGAAGTTTCCTTCCACTTGCTATAGGGTTCAGGAAGCTACCTTTGGTCCATTTGTCCATGTATTGTCTTTACTGATGTCAACAAACTTTCCTTGATGTGGTTGCCACCATACCCAAATTGGTGACAAACTGCTGAATGAATTGAAGTCAATGGGGAAGTCCACTGTAGTCAGCAGTCAACGTTATGGCCATCTCATGTGCCCTATCATCATACCATCATAACACCAATATTTTATTATAATACCATGATGATGTTAATGATGTTGTATTATAATACCAATCTCTCTTTAATTAAAGAAATGATATGAGGGAAATGAAATGTAAACTTTAATGAGTTTTAAATAATTAGGGTGATTTTGCTTTTTTTCATTTTAAGGTATTTTTCTATAAGAATTGAATCCAAGTGGGTTTGGGCATGATTTCATTTTATTTTTTTAAAAGCTAAGAAAATGACACATTCTGTGAATGTAGTCATATTTAATGAAAGAGAAATAAATTGATTTCATAAATGGTGGGGCATTTGGGGGCACTTTAGTTCATTAACACACAAAAATGTAATGAAGTTTGAAAGAGTAAATTGTGAGATCTGTCCCAGTAATGCCTCCCATATGAAAAGCTAAAAATAATTTTAAAAATAGGGTGTTCCTGAAGTGAAGTCAAAGGCTTTCATGGCTGGCATCCATAGTTTTTTCAGGTTTTCAGGCTAGAACATGGCCACATAGCCCCCAAAACCCACAAAAAACTATGTACCCAAAACATTTGCCAACCTGAAATGTAGATTCCAGCTCTGTAGTAGTTACCCATCCCTCCAATATATCATAGAAATCATAGTAGGGGAATCATGTGGACCTCCAGAAATTGCTGGACTACAACTCCCATCACTTCTAGCTTGGATAGTTCAGTGTGAGTTATGTTGAGAGTTATAGTCTAGCAATATGTGGGGCTGCAGGATTCCTACACCTGTAGTACATACACATGTCTGAACAATAAGGCACTATGCTGGGTCCAGCCTGCCATCTCTAAGCCAGCTGAGATGCCTTCAAACCTGCTGACAGATAACAAATCATAATACAAATTATCTTTTTCCTCCTAGTTATGTCCGTAATCAAAAGAACATCATCCTGGCTTTTCAGTCGATGGGGAATAAGTCATTATTACAAAGTAAAACATGACAATAACACACGACAGGGTGTCGTGCTTTCATGAGCATGTCATATCTGCGATGGGCACAAGGGTTTGGATAATGATCTTTGGTAACTGACATACTGGATTGTTATATTCATGCAGGTCCCCTTTTTCATTTGTACAAGGTTGGATGGGATGGTTTTTCATAATAAGACTGTTCCACTCTGAAGCGTGCTGCTGAAGCTTCATTATTATATAAGCAACGTCCAGGAGCTATAGCAATGCTGTTCCTGCAAGTTCCACTGTGCTGTTATCCAGGGTATATAATTTCTCTTCTTGGTTTTCAAATACCCTGGCCATTGACGGAGGAACAATGGACACAAACGGGCAATTAACTGCAACATGGATTGCTTTGTTTTAGGCTTCTAGGCTGTGGTGAGTTAGGTTTATCTGCCAGACTCGAAGTAGACATTATCTTTGATTGACTGGGCAGAGAACTAGGATTATAGGGAAAACAACAAATTCCCCTCCACCTCATCTAACAATAAAGACAACTCCACCAGCCACATGCCACCAAAATTATACATGAAAAACAAACCTATCCAAATGACTTAGTATGCATGATTCCAAAATTCAATGAAGTTGGGAAAATGTTAAACGAATCAGCAATATGCTGAATCAAACATCAGGAGAAACAGCATTTCTTTACATATTTCTCCTTCTCCTTTTTTTTCTGTATTCCTGCTCTAATGGCTTGTAACTGGCACATGTTAGGAGATCTTGAAGGGCTGCCCACCCCACTGTATGTATCTTCCTACAAAAACAAGCAAAGAAACAAGCAAACAATTTTTCTTTTGCCCCAAATGTCTTCTTGGAAGAAGGGGTATTTTCACCACATTCCCCTCCCCATCTCCAGACCACTTTAGGTTTAGGAAATACCTTTTTTTTACAATTAGAAGTGACTTGGAAGTCACCTTTTGATGTTTTAAAAAAGCCTCTATTATTGTTGTTGTTGTTGTTGTGCATCTTCAAGTGATTTCTGACTTATGGCAACCCTAAGGTGACCTTATCATGGGGTTTTGTTCACACGAAATGCTCAGAGGAGGTTCGTCCTTGCTTTCTCCTGGAGATGAGAGGGTGTGACCTGACGAAGGTCACGTAGTGGGTTTCCATAGCATGGACTTGAACCCCTGATCTCTAGAGTCGTAGTCCTACACTTAAGCCATTACTTAAAAATGGGCTCTCCTGGAACTAAAATGTTCCCCACAACTCTTCAAGATGCAGCAGACTGGTTTTTGTAGCCATCTCCCACCAGCAGTCCTTGGAGGAATTACAGCAAGGGTCCTGCTTCTGATTGTTGCAACAAATACTGCAGAGGGAGGTATAATATCAGTTTACTATGTACCAAACAACAGGAGAACAGATCTCCAGCAGTCACAGCTGCTGTCGCCCTGGTAGGGCAGGACTGGTGAAATCAGGCTGGGAGATACTACTTAGTCAACTAATAACTAAGAGCCTGAACAGACAGGCCAAAATAAAGCTGCTTCGGACCACTTTGGAAGTGTGCTGCTTAAATGATGCATGCGTCCCAAGAGGCTGGAAGCCACACTAAAGCTGCGCTTCAGTTCTAAGGACCAGAACACGGTTTCGGCTTGGCTTTTAGCATCTTAGGATGCTTGCATCATTTAAATAACACAACTTCAAAGTGCTTTATTTTGGCTTGTTGGTTTAGGCCCTAAGTATCTCTGCCCTCATTCTTTAGCCCTGATGCTTCTTATTTTAATGGCATACTCAGTGTACCTGTGGTTTAATGTGCTATCTGTGATAACATCACCAGGGGTGGCCCCATGCAACATCACTTGGGTCTACCTTCCAAGGAAACATCCCTACATCTCCTCTCCCTTCAGTCTAGAGACTGCATTAATAGTATAGTGTCTAGATCAGTGGTTCCTAAGCTTTTTTCTTTGGGCTGTTTGAGACTTCAGTTCTCAGCAGCCACAGTCAACTTAGCCAGTCGTCTGGGATTCGGGGAGCTAAAGTCCAAAACACAGGGAAGACCAGAGTTTGGGAACCACTAGATCAAGCAAAATAATAGTTATTCTGCTTTGGTCAGACATCTCCTTGAATCCTGTGTCCATTTCTGGGCACCAAAATTCAAGAAGTATTTAGACAAGCTGGAGCGTGTCCAGAGGAGGGTAACCAAAATGGTGACAAGTCTGGAATTGACCAAACTCCCAAAGCTTAGGGAGCTGGGTATGTTTAGCCTGGAGAAGAGAAGGTTAACAGGATAGCGTTATTTAAATATTTGAAGGGATGTCATGTTGAGGATGGAGCAAACTTGTTTTCTGCTGCTCCAGAGACTTGTACATGGAGCAATGGATTCAAGCTAGAGAAGAGATTCCATCTAAATGTTGGGAAGAACTGTTTGACAGTGGAACACACTGCCTCAGAGAGCGGTGGAATCTCCTCCTCTAGAGGATTTTCAGGATGGGCATCTGTTGTGAGGGATTGGATTGCGACTTCTTGTATGGCTGAACGGGATTGGACTAGCATGGTCATTGTGGTCTCTTCCAACAATATGATTCTATCTCAAGTTTTGGCTCTGAAATATCAGGGCCTGGGATCACCCTGGCCTGGCACTCATATTTGGGCCCTTTGGCGTGGTGAGTGTGTGCCTTTACTTGTGAGTTTAGAGTCCCTCTCTGCATTAGGTAAAAGCTTCATGAAAGCGAGCTTGGAGACAGTAAGGAACCTGTTCCACTTGTCCTAGAGGCTTACCCACTTGAATGCTTCCTCGTTCCATTAAACCTCATTAGATTGTGATAATAATCCCCTTTGGATAACAGCAGCAGCTGCATGGAAGAGTTGAGAAACTGGCTTCTGCCCTGGCAATGCAGGGATAAAAGGTGTCGTGTGTGCTTGTGGACAAACAAGCACACCCGTCTATACCCCAAAGGCCTTCAAATGACCCATTTACCTCTCTTCCCTCCAGGACATAGATTCAAACCCAGTGCATCATCCCTTTTGAATTTTCATGCATTCCCAATTAAATTTTCTGTGCGAGATGTAGTGGAAGAAAAAAGAAGACGATGCCACAGAGCCCATTAGCATTAGCAATTATGCAAACGCTTCAGGGAGCTGAATGTCCGTCATTACACATAATTAATGCTCCTGGTTATGAGTTGCGGGATTGTTCCTTTCTAATTTTTACCCCCACCCCAAATCCACGTGTGTGTGTGTGTGTGTGTATGTGTGTGTTTGTGTTGTGTATGTGTTTATTATTTGAGAGTGCAGGAGGGAATGTGTTATTGTCTTTTAGAGATTTGATCAGGTATTCATGAGAGTCACCTGGAGAGACTGGATGAGTTGAATTTCCTGCAGAACAAAAGCCATTGAATCAGTCGCCTCTCTCAGGAGACTGCAAGGGTGTTGAGGTCAGGGCTTGGGAATATATATATATATATATATTGAGATTGCAACTCCCAGAATTTCCCTACCTGACATGGGGATTTTGGGAGCAGTAGTTTAAAAAAAAAGAAAAAGGAACGGTTCCAAGTTTTGATGAAGGCTCAAACCTCTAGCATGAGGCAGACTGAGACAGCCACCTCATGGGGCAGATGGTGAGGGGTGGGAAGTAACAATGAGGTGTTGAATGACAAAGTTATGTATGCCATGAGTGCTTGCCAGGATCTTGTCGGTGTCTTATACATGTGCATTTTCCCCTACAGAAATCACAGGACCTTTTTGTATGATATGGAACATCCATGATCAATTCATGCTTGCAGAATCAGTTGTGCTTTGGGTAGCTATGGAGTTTATCACACAAAGGAGATCAGGAGGTTGTCCTGTGAATATCCCGGAAAAATAGTGCAATTGCATGAAACGATTTCACATGACGTCGCACAAAACTCACCATTAAGGTGGTCACAAAGAAGCATTAACGCACATAATTTTCAGGATTTGTAAGAACTGTTATGACTCAACAGGGTTTGGAAATGTTATATTTTTTCAATTATGACTCCCAGAAACTTCAAGGAACAAGAAAAAAGGTAATGTTCCCAAGCTGGTTTTGCTCCACCAAGGGTTGGTGGCTACTTTGAGCCTGCATTTGTGGAAGGGAATTTTGCGTGGGCATGTGCATGGGGAGCAGCTTTTTGCTGAAAGAGACCTGGGAGCTTTGTCCTGTGTTTTGTACATTTGCACGCTTGGTTTGAGACTCTCACAGCAGCCGTGAGAGAGAAGGAAAAAGAATTTTAGCTCAAGCACTTGTGCACAAAATCCCAAACATACAAAAAGGTAAAAAGGTGAAGCTTTCTCAAGGCGATGGTATTTTTTTGTATTGCTAGACGAGAGCTTTCCACCTTTGGGAATAACCTGCTCTGCAAGCTTATGAGAGGAGGAGAGTCCAGTTGGGGTCAAATGGGGAGAGGTTGTTAGTCTTTTAGATGGAAGCACACTGGATACATAAACCCTTTGAACACAAGAAGCCTTTTCTCTGATTTGTAGTGGATGCATGAAACTGAAGTACGAGCACCTTGACATTCTTTTGGCCCGTTTCTATCTTACGAGAGCTGTATGCTTTGCTAAAATACTGAAAGAAAAGAAAAGAAAGAAAGTACCATTAATTGCTGTCAAGTTGGCGTCAGCCTATGACAACCCTATGAATGAGAGGACAGCCAGTGTGGTGTAATGGTTTGAGTATTGCACTATGACTCTGGCAGATCAGAGTTCAAATCCGCACTCCATTATGGAAACCTATTGGGCGAGTCTTACTCTCTCAGGCTGCTGCCATACTGCAGAATTAATGCAGTTTGATCCCATTGGTGATCTGCCATTAGGGTTGCCATGTCCCAATTTTGGTCAAGACATTCACGGGTGTGGGCCTCAGTTTTGTGGAAGAGTGTTATGGCAACCATATCTGCCATCCAAGTACTAACCAGGGCTGAACCTGCTTAGCTTCCAAGATCAAAAGGGATCTGGCCTCTTTAAGGTAAATAATAATAATAATAATAATAATAATAATACTTCTTTAGGATCTTCTGCTTATGGATTATTATTCATTGCCTGACTGATGAGAAGTTTCAGTGATTTCCCCTCTTTGATTGTGGCTTTGAGCTGTGCAAATATATATTGTCTGCTGTTTGCTCATTGTATTTAATTTCTAGTGCTAACTGTGTCTACAACTTTAATCTATGTTGCCTATGGGATCACTCTGCTGCCTATGCCGATATTTGATGCTTGTTATTCTGGTTCACTAAAACAGCTTTTCTCTGTTTTCTGGCCCCTGGTCATTCATCATGAGAGTGAACTAAGTGGTTGCAAAAATGAAATTTTCCTGTATGTGGCGATGCGGTGGGCAAACTGACACAAGATTCCACTCTTCTGCCACAGAAGCCAACAAAAGCCTTGACAGCCAATGTGAGTAAATACATCTGAGGAAGTAGACTGAAGTCTACGAAAGCTTATGCTGCCAATTTCTTCATTTCAGTTAGTCTCAAAGGTGCTACAAGATCTCTCAGTGAATCTGAGTGTAACAGGGGTGGGGATGATGCAAACCATATGATTCCATAGAAAGTTGCTGTGGCCACTAAAGTGCCCTTGAAGTGCTATAAAGAGATGAAGACACCTCGCCACAATGTATAGATGTAGCATTTTCGGTCCCATTTTATCTGCTGTGACTGGATCCAGAGGAATCTTGGAATCTGTTATTTGGTCAGGCCATATAGCTTTCCGGCGTTGAATTCTAAACACCCCACAACACTACAAACCCCAGGATTCTACGGGGATATAGTGCAAGAGTAGTGCAAGAGTAGTGCAAGAGATTTGTTCTTGGTTGCTTCAGGTGGGGCTTTCTTCCCTGGGTTTGTTCACTTCCTATTGAAACTGGTTGGGAGGAAAATCTGGGGAGGGCACCATTCTACAGAACAGAAATTGATTCCCATTTCTTGTAAAAATAAATAAATAATAAATAATAGCATTCCTCCCTATGTAGCCACATAAACAGATGTGACCAGTGGTAGCTGGGAGCTTTTAGTTCAGTGGAGTGATAAAGCCCCCCTTGGGTTTACTTTGAACTTTGAAGGAGCTATTTGTTTTGGGGATAGGATTAAGCACATTGCATACTTCCCTTAATATCTGAACCAAAGCTAAAAGTGGATTTACTATACCATTGCCACAGGAGTCACCTACTGCCAGTGGACATGGCTGCCCTGTCACATTGAGTCTTTGCACGGCCTTCCCTATTTTCCCCTTCTAAATTATGCTGCAATGTGCCACTAGGACAAAGCATGAAACAGCCACCTGGATAGGGCTGAAAATCCCATTATATGCGCCACAACCCAAGGGTATCATGGGTTATTCATCTAAATAAATTAACATTATACCAGAAATGAGAGAGAGAGAGAGAGAGAGAGAGAGAGAGAGAGAGAGAGTTGATATCCTTTGCATGGAAATTAATAAAGAGTCTTGAGGGGAGAAAAAGAAATATTGGCATCCAGTTGTTGAACCTAAGTTGCACAAAGGAGCAGGGCCTTCCTTTCAACCAGTTGTGGAAACTTGTTGGGCAAAGCTGCTAGATGACTCCTATTCCTCTCCTTTCCTTTTCTGTCTGTCTGTCTCTCTCTCACACACACGCTCTTGGTGTTGGTCTATGCAAAAAGGAATGAGGGGAGGGGGAAATCATCGCAATCGGTGTGCGCATGTGCATGCACAAGGCACTGGAGATTGCTGAAGGCGCAAGTTTAAATCCCACATCAAAGCGGAGAGCGGATTGGAGCAGCAGTGCTGTTCAAAGGCTCCTGTTTCTCTTTCTGGAAAAGACAGATTGTCACTTTGATTAAGAAAGTCTAAAGGGAGAAGAGACGGAGGTGGGGAGGACGAAAGCAGCATGGGGGGAGTGGTGGAGAGAAGGTGCAAGAGGAGGGCTTCCTGTCCCCCTGCCATCTTAAAGAATATTTGGGCTTTAAATGGGAAGGGCTGGGAGAGCTAAGCTGGAAGGTACAAAATCAGCATCATGGGATGCTACAAGATCCCCTTTCATAGCATCATGCAATGATAAATTAAAGAAAAGAAAAAGGGACAAAAAATGCTGGATGTTATTATCGAAATGTCAGAGTAAATACCCAGCTTGCTTGGCATTCGTGTCCTAATAAACACAAATATATTTATTCTCCATTTCTTTCTCCTGCAACCCTGACCTTCCCTCCTTTCCCTTATAGACAGCTCCATAAGGGAACAGAGGTGCAGCTCATTGCAATCAGGTCATAACTCTGGATACGAACACAAGCCTTCCTCCTCACCAAGAGAAACCACAGCAAAAGAGAAGGCAAATTGCTATGGGAAGTCTCATGCTGGCTAGCGGAAGCAAGGCAATGAAAATCATCTTCGTGCTCTTACATTTCCATTATATTTTCTTTGCTGTTCCTTGGTATTATTGAAGACATGTTCTGGAGGGAACACTATGCTGTCTCCCTCCAATGAAGAATTCACTCAAAACAGGGAGAGAAAATCATGGGGAAGAAGAAGAAGAAAGTCATGGAAATGATGACCAATCTTTGCAACATGTTTGCAACCAGCTAAAAGCATCTCCTGAAATGTGAACTTTCCCAGCAATGAAAGACCTTGGGAAAGACCTTGGCCCAGTTCCCCAGAAAGCTACCATCAATCAGCATTGACTATACCGGAATACATTCCGACCCCGTATCTGCAGTAATTTCAGTTTCACAACATTGCCATTCAATACAGTTGGCCCAATACAGTTTAGCCATGGATTCAAGCATCCATGGCTTGAAAATATTCAAAAATATATAAATTCCAAATCACAAACCTTGATCTTGCCATTTTATATAAGGGACACAACTTCTCTATGCCATTGTATTTAAAAGGTCTTGAGCATCCACTGATTTTGGTATCTATGGTCCTGGAACCAAAGCCCAGTGGATACCAAGGGCCAATTGTACAAGATTGTTTAACACAATCAGTGAGTAACTTCATATGTTGGTCAAGATCCTAAGATCAACTACTTAGAAATATACTTACATATATTTAACTAAGCAGTTTTTCCTGGCCTGACCTCTCTCTGTTCTAAGTTACCAGAATCGGGGGTAGTCTGTACTCCTGTTGAAGGCTGACATTTCCACATCCCTCCTGCAAGCAATCTCTGTTGTGACAGTGAGAAGCAAGATCCTTGTTGCAATTCCTCCTTGCAATCACTCATTGAAGTATATGTGTGCAGAAACATCAGTCTGTTGTGCCTTGATCAATAGAAGAAAAGACCCCTGTTGCTCAGAGCAGTTGGTGTCCAGTAAGGTAGGACTGTGGGACTTTTATGATCCCTATGTATTTCCTCAACTATTGAAAATATAGGGATTATGAACATGGATGTGTAACTCTGGGAGAGCCAGCATGGTGTACCGGTTTGAGTGTTGAACTAGGACACGGGGAGATAAGAATATGATTCCTTGCTTGACCACAATGGGTGATCTTGGGCAAGTCATACTCTCTCAGCCTCAGAGGAAGGCAATGGCAACCTCCCTCTGACCAAATCTTGCCAAGAAAACCCTGTGATAGGTTTGCCTTAGGGTCACCACAAGTCAGAAATGACTTGAAGTCAGAGAACAACTCTGGGTTACACATTCATAACTGCAATTGTGAATTCTAACTGCAGGATTTATGCTTTGCAACCCTTAAGTAGGTTCTTGACCTATACTCAATGGTTAAGTATTATTAAAATTGCGAACAGAGTCACATGGAAGTCTGTTGTATTCCTTTTTATCTGCCCAGCTGATCTGATATGGACTGAAGTTCACATATACCCTCTTTTAGTTATCAGCAAGAGGTAAACTGCACACATATGCTCCTGTCCTTTCTGTTCTCATTTCCGCACATTTAAATTCATAATGCTGGGGGTTTTTTATAGCATTTTTCAGGAGCATTGTCAGCATGCACCAGGGACCCCAAACATAATTCTTCAATAAACAAAGGCACATTATTTCTGCCACCAAGCTGATGGGGCAAATTTCCAAAAAGCTAGAGGCATCCCCTTGCTCCAGCTGCTGGTGTAGAACTCACATCCAGTCTGTGCGGTGTTGGACTTGAGCAGCCAGCCTTTTTCTTGTGTTCCTTTTTAAAACCCATCTCAGTGGAAAGAAAGCATTATTACTTATTATTTATTAGGCTTAAATATTCCTGCTTGCAGCCATGGTGGCACTGGAAGCAGAATGTTATATATTTAGCACCGTGAATGCAGAGACATGAGGCTAAATGCAACACATAAAAAACTTTATGGGCCATAAACAGACACTCAGAACCTTTTTTAGCCTGCTGTCAATCCGACTTTCCTTGCAGGCTGGACAGAATCCTTGCGGGTGTCCTTGAGAGTTTGGGAGAAATGGGACGAAGACGCAATGGGTAAAGGAAGGATTAGAGAGCTATCAAAAATTTAACCATCCCTTTGGGGTTCCATCTCCCTTGGAAATTCAGTTTAGGATTTATGCAATGACATTTCGATAAAGTTTAGCGTAAAATAGCCAGTCGCGTTAGCTACCAACACAGGGAACATCTTCCAGATGGTGCCACAGCTGAAGCCACCTAAATGCATTTGTGTCCTGCAACTTCCCAAGGTGAACAGAGGCAGATAAGATCTGCAAATTGTGTGTCTGTTCAGAAGTTGCCCATATTTACCAATGCAAATCCTGCTGTTCACAGCAGCAGTGCAAAAACTGAAAGCACAAAGCATTGGTTTGCCCAACCTATTTTGCATGATGTAAAGAATGGAGGTTGTGTACACATCTTACCCTGCTTTGTCCTGACCATGACTTTATCATCCATCTGACAATGAGCTTGAGATTGGGGATACCTGGAAGCTATCAGAGCTTGGAAAAGTTGCATTTTGGACTAAAGCTCCCAGAATCTCCCAGTTAGGGAGCCACTGTAGCCCAAAAATATACTTGCAAAGGTTGTGGAAAGTGGATTTTATCAAGGTTCGGGCAAAGTTACCCCTTCAGGACCTTGGATAGTTTCAAAGACAGCCATTTTGGACTCCGTCACAAAAGACAATTATAGAACTGTGGTTCCACTTCTACTGTCATAGCTTCATCCTATGGAAAGCTGAAGTTCCTGTTGGACATTTGGTTGCTGATTTCTTAAACAATACCATCCCATCCTTGAAGAAACTGGCAAGTCAACCAAATGGACTCGCCAAAGAGAAATTTTGAATGCAGCAAATTCTATGCAATGTATAACTTTTTTTAAAACACAAAATTTGTTTAGTATTTGGAGGTTTGCACAGAAGATGTGGCTACTGGCAGAGGATAAATAGTTTTTATTTTCTTTCTTTTCAATGATAGCCTTTAGGGCTGAAGAGCAGGGTATAAATACCATAAATATTAAAAATAATAATGCTCTGTGCAGGAAATTTGTTTCCTATTCACAAAAGGATGCCTTTATTGCAAATAGTCCTTGAAAATTGCACAGATCTCATCTGTTCTTTTTCGGAAGGGGTGCATCTACACTGCAGAAACCATGCAGTTTGGCACCACTATAAGTGCTGTAGCATCATCTTATGGGTTTTACAAGGTCTTTAGCCTTCTTTGCCAGAGAACGGGGGTGCCTCCCAAAACTACCAATCCCAGGATTGTATAGGATGGAGCTATGGCAATTAAAGTGGTGCCAAACTGTACTACTTTTATAGTGCAGATGCACCTGAGGAACAACAAAGATTTACATCCCTAGTTCAAACTGAAAGCCAGAATGGATTCACTGGCTGATGGAGACTGGCAGCACCAGCATTTGCAGAATATAAGGTGGATTCCTGTGTTTCTATGTCCCATAAGGCAGGCGTTTCAGCTTCCTCCTGGTCTGCAAAGCTGAGCAGGAAATCTGTTCCTAGCATCTTTACTTGCAGCAGTGGGAGTCCTTGTATTAAGCAGAATTGGCCCACCACAGGATTACTGTCCATTTAGGAATACAGAGGACTCACTAAGGATTTGGATTACACAAGGATTCCCTGGGTCCCACCCACATATCACAGTGCCCCTGTTACAAGGCCACAAAAGTGAAATGGGAGCTTTGCAATTACTGAAAGGTGGGAGGAAAGGGGGATCTTGTTCTTTTAATATTATTCCTCCTTATGGCCAATTCGCTCAATTTGATTTCTCAGCAGGAGGCTCATTTTCATGACGGTGGCTCTGAGAACATAATGGCTGTGCACAGCTGAAGTCTTGAATCCCCAGTCCTTCCCCAAGCAAGCTTTTGTGATAGACTAAACAGTTTAGGTTATCATTAAAGTTAGGATCCTCTCTGCCATGGCGTTTCCGATTTCTGTGTACAGCTATGGAAGCCAAATGATGAAGAAACCAAACAGAAAGGCAACTCATTTGGAATGTGGTGTTAGAGGAGAGTTCTGCAACTATCATCATCATCATCATCATCATCATCATCATCATCTTCAGAGCTCTCATCCACCACCACTACCACCACCATCATCATATTGACTCCTGCAACAGTCTATTCAATTCTGGGAGGATGGTCCCAGGGACAAAAAAAATTGGCCCCCAGATCTACCCAAATGGCCCACTGCTTTTTTGTTGACTGGATTCCTTCATTTTCCTCTTCATCCATTGTGTTGCAGGCACTCATCATTTTATGCTTGTGAAGGGGGAAGAAAACCCACCCAAAGATTGGTAATGGCTATTAAGCGAGGGTGCAACCTTAACTATGTGCCATTGCGTTAAGCTTCCAGTTGATATATGGCCAGAGCAAATTGAATTCCTGTTGCTATCCCATTTGACATTTGTTACATCACAATGCTTGCTCTTTTGTTTCGGAGTCAATAGCTGCGGCTTTCGAGAAATATGGATTATTAGAATTTATGGTGCGTCTTGTGTGTCTTTCCCAACACTCATATCCTTTTATCATTTTTCGTTCTGTTGTTATTCTGCCTGCTGCAATTTCTATTTTCCCCAGGTTTTAGCACCTGGGATACTTGGTGTTTGTGCTAAATCAATACCCCTTGTCCTCATTGCTTTAATATATACAACCATTTGCGTGATGCATGAATTGCCAGGGCTTTTTCCCGGCTGCCTGCAATTGCCACTTACTTCTCTCGCTCGAGCATGGCATTGCCCCTTTTTGTCGGTGGATCTCTCATGATCGCTGCAGTAAATATGAGCTATCTGCTGCTAAATGTAACTTTCTTTCGAAAGCCTGACACCTTGGACTGGGGATTTGTGACTCCGGGTAGAGCATGCATCAAAATGATGGCATTATTTAAATGCTTCATAGGCCATCATGAACAAAGGCACTGACAGAAGAGATTCCACTCCTTGGCTTTCTGTTTATTTTAGCACCCAGCTTGAAATTTGGTGTAGGATTTTAGACTAACGTTCAAGGTTGTTTCACGCATTTATTTTCTCCTGGGGGCAGAGTCTTTGCATCCGTCCCTCCATATCTGCTACCACTGCTCTTGGTTTTGAGGGAGACAACAGCAGCCAGCACTTGGAGACTTGGGCTGCATCGAGACTGCAGTGTGACACCACTTTAACTGCCAGGGCTCAATGCTATGGAATTCTGGGATTTTGGGGTGAACAGCCTGCTTTACCCCATGACATAAATATGATGGCAGAAACTTGCACTCCACCCATGGGTTTTTGAATGTTGAACAGCTACAAATACATAACCTAGACTTATGCATCCGTAACTGCTTGGTCTTCATGTTTATATCCATGGCACTATTGTCCCGATTGCAAATACTCCTACAATCTTAACAGCCAGCAGCTGCACTGAACAATGGAGGTCGGATCTACTGGTGATCAGGATACAACAAGATGACTTTTCCAGCCCCCATCATGCAAGTGTGCAAGGCTGTGTGGAACAGAATTATGACCCCTATTGCAATGCTTTGTAACACTGCAGACTGCTGGTGGGAGAAGGCTAAAGACATCATCCTGATACACCCCCATTGCAGGGTGGCCAGACATCCTCCTTTTCCAGGACTTCAGTCTTCTATTCAGGAGGAATCC
Source organism: Urosaurus nigricauda (assembly GCA_034509955.1). Lineage (NCBI taxonomy): Eukaryota > Metazoa > Chordata > Lepidosauria > Squamata > Phrynosomatidae > Urosaurus > Urosaurus nigricauda. The sequence goes on along the minus strand of JAOEGL010000012.1, from coordinate 4,425,451 downwards.
TAAAACTTTCTCCATTTTGAGTGTGACCGTGAAGCATGAAGTTATATTTATATATGTGTTTTTAGCTTTTATTTTGTGATGGTCTACACATTTTGTGGTGCCTTGTCCTCCTTTGCGGTTAGGACATCTGCTCATCCTGCTCCATTGCCAGCAGAATAGACCTCCTTGGATTGGTGCAACTGTCAGATGTTAAAGTAGCTTTAGGGGAGCTGGGTCAGAGGATGATCTGCTGTTATGCATTCCTATCTTTTGCCTCTTTGCTCTGGTCCAAAACACACTGCAGAAATAATCCAGTGTGAGCCTGCTTTAACTGCTCTGACTCAGTGCTAGGAAATCCTGGGAATTGTCATTTATTGTGACACCAGAAGTCTCTGACAGAGAGGGCTGAATGTCACACAAAATTACAGTTCCCAGGATTCTCTAGCATTGAGCCAGGGCAGTTAAAGCAGTCTCAGACTGGATTATTTCTGCACTGTGTTTTGGACCTATCCCTCCAGAAGGCTTCCTCGGATACCTTTGCTCCCCTGAGATGAAAAGATATGGGCATCCTTTTCTTCCAAGAGGCATTTAATTTTGTGTTTGCTTTGCAAAGTGGCCGGCTGCTATGAGTAAGACAAGCGAATGGCGGTTGTAAAATGATACATGATTAACATCACCGGCTTCAGACTACCGTGACTGTTTTTTTCCCCTACTCTCCTCTGAAATCTCATCCCAGATGCAATGGCTTTTGTGTTCTCTTTCTAGGCGAGCTTGTTGCACCTGCAGCGAGCCATCCTCATTCCTTTCTGCTGGAAGAGATAACATTGATTGCCATTGACTTTGCTTTTAATGATCCTATATTTATTCGTTTGTTTATTTCTTTAACTTGGTTTGAAACAGGGGTCTAGTTACAGCAGGGAGCAGTGTGGAGGGCATTGTACATCCAAAGAACAATGCTTATTGTTGCTGTTGTGTGCCTTCAAGTCATTTCCGACTTATGGCAACCTTAAGGTGAACCTATCATCCAGTCCCTCCTATTAAGCACCCCTGTATACCCTGTGTTTTATTTTGGGGTCATCATAATTTTTATGGCTCATATCAGGAGATAGTATTTTTTTTTTTGAGAGATCAATGACCATTCAGGAACATTAGGTCAGGTTCCCAGGAAAAAAGGATCATTTTCCCTGAGGCAGATGTACATTCAGGTAAACAAAACCATAAAATCTAAAGTGCTCCTTCCTTTCCCCAAGTAATAATAAATAATAAATAAATAAATAGTAAAACTTTTATTTGTATCCTGCTCTTCCATAGCAAGACAATCAGAGCGGCTCATACTAAAATGTGCATATACAATATAATACATAAAATTACAATATCCCCTCCGTAAAAAAAGAAACAAATATATCACAATTAAAAGAGTTTTAAAATCAATTTATAATAAACATCACATAGGCAGGGTGGCAGTAAATACATGGTGTGACGGGGTAATCGATCTGGGAATTTATTCGGTAAAGGCCTGCCGGAAGACATCTGTCTTGAAGCTATCTAAATGGGTAATTTGATGGATCTCATCCGGCAGGCCGTTCCATAGCCTGGGAGCAGTTGCAGAAAAGGATCTCTGAGAGGTTGCAGTTAATCTGGTCTTTAATGGCTGCAATAAATTCCTCCCAGAGGACCAAAGTGTGCAGAGTGGATTCTATGGAAGTAGGCAATCCCTTAAATACGTTGGACCCAAGCCATGTAGGGCTTTAAAGGTAATAACCAACACCTTGTACTGCACCCGGAAACTAATAGGCAGCCAGTGGAGTGACTTTAGGGTCAGTGTTATCCGGTCACTTCTAGATTTTCCAGTGACTAACCTGGCTGCCAATCTTCATTTCCTCTTGATACCTGAGACAAAGGATCTCTTTGCACCTAAAGCAGTAAGCCAATCTTTCTCTGCCTAACCCTTCTTGTGTTCCCAAACGTCTCCATCCATCATTTCAGGGATATCTAACCCAATCACTGTTTTGTTACACTAAAGTTAAAACCATCTGGAATCCCGTTGTCCAAAATCCCATTGTTGATTCCTGGAACAAGTGATTCAGTCTTTGTTACCTGGCCAGATAGCCCATTACCTAGGGATAGTTTTAAGGTATAAATATGGTTTCATAACCTAACCTCTATGTACACATTCTTGCCATTGAACCTTCTAGTTTAAATCCAGCAATATCCGGAGGACTGTGTGATTCTTACCCTGGTTTAGAATAATTTAATTTAGCGTTTCTCAATGTAAATGAGCTCTTGAGCTAAACCACAAACTGGTTTTATTCTCAGGCAGCATGTCAGGGGATAATGATCATTGTAGTCCAACAGATCTAAGGGGTGCTTAAATAGGAGAAAGCAGATGTCAAGTGAAAGCAACATCATTTAGGTATATGAGTGCTTGGTTTCCATTTGGGACGTCGGAGTAGTGATCATTTAAATGAAGAGCAATTTTCAAGAATGGCACAGGGAGAGCAAGGCGAGCGAGGAAGAGATGTTCAGCATCTCATTGAAAAACACAGAAAGGAATCTTTCATTCCCCAAAGGGAAGAAGCTTTGAAAACAGCCTCAAAAATTAATCCTAAAAGAGTGCTGATTTTCCTCACTTCATGAGTCTGGGTCACTGTGCCTTTATCTTTTTTCCTCCTGTTTCATTTTATCTGTGAGGATGTTGTTATTCATGCCTCCTGAGCTTTTCCACTCAGTAAAGAAAGAAAGAGAAGGAAAAAAAGTAGGTAGGTAGGTAGGTAGGTACGAGCTAGTTAAAAAATGGTCACTGGAGCAATTTAAAGGTTTACACATAAACGGGATTTGGATCTGGAAAAGATCTGTGTTCTAAAAAATTGCTAGAGTGACCTCTCTTAGAGAAGTAAGCTTCTCCAAGGTTTAGGAATGGAGATACCTGCTGGGCATATTTGCTGCTAGAAAGCACATATTAGAAGTTGCTGTGTGCTAAAGCCAAATCACCTTCAACTAATGAGTTACAAGCATCCCATCAAGAAGACATGAGTAAAATCTGCAGGGGAAATTGCATGCTGCTGTTCTTTTTCTCTCTTTCTAAGCCCAGGCAATGTCGTTCACCTACTGCCATCAGTTCTGCCACTTCAGGAATATTGTTAAAGTCCAGATCTCTTCTTACCAACATTTTCACGAATATCTTCCCCCCTGAATACCACAGTGCATTGTGGGTTCTGTAGTCCGAAGGCAGCATTTGGCAGTTCGGAAAACAGATCATGCAACCGTGGATTACTGTTGTGATGGAAAGTGTGGAAAGAACCAAATGGGTATGCTTCCATTCTTAAACTAGTATGATTGTGGCAGGACAGTAGGCTGGTGCGATAAAGTCCTGAGTCAGAAGTAGGGCCTCTGTCAATTCTCCCTTACCTTGGAGTTTACTTACAGTTTACCTTGGAGTTGTCTCCTGCTTCCTGATCAACAAAAGAGAAGGCTCTTGTTACTTGGTGCTCAGTCTGTGTGAACTGGGAGACTGTCATGTATTCTCAGAACTACTACGCAATACAAAGGGATCGTGAATACGAACCAGCCATGAATGCCCAATTGTAGATTGCAAAGGGGTCTTCTTGAAGCACCTTTGACATGAACCGAGAAGGTGTGCAGACTGCCCGTAAGGGCGGTCTGCAGCTACCTTCATCTGGGCCGATTGGGACCATGGCAACCCCATGCCACAGCCCCAATCTGGCCTTTCCAGGTTGCAAAAAGGAACCACAACAAGTGGCTCCTTTTTGCACCCTGGAAAGGGTGTGATAGCCATGATACCATGGTTTTAAGGTGCTCCTTTCGCACTGTGTAATGCAAACACAGCACCAAAGGGGCACTGTGATGCTGTGCACCATGTGGAGCAGCTCACAGCATCATGCCACCATGGGAGCGGAGTTGTGGCATGTGTTGTATGGACACCATGCCCCAACTCCAACCCCAGGCCGACCTTAATGACTGGTCTGTACAGTTCCTGAGAGAAGTTGATAGTATGTGCTTTTGTAGATTTGAACCTACTTACTCAGTTGGAAAGAACAGGGACCGACCTATATAACAGTTTCAATGTGAGAATGACCATAGGAATGCAAAATTTCGTGGGTTTGGAGAGGAGGTGATAAGTTCAGTTTTTATGATAGTCGTTGGGGGGACAAAGGCAGGAGGAAGGATGTTGCCTTATGCCAAAGTTAGTAGATAAATATATACATGAGTATTTGGGATGTAGGGTGGGAACCCAAAAGAAGATGTGATGAACTGGCCAAGAGAGCTCTTATGAGGATTGGGGATTACAAAATGTTATAATGTGTGTGGTGTGCCAGGAAGCCATTGTTACTCTAGGTTGTGCATCTGTAACTGTCTTAGTGAAATCCAGCCAATAACTCCATGGAGGCACTCAAGCCTACTCAGCTCTCTGCGCGTGTGCCTAGAAACCCAAATTTGAGAATATAAAGATTATTTACATTCCCGGGCCAAGCTGCCAAGCCATTTTTGAAAGCTCGCTAATGGCACTTCTCCCTCTCCTGCTTACTGATAGAGCGCCATAAACAAGCTCGACACATTTATAATAACCTTTCGTCCTCTCTTCCCCCCACTTCTCCTTGTGTTTTCCCCCCTCTTCTTTTTCTCCAACCACCCGCCCCCCCATCGCCACATACTTTACCACTGGGTATTTCTTTTATTGTTCTGCCATTATCTGGGAATATCGTTTTTGATGGGAGGACATAACTTGCCGAATATCTTTTTCATTTGTATTTTCCCCATCTTGATGGCAGTTGCTACAAATGCCAGGCAGTGAATGTTGGGTTTTGAAAACTTTTTCATCCTTTGCCTTCTGGGTCAAGAAACAGCCATTCTTTCTTGCTTTGGAAAGGTCATCCGAAGCCATGTAAGGATGATTTTTGATGCTTTCTTCCTCACCCACTATGCCTTTCCCCTTCTAACATATCTTGATGTGATTCAGAAATTCAACTTGAGGGAATCGTATTGTCAAAGGGAAGTGTGCCACCACCAGAGTGAGGTTTTGCTATTGCAGTGGCAGCAATGCCAACTCTTAATGTTCCAGTCTCCATTTTATCCCTCTTTCTTAGTTCATAGCATCATAGGCCTTGTCTGCATGGGCCAAACTGCTGTTCCCCTACAATCTGGCAGCATCCTCTTCAGACAATGTATGGCACAAACCTTCGTTCTGGTGCAAATAGTCCAGATGATACCTGTCACGTTCAGCACCTGAACTGGTGTTGTTAGTATTGTTGTGTGCCTTCAAGTTGTTCCTGACTTGTGGTGACCTTAGGGTGACCCTATCATGGGATTTTCATGGCAGGGTTTGTTCAGAGGAGGTTTGCCATTGCCTTCCCCTGAGGCTGAGAGTGTGTGACTTGCCCAAGGTCACCCAGTGGGTTTCATGGCCAAGCTGCAAACTGACTCTTGTTCTCCATTGTAGTCCAACACCCTTAAACCACATTTTAGAAATTTACCTATTACAGATCTTCTAGGAAGATATGGAGCCCTCCATTTCTGTATCGGGGCAGCTGTCTACGTGAGAGTTCCAGCTTTAAACTGGGACAGATTGGGAAGGCTTCAGCCTTAGGACCTGAGGTTCCCCATGCTTGTCCTAAACAATACCCGACCTTGCAGATATATTTGAAACCAGAGTCTCCAGTCCCAGGTTAGTTTGGCTGCCATTTCTGCTGATAAATCTGGCACAGAGCATCTTCTGAAAAACACTACAGAAAGCCCATCACATGAGCCATTTCTCCATGATATTAATATTCATTTTACTCTAATGCAGGATGAATGCATTTAAATGTTTGGCCAGAGCCCATTAGTCATTTTAATGACACATGCACAGTCTGCATTGGGGTGATCTATTGTGTGTTTTAATATATTAGAAAATACCACCCTGTATTTCATTTGGACACGCTCTCCGGCATCAGAAAGGTAGCTGTTACCACTGGACAAAAGGGCTAGCTCAGGAGCTGGGTGGAGGGAGAAGAGAAATAAATTAAAATGTATTAATCAAGGGTGAATGTCATTTTGCAAATAAATTGCCAGGAAGTGCTGTGGTGGCCCACAGTTTGCCATCCTCTGTTGTTCAGTTTATTTTAAAAAAGAAAAATGTTGGTCAGCCTAAAGCACTCTAATCTCTTCTGCAGTGAAACCTGGCTCTTTGCAGGGGTCAGAGAAGAGCGCATAACAGCCATGTAGAAATGGGGAATTTGTTAATTTCTCATTCATTTATTTAATATATTTTAATGCTCCCATAACAGTTCATGTACGATAATTGAAAAGAGAAGAGAAAGAGTGTGCCTGCCTGTAGGCTCACAATCCAAAAGGCACAGCACAAAAATATTCTATATGGACCCCATATAGAATACCCTGGCTTCCCATCATTCTGCTGTTATTTTTATCATTGTATTGTTTATTGGGATTTTTAAGCTATTGTGTCAGAAGGAGGGATAATGGGTTTATTCTGTTTTTTATCTTATTTTTTACTATGCATTTTTATTCACTTTGTAAGTTTCCTCCATTCAACTAGAGAGGCGATGTAAAACAACAACAACAACAACAACAACAACAGAAAAATGGATGAAGAGAGAAGAGGAAAAACAGCAGCTCCAGAATCAGTTTTCAAATGATATAGTATTTCTTATTATGTTTGGCTACAATGGAATATGGATGCATGGTATTTGGCAGTGATGTATTCAAGTCTCCGCTTCCATGTCTCCCCTTGAGTCTCAAGTTCCTGCAAGATGCTTTCAAGTCAAATCTCAAGATGAGTCTAAAGTCTGGAAGCCAACTTTAACAGAAAAAAGAAGGTGATGGTGGAGTGTGTGGGGTGGAGTTTCAAAAACTGCAAAATCAAGGACATGTGCAGAGTTGGGTAAAAAAGTATTGGTGGAGAACAGCAAATGTATTAGGCAATGGGCTTGAGTCAAAAAGATCCTTCTAAAGTTTTGGAGAAGCTTTAGAGGGATCTTTCAATGTCCAGATGAAGTTGAACATGTTTGCTGTTTTTGGATGAAGTTAGGCCATCTAGTCAGTCACTCAAAATATAAAAGTCTTGAGTCAAGTCAAGTTGGTGCATCATTTATTGCTGAGTCGAGTCATTGAAGCGACTTGAGTCTGACCTGAGTCCGAGTCTATTGGCATGACTCTACATTACTGGTGTTTGGCACTGGGATGTTATCTTTGATATCTACAACAACAAAAACAAGAGCTGGCCCCAGTACAACTGAAACAAGTGTAGGCTTTCTATACAAGATTAGAGATCCTACACAGATTCCTGAATCACCCGGAGTGATCTGAGTGGCACAATCAAAGCATCATTCTGCATGCAGAGATTTTCCTTAAGCAACCCTGATGTAGGATTTCAGCCAATATCTCCTTAATTCATTAGGACTAGAAAAATTTAGTTTGTTAAAAACACAAGCTCAGATTCTTTATCGTGCCCAGCGTACCCATTTCTGCATTTGTGTGGTGTGATCATGAAATCCAGCATGAGCTGTAACCCAGCTAACCTTCTGCCTCTGCTCCTTTCATCTCACAACAGTAAGGGGCTGCAATATCAAACGAATGACGCCACAGCTTAGCAACAGCTTCCTTCTTTTTCTTTGCCTGGAGAAGAGTCCTGTGAGACCATTAAGCTTGCATCCTGCATTTTAAATGTCTGCTTGATCTGTTAAACCTCTTCCTTCTTCTTTCCCTCTGGTTTCACATTCTTTCGTTGCTGCTCCCATTTAGTATTAGTGGTTCCTCCCTCGAATTCAGGATCACTGATGTTTTCATCGTTTTAGTCAGAATGGATCAGTTGGTAAGAAGGAAAGCAAGCAAGCAACAAAGAGATACAAGAAAGGGCTGAAGATTGCCATAAAAAGATTAACAATGCCCAAGGAGAGATGACAGTCCTTGTGGGGCTCAACACAAAGAGGAAACCTTGTTTTCCTGGGTACCCACTTTTGTAAATTTACCCATCTTGATGCCTTCCTTCTGTGAAATATTCTACTGGGGCTTCTGAGAGAAAAGCAAGAAAACAAAGGGAAGGAGAAGAGGAATGGCATTATGGGAATTCTCTCAGCAGACAAATTTTCATTCTCATCCAGGCTACATCTCTGCAGTTTGTGCTAAATCACCAGGGGATGAAATGACTTACTTAACAGTCAGGTCTGAACGGCTCGAAGGTCAAACTTTTATGTGCAGCTGTAGCTTCTGGTACCTGAAGACCAGTTTGTGGCATCTGTCTGGGAGGCATCCCAGTTTGTGTGTCCTTTTTGGCGACTCTTGGAAACCTTCCCATTCACTCCGGGCATTTTTCCTCACCCTCTCTCTGTCACTACAGTCTATTTCATTTCAAAGTGTTTCCATGTCTCCCGATGTACTGAATTTATGCTGCTTTTCTAGTCCTTGTCCTTGCTAAAAGCACCATCCCAGGTATCCAAGGGACACTGCCTGTGTTCTGGTTGCCACTGGTGATAAATCAGAATCCAGCTATGAAATGTTTTATTTAATGAAATATTTTATTCGCTGAGATGCATATCACTGCATATGGGATTATGCATGGATGGTGATTAAAGTGAAAATTTGGTACGATGTGAATTTTAAAAGAAAATGTCAAAAGAATATATATATATATATATATATATACACATATATACACATATATACATACCTCAAGGCGTCAAATTTGTCCACCCACTGAGCCTCATCCCACTCACACCTTCTCTTCCACTGAGCTCCAGGGTTTTCAAAAGACACAGGAAAATGTCCCAGCCCATTTCTACCTAAAGACAGATATTTGGGAAGCAATGGTGTCATCTCACCTTTAGGGTGTCACTTGGTGAGGTCTGGACTCCTTGCACACCCCAGGTAATGCCATTGCACTATGATCCACCTGATGTAAGATCTCACCTAATGTTTTATAGCAAGGGTGGGCAACTGTAGCCTTCTGGGTGTTTTTGGACTGCACCTTCCATAATCCTCTCCCATTGGCACCCATTAGGGATGCTGGGATTTGCAGTCTAACAAGCTATTGCAGTCCAGTTACCCAGCAATCAGAAAACAAAGACCCATTGGGCATATATGTGGATGCTCTTTTCTTGAGAACATAGTAACAAAACTCAACTGATAGTAAGTACTCCGAAGTAGCACAGGACACCATCTGGCTCTTGTGAGGGTGCCCTACTTTCCAATCTTGAGCAGTTTTTTTTCTATATTGCAAGGTACTTCTCCACTAAATAGTCCTTTGCTGGATGATTCATTTTTAAAAATTACTATTGTGTGTGCACTGTTTTACGCAGTCCCTTCAATAGCCACAATTCTTATAAACCAAAAGCAATTTCTTTCTCTCTGCTCTTTGCATGTGCCCTAATCCTTTCAAAACAAAACTTAATAGAATTATGATAGGATTATATGGTATTTGCCTTCCCAGCATATGATCAACCCTCTTAAGACACAGGTGAAATTTGATAGGCAAAATTTGTGCTGAACTTTTGGCAACCCTCTGCGTTCGTCTTTCATGGTCTGCTGTCATCTTTCTTTTATTATTTGTGGCTCTTGTCTCCATGGTTTTCAAAAATCTCTCTCTCTCTCTCTCTCTCTCTCTCTCTCTCTCTGCCTCCCTTTCAGCTTTGCTTGTAAACTTTTCTCACCTATAGGGTTGCCAGGTGAAATGAGGGATGGTATTTCTGATTCTTTAATGTTGTTGTACAGTTGTTTGACAGTTGGACTAGGACTCTAGAAGACCAGGGTTTGAATTCCCATCTGCCTGCAAAGCCCACCATTGCTTGATCTCAAACAGGTTACGCTCTCTCAGCCTAAGAGGATGGCAATTGCAAGCCTTCCCTGAAGAAAGCCTTAGGATAGGGTCACCATAAATCGCAGTTGAATTGAAGGTACATAACAACATCAAAAGAGGGGATTTCAGCAGCTTGTGATAAGCATCACTTGCTGATTTCCCTCTTCTGTACAGGCATTGAAAGGACATGACGCTTGTCCTTTATTTCTACTCAGCCTTATCTCCTTTTCCTTATTTTTATTTCTGCAAAGAATAGATGATGCTCCATCCCTTCCTCCTCCTCCTTGCAATCCAGTCTACATCTCACTGCAAGGTCTATTTTGTTTATACTTTGTGGCTGGTCTCGCTTTGCTTCTTTCAGCCCCACTTGGGAAGCATGGGGTGACCTTACTGGAGATTATTGGAGGTGTTAGGGTTGCCAGATTGGAGGTAGGACAGAGCTCCTGCAACTGTCACTCTTAGCGGATCTTGGAGAAGGTAGAGGCACTGTAAAGCTTTAGCAAGTACCTGTCCTCCTTCACTTCCCAAAGCCCAACTTTCAGCTAAAGGTATTGCCTCACTGGTGGAATTGGAGAGATAGGATGTGTTTAGGAGATCCCAGTTCTATTTGTGGGCAATTGATATTCTTCCACTGGAGGTTTTCCTGTGGCACTTGTCCCTGCCTGCACTGGCAAGGCAATAACTGTATTAAGAGGAAATAGATGTGGATGAAAATTGGGATATAGAAAATAGAGGAAGGCAGGTACTTTCTCTGGAGCCCCAAAGAGATGGGTAGCAGGAGCAGGTGGTGATGGCAGAAACATGACGCCGTTGATAGTCCTTCTCTTTGGGGGTCTCCAAAGCCCCAAAGAGAAGGTAGTAACAGCTGGCGGCCATGGCAGAAACATGGCAGGAACGTTTATTCCTGACGTTTCACCAGCAACTGTGATTGGAATTCAATCCAATGCATTCTCTGAAGATACCAGCCAAAGATGCTGGCGAAACGTCAGGAATAAACTCTTTCTGGAACATGGCCACATAGCCCAAAAAACCCACAAAACACTAAATATAGAAACAAGCCAGAAGTTTGCTTTCCTTCCTATCTCAGTGTATTTCCCCATGAGAATTAGCTTTCTCAACTAAAACAGAAAGCTGGCTTGGTGTAACTGTATTCTAGGAAAAAGAAGCTATCCAATCACTCTGGTGTTTCTGAATGGGCTGAATCCATGCACACGCAGCTGGCAAACCAGCCTTTACCAGCAGAAGCAAACTGCAGGACTCCCAATCTGTCAGAGATTTTCTTTCTTCCTGTCCTCCTGCTCAGAAACCACCAGATCTTTATCTCTGTGAACGAGTGAAAGAAATATAGCAATAAGAGGATTAAGGCAAGTTATCATCACGATTATGATTGCCATCTTCATTATCACAGTTTTACAGTCTACTGGGTGTTACTGATTTTGCTTTTTGGATCATTAGCGAGTCTGATCCCATGCAAGAATTTAGGAAACATTGAGGCATCCTCTATGTAGTGTCACCTTTTGGAACTGTGCTGCTTTGATCCTATCTATGGCAATTTTATTCAGATATTTTGTCTGTTTAGGATTGCTCCCAGAGCATGTACTGTTGACACTATTGACACTATCTTTTCATGGTGGTGGGGATTGTGTATTTCCATGAGATAAGAGGCTGTGGCCCCGGTCCGCATGGGCCAAATAAAATGCCATCCCCCTATCTTCTTGGCAGGGAGATCAGACCATGCAGTGCCCAATCTCTGGTTCTGGTTCAAATAGGTCAGTCAGTACCTGGACCTGAACCTGTGCTGATGCCAAGCATATTTGAAACTATATCCAAACTACAAATCCTTCTGATCTGTACAATGCAGCCATGGCAAATAAAGTGGTGATAAACAGTACTATTTCTACAGTGGTGATGCACCCATAGTCCAATAAATACACAAAGGGCAAAGGAATGAAGTCTTTGAATAGAATGAAGAGGTAGAGTTGCCAGGCTAGCTTAGGTACCCCAACCTCTGACCGCCTTTAGTTGCTGGTCCTGCCTATCTATCAGTTTCATGCCAGTGATCAACTGCCTTCCCCGCACTTTGTCTGAAGCTTGTGCAAAACATGTTGGCTTCTGGGAAATACAAATACACTACTTCATGAAACAGTGGTATTCTCTGGCTTTGCCTTCCATCCTATCTGCAAAGCATGCCGTCTGATAAATCTGGAGTACTCAATATGGTAAAAACCCATTAAATATGATGCAAAAACCAAATAATAACATTGCAAAATTTTTCTTTCCTTATTCATATTTAGAGGGGGAGGGGGGAGAAAAGAAAAAAAAAGAATGGGAAAATGGGGTATGAAGAGAAACTAGCAGGACCTTTGAGACACATTGATTTAGTTTAGCACAAACTTTTGTGGGTTTCAGCTTGCTTTTTCACCCACACTGATAAAATACGGCATTAAGCCATGAGTATTTAAAAAACAATTACATAGTTGTGGAGGTGGGATGAAAGTGTGACAGGATGCTAAATAAATAAATAAATAAATAAATATGTAAACTGTGGGCCAGGTAATAAAACTTCAAAGATCTGTGTAAGCTGAGAAAAGGTCTGTCAAGAGGTTTGACAGTGTGAAAACCTTGCGTCTATTAGTTCTGAGATGTGAAAGCAATAAATTATGCTTACTGTCAGTCCGTTCTCTGTTGGGTAAGCATAATTTTCTGGGGTGAGTTCTATTGTTGCACACATAGCTGTGATGCAAACACATAAATGTGGTGTCTTTACTTGTTCCTCTGCTAATGTGAAAACCTAAACATGAATCAACAGTGTGATGCAGCATCCAATAAAACCAATGCAGTTCTGGACTGTATCAATGGGAGTATAGTGTCAAGATCTAGGGAAGTAGTAGTCCCACTCTATTCTTTACAATAAACATTTATTTTTGTAAGTTTTAAAAAGCAATGTTATTTGTGTGACACCTTGGATCCCTTTCTCAGAGAAAGGCCGCATATAAATTAAATAAATAAATAAATAAATAAATAAAATTCTACACTAGACAAAATCCTTAAGTGCAAAGATACAAAAACTGAACACTAATGTTAGGATTGCCCAGGCTATTGCATTTTCCATCACCATGTATAGATGTGAGAGCTGGACAGTGGAGAAAGTGGATAGTAAGAAGATCAACCCATTTGAGATGTGATGCTGGAGAAGAGTGCTGAGGATACCATGGATAGCTAAAAAGACAAAAAAATAGGTGCTGGAACAGATCAAGCTTGAACTCTCCCTGGAAGCCAGCATGACTAAATTGAGATTGTTGTACTTTGGCCACATCATGAAAAGGACAATTATGCTAGGAAAGGTAGAAGGTGGTAGAAAGAGAAGGAGGCAATATGTCAGATGTATGGACTCCATCAAGAAGGTCATGGGTATGAATTTACAGGACCAAAGGAGAGCAGAGGAAGCCAAGATGACCAAACTGAGGCTGACATACTTTGGCCACATCACGAGAAGGCATGAACCATTGGAAAAGACAATAATGCTAAGAAAGGCAGTAGAACAAGAGGAAGACCACACACCAGATGGATGGACTTTATGAAGGAGGTCATGGGTATGAATTTCCAGGACCTGAGCAGAGCAGTTGAGGACAGGTGAACTTGGAGATGTTGGTATGCCTTATATGTGCCGTTCTTTTCTCTCCAATCCAATCATTCACCTTTTCCTCCTTGTTGCTTAATTTCTAACCTTAACAAATAGAGCTGTGCATACAAACCGTGTTGACTTTTAATGTTCCCCAATTCTCTCAAATGGATAAATGCGCGAGAATTTTGCTTGGGAAAAGGGAGAGACGGGGGCACGGGAGGCGAGTCATGCGGAACCTCGCGGCCGCTTCCCCAGCAACAGAGATATCAATAAGCAAGAAAAATAGGCTAACAAGTTGGAAATGTCACCGGCGATCTTGTGCCATTAACACAACACGGAGCTGAAATATCACATAATTAGTTTTTTGCTTGTTGTTCTGAATTGGGGTGGAGGATGGGAGAAGGAGGAGGAGGAAGAGGGGGAGCTATTGGGAGGGTTTGGGAAAGAGGAAGATGGGCCATAAAGGAATGAAGCTGTACACTTTCAAATGTTTGGTTTCCGTCGTTTTCTTTTTAAAGGCTAATGCAATAAGGCACTATCTCTTTCCCCTTGCCCACGTCGGAGGCAGTGATTTTATCTGGCAGTGCTGGATAAAAGAAATGAGAACTTGAAACAGCGAGATAAAATGATGATTGATCTCTTCAAGACCACTTGGCCTACCATCTGCTACAGGAAGGGTTGGGAAAATGCATATTGCAGCTCCTTGACCTATGTGTGGCCTCCAGGAACATCCATACCCCACCACTTTTTAAAAAATCCAAAATATTCTTAAATAGGGGAGAGTGGGAGACAATAAAATATCCCGAATCTGGGATATTTTAAAATCAGGAGATGCGTGTCACCCAACAGGGAGAAGATGACTTCTGGGTCACATCCTTTTGAGAAAAAAGACATCTAATGGCCCTAAAATGACCCACAGAGAGACAAGATATGGCAAAAATTTCCCCCACTAAGGTCATTGGGGAAAAAAAACTATTTTTTTGGCAGTGAGGTAGGGTATATGTGTATCCCTCTAAGATCTCTTGGAGACCAATAGGGTCCCATATGTCCCAACAGTTGGCTACTTCTCTGCTACAGTATCTGGATGTCTTCAGAAGGTAGCCTTTCTACTATCATCCCATTGTATGTATCCACATCACAGTCACTCAAATACACCCAAAACTAACCTGGTTTTGGGTGTATTTCATTGATTGTGTTGGGGATACAATGGGATGATACCTTCTCCATGCCAGTGAGGGCTGCAAAGAGAGTTTATGCCATCTCTTCCGCACAGACAGGAAAGTGAAGTCAAATGTTGGAAGTGGACAAACGTGAAAACACACCTGTAAATGACTATGCCATTAGAAGGCCGTAGAGATAGACAAAATCAAGGTTTCCTGCACTATACAGTACATCCTTTTGTCCTCTGGTCCTGCACTATACAGTCCATTCTTTTGTCCTTCCTTGGGTGCATCCACACTTTAAAAACTATGCAGTTTGACACCACTTTAAGTGCTGTGGCTCCATTCTATGAAATCCTGGGATTTGTCATTTTACAAGGTATTTCACTTTCTCTGTCCAATAGTGCTGGTGCCTCACCAAACTACAGGTCCCCAGATTCTGTAGGCTGGAGCCGTGACAGTTAAAGCGGTGTCAACTGCATTATTTCTACAATGTAGACGCACCCTATGTAGTGTTAAGTGAATACGGAGCAGGTACAGAGCAGCAACTCTACGTTACGAATCCATAACTGAAATGCAGAATTTCAGCTGATGTAATTAATAATGATCATAGTTCCCCCCCCAAAAGTGCTTCATTATAAACTAGTTAAAGTGCTGCTTTTTCCAGTCAAAAGGCAGGAGGAAGAAAGAGATTGTTTGCCAAGTGAGAAACCAGCAGTGTGTCTTGGCTGCTGGGAAAGGAGATTTCTCCCAACAGTTGGAACAGAAATCTGTTTTCTTATCTCAACAGGGTCCATGTGGTCTTGCGTGTGGCCTGGTGCCGACTGGCATTCTGTCCTCGATCATTTGGCCCAGAGGTAAAGGAGGAATCCTGTAGTGTCAAGAGGGACCAAAGAAATGGCCAGCAATGCTTTTGAAGTAATTACGGAGAGAGGTTATGATCCCATCTCATTAGCAGAGTTTAAGGCTCTTTGTCCGTGGGAATATATATATATAATTACACCCCTGCAGACCTTTGAGCCTCTTTGCAGGTAATTTTGAAAAGGAAAAGAAATTGTTGAGTTGTAAATCTAAAAGAAATGAAATTGAGGAAGTCAGAATCTTTGCTGGCTATTATTCTGCATGGTCCCAAAGAGATGTCACTCCACGTTTTGCCTGGTTCCAGAGCTTATACTTTGTTGGTGGGACATAACCTAGGATACTAAATGCAGGAATGGGAAAATATATATTCAAAAATATACAAATTTGGTTTTAAAACACCCATGTTTTTTGAATGTCGAGAAACCCTAATGAGAAGAATCATGGACTGACAAGAATCATGTCTGGGACGTCTGTGCAAAATTAGCATCTGATTGCTTTGTGCAGAAAGCAATATTTCTGTGCTGAAATATTATTTTCTTTGCAGAAAATGCTGTCCCCTATATAGAGAATGTTGTAATGGGGGATTTGGTCTGCACACAATTCATGCTTGGTTAAATGTCATTAAATGGAAAGTAGTCTCCACTCTCTAACTGTGCTTTTAAAGATCAAAATTCAGGCAGAGGATCAGGTCTTGGGTTGAACTTGGAAGGAAGTTTTTAAAGGCGCTGAATGTATTTTGGGGATAGGCTTCAAGCATATTGGGCAGCTCCTTTATAAACTGGAATAAAACCCAGCTGAATTTATTGATGCACAGAGATGGGACCTACTGGTCCCCAAAATCTCTCCCATCTCTCTTGTTATCACTTCAACAACTACAACAGAACACAAGGCAGCAGCATGATGCACAGTCTGAGCTGATATGTGAACCATGCCATATTCCTCATCTATCTTTTATTGAGGCTACATCTTTTTATTCAGGTCACATCCCCATTAATCAATTTTGTATTCTCCCAGAATAAGACCTAGTAACTGAAGTAAGTAATTGAAAAGTTACAGTTATAATGATCACCATATCTGGAAGACCAGTATCTGTGGTTTCACTTACTCACATCGACCAAAAATCTCCAAAATAGGCTTCCAAAAAGCAAACCTTGATTCTGCCCCTTTACAAAAGGGGCACCATTGTTGTTGTTCTGTGCCCTCAAGTATATTTCTGACGTATGGCGACCCAAAGGCAAACCTAGCGTGGGGTTTTCTTGGCGAGGTTTGTCCAGAGGAGGTTTGCCATTGCATTCACATGAGGCTGAGAGAGTGTGATTTGTTCAAGTTCATCCAGTGTGATTTATGGGGGAATGGGGATACAAAGCGTGGTCTCCAGAGTCATAGTTCAATAGACAAACCATTATGCCACAATGGCTCTCGCCTTTTTCCAACCCAATTTTATTACTCCATCATATATAATGTGACTTGAGCATCCATGGATGTTTGTATCCATAGGGAAGGATGGATCTAAACCCCAGGGCCCACTGTAAATAGCTTAAAAGAATATGTGCAGATATTCAGAGAGCTTTCTAGTGCCAAGTTTATTCATGTAATCGCATTGGAGTTTTACCATACAGTTTAAGGTGGCCAGAGACCTCATTGTAGCACAGTTCCTCGTAACTGTGACCCACAAAGAAGGAATGGAAAGTGTTGACATCCGTTGAGCTCCGTGTACCAGAAGTTGTCTTGTTAGTTCCACATCCCCTATGTGCTCTCTCTGTCTCTCCCTGTCTCCCTCATATCTTGCAAACAACCCTGTCTCATTTAATTGACCGAGATGAATTTTGTTAAAAACCTTGACATTAATAACGTGGAAGTAGTGCTGGGAGGTTAGAAGGAGGAAGGCCTAGACAAGATGTGGCTTATACAAAGTCTTACGGGGCTTTCCATCCCCATTCCCTGACTCCTCTCTAGGCATTTTGGCAGGCTGTTAAGGTCAATTAGTTTAAAATTAACTTCTGATTCACCCACAGCATGCGATGTTTGCTTCATCACTAGTTTATTTAGCATCTTGAAGAGCTCCAAGTCAGGAACAGATTTGGCAATTTAGTAATGGGAAATACAGCAGCCAATCCATCATGGCTTTGTTAACAAAATGGCCTCCGGGACTCTATTGATTTGTCTTTGGAAGCAGGACCTTCTGTAAACTCAGGGTGCATCTAAACTGTAGAAATAATACAGTTTAAGATCACTTTAAGCATTGTAACGCCATTGTATGGAATTCTGTGACTCATAGCTTTACCAAGTCTTTGTCAAAGGTGCTTCACAAAACTATAAACTCCAGCGTCCTGTAGGATGAAGCCATGGCAATTAATGTGGTGTCAAACTGAATTATTTCTACAGTGAGGATGCATGCTACAACACTGTACACCAACAGGGGTGGCTCTCATGTCAGCAGAGAGGTGAATCCAGATTTTAGACTGAATTTTAAAGGACCTGATTGATGGACCAGTTTTTATGCAAATAATTCAAGATACCCGTCATGTTTTTGCAGCAAGAAGGAAGAGAAATTAATCAAACTTCAAGCAGACAGAGTTAGCCAGTGGTAAGGAGCAGGTGATGAGTGACTAATTCGATGTCACGTTTGGGCGATATTGATCAGCAAGGTAAAGATGCAAGTCTGTCACCGGAAAAGGACGTGACTGATGTGAGATCCAGGTTGGTCGAACAAAGCCAACATTGCAAGGAAAGCAACATGAGTGAGTGTTTGTGGCATGCACAAGCACAAGTCAACCTTTTGCCTGAATACGCCTCTTTTTGGTTGAAGTAGATCAATTGTTGAATGGAGGGTAAGTCCAATTTCTTCAGTGACTCTATACTTAAGACTAACAATAGAATTTATAGATTTTTGTGGGTTTTTGGGCTGTGTGGCCACGTTCTAGAAGAGTTTATTCCTGACATTTTGCCAGTATCTGTGGCTGGCATCTTCAGAAAATTTATGCTTGTGTTTCCTGTGTAGCAATGTTGCTTTTGGCACATAAAACAAATTTTCCGTGCAAAACACCTTATTGTTGGCCCTGTTGACATCCTGGACTATCTATCTCTGCATTGGCTATGTTTAATGACTCCTTGTCTTCTCCCTTTTTGAATTTGGATATCTCAAATACTAGCTTTGTGTGACTACACTAGTGAGCCATTGTGGCGTGTTGTTTTGAGTGTTGGATTACAACTCTGGAAACCAAGGTTCGAATCCCAGCTCAGGCATGGAAACCCACGGGGAGACGTTGAGCAAGTCACATTCCTTCAGCCTCAAGGAACGGCAATGGCAAGTTTCCTTTGAGTAAATCCTGCCAAGAAAACCACATGATAAGTTTGTGTGTTTGGGGGAAAAGTCCCTCTAGGCACCTGGAGGATCTCCAGTGGGACTCCATGGTCAGCTTTTGCTGGAAATATAGTGTTCATTGTTAACTATGGTTTCCACTTATCTAAGATAACCCTGAGGACAGAGTCCCGCATGGATATAGGGTTGGACTGTATGATGCTCCTTGCCTTGGGTCCCATTATTGGGAGAAAGGTGGAGTTTAAATGAATAAAACAACAGCAGCAGCAACAACAACATCACCTTGACAGAAACTCCAGAAGATAGCCATATCTGGGCAGGCTGCTTATGCAATTCTTATTAGTAACAGTGGACAAGAGATTGACAGATAACGGAAAAGAACTGAAGGGTGCATCAGAGATGGGTGGTTATTAGGACAATGTGGATACATTGCCAGAAAGACTGACACATCACAGTCGACAGAATAGAAGGGTAACAGTGAACAAGCTATTTATGGAAACTTGGCTTCTCTCTCGCTCTCATGTGAGCAAGAGGTCTTCAGACGTGTGCCCATCAATGGCTCCATGCTTCTTTATTGCGAGGTGTTATCAAAGAGAAAGAGAAAAGGAAACAGCAAGCGCAAAACAGTATTAGCTACATATGCCCGAAGACTGTTGATTCAGCAGATAACACCAATTATTTGTTATTTCTGTTTATCTCTTTTCGGTACACAAGGCATTGTTGTTGTTGTTTTCAAAGAAAGACTTCTATCTGACATCATATCATCAGATCTCAGGGAGGCGTGCAATAAAACCTGTTTAAACAATTTGGTACAATTCTGGTTTGAAAACAATTAGTCAACATGTTTGTTAACCAGACAATTGAAGAGAAGATAAACGGATTCAGAGCATGTAGGAGTTTAGATAAAATGGTTAGATCCCAAAGACTATAATTAAAAAATAAATAAAGCCAAAACAGAGATCTGAATCAGACTTGCATTGTGTAAATCGATATCTGTGTAGTTAAGTAGTGGTTGTGTTACACCACTTTTCTGCTGAATAGCAGCCTTGTGCAATTGAATGTGTATCTGCCAAAGTGCTTACTATTTTCACAATACCAATGAATCAAGGGGTACTGTCAGAACAGGGGTCCAGAATCCCAGACAATCAACCAGTCAGCTTTATGTAGAATAAACAGAACTTTATTGATGCTCCAGGATCAGCAAAACCACACCATTCAGCTTCTTAGCTGAGACTGACCAGTCCCCGCCCAGCACCCCTATATCTTCCAAAGTACCACACCTCCCTCTTTCTCACAAAAGCCCGCGAAAGATCTATTCCAGTTTTTTTTCCCCATAAGTTTCGGTTCCACCTTATCTCCCCCCTTCACAATGCTTCCCACCAGAAACTGCTGCATTCCAAGCTCAGAGCCGAGCAGCCCCAAGGTCAACTGATAAATCCTCCTGGCACCGTTATGCACTCCTCCTCTCTATCTAGCAACTAACTATGTACCATCATCCCCAACTACCTCTACTAACCCATATCTGGAAGAATACTACAAGGATTCTGACAGGTACTAAGGAGCAGTTATGCACTATCCAAGAATACATAAATTCATGTCCAATGGTTATGCTTGTGGAAGTTGGCTTATGTAGAGGTTTTTTGAATTAAAAGATAAAGCCGTGAAACCTACTGAAAGAAAGAAGTTGGCAGCATGAGCTTTCATAGACTCAAGTCTACTTCCTCAGATGCATTTGGATTCATTTGCATCTGAGGAAGTTTGTAAATGCATCTGAGGAAGTAGACAAGTCTACGAAAGCTCATGCTACCAACTTATTTCTTTTAGGTAGTCTCAAAGGTGCTACAAGATCTCTCTACATAAGAGTTTTGTCGAGCCTCTGCAACATAGCTAAGGATTTTAAGCTGGTCTGTGAATGTAATCTATCTATCTATCTATCTATCTATCTATCTAAGGTTTTGCAAAGTCACACAGTGTAGACTGTGATGTAGAATAGGCTATCATTTGTATGTTGATGATGATGATGATGATGACGACGACAACTACAGCAATGGCATGCCTTTTGACAAAGACCATCTGTCTTGTAATACAGCAGCATTCTAGGCTCCTACTTTCAGTAGCCTCTTCTGCTACAGGACCCAAGGTTGCCAAGTTGTTAATGCAATGTGTTCAATTCGATTCCTTGTGAACTGAACTGAACTGAAGCAAGCCATAACCAGTTTAGTTATTCATGTTACAGGAGGCAGACCCAGAGGGCTGAGGATTAATTTACATTCTTATGTATGTATCTGTAATAAGGCCCTTCCAACTCCGGGGGCTGCACTTCAGCCTTGTGTCGGAGGAGAGGAGGTTGGGATTTGGTCCAGTGAGTTTTCCAGGCAAGGAACATTTTGCTTTCCGACTCCCCCTTTAAATACCGACATGGTTCGGTTGGCCTGGGACCCCAATTTGCTCTCAGTCTCAAGTGCGGAGCATCTCTGAGTGAGCCTTATCATATTTGTTGCATTTAATCTTTCTGTGTGTGTGTGCGAGCGTGTGTGGCTGTGTTTGTTTTCCCTTAGAGGGCTGGTTTACAGAGAATTGCTTTTTAAAAACTCGCAGAAATCTGCTTGCTAGAGCTGATTTTTCTTGCTACACTGGTCTCTGCTCAATTTACTGCTAGATCTCCCTTACGGATGCTCTTGCAGGGTTTGGCAGTGGAAACAAAGACAACCACACATACATACATGAGAGGAAGTGGGTTTTCATTCCATCTCTTTGTGTCTTTTCCTCTAGAAATACACAACAATTGCTCTTTTCATCACTGCTGACCATAGATAGGATGCGGGATTGTAGGGTTGATGTGTCAACCGGAGCAAAAGTTCCCATAGGGAAGGCTGTGATGGAGACTTGAAGTTCATCGGGAGAAAACATGCCTTGCGTGCAGAGGAAGGTTGAAATCTAGACATTTCAAGCAGAACTAAAGGGGTGCGCTCCTTTGAGAGCCAGGCTTGAAAAGTGTAGAGAGTGTTTAGGCTTAAGAGGCTGCTTGGATTTGCTAAGTGTGATCACAAACGCTGTTTGGCAATGGTGTATAATGAAGCTTTAATGACATTACAGATTGCATTTCCCGACTTGTGATTCTGCTCGTCCCTCTTCAACATGCTTCAACTTAGGATAATACTTTGTGCTTCTACTGGAGAGCCTTAGACTGTGAAAGCTCGGGATGTGATAAATTTATTAGCAAAATTGTTATCTTAAGGAGAAATGCTACGGAACCTTTGTTGCGTTACTTGTGGTGTCCACCAGATGACACTGCATTACCCTGGCACATGCAGAACACAACATTTGATTGGGTTGCATGTTACAATAAATTAATATTCTGTCGTTGATATGATCTACTTAAACCAAGCCTCCATATTCAGTGGCAATAATAATAATAATAATAATAATAATAATAATAATAATTCTCAGATGCTACAGTTAGTGCAAAATTAGGAACGCAGGATGTTTGTGCATTTTTAAAGGGACCATACAACAGTGGCCTTACAAGAACTGCATTGCCTTCCAATTCGTTTCTGGGCTTAGTTCAAGGGCTGGTTTTGATTTACAAAGCCTAACATGTTTTGGGACCAGGGCTGCATCTACGCTGCAGAAATAATCCAGTTTGAGACTGCTTTAACTGCCCTGACTTGATGCTAGGGGATTTTGGGAACTGTAGTTTGGTGAGCTATTTATCCTTCTCCATCGGGGAGCTCTGGTGCCACAACAAACGACAAATCCCAGGAATTAAAGTTAAAGTGGTGTCAAACTGCATTAATTCTTCAGTGTGGCAGCAGCCCAGGATATCTGAAAGACTTCCACCTTCCATACAAGTGCTCCTCAAACTTGAGATCTTCAGCATAGGATGTCCTATCACCCTATAACTCTCGACTGGGGGCTGCACATGGCAGATCTTTCTCTGTAATGGCACCCTGAATTCTCTTCCAAGGAAATTTGATCTGGCTAAAATCTCTTTTTTAGTTTCTGGCAGGCAGCTATTTTTGCAGGGTCTCTAGTCTTTGGAATGCTCTGCCTGTTTTAACTGCCTGTTTTAAATGTGTTTTTAAGGAGCATTTGTAGTCTGTTTTTAACTCTTGTTTTTAAAAGTTTTCGAGTCATGTATTTTTAACATGGTTTTCATCCATTTTACATCAACTCCGGGGCTTGGGCAAGATGAGAGGCAATACATAAGTGCATATGTACATTCTAGGGATGGACAGAATATTTTACAGTTTTTGAAAAATGGTCAAAAAGCATATTTCTGAGAGTTGGGAAATCCTGGTTAGAAGAATCCTGGAGTGATGAGAATTTTTGCAGCTTAGTCTTCCTTCCTTCCTTCCTTCCTTCCTTCCTTCTTCTTAAAGATTTTTAAACAATGCAAAACAATACATTTAACAAAGGAAAAACAGCACTACACAATACGGATGTGATTTTTGTTATAGTTTAGGACTTATTTTATGCAATATGGTTGCTTCACGCAGAAGACAGTATTTGCTACGTAACAGCATTTTCTACACTGAAGCATTATTTTTGGTGCAGAAAATGCTGTTGTTGGGGGCATTCTGCGCAAAATTTGCATAGAAAAAAAGGAATGAAGCAACTTTTTCTGCTTAGACGATAACATTTCTGTGTGCAAATAATTATTTTCTGTGCAGAAAATGTTGGATTTGTGTGTGTGTGTGTGTGTGTGCGCAAAAAACCCATACGTGCATTTTGTACACAATAACTCCCAAATTGCGAATAGGATTAAAAAACAGTATGGTTTTCAAAGACTTTCTTGCACCGGGAAGAAAACTGCTAAAATTACTGGTTGCTTCTTTCAGGTAGAAACTTAGTGAAAATTATAACCTTAATTGTTGTTGTTGGGTGCCGTCAAGTAGTTTCTGATTTATGGTCACCCTGTCATGGGGTTTTCTTTGCAAATTTCTTCAGTTTTTTTTTGGCCTTTGCCTTCCTTTGAGGCTGAGAGAGTGTGACTTGCCCAAAGTAACCCAATGGGTTTACATGGCCAAGCTGGGATTTGAACCCTGGTCTCTAGAGCTGTAGTCCAGTGCTCAAACCATTATGCTATGCCGGCTCTCATAACCCTAGTACATACATACATACATACATACTACATAGTATAAACCCCAGTATTCCTGGAAAGACATGCAAGCACTGCTTTACCTTCTTCTTACTAGTCTGGATGTCCCGATTCCTTTGCAGTCTCATAGCATTTACATTGGTGTAGTATTATACTATGCCAGCTCTCAGTGCCATCTCCACTATGAATGGTGTTATTTTCCTTTTTAACAATCAATCCCACTCTCTGCTGAATTAACATTTAAATGCTACTGCAATCAGTTATTTATGCATGGACAATAGCCCTTCCACAGCTGCACATTTGGGCAGCCAAGGATTTTAAAACTGGAGGCATCATCTTTCGTACCTCTTTTTGTTTTTAATATTGTGCTAGGAGTACAACGGATGCTTTCCAGTCTTGAATGCATAGCAAACAAAAGTGCTGTGGACTTCTTTATGTTTTTGTATTCTTTTCATGATGTTTCAGAATTATGGCCACCATCTTCTGTGATGCTGGAGGAATGTAAAGCTCTCCTGATATGCATATAGGGGCCTGGTCTTGAAAAGATCAATATGATGATGGATTCTGGCAAGGGGATCCAACTGAAAATTTGAAAAGTTACAAAAGTAGAATTATGCCTTGGTTTTATTGCATACAGTTGTTCATTGTACACGTTGCGCTGTGCATTCTGCATTGTTTCACACTGTGCATTTATTTCATGGTTGTGCATGATTGCGCATGGCATGTTGCATATCAAAGTGGAACGTACATTTCTTTGTGCAAATTTGCAGCTCTATAATAAGGTGGGAGGTGAATAACCAAGGCATAACTCTGTGACCATTAGCCTCTTAAATGCAGGATCACAGCCAATGCCATCTCTAAATTAGAAGGAAAGAGAACTTCACATACTGTTCACATTCAGTTCAAAGTGGTGGAAGTAGGGTTATGCATATGCATTGTGCATTTGGGTGTGCAAACAGTTGCACAGTGTTTCCATTCAGCACAAGGGCTGCTGAGCACAAGTATGAATGCAGAGATCTGTCCTATACGAAGCCAATGGTAGGATTTTATTTTATTTATTTCAAGGATTTATACCCTGCCTTTCTCCCACTTGCCTCCCTTTCTTCCCCATTAGCCATGGTTAGAGATCCTTCTGACCCCCAGCGGCCCCCATGTCTCTGTTCTGATGCCAAGCCGCAGGCTTCCTGCACCGTTCTAGCTCCAGCCACAATCAATTCTTTGCTTTCAAATATTTATGAAACATTGATGGATTTTCTAAGTTTGAAGTTGTAGCTTTCATGGAATTTGGTTTTTATTAGCTCAAAAGTCAATATTTTCGCTGCACCGTCTTCAGGGTTACCTTTCTTCCCAGAGAAGCATCCGTATCACAAACACGACAGCTCTTTGGCCAGTTTTGGGTAAAAGCAGCTTGGGATACGGTTTGGGAGGAATGGGAATATATTAGTAAAGTTCAGAATGGTGGTGCTTTCAGAAGGGAATGAACAGAAGTCGAGGAGGAGCCAGCCTTTGCCAGATGCCTGGAATCCATATGGCAAAGGTTACCCTTAGTTTTGCTTTGAAATCATCTGTATTACGAGTTTAGGAAATGGGACAGAGATGGTTTAGGGGAGATAGCTAAAGAAAGCTAGCATGGTTTAGGAGTTTGAGTTGCTACATGTTTGCTAAATGGCTTGGAGGAAGAGAGAGCATAGGAGAGCATGGGAGAAAGCATAGGATGAAGTTGACTCTTGCATGGGGAGATATCTTGTAGTTCTTTTAATTTTGTTATAGGGAGGGGATTGGAAGGGAGGGGGAAGGGGAATAATATTAGAATGTTCTAGCTTCAAAAGACTAGCTGTTCAAAATGCTCTTTTCTATCCTTGAGAGGCATTGATGATGAGTCACCTGAACTGTGCCCTTTTCACACCCCATGGAACAGAAACAAGTTCTGCGACCTCTCCTTTTGGAATTAAAGGTGGCAAAGGGAAGTGTTTGAGCAGAAAGAACAACTGGGCTTTTGATGTTGCACCATGGCAGGTGTCCAGGTTAGAGCAGGACATGACAGCAGGACGGCAAGGGAGTTGCCAGCGTCTAAGTAAAAGGTCACAGAGACAGTCGGAGCGGAAGACGTAACGTTTAATCAACGCTTGAGCCAATATGTGGTCCATGTTTCCCCCTTGCAACTGTGACCTTCCTCCAAGGAGGCTTCAGGATATCTCCTCTCCAGGAGTGGCTGGTGGCTTCCATATCGGAGAACGGAAAATCCACCTTGGGCTTGGTTCAGACTTCAATTGAACTATTCGAGGTGCTGAGCTCAATCCCTGCCCAAAGGTTTCTGTACCTTGGATAGCTCCTTGCAAATCAGGAATAAAGTGGAGGGTATATTCGCCACAGTCCAATCACAGAAGCCATCAAGCACCTCCGTTCCTCACCTTAGTTTGGGTTTTGGACTTCCAAATTGCCCCCCCCTTGTGATGATGATGATAATAATAATAATAATAATAATAATAATAATAATTTTATATCCCTCCTTTCCAGAAGGATCAAGGTGGGTTATAATAGAATACATAAGTAAATACATAACACATATGTAATTAAAATAACATATCCCCTTATCCCTAAAACTAAAACACCAACACTATAAATCCAATTTAAAATCAGTTTAAAATAGGCAAGATTAGGGAGAGACAAACAAAAGGGCAATCTACATCAGTGTAATGGGAAGGTCAGTCCAGAAAGGCCTGACAGAAGAGATCCATCTTGATAGCCTTTTTAAAGGCTTCAAGAGTGGTAATATGACAGATCGATATTTCAGATTACTCTCAATGTCACAGAGAAACCGTATCAGCGCAAAGTTACTCCTTGTTTCCTTCTTGTAGGGTCTTGGTCCTTTGCCTTGGAAAATATGCGGAGAATCATATCAGTCTGAGAGTCATGGATGTTTCATGTTGGAATAGGACTCCAGAAGATTCCCATACAGTCACTAAAACCCAACAAGGGAGCCTTGGTGAGTCAAGGAAATGGCAAACTCCCTCTAATATAAATCTTGCCAAGAAAAGCTAGGATAGGGTTAACATAAGCTGGAGTTGGCTTGAAGGTGCTTGACAACAATATCAAAACAGCCGCCTCCCCTGCTTCTGTCTGCCAAAGAAGATAGAGACAACCCTTGCTTGCCTCTCATCTCCTCCGATCTGGGAACAAGCAAAGTGCAATCTTCAATTATCCCAGATCTTAGTATGTGTAACAGTCTCCATCATTGATCTCCAAAATGCCTGTCCTCTCGTAAACCCTGCCAATATTTTCCATGCTCTTCTCTCATGGCATTGAATTCCACCGCCTGAGCCTCGGCTGCATACAAATAGAGATCTCTCTTCATGCTTCCCCTGCAACCCACCCAGAGCGACCCTCTCCGCCTCCCTCTCTAAAATGTGCCGGCCATTAATTTCATGGCTAGTTTATTTATAGACCGCAATGTTGCATCGCTTTTCTGTCTTTCCTTAGATAAGTACAGAGCAGAAATTTGCTGGAGCAAAAGGGTGAGACCTGCATGCAAAAACTATGTGAGCAAGTGCGAAGGGCAAGGATAGATATATTTAAACCATACTCTGGTTCTCTATCATATGTTGTGTTTATTCTGCCTCGGCACTGGTTATTAACCAGTATAAGCCAATGTAGATATGGTGAACCTGTGGTCCTCAGACAGAGGTAGTCTACAGATCCCATCATCCCTAGTGAACCTAGCCAATGGGAAGGGATGATGTTATAACCCAACATCTTACATGGCTTGGCCTCCAGTTGAAAAATGGGAAATGTGTGGCGTTTCAACATCAATGTGGTCAAAAGTGTGTGATCAGGAATAAGAAACCAACTTATGAATACTATTTCAAGCCAGGAAACTCTGGAGTTTATGTACTGAGGTCCAATCTGCACTGCAGAAATAAAGCGGTTTAACACTGGTTTAACTGCAATGGCTAAGTGCTAGGGAGTTCTGGGATTTGTAGTTTTGTGGGATATTTAGCCATCTCTCTCAGAAAGCTCTGGTGCCACAACAAACTACAAAACCCAGGATTCCATAGCATTGATCCATGGCAGTTCAAGCAGTGTCAAACTGCATTATTTCTGCAATGCAGGATAGTCATGAGTTTCGGAAAGCTTGGGGAAAAAAAACCCAGTCAGGATTACTGGATACAAAGAAAGTCCACTCTCTCCCTCCTCTTCTTTCCTCTCTGGGTGATTTAATCGAATACAAATTATCTTTGAATCCTGTCTG
This sequence comes from Urosaurus nigricauda, assembly GCA_034509955.1. Classification (NCBI taxonomy): domain Eukaryota; kingdom Metazoa; phylum Chordata; class Lepidosauria; order Squamata; family Phrynosomatidae; genus Urosaurus; species Urosaurus nigricauda. Next base: position 4,397,346 of record JAOEGL010000012.1, on the reverse strand, counting down.
CAGAAATTGGAATAATGTGGAATGAAAGAGGAAAGTGGGAGAAAGAGAACAGTCTTGATGAATCCTCTGCTGTCCCACTTGCTCAGCTGTTTTTCAGATGCCCCAGTTTCTCTCTCTTCTCCTGTTATTGATAGTTTAGTCCCATTTTTAAACTTTCCGTGATTTGTTTTAAAGCACTCCATTTGTTCTATCATCTGTAAACAGCCTTGAGTCTTGAGCTGGGGAAAAAAGGAGATTATATATATATATATATATATATATATATATATATTACTGTACAATATGTACCAATAATATATGTACCAATATGTACCAAAAATAAATAATATGGGATTTTTGATGCTGCATGTCTGCATTCACATTTGCATGCACAATGCGCAACCATGCACAATAGATATTCACCACAATGCACGCTCATAGTGGCATAGTTTCAGCAAGCTTGAGCTGAATAACAGAGATATCTCACTTTGAATAAAATTGCCCAGCGTCTGTATGTAGGACAACATATACCTAGGACACCAATGAGATTCCTGCCCAACTGTAACCAAATGGTGCTATCCACACACATTGAGGGGGAGGCAAGAGGATCAGGGGAACCCTAAGATTTGTAGAAACAAACCAACAAAAAAGGCTTAAGGTTATCACATGCTGGCTGGCATGATTTTGTAACCAGATGATAAATTCTAGACATTATTTTTATTAAAGCCTTTGGGGGCTGAAATGATTTTATCCAAGTCTGCACATTGTTTTAAATTGTTTCACACTGTTTTAACTGATTTTAATTGTCTTGTTTTAACTTGTCAAATTGTTTAATATGCTTCCGAGCCTGTTTCAATTATTTCCTGCTGTTTTATATTGGTTAAATTGGTTGAATTGATCTTCTTGTATACGGCCCTGTGATCTTATAATGTAGGGCCAAATATAAACAAACAAACAAACAGGACCCCCACCTGAAAACTCAGGAAGGATTGAAATATTTATGAAAATAATTGAAAAACATGTTTTTCAAATATGGTGAAACCTTGATGACAAGGCCCCTGGACTGATAAGGAACTTCACAGGTCTTGACTTATTCTAAGTAAAATTCACATGTAGTTGTTCCCCACAGAAAACAAACCAAAACAAACTGTTTTCTCTGTATATAAACCATGTGCAAATTTTTTTCGCAAGAAGTCCGCAATTGTAGCATTTTCTGCACAAGGACTTGGAGCACTGGATTCAAGCTACTGGAAAAGCGATTCTACCTAAAGAGTAGGAAGAACTTCCTGATGGCAAGAGCTGTTTGACAATGGAATATCCTGCCTTGGAGAGTGGTGGAGTCTCCTTCCTTGGAGGTTTTTAAACAGAGGCTGAATGGCCATCTGTCGGGAATGCTTGTATTGTGTCTTCCTGCATGGCAAAATGGATTAGACTGGATGGCCCTTATGGTCTTTTCCAACAAGTGGTTAGAATGCATAAGTTGTTGAGTGGTGGATCCAGTTCAGCTCAATCTCAGAATATCCAGCAGACTGAAGGGACAAGTAAGAGAGTGGTTGCTAGCCGGACAAAACTGTTCGGCAAGGCAGTAATCTGGATAAGCCAAACCAGCCAGTGGTAAACCAGAGTTGTAAATCATGCCAGTCCAAAGGTCAAGAAAACAGGAACAAGGGAAAGTGCGGCAAATCCCCAAGTTAAATGCAACGAAGCTGCCCAGGAGTGGCTATGAGATTTATAGGCAACACATAGGTGTCTAATTAGGTCAGCGTCTTATATTTAATATGTTTTGGATCAGTGTTTCTTTCTTTGGCATTAAGCAAAGGAGGAGGGTTTATGTACCTCGCCTTCCATGTCTGCCAGCTCCTCCTGAGAAGAACAGCCTCCCACTGATTCAGTTTCCAGCTTGTCCGTTTCAACGAAACCTGCATTATCAAGAACTACAGGCTCCTGACAATCTGATTCTTCCTCTTCCTTGTCTGAATTGTCCAGATATGACACTGAGGGTACTGGAAGAGGTCACAACTAGTGGACCAGAGTTCCCATAACTGCAACATTTTGTGGCACATCTGGTTATCCTCTGAATGGATACAATCCATCCACAGTGTAGTGGAAAAACAGTTACAAGACCCATTTTAGGACAAGGTGGGATAGAAATCCAATAAATAAATTGGGTCTAAGATATTTTTGGGTCCCCTTTTCTGAATCGTCAGTGCTTTTAAAAACAGGTTGATATCTATATTGCAAGAGTAATAATGAAAATAAAAATTGGAACTCACATGAGGACTGAAAAGATCTATCATCCCTTGAGTGGTAGATAGCTATCAGGTAGACCATGCTCTTTTAATAATAATTGGGACCCTATTACAGCCTCAAATCGCGAAAGAATGATTGAATATCTAGTGTGCTGCTTTTGGCTAGATAAGCAGAAAGATAAAGAACAAGATTGGAGATAAAAGAAGTAGGACGCAATGGGTTAGGGAGGGGTAAGTTTGCCCGTGTGTCAGCTTGACCAAAAATCCAAAGAACTAATGCTCAATGCACCTTCAAGGTTTTGTCTCTGGTTATGACATTGGTTTCCTGTCCTTGTTTGGTCTTCTAATACCAGTGGAAGAACATCAAAACCCCTGGCTGAGTCCTAATAATAAGCTTCTCTTTAAAAACAGAAAGAAAACCACTCAAGTATAGTTCAAAGAAGTCAAGCTTTTTCTTTGTGTCATAAAATGGTATGGACATGGTTTGCTTCTAAGGAGAGCTTACTCTAACCTGTGGCTGCATTTACAGAGACATAGGAGCGGGGTCATCACAAGAAGTAATAGTACTACTCTGTTCTTGTGCTGGTCAGGCTATTTCTTTGATATTATGCCCATGCCTAATAATAATAATAATAATAATAATAATAATAATTTATTTATAGCCCGCCTCTCTGAACTGGCAGTCGGGGTGGGGTACAACATAGTTAAAAGCATCACAGGTTAAAATACAACAATCCCATCCCCTTCACCCACCCCTTAAAGTAGAATTAAATAGCTAAGAATTAAAAACATAATACAAATAAAACATTTAAAAGTAACTGCCCGAAGCTGCATAAAACAATTTAGAAGGGGAGAAAAGGAGCTAAGAGAAAGAGTCGGCAGTAGGTATGGAGCTACATGATTTGGACTTTGAATTACAGAGGCCCATCTGGCATTGGCACTAGCAAGGGATGATGGGATTTGTAATCCAAAAGATCTGGAAGAACAAAGATTGTACAGATATTCTAATGGGATCTTTACCTGTCTATATGAAATAGCTCTAATGATGGATTCTACCATGCTTATAGCTTTTGCTCTAGACTCACATATGGACATCCATACACAAGATGAGATCCAGTGTGACATAGTTGTTTGAGTGTTGGACTATGATTCTGGAGACCAAGGTTCAAGTCCTCATTCAGCCACGGAAACTCATTGGGTGACTTTGTGTAAGCCCCACTCTCTTAGCCTGAAAGGAAGGCAAAGGCCTTCTGAACAAATCTTGCCAAGAAAACCCTAGGATAGGTCCACCTTATGGTTACCATAAATTGGAAATGATGTGAAGGCACAGAGCAACAGCACATTAAGATGAAACTCAGTCTGGGATGAAAATACCAAGTCTCATTGCTCAACAGCTTTATAGAAGTGGCCCCTGGTGACTTCCATGCTGGTGAGGCAGCAGATCCGTCCTGAGTTTCGGTCCAAAATTTAAAGGAGCAATCCAAGGTGATGAACAGGAGGAGGATTGTCCAAACTCATTATTCCCCATGCAGAGGACAAGTTACTTTCAATTACGTCATGAGCAGGATGCCAACCGCTGTGTAACTTCCTCTAAGAAAAACTTAAACTTCTTCAGTTAGGGGTTACGGCAGCACTCTTAGTTAGTACCCCATTTCCAGAGCACTCAAAAGTTATTCTGTTGGTGTACAACTCCCTACGGTGTAGCGGTTTGAGAGTTGGACTACTACTTTGGAGAGCAGGGTTCGAATCCCTGCTTGGCCATGGAAACCCACTGGGTGACTTGAAGGCACACAACAACAATAACAACGACAACAAGTCCTAGGATCCCTCAGTCAATATGGTTGGGGGATTCTGGAGGTTGTTGTCCTAAGACGTAACCTTCCCATGCTCTGCCCACTTCCTAGGAAGATGGTGGAAGGATGTGAATTCAAATAAGTCTGAAGAAGATTTGCTTTCCCTCTATTTTTTTTTTTTTTTGTTATTTGAGGGCAAACACGGATGTTGTAATTAGAAACCCAGAGGGGAAAGAGGTGTAAACTCCTCTGCAATTAAAAAGCAATTAATGTTTTGCACCACTAACTTTGCAGATCTGCTTCTGTTGCTGGTCACATCGTCAGCCCATTGCCACCTACCACACTCTCTATCACACACACACACACACACACACACACACTTGTCCCCCTGCCCCCATGGCTTTGCTACTGGCTTCTCATTTTTTAAAAGAAATTCAAGCTGTCTGCAAAAGCTCCAACCTGAGCTTTAGATTAGGTTACAGCGGAGACAGGCTTTTGCAGGGATGCGGAGGGAAGGATTAGGCTGCCTGTACCACGGTGCATTAGCTATAGGGAGCATTGAGGGCATTGCCCCTGAATAAAAATTGTTCCTCCCATGGATTTTTCCTCCTGTCCCCAGATTTCTAGAGTAGCAGAGATTGAGAGATGGAAAACACCTAGCATTCCTTTACTTGCTGTGTTTGCATTCCAAACACTTTCCGAAAGTAAAACTTCCCGAAAGTAAAAAGCTGTTGTTTTTGTCCCTTTTGCCTTCGCTTTATCTTTGCGCTATTTCACTTTGGCAGTAATGTCGTGTGAAAAATTTCCGGCATGTTTGGGTTTTTTCCTAATTTAATTCTAATTTAAATCCTGTTTTTGTTTGGGATTCTACGAGTGTGATAAGGTCCTTAGGGATGGTGGTTATACTGTTCTTTCCATGAGCTTTAGTGCCTCACCGAAGTGCCAACCCCAAGTACAATCCACAGTATGTGGAATTTTAGTGCTATAAGTGTGCAAAAGGGTTCTTGGTCTATTCTTGCTTCTTATTGTTTGGTAAACTTTGCCATAATGACATCCAAGGTTTACCAGTTTTCAAATCCCGCAAATGACTCATTGGGGAATGGCATGCGTGCAGCGATGAAGTATACCACCCTGGACTGGAATACAAATACACTGTCTGTTTTTTATTGCATTAAAAACTCAAGCCATGTTCTTTATCAACGCTTACAATAAACACCAGCTTCTGGAGAAAACTTACCCTGTCACTGACACCGTGATTCATTTGGAAATTATTGCTTTTTTAATAATGTTCTTAGGGGAAAAAAAAACAATAAATGATTAAAAATACCCCACAGAGATGTTTCCCGAAGAAATAATAAGGCAGGTGCCCCGAGTTGAGTGTAAACAACCCAAGTTGAACCAAATATTTGTTGCGTTGCTGAGGAACTCTGCAAAAATTGTTGCTACCCGACTGGCATCGCTGGACATTAAGGGTGGATGGAAATTTTAAACAAACATTTACTGCCTTTCGTTTTAGGAATTCAGTTACTAGAAATGTTATTCTCTCGCTCTATTTGCAGCCCTTTTTGGGATGACTTCTTGCTTCGAGAGGCAAAACAAGCAACTCAAGATGACAGTATTTTCCATCCTGTTATATATCATGGAGAATATCTCATTTGAAGCAATTGGGGATGTTTCTTTGCTTATGTGTATAGAAACATTTGGGGATGTTTCTTTTCTGATGTGTATAGAAATTCTCAGAAGGGAAAAGAATTGTCTCCCATTGAATGGGAGACGAAAAGTGATGTTTTATTCTCCTGCCCTCCAAATTTCCACTTATGTCCATTTCTGATGTTTAAAATGAGTAAGAGTTTCATTCTGTTTCACTATGGGTGCATCTACACTGTAGAAATAGCACAGTTTGACACTGCTTTATGTGCTGTCACTTCATCTTATGGAATCCTGGGATTTGTACTTTTGCAAGGTTTTTCATCTCTGCCAAAGCAGGCTGATGCCTCACAAAACTGCAAATTCCAGGATTCTGTAGGATGGAACCGCGGCAGTTAAAGTGGCATCGAACTGCATTATTTCCACAGTGTAGATGCATCTGAAGTATCATATAAAGGCTGGGATCCTGCTGGTGGCTCATAGATGTGTGAGTTGTTTTACAGCGCAGTTGGATAGTTTGGTCAGATAAGGATTGCTCATATACAGTTCAGGTTCATGGAAGCTGTGTTGGAATTGTGAAGTCATTGTGCATGGATGTGCATGGAACATAGATGCACATGGATGCACATTGTGAATGCATATGCATATTTGGTTACTCATTGCTACATTTAATTTATTGGGACAGCAGTGTACAGTACCACCATTTCTGACATCCTTTTGGTGTGTTTCAGCTAGAGTAGACCTATTTAATCAATTGTTGAATGGCAAGTCAACACATAGCTTTTTTCCCCAGTGAGTGAATAAGTCCACTCTAGTCAGGAAAAATTTGAGCCCACGAGTGTAACATTATGCTCCATCTCTGCAATGTACAATCTTAGCCAATTTCTTCATTTGTCAGAGTCCTCTCTCTGTGCATTCAGTCCTTGCTAGTTAGTCTTCAATTGTGTGACTATATTCTGAATTTTTGTTTACTGCATCTCAAAAACCTTTCTCCTGATTTATTTTCTTCTACTTTGCCTTCATTCTTTCTCCAAAATATTATGTCTGCATATTTCTACTGTTTTATTTTATTTTCCCAGTCCGGCTGTTTCGTTGAATAAATATCTGCAGGCAACCCTGTGAAACCAAAAGACCTTGGGTTGCCTGTTGCAGGTCATTGAAAGTTTAGCTCTATTTGAGCTATATTTGTCTTTAAAAGGGAGAACCAACGTCCATCCAGATATCTAGCTGCTAAGTAATGGTATCGAGTATTGATTCGGCACTCACTTGTGTTCATCTTCATATCTGGAAACAGAAGACCTGGAATCCTGTTGGTTACTCTTAACAAGAATAGATCAATTGAACCAACTGTTGAATAGTGAGTCAACACTTGGGTAAATCGTATTGATTTAATGGGTTTACTCTAGATTGGACTACCAATAGAATTCAGACTCTTGTATTTGTTTGTCCTACCAACCCCTTGTTAAAATTGGGCTGGAATCCTGTTGGTAACATACACAAACCTAGTCTTAAAATTGGTAGGCATATGAGCTTTTTTGAGGTGGGGATGTTGTAAATGAGATATTTAATACTCCATTGCACAGCATTCACACTCTTATGGAAAGATGTGGGCCACTTTCCCAAGGTCCATAGGTTATCTTTTCGCATTTTGAGTGATGTTGTGACGCTTGTGTCAGCCATTATTGGGCAAAATCAGAACATTGTCCCTCCAAAGGAGAATTTTGTCCCCTCAATGAAATGTCTCTTTCATTCCCAATTTTCTAATATTGCAGAGTGTGAGGTGCTGAAAATCATTCCCATCTAGAACTCTTCTATTTGTTGTGTTCTCATTCCTTTGCTTACTTTGCCTAGCCCCCCTTTCCTTGAATAAATAAATTGCATTTCTAAATGTTCAGCTGAAGTTTTAAGTCACTGTCATGCTAGAAATTGAGGGACTAAAGGAAAATATCAAGGGGAATTTGAATTGTTATGGGGGCAATACCATCATCCCACTCACCCAGTCTATGGAATAGTGAGCCAAAACATGGGCAAATCTCTTTGATTTTGGTTGTAGTTGCATTCCTGGGAACATAGCTGTGGGTGGTTGTGCTTTATGCTTTTCCAATTTCAATGCAGGGTCATAGTGACCGTTTTAAAATCTGCATTTAAATAGAGCAATGGATACCAATTTATTGTAGATACAGAAACATTTGTAACAGGAAAGGGGAAGAAGTACTGGTGGGGAAGAGCCCAATGGTAAAAATGTAATACGGATCTCACAGAAGGAGCAGCCAGATTGTTTCCAGAACAGATGTGACAGACAGCTCCAGAAATAAGTTAACTGACCTCATCAGTCCCAATGACTTCCAAAGATGCTCAGTGATGTGAAGGATGAAGCTCACTCTACCTGGATTCATGCTTCTGTGCGTCCCTTTTGAGCAACCTTTTTTTCTCGCTCAGAAAGAACATTTGTTTTTGTTTGCTTTGCCGTTCCACCAAGGTGCTTGTCCAGCTATGGAGGCTGTTTCGCTGATTCCACAGGTTGCTGTGGGCACATGTGGAATGACAAGATGAGACACACACCACTGGGTTAACTAGGCTGCAAGTGATGTGTCTTACCTAACAAGACCTGCAGCCATCGCAACACCAAAGCTGGAGTCCTGTTTAGTTACAACTTGTGGAATAGGGATTTCTGGGTGATTCTGCACTGTAGAAATAATGCAGTTCGACACCACTTTGAGTGCTGGAGCTCCATCCTATGTCATCCTGGGATCTGTAGGTCTTTAGCCTTCCCAGCCAAAGAGTGTTGGTGCCTAGCAAAACTACAAATTCTAGGATTCTGTAGGATGGAGCCAAGGCGGTTAAAGTGGTGCCAAGCTGGGTTATTCCAAAGCGTCGGTGCACCCTTAGTCTTCATAAATTTCATTCTCAGAGGCAAGAATAAATGAAGGATTTCACCATTTTTCTTGAAAATTGCACTTTTAAAAATTATTATTATTATTATTATTATTATTATTATTACGCTGTAAATTAGACGGATTCCTGCCCTCAGGCTTACAGTCTAAAAGAGAAAACACAAAAGGAAGAGGGGAAGGTGGTGGGAAGGGGATGAGGTCCAGTGGTTCTTCTCTCCCTCTGGGGCCAGGACCAAGGCAGATGGACAGGAGGGAGGGCACGGCTTCTTAATACATAGTTAAAAGGAGGCATCCTGGGGCAGATGGCACAATCCTGGGAATGCTTCCCTAAACAATATAGTCTATATTAGCAGTTTGTTGTGCTATTTTGTGCCGTCACAGGCCACTTCCATCATGATTTTCAATGGCAGAGACTTCCCTTTTACTCTTTATTTTAAAACTTAGAACATCACATTACCTCATTAAATACATTATTAAATGACCTTCTTTGCTCTCCTTCCTTCATTTTAGCAGCCATGCATGCTACTGTTCTTCTTCTGTTTTAAGCACAGAAGAGGAAGAAAGCTAGTGGCCAAACAGAATAAAAAGAAAAAGCCATCAGCATTCTCTGCATTTAACCATCTGTTTTGTGGTCCCATAACATGCCAGAGCCCAGAGCAGATCAGCTGAGGCCGTGACCTGATGGAAACGCCGTCTTCCAGTTCCTGTTGAACTTTGAACAAAGGTTTTGGTTCTCATTTTAATCTGGAGTGGGGAATTCATTCCTAGCCATGACCTCCATTTCAGAATGAGCCAGTGCCATGACCTTACCATGAGATGCGACCATCACCTGCCAGTCATCGGTGGGGAGTTTATTCCTGGCAATGTCAAGAAGAGTTAAGCTAGATAGGACTTCCAGTAGAGTGACACTCGTTCAGAAGCCACTAAGGTTTCTTGCATTAATGCCACACATTAATGCCATTAATGCCACACATTTTTAATTTTTGCATAGAAAACAGCATTTTTGTGTGTACAGGCAGCAGCATTTTTTGTGTGTGGAAAATAAAAATTGTCTGCAGAAATACTACTGGACATGTTTAGTTTGGAGACAAGAAGACTAAGAGGTTACATGATAGCCATCTTTAAATATCCGAAAGGATATCATGTAGAGGAAGGAGCGAGCTTGTTTTCAGAGATTAGGACATGGATTCAAATTACAATTTCCACTTAAATATCAGGAAGACATTTTTTACTCTAAGAGCTGTTTGACAGTGGAATAGACTGCTTTCAAAGGTGGTGGACTCTCCATCTTTGGTGATCTGTAAGCAGAGGTTGGGTCATCATTTTTCAGAAGTGCTGTAGTTGGGTATTCCTTCATAGATTCTATGATTCTATGATTCATGGCAGGGGGTTGGACTATATGATGCTTGTGGTCCCTTTAGACTCTAAGCTTCCAAGATTCTTGATTCACAAGCATTGGCAGTTGGTGTCTTCAATGTCAAGGGCCCAGATCTGGTCCAGATTTGAATCTAATCTTTAAAGGGGCTGTATAAGTGGTTGCACCCTATTCGCAAACTATATTTTTCACCTTATGAGGTCTTTCGACAGCTTGAATGGGTGGCTTTCACCTTGATGATGGTTTTCAATAACTCCTTTAAAGTTCTGAATGAAATCTGAAACAGATTCTTGGCTACACTGATATAGAAAAAGGAGAGGCAGGATACTACTACTACTACTACTACTACTACTACTAATAGAACCCACTAGCCTCTGCTGCTCATGAGGCTTTAAGTAGCAAAGGGCAAAGCTTGGAAAAGTTACTTTTTTGAACTACAACCCTCCAATGTTTTACCCATTTTCTATGTAACGGAACAATTTCCATGCTATAAGTGGGAGCACGTCTGCTTTGCCTCCCCAGGCCTTCCACTCCCTCTTTAGCATTTTGCTATGGAAGGCAAGATCCATCACATTCCTTCTCTGTAATGATGTTGACCTGATTAAAATTTTTATTGGATTTTACAAAATAATTTCATACCTTAACATTCCCTGGAGCCCTGGTGAGAGAGAGGTGGGAAGGTGTGGGAAGAAGAGAGGAAGGGAGGCGAGTGTATTAAAGCAGCAGGTGGAGAAGCAAAAGAAATGTTTTTATTGTATTCTGGAGTTATTTGGCTGAATGAATAATGGATTGGAAACAGCACCGTCTATGAAATGGTGCTCTCGGGTTGATGCACAAAGCTGTGCATGCATGAACATGGCTGAGCATGGAGTGATAATTTTTTCTCTTCCTTGTGGAAGTTTCCAACTGTTGGCAGAGATCATTTCACTGGCAGCTCTGATGTTACTGCATTATACAGTTGCAGTGGTTCAATCCCACTTTAAGTGCTGTGGCTCCATCTTACAGAACCTTGGGATTTGAAATTTTAGGAGAGTTTCGAATGCTCTGCAAAATGGCTCTTCTTTGCAGAGAATTCTAAACCTTCCTAAAACTACGAATCCCTGGATTCTATAGGATGACAGTTCTGTGGTTCAGGGGAATGGCCTCAATTTCTCTAGCTCAGACTTCTAAGTACTTCCCCCAAACTATAAAATCCAGAAGTCCAGAGAACACAGCCATGAAAGGATTTGTTGTTGTTGTGTGCCTTCAAGTCATTTTTTGACTTAATGGTAACTCTAAGACAAACCTATCATGGGGTTTTCTTAGCAAGGCTTATTCAGAGGAGGTTTGCCATTGCCTTCCCCTGGGGCTAAAAAAGTGTGACTTGCCCATGTTTTCTAGAGGGTTTCTATGGCTGAGTCAGGAATTGAACCATGCACTCCAGAGTCCTAGTCCAACACTCAAACCACTACACCACGGTGGGTCTCCTCATGACAGAATAAGTGACAGCAAACTTATTCAGCCATGTTGCGTAGAAAGCCTCTTTGTTTTCATTGTATAGCTATAGCAGCATTAGATCTATCCTCCTTTGTCTGTCAAATACGTAGGCCTGATTCCCACTACCTTTTAAACTGGACCGCAAATCGGTTTGAACCGGTACAAACAACCCTGGTTCCCATTTAAACTGAATTGCTGAAGTGATTCTGAGAAGGAGGGCATGCACTAGACCCATTTAACCCGCATCTTTTTGACACTGATGTTTTCCATGTCTTTTTCGATAAATGGATTCCACGCAAGTGTGAACTAGGTGCGGACGGGAATCGATTTACATTTGCCCTTCGGCCAGCTGGAATGGGTCCATTTTGAACCAATTCATGCATGAATGTGAACCACAAGTGGATTATTTTAGAGGGAAAAATGCAATAGGAGCAAATGTAGTGGGAACCATGCTCCGCTGTCCAATTGATCCATTGCTTCGGATCACATACTGATTTATCTATAAGTGGGAATAAGGCTGTAACCACCTTAATACAGACTTCTTCTCCAGATAGGACTGTCTTTGGTGTCGATTCCAAGTGACACTTTGCACACAAAACCATCACGAACGCTAGCCGATATCAGGCTAGGTGGACGAAAGGAAAAGATAATCCTTCTACCCACAGATAAGAATGACTGGAGCATGTAAAATGATCGCCAGCTGCCCAAATATTGCAATGTGCTCATCACACACACAACCTGGACACACAAGATTGGTAAAACAACCCTGACATTCCACTGAATCCTCACATGGAGACTGGGAACAGCTGGGCGGCCACATGATATCCATTCCACCTCCCGGTTTCCATTTGATTATCTCTAATAATAGACAGATATAAATGTATCAGATACTTTCCAACCATTGCATCTCTATGCAAGCTGTCGGTGCAGCTGCCACAGGGATACTCCAAGACACTGAAATGTGTGTGTGTGTGTGTGTGTGTGTGTAGGGAGATTCTCTGTTGGCATGGGGTTCGTGTTGTGTGCCAGCCACACAGTTAGAGATGGAGAGGATGAAGGTGGAATACGCACCAGCTGGCTGGACTTGAACTTTCTGTTCCTATAGTTCAACTATAGCCCCCCTTCCCCTGCTCAGAGCAGCACGAACTCTTCAATTTAGCTTCACAACGACCCTGGAAGGTAGGCCAAAGTTAAGAAAAAGTATCTGGCCCAAGGTCACACAGGTCTCTTTCACAGTATCCTATGGAAGCACTTTTGGCCCCATTTTATAATGGCCATGGCTCCATTTCATGGAATCTCCAGATCTGTAGCTTTGTGAGATTCTTTAAGAACTTTTAGCCAGAAAGTAATAGTGCCTCCCTGACAAATCCAAGATCACCCAGTAGGTTTTCATGACTGAACCAGGATTTGAATCCTTGTCTCCAAAGCCATAGATCAATGCTCAAACCACTACACCATGCTGGTCCATCTAATTAAATACTATAGCCCAAACTTTAAAGAAGATCTCCATGGTGCTGAAACCTATCCCCCAAATAGGTTCAGTGCCTGAATAGTTCCTTTAAATTTCAGACTTAAAGCTGGAGTGGATTTTCCATCCATTGGCATGGGAGCTGCCAGAAACTACTACTGACAGGGATGAATCTGAAGAGGAAAGGGAGAACCCTTTGAGCATCATGCCTGTGTTCTCTGGATTTGCATACTTTAATGAAAATTGAGAATGTTTCATGCCTGTGCTGACATTTACGAACAGAGCTCCAGCGAGTTCCTTACATCTCCCAATTTCCAGATTAATTATGACTTTCTAATTCTGTGAGAAGGAGGAAGGAGGGAGGGGACAGAAAGAAGGACTGGAGGGAGGGAGCGATGAAAAATAAGTAAATAAGTCAGCAAGTAAGTAAGGTTTCTCCCCTCTTTAGTTTACAGAAGAAATTATTGAGAGATGATGATAGCAATCATTAAATATCTGAAGATATCGTGAAAGATGGAGGACTGGGATGAACTTGTTTTCTGCTGCTCCAGAGACTACAGTGGATTCAAATAACAAGGAAAGAGATCTGCCTGCATATTAGGAAGAACTTCTTTGGTCCAAGATCTGTTTGATGGTGGACTAGACTGTCCTGGAGGGTAATGGTAATTCTTTGGTGGTCTTCAAACAGCTTGGCTTGGCATTGTTCAACAGTGCTTTAGCTGTGCATGGCAGAGGGTTGGATTAGATGATCTTTGTGGTCCCTTCCAATCCTATGATGGGAAGGAAGGAAGGAAGGATAAATAAATATATATCCTACAGTAAACAACTAAGTTCCTCATCCCCCTTTAGCTTGGAGAAGAAATGATTGAGAGGTGATATGACAGCTATTTTTAAATAGAAGGGATGGGATCTTGTTTTCCAAAATGAAGGAAGGAAGGAAGGAAGGAAGGAAGAAGAAAGGAAAAAAGTTATCATCAACAGTAAGCAAGTAAGTTCCTCATCCCCCTGTAGTTTGGAGAAGAAATGACTGAGAGGTGATATGACAACCATCTTTAAATATCAGAAGGGATGAGATGAGGAAGATCTTGTTTTCCAACTGTATGACAGGAAGGAAGGAAGGAAGGAAGGAAGGAAGGAAGGAAGGAAGGGGCCTATCCCTTAGAAGCTGGTTAAAAACCAGCTTCCATAATGAGAGCTATACTCAAAGCAAAACCAAAAGTTATGGAATAGTGTCATGGGAGGGGGTGGGAGGTGAAATGCCTTGGTGACGTAAAGTAGCGGTGTCAGAGAACTTGAGTCAGTGATGAATTCCCAGCCACAAGGCGTTTGTGAACTCCCGCAGGGATGAAGTGGCCAGGTGTTGGAATAACAGATTGCCGATGAATAGATTCCTCTGGAGAGGTTGACCACTCAATGGATAATTTATCCAGCATCCTGTTGCTGATATGTGGCCTGTTCTCTGAAGAAGGTATGCTGGAAAACCCCCAAGAAATCTGTCACTTCTAGAAGGAAGAAGTTGTGGGACCTAGAGGATTGCTGTTGTAAATCAGAGCAGCATAGCTAGTGACCTGCTGAACTGCACCTGAGTCCACCAGAGGTTTATCACGGTTTGCAGTAGACTTTGACAATTCCCTTTTCTCCATAGTCCCAGGTAGGTTGCATCACAGCCATCTGCTTCATTCTCCATGTCCTAAGTAGGGATGTGAAAATCTCTCATTTCAATGCATCTCTCCCAATCCCACCTACATCTTGACTTATCCACAGGTCACATATAAATCCATAATTTTGGGCCCCAAACCTTATAATGACTTACACGTGAGGTTGACTTACAGCCAAGTATATGCAGTGCATTGTTTTAGTGACTACAGAGCAGTCACAGGTCTGTAACTCGAGGTTATGGGTGTGTAACTGCAACACAGGATGCTGTCCCCTATACCTTTACATTTATTCAAATGTGCGTTTATATGTGGATTGCTCCATCTGGGTCAAGATCATTATCTCAGCCAGACTCCAGCTTGAAGCTTGGACATTTGATTGAGTTTCACTTGTCGTCCCAAATAAAACCCCGCTGCAGTAGACAAAGTATTATTTCGAAGAAACAAAAATGAAATGCAATAAAAGCAGACGTCGTTCCGCTCACACAAAACAAAAAAATGACAAAGAAATAAAAACAAAACTGGGGAAAATAAGGGAATTTGGTCAATCGAGATGAAAAGGGCTTTCAGACAAATAGCTGAAATAATACCAATTGCTCTTTTGACTTCAGTCCTTACTGCTGGATCTAACTTGAAAGGATTTCGGTCTTGCATGTACATCTTCCAAATGTACCATCTACTGTAGTGCCTTCTGGGGACAGATCAAGATAAGCTTTACTAGAATGTAGTGGCTTAAGATTTCTGTTCCATGACAGTAATTTTAGTTTTGGCATCAAGGAGGAGAACAAAGAAAATAAAAACGTACAGAAATCAAAGACAACATCCTCCTCCTTTGGGTTGCTGTACTTTTTGGCCCAGTAATCCTGATGAACTTCAGGCTTTCTTAATATTTCCACCATGAGTTCTAGAAAATGACATCTCCTAAACCTCAACTCTCCTTCTTGGATTTTCAAAAAGCAAAACCAAAAATACTTCTACTATCAAGAGACAGCTAGGAACCAGAATCCACAGCTTTGTACTCAATGGATCTACTGCATGGTGAAGTTGAATGCAGATATCCTACACTGGACACAAATGTCCAATTTAATAATGAACGGTTAGTAATAATAAACTTTTTTGGGGGGAAATTGGGAAAGGCCTTATTGAACCTTAGTGAATAATTTTTTTTAGATCCAATAATAGGTTATAAAGAGAGAATGTTAATAGAATAAATGGAATAAATAGATCTGAAGTTGAAGGCTTTAAATGGCTGGTGTCCATAGTTTTCTGTCGGTTTTCTGGGCTACGTAGCCTGGAAAACCCACAGAGAATAAATAGAGTAAGATTTGTTAGAGATAGTTATAGGAAATTTATAGGAAATGGTATAAGAGGAATGTATTTTATGATGATAATAGATTAAGCTTTATAGACTAAAGATGTGGTTAGTCATAGAATGGAGAAGAAATAGAAATATACTGGTAGATCAGAAGTAGGTATGGTAGATACGGTAGTGAGAAAGTAATATTTTTTCTTTTTTATGATTAATAATTTTTTTAAATGTCCAACTGCTTCCACTTAATGCATGCGCAAGACCACAATGGGAATCTGCCCCACATCGAGTAGCACGTGGGTGGTAGCGGTGGGATGAGGAGTGCCTTCATTGGAGTTGACAGATCTGCAAAACCAGCTGAGCCGATCCATGCGGGCACCCTTCCCCCTCTCCAATTTGTGAATGCATACGGTTTAATACCGTGGCAGCTGTCATAATATGGTCTACAAAGGAGGCACCTGGCTAGAAAAGCACCCAAGGGATCAGTGCTCAGAAATGTCCCTTTATAATTAATTGAAATGTCTCACGCAGCACTGCAGGGACGTTCAAGTGAGTAAAGAGGGAAGTGTGAGAGAGCTATAGGAGGTGTTTGTGTAGCTTCCCACCTGCTGCGAAACATTATTGTTTCCTCTTTAAACTCCTGCCTTCACTGTAGGGCTCTCTCTTTTCCCTACTTCTCTCTCCTGCCCTATTTCCATCTCTCCCTCCTTTATTTGGCATCTCTCAGAAGCAACAATAGAAAGGTAGCTCCCATTTGCTTATATGCCACTCCTGCTTTTTTCCTGGCTTCTACCAAGCCTCCCCCCTCTGCCAAATCCTCCTTGGAGGAAAGTAGTGATTCTCTTTCCATACAGTGGTCATGGCCTCTGCCACGGAGGCATATTTCAGACTCAATTACCCATACTTTAATGATCCAGAATAGCCTGATCTCCAATAGAAGGTCATAGCCCTCCCTCTTTATTAATTACAATGAAAATCCTCTCGATCACTGAAGCTTTATTCAGCATCTCCAGCGTGACACTGGGTTAAGAGGGTGGACGTCTCTCTTTTTTTTTTTTTAAAAAAAACATCTTTTTATTCATTTTTAACCATTATTTTATGAAATTACAAATAAAGTTTCTATCATAACATCTCGTTGTTTTTAACGATAGATGAGAGTTGTCTTTTCTTCTCCTTAAACCTTCCCTTCTTCTTTTCTTCTCCCTTGACTTCCCACTTCTCCCACCTCTTCTATGGTATGATCAGGGTTGGCATATTTCACCATACTGTAGTCATGTCAAGCACATCACATAGTGTAACATAACAAAGAATATAACAAAAACAAGAGAAGAAAAGAGGGGGCTCTTATTTGGTTGCAAAGAGGGTCAAAACATCTTGGCTGTTGCAATAAAGTACTTGGATGCTCTCCCCCGCCCCTCTTCCTTGATAATTTATTTTTCTACAGTGCTGAGTGGTTTGATTTATGGGATAATCAATCTAACTTTACCTCTTGGCCTTAGCTTTCAGCATGCCAAGGTCTTCTCATATTATATGAGTGACAACTGCTTGTTAGCAAAGGGAGCTGCTCTAGCTTATCCCTTGGAGTCCAGGAAGTGACAAGCAGGGACGGGTGAGAAATTTGCTCTCTCGAAGTTTCAAAAACTGTCACTTTTACCCGATTCCACACTTCTCAGGGTGAACCTGGGACTGGATGCAATAAACAGTTGGAAATCTGCACAAGATGCAATCTGTGGAATTAAAAAAACCCAAAACAAAACAGTGACATGTGGGCATTTGAAAAAAATGTTTTTTGAGACATTGCACATGTGCATATGTTATCTCAACAAATGCAGCAGTTCTCAGCCTTTGGACCTCCAGATGTCTGGGACGTCAACTCCTAGAAGCTCCAGGCCACAAAGCCAGTGATATGCGATTCTGGAAGCTGAAGACCCAAACATCTGGAAGGTCAAAGACTGAGAATCACTGCATGGATTTGTGAGAAATGAACACCACTAGCCATAAAAATAAATAGATGTGCATATAACTGGCAAAGAAAGATTCTAGATGGGAAAAGGTGAAAATCTCCTTGAATGGACTGGATGAATTTACTCGTTTCTAACTAGAAAGGCTATTTGTAATACCCTTGACCTAACAAATGCTTTTAGTTATTCTTCATCCCTTTTTTTCTTCTTCCCATTCTGGTCTCCCCACCTTCTTTTTCTTTTGATATAGGTGTACATGCAAACTTGTACATGCTTTTGGTGTCTCAACCAAGAATCAAGAGATTACACATCAATAGTGGATTCTCCAAGGCCACAGTTGCAATAACATTGCTCCAAAAAGGATAAATATATTCGGATGTTGCTGGAGGTTGGGGGGATCAGTTGCTATATTCTCAAGGTTTCTTTCCCCCCAATATTCAAGTGCTTCTGTTGCCCTAAACAATTGTGGTGCCTTGCAACTCCATGATTCAATGATTTACCACCAGGGTCCAAGTTTTCCCATTCCTGAAATGAGAGAGGAAGATTGATAATCCTCCAACACCACCCCATTTCCAGCAACTCTGGTGGAGTTGCTTTTCTTTACCTCTCGGAAAGGTTGAGAATCTATATGATAAAATGGACTTTCTGTCTGGACAATCATAAAGATCTCTTCCACTTTGCTCATTTTCTGCAAGAGAAGCACTGCCCGAGAAATCAATAGAGACCTTGGAGGGATCTTGTAAATATATTACTGGAAGAAATAAAGAAGGGAGAAGGAAGAAATGAGATACTTTTAACATTCTGTGGAACTGTAACAGAAAACCCTACCACCTTGTCAATTGTAACCCTGAAGGGATATGCGTAGTCTCTTCAAACAGTAAATACATACCTTGTCAGAGACGTGGACTTGTGTGTGCCTTTGTAT
The DNA here is from genome assembly GCA_034509955.1 of Urosaurus nigricauda. Classification (NCBI taxonomy): domain Eukaryota; kingdom Metazoa; phylum Chordata; class Lepidosauria; order Squamata; family Phrynosomatidae; genus Urosaurus; species Urosaurus nigricauda. The sequence continues at coordinate 4,378,615 of JAOEGL010000012.1, read as the reverse complement.
GTGTGTGTCTGTGTTTGTATGTGTGTATGGGGATGGGATTCTGAATGGAATGCACATTTCTGCACTTCTGATATGAAATTTGTTTCAAGTTCTCTCACGAGGCTGTTACGAAACAACAATAACAAACCTTCCCAGGGTTTGCTAGATGGAAAGCCTACAGATTTTCTTAATGCATGAAAGTCAGTGCTTGAGACTGGAAGCAAGAAGACGCACAATCTTGGCAACAGGGCCACTGATGCAGTCCCCCAAAACTCTTCCCATGTATAATTCACATACATATACGTGTGTCAGATGTTCTGATCATCTGACATCTTATGCTTTGCATGTGGAAGGTTCTGAGTTGAATCCTGCCACCTCCAGTTTGCAGGATCAGGGGTCTGGGAGTGGTTTCTACCAAAATATATAGAGTTGTTACCAGACAGAGCAGGGATACTGGGTGTTTGCTTCCTCCCTCGGCAATTGGGGCATTTGCCAGGCAATTTTAATTTTTTTGTGGCTGGGTGCTGCTCTCCAAAGTCTCATGAGGGACTAATACTGCCACTTAACCTAGATGAGGGTTGAGAAGGTGGACCGCAATAGATCCACTCGCAGAGCATTTACACAACACTTCGATTTAGATCTTCCACTTGCTCACTTTACTGGGGAGCTCTTAAAAACAGCCGTCTCAGCCACATGCGGTGCATTTAATGTAGCATGTAGTTTAGCCCTGAGATGTTATATCGTTTTATGCCTGCAAATAAACCACACTATAAATATTGACATCGTATAAAAAACAAGTGTGTAAACAATATTGTTTATGTGACAGAAATCTGATTTCATGTCGTCCGAGTCTTCCGGAAAGGAGACTGATTTGGTTCAGAAGGCCAGAACACGGTTGAGGGTTTGTGGTTGACCTGGCCTCTGGTAGAGCAGGAGAGACATCAGTTCTAGTTTTAATGGTGAGCGCTGGTTTTTGTGGGAAGCAGTGAAGCCATGCAGGGTCATAGGTTATCTATTTAAGATAGTAGCAAACTATAATAGAGGTGAAGTCGAAGACTTTCATGGACAGCATCCATAGTTTTTTTGTGGATTTTCGGGCTATGTGGCCATGTTCTAGAAGAGTTTATTCCTGATGTTTCACCTGCATCTGTGGCTGGCATCTTCAGAGAATGCTGGCATGGAAGAGAGTAGGAGGTACACACACACACACACACAAAACACACACAACTCTCTTCCATGCCAGCTTTCTCTGAGGATGACAGCCACAGCTGCAGGTGAAACGTCAGGAATAAACTCTTCTAGAACATGGCCATATAGCCTGAAAAACCCACAAAAACTATAATGGGGTTAATGGCCAAGTATCTAGATCAGCTATCTGATATTGCTTGGCCGCATAAGTCCCAGTTTTCGAATGTGAAATGTTAGAGAGTATGCCACACTCCTTGCATTCCAGAGTTTGGCTCCAAAATATCAAAGAAGGGGATGCTGATGACCTGGCAGCTGTACCCTTTGTAAAGTTACCAGTTACATCCCTTGTACACAGGATCAAACTGTTGTACTTCATCTTAATGCATGTGGCATAGCTTCCACCCTCCCAGTTTTACAATAATGCAGATTACAATCCTTGCTTCACCCATATCATACTGCGTTCACTGACAAGTGAATTTGGAAAGCTATTATTGTTTGGGCATGTTCTGAAAGGGGGAATGGATTTGTAATTTGTTGCTTCTGCAGATGTGGAATTGTGTTATTGAGATTCTTAGAGTTTGTAATTTTTTGTAATTTGGTTTTGGGCAGAGAGCATCAAAATGCATTGTTGAGAAACACGAGAGGAGGGATTGTTGATAAGTATATGCAGAAGCAGCAAATTGTCATGGAGAGGGAATAGGTAACATACGCTATCAGCCGAAGGAGATTGGGGCTTCTGCGCCTGATGAAATCTCTGCTACAAACCAAATGTATGGCTCGGTAGATAAAGCCAAGCTCATAAGAGAATATAAATCAAATAACATGACCTCGGTGGGCCCAAGGGCAGCTCTCTTTTTCATTGTCTAAGCCAGGGATGGGCAGAAGGTTGATCTACTGGTAGATATCTGGATAGTATGCAGTAGATTGGCAGGGATTTCTGACTTCTCATTATTCAAAAATAGCAGCAACAACATTACATCTCACACACAATGCCCTATAGCAACAACTGCAGCCTCTGATGTCAGTGGGGACGGTGAATCTACAAGGGGCATCACTAGGGGATACAGGGCATATGGACCACATTGGGGGTCTCCCAGTGTGGTCCATATGCCCTGCATCCCCTAGTGATGCCCCTTGTAGATTCACCGTCCCCACTGACATCAGAGGCTGCAGATTATTATCATTAATAATACTGTTCTCCAAATATCTGCCTTTTGGCTGAAAAGGGTTGCATCATCTTAACACTCAGAGAAAGAGAAGGGGCAAGGATCAATGGGAGGGGAAAGGAGAGACCTCAGTTTGGTAAACTTTATTAATACCCTGCCTCCCCTCCCCCCCCCCCCCCCCGAATGGAGCTTGAGCAAGCAGCGCTCATTTTTGAAATTCTGTGACTGTGATTTCATTCAGACATTTTGGGCGTCCCTCTGGAATTGCTCCCAGAGCACCTTAGCAACACTGGAGTTACAGTTGTTCTCTTTTTCCAGAGACACTATATCTCCATCTTGATATCTCATAATCTTTTATCTCTTTTTGATTCTGCTGTCCCCTGGTATTTTTTTACATTTATAATTGGAGCTTTCTTTTCCTCAGCTGCAATTATGTCTGGCACATTATAATTGTTTGTCGGTTTGAATCTTAAGCTTCCAGAAGATGATTCTGATGGCGATGATGATGATAATGATGATGATGACTTGCTGATATCCTAGATCTCCTACTTACTTATGGAAACATAACTATTGTCTCCTGGACTGACACCTCCCAACCCACCTTAAAACCCAGCAGCTGTATTAGAAGAAGGAGGTCTACTCAGTCTCTGATTGTGTCACAAGGAGTATGATATTTCCACTCTATTCCTACCAGCGAGCAAGGCTCTGAAAATGACTTGTGACAAGGGTTGTTACTGCTGTTGTTGTTATCTGCTTTTAAGTCGACTGTAACTTATGGCAACCCTATGAATGAGAGACCCCAAAGTCTTCATTCTGCTCAAATCCTGAAGACTCTGATCTGCGGAGTCCTTGACTGAGTCCATCCATCTGGAATATGGTCTTCCTCTTTCCCTGCTGCCCTCCAACTTACCAAGCATTATCTTCTTTTCTAGTGAGTCATATCTTCTCATAATGCAACCAAAATATGGCAGACTCATCTTGGCTTCTAGGGAGAATTCAGGCTTATTTGGTATAGGACCCATTTAGCTTTTCCTGTAGCTTGGATCCATAGCTCCATGTCCAGTTCTGCAGAGCAGCAGAAAGCAAGCTTTCTCCATCCTCAATATGGCATCCCGTAAAATATTTGAACATGGCTATCATGTTGCCCATTAACCTTATCTCCTCCAAGCTAAACATACCTAGATCCCTATAGGGCATGGTTTCCAGACCTTTTACCATTTTGGTTGCCCTCCTCTGGACATGGTCAGCTTGTCCACATCCTTCTTAAATTGTGGTGCCTGGAACTGGTCACATTTGAACAGTTCTTAGCCCCCTTGCACTTCATGGCCTTTTTGGTCTCTCTGTTTACAACTGTGGGTATTTTTGCTTTCTTTCACAACCATGTGTATGTGTCATCTGTCAGCTTAGCATACCTTTGGAGGAAAAAAGTCCCTGAAACCTCATTACACAATAAATCTTTTGATCTTTAAGGGACACCATAAGGCACTTGTTTTTCCTGCAGCAGACTAACTGAACTTCCATGGCCTTTTGATTTATCCTCAAAAATTCATTTTTGTCAGTAGTCCACATTATAAATGCTGTTGGACTTTGAGGTTTTAAAACTGTAAGGACCGGGTGAGTTGTTTGTTTTTGAAATTCAGCAGTATGAAGGTTTCCCCTCCCCAAAAAATGCATCCTATGCATTTGAATATCAAAAGAAGAAGAAGTACAGGGGAAAAAAGAAGCTCCCATTGCTGTTGCAAACATCTGGAAGACCTTCTGGAAGTTGACATTTTATAGGTCCAAGTGTGGATATAAAATCCTCTTTTTCCCCTAACAGTCAACAACATTCTGAGGAAGTATCAGTATTAATGCTGGTGTCTGCTTAGTATTAGGAGAAGGCGCAATGTTTTTAAGAGGCCCTGAGATGGACATGAGTGATGGATCCCCTGACAGGGACCCTAACAGCAGCCCACCAAAGCCAGGACCATGTCAAAAGTGTAGTGCATTTGCTCTGAGTTTCATTCCAGACTTGAAAAGAGTTATCCAAGTGTTCAGCACCCTGGATAGCTTTCTTAAAAAATTGGTGACACAAAAATGTTTTAACCTACTGCTAGAAGGAGAGCAAGGATGAGGTCAACCTGGCCTCTCTGGGGAAGGAGTTCCAAAGTCTGGGAGCAACTCACCAAGAAGGCCCTGTCTTCTTTGTTTCCCCCAAATGAGCCTGAGAAGGAGGTCGGACAGAGAAGAGGGCCTCTCCAGATGATTTAAAATCCTAATGGGCTCATATAGGGAGATGCATTCCTTACATTTGAAGATGATCACTTTTGGGTGCTGTTGAGGCTGATATTTCCTTCTTCTTTCTCCAACCCCAAAGACCCCTTTGTACTATAGCCCCTGAAGCCACTTCACATGGCCATTCCCAGGCTTTATAGCAAGAAGGCAGGCTCAGAGAATCATCTGGCTACATCGCCATAGTCAGATAGCAATAGCATTTAACAACAGCAATAGCATTTACATTTCTGTACTGCTTTGTAGGGCCTGTACAGACCGCCCCTAAAGGGTGGCCTGCAGCTGCCCCTTTTAAAGCCAGATCAGGACCATGGCAACTGCATGCAGCAGCCCTGATCTTGCCTTTCCATGGCGCAAAAAGGAGCTGCAAAAAGTGGCTCCTTTCTGCACCACAGAAAGGGTACCGTAGCTGCCAGAGCCATGGCTTTTCTGTGCTTCTTTGGTGCTGTGTCATGTAGACACAGTGCCAGAGGAGTGCCATGATGCTGCACGCTATGGGGTGCGGTGTGCAGCATCACGCTTGCCTGAGGGCAGAGTTGGGGCATATGTTGTATAGATGCCATACCCTGACTCTGCCCCAGGCCGGCCAAAGATGTTGATCTGTACATCCTGATAGTAAACTCAGCACTCTCTAAGCAGTTTACAATCTGTAAACCAATTGTGCACAACAAACTGACCTATGAAAGGATGGAAGACTGAGTCAACCTTGGAACCCTGGGGTCGAACTCACAACCTTGTGGCTTCAGGGCTGGCATTTAACCACTGTGCCACAAGGGCCACAAGGGCTCCAGATATGAATGATGACATTAGTGCTGAGATCTGGAAGTGTTTCAGTGTCACTGTAATCATTGTGCATCTGGCTATGAGGACACAGCAAAGCAACCTGCTATGTTCCCAAAGCAAAGCATAGCTTAGCGAAGGCAAACACACCACATGTGGGAATCACCAGCCATTCCAGCCAGTAAATGGTGTTTAACATGCAGCTTCTGTTGGAACGTTAAATGAACAAAATGATATGAAATTTGGAGGGACTTTACAAGATATGATTACTGCGGCTTGAACAGTGTATGCTAAAAGATGGAGAGATGATGTTTCCCCAACAAAAGAAGACTGGCTGATGAAGATAATTGAACTTGCTGAAACGGATGAATTGACAATGTTGATTAAGGGGAAAATCTTTGAACAATGTTAAGAAAGAATGAGAATTGTTTATTACTCTTTTATAATCCCACTGGGGCTATACATCTGTTTTAGGCTCTGTAAATTAAACAGAGTTTATATGCAGCGGAAGCAGGAATATAATGTCATATAAAAGAAGTATAGTAATAATGAAATATGACCATCAGTTTGGGGGTTGGAAAGTTAGTAGTGCTAGGATTGTTTTTGTGGTTTATGTTTGTTTGGGTTTGTAGTTGTGTTGTTATGCATGCTTTTTTTTAGATATATGTTTTAAAAAAGTGTATGTGGTTGTGTTTATGTTTAATAATTTTTTTTAAAAAAAATAACATAGAGCTTCCTCTGGGGATGAGCATCTCCACACATCCACAGCAGTCTTTCATGATGGAATACATGCTTTTTCTCTAGCCATTCCCTAATCTTCTCCAAATGCAAACCCAAATGATGAACACACACACACACACACTCACACAGACAGACAGACACACACAACTTGTCCAATCAAAACTCCATTCCTGTCTACATAACTCACCTATCGGGAGCCTCAAATTTCCATAAACATGCCGATTTTCAAAAGCCAGGTTCCATTATGTTATCTGTCACTTTATTGGGGGGATTTCTGAGCCATTTATTTTTATGTCTATACATTGTAGTTGGCGAGTTGGCAGCGGCCTAAGAGCATAAAACTGACAAGACGCAGGAGCGGAGTGCGAAAACTGTCAGCGGAGCAGCAGCCTGTGAAATTAACATGATATCGAAAGCGTCAATGTTTATTTACTGGAAATATCTGGATGAAATGCAAGAGGCAGCGGAGGGCAGCACCGGAGGGAGGGGTGTATTTGCTCCGGAGCTGCAGTCCAGTGGCGGATCTGTCACATCCTGCACTTGGAACCTAATGATAGCAAATGTTTCCTGCCCCGCAGAAACAACTCACTTGAGTACAAATGGAAAAATTATTGGATACTGTGATCTTGACAAAAGTAGCAATAGCAATAGCATTTACATTTCTATACTGCTTCATTGCAAACTGAGCCCTCTCTAAGCAGTTTATAATCTGTAAACCAATTGCCCCCAACAATCTGGGTACTCATTTTACTGATCTACGAAAGGACGGAAAGCTGAGTCAGCCTTGGAGCCCTGGGATCGAACTCATAACCTTGTGGCTGAAGTATCAGCATTTAACCACTCCAACACTAAGGCTCCAAAAGCAGACTTTTTAGCCCCCTTCGAGATTCATTGTGAGACTCACAATGTGAAGCTTGTGAAGGTTGTGGCTTGTTTTGGAGAAAAAAGAGGCCAGGATCCTGTTGATAGATAAATAGACAAATCAATGGGTCCCAGAGCAAATCATGCCTGAACTCTCCTTAGAGCCAAAATGACTAAACTGAAACGGTTGTATTTTGGACATAGCATGAGGAGGCATGAAAGGAGAAAGAGTACATTTCAGATGGATAGACTCAATGAAGGAAGACACATCCCTGGGTTTTCCAGAGCTGAGCAGGGCTGTTGAGGTTAGGGGGACTTGGAGGTCTCTCATTCATAGGATCACTGAAATTGCAAGACCTGAGCAGGTCTGGATTTGGAGGTCTCTCATTGGAAGGGTCATCATAAGTCAAAGGCAACTTGAAGGCAGCTAATAACAAAAACTCTCTGAGGCCTGGTCTACTCTTGCTAGAAGCTGAACTGCTCAGGGATACCTAGAGGGATGTGCTGCCCAAAGCAAAGAACAAGATGGCATGCTTGTTGGCATCCTTCCTTTCCAAATGCATAAGACAAATGGGCCGTGTAATGGCAGTTCAATCTTTTTTCAGGTGATAGGGGACCATCTTCCACTCCATTCTCTGTACCTGAAGACTAGTTTAGGATGCAGAGGGTATGCTATTCTGCACACAGTTTCGTCCCAACATCTTGCCACCATCTCCCAGAATCCACTGCTTGAGATAGTGGCCTTAGTCTTCCTAATGGAAGGGTCAAAATGAGAGCGGGGAGGAAGAATCCAAGCACATACTAAGGATGAGGCCATTTCAGGCTGCAGATTGAAGGGATTGATCAGAATTTGGGAAAGTTATTTGTTTGGATGACAACTTCCAGAGCCTTCAGCTTTTGGCCAGATTGAGTGTGTGTGTGTGTTGGGGGGGGGGGGATTCTGAGAATTATAGTTTAAAAAAGTAACTGTTTGAAACCATGGATCCTGTTTTGAAATGCTCTTTCCAAGGGGGGGAAAACAGCCTAGATCAAATTGAAGCTATGCATTTATTATTGTACACAACCCTTGTGTTGAATGACAACATTGCACAACTGAATGGAGACATTCAATATGCAAACAAAAGCTGTTGCACATCCACGCAAAAACCGCAAGCATGCACAATCCGTATCTGAAGGCCCAATCTTTCTGCATTCACAACTCTGCTTCCCCAATCTTGAACTGAATGCAGATACTCCTCATTGGACAAAACTGTCCAATTGCTTTTATAAAAGAACTTAGGCATACATAAGGCATGAACAAATTTAGGTCAAGATCTCACTAAAACCAGAGAACAACTAGCATTATATGTTTCATGCTGGGCTCCTTTTGAAAACACTTTGGCAAATGGAGTTAGTTCCAAATGCAGCTATCAGACTCCTAAGTGGGACAAGGTTTGGCATTCACTTTACCCTACATTTATTCTGCTCTTGGTCTGTATCCAGGCAACCCCAAAATGCTGGAGTTTATTTTCCAAGAACCACCGATTCCTCACCATATCAGAGAGGAATAATAATGGAGTAGCTCTGCCTCTCCTAAGACAAAAGCCAATACCTTTTATTGTCCATGCTTATTCTAAATTGAAATAGGTAAGCGATAGTTGTACTACACTAATCTTCTGTTGACTTCCAGCATTGCACAGCTGGTTGTGTGTCAGTGAATGTACATGATGTTTCCATCCAAGAATAGGAGAGGAGCATGTGCAAAAGTTACATTAGTGGAACTCTGCTTGGAAAACTGTGAACTGAATGTGCTTTCAAGTCATTTCTGATTTAGGACAACCCCGATCACAGAGTTATCTTGGCAAGTATCTTCAGAGCAGGTTTGCCATTGCTGTCCTCTAATGATGAGAAAGCGCAACTTGCCCAAGATCATTGAGAGGGTTTCATGGTTTAGTGGGGATTCAAACGCTGGTCTCCATTATACCATGACATTGTACCATGTCATTATATATTACATTATACCATAGGGGAAAATGTACAGACTCATGCATAAAGAAACAGCTGTGAGTGTTATGTGCCTTTATGTCACCTATTGATTTATGGTGAACCCATCAATTTTGTAGGGGGTTTCTTAGACAAGGAAATCTCAGAGGTGGTTTTGCCAATTCCTTCCTCTGAAATAGAGCCCACAGCACCTGGTATACATTGGTCTCCCATCCAAGGGCTGAACCTGCTTAACTTCCAAGAACAGAGGGGTCTGGTGCCTTACTTACACGTGCATACAAGACTAAAAGGATGCCATCCAGACTTGAGCTCAACAATCTGGAGAGATGATAAATGTAAAAGTTCTATATTCAGGCAGGAAAAATTAGATGCACAAATATAGACTGTGGGGCACTTGGCTTGGATACAGTAGTATAAATGAAAAGCATCTAAAAAAAGAAAATCTTAGCAGATCACAAGGCAAACATGAATCCTGTGATGCAGCTGTAACGAAATGAATGGAACTATAAGGCTACATAAAAAAAAGTATGGCCTCCAGATCAAGAGACGTGATAGGATCACTCTCTTCTTCTGTGGTCACAGCTCACCTGGACGGTTTTGTTCAGCTCTTGGCACAGGGGTTTAAAAAGGCTATCAGCAAGCTGAAACATGTCCACTGGAGGGCAACTAAAATGATAAAAGGTCTGGAAAGCAAGCCTTCTGAGGAATGACTAAAGGAACTGGGTGAGTTTAGCTCAGAGAAGAGAAGACTGAGCAATGATGTGATAACCATCTTCGACTATTTGAAGTGCCGTCATATGGAAGAAGGAGCAATCTTGTTTTCTGCTGCTGCTGCTGCCGAGGGCAAGACCTGAACCAATGGATTCACATAACAAAAAAGGAGACATTTTGACTTTATATTTGGAAGAACACCCTCACAGTAAAAGCCATTTGAAAGTGGGATAAAGTACCTTCGGTGGTGAAGGACTCTTCTTTGATGGAGGATGTTAAGCAGAGGCTGCATCGACACTGCAGAATGAATGCACTTTGACACCACTTTAACTGCCATGGCTCAATACTATGGAATTATGGGAAATGTAGCTTTGTGAAATATTTAGCCTTCTCTTGTTAGCTCTTGTGATGCAACAAACTACAGATGCCAGGATTCCATTGGATCAACCAATGACAACCATGACAATTAAAATGGTGTCAAACTGCATTAATTCTACAGTGTGGCAGCAGCCTGAGATGGGATGGTTAGCCGTCAGGGCTGCTTGAGTTTTGAATTTCCTGCATTTCTTGCATACACATGGTTGGACTTCCAACTTCACAGTTTTCTATAGGTTTATGATTCTGCATGCCCAAACTGGCATGTGTAAAGGATTGTCTTTTTCCATATCAGCCAGCTTGTTGACTGAGATTTTTGACAGAGGCCACACTTGAATGTAGCCACTATCTGAAGTAAGGGAAACCAGGAGGCAATGCTGGGCAGAGGCTCCTTTGCTGTGACACTGAGAATGGATCAACGTGTCCTATTGCTTTGTTGCTGGGTGGAAATCTTTTTGATTTTTGCTTGGTATGATTTTAATGGAAAGGGAAAGTTAAGAGGTGACATGTTTAAATATTTGAAGGCATGCCATATAGAGGATAGAGCAAGAGGAGGATGTCCAAAGTGGTGAAAAGAATGGAAACCCTGCTATATGAGGAACAGCTTAGGGAACTGGGTATGTTTAGCTTGAGGAAGAGAAGGTTAAGAAGAGACATGATAGTCAAGTTTAAATATTTGAAAGGGTGTCATATTGAGGATGGAGTAAACCCTTTTTCTGCTGCTCCAGAGACCAGGACACGAAGCAAAGGATTCAAGCTACAGGAAAAGAAATTCCATTTCAACATTAGGAAGAACTTCCTGATGGTAAGAGCTGTTTGATTGTGGAAGATGATGCCTCAGAGAGTGATGGAATTTCCTTCTTTGGAGGTTTTAGAGTCTGGATGGTGATCTCTCTGGAGAGATTTGGTTGTATCTTCCTGCATGGAACAATTGGGTTGAACTGGATGGTCCTTGAGGTCTTTTCCAACTCTAGGAGTCTGTGATTCAAAACTATGCACATCCCAATTTTTGTGTGTGTATCTGATTGCTGTTTTCCAGCTGTTTATCATATCAGCAGAACATGTCAAGGTATTTGGGAAGATGGCACAGACTGTCCAATTGCATGTTTTCACCTAACTTGAAATCCAGCTTAACAAACTGGTGTAGGAAAACAATGTCTCTTATATAAAATGGCAAAATCAAGGTTTGCTTTTTTGCAATTTTATTTGGAATATTTTCAAGCTGGGATCTATGGCTGAAGAATCCATGGGTATGGAGAGCCGACTGCAACTGCACACATACAATACAAAGTCCACCGTGAGGGGATTCACCCTTCCCTTCCCTCCTGAATCCATTCATTACAATCATTTTCCCTAATTCAAGGTGACCAGGGCCCAGTTCTTATCTCTGACAAACACAGTGCCTCCCTGGCCAGCTCTCTCTCCAAAGTGAACTGATAAGTATGCTCCTTTTTTTGGCTTTCCTGCTCACTCGGCCCAACCGATATTTCACAGGGGTTGCACTATGCTACCCCAGAAAGATCTTGTCTGTTCTGTAAATTAAGCCTAGATCTTCCAAGGCTGCTTAAATAGCATATAAATAAGCAAAGCAAGATACCTCTTACGGAGGAACAAGGCAGAGTTTAATAGGATTCCAAAGGGATTAGACATCTCTATGAAAAGCTATTCTTGCAAGGCTAGCTGCAGTTACTCAGGCTAAGAGAAACATTTATCAAGACTCATAATTTAGGGTATAAGCCAATCGGCGCCTCTTTTTGGTGTGAACACCCACTACTTGTAGCTTGACGGCCTGCTACCTTCTCTCCCCGAGAAGACGCAGGCAACAGAGACGATAAATCATTTAACCCAGAATACTTCAGGTTGAAGTTGATTTATGCCCCATTGTATAAACACATTAGCTGTAAGTCACAGGAGCAGAAGAAGAGGCAGAAAGGGAAGGAAACTTCCCTTGGAAAGCTGGTGGGTATATGTTTTGGGGCTTGCAAAGAAAGATAGAGACATAAGAAAGAACTTTGGGTTCAGATCAAGCAGTCCACAAGTTCACTACACTTAGGTTGCATCTGCACTGCAGAATTAGTGCAGTTTGATACTGCTTAAACTGCCATGGCTGAGTGCTAGGGAATTATGAGACTTGCAGTTTTGTGAGATATTTAGCCTTCTCCCTCAAAAGCCTCTGGCACCACAACAAACTATGGATCCCAGGGTTTCATAGGATGGGGCCATGGAAGTTAAAGTGGTGTCAAACTTCATTAATTCTGCAGTGTGGCAGCAGCCTTAGTTCAGTGCAGTGAACCTACATTGAACTAAGTAAACTAAGTAGATGATACAAGATTCTGGCTGTTCTCTTGCAAAGGAAGGAAGGAAGGAAGGAAGGAAGGAAGGAAGGAAGGAAGGAGGGAAGGAAGGAGGGAGCAGCTTGTATTTCTGTACAGAACAATTTCCCAAACATTTCAGAATGCGTGAATACTGCACAACATTTTCTACGCTGTATCATTCATTCATTCATTTAATTTATAACCTGCCTTCTAGTATGGAATGCAGGATTGTGACTAAGGGTATATTCACATTGCAGAATTAAAAGTTTGACACCACTTTAACTTCCACAACTCTCTCCAACAGAATCCTGGGATTTGTAGTTCAGTGAGGCACCAGAGTGCTCTGACAGACCAGGAAGAAAGCCTCACCAAACTACAAATCGCAGGATTCTGTAGGATGGTGTCATTGCAATTAAAGCGGTATAAACTGCTTTAATTCTCCAGTGTGGATGCACCCTTAAGGAGCGATTTTGAATATAGAACAGTTACGTCAAGTTGTTGTTGTTGTTGTTGTTGTCTGCTTTCAAGTTGTTTCCAAATTATGACCCTAAGGTCAACCTAGCATGGGGTTTTCTGGGGCTGAGAGTGTGTGACATGCCCAAGGTCATCCAGTTAGTTTCAAGGGCTGAGTAGGGAATCGAACCCAGATCTCCAGAGTCATAGTACAATATTTAGACTACTATACTAGATTTACTCACCTATAATTATTCTTCCCAAATGGCATTCCCACGTGATTTTTCCATTTTTCTTTCCATTTTTCTGCCAGTAAATGAAGAACAGTGAACAGTCTTACCATCCCTAGTTTCAAGTTTTCACATCCCCTCTTTTTAATCTTTTATGGTAATAAGTGTGAATTTTAACAAGCACCGACAGATGTTTGCCTGTGAAACTCTTGACAGAAAGCTGTGGCCAATCCACCGGGGACCTTTCCTCACATCAGACCCCATCACTTCCCCATCTTTGGCTCATGTTTCTCTGTGTTAGTCTTGATCTGTTGACATTGATTTGCTTGTGTCATCTCCTCTTTCCCAGACATACTCAATGAAAAATGCATCGAAGCAACTGATTTTTAAGAGACTTCACTCCGATCCATGAGGAAACATTTGGAGATTGCAGCAGGTGGGTGGAAAAGAAAACGCTAAATGTCATAATCAGTGCTGTTTGGCTCTGAGTGTACAGTCAGCCCTCCACATTTGCAGCTTTGACTTTTGCGGATTTGATTATTCGTGGATTTTATTAACATGTTCTCTCTAGGAATCTCTAGGTCCTCCAAAGTAACTCAACATGTGGTCAACATCTTCCAGAAGACACCCTGGAGGACCTAGAGATTCTTAGGAAAAACACTTCCCGAGGCATTTGTTGGTCATCCAATGCAATTGTATGGCCAACGGCTAGCAAATGTTGACCACAGACTTGCACTGGAGGACCTAGAGATTCCTAGAGAGGAGTTCTTTCAGGTTTTCAAAAAAGTTTTTTTTATTTGTAGTTTTCCCACTTTCATGGGGGTCCTGTAACCTTAACTCTGGTGAATGTGAGGTGACCATTGTATTTGCAAAAATTGGGGGTAACCCCGATGACATCCAGAGCTGAACCTCAAGGTCCTTTCACACTACACAAGTATAGGTCTATATTCCACTTTAACAGCCATAGCAATAGCATTTCTCTACTTCCATGTAGCCAGGCAAAGGATGATTACTGAATTTTCTAAGACTTATACAGGACTGTGGCAGTGGTTGACATCTGGCCAAGGGGACATAGCCAGATCCTTTTCTGATCTGCTCCCCAACTCTCCACTGAATTTCCATGGAAGGCAGGGGCAGCTAAACAGCAAACCCACTGTACAGATTTAGAAGAGAGATATAGTGTAGTTCCTTCTGCAGAACTTTTGTACTATGTCCTACCATACAGAATCTAAGTTTGAATCTGCTCCATGTTGCAGTCCAAGCTTTAAAGGTGCTTTCAGTCCAAGCTTTAAAGATCTGGGTATTGAGTTTAACACACTGGTTAGTTATTTTGAAGTTTTGGATTAAAACCCATATAGGAGCCTCCAGCCACAGTTCTATGCACCTTGACTTGGGTGAGGGACAGACACCATTTGTTACTGAACATCAGAGAACACAATATCTTGGGCTGGGCCAACTGCAGAAAAGCAATCTTGAAGTCATCACGCCAGCGTAATAAATAAGTATTCCCCTCCATACCCTGCCAGAGCTCCTGGGATCTTGGACTTATCCAGGTAGGAAGGAACTAACTGTGTAGCAAATACCATCCTATGAAGTGAAACATGGTCACAGAATTTGAAGATATTTAATCCCTAATCATCATCATTCTGGTCAAGGAATAATTGTTTACCTCCACCGTCTCTGAATGCCATATTTTAAATGTTCCTTTGAAAAACATCTCGCTCCTTTATATTGTTAGGGCTTGTTCAGGAAGAAGAAGAAAATGGTAGGTCCAATTCTGGAGGCTGATCAACCTTGTCAGGGCCTTTAATCAGTCATCCTGGGGATAAAAATTGGAAAGAACAGCTATTCTGAGTCATTGTGTTATGCCTGATAGGGATATTTGTTCTGCATTCTTTTATCCAACTATTGCATTCTAGAGAAGGGAGAAGGAATGTGCTTGTCAAAGACCCAAGTCTCGGCTATTGTCCTTCTGCCATAGATGAATTCCAAAAATCTGTAATCAGGCAATACCTTTCTTTGGACCAACCTAAATGGCACAAGCCAGGGAGACGACTTTAAGTTCTTCAAAACTCTTAATCAGGGGAGCTACTTTGCTGAATGGGTCGCTAGTTGAGAGACAAAAGACTTAACTAGTTATTGTATTCTCCATACGCACTTGGAAGCCACAATCCTGTTGATGTCTGAAACATGTGCAGCTTTCCCTATGCAAGAGGTTGGACATTTTTGTCCCATGTGGGATGCCTGCATTCGGATCAACGTTGCAGAAGCCGAGGGCTAAATATGGCACCAGTGTGCATGGTTGTGGAATGCACATGGAAGTTCTTTGTCACAGAAAACCATTCCACATTTGGTTGTGGACCTGGTTTCACATTTGTTGTGATGATGTTAGAGTCATAGGCCCACATTCTGTTCCAGATGTTACTCCATTGCTAGTTAAGATGTTATTGAGGGATTTCAATGCTGGTAGAGGCTTCTTCCACTTCTTGGCCAGATGAAGACAAGGGACCACAGCAAATAAAAGGCAGGTGATACAATTTCAGGAGAAGGCAATGACAAGCCTCCTCCAAACAAATCTTGCCAAGACAACTCCATGATAGGTTCACCTTAGGGTCGCCATAAATCAGAAATGACTTGAAGGCACACAACAACAACAACAATAACATTTCAGGTCCATTAGCCACAGAAAAGTAACTTGTCTTGAAACTTGCCATAGAAAGAAGGAGCAGGAGAAAAAAAATGAAGTTATGTTAGAGAGAAGGGGTCCCAGAGAGAGAAGGAGAGAAAAGGAACTTTTTCAACACTTCAGAATTATAGCACTATGATTCCAATTGAATTGCCATGGTTGTATATGAACTCCTGGGATATGTAGTTTAGGGAAAGACCTTTAGAAATCTCAGCCAGAGAGATTTAGTGCCTCACCAAACTACAAGTCCCAGGATTCCATAGAATACATAGAATACTCAGGACCCTGGATAGCTCCCTTACACTTTTAGTCTGGAAGCAGAGCAGATTCAGCACTCAACAGACATAAGAATGACCTTTCAAAGTGTCAGGGAAGAGTGAACCTGCATCCGCAGTGCAGAAATAAACAGTTTGACACCACTTTAACTGCCACAGCTCCATGCTATGGAATTCTGAAAGAAGGTTAAATGTCTCACAAAGCTACAATTTCCAGAGTTTCATAGCATGTAGCCATGGAGGCTAAACTGGTATAAAACTGGATTATTTTTGCAGTGCAGATGTAGCCTGAGACAACCATGGTTGGCTTCAGCTTTACTCACTGGTGGTTCAGCCATGCCCTCTACTCCTCTGCTCCTATGTGTCTATTAGCAAATTGTCCTGAAATACCCATAGCCTTGAACAAAGCATAGTTTATTGATCTGTGAACTGGATATATGGTCAAATCCTTGCAAATCAGCACTGCTTAAACTAGCTTTAGATGCAGGTATCAGGATTGCAGTTGAGATGCACCTGGATCTGAAACATTATGGTCTTGATCTAGAGCTGTCCAGCTAGTGAAATCAATGAGACAAGCTCAGTTCTGTTGACTTACAGTGGGATTTACCTGTACAAAACAACAACATGACTAACGCTCCTTTTTCTGGCAGGGTTGACTGTTATTGACTAATATGGTTGGGATTAGAATATCTGTCGCTTTTAAGCAGAGCTGATGGAAGGAAAAAATATTCTGTCCAAATTTGCAAATCCAGTCCAAGAATTTACTCCCTGTGACAAATCTATGCATTTGCATCGTAGCCTTTGAGAGCATTGCTTGAGCTGAATGGATTCTGCATAATTCTTTTGATTTGCAGTTTGTTAATGACTAAACAATATGTGATTTGCAGCTTCACAGTGACTAATTTTAATATTTAAACAAACAGTCACACAGCACTAACGGGTTTCTTGATGCTTAGGAGAACCAAGTTGCTTAATTATTCAGATAACGAATTACAAATAGCAGATTATGAATTCATGAATGGCCAAGCATGGATTGCGGAGGAGAGAGAGGGATGAAATGAATTCTCCCTGCAACTTTTTGAATGGGTATGAATCTAACGTTATTGGAAAGACTCTCTTGCAGACTTATTTTGCTCACTACTGAATTAGTGAGATTAATGCTAATTCTTCACAAAAATTAAAATAAACCCACACAGTTTTTTTTTTTGTTTTTGTTCCACTTTTAAAAAATTAAATACAACAATGGGACTCCATCCTAACTCGCGGATCTGTATTTTTAGAAATAGACCTGTTTTTCTTCCACATTCTGGGCTTTGGGAGCACCTCTTGCCAATGTTGCCTTCACTTCAGTGACAACAAACATTTCCAGACAGTGAGGGGATAATAGCTCTTGCAGCTAGCAGCCACTGGGGAATATCCTTGTCCTTAAAATCAGGTTGCAGCCATCCAAGGTTATAAGAAGGAAAAGACAGTGGCTGGCATTCTGTATTGCATCTACGGATCTGTAACGTAGGGCTTGTCTAGACAATTAAAATACTCCTTATTCTGTTTGAATATAATGCAAACCCCTCCTCCACAATTTGGAGGCATTTGGGATTTTTGCACGGGGGCGGGGGGACTCCTCAAACTCTGTAGAAAAAGGATTCGTGGTTTTTGTTGGAGTAACTGCAAGTATCCAGAAGGATGTGCATTATCACATATGTGGCTGTGCATCCGCTTTGCAATTTTCGGCAAAGGGCGAGTGAACAGATGCAAATTTGTGCAGGAAAGTGTAGACAATTAAGCATCAATGCAAATGCGCAAAAGCCACCAGCCCCTTGAGTTATGAATCTGTAATTGCTCTGTATTTAACAACCTTATGTGTCACAGGCCACCATAACAGCCAGCAGTCAACAGACCTCATTCCATTTTAAGAGTCAGCTGCTGGATCAGATGAAGAAGATCTATTCTGCAACCATCCAAAGCAGGATCCCTGTTGCAAGTCCTTATCACAGTCTCACTCACCGATGAAAAGGGGATGGAAATGTCATCCTTCTTGCACCACAAGGCCTGATCTGGTCCTGTTAAGCTGGATGGTTCGGGAGACTTTACTAAGGCCTTGTCTGCATGAGCCAAAAGACCCAATCCTTCCATATTATGGCATCGTCCTGTTTGGACAAGGCACATCCCAAACCCCAGTTCTGGTGCAAACAGTCTGGCACTTTCCCTGTGGTATAACAGCCTTAAAAAAAGAACACCATCCCTGCTTCTTGCTGACATAGATGACTACAGATGTGACACTGATGTCACATACATACTACCAATGTGCTGGTAGCCAATGCATTTTCTTTCTTTCTTTTTTTAAAAAAGGACAGAAGAAACAGCTTGGTTCTCTTTCCCCCGTGCTTTGCTCTAGATCGTCCTGCCAGCGAAACCTGCAAGAGCAACAGACTTTTGTTCACAGGGGAAAGGAACGCACAAGAGTTTTGCAATAGATTGTGAGAGATCAGTCCCGTTCTCTGACTTAAGGGTTCTTCCAGAATGATTTAAAGAGTGGTTTTGACTTGGAAGCACACTCAGGGGAGGCCCATCCATAAGGCAAGGCAGCTGCTCTGAAAGCAGATTTTTTTGGGTGATGTCAAGGGCAACAAGGAAGGGAAACAGAGGCCAAGATACTTCACCGAGGTTGTGTAGCATTAAGCTTTGTGTCCAAAAGAAGTGTTTAGAAACGGTGATTCTCAACCTTTGGGACTCCAGATACTTTGGATTAGTAGAATCCCCCACCATTGACTTTGTTGGTAAGGCCTCCTGAGAGCTGAAAAGAAATCATACTGGTCTAGAGGCATATCATAGTCTAATACTACAGGGTCCAGTAGAGTAAGGACTAGATTTCCAGAGAGACTGTAAGCCAGGTTTAGAACAGACACAGAAAATCTGTATGATAATCAAGCCAACCTTTCCTCCTTCCCATACATTAAAGCCTTAAAAGCCAGAGCAGAGCAGAGAGTCCCACCCAGGGCTTAGCTGCAGGCAGTAAAGTAGAAGTTCATTGAAGACATTAAAATAGCCCTATTAATGAAAAAAGAATTGCTTGTTAGAACTCCTTTTCAACAAGGAAGCATTCCTTTGCTTGTACACTGACCTAGCTGTGCATTTAGATGCCTCGTCGTCTGTGGTTCTGGGAACTGATTTAGGCCCGTCCTGCAACTCTAAAGCCAAAGTCCCCACCGATTGGGGAAGTGAGACCCACAACCCCAAGGGACCAGGATTTTCTGCATCAGTCTATATGACATGAGAGCCATGATCTACCATTGGACACTACAGTAAAGTAAGACCTTCATATCAGTGGTGCATTCCCAGATTTATTGCAGATTATAGGTTTCTGGTGGAAGTTGACCATGGAAGCACACTGGAGGACCTCCAGATACTGAGAGAAGTGGTTGCTCTAGACATCTGGAAGTCCTCCAGTGAGACTGAATGGTCACCATGAGAAGGTTTTTAAAATAATTATTTTAATTAATTTTAAGCAAAAAAACAAAAAAACAAACATGTCAAACAGAAATAAAATCAGTTACACACAACAGTAAACACAAATCCACACTCTGCTCTAAAACCTAAACCCAACCTAAGCTAAAATATTCCCTCCCCCCCATTTCCCCCAGAAGTTAATCATAGAGGCATACTGGAGGACCTCCAAATGCCTAGAGAGACCTTATTTTTCAGGATGTGGGTAATTCTAATTGTGGTTATCCATCCCACGTAAATAAGGGTCATTCCATATTACCAAAACCATTCCCAGAAGGGTACCAATACCTGTCTGTTCCAACAAAATCAGCAAAAGGTCTTGTGTACCTTCAAAATCTAACAGATACATCATGACATAAACTAATAGCTATAGGAGCTCATGCCACAATAAATTTAGTTAGTCTTTAAGGTCCCCCATGCTTCTTTGATTTTATTTTAAACCACAAAGATGGTGGCGGGTGGCATGCAATCACACATCCCAGGTTGCCGATGTGTTAAGCCTTTTATGGTTTTTCTTCCAGAGGGGAGCTGTTATTAATACTGTTATACAATAATAGTTATTATTAACGACATTTAATCCTCAATGGCCTCGGGCCATGTGTATGTATTAAAACATAGACTTTAAAAATAGAGGCTTAGAAAAGAGATTAAAAACACAAGGCATTTAAACCGTCAAGATCCACAGAGATTTTGTCCAAACCCTAATAGCAGAACAGCCTGTAGAGTTCCAACCCAATGCTCATTTACTAGGTTTTGAATGAACCTTGGAGGCGCAGTGTCAGATTGCTATTATTAAATATAATTGATTAATTATGCTGATTTCGGGAGTGACTCTGGTGTGCTAAGGCCTTTAGCTATGCACGGCAAAGAAAGAGGTCTTTAGAGAGCTGGGGAATATCGGGAGGAATCTTACATAATGAAAAGTTCCAGTGTCAGTAAAATAGAAAATCAGACGTAATTATAAAATTTCAATTTCTCCCCCAGACCAACAAGTGCTGAAGCTGACCTATTTCCCCATCCTCAAACCCACCATCCATTTATTGGACTTCAGAGGTGGAACATAATAGCTGGAACCCCGTTGGTGTCTTACACATATCTAAGTGCTCCTGTGGAAGTGGCTGGACATCTTTGTCCAATGGGGAAACATCTGCATTCAGTGCAAGGCTGTGGAAGCAGAGGTATGCATGCAATCTCCAGGTGCACGCAGGAACACTTTGACTGGAAATCTCATAGGGATACACACATATGCAGCCGTCCCTTATGCATGCAGAGTTCCTTTCTTTTGGTAGTGCGGGGAATGGTATCCCTTTCCTCTCTCTGTAGTTCTCAAAGTCCCCCAAGCCTCCTCTGATTTAGAGTAAAACATAGGGGAGCAACTGTGGGGGGCTGGCGCTGTGCTTTAGCACCTCAGATCTTGCAAGCCAAATCATGGCTCAAAAGGTGGCAAAGATTTCCCCTAAAGAGCATTCACATTTTTGATTCCATTTATCGCCATTTAGCAGCCAGCTTGGAAGCTAGAGAAGAATGATGCCATTATTGGCCAGGGCCAGCAGCAAGGTTACCAGCTGTGTGCATAGATTCTGTCATGCCTTTATTTTAAGGCAAGATGTTCTAGTTTCCTGCTTTCAATGGTCGCTCTCTAATTATCCTCCAGGATTGTTTTTCTCTCCCTCTTTTTGTACAGTATTAATTAAATGAGCTGTATTCAAGCATGGAGAACATCGATAAACATGATAGGCCTGGGCAAGGGTGACGGACTAGGGAAAGACAAGGACCTGGGGAAGGTAGCGGGAGGGAGAAACGGTAAGCAGGTTATAAATGGAGAGGAGGTGGATGAAGGGTTTTGCAAAAACTGATGGATAGAGCACTTCACAAGTTCAACCTAGACAACAAGGGCACAGAAACAGTAGAAGAGTTCCTATACGTTGGATAAAACATTGTTCAGAATGGGGACTGCAATCAAGAAATCAGAAGAAGATGAAGAATGGGGATGACAGCTATAAAAGAACAAGAAAAGCTGCTAAAGAGCAAACATATACAACTAAGCACGAAAGTTAGAATGGTACAAGCAATTGTATTTCCCATTACCACGTATGGATGCGAGAGCTGGACATGAAAATGGACGAAAAGAGAATAGGTTCATTTGAGATGTGGTTCTGGTGAAGAGTGCTGAGGATACCCTGGACCATGAAAAGAACAAATACATGGCCCCTAGAACAGATCAAGCCTGAAATTTTCCTGGAGGCAAAGATGACTAAACTGAACTTGTCATACTTTGGCCACATCATAAGAATACATAAATCATTAGAAAAGACAATAATGCTAGGAAAGGTGGAGGGAAGTAGAAAGAGAGGAAGACCACATGCAAGATGGATGGACTTGGGTATGAATCTGCAAGAACTTAGAAGAATAGTAGAAGATAGGGAGTAGTTTTTGTGGGTTTTTGGGGCTCCATGGCTGTGTTCTGGAAGAATCTATTCCTGATGTTTCATCTGCATCTATGGCTGGCATCTTATAAAATTACATAAAATATACAAAAGTTAAAAGGCATGACTGAAACACACATAGCAGCCACCAGGCACTGGGGATCCAGTCACAATGAGAACTCAGCCGATGATGTTCCAAGTGGTGCAGAAGGACAGCTTCACAATCCATTCAGGTAACTTATCCAGGAAGCATCGTAAGTGAATCCATCCGTCTTCCAAACTTTGCACTTTATCACAAGGAGATGGTTCAGCGTGTGTCCAGATAGCGATGGATGCTGTAGTTTTAGCATATGATAAAGATGCTGCCGAGAAGTATCCTTTTTATGGATGTCCCCATTTAAAAGTCCTGCCGATATAAATTTTAGCAATTGGATTACAGAAATGTCTTATGGCCCAGTTTGTATCTGGCAGAAGATGACATCGGAGGAACTCAAAGACTTCTAGCAATGGCCTTGTTCTGTCTCCAAGTCTTCCCGTGCTGATAGAGAGTCAGAATGTGCAAATCAGTCAAGTCCATTTCCAGGGACGAACTTCTTTTCTTACCTCTAACTCAGAGCTATTAGATTTTTCCCCTTAATGGACAAACATCTGTCCAGGTTGCAGGGTGAATTTTTCAGACACATAGACATTGTGTATATAATATACACAGTGTGGCTTTCTAACTGTATGCACTGTTTGCATTCATCCACCCACTGACTAAAGTAGGGTCTGAATCACATAACATCTGGGCCAGATGTGGCCCTCTAAGTCCCACAGTCATTCAAGTAGCTAGTCTGCAGTATAGACAAAGGTATAGCAATGGGAAGAACAAATTAGAGCGGATATGGACCTTTTTACATATAGACAGGGGTGTAGTTACTGAGCGGAGAAATTAGGGCAATAAGAATTCTGCTCCACCATTAAATTTCCCATCAGTCCTTACATTTCTGCCATTCCAGTCCCTTAAAACTTTAGCTGAGCATTAAAAAAAATACAGTATTGGCATCTAAAGGGCAGGTCAAGTGACCGAGGGAATGCAAACCCAGTGGCATAGTGGTATGAACTTTTGGACTACAACTCCAGAGATCAGGGTTCGATTTTCAGTTTGGCCATGCAACCCACTGGGTGACCAAGGGAAGGCACAGTCTCTCAGCCTCAACAGATGGCAATGGCAAACCTCGTCTGAACAAATCTTGCCACAAGAACCCACCATAAGTCAGAAAGGACTTGTTGAAGACACAAAACAACAGCAAAGTGTGAATGATTTTCAATGTCTCACTATCTGCAATGCTAAGAATTTGGGGTTTCAAAGAAAAATTTATTGGGAGCAGAATCCTTCCGGGGGAGTGTTATGGTGCCCATTTTACACCTACCTAGCTACATCACCATGTATGGAAACCCATAAATCAGCTTCACAACACAGCCACAGAGGGAAATGTGACTGTGGTGTTCATCTTTTTGAAACTGGCCTGCATTTTTCTGGGCTTGCAATCTGTTTTAAGAGTCAAGTCAAGATAATGGCAAAGTCTGGCTCTAGGTTAGCAAGAAGTATTCAGCACTCCATGATGACAGGCTAGGAAGGTCCAATCCTCGGTGGAGCTTGAGCTGCAGTCCTCATAAAAGATATTGAACAGCCAGCGGGATTTATGGGTGGGTCAAGGAGCCTCTCCTCGTAAATGTCGTTCCCTGCTTGGTGCTCGTAACTCTTGATTTCTTTCCTATGCAATGGAAGGAGACTCACCTTCTGCCTTGCCTCCTAAGAAGATGAAAGCAGGGAGAAAAAGGGCTGGGATTCTTAGCCAGCATGCTAAGAAGGAAAGGAAAAGGATGAAAGAGATGAGTTGGAGCAAAATGGCTGAACCATGAGCAAGACTGAAACAGGAATATAAAGAATATTTATAAATGTTCTTGACATGAAAGAAAGACAGGAAGAAAATAGCCCACTGTCACCAAATTTCTTTCATCTTTGGGGGCTTTTGTTGCAAAAAGTACATTTGTGCACAACCCCCACCTCCTCATTTCTTGCACAATATCCTTGGATGGGGCAGTTTGCACAAAAATAAACAGTAGACAGTCTCTGAAGATGCCAGCCACAGATGCTGGCGAAACGTCAGGAATAAACTCTTCTAGAACATGGCCACACAGCCTGAAAAACCCACATAAAACTAAGTATACATTCTATTTTTGTGGAAAATAATAATAGTAATAAATCCCCCAAAGTGCCTAAGCAATAGATGTTGATCAGAAAACAGTGTCTCAGACAGTGTTGCAGTGGAATTACTCTGTGAATTATAAACAGATTACGCAATGTTGTTTTTATACAAAACACGAGAATTTTGTGCAGATTTTTTTCTTCCATTCCCTCCCCCAATATGTTCTTCTTCCACAGAATGATTTATCGGCAGTATTTTGCAATATTCAAATATAACAAGAACAACAACACAATGCTGCTGCTACTACTGCTACTATTGCTACTACTGCTACTACTAATTTCTTACCCATCCATGGATCAAGGCACGGAACAACAATTAATATACAACATACAACATCAGTTAAAACACACAACGTCACTTACAGACACACAACATATGAGAATACTATGGAGGAATAGCCCTTCTCTCCCACAGCAGGAAGAAAACAATTGTAATTATTTATCCTTGCATGCAAGGACAAAATAGTTGAATGTGTCCATCCATATTCCTGCTCAAGATTCAAACCCTAGTCTCAAGTTCTTCCAGCTCTGTGGTGTATGCTGTTTACTAGGACAAGCCTTTAGAGCAAATAAAATAAAATATAAATAGAATCTTGTTGCAAGCCCAGGCTTGGAGACATCTTTAGTGTGCTTTTTGGTGTTAAAACAAAGGAAGTGAAAAATATCTCCTGAACAGGTGGGTCTTGCCTAGGGAAATAAGTGGACCTTCTATTTTTCTCATGTTTCTTCAGTTCCTTCAGGGGACAAAGCAATAGATGAGGGGGAAAAAAATCTTCAGCCAGTGAAAATATAATAACATGCCAGTAAAGCTGCTTCATCTCCAGAGCCATCCCAGCCTTGCCGAATCCTCATAAGGCTGAGAGTAGATAAAGAGAGAGAAGCCACGGTTGCAAAAGCGGAGATTAATTTAGGAGGCACATAAAAGATGGAGTCAGTTCAGTTCAAATTTGTTAGGCTTTCCTACCGGTTGGACGGTTGATAAAACGCCTCTTTCCAAGTCACACAGGGCTTAGGGAACACTCTTGTCTGGGTTTTCCCCCCTCTCTTTCCTCCCTCTTCTAGCCTAGCATTCACTTCTTTCCATGGCAAAA
Organism: Urosaurus nigricauda; assembly: GCA_034509955.1. Taxonomy (NCBI): domain Eukaryota; kingdom Metazoa; phylum Chordata; class Lepidosauria; order Squamata; family Phrynosomatidae; genus Urosaurus; species Urosaurus nigricauda. Next base: position 4,353,329 of record JAOEGL010000012.1, on the reverse strand, counting down.
ATGAAAGGTTGCTGTATTGAGGGCCACATTTGACCCATGAACTAGGAGGCAGGGTGAGCAACCCCAGAAGAAAGACTCCTCTAGGTTTTGAAAAATGAAGGAAGATTTATTTATTTATTTGGAATTTATTCATATATTTATTTGGCCCATGAAATAGGTGGGAGAGTGAGTAACCCCAGAGGAAAGACTGCTCTAGGTTCTGAAAAATGATGGAACTTTTATTTATTTATTTGGAATTTATTCATGTATTTATTTGGCCCATGAAATAGGGGGGACGGTGTGTAACCCCAGTGAAAAAACTGCTCTAGGTTCTGAAAAATGAAGGAGCATTTATTTATTTATTTGGTATTTATTTGCGTATAATTTTCCGTTTTCCTACTGGGCTGAAGACCTCTACTTTCTGCTCAGTCATCACCACAATGGGAGCTGCATCCGCACTGCAGAAATAATCTGGTTCGATACCACTTTAACTGCCACTAGCATCCCACATTTCCTCCAAATTGCTCAGAGAAGCCTATACAGTTATTTACTTGTCTTCCTCCCCACTTTTATTCTCACAACAAGCCTGCAAGGCGGGTTACACTGACAGAAACCCATTGGCCCAAGGTGGGCTGGGATGTTTCATGCCTCCATGAGGACTTGGAACCTGAGTTTCTCAAGTTGCAACTCTACACTTGAACCACTACATCATATTGCCTTTTGTGAAGCAACATCTATTGGTTTTCAGCTCACCATGCTCTGAAGAGCAAAGCCAGTTGTTGATGTTGTGTGCCTTCAAGTCATTTCTGATTTAAGGCACCTCTACGGTGAACTTATCATGGGGTTTTCTTGGCAAAAATTGTTCAGAGTGGGTTTCCCCTTGCTCTCCTCTGAGGTTGAGAGAGGAGGACTTAGCCAACCGTTTGGGTTTTTAAGGCCAAGCAGTACATCGAGCCCTGGTCTCTGTCCAGCACTCAAACCCAGCACTATGCTGGCTCTCACAAAGCCAGAGATCCTGTTTAGAAAGCGAAGAGAAAAGAAGATGACAAAGAATGTTGTCCCTGTTGGGGTTTGGATCATGACTGCAGTGGTTAAAAGGCCATGCAAGGATTAAAGAGGCCCCAGAGAAGGATGCAGCAGGTTTTTCTGCTCTGAGTTCTGCTATTGTGCCCATCAGTTTCCCTGACCTTGTGTGAAAAACACTGCCAGCTTTTCATGATGGAGATGAAAATCCATCTGGAGGAGGAAAGCCACACTTAACAGCCTGAGATTTATTGTCCTTCGCCCCTCCGTTCCCCCTTCTGTTTTTATGAGGCACATAAATGCCTTCAAATCCGGGGGAATAATTAGATATTTGAGACATTGTTTCTATGCAGGGCAGGCGACAGTCTCCTTTCCGGTCGCACAGGCAGGGCTGAAGAAACACACACATCCAAACGCACACAGGAGTCCTCATACCTTTGAGCCTGGACTCCCTTTTCCTATGATCAGGGTAAAGAGGAGGAATTTCAGGGTGACAGCACTGTCTTGGAAATGACATATACATCTGTGTGTCAACTTTATGCTTCATAGTCAAGGACTATCATAATTTTTGTAGTAAAAGTAAAATATGTATAGTGAGCAGACTGCAAAATTAACACCGTGGACATATGCAATATACAATGTTTTTGGCCTCTTGTTCCTGCAAGTTGCTCTGGAACAGAAGGAAAGAATTATTCTAAAACAGTCAGTAAATGGTTAAAGACCCCACATGTTCCTTGAAGTTGATGAGAAGAATCCTGGACTGAAAAGAATCTTCACAGTTCAGGGCTGGTTCTACTCAAACCTCACACTTTTTATTTTGTACATAAAACAATTTTTTTTTTTGCACAGAATATAATATTTCATGTGCAGAAAATCTTTTTTCCTGCACAGAAAATTCTGTTTCCTGTGCAAAGAAAATGGTGGAAATTGTGTGCACAATAAGCCCTGAAATGTAAGCAGCCTTCAAAATGGCAGTTTTCAAAGATTTTCTCAAAGATGCAGAACTTATTTTCAGCCATTTGGAGAACTCCTTTAATGTTTGGAGTAAAATCCAGGGCAGGTTGGCTAATCCATTAGCAGGCAAGCGAAGAAGGTGCCATTGTCCCCACAGTAAATATACAAGAATACTAGGCAGTAAAAGTAGAAGAATATCAGTATATGTCTTTAAGAAGGAAGAGTACAGCCTTTCTGCCTCTGTTATGTCTCTTGATGATACAGTGAGACAGCAGTACAAATAAATTGCGGATTTAAAGAGAATGGAGGCATCTGTTTTCCTCCCTTTATGGTACAAAAAATGTTCAGTACACATTCCAATGGTTTTCCTCGCTTCTCTGCTTCTGCTTTAATCATGTTATGGCTAAAAGAGAAGGGGAGAAAAAAAGACGAGAGGGAACATTACATATAAAGGATTGTCATGGATCATATTTTATCATAGACTGAACTTCTCTGTTCTCAACAATCACTCGATAATCAGAAATTCAGGAGATACCAGCTTCTCCATTTGCTTGAGCTGCTGAAAGCCTCCCAGAACTTTGGGCCACGCTGGGGATCCCCTTTCAGACAAGGAAGGGCTGAAATCCAGAGATGTTCTTGGGGGTCACATTATAGGGGTGGGAGTAACCATAGGGAAAAGAAGATGGGGCCAAAATACCAGCATAGTTTAGCTGATAGCTCTTACTACCAGCAAGGAAGTACTGGGAGAGACATTTCCATGTTTTAAGTTGAGAAACCTCTGTTATAAAAGCCAGGGAAGCATCAAATGGAGTTGGCATGGGGAAAGAGGGCTCCAGATTCCAAAAGGGCCAGAATCAGCTTAAAGAGCTGCATCTACACGGCAGAATTAATGCAAGTTTGATGGTGTTTTTTCACTGCCATGGTCAATGCTATGGAATTCTGGGGATTTGAAGTTTTGCGGGATATTTAGCCTTCTCTATCAGAGAGCTCTGGTGCCGCAATAAATTACAAATCCATAGGATGGAGGCATGGCAGTGAAAGTGGTGTCAAACTGCATGAATTCTACAGTGCGGATGCAGGTAAGGTCTGAAGTTCCCCACTCCTGGTTTAGGAGATGGAGATCTCTATAGCTGTTGTTGTGTGCCTTCATGTCATTTCAGACTTATGGTGACCCAAAGATGAACCGATTGCAGTGTTTTCTGGGCACGATTGGTGCAGAAAGGGTTTGCCATTGCCTTCCTCTGAGGTTGAAAGAGTGTGACCTCTGAAGGTCACCCAGTGGGTTTTCAGCGCTAAGCAGGGATTCGAACTCTGATCTCCTAGAGTCTGAGTCCAACACTCAAATTACTATCCCAGGCAGGCTCTCTACCTCTATTATCGCCCCTCCATTAGATTGTTGTGTGAGTAGATTTATTTAGGGAAAAAAAATGTTGTTTTCATTTCTGTTTTATGATAATGCTTCCTCTTTACTGTTGTTTTCCCCCCCCATTTGAAATGTAGCATGCCCTGGAGACAGATTTTGAAGGATGGTATAGATTTTTGTAAAATAAACTAGTAATGAATATAGAAGCGTGTGAAAGAAAAAATGTCCGCTCTAACATATTGATTGCATCAGAACTAGACAAAGAACGGTGCAATTATATGGGCCAAGATCCTGCAGCAAGGAGGCAGAATGCAAATGACTGACTGTAGTTCACATTGAAGAGAAGCGCACACGAGAGAAATTTCTAATGCAAATGGGACTCCTGTCCTGTGTAGATTTTACATTCACATTAAAATCCAATTGAATTTAAGAGGTCTTTGTAAGTCTTGTGTTTGGAAATGCCTTGAGGCTACAGTTTTAAGCTACCATTCTTGGAAAGGACACATTAAAATTAAGTGGGCCAGGTGTCTTAAGTGAATGTGCTTAGATTTGGATTTCATCTTGGATGAGAATGGCTGGGGGGTTCCTGGCCTTGGAAACCATAAACCCTAGACTTAGAACTGGGGAACCCATGGTTCATGGGCCACATGTGGCCGTTGGACTGTTTTTTAATGGATACCCCAAGTGACAGCCACTACTGGCAGTTGTACGCCTTGTTTACAAGTACAAATGTGCTCCCAGAAGCTTCCTGGAAGTGTAAATCTACTTGTAAATGAAGCATACTAGGAACGGACACATTGTTTAAAGGGCAAAGAGCACTGCATTTTAACCACAACCATGACTATGGAAAATTGGGCAACAACAATGAAATCATCCCCAGATGTTTCTCACTCTTGTCTTAACCCAAATATGCTGTAAATAAAATGAAATTCCATCCTACAGAGTAGGGGTTGAGAAACCTCAGATTCTCAGACTAACACCAGTCCTCTTGAGGTCTTCTTAAGACGTCCTCCTTGCTCCTGACCCCATTGTTTGCTGGCTTCTTAACTTTTGTAGTTTAAATTTCCCCTATTCTAAAAGGCTGGAATACCTTTCCTAAAGCTTACTTACAAACCATAGGAGCTGGAAGATGAAATAGGCTGGTAGTTTTTGGACCTCATCCTTTTATCTTTGATCCCAACTGTGAGTGGGATGTGGACCTCAAGAATCAATCCAAAATGGAATTTGTTCCCTGAAGCTGAAAGAGCTTGCTCACACTTGCTATTGGGAAGGGCTAGAAATCATGCAATGGAACAGATATTGTTGGAACATACAGACCGGCATCAAAGGCTAGCATCAGGGCAGAGAGTCTGCATGATGCACACCCAGACTCTGCTGGCATGACACCGTGTGCCCCATCACATGGTGGGTGGCATCATAGCGTTCCTCTGCTACTGTATCCAGATGACGCAGTGCTGAAGGAGCGCTGAAAAGCCGTGGGACTGGCAAGTATTGTGTCCTTCCCACAGTGCAAAAAGGAGGGTTTTTTTAAAGCTCCTTTTTGCATCGTGGATAGGCCAGATTGGATCCACGGCATGCGGTTGCTGCAGCCCTGATCTGGCAAAGAAAGAGGTGGCTGCAGGCTTCCACTTAGTCCTAGCCCCTAAGTCCTAGCATCTAAGTCCTGGATAAATCCCTAGCCAGGATTGTTAAGAGTGAGGGATGCTGAGAGCTGCAACCAGATGCATCACTAGAGGAGGTGCAAGGGATGTGGACAACACCAGGTGATACCTCAGAGGGAGGGAAGGGGTGCCGAAGTTCTGCAGCTAATGGTTTATTGGCAGGATGGGAAAGGGAGTCTCTTCCCTCTCCCAGTCAGACAGCATTTCCTTCAAACACAGAAAGACTGCGGGCAGGTCTAGGTTTGGTGGTTTACTTGCTGGGCAGGAAAGGAAATCTTCCTCTTTTGCAGGTCACCTGCTTCTCTTTGGTAGTGACAGTAGCTTGGCCTGCAGCATGGAGGCAAGCATAGACTCATCCACTGCCATCACTGCTGATAGCCTGTCTCTTCGGTGGGCTGTGATACCCTGAAGAGATGGGCAGTCTTGTTTCATGATTATTATTTTGTTGGGGATGGGTTTAAAAAAAAAAGATCCACACCGGGCCTCAAATATGCCATGTATGCCACTGGCTGCAGTCCGATGACACCTGGAGGTCCATCCGATTCCCACCTTTGCTATTAATTCCTCTAGAATTTGACATAGCTTAGAGTCCTTCCATATCTAAATCTGCTCCTGGAAACTTCAACCTCCTGCGGTCACTTTGGACTTTTGAAATGCCCTGAGGAAAGGCCTCTGGTAATTCCACCTGAGCCAAGCAGTGAAGAAGAGATCTTCAGTTTCCTTACCTTAATTTTGTTCAGTTTCTTTTCCTTCTCTGCCTCCTCCCTGCTTCTTGTGTGTGTGTGATTTAATAAGAGCGGACTCTGAATTTGCCATCTATTTTATGCAAGAAGCTGCCCAGGCTGCATGGTTCTGCAGAAAATGGCATTTTGCCCAGATCAGCCCCGGGGAAAGCCGGAATTTGCTCACTTCCACATCTCTCATGATGAGTCCAGGCTTCCAGAACGGCCTGTTTGAAATCTCTGGATCCAAGGCTGAGTCTCTTCCTGATATAATTAAAAGAGAGGCAGTTGGTGCTGATGCAGATATAGACCCTGCTAAGAGATTAAATTGCTCGTTGGGCTGAGAGCTTTACAGCTCTGGTGCAAATGCATCCTGGAACTTAGATCCTATAAAAAATTAAGATAGAGAAAAGCCACAATACTCCTAAGCAGCCATAAGGAAGCACTTCCATGGTGTGCATGTTGTGGTGAATGTTAATAATTGGCATCCATATCAGTAGAACTGTGAATCTGCTGTGAGTTTTGATCCAGCAAAACCGAGTGTTCAACTCTGTCCCCAAACATTGGATCCAAGGTTTTCATCCAAGATGTTCACCCTAAGCCTCCAAATACGCCCAACACTTTCATGTCTGGGCTAAACTCAAGAGCAAACTGACCCCTCCAGTGATAGAGAAACCACCAGCTTATTGTATATACTCATCTAGAAATTTTTAGTACAATCAACCCCCCAAAACTGGGTTGACTTATTCATGGGGCAATGTAAGATTTGTATCTTAGCTCTTATCAAAAATAGAGGCATCCCTTTCTCCAAGTAGAGCAGTGAAAGGCGAGACCTTAGTCTGTCCCGGGAGGACCTAACAGGAGCACCAACCTCTTATACTCTCTCAGTGACTGCACCATTTTTGGCCTTTTTGAATGCCTAGGCAGGACAGTAATGGCAGCAGCTCTTCGGAGCTTTCTTCCAAAGGAATATATGGGCAGTATAGAGGGTTTGGTGCTTCTTTTAGGTTCTGTTAGGTTCTCCTCAGCCAGAACACAACCAGATATATGTGTGAAGACCTTAGGGCAAGCTCTTCCACTAGACACAGTGCGGCAACTGCTGCAGTGTGGAAGGATAGGACTCTCCAGAGACACCACCGTCCCATTTCGCTGCATCAGCAATGAAGGGGAGACAACTTCTGGGCTCAGTTAAGGCCTCTGCAGGGAGAGAGGCACCAAAAGGCCTATAAAAGACCACCAAGAAGCTCTGAAGGGAAGGACCTGTGAGGTTGAAGCTGCAAGGCAGATTTAAGGGCTACAAGTGGGTGCAGACTACTTTGGACATGATTTGGAAGGGAATGGAATTGAAACTCAGGTGACCCTTGAACAGTGAGAGATGTAGGTTGCATCTACATTGTAGAAATAATGTAGTTTGACACCATTTTAATTGTCATGGCTCCATCCTGGTATTTGTATTGTGGGAGGCACCAGCACACTTGGGAAGAGGAGGCTAAAGATGGTGTAAAACTACAAACCCCAGGATTCCATAGGATGGAGCTGCAGCACTTAACGTGGTGTCAAACTGCGTTATTTCTACTGTGTAGGTGCACTTTTAGAAATTGCTGGACTCATCTCAAAATGGAAGTCAGACAAGTTGGCAAGGCAAAGGGAAGCCTGGGTTGGCTGATGGTAAACACCCTTTCTCATGATCTGTCACTTTTCCATAATAGGTTTTGTATTTGTGCTTGCTCCCTGGGGCTCTAAATCTCCTGATCTTCTCTGTTCTCAGCTTCTCATCCTTCAACCATTTACCTGACACATATCGAGGTCCTTATCTGGAGACTATTTACATCCTGAAGCTCCTTTTGCTGGTTCCTCCTTCAAATTTCCATCTGAGGGCTCTCCGGGCTTACAATAAAAGCTATTCTACCTAGCTGCTGCAAAGGGAATGAGGGAAAACCAGCACCCACAGTGCCCCAAAAAGAACATCCATCTGTGATACTTACATATCTATATATCCCTAACAGAATTCCAGCCTGTCTATAAAGATGTGATCCATCTTCCAGGAAGCAAAGGGAGATGCCATTTTAAAACCAGGAGAACTGAAGCTTGACAGAAATCACAGTGCAACTGGATGTTCTCTTTTACAATGAATGGGAAGCAGATGAAGGCAATCTGGGAACACAAGACAGAACTAGGGCAGAATGTCCCAGAAGACTCTGTGTCCACTTACATGAAAGGCCATCTCATCCCCTATGAACCTGGTCACTGCTAAAATGTGAATCCTTAAAATAAATAAAATCATCTGCCTGAGATCAGAATTGTGTAATGCAAACCTCCCTTTGTGCTCTGCACCCTTTGTCTGAATGGCAATGCAGCACCACTGTTCAAGACACCAAAGGTGCAACCAAATGTATAGTTGGATGCTCATGTGAATCCATGCACAATGCACATATACATTACAATGGTATTCCATACATCTAAGGCCCACAAATCCCATCTGATCTTGGAAGCTAAGCAGTCCTTTCTGGTTAGTAATTGAGTGGGAGACCACTAACAAATACTAGGTACTGTAAGCTATATTTCAGAAGAAAGAACTGGCAAAACCAGCTCTGAGTATTCCTTGCTTGAGAAAACCCTATGAAATTCGTGGGGTCATCATAAGTTGACAGGTGACTTGAAGGCACATACACAGAGAGATTAGATGGTATCTTTTTAATTTACATCTTATATTAATTGCTACGGTCAGTTCAGTGCCATAATGGTCCTCAGTAAATGAATTATTAGTAGCAACACAGTCAATTTGTCCTTCTCTTCTTTCTCTTCCTCATTCTCAAAGGTTTTGGTTCAATAAATGGCAAGCATCAGGGGGAAACAATCGACCTGGATGTTGTCATTCCAACTCCCCTCAAAATGATCAAGAGGGATCAGCATTACCAGTTGGATTGGCACAAGTCAAATATCTCTGGGAGACTTTGTTAAAGCTAGAAAGGGAGCTTTCCCAGAGCCCCATGATTTCTGTTCTCCAGAGGCTGCATGACAGCATTGCATCTTGACCCTTTTCTTCCTTTACAAAACAGCAGGAAGCTACCCTGGCACTCGATAATTTGTTTACAAGATCTTAATAAAATCTATGCCGGGTTTCATCTGGCTCTGATTTATTGCCTTGATGGGAGATAAGAAAGGATGGTCTGAAAGCTTTGGGAGATAATTTCCTCCTTGCTTCACAAAGGAGGAAAGAGGGTATTGGGAAACTTGCACCTAGATCCTATATATGCTTTCAGTATAACGTAATGACGTTGTTACCAGGGTGATGTTACAAGAAGTAGTGATAGTGGTGTCATTAAGCCCAATACCATAAGCATCAACCACAACTTCAAATAAAAAAACCACACAGTTGAATAAATGAGAAATCTATCTATCTGTCTATCTATCTATCTATCTATCTATCTTTTCAATGAGGCTCTCCTGTGCTGATTCAGGGCCAGGTCATGAGATCAGATCAGATATTTATGAGCTCAGATACATACTGCTTTTATCACACTCAGGGCCAAACAGGATTTAAACAAGAGTTAAACATGAAATGTCCTATGATAAACATCAGGCATTTCCTGTTTAACTCTAGTTTAACTCTTGTTTAAATCCTGTTTGCGCCATAGTGTGATAAAGCAGTTACAACATTTTTTGTTGTATGCCTTCAAAACATTCCTGACTTTGGGGATCCCAATGCCATTGGATTTTTGGGCAAGTGTCCTGATTCAGCTAACACATACACAGGCTGGCTTGGAAAAAACAATTAATGGATGGTGCAGGCAAAGGCAATAAATCCCCAGCACCCAGAAACTGTCCTTGCCTTTGGGAGTCCGTTCAGAGAAACAGGTTTGTCAAGCAGTCCAGTTCAGGGAAACAAACAAGGAGTGAGCTCAACACAGTCCATGGATCAAAGAAACCAAGAAGTCAGCTGTCTGAATTGAAGGGGTCTGGAGGCAGGAATGCTAGCCAGGAAGTAGCATAGAATCATAGAATCTGGAGTTGGAAGAGACCCCAAGGGCCATCCAGTCCAACCCCATTCTGCCATGCAGGAACACTCAATCAAAGCACCCCTGACAGATGGACATACAGCCTCTGTTAAAATACCTGCAAAGAGGGAGACTCCGCCACTCTCTGAGAGAGTCTGTTCCACTGTCAAACAGCCCTTACTGTCAGGAAGTTCCTCCTAATGTTCAGGTGGAATCTCTTTTCCTGGAGCTTGCATCCATTGTTCCGGGTCCTGTTCTCTGGAGCAGCAGAAAACAAGCTTGCTCCCTCCTCAATGTGACATCCCTTCAAATATTTAAATAGGGCTATCATATCACCTCTTAACGTTCCATGGAGTGTGGTGGAGTCTTCTTCCTTAGAGGTCTTTAAACAGAGGCTGGATGGCCATCTCTTGGGGATGCTTTGGTGGAGAGTTCCTGTATGGCAGAATGGGGTTGGACTGGATGGCCCTTGTGGTCTCTTCCAACTCTATGATTCTGTGATTCTATATAGACAACAGGATTTTATGTGCAGGAAACAACACCCTCAAACCTGCCTCTACCCCACAGAGGAAGAAAAGTGCTTCATTGGCATCTTTAATTAAGCAAAATTGAAGGGTACGCTGGCAGCTACAACTATCCCTGATTAGTCCTCCCACTTGGAAGACCCCAAAACAGAACTGGGCTTTGACTGCTTTTTAAGTTCCTTTATAATAGCAATGAATCTTTTCCGATCCGCTCCTTTGATAATATGCGGGGACATTACCGAGAGTGGTAGAGCACCTCTTGGGGCTTTGTTTTTCTCTTCCTTGCACAACCGAATTAGGTTCTTTAATTACAGTATATTTTTTTTAATAAAAAAAAGATAACTGGAAGTCAATTAGAAAATCCCTTGCAAATTGCCAGCGCTAATAGCCATCCAGGAAAAAAGAAAAAAGGAAAAGGAAAAACAGGGATCTATCAAGCACCTGCCCACGAGCGGGAGGCTGTTTCCATGGCTCTGTGAATCTGACTGTTTAATTGTCTAGAAGGAAGAGGGAGGAAATTGGCACTAAGAGCTGAGAGAAGGCCTTGGGATTGAAAATGAGACAATGGCAATGCATGAGGAAAGGGCTCTGACAGTTCAGAAGGCAGAACTTAACCAACTAGGGAACCGAATCAAAGTAAAGCGTATAAATTCCAGCACATATAAATGTTGAACTATATGAATTTATGAAATGTATGAATTTTCGTATAGTCAAGAAAAGTCAGGCACACAAATATAGGCTGGGTGATTTAGCAGCCATGTCTATGAAAAGGATTGAGGGGTCACAAGCTAAACATGGGTCAGCCATGTGATGCAGATGCCACCCCCACCAAAGCAGCCCATGCAATTCTAAGGGTGCATCTACGCTGTAAAAATAATCCCCTTTGACACCACTTGAAGTGTCTTGGCAGAAATATTATTTCCTAGGCAGAAGAGGCTGCTTCCTGCACAGATAATGTTGTTTTCTAGGCAATTCAACCATGTGCAAATTTTGTGCAGAACAACTCTCCAGTTACAGCATTTTCTTTGGCACAGATTGCCTGACTATACATAGACTCCCCATCAGATTCCTTTCTCACTGTGCAATGATAGCACTTGGATGCCGCTTTCACTGCCATGGCAGCATCCAATGGGATCATGGGATTTGCAGTATGGGGAAGCACTAGAGCTCTCTGGCTGAGAATTCTATATACAGTGGTCCCCTGGGATCTGAATCCCCTGGGGAACGAAATCCCCGGGACCCGAAACCACCGGGGGCAAAAAAAAAGCCCCTGTGATCCAAAGAAAACCCCGGGTTGTGAAAAAAATTTGCAAGCCGGAAGCTTTAAAACAGCGTGCTTCCGGCGCGCTGTGCATTGACGAAAGCGGTCCCCCGGGTAACGAATGACTTCCGGGATACAAAGGTAATCCCGGAACGGATTACCTTCGTAACCCGGGGGACCACTGTACCTCATAAAATAGCAAATCTTGCAATTCCATCAGATGAAGGCGTACCTATTTGATTTGTTTACATTGTATTGTTGTTTTATTACATTGTATTATTGTTTTATATGCTGTAATCCCGCCTCGATCCGTAGGGAGAGGCGGGAAATATAAATAATTTATTATTATTATTATTATATTATTAAAATATTTTGTACTATCATTGTATAGTGTAAAAGGGTCCTAGGTCCTGGAAGAGAAAACACATGCCAAGAAGGGAAGGACTATAGTCTAGTACATGCTAATCCCTTGGCAGCACACGGTTGTTGTAGAGAGAAAAAAACAGAAGATCTGAGAGGAAAAAAACCCATAACAGCTTGCCAGGTGACAGCTCAGCTGTTGAAAGGTTAACACTGTGAATGGAGCTCAGAAAGCAAATGTTGCTCAGGTGCTGGGAGCAGAGCCAGGTATCTCAGGTGTGCAGCCGGATGTCAAGTGGCTGTAACACAGATGCAGAGAGGGAAGCAAAGGAGGGCTTATCTACACAGCTGGGGTCTCCAAGTGCACTACAGCCCCCCCCCCCATGCGATCCGACTGAGCATAGCCAGTCACAAGTGCTTCCAAAATCCTCTTCAGAGTTTCTCCGAGGGGAACGTGAAGCTCCAAATTGCCTCGTCTTGGTTCCGAAGTGGGATGGATGCACGAGAAACCTTCTGTTGTGCAAGATTGCTTTTAATTTTAAGAGCCCTGGTGGCGCAGTGGTTAAATGCCTGTACTGCAGCCACTCATTCACAAACTACAGGGTTGTGAGTTCAATACCAGCCAGGGGCTCAGGGTTGACTCAGCCTGGCATCCTTCCTTAGAATGAGTACCCAGCTTCTTGGGGGGGGGGAGCAATTGGCTTACACGTTGTAAACTGCTCAGGGAGTGCTTAAATGCATTGAAAAATGGTATAGAAATGTACTTGCTATTGATTTCTAAATTTTGTACAAAGCAGTCAGATTTTGACCAGAATGGAGACTGTAAACAAGAAGTGAGATGATAAGGATTGGGAAGAGCACCTGTGAAAGAACTGGACAAGATTGTAAACTGTCAAGACATCACTCTGAACACTAAAACGAGGATAGTCCAAGCAATTCATTATATTTTTATAATGTCCAACTTTACAATGAAATCCCTTCAGCTCTAACTCCCATCATTTTATCCAAACCTTTACAACCTTTCTGGCAGAAATGAATATTTATTATTCCATTACTGATAATTCCCCATCACTGAGCCTGTTTCTGCCAAAAGGCAGATGTTAGGGAAGCAGTGGTGTCACCACTCTTGAGGGTGTCACCTGGTGTGGCCTATGCCCCCCATGCTAGCTGGCTGCTCTGGATCAGGCATAGATCAGACAATGCCATCTGAAGACGAACTGACACATGTATAAGACATGTTGTTTCTTCCAACTCTATGATTCTCTAGCTCAAGTCCATCTCTCATTTAATATATGGTAGAAAAGCCTGGTTGCATTGTGCTTAGCAGGATTCCAGCCTGGGGATACTGTCTGAGGTTGCTGAAAGGATGCATCCAATGCCTTGGGGGCTGCAGGTTCCTCATCTCTTTCTTCTAAAGGCAGTGAATAGAAGAGCTGAACATAGGGACACCAAGATTTGTGACTTACTAAACCAGATTGACTCCATCAGTTGGATTGCCTGGCCTGCCAGTCACTTGACAACTTCCTTGGTTTTGTAGTCAGTGAGAGGAGGAAGTTTATCATATCCCCCATGAGTCAACAGCATACACAGTTATTATTGTCACTGTTGCTGTAGTCAGTCTCTTGGCCACTTTATTATTCCCTGAGACGCTCCGGGGAGAAGAACCTGTGAAGCTGTCCTGATGACTCAGGTGGAGTGTCCATCATTATGATGAGCAGCCAAACCCCCTGGGGAAATGGCAAGCTATCAGGATGGTGGAAGCCATCTTTACCTCTTTGTTCTCAACCCTGAAGAACTATAGAACTAATTACCATTCCAAAAAATTCCAGAGTGATGGTTTGCTAACCACAGGAATGCAACAAGGTTTTTCTACCATGCATAAAATGAGAGATGAGCTTGAATTATGGAATCATAGAGTTAGAAGAGACCACAAGGGCCATCCAGTCCAAAACCATTCTTCCATGCTGGAAGACACAACCAAAACACTCCAAACAAATGGCCAACCAGCCTCTATTTTGAAAACCTCCAAAGAAGGAGATGCCCCCCTCCCCAAAGCAGCAGCACATGCCACTGTTGAACAGCTCGTACCGTCAGGAAGTTCTTACTAGTGTTTTGGTGGAATTTCCTTGAATATTGCTCCATGTCCTAGTCTCTAGAGTAGCAGAAAACAAGCTTGCTTCATCTTCAGTATATCATCACTTTAACTATTTAAACTTGGCTATCATGTAACCTCTTAACTTCATCTTCTCCAAACATACCCAGCTCCCTAAGCCGCTCCTCATAGGGCATGGTTTCTAGACCTTTCTGGCCACTTTCCTCTGGATACACTGAGGCTTGTCAGTATCTCTCTTGAATTATGGTGCCCAGAACTGTATCAAATTCCTTCAAAAATGAGGCAAGGTAAGGCTCTCACCTCAGATGGCAGGTGCTGGATGGGGGAGAAGGCAGCAGCGAGGTATTAGAAGAGAGAGATGTATGTCCCATGGGGCTTGCCCAGAGCCCTGCTGATCTAGTGTGTAGTTTTAGGTGGACTGAAAAATGATTTCTTATCACTAGTGTTGAAGAACAATTCAAGTGTTAATCTAGTTTACTTGTATACTTAAATGCAGTGATGGGGAGCCAGTGAGGTGTAGTGTTGGACTATGACTATGGAGACCTGGGTTCAATTCCCAGCCTGGCCATAAAACCCACTGGGTGATCTTGGGCAAGTCACATGCTTTTAGCTTCAGGGGAAGGCAATAGCAAACTTCCCCTGAACAAAACCTGCCAAGATGGACTGTCTTATAGGTTCACCTAAGGGTCCCCATAAGTCTGGAATGACTGGAAGGCACACAACAACATCAACCACAGCAGAGTGAAAGGATGCCACTTTCTTCTTCATCTTGGTCAGCAATATATGTTGGTCAACTTCAACGGCACAAGACATGGGACAGAATCAACTGGGTGGGCAGCTATTCAGATCAATATAAATGCACGTACCTTGTCTGTGAAGGGCCTCAGGTTTAATCTTGGAATCCAGAAGATGTCTCCAGGAGATCATAGCTGGCTGCAACCTTGGAGAGCTCCTCCAAGGCAGACTTGAAGAGCCAGATGGATGTGGCGTGCTGGTTCATGATATCCTGCTTCACTACATTATGATCCTATCACATCCATCACAGCATGGAAAAGCTAATTTTGGGGACCTCCATTCCCAGAATAGGAGAGCAGCATGGTGTAGTAGTTTGACCACTGGACTATGACTCTTGTCACCAGAGTTTGAATCCCCGCTAAGCCATGGAAAACCACTGGATTACCTTGGGCAAGTAATGCTCTCTCGGCCTCAGAGAAAGGCAACCTCCCCCCCCAACAAATATTGCCAAGAAAGCCCTATGAAGAAATGACTTGAAGGCACACAACCACCCTAATAAATTCCCAGAATCCCCCAGCCAGCATGGCTTCTTAGGAGATTCTGGAAGCTATTGTCCAAAAATTATGTTTTAGAGCTCTGTATAGCCTGTACATCATGTTGTGGGCAATTGTGCCAAGCATAGGGACCAATTTTCCCCACTGTGCATCCAGCAGTTGACATGCATGCAATAACAGTGACCCAGGCTGCTGCTGCACTGCAGAAATAAAGCAGTTTGACACCACTTTAACTTCCATGGCTGTATCCTATGGCATTTTGGGATTTCTAGTTGGGTGGGGCACCAGCGCTCTCCGACAGGGAAGATTAAATCTCTCACAAAACTACAAATCCCATAGCAATGGACCATGACAGCTAAAATGGTGTCAAAAGTCATCTCTATTTTCAATTTTGGCTTATTTTAACCCTCTTTTCTCTGGTTTTGGGGAGAAGGTTGGGGAGAAAGGAGCCCTAAACACTGCATTTTTCAACAGTTTTGCAATGGTTGGGTGTGTGTGATTTCTTGGTGATTTTTCACCGTCAATTCTTAATGGCGGGTGTCACTTGTTGGGGGGGGGACTTGGGGCCACATGTGGCCTATGGATATCACTTTTCCTATCCTGATGTACATCACATGCAGTGAGAAGTCCTCCCCTGCCCAGTAGAGATGGCTTTGCTTTGCATGTGCAAAAAAAGGCAGATTCGCTTTCTTACATTTCCAGTTGAACAACTCTTCTCCATACAAACACACACATAGCAAGGTTGGGAAGGGGGGAAGGCCCAGCTGATAAATAGCACACTGGATGAAGAACATCTTTGGTGCCACCCATGTTATGTTTATACATATAGTGTTTATAGTCTCGTACTAGTACTTCAAGTGCTTGGTAATGTCTCCTCCAACTAAAGATATAGTAGCCTTCTGGTTTTTGTCTAGAATGAATAATGTTTAGCTGGGAACTGAAAAAAGAAACATACTTTACAGCTAAGTGGCTGAAGTTCATTTTTGTACTTGGCATCCAAACAATGATGCAGTGGAAGAGTGGTGGTGGTTTTCGCTCCCTGAAAACGCACTTAGGAGTAGATGAGAATTTTGTTTTCAGTTCATTTTTGATGCTGGTCAACATTCAGCATGAAGGAGTTGGAGCTTCTCTTTACGTGCACAGAATTGTGGGATGATTTTGCATTAGCGAATTTGCAATGCCATGCAACAGAACATGCAAACCAATGTGAAATGGAGGGTTGCATGGCTCAGTGCATGCCTGCCTCTGTATGCGATGTGCAAATACACATCTGCACATGCTCAGATGTTCAAGTCTCCTTTGCCAACCTTTAACTTAGTATGGACATGTTGTCATGAACAAAATAAATGCAAGCACATGTATAAGGGAGTCATAACTAGAATATAAAAACCCACTTGGTGATTTTGGGCTAGTCACACTCTCTCAGCCTCAGAGATGGAAATGATCCCCATGAAGAAACTTGCCAAGAAAACCCTATGATGGGTTTGCTTTAGCACCACCATAAGTCAACTGCAACAACAAAACAACAGGACGCTAGACAAGAATTATGACAAATACACACATTTCTTTGCATTTGGGATGGGACTGGAGTTAAATAAGATTTTCCAGGGCAGGGGAAAAAAAGAAACTCAAATTGACAGATTTGAATCCTTCTGTATTAAACCTTCTTGTTCTTGAACTGGTACCAACAGTGGCTGCTGATGGTTCAAAAGGATAACAAGAAAAGTCTGTTTAAATGGCATTCTTGTTCAACTATATAAAACTGTAAAAAGGTTATTGAGCCAGTGTGGCATAGTGGTTTGAGTGTTGGTCTGTGACTCTGGAGACCAGGGCTTGATTCCCAGCTCAGCCATGAAACCCACTGGGTAAAGCACACTCTCTCAGCCTCTAGGGAAGGCAATGGCAAACCCTCCTCTGAACAATTCTTGCCAAGAAAACACCATGATAGGTTTGCACATTAGGGTTGCCATAGGTGGGAAACGCCTTCAAGGCACACAACAGCAACAATATAAAAGTGTAAAAAAGTTATTGTTTTTTTGATACAGTGAGAGGGCTCACTTTCTAGCTGATGAAAGAATTTGGAAAATACAGGGATATTGCTTGCTATCCTGTCCCATATCTAAAGATCAATGAAAAACATTCAAACACCTCCATCCTCTCTCCAGGTCCAGCCCTATCATTAGGCAAAGTGAAGGAACCACCCCAGGGAACAGATGCTGGGTAGAACAGCAACAGACAACTCTCCTCCAGTTTTATCCCTTGAATCTCCTAGTGAAATGCTAGGGATGGCAACTTGTCTTTCAAAAATATCTTGGGCCAGCCCTATATCTCTTTCTTCTCTCTGTCTTTGCAGTCTCTCTCTGCCAGTATTTACATGTCAACTATACTTATGATGTGAAATCGAAGGCTTTCATGGCCTGCATACATAGGGGATTTTTTGGTGTTTTTTCGGGCTATGTGGCCACATTCTAGAAGAGTTTATTCCTCATGTTTCACCAGCATCTGTGGCTGGCATCTTCAGAGAATGCATTCTCTGAAGATGCCAGCCACAGATGCTGGCGAAACATCAAGAATAAGTTCTTCTAGAACATGGCCACATAGCCCGAAAAAAACATAAAAAGCTATGCATGTGTTATGTATTTATTTAAAGCATTCACCTATCAACTCCCAGCCCATCAGGGCGTCCAAGGAAATATAGATATACAACAAGAAGGCAGGTTGGGAGGCCAAGGAGGCATACGTTTCATAGTCTCAACCTCCCCCAAAGCAAAACTCCAGAATCCTGTTATGGGATTTGTGCACGATATCCCTGGACCTTGGAATGGAGCACCTTCATGCAAATGAAATGCAGATTTAGCCAGGCCCTTAGGCTTCAGACTTGTTGCCTGACCTTGATTATTGCTGAGCTCAAGAGGGAGAAAAGCACTTTCTTTCCTTCTTCAGAACCTGTCTCAGCCTCCGCAGCAGGTAGCCTATTTGCACAGAGACGCAAAAGCACACACACACACCTCCTTGCTGTCACCAAGATCGAAGCTGAAGTCCCTAAGAAATGCCTGAGGGAGGCTCTCAGCGTTTAGCTCTCAGCTGTCAAGGCAAAAACTGGTCCATGGAAGCTATTCTTGGACAGTTGAAGGAGAACAGGAGGAATGGATTAGCCGGGGAGGAACTCCCCACGGAAAGTGTGGGTAGACAGCCATGGCTAATGAATCCCTGTTAGAGCCCAAGCGAGTCAAAAAGGCTAGTTCAGGAGGGACACATTTCTCAGTGCAGAATATGGGAGTAGCTGAACTTTCAAAGAAGGGCAATTTCTGTGGGCATCTATACCTTCTGTTAGGTTGTTGTTGTGGCGCCAGAACTCTCTGACAGAGAAGGCGAACTATCTCACAAAACTACAAATCCCAGGGTTCCATAGCATTGAGCCATGGCGGTGGAAGCTGTCTCAAACTGCATTTATTGTGCAGTGTAGATGCAGCCACAGTCTGGGCTTTAAAAGACATCCAGGTGGACAACCCTAAGGTGCGATAGGGTTCAACCAACTTGTATAGCTGTTTTAAAGCCCAGAGTGGGTACATTGCCCCACTAACATGGAAGGCACCAGTTACCATTATAGTATATTGAAAAGCAGGTTCTTCAACTGCTGAAACAAGATACCTTTTCCAAAGGGAATCCCAAGCAATTCTCAGGAGACAATAAATCGAAAACTGTATGCCCATACAATATCCCTCACTTGATTATTTGTCACTGAGGCTGCACTACACTGCAGAATTAAGGCAGTTTGATACTGATTTAACACCCATGGCTCAATGCTATGGAATTCTGGCATTTATCATTTTGTGAAATAGGCAGGATGCATAGGCTGAGTTCCTACACTGGGAGATGGAGAATGACCTTATGCCCACGGTTATGGTACATGCACAGTGTATAATGCACATCTGTATACACGTGAAAGAGCACACAAGGTGGATGCACAACTCCACTTTTGCAAACCTTGAGCACAATGCAACCACTTCCATAAGGAGACATAGACATGTGCAAGGCACCAGCAGGATTCTAGCCATAAAAGCATACGCTGGCATAAGCCATTGTGCATTAACGTTAACTTTCGTTTAAATATATTTCCTTGGCTGTCCTCGGATTCTGTTACATAAAAGCAACCCCTTAGAGAGAAACAGCTGCACGAAGCCAACACTCTCTGAAGCAAATGGACTTCCTGCAGAAAAAAAAAACAAAACCCTGGCTGTGCTCCTGGTACAAAGAAATACAGAAAGATCTATATAGATCTTAAGAATGAGATCCATTTCAGCTAATGTCAAGGTCATCTTTGACTGAGTTTCTGCATCGCGGAGGCTTTAATGCTCTGGAGTGGTCTGTGAATTCTCAAAAGATGAGTTATGGCCTCACTTCTGACCAAAAGTGCGGCTTTTATCAATGGAGGCACAGCAAGAATAACAGCCCTTTTTTTCCCTCCTAAGCATCCCATTTGGAGCAGGTTGAGTCTTTGCTGGGAGGGAGAGAAATGGGGCTTCCTGATACTGCAAACCTGAAATGTAAATAGAGGCCAAATAAGCAAAAACCTATTACAAAAGGGGTCCAGAATCCTGCTGAAAACTCCAGTTTTTGCAAGTGAACTTACGTATGTGGGGATTAGAGTTGCACGGCTGTGTAACAGCCATATCTAGTAAAAGGTTGCTGTTACATTACTATAGCTGCATCTGCATTACAGAAATAATCCGATTTGATACTGCTTTAACTCTCGCAGCTCCATACGATGGAGTTCTGGGACTGGTACCTTTGTGAGCTATGTAGCCCATGGGATTTACTCAGTGGGACTTATTTTAGACTATATGGGCACTGGATCACACTGACAATAATGGTAAGAGCAATGACGGGGGAAACATGTTCCTTTAATAATAAAAAAAATTCTGCTAAAGATCTCTTACCTGGAGACATGTCTAACATAAAGAGATGGCTGAAGTATATACAGGAGAAGGTAATTTAAACTGGCCTGCATGGTATTTTTATCATCAGCATTCTTATTATGTTTTAACTGCCTTTCAAAGTATTTCATATTAATGGCTGGCATTCAGTATTGCAGCTACAGCTTCATAAACTAGAGTTATGGATTCATAACTGCTCTCTGCTCGCTAAGTCTGCATCTACACTGCATAAATAATGCAGTTTGACATTGCTTTAACTGCCATGGCTCAAAGCTTTGGAGTTCTAGGATGTCTAGTTCTCCAAGATAATCGGCCTTCTCTACCAGATCATCTAGGTTGCATCTACATTGCAGAAATCATCCAGTTTGACACGATTTTAACTGCCATGGCTTAATGCTATGGAGTTCGGAGATTTGCAGTTTGTTGTGGCACCAGAGGTCTCTGAGAGAAAGCTAAATATCTCACAAAACTACAGTTCCCAGAATTCCAAAGCACTGAGCCATGGCAGTTAAAGTGCCATCAAACGGGATCACTTCTGAAGTGCAGATGCAACCCCAGTCCAATATTATCTACTCTGACTAGAAGTGACTCCTTGGCCAGGCACAGAAAACTCTTTCCCATCATCTCCTTTCTGATGTTAATTGGAAATACTAGGATTGAACCTAGGACCTTCTGCTGCATTTAAAAGGAGTGCTCTACCACCAAGCTTAGCTCCTTTCCATGGTTTTGCTCCAGTTCAGTGGAGCTTGAGAAAGTAGCTTTTATTTTATTTTATTGAGAAAAGCTATGAGTTATTCTGATAGGATAGTGTAGTTCGGGGGTTAGAATACCTGCTGTTATGGAAAACCACTCAGTGACTTTAGACAAGTTACATTCTCTCAGCCTAAAAGGAAGGTGGTGGCAAATCTCCTCTCAATATACATCTTGCCATGAAAACCATATGGCACAGTCACCATAAGTCAGAGTCAGCATGAAGGCACAAAGCAACAACATGGGGTTATTCCACAGCAGAAAACTTTTTGGAAAAGGGAAGGGAAAATCACTCTGCATAATGAATAGGAATAATGGTGTCCTTACTTTTGAAACACCCCAAACAGTGCTAGAATAACTGGAATTTAGTGGGAAAACACATAATTAATAGTTTGTGAAAGGTAACCTCTTTTGCCAAACAGGGCTAATCCCTTTTGCATCTCAAAACAACCAGAAACCAATTCCAATGGGGGAGAAAAGGGAAATAAAAAGACAGAAAAGGAAGTGGACAGATCAAGAAGTCAAGATTTTGCATTCCAACTAGCTATAGGAAATAGTTTTTTTTTTATTATTTCAAGTTTTCATAAAAATCCATAATTATTGAAACCAAAAGTTACAGAGGGAGTTCGTAACTTTTTATTGATTGTTGTTTGTTTTGAGATTGCCTCTTTTTGTTAGGACTGACACCGGAGTCCGTCAGAACATGTCCTACAAACATGGAAAGTTCTGGAGATGTCAGCGGAACGTTTTCACAAAGAGGACAAGAAGAAAGTGATGCGGGATTGTGGGAAACAGAACCAAGGTCAGGGAGCTGGTTGGAGAAGTGGGTACACTTGTTGCATCGTTTCTCTGTATTAGTGTTATTGTTATATTATTATTATTATTTTAAAAACCCACTCCTTTTTTTTAAATAGAGTTTTGTCAATTGCTTTTTCTTCAGATCATTTTCATGTTGAATTTGCGGGGTGCATCAGCAGTAGAGCTGATGCCTGCATCAGACTTGCGTGGGACGTATTCAATCTCAATGTTGTGCTTGGTGTTGCCTTTGCCCCTGCTCCAAAGGAAGAGGAGCACCAAGCAGAAGAGTACTACCCCCAGGAAAGAGATGAAACCCATGGTGGTGGCAATTATGAGGGTCTTGATGTCAAAGGGAAAAGGCACGGTGGCACGCGTGCTGTTGGTGTCACTCTCATTGGGTTGGTTGGAGATGAAAGCAAAGGACCTATTGGCCTGATGGGGCCAGTCTGGGGAGTAGCTGCGGACGTGCAGGTGGGCCAGCATGGTGTCATTGCCTCCAGCGTTGCTGGCGATGCATAGGTAGGTGCCATTGTCCTGGATCTGCGCGTAGCGCACCTCCAACGTGCCATCGGGGAAGACGGTGAGCCGCCCATTGGTTTTGGTAGTGATGAGGTGCTTCCTTGGGGAAAGCCACGTGATGGTGGGAGGTGGGTCTCCATCCGCACGGCAGATGAACTGCACCGTGTGTCCCTCATCCACAAAGATCTGTTGGGGTTTGCGGTCCCGTATCCGGGACCGGCGGCAGATGAAGTAGTTGGGCAGGAGTGCCTCAGAGAAGTCCTTGAACTCTTTCCCCTGGACAAATTCAGGGGTTGCACAGGTGGGCTGCCGTTTGTTGAAATTTAGCCTCCAGCGACGTCGGAAAATCCAGAGGAGTCGACAGTCGCAGGCCAAGGGATTGTTGTCTATGATAAGTGTTTCCAGGTTCCCCACTGAATGGAAAGCAGACTCTTCCAAGGTGTTCAGGAGGTTCCCTGAAACGTTCAAGATACGCAAATAGTTCAGACCCCGAAAAGCATACGGTTCCACCACAGTGAGCTGGCCACCCACCAGCTGTATCTCTTGAAGCCTGAGTAGGTCATGAAGCATGGACCCTTCGATGGTCATAATAGGGTTGTAGGACAGGTTGAGGAACCTGAGATAAACCAAGTGCCTCAAGGAGACATAAGGGATGGTAGTCAGGTTGCAATTGGTAATGGACAAGGATGTCAAGTTGAGCCCATACAAGCAGTTGGATGTCATGGTATCTAGGTAGGGCCAATGTGAAATCTCAAGCACTTTGAGTCTGTAGAGCCTCCTAAATGAGTAATCCCTGATGGCATTGATGTTCAGGTGGCGCAACCGTAGCACAATTAAGCCGTGCAAGTGAGAGAGTGCTTCTGTGGGGATGGTGGTCAAGTTGCATTTTTCCAAGGTCAGCTGTTCTAAGCTGTTGAGACCACTGAAGGCCCGATGGGAGATATAAACCAGGTCATTATCCCCGACCTCCAAAGACTTGAGGTTGTACAAGTCCTGGAACATATAGTCCAGGAGAATCACAATTTTATTCTCACTAATGTCCAACTTGGTAAGATTGCTGAGTCCAGTGAACACCCCCAGGGGGATGAGTTTGAGCCGGTTGCTCCTGAGACCCAGAGTCCTGAGGTTGAAAAGGTTATTGAAAGCCCCCGGCTCGATGGCACTGATAATGTTCTCATTTAACTCCAGCTCCTCCAAGTGAGGAAAATTGGCAAACTCATCTTGGTTGAGAGTCTTGATGCGGTTCTTGCCCAAGTCCAAGAGCTTTGTCTCCGTGGGGATGCCCTCGGGGACGGTCATCAACCGCTTCCGGTGGCACAGCACGGAGCGTTCCTGGGCAGAACAGTCACAGCGGGGCGGGCAACCCGTCGCAGAGCCTGAGAGGATGGAACCCAACATCAAGATGAGGATCGGCTGCCAGCAGGCCAGGATTGGGCTATACATGCTCAAGTCGCCCGGCACCATCCTATCTTTCACCTGCAGGCAACAACCAGGGAGAAGAATACGGGGAAGGGAGGAGAGAAAGAAGAGACGTTAATAGAAATGAAAGATATCCAGTTTATGCAGACAGCGCACAAGGTAATATTGGCCTAGAAGTCAAGGAAAACAATGGCAGTGTCCAAAATTGTGGAATGACCTGCTGGAGGAGATCCGTCTTATCACCACCTTTAAGAAGGCTGTCAAGATGGATCTCTTCTGGCAGGCCTTCCCTGACTGACTTCTCAAAGAAAGATAGCACCATCTGCTTTAATGGTCTGTTAATGGTCCATTCCATTTTGATTGCTTATATTATGTTATCGATGTAACTTTTTAACTGTTGAACTTTTATTGCTTTCTAATGGTGGGAGGGTTTAGGGGTTATTATAACTTTTTATTATGACCTTGTATTTTTATTGTGTTGTAATCCCACCTTGATCCGCAGAGAGAGGCAGGAAATATAAATAAATCATATTATTATTATTATTATTATTATTATTATTATTATTATTAATCATAGAATCATACAGTGGTCCCTCTATGTTCCCTAGGGTTGGGGGTGAATGTGGGAAATCTGCACCCTATCTGGTAATCTCTAGGTTCTCCAGTACAACATTATGGTCACCTTCTGGCAGAAGATGACCATAGAATCACACTGGAGGATTTACATATGTCTAGAGAAGAGTTTTTTTCTTGGAATCTCTAGGTTCTCCAGCCTGACTTTATGATCAATTTCTGGCAGAGTTGTGCTGGAGGACCTACAGATTCCTAGAGATAACATATTAATGAAATCTGTGAATAATCAAATTGGCAAAAGTCAAAGTCGCAAATCTGGAGGTCTAATTGTAATTGGAAAGGACCCAAAGGTCCATTTAGCTGAAGGGTGGACAAGTGTGGCAGGTCTAAGGAAAACTCTTATGCTCCAAGACCTTTCACGGGCCATATGACACCCGAAAAATAAGACAACAACAAAACTCCATAGTAGCCAGATATCCTCTACCAGTTCTTAAAAAAGAGTATGTTTTGAGCCCTTCAACATTTCATGAATGAAAATTGGGACCCATGAGTCCAAGCAACCTCAGACTGTGGTCATGATGGCAAAAGGTATTTATAAGGAAGAACATACAAGCAAGGAAACACTGCAGTAGAGTTTCAGCTTTGTGCTATCAATAGGGCTGGAAGGGAAATTCATTTCAATTTATATAAAAAATAAAAAATTCCCAACATTCATGAACTTCATATTTGGAATAAAAAAAGGACACTGATTTGTTTTTGTTGTTTTAAAATCATGTCTTTCTCCCAGGCAGCTTACAGTGTAGATTAAAAATGAACACAGCTAAACCACAATCAAATTGTTCAAGAACAATTAAATGCCAATTAAATAAGCCAATTAAATAAAGAATCGCACTGAATTAAAAACAGTTTAAAAGCAAAGGCGTTAAAAACAACAACAACAAACAAACAAATATGGGAGAAACTAAAACCAAATTCATCAACCAGGCTGACGACTTGCAGCATACCCTCCAGCATGTCGCAGGTGAAAACTGGGACAGGTAGGGCCAAGTAACATCAGAGTAGTCACGAGTGGAAAAGTTATAAAGGAGAAAGAATAGACAAGTTAGGAGAGACTGCAGCAGTTTGCTCTTGCCTGAATCTATTGGGAAGGACAACCTATTGGGAAGGGTATCCTCTTTGCTTCCCTTTGCTGAGTTAAGTGAATTAATTACAAAATGAACTCAGTTTACAGCAACTAAAATAAGATGAAGACAATAGAAGAAAATGGGAGGACAAGAGAAGAACTGGGACATTTTAAAAGCAGCTGAAAAAGTGGGATGACATAGGATTAACTGGGATTGGTCCAAACCAAATCGGACAGCTGGATGGTATGTTATGGGCCAAAATGCAACTGCTGGTTCCAACTAGAGTGGATCTACTAAATCAATGGAATTTACATAAATATTGCCTTACCAAGTTCCCATTGATTCAGTGGAATTACTGTAGTTGGGTCTAACAAACACGTCTGGGTTTGAATCCTAACGTATTTAACCATTCTAGTGCTGAATTAGGGTTCAATGAAATGCTCCCATGAAATGCTCTCATCTCATATACAGAAAGAAGATACATATAGCCCCCTCTTAACTGGCAATAGCTGTATCCTTGGTATCCACTCGGGTTTGCTTCTAGGACGCCCATAGATACCAAAATTGACAGATGCTCAGGTCCCATTGTATATAATTGCATAGTAAAATGGTATCACTTATATATATAAAAAAGCAAAATTAAGGTTTGCTTTTTAAATTTTTTTGGGGGGGGGGAGGATTTTTTTCCCAAGCTGTGGATGGTGGAATCTATGGATGCAGACTTTGTGGGTACAGACGGTAGACCATACTAAATGAAAGGCATTTCTGGAAACCAAGTCATAATCTACAGTACCTGAGCCAAACAGGTTTAAGAAAATGAAATCCCCTAAACCCTCCAAGGATGAAGCCCCATTCAGAATCATTAAATACAGGTTTAACTGTAGTTGTCCTAAACAAAAGCCAGCAAAATTTGAAACTAGGTCTTTAGAGTTTCTAGCAGCAAAAGGCCTATTGTCCCTCAGTTCTCCCAGGATAGGGTATTTATCTTCCAACTTGCTATTGTTTGAACCAATCCTACCATTCATGTGGCCCTTTATGTATATGAAAAAAGGAATCAGGGAACCTGGTATTCAAGAAGGATAAATAAGACTTGATTTAATGCCGAACCTCCTTTATCTCAGGGATATAAAAGTAATAGGAGGAATACAGATGGAGACAAAAATAAAAATATTTATTGTTGACTTGCAAAAGAATACTAGAGGCTATCTGTTCACACTTTTCTAGCTCAAAGACCTTAGCAGCCAGGGAAGATCAAACAAGAATCACAATACCCCCCTTTGGGTGGCCTTTCTTATTTACTTTAGATGCCATTAAGGAATATGAGGTATACCCTTCTGATATGATATTGTTCATTTCCCAGGTTTCCTGCAATAGCATTATGTCATGAACTTAAATAAAACGGTGGAAATTGCCATCCCAGCAATTGTTTCCCCAGCCTGTAATATTCCAGAAAATGATCTTCAAGGAGGAATCATCCTGGGGCTATCCGCGTCATTCTCTAGAACTTATCATTTCTAAAAGTCCGTTCAGAATGTAGCAATTCTTCCATGGATCAGGGTAAGAAGGTAGCAATAGGTTCTGGGAATTGTGGCACAGATTGCTGGGCAAAGAAGGCAAAGACAACATCCTAGATGGCTTGTCATTGGGCAAGTCTTTGGACTGCAAAAGTCCAGGCATGGAAATGCGAGTGAAATCCGTTGGACCTTTTTATCCATGGGAAATCCATCCCGTACTCCCCCCCCAAAGATATGAAAAAATGTGGGACCTCAACCCCATTGTCCATAATGGAGGCATGACATGCACATGGCTACTAGCACGTCCATGTGCATGCACTGCCATTGGGAATAATGGGAATTGCCATCCATGGGTGTTTAAATCCAGCAAGGTCCCATTGTATATGTACCAGCAGAGAAAAGGTAAGTAATGTCATCATTGTCAGCAAGCCTTAGGGTTACAGTCTGCAGGTTCTCAGTGAGATCTGGAGCTGAACATATAAAGTTGGAATTCAAAGATACAGCTGTGTTAGTCTGTAGAGTCAGTATGTAGAGAGATCTTGTAGCACCTCTGAAACTAACTGGAAGAAAGAAGTTGGCTATGTCTGTCTATGAAATCTCATGCTGCCAACTTCTTTCTTTCAGTTAGTCTCATAGGTGCTACAAGATCCCTCTACATATAAAGTTAAAATTTACCTGCACCTATTGCTCCCAAGAGATCAGATTAGTACAGAGACAGCATTCTTATCAATCTTCTTATTTGCTGATGGGGTGTTAGGATGGCTATCTTTTGCATCCAGGAAACAGAACATTGAGCTTTTTTTCTGCTCTAAGGAAGATGACTTGGGGCTCTTGATTCTTGAACAACAATCACTCATTTTCTTAGCAGCAGACACCATTAAGGGTGAGAGGAGAGGTCTTATACAAAGTATGTGTACTATGGCACAGTGATCCAAAATACTGCATTTAAGAATCCAGTAGTAACAGATCTTTGAACCTTCAAATTTGGAAAGATCATGCAGAGCACGTTGAGTGAAAGTCCCTCAGGGTCCATGCTTACATTTGCCAAAATGCCAACTTCTTGGAAACTGGATTTTCTCTACCGGCCTTCTTTTTTTTTTTTTTTCCTGGGAGAAAAAAAGACCTGCATCCTATTTTAAGCTCTTAAAACTGTTCATTTCCCTAGAGACAGAGCTTGAATCTGTAAAACACCATTTGAATACAGAACTCCTGTCAAACAGGAGCTGAATGAAAAAAAAATGCAAACCATCTCACCCTTAAGGGAATGGGCTTCATAACTATAGACCTTTCCTTGAAGAAATATCTACAACTCAACTGACCCCGGGGGAATATCTCCTAAAATCAGGGACCCTCCCAATGCACTCCTGGAGCAATATACAACTTACACGGGGTCAAATATAGATTCCATTTTCCCAATTGAAAATATCCTGTAAGTCTCAGGGTGCATCTCCACTGTAGGAGTGATGCAGTTTGACACCACTTTTACTGCCATGACTCTATACTACAGAATTTAAGATCTGTAGTTTGATGAGGCACCAGCACTCTTTAGCAACAAAGGCTAAAGACCATGTAAAACTCGTATACATTCAGGATTCCACAGGATGGAGCTACAGCACTTAAAATGGGGTCAAACAGCATTGTTACCACAGTGAAGATGCACTTCTTGAATTTATATCTTTTTGGAATATTTTCAAACCATGGATGCTTGAATCTCTGTGTAATAAATAAATAAATCCATGAATATGGAGGGCTGACTATATTACCTGTCTACTTGTGGGCTTCCCAGAGGCATTTGCTTGGCTGCTATGGAAGACAGGATGCTAGTGGGACATTTGGACTGATCCAGCATGGCTCTTCGTGTGAACTCTGTGGTTCAAGGAAGCCATCTAGCTTGCAATACCAGCCTATTTGAACAGTCTGTCAGCTGACTTTCCCAAGAAGCAATCCCTGTCCACCAAGCCCTATATAAAGCCTTTAGCTTCAGGTCTTCCTCATTTGATCAACTAATCTCTGTTGAGGATGCTGCTCAACTCCAACTCCCTGATGGTGTGTTCTTGGAGCTTCATCTCTGCCAAATTTGGACCACTCTATTTCTTCTGGTCAAAGGAATCGACAGCTGGATCCTCTGGAGTTTGTTATCCTTTGAGACAATCTGAATGGTTAAACCCTCCATGAACTAAATCAACAAGCTGCCACTTATGCTCTACTCTCTTCCCAAAAAGATGGTTTGAAAGGGCAATAAAAAGGGAGAGGTGAGCTACCAGGAAGCCAAGGGTATTGCAATATATTTGGGAGATGTTATGGCTTTGTTAGGGTAGTTTTTCCTTCTTCACCATAAAATGACCCCACCTCTTTGTTAGTAGGATGCTAAAATCTTAAATCAGTGATGCCTCAAGCTTTTTTGGAAATGTCTCTCAAGGATTGCAGCACACGAAGATGGCGCATCATATCCATTCTCTTCATCGCCCCCACTGACAGTGTTGATCTCTGTTGTTAGGTACACACTTCACATTTGCTTTGGCTAATGCTATTTACGGCCACTGCAGAATATATACCACACATTCCTCTCGGTGGTGGTGGTGGTGTGTGCCTTGTGAAGGGGCAGGCCTATCCTCTGCATTACTCCCTCCCCGCTATGCATACTATTTATGCTTCTTGGAAATGCCCTGAGCATTGCTTTCATCGCGGCTGTGTATATCTGTCATTTGAGAGAGATTTATGGCCCACGCTTAACTTTCTTTTCTTTTTCTTTAAAGCAAAATATTCCACCCTCTTTATAAACTGCAAGGATGAAAAGTGATGAGTGGACCACAAATATGTTAGATTACTAGGATGACAAAAACCAAAGCATCCCCCCTGATCAGGACAGTTTTGGCCAATTGAAGGACATTTTACCCTACTTCAGAAGATGACAGAGTGTAGCCCTAGGGCCAGATGGGGCCCACAATGTTTTGAAGGCCCTTGTCCTAGAATCATAGGGTTGGAAGAGACTACAAGGGACATCTAGCCCTACTCCTTGTCAGGCAGGAAGACACAACCAAAACACTCTTGACAGATGACCATCCAGCCTCTGCTTAAAAACCTCCAAAGAAGGAAACTCCACCACTCTCCAATGAACTCTGTCAAACAGTTCTTACCATCAGGAAGTTCTTCCTAATGTTGAGGTGGACCTTCTTTCATTGTAGTTTGAATCCATTGCCCTGTATCCCAGTCTTTGGAGCAGCAGAAACTAAACCTGCTCCATCCTCAATATGACATCCCTTCAAATATTAAACACAGCTGTCATGTCCCCTCTTATCCTTCTCTTCTCCAGGCTAACCGTAGTTCCCTTAGTTGCTCCTCAAAAGGCATGGTTTCTAGACCTTTCACAATTTTGATCGCCCTCCTCTGGATATTTCCCAGCTTGTCAATCTCCTTCTTTACTTATGATGCCCAGAACTGGGCACAATATTCCAGCTGAGGTCTGACTAAAGCTGAATAGAGTGGCACTATTCTCTCAGTCTAGATACTTTACTCCTATTGATGCAGCCTAGAACACATTGGCTTTATTCTCCCTCACTCCATCCATCAAGCATGCAAACATACACATTTCCACTTTTGTTGTCGCACTCCTATTAGCTTGCTTGGTATAGGCAGGAAGCTTGCAAACATGGCTTTTTTCCCAAATACTCACTAACCAGTGTGCAGATATAGGTATAAAATCTCAATAAGCAGGTATGGGATACTGATATCCATCATGTGCACAAATGCAGCACACTTTAAAAATGGTGAACAAGCTTCTCAAAATTCCAGTCCTTTGAGAAATGTCGCTTCTAGGTGGGAATGATCCACCTTGAGTCCCTATAGTGGGAGGAAGGCGGTAAATAAATAAGATAAATAACAGTAATAATAGTAATGATTATGTCCTGCCTCAACTGCCAAAAGTTCCTCCTTCTGTTGCCAATGCCCATCACACATATCATCCAAATTTCCAGGAAATTTCAGAGAAAATCAAGATTCTCCCACTGTAGATTAAAGCCCTTGGTCACCTGAAAACCCCATCTCTGCTGCAAATTGATCAGAACATCATGTGTCCGGACCACCACCAATTTGAAGTGAGTAAGGTTTTTTTAAATAGGGTAGACAAGCTTTGATCAGTCATTGCAACATTGAATGCCATTCTTTGTTATTATTGGCCATCAAGTCAACTTTCACTTATGACAAGCCTATGAGTGGGAGCCAATGTGATGTAGTGATTTGAGCGTTGTACTATGACCCTAAAGAGCAAGGTTCAAATCTCTCCTCAGCCATGGAAACCTGCTGAGTGACCTTGGACAAGTCACACTTTCTTGGCCTCAGGGGAAGGCAACAGCAATCCTCCCCTAAAGGAACATGCCAAGGAAAACCCATGATAGGTTCACCTTAGGGTCGCCATATGTAGGGGACAACTTGAAGGCACACAACAACAACAATAACTGGATGAGAATCCTCAGGCGTCCTGGACTACTGAGATTTAATTCTGAAACCAAGCAACTATTCTTTTGAGTTAAGGAGGAATTTCCAGTGAGATGCAGCTGAAGAAACCAGCAGACATACTCCTCTCTTGGGGCAGCTTTCCCTGTAGGCAGCTGGGTCAATATCTCATAACCCTGAATCCTCTGGAGAAATATGTGGGCGCTCTAACTTTTCACTCAACCATGTCCCAAAGGACTTAGAGGGAGAAATATTCTATTTCACTTGAACATCTTGTGTTCTTCTTACATCCACTGGGGATGTTCATCTTCCAGATAAAGAGAGTGTTAACTTATATGGGAAGTGAGCATATGACCCCAGAGATCAGGGTTTAATTTCCGACTCAGCCATGAAATCCACTGGGTGACCTTGGGCAAGTCACACTCTCTCAGCCTCATGGTAAGACAATGGAAACCTCCTATGAACAAATCTTGCCAAGAAAACCCCATGATAGCGTTGCCTTAGAGTCACCATAAGTTGGGAATGACCTGAAGTCACGCAACACACACCCATAACTTGTAGATGTATTAATTAAACTTTGGACCTTAAAAAGAAAATGAAAAAGAAGCAGGGTGGGGTGGGAATGAGCAAACCAACAACCTTCTTGAATCAGGAAAAGGAAAGGAAAATGTACCATCTCAGACACATTTTAAAAATGTGCCCACGATTGTGAAAAAATAAATAAATCTATACACTTGGTACCATACTGAAACCGTTTACCGTCTCGTACTACTATGGTGGATGTCAACTTTTAACATTTTTAATGGCAGCACAGCTTGGCATGTTGCTTGAAAAATCTGCACTAGCCTCCTTTGGCTAAGCATAATCTTTCTTCTTCTCTGGAATCCAATTCACCGAACTCCCATTCTTGCTGAGAGAGACATTTAACTGAGAGGGGGAGCGGAGGAGAAATATCACTGGCAAAACAAAATATAGTCTAAGGGGTCTAATTAGGCTGAGATTGAAGCAGCTTCACCTCATTATATTGAAGAACAGCCTGCCTTATTTGGATGCATTCGGGAGCTGGAAAAATGTGATGCACAGCCTCATGGCGGAGAGCTGGGCTTCAAACAGATACCAGACAAAGGAAGAACAGAGGCATTGCAAATATACTCCAGTCTTGATCCCTTGATAGTACAAGGCCCACGTTTTTGCAGATGATTCATCCAAGGTATGCCAAATTCTCATGACTGAGTGGAATTTGAACATCAAATGAATGTAGCTCTGGCTTGCCCGACTGTTTCTTTAAAAACCCCAGCCATAATCAGCCCGTCAAGGAGAGATGGATTTGGATGTAAGAAACCGGCATCTTCTTCTGTTTGAGATCCACTGAAATGAACTGAAATTTCTACAAGGCCATTCTGTCTGTTTGCTCTGGAAAAAGAGGGAAAATGATGAGGTCCCTGAAACCCCACAAGTGTTTTTACGTGCGGCTTTTCTTCCTGGCTAGGGGAGACTGCAGAATCTGGTCCAGTTCTCACCAAAAGCTGCCAGCCAGAATTATCTCCTGCAAAGATTGTTCTAATTGATCATGATGTATTATTGCAACTGATGTAACATTGCAACAGAATGCCATGTCCTGTACTGTGCCAGTTTGGTCGGGACAGTCCCAATTAATCCCATTATTTCACTTTCTCAGCTTTTTTTTTTTTAATGTCCCAGTTTCTCTCTACCTTTCCTGCTTCCTCCCTTTATCCTTGATTGTTGCAATATAAAGTGCTCAAATAGTTTGCATTCAATAAGTTCAACAGGAAGGAGAGGAGTGGAGTGGGTGAAATCTTGTCCTTCCCAGTAGGTTCAGGCAAAAGCAAACTTCTGCATGCTATCCTAGCTTATGTGTTCTTCCTCATTAATAAGTTTGGTCATCTTGACCACATTCTGATGTTGCTTGGCCACATGGTTCAGTTTTCAGCTGTAAAATGTTGAAGGGTATGCAATGGTATGAAAGAGTTTTACATGCCTAGGAACATTCTGGTTAGTTTTTCAAGTGCAATGATACTTTTTTAGTTTTTCAAGTGCAATGATACAATGATGGTACTGTTTAGCCAAGCCACTGTTTGGAAAATAGGGTGAAATCTTTTTTCAAGAAAATAACCAGAGATGCCTCACCCAACTGGTGCTACATTCCCATCACAAGCCCCCTAACTTTGCTCTCTGAAATTCACAGATATTTTCCCCAGACCTTTGCAAGGGCTAACTGGATAGGCAAAGGAGCATGTTCAGAAGTTCCAATTAAACCTAGTATTTTCTCTCAGGTTATATATTTAAATTTGCCTTCTCCCCCAACACTGTTGGGAACTGTGCCACAATTTTCAGAGAGGTGTGAAAAATGATTAGTTCTAATTGGGTTAAGTTTTATTTTCACCATGGTCTCAAAGGTGTTGATTGGGTTGCAAGGATCAAAATCACTCCAGGTTCAATCACTTGTTATCTCCAGTGAAAAGAATTAGGAAAAAAAGTGATAGGAAACACTGGAAGGTGGCCATCCATAACTTATCTGATGTTATATTTGACCTTCAGGTTGAAAGAGGTCCCTCACCCATGAATTAGGTGGATCGATATGAGTTTATTAGGACACATCACCCCTGTATTTATTTCAAGTTTCTCTTTGGTTAGAGGATCCATGCGTGGCAAGAAATGGGGTAAAGAGTTCAGATTCGGATCAGAGGATGAATCTGGCCCTTCCTGTTTTATAACCCTAAGGATTTTTGTTTTTCCCTCCTATGACAATGGTGACCAATTTTCTTTTCATCGTCTCTTTTTGTACACGAAGGCCATTACCTCCGTCTCCTCCTGTCTGCAACTTCATTTCCCAAAGCTCAACCTAGCCATTCTTTTTCCGCCTCTCCTAACCTGTCATCAGACATTCCAGATGCTTGATTGTCTTTGTGGCTCTTCTCTGATAAGTTCAGCGTCATTAATATATTGGAATATATTTAGCCTCATAAAGCCCCGAGAAAGGAAAGGAAGTGCCATTATCTCCATTTTCTTTTTTATTACAGTATGCTTCATTTATTGAGAGAAGCCCAGGCACGGTGTCTCAAAACATTTGGGTAATGAGATGTTTGGATAAACAGGAGAGTTATTTGCAAAGGTTTGCATTTGCAAGAGGCTATACCGCCAATGAATATCAGGTGCTGTGGGCTATATTTCAAAGGAAAGAACCAGAAAAACCGTCGCTAAGTATTCCTTGCCTAAGAACACCGTATGAAATGTATGTGGTTGTCATAAGGTGAGAGGCGACTTGAAGGCACACACACATACACACCCTAAAGGCACGAGACCCTGTTTGATCTTGGAAGCTAAGTAGGGTCAGCCCTGGTAAGGATTTGGATGAGAGAATGCCAATGAATACCAGGTCCTTTCTTCTCCCACTAAGCCTTGCTCAAGCCACACCATCCCTTCCACTAAGTCCAGTGTTTTACAGGGACCTGGTATTCTGGTCTGGTCTATGCCTCTCCAGGATGCCATAATTATTTATTAATCTTAGGCACAAAGCTTGGAATTATCTGGTCACAAATAACAAGCTACTTATAGTTAATTCTGTTCCCAATAACTAAGACATAACTAGAGCCATTGGGTAGACATAGGAGTTCACTGAACAGCTGATATCTGAATATTTTAATCCGTTCTGAATCTGAACAGGACTTTTAGACACAGAGCTTGGAAAGGTTACCTCCTCAGACTACAGATTCCAGAATCCTTGGCTGCCGATCATGCTGGTGGGGGATTCTGGGAATTGTAGTCCCAAAGGTATGTTTTCCATGCCTGGATCAGTACAGAGCTTTATATGATCCAGCAGGATCTTCCTAGTCCAGTTCTGGAACTGTATGTGACACGCATTATTTGCTTTGGAGAATTTTTTGAGGCCCTCTGGATGGGAAGAAACAGCAGAAGCCCATCCTGCAAGTCTTTTTCCGAGGTAGACAGCCAAAATCCCAAATGCAAGCAAATGGAGGATAAAAAGAGCGACGTGAAATTTGCATGTCATTAAAAGTGAGACACACAACGAGAGTCTAGGCATGCCTTAGACATTATTAGTCCTCAGTACTAAATATAAAATCCAGGATAAACACCCGGCCTGACAAAATAACATTCATAATGTGGGTAGTCGGAGTGGTGCATAAAAGGATGGGGATGAAAGAAAATGAATAAGGTGGAAAATGACAGAGTTGAGATGAGCATTAAAAGTGTATTCTGTTTCTCACTCACCTTTCAAACAACCCAAGGAGGGAGGCCTGGAATGCAAATTTGGAAATTGACAGTCCAGGATGCCTGGGAGCAATGAGACCCATATTAATGGGGTGCTGAATCTGCTCTGCGTCGTAGGCCAAACTCTAAAGGAGCCACCAAAAATGCTGAACTCTGTCCCTAAAACAGGGTCCCCATCTTGGTTAGCACCTTCAAAATTTAGACTTCAATCCAGAGCGGTGACATAGGTTGCACCCGCACTGCAGAAATGATCCACTTTGACACCGCTTTAACTGCCATGGCTCAATGTGATGGAATCCTGGGGTTTGTAGTTTGTTGCAGCACCAGGTCTGTCTGAGGGAGAAGGTTAAATATCACACAAAACTACAAATTCCAGAATTCCATAGGACTGAGCCATGGCAGTTAAAATGGTGTTAAACTGGATTATTTCTGCAGTGTGGATGCAGCCCCAATGTCAACTAGACTGCAAAGAGGGTTGGAGCTCTCTCACTCTGTGTGTGTGTGTGAGAGAGGATGATGATGGTGATGGCGATGAAGAAGAATGCAATTTTAGATTTCAGTGCAGATGGTCAAAGGGACCCAGGTATAGAAATACAGTTTTCAGCAGGATAGGTTCACTATCAAATACATTCAAGATGAGTCTGCAAGGAAAAGCAGCCACATGCTTTTGCGATCACTAGTTGACGTTTCTGCTTTATACCTCATAACAACTACAGCAATGTGATAACTACAGCCCAGCTATTTTTAGGCTCAAAAATATGTACCTTTGGCATCTGAACGTACTTCGCTGAATTATAGAAATTTTAGGCTTAGAAGGGGTGTCTAGGAGACCTGCTTCATGGTGGGGTTTACAAACACAATTACAGCATCCCTGATAATGCTGAAACATTCCCATTGAAGAAGAGACCATCTCTTCATGAACAAGTCTGATCCACTGTCAAACAATTCTTAACATTAGGAAGTTTTGCCTAGGCTTCAGTCAAAGTCTGCTTCCCTACAATTAACACCCACTGACTCTGGTCCTTTCTTCTACAGCAGTTACAAACAAATCTCTTTAATTTTCCACATGACAGACCCTCAGACGTGATTATACATGATACCAAGAATATTTACAATATTCTTTGAGATCCATAGGGCACTTTCCTTAAGACAGGGATGGGGAAACCTAGACCTTTCCATATGTCAATGGACTATGGGACTGTCAGCACTTGGCCGTTGGTCAAGTATGATAGAAGAGGTTGCAAGCTTGGATGTAAGACCATAGTCATTCAGAAGCAATAGATGAGCTACATTACAAGTGCTCTTCAGAAGCAGTCCTATCTAATCTGAGTCCGAATTGAAGAAATAATCCACTTTCACACCACTTTAACTGCCATGGCTCCATACTATGGAGTCCTGGGATTTATACTTTGACACCAGAGCTCTCTGACTGAGAAGGCTAATAAAGCTACAATTCCCAGAATCCCACAGCACAGAGCTTTGGTAGTTAAGGTGGTATACAACTGGATTATTTCTGCTCTACAGATGCAGCCTGAGGGGTGTACCCCAACTAAGGATGGAAAGAATATTGAGAAAATATTCAAAAATAGTCAGATAACATGGATCTTGAATACTGGCTTCATTTTGCAGACACAAACTCTTTCTTGCCAAGGTCAAATCTGCAGCTTGGTTTTCTTTGCACTCTCTCCTGATCCTTCAGATCAAACATGTAGGCATTCTGCTTTATGTCCTCTATTTATCATCATTCAGTTTTTGCAAAAAGCATCTTGGCAAGAAATAATCCAAAAAACCTCACCTTGGCTCCTCATTATCTTTGGGTTCAGCTTTCTGGAAGCAAGGGCATAACCTGCCTGTGCAAGGATGAGTTTTTTCTGTTAGGAAGAAAGTTTAACTAAGCTGACGGAGCAGAGTTGGGCCAGGATGCCTTTTTTTGTTTTGTTTTTGTTTTGTTTCAAAGTGGGAATGAAGTCTCCAAGCAACATTTCAGAGTCAGCTAATAAAAGGTAATCATAAATTACACCCCTGATGTTCACCCTTGAACCAGATGTCTGCAAGAGAATCTTCTAAGGATCCTGCTCCTGATTTCAGCAAACCTCTGTGCAAAATGAAAAATGAACTTGCAAGACTTCGGAGTCTGTGGTGGGAAGGTAAGAAGGTGAAACGGGAAGGAAGCTCATATGCTGATATGTTAATTTTGAGGCGAGGGTTAAGCACCTTATGTAACTCATTTAAAGTTTGGGATAAAGATCAGAGTGGATTCACGGCTTCAGTGACATGGAAGCCATCAGTTGCCACAGTCACATGTGATTTGGAGTGGGAATATGAGTTCTAAGGGATGGATTTTTTTGCCCGAAGATATTAAAATAAAATAAAACTTTTATTTATACCCTGCTTTTCTGTAAAAACAATCAAAGCAGCTAATCAAAGATAATCCAAGCCCATTTACTATGGGGCAAACTGAATGTTTGTCCCCCCCCCTCCGGGGTAGACTCATTAAATTCAATGGGACTAAAAACTCCCTATTCCTTTCAACAATGACTCTAGTTGGAATGGACATAGCCTGAATCCTATTGTTCATCCCCAACTAGAGTAATTCTATTGAATCAATCAGATTTATTTTTGTGCTGTCTTACCAACAATGGATCCAATCAGTCTCCTGTAGTTAGAATTAATCAATTGGATTCAGGCCATTGGATTTGTCTCTCTCAGTCTCTCTGTGTGTTCATGCCTTCAAGTCGCCTGTTGACTTTATGGCGAGTCCATGAATTTCATAGGGATTTCATAAGCAAGGAATACTTAGAGGTGGTTTTGGCAATTCCTTTCTCTGATATATAGCCTCCAGTACCTGGTATTCATTGGTGATCTCCCATCCAAGGACAAACCAGGGCTTACCTAACTTAGAGCTCAGACAGGATCTGGTGTCATTAAGATATAATACGTGTGTGTTATGTGACTTCAAGCTGCCTATTGACTTATGGCTACCCAATGAATTTCATGGGTTTTTCACAGGCAAGGAATGCTCAGAGGTGGCCTTGCCAGGGCCTTCCTTTGAAATATAGCTTACAGCACCTGATCTTCATTGGTGGTCTCCTATCCAGAGACCCCCATAAGAGCTGACTCTGTTTAACAAGATCAGACAAGATCTGGTGCCTTTAAGTTATTTAGGCCCCTGTCTTAGCTCTATGAACCCACCTCAGAAATAACCGTTTGAATGAGTAGGTGTCAGTGAAAGCAGAATTAGCAAAAAGCTCTGACGTGATTCCTCAAGCTAGTGAATCAATATGAGAACAGCAAGGAGCTTAGAGGCCACAGCTATGGTGGGTCCATAGCTCAGCAGTAGATCGGATACTTTACACGTAAAAGCTTCCAGAATCGATCCCAAATATCATCAGGGGTAGCACAGCAGTGGCAAGTGGCACAGCCTACGACTAATCCATGGATCTCCATTTTGGAATTTCAATAAAGCTCCCAAGCCAGGGCTTTCAAAGGCGGCCGCCCTCCCTCTCCCGGGTGCGCAACAGTACCAGCTAAATCAAATTTTATTGAACTCAACTTCGTTTGGGAGATAAAGACTCCAGGTTTACAAATAAATATTTAACAACCTTTCCTGCTGCTAAGAGACTTGCTTTCTCCCGACCTCAGGCTCTGTGCTAAGTATTCCTGGAGCTATCGGCTAAAGCAACTAAACAAAAGGGGAGGAAAGCTTTAATTTTCAAACATAGAGATGCCTCTTTTCTTTTCCTCAGGATACATGGCTCCCTCCTTCCCCAAAGGAACCACCTAATAGCTCAGCAGAGTCAGGCAAATGAGATGCTGAGACATCTTGGACAGAATCTTACCAGTCCCAAGCAGAGGAGAACCACTGTTTGAAAACAAAACAAAACAGGTAGAGCAGAATAACTGAATCAATGGCATTTACCTATGTGTTGACTCACTAACAACTGATCTAGTTTGGGTTGATTTATAGGATTTAGTCTGTGTGTGTGTGTACCTACATATACAAATGTGTTGCGTAGTCACAATGGCGTGATAAAGATCAAGATCCTAGATCATACATATGCAACACAATGCTCCATCTCTACCTTTCTGCTCTCATGTCAGGCGGCTTCCCAGCATTGGATTGTGCTACATGGCCATTCTTTGGCTGGAGTAAATTGCAGAAGGATGGGTGGTTTGCAGCTGAGAGCACAGAGCAGATGTCAGTCTCATGGATCTCCAGTGCATACATGAAGCATCCAGGAGAGCAGTGGATTATCTTTATTTCTGGATGCAAAATTGTATCTGGATACTGACAAAGCACCTCCTGTGGTCCCTCAGCAATTCAGTGGCTGGCCCCATCCTTTTCCGGCTACTAAATGGACACTGGGAACCTCACTAGTGCTCTGAAGCCACCTTGCATGGGGAACTGAATGCCTCCTTGCACAACAAATGCAAAAGAACATTTCTGCTCATGCCATTGTATTCCCCTTCGACATATACTGGGAGTGAGAGTTGAATAGTGAAGAAAGTGGGTAAGAAGAAAATTAGTTGTTGTTGTTATTATTATTAACCTTTATTTATATAATTTACACAGTGCTATACATGCAATCTTAAAATTAGATGGTTCCCGGCCCTCAGGCTTACAATCTAAAAGTCATGTGAGACGTGGTGCTGGAGAAGAGTGCTGAGGATACAGCGGACAGCCAAAAAAGACAAAGAAATGGGTCCTTGAACAGATCAGGCCTGAATCTCCATGTAAACCAAGATGATCAAACTTAGGCTGTTGTACTTTGGCCGCATCATGAGAAGGCATGACTCATAGGAAAAGACAATAGTTCTAGGAAAGGTGGAGGGAAGCGGAAAGAGAGAAAGACTGGACACTAGATGGATAGATTCAATCATAGCTAGAGAGTCCACATCTTCTCCCTGCAGACTTCCACTCGTGCAAGTTCACCTTGCTATTAGCCTCCCATTTCACCAGGCTAAATTTTAGGCTGGCAGGGGGAATCAAAGATGGTTAATGCTGTCAAGTAACTCCCTTGAAAATCTAAACAAGCTGACATTATGAGCTGGAAGACAATTGTCAGGGGGAAAAGGAAACTCTCTGCTTTCTCTGAGATGGCTGCAAAAGGCTGAGGCAGTTGCATAGCGAGCCAGAGGGAGTTTGCCCAACACTTGCAAGTGCTTTGTTTGATGATGGGTCACCTCAAGAGGGAGGTTGGGAATGACAGTGAAAATACTTTTTGCCGTATTGATGATCTGACCTTTGCTAGAATAGCCGCACTCAGCGTCTGTTCTCTTAGTCCTGTATATAAAAGGACATCTTTTCAAAAAGGAAAAGGAAAGAAGAAAGAAAGGAAAAGGATCTAGAGAGCAACAGAAATATTTAAGTGCAAAGGAATGCTTAGAAAGTTAAAAGACTACATCAGTATGTTATGGACCAAAACGGTAAAAAAGTCCATCCTCCCTCTCCCATTTTCAGTTCTGGCACCACTGTTTTAATGTGGAACGTAATGAAGATGGTGGAGTGTCTGGAAACACAATCCCAAAAAGAAAAGCTAAAGTTTGGGACCGTTAGCTTGGTGAAGAGATGATGGAAAGGCGATACAACAGTCATCTTCAAATCGTTGGAGGACTGGTGCATGTATAAAGGTGAAAAATTACAGCTGTGGCATGATCCTTGAAGATCTGACACATTCCTAACACATGAATGGGTGTTTAATGTGTCAGGAATCACTTTATGTCTGTCTTTACTACTATTCACTAGTCTCCTACAATTACCCAATGCGTTTACCTCAGAGACTAGTGTTTAAATTAACGTTGGCGTGGTTGGGTTCCAAGTAATCTCCTACAATTACCCTTTTCTATTACCCCTTACTCAACGCGAAATCAACTATGGGTATCTGGTATTCCACTCAGATCCCAAACTTCAAAGCTACCCTGAAGCTCTGGCAATCGGACTTTTCGAATCCCGAAGCTGCCGCCACTTTTATTATATGTGGTGTGAACCGAACAAACGTGATAACCCTCTCTTGTTTGCCTACCACCTATCTCTATTGAGGCACTAATATCTTTGGTAGCATGTTTCAGTAGTTCAAAAGAGGCCAAGCAGTACTTTCAAAACACGAATAAAGTTTATTTGCAAAAATAAAGAAAAAAACTTATGAAATGTAATTAAAGCTTTGTTTGTTTTGTTCCTTAGTTACAGAAGTTCCTTAAAACAATAATATTACAGCCACTCAGGCAACTGTATTAAGGCCAAAACCTTCCTTAAAACCTACAGGCTTATTCTGAGCCTCTCCTTCTTAGACTCTCTCAAGCCTATCTAGTCCCTTACTGGACTCCTCAGACCCTTCCCTGGTCTATAAAGTAACCTATAAATGTTCCCTCAGGAACCCTAAGAGCACACCCTCCCTCCAAGGTGTCTCTTCCCTTCCAAACTCCAACAAAAACAAACCCACTTCCTGTCAAGGCTCTTTTATAGCCCTGCCCAGCCAGCGTCTGATTGGCTGGACTCCTGGTGCTCTGTGATTGGCTGTTTCTGCAGCCTGCTCACTACACTAACTCCCTATCTTTTCTATGGGGCTAGATCAGGGGTGGGCAAAAGTGCATTTTTCCTGATGTTGGGGGACTACAACTCCCAGCATGCTTAGAAACTATGAATGCTAGCTAGGGGCTACTGGTGGGAGATGGCATTCCACAGCATTGGGAGACATGCCTTTTGCTCACCCCTGGGTTATATCTCTCTGCCATTAGACTTGCATAGAGAAGCTCCATTGGGATGAATGGGGCTTCTTAGTCACAATTAAATTAAGCCCCATTGATTTCAAATATCCAATTAATTTAAAAGTCCAATTAACTTAAGTCTTATTGATTTCAGACAGTCTATTCATGGGAGCATTTTGAATTTAGCTTATGGCTTCTGTTTTTTGCATGCATACATTCCCAATCTGGAAAAGCAGATGGTTCCCTACCATTATAAATGTATGTCCTTGTAAGGATGTTTGAGAGAGAACATTCATTCTCTTTATTCCTATTTCACCTTTCCTCCAAAAAGTGATTCAAGACAGCAGAAATTCTCAGTAGCCTCTTTGTCTGGAAATACTGGTTATATGCTCAGGTTTTCCAAAGTGACTAGGAAACAGGCCTCTTTTACTTTTAATTACAAAATTAAAATCCCCAGCATTTTACAGATAAAAACTGGTAGATGTGTGGCCAAGCAACATCAGAATAACATCAAGATGGGTAAACACATTAATGAGGAAGAATACAGAAGCAATGAGAGGCCGCAACAGTTTGCTTTTGCCTGAGC
The DNA here is from genome assembly GCA_034509955.1 of Urosaurus nigricauda. NCBI lineage: Eukaryota > Metazoa > Chordata > Lepidosauria > Squamata > Phrynosomatidae > Urosaurus > Urosaurus nigricauda. The sequence continues at coordinate 4,310,454 of JAOEGL010000012.1, read as the reverse complement.
CGTGTGCAAACTACTTTTACATTTTGATCTCAATTTGCAGCAAGGAAGTAAGCTGAGGACCAAAGGAAAAAGTGGGAGGGGGAAGAGAGAAACTGGGACATTTTAAAAACAGCCAAAAAAGTGGGCCGACAGAGGATTAATTTGGTTCGTCCCTGCCAAACCAGGACAGCTGGAGAGCAATGACAACCTGTTTTGCAATGTGAACTTAATGGAGCAATTTCACTTGAGGAATCCATCGTCCTCTGAGGCCTGTGGCCTCACAGGAATGGAGACATATTGGATTGCAAAAAAGGAGTCCTAGTTGATGTGCAAATGGACTTTAAATTTTCTGGACTTTGCCCAATTGTTTGCATGGCCAGAGGAGGCGGCACCAGCCTGCTAAAGATACCCTCCCCATACCATCTTAACTAAGGACAGAAACAACAAAATGCAGCCATCTAACATCTCCAATTTTTCTCCTGTTTGGTTTGTATCATCTTGCCTGATGAAGAAGCCCATGGAGCTTCGAAAGCTTGCAACAAGTATACTGTGCATTTTGGTTGGCCAATAAAAGTATCACTGTTTGGTGGAATTTTACTGAATCAGGATGTTAATCTGCCAGGAATTTGGACGCAGCCAGAAGGTAAAGCATTATCTCCATGCACACATTTCTCCTCCCTCCCGATAACGCTACCTCTTTCATATCTGAGATTGCCCTGATCCTTTCACCTTGAGTTAAGATTTTCTCACACTCATCTTGCACACTCTTCAGTGATCCAGCAACAAAGAATACACGCTGCAGAATGATCAATAAGCAATTGTGAAGGCAGCTGAGCTTGGCTCTGGTACAAAGCCCTAGAGATGGGGCTAAAGGATGGTCAGGAGGGTGGAAGAGAGAAATCAATTTTACAGCAGGGAAAGAGAGTAGTGGGGGGTCATTGGTGGTCACCTCTCTGCCCTTTAAACATTCCTGTGCCCAAAGGATCAAGGTTTTCCTTTGCTTGTACCATGAAAGGTTTTTGTCTGGTCGGTATTTTTCATCTCTTTGAAGAACAAGACATTCCCCACCCCCCAACCCAGACACACAGGTCGCAAAAGAAGAAAGCAATGGCATCATCTCCATTGAGGAGCACTAGGAGTGCCAACCCTTGAAGAAAGTGTCTTAAAAGTAGGTTAGTGGAGAGCAATTTCTTCCAGAGAGGTGGGTGGGTGGCGGATCAATAAAAGCAAAAGGTTCGTAAAGAGTTGGAAGGAATCTGAAGGGTCATCCAGTCTAGAGCCCTGCAAGTCAGAAACAAGGGGAGTCCTAAAGCTGCAAGACGGAAATCCTAAAGAAGAGGGAGCCAAGGGGCTGGGAGAAATCCCTTTGAGTTTTCTACCTCCAAGAAAGGTTAAATGTTTTCATTGGGACTACATTTGGTGGATTTTATTTATCTAGTACTTAAAGGTTTGGATACCTTCAGGTGCTGGGTAGATACGGATCCCAGGATTCAATAGTATTGAGCCATGGCAGCTAAAGCAGTGTCAAACTGCACTATTTCTACAGTGCAAATGCAGCCGAAGAAGCCTTTGACCCACAACACAACACACATACTGGCTCTTATTAGTAGAAAAAGTTCAGGATGCATGGTCTGTTTGTCTGTATTTTAATCCAAGGGGATTTTCTGAGTGAGATCAGATGGGTCACATCTGAGTCTCACCAGAGAATTTGTCATATTGAAGCTGCCCAGATTTGCATCTGAAAATTCCACCAGTAAACTTTTATTTTCTTTGCTCACATAATCCAAAGGATTGAAGAAATCACCCTCATGTCCCTTCCATGCTTTCAGATAACAGAAGCAAGATAAACAGCTAAGTATACAGCTGGCCTAAGAAAATGCACTCTCTACAAACTGTCCCCCCCCCCCCTGCATTATCACCTACTATATCCTGAGGGGAGGATTAACCCTCCTGAGCTAGTGTTTGACTGATAAAATAGATCCAGTCCCTCTCTTCCAATTTATACTTGCACTTGACTCTGGCAGTCAAGGTGGGCTGGAACTGTGGGGCATTTCATTTCTGCAGGTGGCTTGCAGGGTATTCATGTAACCACATGTCTGAATACATGCAAGCACAGAAAAAGAAACTACCTTGCATGTCATCAAGACCTTCCCCAGCTGAGCCTCACATTCACTTTTGCAGTGTATGGACAAAACCTTCTCTCTGTCTTGCAGGGTTCAAGCATGGGAGAAATGCTGAATTCTCTAAAGTACGATTCACACGCATGAGTTACCATCAAATCCACAAAACAGTGATACCTTTTTTGGGCCAACTCAAATGCACATTATACATGTTGCAAGCTTTCGAAGCTCCGCTGACTTCTTCAGCAGGCAAAGGTATTAAAAATGAAATGGGAGGGGGAAACTATTTTGATGATGTTAGTCATAGCATTTGGTCAAAATGTTGTTATTGTAGCCCTCTGTTCAGATGATATAGAAGGTTATTCATGCAGGTGGGCCACTTCTCCTTCTGGTCATGTGGGTACTGAGAGATTCAGTCCAGGAAATAAACTTTAAATTCCATTTGAAAGATAAAAGGCTAATGTCTTTGAGATCCAGTTTGTTTCAAATTCCATCAGTTATTATTGCCCAAGATTCTATGGCAGAGTTTGGTTGATACAGGCCTTTATTGCATGAGCCCCGTTCTTGCAAAAATCTTATTGGGAAAAATCTTATTATAGAAACATACCGCCTTTAGAGCCCCAAGATCTCACATCTTTGGAATTGGTCAACTGGAACTGCTATCCCAGTTGAGAGGAGGAGACACTGAAACTACATAACTGGGAATAACACAACTGCCCTGGCAGCAAAGTTGGGCACTTGCGCTATTGACAGCTCATTGACGGGTTTTCCCCGTCAATGAAAAGGGATGCCCTAACTGCGCTTGGAGAAACGCAACAGCTATGGATCAGAGGCGTTGTTGTGCGATAAGTATTGCCAAAGCCACTTTTTGCAAGTGTAGTCTTGGTTTAAAAGCTGCATGTAGTAATCCCCCTCAATGTCTGCAAGTAGAATTATGTTTTAAATGCAAGCCTTGTGTTGAATGACACTGTTATACTACTAAAGCGAGACACCAAATTTACGACCAAAGGCACCACCAAATGTTTCTTCAGTGGAACTTATGCAGGTGAAAGACATCAACAGAAATCCAGAGATTATTTGTTATTATTCTGCCATGTTAAGGAGGTGGTAAATTATTCCAAAGCAATCCAAAGCTAGCTGTTGAGATGGTTGTTTAGACCTCTGATAAGCAGTCATTTGAGAGCATGTAACACCTACACATGACATTCCCAGAATGTGTTTTTCTAGAACCTCGGAAGAGATCCAAAGCAGACATTTTGGCAGGCCTATATGCCACTCCATAAGACTTTGTTAGAGTGGAAAAAAGGAGAAAAGAGTGAATGTCAAACGTACTGGCAGTTCTGGATGAGTGGAACTGACAGAAGGTACACAGTGAAGCAAGTTCCATATGACAGAAGGCTAGCAACACAGTGAAGATTTGCAGACTTCTCATATATTCTATAATAACGGCGAACACCAAATAAATGGGTGATTTTTTGAGAGCACCCCTTCTTATCCAGTCTGATGGTGCAGAAGGAACCATGTTTCACAGATCTTCGACTTACAGTATGCCACCCAAGTGGTGTAATGGTCTAGTTTCGAATCTCCACTCAGCTATGGAAACCCACTGGTTGACTTTGCAGATCACATTCTCTCAGCCCTAGGTGAAGGCAACAGCAAAAACTATTCTAGCTGAACAAATCTTGCCAAGAAAAGCCCCATGAGACAGTTGCTTTAGGGTTCCCATAAGTCAGAAACAACTTGAAGGAGGAAGATCAACAACAAATAAAATAAGGAACAGTTCTATGGAGCCTTGAGGTTTGCGATGGTATTTGGAAGGAACTTAGCCTTATTGTTGTGTGTACACACACACACACCTCACACACATCATAATGATTTTAAACTGCCAGTTTCACTTTTTCCTTTTTCATCCAACCCAAAACATATGTGGCAGGCATCAATGTGCAGATTATTCATGTTTGTGTGTATATGCTTTCAAGTCTCCTGTTGATTTATGGTGACCCCATGGATTATATATGGTTTCCTCAGGCAAGGAGGTTGCCTAGAGATGGTTTTGCCAGTTCCTTCCTCTGAAATATAGCCTACAGCACCTGATTATTCACTGGTGGTCTCCCACCCAAGTACTAACTAGAGCTGACTCTGCTTAGGCTTTCAAGATAAGATGAGATCTGGTGCCTTTAGGGTACTGAGGCCTAGCTGACTCTTACGTACCTTAAAATGAAACATCACAGCCACAGTTTGGAAAGTTAACTTTTTTTTTTACTATCGTTCCCAGAATCCCCTAGTCAGAGTGTCCAGTAGCTCTGCTGACCAGCAAGAATTCTGGGAGTTGTAGTTTGAAAAAAAAATCCTCCTCTGAGCTATGATTCACCCCCAAGATGAGGAAAAGAGAGAGCATCAGCAAGATTGCAAGCAAACTGCAATTAATTTCACTGAAGATAGCTTTCCATTAGTTATGTTTAATTCAGAGCAGGGCAAGATTCTCCTGGATACATTTGCATTCTCATGGCATATTCCCTAAAATAACCTCCTAATTAATGTGACGCCATTTTAATTATGCAAAGGGCTGATGCCGCCGGATCAGTCTTACTGCAGCGACAGAACAGGGCTGTGGAAGAAGGAAGGCATGACGGAGCAAGCCCTTAGCAGATCGCCACGTTCAATCGGAGGGCTTATCTGACGGCAACATCCTCAAGCCACAGTTATCACCTAGCGCACTTCAGACAGTTGGAACATTGCAGCGGCGATAACAGGGCTCTTTTTTGATAACTCACGGGCAAAAAAGGTGTTCTCTGCCGAGACGGCTGGGATGCCAAAAGTGGCAGACATTGCTGATATGACTTGATTAACTTAACGCCATAAGTACAGCCAGATTACCATGAGCGTGAAGGAGTCTTAAAGTCATCTTGATAACATTGTGGGATGTGTCATCAGGCGGGGAATGATGTTGGCTGAAAGACCACATGGAGAGATGCTTCTGGCATTACCACCTGCTAGCTCCCATGCCCATGGGATGGCAACCATATCTTAAAGGGGCTATCCAGTGTGTTGAACCTGGCTTGGAGGTAGGACTCAATCCCTTGAAGGTCGCCTTTAAATTGCACACGAAAATCTGTAGTGCATTCGGTGTAGTGCACCAACATGGGAGCCACCAGTAGATAGTGTGTGACTCTCTGGATTTTGATGGACTGCACACTCACTTCTATGGGGGAGTAGCTAACCACCTGTTCTCAGTGGACTTAAAGCTGTAAGCTCCTTAAGGACAGTCTTTTTGGTTGTGAGCTTATTCCACTGCTGTGCACAATGCTTTTTCTAGTCCAAATCTGAGCCTCTTGGGAGTAAGAGACAACATCATAAACACAATTTCATAGCAACAAGGATGGTTAAGCAGAGATTTTTGGACAGGCCAAATTATCGCTGCTGTACAATGATGGCATAATAGACCATGACAGGATGACAACATATGCTCCCACTTTCTCTGTTTACCAGGGACAATCCTTGTTTTCTGATAACACAGTCCTTATATTACCTTTTGAAGATGCTGTTTTTAAAAAATTGCTATTGCATGTAGGCCATTCTTCACCTTTCAGCCCACATCCCTGAGTCCTTAGAACAGAGGTGGACAGATTCCAGGGACCAGTTTTCTAAACCCAGCATCCATCCTGGGATGCACCAGTCCTAGAAATGGGACTGCAAAAAACAGAGGCCAAAGCTATCTGCTTCCAGTTCTTGGGAGTTGGTGGTAGATGGGACCGTAGTTTGTTTTCATGAAAGATCAACACTCCCAGCAGCTTACAGGAGCAGAAAATTAGATGTATACATATTTTAATATGAGAGAATCTACAGCTTTAGTGGATGACAATTCCTGTGCACTTTTTCTCCCTCTGTCTTGCCCTCCTGGTCAGCTGTGGAAAGAGCTGGGCAGCTTGAAGGACAGGCAGGTGAGCCAACAGACTGCCTTGCCCTCCCTTTCTGGGCACTACTTTGGGATGGAGGCATCCTCCCACCTTGGCAGAGGTGCCTTGGCTGGCGGTGGTAGGTCTTCTTTTAAAAGATGGACAATGAGCGATCATCCCATCTCTGGGCTTTCATCCAGTGTGGTCTGCATGCCCCGCACCCTCCTAGTGATGCCCTGGATGCAGCTGTCATTTCCTACTAAACATGCAAAGGCTGGCTCTCTAAATCTCATAAACTTAGTAGACAGCATCAATTTATGTGTTACATTCTCAATGATATATTTTATACTTTTTTACAGTGCTGAAGAACACTTAGGTTTGAAAAGAAGGGTTAGTATGGCACATATTTCTTTTCCCCAAAACTTTTGATCTCTGTAGGAAGATTGTCCCTGTTTTGAATCTAGGAATCGTTGGATATGTGCGGCAGGAAACCATCGATCTGATGGATCGGCTGTGAGTGTGATCCAGGAAGACGGCAGCAGCCTGTCAACACAAGGATGCTTAAGCTTTGCACTGAGAGTACTCGATCTGTCACACCAATGTGGTTATTGTGGCAGTTCAGTGATGCCCAATCAAAACAATCCTGGCTCCATCAATGTGGAGATGGCGCGTTTACATTTTAAGCAATGCCTGCAAGGTGTGCATACAGTGGTGGAAACTTGGCTCTATCAAAGAGCTGCTCTGCACCAACAGCAGCTCTTCCTTAGCTGTCTAATTTCAGAGAGTAGGTGAGGCGCTGCCAATTTGAATTCCCACTCCTGTTTGGCAGCTGGTAGCTCCCAGGTTGGGGAATCGTAGTTACTCTGCTCTGGTTTTTAGTCCAAACCTGCGAGGAACTAGCCAGGATGCTGAAGCCTACCCTGAATTGAATAAATTGACATAGTCCCATTGAATAAAATGACATAGTCAGCCCTCCTTATCCACAGATTTTTTCCCCCCAAGCTTCCGGCTTGAAAATAGTCCCCCCAAAAGTATAAATTCCAAATAGCAAACCTTGATTTTGCCATTTTATATAAGGGACACCATTTTGCTACGCAATTGTATTTAATGAGATTTGAGCATCCACGGATTTTGTTATCCACAGGGGGTCCTGGAACCAAACCCTAGCGGATAATAAGGGCCCAGTGTAGTAAGATGGTGTCCCTTATATAATATGGCAAAATCAAGGTTTGCTTTTTGAAATGTACACACACACACACACACACACAGAGGAATATTTTCAAGCAGTGGATGATTGAATCCATGGATAAAGTATCTTGTTGATATAAAGGGCAACTATACTTGCTCAAAAAGAGGAAAGGTAATCATTCGCTTAGTGTCTCCATAAGTCAGAAACAACTTGAAGGCACACAACAACAACAACAAACACAAATCATTGAGAAGGCACAGGAGGCAGGAGGCAGGAAAACTGGAGCAGTTGGAGTATAATGCATAGTAACAAAGCATCTTTGGGCTTCCCTCCCACCTTGGAAGCAGCACACCATGTCTTATCTGCTCCACAAAGCCTGCTTTCCTTTGTCACATCTAAAGGAGACCTTGGTCACTGGAGTGTTTTCATGCAATCTTTTCCTCTGCAGCTATTCAGGGGTTCTGGATGACTGTGCAACCACTTTGCTTTCAAAATAAATGGGCCAGGAGCAAAAGAAAGGGAAAAAAGGCAGTGATACAGAACTCTGGTTTTGAAGGTGACCCAGTGGTAGTGGAAGATACCATTAAAAAAAAGACCAAAACATAATAGGTAAGGAAAAAAAAGATGTTGAAGCAGAATATGGCTTTTCTTCCACTATTTTGCTCCTCCAAAATGCTCTGTCTGCAGAATTTTCTCAGATACAGACCTATGTGTTATGTGTATGTATACATGTGTGTTGTTGTTTGTTGTTGTGTGTTTTCAAGATATTCCCAACCCATAGTGATGCTAAGGTGAGCCTATCATGGGATTTTCTTGGAAGGATTTGTTCAGGGGCAAGGTGGGGTTGTCCTTGCATTTGTGCATGTTCAAAAAGCAAACCAACAGCACTGGATCCCAGAAGGATGCAGTTAATCATCATAAACCCACTGGGTGACCCTGGGCAAGTCACACACTCTCAGCCTCACGGGAAGGCAATGGCAAACCTCCTCTGAGCAAATCTTGCCAAGAAAACCACACAATAGGTTTACCTTAGGGTTGCCATTAGAAATGACTCAAAGGATAACAATACACACACACACACGTATATGTGTTTCTTTGATGTGATTAACAAACAGAACTATAAATATATAAAATTTGAGCAAGATATTTTGGCTTCAACCTTCCTCAGTTACTATATATATGTTTTCACACTTATTAGATCATTCTTGCAAAACACACATACACAGAGAGGAAGATAAAAATAAAAATCTCTGTGTGTGTTTCAAGGTTTGTTTGCTTTTTTTTTTGGGGGGGGGGGGATATTTTCAAGCCCTGGATGGTTGAATCTGAGAATATGGAGGGCTGACTGTAAACCAATGTAATGTAATATGACAGGTCCTGCAAACATCCAGAGAAAAGGGATGAAAGAAGAAGAGAAAGGTGGGGGTGGAAGAGGAAAAGGGAGACAAGACAGGCAAAGAGCTGAGCCTGGTTCCCTGCCATTTCCCTGGTTCCAGGATGATTTTTGCATCTATGCCAATATCCTCTCCACCCCCTCAAGCCTTTCCCCTGTGTCTTTTGTTTGTTTCAGTTTACATTATTTATGGTGTTGTCCGTATTTGCTATTATTGTTTCATTCAACGCTAAAATCGATGAGATAAAAATGAGCCGTGCTCAGCCACAGTTGCCTTCCCTTGTCATCCTTATGACGGTGCAACAGGAAAAGCAAAACAACGCAAGCAGGAGATCTTTTGCTGTCTTGTAGCCAAGGGCACCCTCCTTTCCCTTTCCCTCTCCAAATCTATGCAAGAGGATGGTACCCAACCCATCTCAGTTGCTTTGGCACCTGAAGGAGAAAAAAACCCATCAGCATCTCTTTCCACCTCTGGCAGTAGAAGCAAAACACAACGGTGAAAAAGTAGACCACAAAAAACACATTCTTTTCACAATCCCCTAAAGCACTGGTTGCCAAACTTTGTTCTTCCACGTGTTTGGGACTTCTGTTTCCAGAATGCTTGACTGTTGGCCAAGCTGACTGGGATTTCTGGAAGCTGAAGTCCAAAACACCTGAAGGAACCAAGTTTGGGAACCATGCACCTAAAGCCTGGAGTTGCCATGCTGCCTAATGGTAAGTTGTTGTTGTTGAGTGCCTTCAAGTCATTTCTGAATTATGGCCACCCTTTCATGGGCTTTTTTGGTATGTTTCTTCAGATCGGGTTTGCCATTGGCATTCCTCTGAGGATGAGAGAGTGTGATACACCCAGGGTCACCAAGTAGGTTTCTAATGTTAATGTTTATCACAGGACATTTCCTGTTTAACTCTCATTTAGCTCTCATTTAAATCGTGTTTGCCCCCTAGTGTGATAAAGCAGTTGGAGTAAAAGACTTGAAAACATTACTGCTAGTTGTACCTTTGATCCCTTAGCAGGATGTGCAGAAGCATTTCAAATGACATGTGTTTGCTGAATTTTGTAGCTATGTTTTGCAATGGTTTTATACAGTTTTAAATGATACAACATAGCTAAAAAAGACCCAGCGTGGTGCAGTGGTTTGGGTGTTGGACTAGGATTTTGGAGATGAGGATTAAGTTCCCTGCTGGACCATGAAAACCCACTGGGTGACCTGGTGCAAGTCATACTCTCTCGGCTTCAGAGGAAGGCAATGCCAAAGCACCTCCAAACCAATCTTGCCAAGAAAACCTGTGATAGGAGTTGCCTTGGGAGACCATAAGTCAGAGACAACTTGAAGGCATGCAACAACCACCATCATCACGTTTTTACTTGTTGGGAGATAGAAAACAAACAAACAAACAAGATTCTTTTTTTTAAAAAAAACACTTAACTTCAAAGTATGTTAATAGCATTTTGGAAATGAAAGGCCTTGGGGTCAAAAAGGAGTCCAATACACTTATTAGACAAAAGGGGAAAAGCTTGTGAATGTTGAGTCATCATCTGTACCAGATATCAAGCACTGTGTGCAATAAAACCCACAATAGTATGAACTTGAGTTGACTTCAGCACGGGAAGATCATGGGCATATTAATACAAAAGCAATGGGAGCTGTTTTGAGAAGGTGGCACAATTGTTCGGGAGCATGGCATGCATTACGTGCAATTTGGTATGGCTCAGTTTAATGTAGCTGGGTCATAGGCCACCCCACACCTTACCATACAGCCTCCCTTGTGTGGCCATTCTGTGTCTTATGGGGTGTGGATAGGATCAGAAAAGTGTCTGGTTATGTCCCCATTGCTAGACTTGAAATGATTATAGCAGTGCTGAGATTGGTTGAGCCCCTCCAGAAGTTGCAGCTTTCCTGTCACCAAAGAAATGATGGGATGCCATGCATAGCCAGCCACAGCCAGAGAGAAAATACATTTTAGAGATCTGAATGGTGGATAGGGGGCTCAACAGACCACCCCAAAGGGGCTGCCGGCAGCCACCCCTTTCCTAGCTGGATCGGGGCCATGGCAACCTCATGCCGCAGCCTCGATCTGGCAATTCATTTTTGGACCCTCGAAAGTGCCCCAACTCTGCCCCCAGGCTAGCCTTTCAGGCTGGTCTATAAAGGGCCTAGGACTCTGGGAGACCAGGATTTGAATCCTTGCCTTGCCTTGGAAACCCATACTCTTCCTGCCTAACATACCTTATTGAGAAAACCCCAGGACAGGTTTACTTTATAGTCACCCACAAGTCAGAAACGACTTGAAGGCACACAGCAACAAGAGCAGCAGCAACAACAAAACATGCATAGAGGGAACAGAAAGCATGGGCATGTCCCTTGAATTCTATTCTCCATTTCACTTGTTTTCTCCTCAAGAATGAAATGCAGCTTTCCCCCTCTGCTAACAAAGATGACAGTGACAATAATGCAAGAAAATTCACCCTGGGCTGAATGGCAATAAAACGTAATTACAGGGAAAGTGCATACATTCAGATTAAACCCAAAACAGAAAAGTGGGGCGGAGCGTGGGGTCTCCATTTCCATTAGAAGCATGGGAGATGGCTTCTGCCTTTGAGAAACAAGCACAAATCCGCTTATTAGGAGGAAGTAATGACAGATAAACTCAATGGTTTCCCCTAGAGGAGCTCATAAGTCACCTCCTCCAAGTGACGGCAGCCAGCCTTGGAACTGAGATGCAGAAAGCAGAGAGATTCCTCTGGAGTCCTTGCAGACTGTCCAGCTAACTTAAGGATCATCCAGATGCTGGTTTTTTAAAGTGAGATGATGCGAATCATCTCATTCATGCATTCTGGGTTTGTTATTCACACTATGGAACTGCATCAGTGCATCAGCAAGTTCATTCGTGCACATGTGCAAACATTTGAATAAAGATGGAATTGACAATGGAAATGCATTCAGAACATGTTCAAGGCATGCAGCATTTTATCCCAAGTCTATTCAGGTTTATTCACATGGCTTATTCACAGTACCAACGATGTAGATTTTTTAAAAAAAAACTTGAGGAAAAACTTGATATTGATTATCCTGGATTAAGTGGTTTCTTTTGGCAGCCCTCCCCAACCCTAATCAGGTACATTCCGGATGCGTGTGTACAGAGATTCAACCCAGGTTCATCCAAGATTATTTTCACAGTGTGAATAACCCTTGGTTCCTGCATCAAATGGATTTTGCTTCTGGACCTCCATTCCTAGGAGGTTATTGCTACAGACCTATTGAGATAAACATCACTTAAGATTGCAGGTTGAGTTGAGTGCATCTGCTTTGCAGAGCTATATCTTCTGTTCCACTTCAACCACCTCTATCCCAAGGATGACTCTATTCCAAGGAAGCATGGGATTTGTAGTCTGGTGAAAGAATTCTTAGCTAGCAAGCTCTAATCCACTCCCAGGATTCCTCAGAAAAGAGCCCATTATGGTGGCACCTTGAGTTAAGATCTTGGTTTGTGCAAAGCAGGGGTGTTGCTATGGTGGAGAAAAAAATGAAAATACTGCTCCCAAATAAGAATTCTACCTCCCCAATGAAATTTTCCTTCCATCCTCATATTTCTAGCATTGCAATAACTTCAAAGTTCAGTGGAGCATGTAGAAACACAGTGCAGGCTTCCAAAGAAATGGTGCCAGCAAAGTGACTAGTCCCAAGGCCCTCCAAAGCTTTGGCTTCCATACACCAGAGCACCTTAAAAACAGCCTGAAAAGACTTGACTGAGTGAAACAAATTCTGCTCCTGGCCCTCCCAAAAGAATTCTCCATCAGAGATCAATCCAATGAAGGTGCAGACAGGAAATTAAACAATATTTATAGGGGAGAGAGAGAGAGAGAGAGAGAGAGAGAGAGAGAGAGAGAGACAGAGGGAGAAAACTGATGGTTTGCATCCCAAAGGAGGTGAAAAAAAGAGAGCAAGGGCAAGGCACAATCACAGAATCTTAAGATTTAGAAGGGTCCACAAAGGCTAACTCATTCAAGCCCCTGCCATGCAGGAATGCACAGCTAAAGTACCCCTGAAACACACCTATCCAACCTCTGTTTAAAGACCTCCAAAGATGGAGAGTCCACCACCTTTGCACCTTACAACGCATTCCTGGAAAATTTCCAACAATGGCATAAGTACCATTCTCTCTCCAAGATTTGTGGTCCAGGACATCAATACTTAAAGACAACTGTGTTTATATTTCAGTGTACATGTTACCCTCTCGCCTAGAAGGGATCACATTAACAACTGGCTGTTGAAACCAGAGCTCAGGACTATCTCATTTTTCGTAACAGAAAAGTAGCAGAAAGACAAGATGAAGCGAATAAGAAGGAAACAACTGGTTGGATTTACGTGGGCACTGGGGGCTAAAATAAACAACTCTGGAGGCTACATGTGGGCTATGGGTCCCACTTTGTCCACCTTTCTGCTACATGCTTTCCTGTTGTTCTATAGCTGAGTCAATTCCCTGCCATCCTTCTTAAAGAATACAGATATAAAACCTACTGTTGAAAGTTTTCATCGGCACAACCTCTCGTGCAGTGGTTTACTTTGGTATAACATGGGTGGCCTAACCTGGACAGCATGTTACCACTGTGTGCAATCTCCAAGAAAGCGCTGCTCTGTGTGCGAGAGCATCTATGACAAAGTAAAAGCAAAACGTGAAGTCCCCAAAGGTAATGTTTCTGAGCTCTGGCTCTGCTGCGTGCAAGCCACAGATTTGCCTGCTTTCTGAGCCACAAGGGAAAAAACTGGGGAGGAAAATGAACAACCATCCTGACCGTTTCCCACTTGGGACTCAAGGCAGCTGGCCAAAGTTAAAACAAATTAAAAATTCATTCCGTACAAAATTTTAAATTAAACTATCGATAAAATTAAAATCAGCTGGAAATATGACCATTAAAAACAAAACAATCGATAGACAACGCAGCACATTATGCAAGGTCCTTTCCCTCAAGGGAATTGCTCTGCAAAGGCCTGCTGAAACAAACAAACACTTCACCTGCCTACAAAAGGATAGGAAGGAAGGTTAGCAGTCTAATCTCTCTAAAAACTGAGTTTCAGAGCTTGGGAACAATCACTGAAAAGGACCTTTCCCAGGTTTCCATCAGATATATCTGTGTGGTGGTGATGGGACAAAGAGAAGAGCCTTCCCAGCATATCTCAAAACATGGGCAGATAGATACGTATGGAAAAAATGTGTATGCAAACAGATCTTGTAGTGCCTAGCTGAAAGAAAGAAGCTGGTCGCGAGCCTACTTTCTCAGATACGTGAAGTGGACTGGAGAGGTTTCTGTCCAATCATTATAAATATCCCTTTGCACTCCTGGGCATTGTAAATGTGCCCTTTAAAGACATTTGGCAAGGCTGGCAAGAGATATTTGCAAAAGATGTCTCATGTTTCCCTTTCTCACAACCTTTTTCTCTTTCTTGGTATCCTTTCCCCTGCCTTAAATGTCAATTATTTCCCCTTCTTTTATGTAAACTGGGACTGGCGACAGGGAGTAGCCAACTCCTTTGTTGCCACAGCTCCATTGGCTGCCAGTTCAATGCAAAGTGCTGATTATAATCTATCAAGCCCTATCTAGCTAAGGTCCGGTTAACTGGAGAACCATATTTTTTCCATTCAAAGACATAGGAGCTTATTACACGACCAATTTTTTCCTGAAAAACCGAACGCAATCATGGGGTTTCGCGCGATTGCGTGATTTCTCACCACACGCAATTGCTGATTTTGCGAACGCAATCATTAGGTTTCGCGCGATTGCGTGATTTCTCATTACATGCAATTGCTTGTTTTTGCGAACGAAATGGGAGTTTTCACGTAATTGCGTGAAAGGTTATTATATGCTTTTGCCTAATATGCGAATGTGGTCCAAACGCAATCAGAAAATAGGCAAATTCGGTGAACTAGCGGACTTACAATTCCTATTCCCTGGCAATTTCGTATTCATTTTGCTTTTTGGGGGTGTGATAGGCATTTCTATTCATCCCCAATTTCGCCATCATTACTACAATTCCCATGATCCTTCATGGCGCTGGCTTCTCCTTTTTACTTCCTGTAGTCCCCAAAATGTTTTGCCCTGCATGAACAGGTGGCCAGAGGAGGGAGCACTTTTACGCTCATCTAGTGCCAGCTTTACCCTCATCTTTTTGCGTGATTCCTGCCTTCCAACAGTTGCCATAGCAATGCCTCCTTCACTTGCCCAGTTAAGATGAGGTCCCCAAGGGCTATCCAAACAGACCCCCCATCTGCCCTGGTTCCCATTCATTCCATAGAATTCATGCATGACACCACTTGTCCGGGTAGATAAGAATTGGCACTGTTACAGTGATTTCAAGATGACACTCACGTCATGGGGCATGGGGTCCTGAGAGTCTTCTATTCTGACCAATAACATGCAGCATGATTTGATGGGGAATTCCTGCATGGCACACCAACATCTCAGCGCACATGGGGCTTTGGGCACTGGTCCAACATGGAGGATGCTTTGATGGGGAATTCCTGCATGGCATGGCACACCAACATCTCAGCACGCATGCGACTTAGGATGCGGGGCCAACATGGAGGATGCTTTGATGGGGAATTCCTCCATGGCACACCAACATCTCAGCGCGCATGCAGCTTTGGGCATGGTCCAAAATCATAGATTCATAGAATCACAGAGTTGGAAGAGACCACAAGGGCCATTCAGTCCAACCCCCTGCCATGCAGGAACTCTCCATCAAAACATTCCCGAAAGATGGCCATCCAGCCTCTGATTTAAGACCTCCAAAGAAAGAGACTCCACTCCAAGGGAGAGTGTTCCACTGTCGAACAGCCCTTACTGTCAGGAAGTTCCTCCTAGAGAGAATCTCTTTTTATTAATATGGTAGAATCTCTTTTATTAATGTGGTAGAATCTCTTTTTATTGAGTTTCCATCCATTATTCTGGGTCCTGTTCTCTGGAGCAGCAGAAAACAAGCTTGCTCCTTCCTCAATGTGACATCCCTTCAAATATCACCTCTTAACCATCTCTTCTCGAGGCTGAACATCCCCAGTTTCCTAAGGCGTTCCTCATAGGGCATGGTTTCCAGACCCTTCACCATCTTAGTTGTCCTCCTTTGGACTCGCTCCAGTTTCTCCACATCCTTTTTGAATTGTGGTGCCCAGAACTGGACACAGTATTCCAGGTGGGGCCTGACCAAAGCAGAATAGAGTGGCACTATTACTTCCCTTGATCTAGACACTATACTCCTATTGATGCAACCTAACCTCTAAACAGAGGCTGGATAGCCATATGTTGGGTGTGCTTTGATTGAGAGTTCCTGCATGGCAGGGGGTTGGACTAGATGGCCCTTAGAGTCCCTTCCAACTCTAGGATTCTATGAATAGCATTGGCCTTTTTAGCTGCCACATCGCACTGTAGACTCATGTTCAGCTTATGGTCTACTTGGACTCCTGAATCCCTTTCACACATAGTTTCATTCATCCAGGTGTCCCCCATCCTATATCTGGGGAAAAAGCACAGCAAGTAAAACCCTTAGCTGCTTGCAGGCTTTCACGTGAAAATGAGGAAAAAGTACAAGTAAAACCCTTAGCTGCTTGCAGGCTTTCACGTGAAAATGAGGAAAAAGTACAAGTAAAACCCTTAGCTGCTTGCAGGCTTTCACGTGAAAATGAGGAAGAAGTACTTTTACATTTCAGGGAGGAACTGGAAATTGCAGAGGGAGTACCCAAACTCAATGACCTGGAAGTACATGAGGTCACCATGGCATCGGTTGAGAACTGGGCATGTGCAGGAGAGCAATTTCGCATTTAGAAATCCACTGGTGTAATAAGATATTCCTGAATGTGTTTGTATAAATGTACAATAATGTATAATAAGCTTTCGCGCAATCGCGTGATTTGCGAATCCATAGCGCAATTTATTTTGCGAAATAACCTAGCTATATCATTGTGTGATGCACTTTCACGCAATCACGCGAAATTTCGAATTGAATATGAAAATTACTATTGCGAAATTGAGAGAAATTCCTCACATGTGATAAGGTCCATAGTCGTGTTTAGTCAGGAAAATCAGTATAGAAAGGGATCTTGTAGCACCTTTTAAACTAACGGAAAGAAGCTGGGAACATGAGGTTTTGTAGTCTTGAGCCTACTCCCCCAGATGCATGAACTGAAGTGGAGAGTCCTATATAAGTTGGTTGTGTGTGTGAGAATGTCAAACTGAAATTTAAAACCTTGTGAGTACGGACATGAGTTGACAAGGTCAATTTTAACAATGTTGGGGCATAAAGAATGATGTTGCCTAAAGCCAAGGAGAGTAAGAACCACATGAATGGTATGTAGAGAGATCTTATAATAACTCTGAGACTAATTGAAATAAAGAAGTTGGCAGCATGAGCTTTACCAGACTTCAGAGGCAGTACAGACTGGCACTTTGTGCCAGCCTGACTGCGAACTAGAGGTGAAAAAGGGCTGAGCGTTCACACACTCCAAACCCTTCTTCCTCTGCTGGGGCACCATCTTGGTGCACACCTGTTTACACAGGGCATGCCATGACAACTTTCCTTGTGCGTAGCGCCCAAACAGCACTGCACACAAGGGGCATCATAACACTGTGTCACAGCAGTTATGGCTCCCCTTCTATGGTGCAAAAAGAAGCCGTTTTATGGGGCTTCTTTTTGGTCTGTGCACAGGCCGCACTCTGTGGTTGCCGCAGCCTGTTTCCGGGGCTGAAAGGGGCGGCATTGAACCACCCATCTGTCAAGCCCCTCTGTGCAATACTTTCAGCCTACTCCCTCAGATGCATAACTGGAATGTATCGACAGACTACAATCCATCAGCGGTGGGTTGAACCGAGATAATAGTTTCTAGGCGCAGTACACACTTTTCAATACTATCTAACTTCTATCCTTACATCTCCTCTCTGGTTCCCATACTACATTCCCATATTCATTCATATGGTTATCTCCTCTCCTTGGCTTTAGGCAACATCCTTCCTCCTGCCTTTGTCCCTCAATGACCATTGTTAAAAATTGTAACCTCATCTCCATACCCACAGAATTTTGAATTTCAGTTGACATTTTCAAACACAACCAGCTTGATAGGTCTGTCTCTGGACTCTCAGGTCCATCTTATGTATATGAGAAAGTAGACTCAAGTCTTTGAAAGCTACCAGCTTCTTTCTTCGAGTTCGTCTCAAAGGTGCTACAAGATCCCTTTGCATACTGATTTTCCAGACTAACATGGCTACGTCTTTGCATAGGAAAATATAGTTCTTCAGATAACCTGGACCCAAGCTTTATGGGGCTTTATAAGTGGCAATCTATATGACCTATAGAGATTTGAATAATTTCTGGACCAGTAGCCAATGGGGCTCTTGCAACAAAGGAGTTGTGCATTATCTATAGCCAGTCCCAGTTAATAGAAAAGAAGGAAAAGTAATTGACAGCTAAGGGTGGGGGGCAGGATACCACGAAGGAGAAAATGGCTATGAAAAAGGGAAATAGATCTATGAGACATCTTTTGCAAATATCTTTTGCAAACCTAGCCACATGTCTTTAAAGGGCAAATTTACAATGCCCAGGAGTGCAAAGGGATATTTATAATGATTGGACAGAAACCTTTGCCTGGCACTGGATTATTTTAGCTTTACCTGGGAAGCTCACTTAGCAAACCTTTTGCAAACCTTGCTCACTTTGCAAACCACTTATTCTTTTAATGATGTTTGGTGGTCTGAAGCATTTATTTCGGTACGTTTGCATTTAAATATTTTTTCTAAATATGCATTTTAATTTGGTAAAATATTATTCCTATTTAATGGTGGCTATCTGATAGCTGTTATTGATGTATTGTTTAAAACATTTGTTTTATTTATTTTGTCCTGTTGCTGTTTGTATTTTTAATAATGTTAAGCCATTTTTGAGTTGCGTAGCGAATGGGAAATATAAGTATTTAAATAAGACCAATGAAAACAGACATGGATAGGCCGAGCAAGTGATGGGCTACATCAGGTGTGAGAAACTGTGGACGGCTAAAGGGATTGCACTAAAGATTTCATAAAACTACAAATCCCAGGATTCCATAGGATGGAGCCACGACACTTAAAGTGGTGTCAAACTATATTATTTCTACAGTATAGACAACAAAACCTAAGAGAGGATGCAGATAGCTTTGGACAGGACAGCAGCAGCTTGCATTTCACAGGAAGTTACTTTTCTGTTGCTAATGAAGCTGAAGTTTTATCCAGATGGTTTTTAAATTGTGAATTTTAAAGGATGCATTTGAAATGTGGACTGTTTTAAGATGTGTACATCTTATTCAACCTTTTAAATTGATGTGTGATTTAACTGTTTTTGACTTGATGTGTGTTTAGCTGATGTATTTTTGATGTTATGTATTTGTTAATTGTTGTTGGTCCCTGCCTCAATCCATGGGGAAAGGAAGGTAAGAAATGATGATGATGATGATGATGATGATGATGATGGTGATGATGGTGATGATGATGATGATTTTATTGCTCTTTTCTCATATGGCTAAGAATGAGACGTGGCTTCTGCCTGCATTGATCTCCCTCCAGACCATTTTAACAGACAACGGAAACAACATCTGAGACAAAATGTAGGCCTGCAACTCTTAACATCATCACTTTTCTTCTTTGATATGAACATCTTTATCTGATGAAGATGCCGGTGAAGCTTTAAAAGCTTGCATGATATATTTTCTGCATTTTGGCTGGCCAATAAAGGTATTGCTCTTTTGTGGATTTCAGAAATACATGAAGCACCTACATTTGTTCTTTAAAAAAAAGAGAGAGAGAAGCTTCTTAACCTGTCAGTTGAACTTGAAACGGAGACTGCAAAATGGATGTGGCCCTAAGAGCCCCAAAGACTAATGACTTTGTTTCATGGGAGAAAAGGGGAAAGGTGCGGACCTCCCCTTTGCTCCGGTCTTCACCCCAGCTATTCCGTCAGACCAATTGGCTGGAGATGTAATTCATCTCCTCCCTTGGCAGTGATGGATGGCAGTCCACATTTCTTGCTAGTGCTAAAGAGAAGACAGGAGGCCTTGGTGGCATTTATTAGCATTTATTCAATTACCCGGGTCAAGAAGACAATTAATGCTTGCCTGCTCGCTTGGACCCGTCCTTTGCTAAGCCATCCATCTTGAAGAAAGCCAGGGCTGGTTCTCAGAGGTGGCAGAGGCCAAAGCTCCAGTTAAACACAGCAACACATAGACAAGAAGTGATGTGGATTGCCAGGATCCATCTTCTTGGGCAAACACTAGACGATCATGAATGATCCTAGAAGGACTTGAAACCGAAACCGAAACCTTACCCATGGCATGTGTGCATGTGCATGTTACCACTGCACAATCCATGCGATTTGCTATCCACAGCCCTCTGTGAATAAAGGCACAAATCACCCCTTTATTTGCAGGTGGGAATTGTTTCCTTCTTTGCCCACCACCATTTCCCCCCCGTAGTTTCCCGTTCCTTGTATAGGAACCGAGGGAGATGAAGAAAGTGGGGAAAACTCCAAAGAATATTGAGCTTGTAGCCCCTTCCTTCCTTCCTTCCTTCCTCATCTTGGCCAGGCAAGTAACAGCTACATGAAATAATAATAGTTTGTAATATTTGTAACATTGGGATTCCTAGCTCTTTAAGTACCTAATGTATATGTGTTCAGTGTCTAAGAGGCTGCTACTGTTTTGGATACTCTGTGATATTATGTGATTGATTTGTTGTTTGGATGTTGTATTTATATGTATAATCAATAAAGTTTTTCTTAAAAAAAGAAAGAAATAATAATAATAAAATATTTAATAATAATAAATCCTTTTGAGGATCGTGGCGGGTAACAACAAAATCAAATACAATACTAAAACAATAACAAAAGCATTCCCTTACAGATACAGCTTTCTCCCCTTTTCCTCTCCACTCCACTGCCCCTCTCCCAATCTTTTCAAGTCCCAGTTGGCTCTGTTGGCATTTTTCCATTGGCATTTGCAGACAATTGCTCTCCCTTCTTCTCTCTTCTCTTTTTGGCATTGGCTGCACTGTGAAATAAATATCCCTCGCTCCCTTTGCTTCTCTGGGCTTATCAGATAAAGGATGGGAGATGCTGAATCGACAAATTGGAGCCTTTTTATAAAAAAAATAAAAATAAAGTAGGAGAGTACGCATCGGCATGCCTGCCCTTCCTCCTCCTTCCTTTGGCTGATGCTGAAACCGGAGCCAAGTGTCCTTGCATTGATGCACTGCAATTTCAGGCTGCATAGCTGGTGCATGGATTGGCTCGGCCCATTAGGTGCAGCTTAGAATGGCAGAAAGGAAAGGAGGTTCACACACATCCTATTCTTTTCCTCCTTGCATGAGCAGAGCTTGGTAAAATAATCCTTTTTGCCTAGATTTCCCCAGCTGGCAGGACCCGAGGCTGTGCTGGCTGGGGATTTTGGGAGATGTTGTCCTCTCCAAGTCACCTCTTGCCTAGAATCCTTTTGGTGTCTTCACAGCATGTTTGTTGTTGCCTACCTTCAAGTCTTTTCTGACTTAAGGCAGTGAACCTATGGCGAACCTATCACAGGGTTTTTCCTGGCAAGATTTGTAACATATAAACATATAAACGATGCAGGCACCATGGGTATGTATACATACACATAAAAGAGCACACAGTCAAGGGAAATTATTTTGAGCATTAATATGCAAACCCAATTAAGAAAAGAAAATGATGCCGGGAAGCCAACTATGTTACTGTATAATATGGCATCAAAATGTGACAAACAACTACTGTATTTCATGAAAGTAAATGGATTTTATTCATAGGTAATAAAAATTAAAAAAAAATGTTCAGGGGAGGTTTGCCATTGCTTTCCCCTGAGGCTGAGAGACTGTGACTTGCCCAGAGTCACCCAATGGATTTCCATGCCCAAGCGGGGATTTGCATCCTGATTGCAGAGTCGAGGGCTCAAACCACTATGCCATGCTGTCTCTCTGTTACATATTTGTACGTTCCCTTAAATAAATTGGTAGAGGCGTATCTCATTTACCAAAGCCTTTGGCAAATAAGCTCATTTTTAAAAAAATTCTTTTTATGCAGAGGCAGCCCTTTCCCCCTTATCCTGTGTCATTGTTGTTGTTGTTGTTGTTATGTCCCTTCAAGTTGTTTCTGACTTGTGGTGGCACTAAGGCAAACCTATCATGGGGTTTCCTTGGCAAGATTAGTTCAGAGGAGGTATGCCATCGCCATCTTCTGAGGCTGAGAGAGTGTGACTTGCCCAAAGTCACCCAGCGTGTTTTCTTGGCTCAGCAGGGATTCAAACCCTGGTCTCCAGAGTTATAGTTCAACACTCAAACCACTACACCACAATGGCTCTTAATAATAATAATAATAATAATAATAATATCCTCATAAGCATCACCATTAGTACCACTACGTCTGTGATATCCACAAAGTATTTTAATATCGCAGCTCTGCAGTCTCAGAACAGAGGGCTTACAAACTTCGCTTGGCGCAAGCTGCTAACCCGATCAGTTCTGAGCCCTTGCAAATGCTTCTTTAGATAGATTAGAAAGTACTGAGCCAAAAAGGCAAAGAAAGAAAGAAAGGGAAGGGTAAATGCTGTTTTCAGCCGTGAAGCTTAGCACTACAGAACACCTTTCCTGGCATCTTGTAAAGCAGAATAAAATGTGCTTGGGCGTGGGCCATGAAAAGAGGCAATCCTGTTTTAAAGGCCATGTTAATCCAAATTCCACCAGTCCAGTACAATGGTTGGGAGTGGAGAGCTGAAGGCCGATTGAAAAAAGATGGTGTACAACTACATTTAATCTGGGCCTCTTAAAATTTCAATCAGTCTTTTAAAAGTTCAAAACTAGATGTCATATGGAGAACAGGAGTGCAGCTCGACAATTTTCATTAGGTAAGGGCAGAGACAGAAAATGAGATGGGCAGAAAGGTTTGGCTATATAAAAGAGGTTTCTTTGGGGAAAAAAGTTTGATAGGTGTCCTGTCTTGGGGGTGGGGGTGTGTGTGGATATACTAAGCAAAATATATGTAAGTCTCCTGGCTTACTACTCCTCTGAATGCATCTGAAGCAGTAGACTTAAGTCTACAAAAGCTCATGCTGCCAACTTCTTTTTTAAAGTTAGTCTCAAAGGTGCTACAAGATCACTCTACATACATTTGGACATTGCATTACATTACATAAATGCATCTGAGAAAGTAGACCTAAATCTAGAAAAGCTCACGCTGCCAACTTCTTTCTGTTAGTTAGTCTCAAAGGTGCTACGGGATCTCTCTCCATACTAAGGTAGCAGAAGAAGCTTCAGCTGGAGGATTTCGGATTTAAGACTGAGTCCTACTGGTAGTCTCAAGTAGGGTAGGACCATTGAACCCACCATTGCTGAATCAACACTGACACAAATCCCATCGATTGAGCAGATCTACTCTAGTTTGGATGTCCAATAGAATTTAGATCACAACCTTCCTTCTTTTTTAGGACAAGATGGTTTCATAATAGCCTTTCTGTGACACTTGAGGGAATGAAGGTTCACCGTGGATGAAAGACCTGGGAGATGGTCCTCTGTAGGCCAGGTATGTTCTCTTTCTATTCTGGTCATGTAAGCCAAGGACACAAGGTCAGAGAGCTCTGGTGCCACAAAAAACCTACAAATCTCAGGATTCCCTAGCACTGAGCCAGGGCAGTCTCGGAGTGGATTATTTATGCAGTATGTTTTGGACCTTCATGGGAAGAACTAAGTTACGTTTTCCATCACAGAGGCTGCTCCCATCGCTTTGGTTTTCAAATCACGTTGAGTTGTTTTGAATTAGCGAAAAGAACAAAAGCAAACTCCAGAGATGATTTTGAAAGTTTTCTCCAGAAACACAAAATAAATAAATAAATAAATAAATAAATGCCAAGATATGTTCAGTTCTGGAGAGCTTTAAGAATCTTTTCCTGATGATCGGGCAGATTCAAGAAGCACCCAAAGAGGTGTGATTCTGGGGAGCCACCCCATTGAATACATTGTAAGGGATACTCTCCTATAAAGGTTGTAAACCTTTTTGGACTACCAGTTTGATTTATTTCAGGTGTCTGTGTAGGTAAGGGCTGTTGTTGTAGTCTTTATTTTAATTTTTCACCTCTCCTTTCCCCCCCCCCCCCCTTTCTCTCTCCCTTTCTCCTATCCCTAGAGCCCACTTATGTGATCTGTTTTTAATGCAAGCCCTTGAAAGGACACAGAAATATTTCGCTGCTGTCCACCACCCTGAGACCTAGATCAGGGTGGAATACAAATCCAAAACGAAGGCAGTAATTAATAGTGCACAGCTAGAGAAGATGGAGGCCTGGGAGAGAAGCAGCTCAGAGGGTAAAGGTAGATGGTCAGGCGATAATTGTAGCTACCAAATAATAATAAACTAATTTTTTTAAAAAATAGAAGAGGGAGGAAAGGAGACAGATCGAAGAAAGAAGCTCGAAAGAGTGAGAGCTGCTTATGGATGAAGGGATGAAAAATACCGGAAGCTCCTTCATGCCAAATCAGGGATTTGGGGAGTTATTCTGGGTTGGGTTCTAGTGTTGTTTTGAAGAATGCCATAGATGTGTAGGCACATCTTCCCATAGATTCAGGCAGCATGTGTCAGTGTGTATGTGACTTCAAGTTAGGGCAACCCCATGCATTTTGTAAGGGTTTCTTATGCAAGCAATACTCAGAGGTGGTTTTGCCAGTCCCTCCTTCTGAAATATAGCCTAAAGCACCTGGGATTTGTCACCAGTGTCCCATCCAAGTGTTAACCAGGGCTGACCCTGCTTAGTTTCCAAGACCAGCTACCATTTGGTGCCTTTAAGCCACTTCGAGTAGCATACCCTTCAACATGTCAAAGGAGGGAAGTGGGAGAATGGGGGAGAAACTGGGACATTTTGGAGCAGCTGAGAAAGTGGAACAGGAGAGGATTCAATAGGAGCATCTCTACCAAACTGGGACATTTGGAGCGTGTGAGATACCAGTTCCTTTTTGCTTACTCCTACCTAGAAATGCCATTCATTGAACCCGGAACTTTCCCCATGAGAACTGTTTGAGGCTAAGGAACATGAAATGCTTCAGAAGTTGATGGACAACCATACCCATTATCCCCAGCTTGTATTACCAGTGGTGAAGGATGATGGGAGATACAGTCCAGTAATTTCTGAAAGACCACATGTTCCCCCAGCACTATTTTAAGGTATGTGTGCGATTCTTCAGATGGCCACTCCTTTGCAGAAAGAAGAAGCGAACGCTCTAGCAAAGTTCCCAGTTCCTTGTAGGCCTCCCCCTCCTCTCAACCACCTTGGCTTACAATTTGGCTTCTCTTCAATGTTTATGGAACATCTGATGCTGTTCATGCTCTCCTGCATTCTAAGACCTTTATTATTTATCCTTCCCCACCCCTTTTTCCTTCAGTTCTTTAAGGGCTGAGGGATACGATCATTGTTTTCCTGGGCTTCGATGGGCCCATGGCTAACAAGGTGTGACACAAAACACACAGTTTGTTCTCCGATGTCCCTCCATGTATTCCTCCTGCACTCCTTTTGTTTGCATTCGACGTTATTGACTCTTCATGGGTATCCAACCATGAAAACTCTCCAGAGGCAGGATTCAATGACTGGAAAAGGCCATGACCATATGTTCCCAGTGTCCCTCTTGACTAGGGACACTATCTATTTCCTGGCAGGACAATCTATGATTCTGCTGGGTTTCAGTAGGCTGCCTACACATCTATAGCATTCTTTAGAACAACACTAGAATCCAACACAGTATTAACCACAGAGTTGGAAGGGGTTCAATGGGATATTGAATTTAGCCTCTATACATTGTAGGAACTCCAACTGGAGCATTGCCAGTAAGTAGCCAAGTAGCCTCTTTTTGAAGAAATCCAGAGAGAGAGAGAGACCCTGCCACCTCTTTTGGTAACTGACGCAAAGCACCAGCCTCAGGCCAAAATAAGTGTTTAGGGGAACGCGGAGCGACTGCATGCTCCTGAACCATAGTACGTACTGGTGGTGCCATCATACCTACCTCCCATCCGCATGGGGCCACCATGATGACGCAAGGGCAGTGCAGCATCCAGATGTTGTTGTGCCACGCTTGTGTCATTGATGCGCGACAGTGCACCAATGGCGCACTCATGGCATCTGCTGGGTGCAGCAAAAAGAACCTGCTTTCAGCGGGTTCTTCTTGCTGCAGACAGAGGCCACGCCATTTGGCTGCCACAGATTCCGTCAGGAGCAAAACCAAGCGGCTCCAGCCCCCCCTTTTGCGGCGGTCTGTTGAGCCCCTAAGACGTGGAGCCAAATCTGGCTTTTCCTTGGGTCTCAATGCTGCCCTCTGGGATTCCTTGGAGTCATGCCTCCTTTCGCGTGATACTACTATGAGGTTCCAGAACCATTATTTTGTCATTTTCACACCTTATCGAGGGGTTCCCTACAGCTGTTCCTCTCCTAAGTTTCTGACAGTAATTGCCATAAAATATACTCTACTGTCTTTGTTTAGTCCCACCATTTTGCCTTTGTCTGCACCCACCACTGGCATATGTCCCATGAAAGTTTCTTTAAAATTGAAAATCCTCAGGATGGACAGAGATTTCCCACCTTTATTTATTGATTTATTTAGAGTATTGATCTGCTTCCAAATGCTGAGAGATGAAAAGAAAGACCATCGCTGAGAGAGGCAAATAAAGACAATGGTTTAGATTATTTTAACATGGTATATTTTAAATTTTTGTATTTGTAATTTTATATTTTTATGATTTTAATTGTACAATTTTAACGGTAGTGTCTTATATATGTTAGCCGCCTTGGGTCCCATGTTAGGAGAAAGGTGGGATAAAAATAAAATAAATAAACGGCCTGAATCTTATGAGTTAGACTCAATGAATCAGTATTTAGATGGTGAATAAGCATGGAAGTAAATGTCACTGATTCAATGGGGATACTCTAGTTGAGACCAACAATAGGAGTCAAGCCCTTGTTCAGGAACCTTCAGCATCTGCCTTTAACAGTAGCAATGTGACATTTTCAGGTAGTGTTGAAAAGAAAAGAACTGCACTGTAGGCTTTATAGGCCAATCCGGACTTCCAAAATGGAAGGAATAATGACCTAGGACGCCACTGGCCACCGACTTATTACTTCAAGATTGCCACACCAGGCTCATACATCAGACACTTGGGGGAAAAACATAGCACCGGAGACCTGAATTTGTCTCCATCTCCTGTGGTGTATATCCAGTGCGATGGGGATTTTTGCAAGCTAGGCTTCTGGCAAATGTAGCACTCAGCTTGTAAAATGCCATCACTTTCTACTGTATTACCCATAGCCTCTTCCAGGCCTGTAATTCTTCCTTGGCAGAATTCTTCAGCTCAAGTGGCTGAAAAAATAAAACTTGGGAATGGAATGACATTATTGGCCATGCATGAGTTTCTTTTCTTTTCTTTTCCTTTCTTTCTTTCTTTCTTTCTTTCTTTCTTTCTTTCTGGTAACAGGCAGTGATTGTTAGATGGAGCAAACAGTTGCTCTTGTTATAACTTGTGCCATGACTTTTTAAAAATGGTGTAGCTGTCCACAATTGGAAAGAAAGTGTTGGGTTAAGTGATGAGCCATTGCTTTAATCCAGGGGGTCTTTTCTTTGGTTGCTTCCACTTTACAATAGAAGTGTGGAACTCCAGGGCCACTTTGTGCTCCAACCTGACCCTCTAGGGCTCTTCAGATGGCACGACTCCATTCTTTGGGTTCTTTCTATAAGCTTTGCCCCATTCTGAAAGGCTGCAATGCCTCTTCTGATGTTTAGCTAGTGGTGGTCAGAGCTTTACGATCAAAGATGATTGTTTGCTGGTCACACTATTTTTGTCCACTAGAACATGGCCTCCAAGAACTTCTCAGAAGGAACAGAAGTTGGTTTCAAGACTGGCAAAGGTTCTCATCCTTGCTTTACAAAAGAGGTTGGGAAAATGTGGCCCTACCAGTCCCCCTGAAACCCCATTTAAACAAACATTCAGTGTAATTTTTGGGGACATCCAAAGTCCCCCAATATATGCATACATGCAACCTTCAAGCCTCTCCAAATGCTCTCAGAACTGTCCAAATCTCATCTTTCTCCTCTGTTTCTTCTTCAAAATGGAGATAGGAAAGGACATGACATCACTTCTGGTTACCATTTTGACAGAGAAACAGACAGTATGTCTGAGAGTAACATCAGAGAGTGCACTCCGATGGTCGGACATCATCACACCAGTTTGGAAGAAAACTTAAAAGAATCTGACAAACAACTTTGGAGCATCACACAGTTTCGAATCTTGCTACTCTTAGACTCAGCCAGTCCCATGAAAACATTGGGTTTTACCCTCATTTGACTCAACATTCAGCAAGAGATTCAATGGCTCAACTCTACACCAAGTATCAAGTCTCTGTCTTGGGTCTGGTGCTACCAGGACTTTGACAGTAGCAGCGGCAAATCCATGTAATACAGTAGTAAGTGAAATGGATGTGCAATCTTATGCCAGTCTTCCTGTACCTGAACAAGCCTGACACGCTACAAAGTGCACCTCTGAGGTTAATATTCAAGAGGTTTAGTGGTGACTTTTTTAAAAAAGCAATGAATAAAAAAATCAAAGCTGATGTATATACCATTGACCTTAGCGATAATGTGGCAGCTGGAGGTGCCAGAAGAGAAATTACATTCTAGAAACAATGTAAGTAGTTGTATAAGCATACCAGTATTGGAAGTAACTTTTTCCAGCAGAGGGTATGAAGTCCTACCACACTCTGAGAAGGCAAGTTATTATTCTCAGTGGACATGAATTGTTTGACATGCAACACTGTGGTAATGCATCTAAGGAAGTAGACTGAAGTCTAGGAAAGCTCATGCTGCCAATTTATTTCTTTCAGTTGGTCTCAAAGGTGCTTCTCTCTACATACTGTGGTTTAGTTCAGGGGGAAGAGAAATTAGGGTTACTTTCTACATTGGGGTGGACAACCTGCAGTCCTCCAATGTCTGGTCTGGAATAAATATCAACTTTATTAGCACTGCCAGTGATAGGGATGAAGCTTAGCAGGAGCTGCAGTCCAACATCTTGGTGGACCATAAGTTGAACAGTCATGCATTACATCAGGGGTGAGGGAGGAATGACCCAGGGGCCACGTATAGTCCTTAAGGCCCCCAGCAGACCTGCAAAGTTTCCAGGCTTGCCTTCATATCTTAATAAAGTAGGTGATTTTTGGTTCCAATAATCCCAAACGTGCCCAAATTGCACAAAAATGCAACAGTTTGAACCCATTTCTCCCCCTCCACAATCCAATAAATGCCTCCAATAGGTTACCCATCTCTGAACTGCATGTATGGGGTGACCCTTGAGCCCACATTCTCTTTCCTTGCATGTCTGTGAAAAGAATAAGGACTTTCATATTCATCTTTAAGCCATAGTTTCCCATCATGCGCAAACAAACCCTGGTTTATTTCCAGTATGGTTTCAGAACAGGCCAGGATCTGAAACCACAGTATAATGCTGGCTTGTTCTCAGGAATCCTTGTTTAGGCAAAGGGCATTTGCCTGCATCCAAATATTATCAGACATTTTGGTTTGGTAAAAAAGAGAAGAAGAGGGGAGGGGAAAATCTGATTTTCTTCAGGGAACCGGAGGACACAAGATCAAGGACTAAAATTATATACTTGCACGTTAGTAAAGAATGTTTTTCCTACTACATCTCAACCCGTTCCAAATGTACAAAGAAAGTGATGTTTTTGTCTTCTAGAAGAAAAGCAATTGACACTTTAAATGTGAGAATGTTAAGATTTGGTATATAGACTAAGGATTGGTGCTTATTTATTTGTTTCTTTTGTTTACATAGTGCTGTAAGTGCATTCAAACCTATGTTTTCCACTCATTTTTGCACATGCCAAATGTTATATTATTGCTTTTGACTTTACAAAGAGTCCCTAATGCACTTAAAATGCAGACATTGAGGGAGCATGGATTGGAACTGTGTATTTTTGCAGCAAAATACATTTAGATGTGGATTTACATTACACCTAGCTAGCATGGTGAACTATGCTGGGAGTTGTAGTCCAAAACTCTCTTGAAGGCCACTTGATATTTCTCTCTGTTTGAAGGTGCAATTCAATTTCAGAGAAGTTCTTGGAGTGGGCAAAGTGAAAGGCAAACAGATAGGACTAAAAATAACACCATTGTTTAAGTGTAAAGCTCTTGATATCTGCAAATACGGTTGGACCTCCATGTCCGCTGATTCTGTATCCACAGATTTAACTATCCGCAACTTGCAAATATTTAAAATAATAAAATAAAATAAAGCCGAAATGGAAATCTTGATGCTGTCATCTTATCCAAGGGACACCATTTTACTA
This sequence comes from Urosaurus nigricauda, assembly GCA_034509955.1. Taxonomy (NCBI): domain Eukaryota; kingdom Metazoa; phylum Chordata; class Lepidosauria; order Squamata; family Phrynosomatidae; genus Urosaurus; species Urosaurus nigricauda. Next base: position 4,280,487 of record JAOEGL010000012.1, on the reverse strand, counting down.
GTCCATTGTCTATAATGAGACGTCAGCACCCATGGATTTTGGTATCTATGGGGCATCCTGGAACCGAACTCCAGTGGATAGCAAGGGCCTAGTGTACACCTTAGAAAAGGAATTGCAATGTTTTGGAACCAAGGAAAACCTTTTCCTAAAGTTAGGAAATGTACCCAACAATGGTGTCACAGAGAAAGGAGATGTGGCTATAAGGTGAGCCCCATAGAGTTGGATTGGGAACCCCAGATATCTGGATTCAACCTCAAGACCTATGCTAGCCTAAAGGGGACCATTGGTGGCAATCTTACTAGGAAACAATTTTCGAAATGTTGTTCTCTAAACTTAGAAAAAAACATTTCCAATGATGGATTCACTGTCAGGGAAATAATACTTCGTCTGGGATTTCCCAGGAGTGTTCCTACTGCTGAGGTTAAGAAGAGAAAGAAAAATAGAGAATAAAATTCGCCCTCTCCTTGCTCTTTCTTTCTCCCAACAGGAGTAATTCAAAACCTCTCCTGTCTCATGCTACGCAGAGGTATCACTCCACCCTCTCTTTTCTGCAAGCCATTGCTGAGTGATTTCTCCATTTATAGGCATTTCGGTGAAGCCAATTGCTACATTCTCAACTGGAAATTCAGAGACATTCAACTGTGCAGAAGAAGACACCTGTATATAGCAAAAGCCCTGCTATGGTAACTGTCTGAGTGAAGTAGTATTAAACCATCGTGAACATGGCTCCTTCCATGAAGCAGGTGTGCTTTAGAGTCCTTGACCAAAGGTAATGCTTCCCAATGGTATAAGAAAAGGATGAATTAGTATTTAAAAGCCCTGTTAGATAACCATGCCTCCAGTTTGGGAGAGACAAACCTCATTAATTCTCTGCCATCCCATTTTTTTCCCCAGCTGCTTTCAAATGTCCCAGTTTCTCTTTCCTCCTCCTGCTTTGTCTTCAGCTTATTTCAGCTGCTGCAAACTGAGTTCAAAATGCCATCCACTCAAATAAGCAGAAGGTGAGAGAAAAAGAAAGGCAGGATCTTCTCCTTCCTACTATATTTGGAATTGGATAGTAGTTTGGGGTTTAGGAATGGGTTAGTAGTGTTGGGTTTAGGAATATAGTCGTGTTGGGTTTAGGAACGGGACAGTAGTGATAGGTTTAGGAATGGGACAGTAGAGTCGGGTTTAGAAACTCCCACAGTGCCTTGTCATTTGCTTCTCTCCTCATCTGGAAAAGCATCTGCAATCGACGTACAATGCACAAGTATTTTTGGATTATTCAGTCAATCACGCTTTCTTTTTCTCCTTAGAAGGATCTGTCGTGAAATGAGGGGTGGCAAGGAACGAAAGGAGAGGGAAGGCTCCTGTATTCCGAATAGTTGTATGTAGGAAGATGGCAGTTTGACTGGTCTGCCTCACTCATCGCAGCGTCAGTGTAGTGGTGGCGGCAAAAGGAGCACGAGTCAAACATCCCCTCCTCCTACACAGACGTGCAAAACAAAATGCTTCTCTCCCTCCTGGATTTAGCCAGAAAGCTCTTACTCACGCTTCAGGTGTCTGCTCCTTGGTGGGTGGGTGGGTGAGAAAGGATTTGATTCTAGACTTTGCAACAGAAATAACTATGGTTTTGGATGGCAGCTTTTGATCTCAAGAAATACGAGGCAGCAATCTTGCTCATGCTAGCTTTGGTTAGTACCTGGGTTCTGCCCACAGCCTGCTGGTGGCTTCTGTTTCCGCAAAACTGGTCCAAAACACAGTGCAGAAATAATCAGGTTTGAGACCGCTTTAACTGCCGTGGTTCAACGCTAGGGAATTCTGGGAACTGTCATTTTGTGAGACATGGAGCCTTCTCTGTCAGAGAGCTCTTGGGCCACAATAAACTACAGTTTCCAGGATTCTGTATCACTGCGCCAGGGCAGTTAAAGCAGTCTCAAACTGGGTTATTTCTGTAGTGTTTTGGACCCTGTGAATCAACCCTGGATTTTAGATGGAATTTAAATGGTTCTGTCCAAAGTGCTGATCTCCATTTCTCAAGCAGGATAGGATAGTTCCTTTAAAGTTTAGTCTAAAGCCCAGGATGGATTCACTGCTCCACTGACATGGAAGACACAAACTGTTAGAGCCTGGTGTCATCTATGTTAGCACATAGGGCCACATTTGCACTGCAGAAATAATCCAATTTGACACTACTTTAACAGCCATGGCTCAATGGTATGGGGTTCTAGGAAATGTAGTTTTATGAGACATTTAGCCTTCTCTGCCAGAGAACTCTGGTGCCACAAAAGACTACAGTTCCCAGAATTCCGTATCACTGAGCCATGGCATTTAAAGTGGCGTCAAGCTGGATTATTTCTGCAGTGTAGATGCAGTCATTGTGTATGGCACTAACAATAGATGATAGCAGGCTCTAAGACAGTGAAGGCTAGATGTCTCACAAAACTACTGTTCCCAACATTCCTTAGCATTGAGCCATGGCAGTTAAAGTGGTCTCAAACTGGATTATTTCTGTGGTGTGTTTCAGACCCCTGCTGTTATTGAGATCCAGGCTAGCTGAGATCCTTTTAACCAGAACTTGGAAAAGTTATGTTTTGAGTCAGATAATTCTCAGAATCCCTGCACCAACATGGCAGGGGATACTGGGAGCTGTCATCCAAAAGGCAACTTTTGACAGCTCTGCTTTTCACTCAAGCTGGAGAAACCGGTGGCCCATCAGAAGTGACAGGACTACCACTCCTATCATCCTTCACCATTAGCTATACTGGATAGGGCTAGTGGTAGCTGCAGGCCAAACACACCTGCACTTTTCCTGCTCCAGTTTTACCTGAAGTTGTGTCTTATGCATGCATACCTCAGAGGTATGCTTCTCCAAAGAGGAAGCCAAAAAATATGAAACAGTTGTGTTGCAGTCCTGTTTTTAAAGCCCAGTTACAAAAGGAACCATTTTAGTTCACCTTGAGAAATAGCAAAGGAAAGCATTGGAGGTTTTTTTTTTTTAATGGTTACTGGAACCAAAGACTTGGGGAGCTTTAGGGCTTACATTTTAACAGATTACTTTTTACAAAGCCACTTCTGTTCTTTTACAAAAGACAGTTTAATTGCAAACACAGCATACCAAAATAAAGGCAGATTCTTGGGGTTAGAGTCCAAACATGTCCCTTTTCCAACCACTGGTTAAACTAGGGGTGCATGGACACTGTAGAAATAATGCAGTTTGGCTCCACTATAACTCCTTATAGACTCCCAGGATTTGCAGTTTTGCAAGGCACCAGCACTCTTTTGCCCAGAAGGCTTAAAGAAGGCCCTTATAAAACTACAAATCCCAGGATTCCACAGCCCAATAGTAGCAAAGTGACAAAGAAGCTTCCAACTCTGCAATGGGAAGACTTTCTCTTTCTCTTATTACCCTGGGATACAATTCTAGAGTCAAAAGCCCTGGTGCTTTAGCAAGTAAATGTTTTTATATCCCAGGTTTTGAGACGACAATGAAAACCTGCTCCTTTGCTTTCCTTCTTTGTCATTGTCAATGGTTTCTTTCTCACCATAGCTTACTATAAATTATGAATTATGACAAGCCCCTCTTTCTGGTTGTGTATTAAAATATATATATTGTGCCTTCTTGCCTTTTTCTTTCCCTGGATCTGTGTCTGTATTGTTGGTTATAATTTTTTTTTATAGAAGAATACATTTGTTTAAAGAGTACATGTTTATTCAAACAATGTGTTTTTTTATTTAAACAGCCTGTTTGCGCTATTCTAGTTCCTTCGTGCTTTTAGTGTTTATTATTGTTGACATAATTTTAATTATTCTTTTAAAAGGGACGCCGACACGCTAAAGAGGTGATAAACATCTCGAGACAGGTAAGATGCAAGTGCAAATAGAAACCATTTTTCAAGCTGACAACGAATTTCATAACATTTCCGAGGCACTTTTCTCTGAGAAAATCCCAAGGCGCTCAGCTTTGGCTATTTTCCTTGCCTATAAATCTAAGCTTCTGGTCCATATGGAGATACAAATGACCAAAAAAAACCTGATAGCAAAAACAGAAAGCAGGATAGAAAAGGAAAAGAAAGAAAAGAAAGCAGAAATCTACCTTTCTTGGGCAGGCTTAGTTCTCAATGTCATTTGAGAAAAATCATTAGTAAAAGAGAACTGTATGCATTGCAGAAAAAAAATAAGTTCGTGTTGCTATAAACTATTTTAGCTGAATAATTTAATAATGCAATTGAAATAGCAATTTTACTGTCAGTCCTATTTTCAGTGTAGCACCCAATGCCCATGTTTCACTGGGAAAATATCTATTCAGATTCACTTTTATGCCATATTTTTCCATAGGGGAAACCACCATTAATGCAAAACAGCTGATCCTGTTACCTTTCCTAGGACTTTTCAATCCACTCCCCAAGAGGAAAAAAAAAAAAAAAGAATAACATCTGTGGATCTCAGTCCCAGAAGGACATGATTTGGTTGAATCCCTCTCAGATGACGACAAAAAGAGAATACAAAATGTCAGCCATAAAGCAAACTATTGGACACAATCCTTTGCAGATTTTTCTTGGACATGACTCTCACAAAAGAAAAGACAATTTAACTCCCAATAGACATGTATGCTATTCTGTTGCAAGGCAGCAGCTCAAGGTAAACTTGTTCAAAAGTAGATCCTGAAAGCAGTGGGAACTATTTCTAGTGCTGCATCTGCACTGTAGAAATAATCCAGTTTGACACCATTTTAACTGCTGTGGCTCAATGCTATGGGAATTCTGGGAATTGCAGTTTATTGTGGCACCAGAGCTCTCTGACAGAGAAGGCTAAATGTCTCACAAAACAACCGTTTCCAGAATTACATACCATTAAGCCATGGCAGTTAAAGTGGCATCAAACTGGATTATTTCTAGAGTGTGGATGCAGCCCAAGGGAAGACATGAAATGTTATGGTGTGCTTGAACTGAAATGAACTTGATCTTTAGTAGTTTCTTTCGATGAGAGCCAGATTGCTGTAGTGGTTTCAGCATTGGGTTATGACTCTAGAGAGCAGGGTTCGAACCCCTGGCTGGGCCACAAACATCCATCGGATGACCTTGGGCAAGTCACATTCTCTCAGCCTCAGAAGAAGGCAAAGGCAAACCCTCTCTGAATAAATCTTGCCAAGGAAAACACCATGATAGGTCCACCTTAGGTAATGACTTGAAGGCACACAACAACAGCACCAACTTTCTTTCAGCAACGAATATGACTTCAAATAATCTCTGAATATTTGGGATCTGGATCTGGTACCCAAAAGCTTAAAAAAAATAAAAATAAGGATTTGACATGCAATGGCATATAGTACTTTCATAGTACTGAAAGTTCAGACTCAGTGGCACATCATAGTGATTTCCCAATTTTCTCTCTTTAGAAAATAATGATTATGTTATTGCCAAGGAAACTGGATGAATTCAGTAAGATTTTGGATAAGTTACAGAGAGTCAATAGAGTCCTCATGGCACATTGCTGGCTCCCAACTTCATTCAGAACTGAGAATGCATCCATTCAGACGTCATCCCAAAAATGGCCGATGCAAACCTGGAGTAGGAGATCTCAATCATGGTTTGATATTTCCAAATGTACAGGTAAACTGTGCTTAGAAGCTCCTTGTCTACTTTCTCCTTCCATCTTTTCTGTACTCTGTTCCCTAAGTTATCCCTAAATGTAGAACGAAACCTGTTCCGAGGGCTGTAATTCCAGATATTAAAGCAAACATTCCACCAAAACAATACATTAGGGCTGGACAGCTCTTGGATCTCTATCTACTATTGGACTGCAACACCCAGCAGCCCTTGCCAGCCTAGCCAATGGTGAGGGATGATGGGAAATGTAGTCCAAGACCATCTGGAGGGGTGCTAATTGCCTAATCTTGATGTAATAATAATATTATAATAAAATGTATTTATACCCCACCCCTCTGCGCAACACAACCGGGGCAGCTTACAACATTAAAATATTCAATCCAACATTAAAATATACAATTTCATGTCTCCCAGCCCCAACCCCCCTTAAGATACAATAAATATGTAAATAAATAATGTAAATAAATATGGGCATAAGCCACCCAAAAGGTAAACATTTGAAAGTCTCATTTATGCCAACTGAAGAACATTTCCATGCACTGAAATGGTCATGTACATTTCTGGGAGTTATTTGTGTGGGTTGCCATCTATACCCTTGTTGTTTTTTTAAAACAGCAGCAACAAAAATTCTGTCCATTTTTGTACATCTTTTGGTGGCATCCCCTTCCATCCCAATTTCTTCTCCTCCTGAAATGTGCGAGCTGCTCTCATGGGTGCTCCTTATGATACAACACTGATACACAATCCATAGGGTACTATACCATCCTCTTATATCAGGATTCTCTCACGTCCCATTACACATTCTCAAGGAGAAAGTGGTAGATTTTCCATAGTCTGCCAGGCTGTTGTTCTAGAGAGAAGATGACATAAAACAGGCGAGATGATAACTCTTGACTGAGGAACCTCTGGTGGAGATCCACAGCCAAGCTTTCAGAACACCAAGAACCCATCCACATGGTCTTGCTTAGAAATTGTTGCCAACTTCATATCGCTGATTTATCTCGATCTGATTAGAAACCCAAGAGAAGAGCATGTGCTTTTCCTCCAATGCAATCTCTGGTAACTCTTTCCTTAAAAGGATCTCAGAGACAGGGGCTCCAAATGTGTAAGCCTTCAGAGAACCTCTTCTTAGGAGAGCAGACCATACAGAATTGACGGATCACAGCCTAGCAAAGCAGCTTCACAGGCCTGTATATTGCTTAACCCCTTTTTCTGTTGCTAGGAGGGCCATTGCCAATCTCAGGATTTAAGTTCTGAAAAATGCCTGACAACACAATAAAACCAAAGCAATGCCACAAGGCATGGACAAAGCAACCTGGAGAAGTCACTTTTTGCAGAATATAGCTCTCAATATTTCTGGATGATTTTGGCAATCATAGTTCGAAAAAGAGGAGATCTTTCCCTCTTGGACTATGACTCTGGAAGACAGGATTGGATGCTCCACTCAGCCACGGAAACCCTCTCAGTTACTCTGTCTTAGCATCAAAGCAAAGGAAAACCATCTCTGAACAAATCTTCCAAGGAAACCACATGACAGATCTGCTTTAGGATTGCCATTGTTCAGGAATGACTTGAAGGCACAACAACATGATGCAGCAAGGTGATAGGTTCATCTTAGGGTCACCATAAGCCGGAAACAACTTAAAGATACACAACAACAACAACCTGGTGGGGCTCTGTAGTTCCTTAGGTGATGGGAGATTGAGACCTCTCTTTCTCTCTCTCTCTGCTTGAGATCCAAAAGATTCACTGACCATATTGGGCCAGATGAATAAATAATCTCACCCAGCATCTTCTCAAGTCAATGTGATTCCCAGGAACCTTAGTACCTGCTCCATCAGAGGCAATGCTTTTGCCTGCCTCATGGAGTTTAGCAATGTGCAAACAATGTGCTTTGAAACCACACTGACTCCTTGTCTTGACACACTAGATGTGGTCACTATGAAGGGAATCTCCTTTTTTTGCTTAAGCCCTGTTTTCTCCCAGACATGCCCACCAGTCGGTGTCCAGCCTCCAATGACCAAGTCCAGTGACTGACATGCCCATCAACCACGCCATGGGTGGGAATCTTTTGGCCATCCAGATGTTGTTGGGCTCCAGCTCCTAGGATTATGCTGGTGAGGGACTATACTGCTGAGAAATACAGCTTGGATGACCAAAGGATCCCCACTTCTGCCTAAGAGGCCTAGTGCTATGACAAAGATGACACAGTGGCACAGATGGTGAACATCTGGAAGGCCAATAGTTTCTGAGCCTTTCTTCCAACCACACGTAGGCCACATGTGGCCTCCCGGGTGTTGTTGAGCTGCATCTGCTATAACACTTCACCTTGGGCTATGGCTGGAGAGCTAATGGGATTTGCAGTCTTAACAACCATCTGGAGAACTACATCTGCTTTCCCTTGCTGTGAATTATGGATGGGCAAACTGGGTCCCATCAGAGGGAATTGCAACTCCTATGATGCCTACGCTGGCTTGGCCTGGATGCATTCCCATGACACCTGGAGGGCCGCACACCTCCTCCATCTCTGCTTTAAGGGCTGCAGACCATTTCTTTAATCCAACCAGGAAATTCAAGCCTCCTCCCATTGGGAGCACATGAGTTTTAAAGCAAAGCATCAGCCAGAATATGCCAAGAGGCAACTGTGGGGAGACGTGCTTGCACCCCAGACCTCCTACAGGGAAGAAAACTGGGGGACTTGAGCATAGCAACATGGATCTGCTTGGCCAATTCATCCAGAGGAGGGAGGCGTTTGGAGAAAAGGAAAAGGAAATCAAGGATGCAGGGAATGGAAGGGAGGCGAAAACTGGTGCTTTGGCTCCTGAAGCATCAGGACTGAAGGAAATGCTCTGGAAAAAGCATCTCTAAACTGCCCACTTCTCACATTCCTGCACTGACACTTTGCTCATAAAGCCCCACATAGGTCTACAAACACATACAGGACTTGGTAGGTCTCTGTTGATCTCTCAGCTGCTCCAAATTCATATCCAAGAGAGAAAACTAGAAGCAAAGCAGACCAGGATAGGATGGACAATGGCACATTCGTTGCGTAAGAAGAGACAGCCAGCCCACTAACACAGACACCCATGCCAGAGACAAAACGCCCCAGAGATAATGATAATGCATACACACACACACACACAACCAAATTGGTCCTGTCTTTTACAGGAATCACCGATATGTATATACACACACACACAGACATTTTCCATTTAAAGATCCTCCTGCCACATTGGTACCCCCAAATAATACCATTTCCCCAACAACAGGATCCCTTCCAGAGATGCACAATCTCTCTGTCCTCCCTGATTGTTCAGATGCACAAAAGGCACATGTACAAGAGACGCCTATTATTATTATTATTACAGTATCATCATCATCATCATCATCATTGTTATTATGGTTTCAAAAAAGATACCAGACAATAAACACACACCCATAAACCATTCCCAAACCACCCAGATCGCCCTTCAGGAAAAGACTGGGATGCTTCCTAATCCCTCCCTACCTCCAATATATATATATATATATTCGTACCCTTCCAAAACACACACAACACACATGTAGCACAACCAATACAGGAGGTCACCCCACATCTCCATAAACCACAGAACCCCTTGGATGGACAGACAAGAGGTTCACCCCTCAAAGGAGAAGGACCACATTTTCTTCTCCCTGGCTAGGAATGAAACATTTGTGGAGGAGGACACAATACAGTATCTGAGCCTTTTTTCCCCAGCTAGGAGGATGACATCTCAAAAGCCCAGAGGCTGGCTATGGTAGATCTCTCCCTCAATTTCCATCCCAGGGTTTCTTCAATCTGGGGTGGTCCCAAATCTGAATGGTGGTCCCAAATCTTTCTACCAGAGGAACTCAAAAATGTTCCCAATGCTAAATAATCTTCTAAAGGATGGCTAGGGCAGACCTTCTCTCCTCCACCTTCCCAGTCCATTTTGAACCCCAGAGAAGCATCTGAGGAACCCCTTGAGGTCCATGCCAAAAACCCCTAAGGAACCTGGCCGCTGGTCTTTTCCTCCCCACCCCAAATAATGAAGATGATGATGGTTGTGGTGATTTGATGATGATGATGATGATGATAATTATGGTGGTGGTGGTGGTGTTGATGATTATGGTGGTGGTGGTGGTGATGATGATGATGGGTTAGAAGGAAATTGGTCCCTTGTGAACATCTCTCTGGACCCCAACCATGTCCAGTCCTTGCAAACTGAACCCCAAGCTCTGGCTTCTCTCTCCTTCTCCTCCATCCCTCCTTTCCACCTCTTCTCCAAAGCAGGATCCCTTCTTCTTCTCTCCCCCCCCCCCAAAACAAACCCCATTACAGAAGATCTGGACCTTTCTGGGCCTCCAAAATCCACCCCCCCAAACCCCCCCCCAAAGGCTGAGCATTGCTCCGATGGCGAGCTCCCCACCTTACCTGCATGGCTCCTTCTTCTTCCTCCGCTGCCTCTCATTCTCGTTGCCCGAGGCTCCCGGGGAGAAGTGGCATCGCCTCCCCGCCTCCACCTCGGCTTCCTCCCTTCCTTCCTTCCTTCCTTCTCTCTGCCTTCTCCTCCTTTGGCTTCTTAATCCTCCCTCCAGGGAGGCAGAATCGGGGCCTCCGCCCTCCCTCCCTCCCTCCCTCTCTCCTTCTTTTCTTCTCTCCTTCTCCTTTCCCCTTTTCTCTCCCTCCCTCCTTCCCTCTTTTCTCTCCCTTTCCCTCTCCTCTTCTTCCCTCCCTCTCTTCCCCCTTCCTTCCTTCCTTCCTTCGCCCCCACTTCTTCCCCCTCCCTCGCTTTCTCCTTCCCCCTTTTCTCTTCCTCCTCTTCCCCTCCTCCCTCCTCTTTCTCTTCCTCCCTTTTCTCTCCCTCTTCGATTCCCTCTCCTTCCTTCTCTTCGCCCTTCTTCGCTCCCTCTGCTTCTCTCTCCACCCTTTTCTTCCTTTCTCTTTTCCTTTTTTTCTCTCCTTCGTCCTCTTTTTCCTTCTTGCTTCCTCTCTTCCCTTCCTTTCTCCTCTCCCTCTCCTCCTTCCTCTCTCTGTCTCTCCCCTTTCTTTTCCCCCTCCCTCTCCTTCTCCCTTTCTTCCTCTTTTCCCTTCCTTTCTTCTCTACCTCTCCTCCTTTCTCCTTCTCCCCTTCTTTCCCTTTCCCCTTCCTTAATACTCTTTTCTATTCCCTTCCTTTCTTCTCTCCCTCTCCCTTTCCCCTTCCCCCTTCCTCTCCTCCTTTCTCTCTTTTTCTCTTCCCCCTTCTTTTCTTCTCTTTCTTCCCTTCCTTTCTTCTTTCCCTCTCCTTCCCCCTTTTTTTCTCTTCCCCCTTCCTTTCTTCTCTCCCTTTTCCTCTTCCCCCTTCCTTTCTTTTCTCCCTGTCTTCCCTTCCTTTCTCCTTTTCCTCCCTTTCCCTCTCCTCCTTTCCTTCCTTCTCTTCTTGGGGGGCTGAGGCTGTGGGGCTCCTTGCTTGGGCTCTTCTTGGGGGGATCTCTTCCAGAGGCTTCTCTTGGCGGAGGCTGGTCCTTCTGGACAGGCGAGGAGACCAAGGATGGAGAGAGAAGGGATGCTGCCTTGGAGGAGAGAAGCAGCAGCAGCAGAAGGAGGAGGAAGAGGATGCTCTGTGCCTGGCCCTGCTGCCTCTCCTTCCCTCCTGCCCTTGTTCCAAGGCCCCCGGAGGAACCCTTGCTTTGTCTTTTGCAAAGAGGGGAGAGGAAAAGAAAGGGTGGAGGAGAAAGAGGGAGACTCCCCTACCCCCCCAAAAAAAGAACCCCCACAATAGAAGGTGCAATGGGGAAGGAGGGAGGGGGAGGCAAGCTGGGTACCTTGCAAAAGGCAGTTGGGGGTGGGGAGAAGGGAGATGGGGAGAAATCTCTGAATCAGTTTCTCAGTCTCCTCCTCTTTCTCTCCATCCCTCCCTCCTTTCTTTTTTTTCCAGGTCTAATAATCTACCGAAGCAGAAGCAAATGTGGCGGAAGAAAGGAAGGAGGGAAAAAAAAAAAAAAGGGAGGGAGGAGAGAAGAAGAGAGGGAAGGGAGGGGCAGGATGGGAATAAGAAAGGGAATTTAAATTAAATTACACACACACACACACACACATATATATATATATATATATATATAAATGAGATCATGCCACACCCAAGTTGTACACACACACACAGGTACCCAGGTGTTTATATATCTATATCTATATATATCTGGGTGTGGAGTGATCTCTCTCTCTCTCCCTCTCCCTCCCTCTCTCTCTCTCTCTCTCTGGATCCAGAGGGCTGGGAAGCCCAGTGGTTTCAGAGCAAGGCAGTGAGAGAAATTTGGGATTTTTGAACCTAAAGTGGCAGAGGGAGAAGGTAAAGTCTCTCTTTCCAGAGTCACCAGCATATATATTTTTGTAATTTTTTGCTCCATCTCAGGAAGGAAAGGAAAAAGAGGGAAGATACAGGTTGGGAAATGGAGGGGTGAAATATATCTCCTGGATGTCTTCTGACAGCTATTTCCTTCTGGTGGGGGTTGAAGACCCTCAACACACCTGGAATATTCGGACTGGTCCTTTCCCCTCCCTCCTTTGTCCTCCAAAACAAAGGTGGGTGAATTGAAACCAAAGCCAAATGCAATGGTTTCTTTTCTCCTTTGCGTTCCCTTCAAGTTCTAGATCAGGGCCAAAGGTAGGCCTCCAAAATAGGTGATCCTCTCTTTGGGTGTCCCCCCCCCCCCAAATCTCCCATTTTTAAAAGATTCCTGATAGATAATGTCTCCTAGTCCCTATGGATCCATCTCCCAACCCAGAGAAACCTTTACTGGAGATTCAAAACTCATCCATTGATTGCAAAATAAAGCTGGTTCGAAAGACATTAGAGAAGATGGATTCAGATTTGATCACAAGCAGAGCAAGGCTTGTTATCATCAAATGGGACTTCTCTATGTTTTCCCACACTATTGCTTCCTAGGGCTGCATCTACAGTGCAGGAATAATCTAGTTTGACACCACTGTAACCATCCTGGCTCAATGCTACAGAATTCTGGGATTTAACCCTCTCTGTTTGATATCTCCGGGGCTACAACAAACTACTAATCCCAAGATTCCACAATATTGGACCACGGCAGTCAAAGCTGTGTCAAACTGCAGATGCAGCCTAAGACACTGGCTCAAATTTTATTCATTCTTCCAACTAGAGGATATCCATCAAATCGGTTGGATTTCCCTATGTGTTGTTTGCCCAGTCAACAATCCATTCAGTGGGTCTTCTCTATTTGGGATGAGCCAAGAGGGTTCAGCCCAGGGTGAGCAGTTTAGGAATATCAAATGGGAAGAGGCTTAAGAACAAGAAACACACATTTGTAAAGGCATCACCAATTTGACCATGGAATCATGCTGGAGGGCCTACGAATGTTTAGAGAAGAGTTTTCTCTATGAATCTCTTGGTTCCCCAGTGCAATTCTATGGTCAACTTCCAGAAATGAGCTAGAAATTATTATTAATATTAATCAAATCCGCAAATAGTCAAATGTGCAAAAATCTAAGCCACAAATATGGGGGACCAACTGTTTTTGATTTGACTCAGACTGGCCTGAATTACTCTCAGTTCCACTGCCCCAGAAACCTCATAAATTTGCTTGAAAGAAGTGCCTAGATCCATTGTAGTGAGAAAGATGTAATCCAGAAATCTGGGAAATGGTCTGATAATTTATACGAGACGGATGTAGGAATCCAAAGAGGGGAAGCCAGTTTATGCCAGTTTGGACTATTGCTTTACTGCTAGTCCAGCTCATATTGTCTCCCCCAAGGGTGGATGATCTCAAACCCTGGGCCAAATATGTCCTTCCTGAGATCTGGTCCTCTAGGTTTCTCCAGATGGCCATGCCATCTTTCTGATCATGATGTTATGATTTTTCAGTTCTGGGCAGGCCTTTCCTCTCCATCTCTTAAGACACGGTGAGTGGCGGTAAGAACCGTACATTCAAATATGTATTTTTGCTTCTATCTTTTTGCCTTTGGCCTTGCCCAACCCTGGACTGCAAACTACCAAACATTCCTCTGAAGCAAAATTTGTGATTGAAAGAGGCACTCCTGCCTTGATCTCTACCAGTAGTGGCTCCCATGCCAGGCGGACTGTCAAAATGCTCTAGGTTTTCACTTGAAATCCAAAGGAGCTATCCAAAGTACTGAAACCTTTCCCTTTAATGGATTCAGAGGCTGGACAGCTCTTTCAAAGCTATCCAAAACCTGGAGTGGGTTGATCTCTCTACTGACTTGGAAACCACCAGCTGTGACTGGCTTACACTGACGGGCAAATTGTGATTGACTGGGTGATTTTAGGACTTAGGGGTAGGATTCGGAGACATAAATGTGTTAGTCTGGAATATTAGTCTGCAAAGGGATCTTTGTAGCACTTTGAGACCAACCGAGGAAAAGACTATGTGACTAAAGCTTTCCTAGACTTGGTCTACTTCCTAAGGTATGATGTATGTCCTCAGATGTGGTGTCCATTGTTGTGTATCTGAGGAAGTAGACCAAGTCTATGACAACTTGTGCTACAATGTCTTTCATTCAGTCTCAACGGTGCTCCAAAAGTAATTTTATTGTGTTCTACTCAATTCTACTGGAAAAACCAGGGACAGAACCTGGGACCGTCCATGCAAAAAGCAAAAAGCATTGACCCATGGCTTTTCATCACAATTATTTACTCATTCACCTAATATAATATCCAATTAGTAACAGCTTTCTGGGGTTTCATACAGAGATCTTTCCTATCACTTGTTACTGTATTGCTTTAACTAGAGATTCAAGAAATTGACTTTAAGGCTTGCTACATACAAAACAGGTCCTTTCGAACTGGGTTCCAGGGTATTGACCTCACTGGCGGGACACAGAGAGGACAGAAGACAGACATAGTGACAAAATAAAAAAAAAAAATAGTGGGAAAAATCTGTTGTCCCATATGGCTGGGCCAAATGTAGTGGTGACAATGGGGAGACTGGATATGTTTTAGTCAACGAAGACTGCCAAAAAGAACATGACATTCTCAGTACCAGTTCACAGCCATTTGCTGGCTGCTTAAAATATCCAAACGGTGGATGTCTGTTCCCCATGGCATTGCATTCGTCTGCTCTCATTGTGGGTTTTCATTCTGTCTCTGCCAAAAAAGTGAAGAAACTAAAATGACTCCTTTGCTCTGCAAAGCAGGTGGCTGGGAGCAAAAGAGGGCAACCTCTTGGCAGATTTTGGACAGTGTTGTTTCCTCTTAACATGGAAATTGTTTTTCACATTGTGTTTGTGTGTTGTTTTTCACATTATGTGTGGCATTTAAAAAAAAAGCTGTGTGTATATATGTTGAGAGGATCAGTAGGATTGGAATCAAGGCCTCAACAGTGGCATGGCCATGGCAACTAGTGGCTACCATGTCAGTGAGGCCAGGAATCTGTCTCCGGTTTTAGTCCAAACATTAACAAAGATGCCCAGAGAGCTGACACTCTTGTTGAGATGGGCTGCAAAACCTTGGCCGGTTCCTTTAACGTTCGGTTTAAAACTTGTAGTGGATTTGCTGCCTCATATACAGAAAAGCTACCAGCCAATGATAGGTATAGTGTAATGGGACATTTTGATCAGTGAGGGAGCAATGTAATCTCCCTCCCCCTTACATCTTCCCTGCGTCTTCTGAGCTAAGAATCTGGAGAGAAAAATAACTACAACAACAATATATTCAACAATATATCATTGTGAGATATCCCTGTTGCAAGTGGCTTGAATAGGCAGCTAAGTCCCACTGGCTTTACAAAAGACTTGCTCATAGTGGCAGTAAAACAACTGGAACTAACTTGTTCTGACGCTGGCATGGCACCTCCTTGCAGGTGTTTCTATGGGGGCTGTCATGAGGAAGATCCATGGATCAAAATTTATACTACAGAAGAACTAAAGAGAAAGGCTTGGGAAAGAGCCTCCTATGAGTCTTCCTCTGAACCCACAAAACTTTGGCACTGGAGTACTGCTGCTTTAACTGTTTGACTTCATTGCCCATCATTGTCCTGATCCAGCTAAGACACACCCAGTTTACATGGTGCTTAAAATCACAATGCAAGTGCTGAAGATGCAACTGTGAGGCCTAAATACTCTGAAGCCACCTGATCCTGTCTGAGCTTGGAAGCTGAGCAGGGCCAGGCCTGGGTAATATTGGATGGGGGGCCACTAAGGAATACCAGGTTCTGTAGGCCATATTTCAGCGGAAGGAACTAATAAGCTTGTTTTTTAAACGTGGAGGCTTTTTCCTAGGTTGCTTTTGAGGGATCTGAAAGTGGCATTTGCAAAAAGAGAGAACTCTATTTGTGGTGATGGAGATGAGCTTTAATGATTAGCAGAACACAAATAATAATAATAATAATAATAATAATAATAATAATAATTTCTTACCCGCCTGGACCAAGAGGCAGGGAACAACATTCAAGCAAGGTGGGGTTGTAGAGGCACAATGTGTGTGTTGTAGAGGCAAAGGCAGGCCCCGAAATGCCTTTTTTCTTTGCTTTGCTAATCATTCAAGCTCATCCTTTTGCTTCACACATATCTCAGCACTGCCTGTTGGCTTCCAATAGAGGGCACCCACGTGGTGCACACAGAGTCCACAAGAGAATAATCTCAGGGACAACAAAAGGGGAATTCACATTATTTGAAAGACTCCCAAGACAATTGTCCAAAGGCGAACTGACCCATCTGATCCCAGCTTCAGCCAGACTTTTTGGAGAAGCCCTTGACTGAAAGAGATGCCCCTGCAGCAGGATCATCTGGCGGAAGGATCACTGTTAGAAGTGCAGGAGCACGAAAAAGGAGTGTAGGAGGAGGGGAGCATCACTCACTTTCACAAATGGATGGAAATTTTTTAAAATGGGTGCAGATCTCAAAAGTCCCCTGCTCTGGCTACTTTTACTAGAAAATATGTGATACAGTTCTTACGCTTTTGTTCAATGGTAACCACTGACACCACTGCTCTGTGAACCCACACATATGAGAAAGCGAATCACAGCGAGGAACAGATCCTTTTAGTCAATATTTTTTTTAATTGGGATTTTATTGGCTTTGGGTTTTAAAAGTGCTGTCTGAGGTGCTGAACTTTGGGGAGATTGTTCAGAACTTTGGATAACTCCTCTGAAAGCCTGAACAAAAAACTGGAGTGGATCTACTGCCCCACCAACATGGGAGACACCAACGTCCACTAATAATAACAACAACAACAACAATAATAATAAATCAAACATCACCATCATCATCATCATCATCATCATCATCTCAATTATGATAATGTTAATAATAATAATGTTTTGCACCCATTTGAATGGGGTTTGGTTGAGAAAGCTTCTCAGAGAGACAAAAATCTCCACTAGTCGGTTCTGGCTATTTTGGTTGGTGATGCCACCATCATTCAGTGCAGTAGGCTCAAGCCTGTTTTTGTGTTTGGTGGCTTCAAAATCCTCATCTCGTGGTGTTTTCCTAGACAGTTGGCAATTGAAAATCATTCATAGGAATGGCAATGCTATGCAGGAGGAGAAGAGGCTGGAGTTACTTGGAAAGGATAACAAAGCGGGTGGTTTTGGGGACGAGGAGGGAGAAAGCGAGCAAATTTCCAGAGCACCTGTCTGTATTTGTCATTCAGAGAAACTAGTTGGTGTGCGAGTGGGAGAAGGGAAAAGAGGGGCGTGAGTGTGAAGTGGGCAGGGAGTGTTGGAGGAGTGTGGAGGAAAAGGACAGTTGGAAAGATTAAGGCAAACATATTTCTTTAGCCTAAATATTAGAAAGGGTGGAGGGGGGGGGAGGAATAAGAATGGAATTTAGAAGAAGAACAACTCAATTCTAGGACACTTGTAAAGATCACAGGGTTGATTCCTTTCCTGCAAGTGACATTTACTGTCACTTGAGCTGAACCGATTTTTATTTTATTTTATATCTTTTTTTTTATACCCAGTGATAAAAAAAGATCAAAGACAAGATGCCTGTGGGAAGCACTTGTGCAATTCATCGGTGGACAGTTCTCTATTTTACTGGGTGGGTGGGAATTTATTTGTTTAAAGATTTATATCCCGCCCTTGATCTGAAGATCTCAGGGCAACTTACAATCAAATCAGTTAAAAGTAATCAGTAATTCCTGGCATTGCTGTTGTTGCAGTGTGCCTTCAAGTCCTTTTTGACTTATGGCAACCCTAAGAGATTTAAACAGATTGAAATATATATTAAACGGATTCTCAGTTCAAACGTGGTTAAGTTAAACCTGAATAATACAACAATGAAACTTGCATGGCCTGGATAAAATCAGTTTGGCCTAAAGGTGTTAATAAAAATCTCAGTTTTAACTTGGTGCTGAAATGAATCCAATATTGGTGTCAGCCAATTGCACCTCCAGGATGAAGGAATTTCACAACCAGGGTGTCAACACAATTTTGGGGAGCAAAGTGTCTTTTATTAACAGGTTATCTCCTCCATTCATGGAGAAATTGCTTATGCTGGCCTTGGATAAAGAATGGTGTTTTCTCTGCTTTGCTGAGATAGAATCATAGAACGACACAAAGCATTCCCAACAGATGATCATCCAGCCTCTGTTTAGAAACCTCCAAAGGAGGAGACTTCACCACTCTCCAAGGAAGTGTATTCCACTGTTGAACACCCCTTACCATCAAGAAATCCTTCCTAATGTTTAGGTGGAATCTCTTTTCCTATATTTTGAATCCTTTGCTCCATGTCCATGGCTGGCTGGAACGGTACAAAAGGGGCTGGGAAGGGAATGGAATGAGTGAGGGATGAGATAGGGATGAGTGAGGGACACATTTTACCGCACACAGTCCTTCAGTTTTACTGTGGCCCAAGATTCCATAAAGAGCAGATAAGGAAGACAAAAGGCTCTAGATATTGACAATTCCAGGTCTTTCCTTCCAATAGGCTTGCAGTTCTAACAGAGCTGTTCCTCTCAAACATCCCCCTGAGTATTTCTTCCGGCGTCTCCATGAGAAACAAGAAATGCGGAGAAGCTTGAGCTAAGCAGAGGAAAATACTAGCCATGCGTGCCTCAGCAGGCTACTTTTTATTACTATTCCCATCGGGGCTGCCTCATTTGGATTATGCTGAGATTTCTGGTAACAACGTTTGCTTTGATTGCTGAGCTGTCGGCATGAGATGTCAGAGGGGTGAAGCAGAGCAGAGATTGACTGAAAACAGGCCCTGGAGGGAGCTGAACTCGAGAGATGCAAGTTCAGGACACCTGCGTCTCTCCTGTGCCATTTGGCAGGCTAGGATCAACAGAACCTGCTACCTTTCATCGAGTGAGAGTCGAAGAAATGCATCAGGGAACATAGAGAAAGCAAACGTCTCTTTGCGAACCCTGAGACTCTTGCTGGATTGCAAGCCTACTAGCAAGGCTGTGTTGAGTTTGCATGGGCAAATATCCTCTGTGCAAAAAAATGAAGATTGGGGGTGGACTATTCACTTCCTCTTTATGCACCTGTAAAAAGAAGGATTGATTGTGTGGTATTCTGTTATCCAGAAAGTAAGCTAGGTGATCCAGACTGTCAGGGATCATGTACTCAGCCTTGAGTATGTGATCCCTGACTGCTTGGATAACATACTTTACTTTCTGAGTAATATAATGCTATGTTATATTCTGGGTAATATAATGCTGGTCCAGCAGTCAGGATGCATGGGCTGATGATGTCACAGAGACATGTCACCAATCAGATTTGACTATGGCCTACATGTGGATGATATGGCACCAAATCTAACTAAGGTTAAAGTGAGCAATGTAATCTTTTCCCTATCACTCCAGGGAGATGTTTTAAAGATGATGTTCATCACAATAGGTTCCAATCCCTACCTTTGTCTCCGACCGACGCACTAGCATTCCTTAAGTCCTCATATTCTCTAAGAAACCTATAATGACAAACACAACAACACTCCTGAGCACACACAGAGCTCCTGTGACAGGTTTGCCTTAGGGTTGTCAAAAGTTGAAGCTGGGGTGGTGTAATGGTTTGAGCATTGGATTAAGACTATGCTTAGAAATCCAGCTCAGTCATGAAAATCCACTGCATGACCTTAGGCAAGTCACACTCTCTCAGCCTCTGAGGGAGGCAGAGGGAAACCCTCTGAAACAAATCTTTCCAAGAAAACCCCATGACAGGCTTGCTTTAGGGTCGCCATAAATTGGAAAAGACTTGAAGGGACACAATAACAGCATCAAATTTTTAAAACCACTTGGAGGTATTTTAGTAAGTAAATCAAATAATAATAATAAAGGTATTGCTCCCCTTGTATACAAAAATATATGTATACATGATCTCTCTCTCTCTCTGTCTCTCTCTCTTCACTCTGAAACAGCCCTCACTTAATATTTTAAGCCTGCCATCCCTAGCAACTTTTATTCTGGTCCTAATCAGGCCGATGTTTGATTCCATAGGATGAAAAGATTTAGATACTTTTTTCACTCAGTGGATAAATTGTATTCTGGAAAATCAAAAGACTCTAATTCATGGACCCAGTGCCAGATTTATCCACAAGTTGCAGTTCAGGGCCTCAGATTTTAAAAGGTCTCCAAATACAAAATGAGGGTCAGCATGGAGTAGGGGTCTGAGTATTGGACCAAGACTTTGGAAACCAAGGTTTAATTCCCCGCTTGGCCATGAAACCCAGAGAGTGACCGTGGGTAAACCACACTCTCTCAGCCTCTGGAGAAGGCAATGGTTAACCTCCTCTGAACCAATCTTGCCAAGGAAACCCCATTATTATTGTCATCATCATCATCATCATCATCATCATCATCATCAATATTATTATAATCTTTATAAAGCACTGTAGGTTTACACCTTGGTTCACCTTGTTGGTGTTATTGTGTGCCTTCAAGTCATTGCCAACTTATAGTGGCCCTAAAGGTGAACCTATCATGAGGTTTTCTTGCAAGATTTGGTGAGAGAAGGTTTGGCATTGCCTTCTCCTGAAGCTGAGAGAGTGTGACTTGCCCAGTAGGTTTCATGGCCGATCTGGGAATCAAACCCTGTCTCCAGAGTTGTAGTCCAACACTCAAACTATGCCACACTGGCTCTCCTTTTAGGATCCCCATAAGTCCGAAATGAATGGAAGGCCCTCAACAACAAACAACAACAAAATGCAAAATGATACATTTTTGGGAGTTAAAAATGGTAAAGCATTGGAATCTCTTAAGCCTGACATAGCTTGGGGACTCAGCATGTTTTAATCTGATCCAGCAGAGAACCTCTCTTTCTACTGCTTGAGATGGGGGAATTTCACAGACGCCTTCACACAAGTTTCATAAATGGAGCCCTAAATAATTTATGCATCTTAAATGTCAACCCACAAGCCTGTTATTCATTCTTCTCCTCCTCGTCCTCCTCCTTGTAGTGGCTCCAGTCTGTCACAGGTGGACATAGAGGAGGTGGTTCCTCGCGGGGGCTCTTCCCCCATTTGTGCGTTTTCTCACATTTTCTTTGTGAGCCATCTCTTTGTGGACTAAGGATGCAATTCTTTGCTATGTTTCATTTTGGAGAGTGCAAGGAATAAGGTCCTTTGTTTCTTTTAAAAAAATCCTTTGGGAGTGGAGCAAAATTAGTCATAGGATGCATCTGGACTGCAGAAATCGCACAGTTTCGCATTGCATTAACTGCCGTGGCTCAATGATGTGGAATCCTGGGATCTGGAGTTTCTTGTGGCACTAGAGCTTGCTGACAGAGAAGAGGAAATATCTCACAAATCTACCAATCCCAGAATTCCATCGCATGGAGCAATGGCAAAGTGGTGTCAAATGGCATTATTTCTGCAGTGCAGATCCAGCCCTTTTTAATTCAAAAAAGAGGAGAATCATGGTTTATGGAAGCCTAAGACAGGTTACCTGGATATTTTGGAGGATCCAGAGGAAGGCAGTGTGGCATAGTAGTTTCAGTGTTGGACCATGACACTGGAGACCAGGGTTTAATCCCCATCTTGGGCATAAATCCCACTGGCTGACCTTGGACAAGTCACATGCTCTCAGCCACAGAGGAAGGCAGTGGTAAACCTCCTTGGAACAAATATTTCCAAGAAAACCCCATGGTAGGTTCACCTTAGGGTCACGGTAAGTCAGAAATGACTTGGAGGCACACAACAACAACTGGTCCAGAGAATCCAAGGGCAGCGAACTTGGACAGGAAGCCTTGGACCACATGTTGCCTTTGTTGTTCTTGTATGCCTTCAAGCCATTTCCGACTTATGGGGTTTCTTTGGCAAGATTTGTTCAGAGGAGGTTTGCCATTGCCTTCTACCCCTGTATATTTTAAGTCTGGAGTGCTCTAACTTTGCTGGTTGAGACTTGGAGTGCGCCTTCTTTCGTATCTCCCAATGGGATCTCCATTACACACATATACCCAAAAGGCCTGCTGTGCTAAGAGGCTAAGTTGGCAGGAGATAGAGAGACTTTTAATTACTCCCATTATTGTTCTATAATCCTTTCTTCATTTTCACACATTCCCTCTAACAAGCTGAAAGAGAAAGAGAAAAGGGACCAAGAGGGAGAGGAAGGCGGGGAAAAATAAAATTAAAGCTGGTGGAGATAACACATTCCATACCTTGATGGGGTGCCAACTCCATCCTTCAGAACTTGGCATTCAGAGAAGGTTGCCAGTGCCACTGTAGCCCACCTCCTTGCCCTCAATGCTTTCTCGTTATACCAGTAAGGTGGCAGGGTAGGAGGGTAATGAAGAAGGAAGATTCATATTGATTTTATTAACTTTGGCTAAGGCAAGGTGGTGGGCACTATGTTATTCCAAGGGGGAAGGAGGCCAACTTGTATTTAGAGTCACAATCCAATACTGCATGGGTTGGGATTGTGACTCAGCCTAGTGCCTCTCTTTGGCATCATGCAGAGCTTGGGAAAATGGTTTCTTTGGAAAGCAGCTCCCAGAATCCTCCAAATGTCATGGCAGCAATGACAATGAACACTTACTGTTTATACTTATGTATAAGTCTACAAATTTTGGTAAATGTAAGTACTGTATCTTGACTCTTACTTAAAAGAAGGAACCATCCCTTGAAAAGCAAGAGTATAAACTGTCCTGGAAGCACTGACCCCCCTCTACTCTCTCATCCATCCAGCCTTAATAGTAAGCACAAAGAGTTATGTCTGCTGGAATTTTGTAGGTTGTAAGTGGATTAATGCCATTTGAGTAGTGCCATTCAAGTGCCATTAATTAGATTTACCTGTTTGATGACTTACCATTCAATAAGTGGTTCCGTTGTTTACTTTTTTTGGACCTAACCCATAGGATTTAGGCCTAGGTGACTAGAAGAAAATCTAACCATTTGAAATATGCTGGAGGAATGGGCTGTAGAGATACCATCGACTGCTACAAATACAGTTCAAGGCATGATAACTAAACTTAGTCTGTTTTATTGTGGACATGTCATGAGACAACACACGTCACTGGAAAAGATGGTAATGCTTGGTAAAGTGGAAGGCAGTCAGAAAAGAGGAGACTGCACTACAGGTAGATTAATTCAAAAAAGCCATAGCTGTGAGCTTGCAAGATAAGAGCAGGGCAGTTGAGATGGGTCTCTTGAGGTCTCTCACTCATAGATTCAACATAAGTCAAAGTCAACTTGACAACAAATAAAAACAGCAATGAGTCCGTAATTCCCAAATCCAGAACCAATCTTCAGTGAAGAACATTTTAGCATCACCTTGTAAGAAGTCGAAAATCTCCAACAGGGAAACATAGAAAAAGGCCATTGCATAAACTGAAATATCAGCTGGAGGTAGCATATTGAGTAAGTCACCACATAACATTTGGGTTCGGGTAGTAGTGGGAATATTTCTGAAGGCTGGAATTGAATTTGCCACGCACGCTTGGCACTCACAATGTTGCCCACCTCATTTGACCTTCTCAAGATGGCGAAACCTGCTGGCGTTATTTGTCCCACTCCCAAAGGATGTGTAACTAATCCTTTGCTCCCCCAAATATTGCTCATCATACAACCTCCTTCACTCCCTCTTCACTACTACTCATTCCTGAAGCACCTCAGATCAGAGCAAGACAGCTCCCGGGAGTGAGTCACTATTGTTAATACAAGGTTGGGGAATTAAAAGGCATCCCTACCCACTCACCCATTGAATCGCGGCCAATGGAAAGCATCCCCAGCAGCGACAATTCCTCAGACAGAAGTCAACTGCTTACTCCTTGAAGGCCTAGCAGATTAAATACATAAATTCAACATCTACTCTACAGATGGAGGGACACAGGTTGTGCACATCTGCATTAAGGCCAGTCATTAAGAACTATTATTTGACTAGGACCGGAAAAGAAAAAAACAACAACCTTGTTTGTATGGTTGCTTTCAGTTGTGAGAACACTAATTTAGGTCTCAAATGAATAATTCTATAGACAGAAGCCAACAGAATTGATAACACAAGAAGCATTATGATAGCGTATCAATCAGTGGACCAATTTGTAATATTTTCATTAATGTTCTGTTAACATTCACCATGACTTATGACTTCGTTGGCCTTTATCTAGAATTATCTATCTATCTAGCAGATTATCTTGCTCTTTGATGTGCTTGTGAATACACTTTATTTCCTTCCTTCCAAATTTCCTGTTTTCAGATTTATTGCAAAGAGGAAGATGACCTGCATTTGTTCTTGAGACAGTTTGATACCTGAAAGTTAGAAAAATGGACCTCACAGTCCATTGTTATCCCATATTGGTTTCTCCAGCATCTTCCTGGAAACCTGGACCAGTTTTCAACTGGATGTCTATCCATCTCAGCTCTTTCTTATAAAGTGAATTGGGGGGGGGGGGACCCTCTCTCTGTCTCTCTTTGGATGACCACCATCCATTCTGGCTGAGGGAACCTGGAAGGGTGTATCTCCTGGGAGGGCAAAATGAAGACATTGTTACATAAATGCCAGGGTCCTGATTCTTACAGTATATGGAGAAAAATGCTGAATTTCATTCCTCCTTGACTGTAGGAATGAAAGAAGTGAAGCTGGCTACCCATCAGTATAGAGTCAATGGATATATTAGCTCCCTTGGGAGGATGGGGGGGGGCACAGGTAATGTTTGCTGACCCACTCCTTTATCCTGCAAGCTATTTCTTCCCCCCATGAAGCAGGTGCAACCTCCATTTTGTCCGAACCTGTAATCCTCACCGGAATGATCACACCAGCAACCAGCCCTTGCGCTTCTGCTCTAACACTCCTTCTTCACAAGGGGATGGCATGTTTCCAAGTCGGATTAAAAGCTGGGAGTGAGAAACATAAAAGCCGGCGTAATTGTGTGCAAAAAAAGGACCCTTCGCCAGTTATAAAGAGGGTGAAAATAAATATCTCCGTGGGTTATTCAAGTGTAACTCATTGTCCTGCTTTTCTGGCAAAGACCCGGAAGACACACATCGCCAGTGCGATCTCGGAAAGCTCTGCACCTTTAATACCTTTCATAAATTATTACATTCATAAAAGGAGGGGAAAAGCAGGTGTTGTGTCATCCCGATAAACACCTCATTAGATAAAACTAACGAAGAGGAAGGTTGACAGCTCTCCGGTTTCACCCCTGGCTTGTCACCTTCCACAAAGGCAGGAGAGAGTCATGCTTGGGACAGGAGTTTCAAGGAAAGCATCAGATCAGACATCTCTCTCTCTCCCAGACGTGAACAGACAGAGGCGTATAAAATATATATCTAGAGGCCTGTCAGTGTATGCATTTCCTTTTATATCTACGTGTGCCCATAAAGGCAGACAGAAAGAGAACTCTGCTCTGAATTGCTTTGCTTTACCATGCCTGTACACTTCCCTACTTGTTTTGTTTAAACATTAGTGCTGCTGTCAAATTATTATACATTTTTCATATATAAAGGGAAAAAAATCTAGCATGGATAGCTTTTCAGCTGTCATAAATTCATAGGTAAGTATATAGTTGGCTGCCTGATCCACGGATTTTGTATCCATGGACTCAGCTGTGCACAGCCTGCTAATATTAAAAATAAAAGAAAATAAATGAATTCCAAAATGCAAACCTTGGCTTTGTGATTTTATATAAGAAGGCACCATGCCACTGTGTGTGTTGCAAGCCTCCAAATTGTTTCCAACTTATGGAGACCTAAGCTGACCCTATCATGGGGTCTTCTTGGCAAGATTTGTGCAGAGGAGGTTTGCCACTGCCATCCTCTGAGGCTGAGAGAGTGTAACCCGAGGTCACCCAGTGGGTTTCATGGTTGAGCTGGGAATCGAGCCCTGGTCTCCAGAGTCATAGTCCAACACTCAAACCAGCCCAGCATGCTGCCTATGCCATTGAATATGATGGGTCTTGAGCATCCATGGACCTTGGGATCCATGGTGCGGGGCCTAGAACCAAACCCCAGCAGATACCCAGGGCCCACTGTACATATATTTAAAATTTGACACACTCTCCCTAGTCTTGCATTTGTGTGTGTGTGTGTTATTTGTCATAGAATATGGCATATCTCATGGCAATAGACCTGAATCTATTTCTAGGCCTATGTTCTAGTGTCGGTTCCAAATAGAGTACAGCCATTGAATCAGTTCAATTTACTTGTGTTGACTTCACATGTAGCAGTTGATTCAAATGTGCCTAATCTAGTTGGGATTAAGCAATGAGATTTAGTATATATATATACATATACAGTATATATATATATAAGCATCAGCTTTATGAAAGCCAATGGCATATAGTGGTTTGAGTATTGGGGTCCATGAGAGCCAGGCTCAGATCCTGTCTCAGCCATGGAAATCCACTGAATGACATTGAGTAAGTCACACTCTCTCAGGCTTGGGAGAAGGCAATGGGATATCTCCTCTAAAGAAAACTTGCCAAGAAAACCCTGTGACTGCTGCAAGTTAAATCTGACATGAAGCCACATAACAAACCAACAGACAACTGATGCATTAGTATATTATATTATAATATTTTAATATTCTCTTCCCATATATAACATACATTGGATCCCTGATATTTGTTGGGGTTTGGTTCCAGGACCCCCATCCCACCCTCATGAATACCAAAATCCATAGTTGCTCCACTACTATTATTTATAGTATTGTAGTAAATGCTGTTCCTTATATACAATGGCAAAATCAAGGTTTGCTTTTTGGAATATACCATATATATATATATATATATATATATATAAAAAAATATATATATATTCCATATATATATATATATATATATATATTCCAAATATATATATTAGAGCTGTGGATAGTTGGATCCATGGATACCAAGGGCTGACTGTAATAGCAAAAAGAAAAACAAGAATAATTGCCATTGCCAGACATATCCCTGCAACGAGAAACTCATTCAACCTCCATCCATCCACCAAGCCTCAACTGGTAGAAGAACTGACAAGGCATCCAGCATTTGAAAAACTCTAGACTACTGCTTAGGATTTTGCTAGAATCTTCTTGGCACCCCTTGGATGCTATCTCTCCCCTTTCTTCCTTCTGAATAACAACTAAACCTTACATCCCTAGGATGGGTTGGAAACAATTCTGCCTTTTCTCTTTGAAGATATATAATGAGGACTAGCAACTCTGTTTGGTGCCATGTTTTTCAATTACTACACAGTCATAACCATTCAAGACTCAGCCTCTGTTGTCACTAGAAGTTGCTAGATAGATAGGAAGTGGAGAGAAGTCAGTGTAGGGGAGCTGAAAAAGATGCCCTGCACTTCTGTCCTAGTGTCCATTAGAACAAATACGCCTCTGTATAATCTCCCCGATGACAGCACGCAGAAAATAAAGCTGTCACTGGGCAGTGTTTACACTCCCTTTTGAGTTATTTGAGAAAACAAAAGAGGACAAACTGAATCATTGGCATCTTGGCCCGTTTGGCTGAACCCTCCGTGGACAGAGCACAATATCCTAGAACCATTTGTCCTCTTGTGTTTGCTTAAATAATTCAACAGCAATGTAAATATTCTTTGCTGAGCTCTTCTTTCCAAAACCTCTAGGCAATCCTCACCATGCACACCATGTTAGGCATTTTATACCTCGCAAATGGAGAGGAGTTGCAGTGGTCACTTAGGCAGCAGCCAGTGGGTGAGAACAAAAGCTAAAGTTCATGAATTCATTGTAAGAGGACAGAATCAAGAAGGTTAGACTAAGTGTTCCTTATCCCAGTTCCCTATGTAAGGAAGAAGGAATCATTCCTTCATTATACCTTGATCTGGAAACAGCCCTCTTAGCTAAGATTTCTGTCTTAATTTCCAAACAAGAAAATATATTCTCTCTGTGTGTTTGACATGTGAGGAACTCTGGTTAGTCCTGAATAGTTAGTGTCAATGACATGAGCCAACATAGTATAGGGGTTTGAGCTTTGGACTATGACTCTTAGCTCAGCCATTGAAACCCACTGGGTGACCTGGTGCAAGTCACACTCTCTCAACCTCAGAAAATGGTCTAGTGGCCTGAGAGTCTCCATAGGTCCATAAGATAAGCCTGAGGGTCTCCATGAAATGGCTTGAAGGCACATAACAGTGACATCCCCAGATTTAAGGTTTGGGCCCAGAAACCTCAGGGTTTGGTATGATCCTGGATTGGTAGCCCTAAGCATAGGCAATGCTGAACTAGGTAAAGCAGGGGTCTGTTGTGGGAAGAACATAGGGCCTGAACAGACAGGTCAAAATAAAGCTTCTTTGGGTCACTTTGGAGGTATGCTGTTTAAATGGCGCATGCATCTTAAGAGGCCAGAAGCTGAGCCAAAGCTGTGCTCCAGTCCTTAGGACTGGAGTGTGGCTTTGGTGCAGCTTCTGGCCTCTTAGGACGCATGCATCATTTAAACAGCATACCTCCAAAGTGACCCAAAGAAGCTTTATTTTGGCCTGTCTGTTTGGGCCCATAGTCTCCTATGCCTTCAACCCACTGCTGTTGGCAATGGTTTAGCTTATGCCTGAAGATCCCTGGGCAAATATGCCTGCTTCAATCTCCTCTGGATTTTTAAAAAGCCGCTCCCCTATGTCTGTACATTGGTAGGCATGCCCATACAAATGCTAACGAATCCTTGATTAAAGTGTGATTAATGAACCATCTCAAATTTCACAGCCCATTAAAGAATCACTGGAGAATATTAGCAACAGCAGCAGCAACAGCAACAACAAAACCCTGAGAAAAAAAAAGGTAATAATCAAAAGATTGCATAAAACAGAAAACTGCAGGGTAAACACAGAATGGCTCACCCAGCTAGAACTGCTGGATCTGACACAGCAAGAGAAAAGAAGGAATTTCAAGGGATGCAGTTTCTCCCAGCATAAGATAGTTAAATTTGGCATGTTTTCACAGCTAGTTAATTCATAGTTGTGAGACTAAAATGGCTTCCAGCTGTTAAGAAGGAGCCAGGCAATGAACCATAGGACCAAGGCTATGGGAAAATCTATCAGAAATAAGAAAATCCTTGCTTGCAAAACATTCTGCTTCCTATGTGACTGGTCCACAAACACTTTATTGTCTCGGATGTGGGAGAAGTTGTTTGTTGTTGTTTTGTGCCTTCCAATGGACCCTGACTTATGGCAGCCCAAGTGTAAGGTTTTCTTAGCAAGATTTACTATTCAGAGGAGGCTTGCCCTTGAATTCTTCCCTTTATGATGAGAAAGTCTGACCTGTCCATGGTCACCCAGTGAGATTCCAATGTGATATATGCCATCCTATGCCAGCAATGCCCCTTTACATTGGACAGTCTTGACACAATAGGATTAATGGACACAAATATGACATTAGAAATGGCAATACTCCAAAACTAGTTGCAGAACATTTTAACCTTCTTGGACATACAGTAAGGAATTTACAGGTCACAGTCCTTGAGCAAGCACATTACAAGGGGAGGCTAGGAAGAGAAACTGCTGAATTGAATTATATTCACAAATTCTAATCTTTTTGGATTATGTTTTATTAAATTATTTGTTACCTGTTATATTCGTAATACTTTATGTGAAATCAGGAGGTTTTTTTAAAAAAGTAATTTGATTTAAACCAAGATTTAAACAATGGTTTAAGCCAACCTGATTCAAACCAGCCAACCATGCTGAAGGGGTTCAACTATTATGGAGTCTCGTAGTCCAATTTTGCCCGATCAGTTCAGGGGACTCAGCTCACTTCCATGAAGCCTGAATATTCCCCGGGAGCCAAGATGATCAAATTGAGGCTGTCATACTTTGACTACTTCATGATTCATTGGAAAAAAACAGTGATAGTAGGGAAAGTGGAAGGAGAAAGAAAGAAAGGAAGACCGCATGAGATGGATAGACCTCATCCACAGGGTCACCATAAGGATTGACTTAAGGGCAGTTAAGAATCACAACAAAGCTCTCTTAGACTATAGAATCAAAGAACTGGAAGAGACCTCAAGGGACATCAAATCAAACCCCTTTCCATGCAGAATTACACAATCGAAGCATCCCCCACAGATGGCCATCCAACCTCTGTTTAAAAACCTACAAAGAAGGAGACTCCATCACTCTCTACAGGATCGTCTTCCACTGTTGAACAGCTCCTACTGTCAGGAAGTTCTTCTTAATGTTCAGCATTCCTGAAGTTTGAACCCATTTCTCCATATCTTAGTCTCTGGAGCAGCTGAAAAAAGGTTGTTCCATTTTCAGTATGACGTCCCTTCAAAAATTTAAACAGGGCGATCATATCACCTCTTAACCTTCTCTTCTCCAGGCTAAGTTTGGGTGGTAGTGGTCAACCCTCATTCCAGGATCCATGTACTTGGTACATAGATGCCAGCCAACTACTCCCAACCTTGTTTATCATGAACTTCTGCCTCCTCTCTGTTCAATGGTACCCTTGGAAATAGGTGTGTACCACCAATGTGCGGAGGTTCCAAAAGTGAGACCAGCAAGGATTTGTGAAGCTGGAGTGAAAGACGGAGGCTATTTATAACCAAGTCACTTCTTTAATTACACTTCCAGAGATAGCTGAAATTGTGTTTCGGTGAACAGAAGTCGAACAAAAGCAGCCTCCTGGGGTGATGGTGGTTTTGTTTCTTAATCTCTCTCCCTCTTCTGTGAGTTTAGGAAGAATGAAGAGAATCTCATCCAATTAGTATCACCTAATGACCACCCTGGTTGAGATTCTTCTCAGGAACCACGTTTTTTTCCTCCCCGTGTCCAGAAGCACGCTGGGAAATCTTGCTCTTGTTCCATCTGCAAACATGATCGAAAGGGAAGGTGTTTGGAGGTATCCTGGTCCAGACTTTCCAAAGTGCCATCACCATTTAGGAAAAGCCATGATTGAAAAAGAGCAATGCTTCTCGAGTTATCCACAATCTTTCCACAATGCACAGGGAAGGGAAATATGGATTGGATGTAATGCGTTTTAATATTGTTAGCCACCCCGATTGGTTTCAGAGGGGCGGGATATAAATAAATATTATTATTATTATTACTACTACTACTACTACTACTACTATGATCCCACTTTAACAGACATGGCCTAATTGTGTGGAATACTAGGATCTGCAGTTCTGGAAAAGGTATTTATAATTCCAACCAGGATGCTGTCAGATGGCAGAATTAATGCAGCTTGACTCTGCTTTAACAGTCATGGCTCCAACCTATGGAATCCTGGGATTTGTAATTTGTTGAGGTACCAATGCTCTCTGACACAGAAGGCTAAATATTTAACAAAACTATCAGTCCCAAAAGTGCATGGCATTGAGCCATGGCAGTTAAAGCAGTGTCAAACTGTATTAATTATTCAGTGTAGATGCCGCCCCAGAGAGTTTTTATGTTTCCCTAAACTACAAACCCAAGGACAGCATGGGATGCAACCATGGTAGTTAATGTGGAACCATAGTGCTATAACTGCACAGTGTGAAAGGGCCCCAGGATGTGCAGGTCTGACATTTGTTTCTTTTAGTAGGTGAGGGACTGCTTTCAGATTTGTGACATATTATTATTGTTTTCATATGTTTTTGCAGAAACTCCTCACAGACCGGCAACTCGTAGCCCATGGATTATCAATTTGGAACAAAACATCCCTTCAAATCTGTGTGTTGAGAAACCTGGTACTCCAAATAGCCTTTTTCTGAGCCCAGAGCAAAGAATTAAAGAGTTTGGTGTGGAGCCCAGTTCTGAATACATCTCAGAACTTGGAAGAAAACATGTTAAAAAGTAATGTGTTTATAATTGGATGTTACCTGGTATGGATGAATGTATGTACTAGCCAATTTGGATATGTTTGTGTCCTTGTTCTCTCTTGTAAAATGCAAATCTTGGCACACCTCACAACTTTGTTTGCAATATTCATTTCAAAAGGTAGCCCCAGGAAAGAAAAAAAAAGGGGGCATTTGACTCAGCTTGGAAAATAACCAATGAGAGCAAAGATGTTTATTTCTTTCAGCCTTTGGGGAACTTCAAGTGTTGAGTAAAAAGGAGTTATACACAATCAGAGACGTGAACTCTGCAACAAAATATTGCAGCACAGGCAATTCTAGCCATTTTGTTTCACTGGCTGTTTTCCCTTTCTTCCCTGCTCCACAATTTCAGATCTCCACCATTTTAGAGATGAAAACTGGTACTGGTACATGTGGCCAAGTTACATCAGAATATGTTCTAGATGGCAAATATTATTAATTAGGAGGAACACATAAACTTGGAGATGTGCAGTGGTTTGCTTTTGTCCGAGTCTCCAAGGCAAGGCCACGTTTCCATCTCCTCCTCTCATCTCTATCTTGCTGAGTTAAGTGAATGCAAACTACTTTTGCACTTTGAACTTAGTTTGCAGCAAATGAAATAAGCTGAGAGCGAAGGGGGAAAATGGGAGGAGGAGAGAAAAACTGGGACATTTTAAAAGCAGCTGGAAAAGTGGGATGACAGAGAATTAATCAGGAGTGTCCCTGTCAAATCTAGACAGCAGATAGTCAATCAATATCTTGGATCACTGGATTCTGTTTTTTAAAAATTTCCCCGTAGGGAAGAGGATGTTTTCCAATTGGTTATTTCTTTTACTCCTTAAATACATACATTTTTTGCTTCTGCAAATGTCAGAGGGGCCATGCGTGCTGGGATCTACCTCCTATGGATGCTAGGTACCATTCTGATTACATTGGACAGTACTTGGGATAGTAAGAATATACATACTTATCCATTTCCAAATTGAAAAACAAGTTTCCTCATCTTCAAGAAAACGTATCAGGAAGAAAAACACAGCAGCAAGCATTTTGCACTGTTTTCTTCTGCTATTCATCCATTCTAAAACATTCCAGGGAGCCATTCCATGCAGAAATGTATGTGATTTGTCTGGCCATAGTTTTTGTACTGAAAATATGTTTCCTGCACAAGAAATATACTGTCTGTGCAAAACCATGTTGATTCTTTCTTTCTTTCTCTTTTGGTGCAGAATAAAAAGCATGTGTATTTCTGGGCAGCATAACTTCCTAGAACACTTGGTGGTGTGTAAATACCAGACGAAAATGGCACAGAAATATTTGTTTGCTCCAGTGGCAGGGCGAAAATGACCGAAATCACTTCTGTCCTTGGACTCAAGGACAACATAGTCAAATATCTGCATCCCTGGATGGTGTTAATGCCCAGAACAGAAGATGATACACAAACACTGTACATAATATATCTCCTTTCTTCTTCATTCTCTCTCTCTCTCTCTCTCTCTCTCTCTCTTTCTTTCTCTCTGTCTCTCTGAGGAAAAGAAAAGCAAGAAGGAGGCAAAAAGGTTGCCCGAGGAAAAAGGGCCTATTATGTTGAAGCACTAAAGGTAGTGGGTGAGAGCAGAAGATGTAGGATGGAAATGATTCTCACGAGGAGGAAAGAGAAAAACATGCTGAAGACTAGCTGGGATCGCCCATAAAATGCTTAAGCGCCCAGAGAAATGGAGTTCCTTCTAAAAGTCTCTGATGCTTGGTGGATTTAATTCAGAAGGGATTTACATACTAAAAAGCCTCCAGCAGAGCAAATGGGGTGAAGTGGGGAGGAAACACAGATAGATGGAGGCATGCAAGCCTCCTTTGGATCTGGAAGCCAAACATGGCCTATAGCATTTAGCTATAGAGTTTAGGCATCTCCCCATCAAAAGGGGAGCAGGCAAAGTTCCCAAGAGAAAGTTAACACAGGAAATATAAACGTTCTAGGTGCAAGCCCTTTGCAGCATCTCACTCTTGGCAATGCTGGAAATTTTGAGAATTTATAGGCAAACATAATTAATAGAGGGACCAAAATTTATAGGGGGAAGAATTTATAGGGGCTACTCACCCAAAACTACACTCCTGAGGACACACACTCAGACCTAGTGGACATAGATGCTCCAGCGCTGCCATGGAAAATCTTAGCAAATTGGCCCCAAAATGTCCATTTGGGCTTCATTTGCAATGCAGAAATAATGCAGTTTGAAACTAGTTTAATTGCTATGTCTCCATCCTATGGGATTTGTCATTTATTGTGGCACCAGAAGGCAGGCTAAACATCTCACAAGACTACAAATCCTAGGATTCCATACCATTGATCCATGTCAGTTAAAGCGATGCCAAACTGCACTATTTCTGCAGTGCAAGTACAGCCAAGCTCACATTGCTCTGACTTATTTTAAACCTTGGAGCTGAGTATTCCTCCCCTTCCCTTAATATGGTGAAAGTGCCCCCATGCCCTCCAAGAAAGCTGAAGGGGTATCATTTGAGGACAAAACAAATGTGATCTTCTTTCTGGGGTTGGAAATGTTGGGGTGGGAGGATGATGCCCGCCAAAGTCTCTTGCGGACCAAAGTAGGCCTGCTAGTCCCTGTTAGTTGCCAACCCAGGCCTTAAACTCACCTAATGCTTCAGGTGTATTAGATGACCCTTTGTCCAACTTTCAACCCAGTGTGCTGTTTTATGCAGACTGGAGAAAGAGAATATCATCTTGTTGTGACCTCAAGCGGCACAATGTCTTTGAGCCAGGCCAGCTCTGACTACCGGTACATCTCTTTGCCTTTTGGGCAATGCTTTGCTTTCATATCCCTCCCCTATCGCTCGGAGAGGATGTTAATGTCTATCTTGGTGTCAGCTTCACTCTTACTTCTTCTTAAAAACCATCCTCCCCACCTCCAGGGATGTTTAGCGTTAAAGCAGAGTGCGTCTGCCTTTATCAGAGCTGAGACAGGGAAGAGGTGAAAAGCCCACCTTGTTATGACTATTAAGATGAAAAAGTATGACAGCTGCAGCATCCAGTCATATTTATTTTTTTTTCACCCCCCCCCCCCCCCCAAAAAAAAGCAAAGCCCGTCTTCGTCTGAAAGAGCACTTTAAAGAGAGAGAAATCTCCCAGGAAATTGCAAGATCTGTCAAAGACTCTGTCTGTTACATAAGAGCCGGAACAGCGCAGGTCTAGTCTAAACACCTTGGCTCCAGCCATCGAGCCAGAAATGAAATTTCAAAATCTGCAGGAATTAAAATTCAGTCAGTCCATCAGATTTTGACATCGGATTTAAAAATGTGCTTACATTTCCTTGACAGTGTTGGTTACTTTTGCTTCCATACTGCTAACCGTTTCTGGGGCTGCGCCTTTCTTCTGTCGAGGGAATTTAATGGACATGTTGGCTACAGAAAAGAGGAGATTAGCAGAATTTCTAGGCGAGGATATTTTGGGTCCAGGAAGAAAAGGCAAAGGCAGGGTCACAGCTGAATATTAGGAAAACAAAAATCCACTGCTGATTTACGTAACTTCAGAGGAGAGGATGGAGATGTTGAAATAGTCAAAGGCTTTCTATATTTGGCATAATAAACCAAAGTGAAGAGTGCAGTCAAGAAATCAGAAAAAGACTAGGATTTGGAAGAGCTGCTATAAGGAAACAAGATAAGATCCTCAAGTGTAAAGATATATCAGGATCATCCATGCTGTAGTATTTCCAGTTTCTACGTATGCATAGTTGTGAAAGCTGGACAGTGAAGAAAGCTGTCAGAAAGAGAATCAAATCATTGGAAATGTCAGGCTGGAGGAAAACTACATACCATGGACTGCCAAAAGGACCATCAAATGGGTCCTAGAGCAAACTGAGGCAGAACTCTCCCTAGAAGCCAAAATTATCAAACTGAGGGTCCTGCCACACTGGCTCAGTGCTATGGAATTCTGGGATATGTGAGATATTTAGCCTTCTCTGTCAGAGAGCTCTGGTGCCACAACAAACTACAAATCTCAGAATTTCATGGGAGGGAGCCATGACAGTTAAAGTGGTCTCAAACTGCATTCTTTTTGCAGAGTAGATGCAGCCCCCTTCTTTATAAAATTTCCAAAGCATATTGGAATACAAATAAGGTTTTCCCTGCTGCCAGAAAAAAAGTAAAGGGGGGGGGCATTTTGGCTTCCCTTGGAAGGAAGTTGCAGAGTTGAGGGGCAACCACTGAGAAGACCCACTGCCATGTCCTCACCAGCCGTGTCTGCCCAAAGAACCAGCCATTTCAATCAATGTTTGTTTCTGAAAAAATCCTATAAATGCTTGATGCTGAACAGTTGCAGCCAGGATCAGTTTCGGTTGCATATGCAGGCAACTGTTTAGCAGCAGTGAATTTCAAAAGGGGAAATGACTCTGGTTCCAGTTTCCCTTCACACTCTGCAAAGATTTGCATTGACAGAGGAAGCGTTCCTAGCTGTCAGGGAGGATTGCCTAATCCTGGTGGGGTGGAGGAATAACTCCAGGAATGGTGCTATTATGAAGGAATCTAATCTTTTAGAAAAAGGTGGGAGGGTGTACATTCATGAGGATACCTGGGAAGGGCATGGCTTTCACTCATCTAGGTTTTCTAAAGCTTGAGAGATTATTCCCATGGCTTCTTGTTTGCCAGGCTTATGCCTAAAACTATTAGTGGATTAAACTGAGTTCTTAGAGTAACTGGAATGCCAACTGGGCAAGATTTCTCAGACAATAGATGGGCTTATTGTAGTTCTTCCTCTCTCGCACAATATGGGGTCTGCATTAAAGGCCTAGTCCTCTGGGTCTCCCTCTCTTCCATCTCAGCCTTTCTCATGCGCTCACAGGCTGAGATCCTACATCGTGGAGGCAGAGCATAAATTTATGTTTATGGGACTGTGTGACAGTTGTCCAAATGGTACCTTGTCCATGAATGGTGACCTTGCACAACTGAATGTGAGGCCAGATCTACGTGTGTTCAAATGTGTAATGGTTGAAACAACACCGGTTCTCCGTAATGAAGGTCACTGTTCCATATCAAGCAAAAATGTGCAACCATTTTTGTAGGGGAATCTATGCATCCATGAGACACACTCTCCAACATTTCACTGGGATATATATGGCCAAGCAATATCAGAATATGGTCAAGATGTCAAAAGTTATTAATGAGGAAGAACATACCAATTAGGAGAGCAGCAGAAGGTTGTTTTTGCCTGAGCCCACTGGGAAGGGCAAGATTTGGTCCACTCCTGTCCTTTTTCCTTTCCTGAGTTAACTGGGTACGAACTACTTTTACTCTTTGGAACAGGCAAATACTTTTGCCCTTTGTAGCAGCTGAGGTAAGGTGAGGAAAGAGGTGGGAAGCAAGAGAAGAGAGGGAAACGAAGGGAGGGAAATTCAGACATTTTAAAAGCAGATGAAAAGTGGGATGACAGGTGATTAATTGGGACTGTCTTTGCCAGATTGTCATAGTTGGAGGATATGATAAGAAACCAATAGGATCCCAACCATCTGTTGTTGCTGTTGTTGTATGCCTTCAAGTCATTTAATCTAAAGTAAACTTCTCACAAGGTTTTCTTGGCGAGATTTGTTCGGAGGGAATTTGCCTTTGCCTTTCCCTGAAGCTGAGAGAGTGTGACTTACCCAAAGTCACCCAGTTGCTTTCTACGGCCGAGGGAGGATTTAAACCCTGTTCTCCAGACTCTTAGTCCAAGGGTCAAACCATTACACCACCCTGGCTCTTCAGTGGTAAAAATCGTTCCTCAGTAGATGCTCTGAAGTGAGCCTGTCCCAGCCTTGGTTCACCATTGGCTCCTCTTGAACTAGAAGCCTAGAAACTATAAATCCCAGATTAAGGTATAATTCTGCCTTGGTAAGAAAAACATGTCTTCATACGAAGACTGCCAGGTTGAATATAGGACAGGGAACATATAACATATAACTTTTAGTACAGTAATTTAATTCCTTTTTAATTGTACTTTTTTCTATGTTTTAATTGTATTGTTTTTAATGTGGTGAAGCTGCTCTGAGTCCCAGTTCTTGGAAAAGAGCAGGAAATAAATAAATACTGTTAATAGTTAACAGATCCTGGAGCACAAAGACATAGCATAATGTTCCATAAAGGGAATTATAGGACATCTTCTCCTTCATCCCCCAACCTTTTGGCTTCTACATTGTTCCCAACACAGCCATACACAGAGAATATGGCAGAGAAGCACCCAGTTAGGTACTTATAGCTAGAGACAGACATCATCCTTTGGTGCTGGGAATCTAGTGACAGGAGCACAGCTGGATACATGTCTCCCCCTGTCCTTTTTTCAGGTTGGCCAAATGCACCACTAGTTCATACTGTTCTTGAACCTGCTGGCAGCATTTCAGCTTACTGTCCCCTTCCTCTCCATCTTCCAAATGCCTCATGGTTGGCTAAGCAAGCAGGCTACTGAGTAGTGAGAATAACTTTGCTGTTGGATTCCTGGAGTATTATGCTCAGTCCACCTTTTCCCTCCTTGATCATGCATCTCTGGGGAGTTGAGAGAAGAGACTGGCCTCTGCGGTGGAATCTGACATCAGGAATTTCTATGTCCTTTCCCCTCCCCGAATGCATGCAGCCAAGCTAGCAAACATGGAGAAGCAGCATGAAATAACTGCAAATAATTAAGGGATTGGAGAGCTGTGTCTCGGAGAACTGGGGAGTTTTCATTATCCATAAATAGCTCACTTTGCCAAACTGCTTAACTCTTCATTCCGTCTCTCTCTCTCTGGCTCACAGAAGTGTGGCCCCCACTGGGATGGCGTGTTCATTTAGACAAGGTGGAAAGTTCACGGGCATATTTTTAAACCTGATTGGAATGAACTCAGGTTGGTAACGTGGCAAATTTGTTTGTTCCAGCGGGACCGCTTGCTTTGTTTCCCAGTGAATTCCTCCCCTCCCTTCGGCTGGTAAACTTTGCCTAGACAGGTGAGGATTGCACAGGGAATCTGCAGGAGGCAATGTTGCCTGGAGCAAAATTAAAGCAAGCTAGAAAGTTTTCCCCTCTGCAAAGGATGCTGGGATCCTTTGGTGTGCTTCAATGCACATGCTGCAGGTTTTGATGCTGGTCGGGGCTGGCAATGCCATGAAGGACTGATGGGAAGGAATGAAGGTGGGAATGGGGGAAACTGAATAGGATTGAATCAAAGAGATTTCCAACTCCATAACCATAGCTAAGCTCAGCGGTTTACATGGATCATGCTATGCTGTTGTTGTGTGGCTTCAAGTCATTTCTGATTTATGGTGACCCTAATGCCAATCTATCATATGGTTTTTCTGAGGGCAGAATGTATAAGACTTTCCACGGCTTAGCAGTGATTTAGATCCACCATGCTCAAACCACTACACCATGCTGGCTTCTTCTTCTTCTTTTTTTAAAACACCAATAAATAAATAGATGAACAAATGCCCTGGGTTTAATAAAATATACCATTTCAGGATGGGTTTGTAACAACTATTCTTATAATAGAGACATCAGGAAACAGACAGAACCGAAGAATGGATTAAATGACTACAAATTCAGCAACTTGGAAGCACAATTGGACACATCTTTAATGAGGCCAAATGATGATGGATGCAGTTTTGTACTGAGTGAAGTGGAACGTTTACTGATGCTGTTACAAGTGTCACCATAGCAAAGAGATGGGGATAGCATCGCATCGTTCAGGAGGGAAGGCAATGCAATTCAACACAATGCCTAGCATACTTTGGAAATTGGAAAAGCCAAACGTGGGAGGAAATGTGGTTACATTGGACTTTTGTTATTGTTGTTGCTGCTGCTGCTGCTTTTCTCTTTGTTGTTTGCTGTCTAATTGGCTTTGATTTATACTGACTATGAATAAGAGACCTCCAAGCACTCTGGTTATCAATAGCCCTCCTCAGGTCTTGCAAACTTGGGGCCATGGTTCCTTGATCAGATCAATCCATCTGTAATGTGGTCTTCCCTTTTTCCTATTTCTCTTCATTTTGCATTCTGTCCTTATGGACAAAGAAGCTCTACCTCACTTTCCTTCATCATGCATTTCCCCGGACTTCCAATCTTGCTTTGTGTTCCCATCAAATGTATCTGTATGAATGGTGGGACAGAGATTTGGTCCACCCCAGAAGATCTCAAGAAATGGGAAAGATCATACAGAGAGATACAGCTCTTCAGATGACATGGACATGAGCTACATGGGAAGCAACCATGATCCATAGGGAGAGAACTGTAGGTTTCCGCTGTCCCTTTTGGGATCCCAGACTAGCTTTCTGATGTTCCCCAGATGGCCACCCATCCACATGGCTACTTACCATCCCTGTGGTAATTTTCCTGCTTTTTCTAAAAAATACTTCTCCAGAGGCTTACTTAAGAGCTTGAAACTAAAATGTGTTGACATTTTGTTGGACCTACTCTTTTGCCTGTGGCCTCATCCATCCATGGAACGTAGCCCCTAAATTCATCTCTGAAACTGAATTCTGCCCATGAACTGAAAGCAGTTGTCCACTTTTGTTGTAGGTGGTGCCAATGAGTATTCTTTCTAACAGCAGCCAGAATCCATGATTGACTCTCTTCTCTGTGGCCATCTTATCTCCACGGTTTATGGTTCTCCTACAGCAGTAGTTCCCAACCTCCTGGTGTTTCGGACTACAGTTCCCAAAAGCCCCAGCCAGCTTTGCCAACAGACAAGAATTCTGGGAACTGAAGCCCAAAACATCTGGAGGACCAAAGGTTGGGAACCACGATTCTAGATCAATGCTAGTCAAATTGATGGTCCATGGAAAAGTGCTGGTCCCTCGAGAGTTTCTAGGAAAGAAAGAAAATATTGTAGCTAATGGGCCCAAATATAGTACTTATTCCTGTCCCACTGGGGGGAAAAGGCCAGTCCCCCACCTCAGATATATTAAGAATCCCTGTTCTAGAGGTCCTTATTGTTGTCGTTGGTATAAAGCCTGCATTACATAAGCCAGGCCATCTCTGAAATCTAGCTGACAATTAATACTAATTCATTAGCCAGCAGGCCCCTTTATCCAAGGCCCTGCCCTGCCCTCTTAAGATCCCATAAAACCCTTTAAAAATAGGCTTTTTAATCATTGCCTAGCACAGCTCCATACATGAGGATGGTTAATTATAATGGCAGCCAATTGCCTTTTTTGATTCCTTCACTGTTGAAATCATTAGCAATTATCAAATTACATTCTGCCAACTGACTTGCCTCAAGGGGTCGGTCTGTTAGCAAGACTGGTGGAGCAATGTGAGCACATGGGGATGGAGGGAAAGCATAAATATGGATGTGGAGTGACAACAAGATGTCAGATGTGGAAATCGGTAGGAGAGGTTTGGAGGAGACCAGAGGTTCATCTGCTCCAACATTCTGTTGCTTAATATGAGCAGCCAGCTGGCCTCAGGCTGCGTATGAAGAAGATGGTCATCTTCTGGTGATTGTCTTCAGCACCTGCTCTCCAAACCCTGGCTGCAGGCCTGGACCATGCTGATCTCCAGATGTTGTGGGACTGCAGTGCTTTAGGATCAGTAGGGTTGGTGGGAATGGCAGTCGAATCCTAAGGAGTTTTTAGCAAATTCCTCATCCCTACTTTAGGTGTTATCACTTGACCCGATTGATTTTCTGCAGCAGAACATGGCAAGGTTCCAGCCACTTAACCCTGACCCACTTCGGGATAAGTTCTTATCTCACTTCAGCCCCTCAGTATATCCGGATATACTTTTACAGCACACAAATGTTACGAGTCAATGCTAGTTGGAACTAACCAACAGGGTTCTAGTCAATGTGCCCTTGTACAATGTTGCACACTGAATGTTGCACATTATGCATTGCATGGCACAGCGCATTGTGCACGCCATAGCACATTGTGCATCCCATGTACAGTTGTGCTTAGTTGCACACTGAACACTGCACAGCAATGTAGCACAACTGAGTAGCACAACTGAGGTGTAGCTCTGTGCATATAAAGCTACACTATGCCTCTCCAATGCAGAGCCTGCACCATTGTGTTTATCCATAGGTTAAAACATCCACAAGATTAGGAGCATAAATATCTAAAGAAAAATGAGATTCTATATTTAGAACAAGGCCAAGCAAACACCAATAAACAGCATGGCTGGCTGGTCCAAATGCCAGGCAAAATGACAATTGTGGACAATTGTTCCTTCAATAGTGTATATATTGGTGGATTTTTAGGGAAAGGCTGTTGTGGGAATGTCTGTCTTAGGCACCAAAATGAGTTGTCAGATTTAGGCATCATACAACTTAACTTGAAAGTAGGGCCTATCTACTCTTTTGTTTCAGACATTAAA
The DNA here is from genome assembly GCA_034509955.1 of Urosaurus nigricauda. Taxonomy (NCBI): domain Eukaryota; kingdom Metazoa; phylum Chordata; class Lepidosauria; order Squamata; family Phrynosomatidae; genus Urosaurus; species Urosaurus nigricauda. The sequence goes on along the minus strand of JAOEGL010000012.1, from coordinate 4,238,454 downwards.
AAAAATGGTTTGGTTTTAGCAGCCCACCAACTCCATTTGCATCATTCTTCTCTGAAGTAAGCTTCCTTTTTCTTACCTTGCCTCTAAGGAATCTTGAGGGTCTGCAGATTTTGCAAGGAGCCTAAACGGTGTGTGAAGTCGATGCTTTACATCTTATGCTGAATCTCTTTGATGGGTGCTAACTTGATTTCCTTCTTATCACTCAGTTCCATAGCAAAAGGCTCTGAATTGTGCAAGCAAATCGGCAAGCCTTTCCCATCCAGGTTCAAAGCAGAAGACTCATTTCTTTCCTTTAGAGGCAACGAAGGGGGCTGCATTGCTTTCCAGGTGGTCTCAGAGGGACACACCCATAACACAAGCTCTTCAATTTGATTTATTATTTCTATCCATTATTATTATTATATTTATTTATTTATTTATTTATTTATTTCTGTCCTGCTTCTTCACCAAACAACCCATGGACCACACTTTCCACATTTTGCACTCAACTGACAAGGGAGAGAGGAGGAACGTGGGCAGAATCTTGCTCTTCCCAGGCAAAATCAAACTGCTGCAGTCTCTCCTAGAATGCATGTTCTTCTTCATTGATAACCTTTGCCATTTCAAATGACCTCCAATGTTGATTAGACACATGTACCAGTTTTCATTTATGAAAAGTTAAAGGGTATGCACATACAGTACTACAATTGGTATAGTAACAGTAGCCAGTTGGGTTCCATCCTGTGCTTACTCTCATGCCTGTGTCTTTGGCTGCCAACTGCCTGTAAACCCGAGTAAGGGAAGCATCATCATCATTTTGTGATGACAACTCCTTGAATCCTTAACTGAAGATGATGTGTGGCCAGGAGATTCTGAGAGTTGCCATTCTAAAATATTCAGTTTTGTGAGCTCCAAAAGGTTTCCAGAAGGAAAAAAAAAATCCTTTCAGAAGCTGACACAAGGACCCTGCAGCTACCAACAGTGTTGATACTGTGTTTTGTAGCTGCTGTGATTCTTGACAGATCAACTTGATCATCTATCAACTGATTGTCTCACTGTTGCACTTGCTTAGCAATTTTGCCTCTCCAATTCAAGATCAAGTTTCTGCATGAACATAATATTACTGTGCATGAAAAATAGAGAGCTTTAGTTACTTACTCATAATGCAACCTATGTATTGCTGGCAAGGAGGTCGGGCCAGAGGTCGCACTAATGTATTCCAAGAGTTCACTTCTGGATAACAACCTGACCTGCAGAAGCAGAGTGTCTAAATGGCCTCTTAGCAGAAATGCCTTTAAGTACAAGTATAATAACAAACCAAATCCTAGCGGAAATGAAGGTAACCAAGGGGACTGCTACCTTTAGTGTGGAAAATTAAAGGCTATATGATCCACTCCTCTCATTAGTGAGGCAACATGAAGAAAACCTCAAGGGACATTTTTGCTAGCATAATCCTATGTCTATATATTTATTTATTCAATTGTTGCTCTATTGTTTCCCCACAAGTGAACTTCAAGGAGGCTTTGTAGGTCAAACTGCATCACTTTAATGAGGAACTCTTGGATGACAGCACCCATAATCCTTTGCCATTAGCCATCCTGGAGATGGCTTTTGGGATACCACTTCAACTTCCATCACTCTATCCAGAAGACTCCTGGGATTTGTAGTTTGGTGAGTTATTCAGCCTGGCTTGTCAAAAAGCTCTGGTGCCTCTGTCAACTACAAATGTGAGGATTCAGTAGGACAGAGTCACGGCAGTTAAAGTAGTCAAACTGCTTTCATTCTGCAGTGATACTACACCTGGGGAAGAATTGCAAAAAAACTCTCTTCCCTTTGGCTTAAAATAAAAGATGCCTCTTTCTTGCATGAGAGCATGGTAACCACATAGCACCATGGAGCTGTAAAAGACCATGGAGACCATCTAGTCTGACTCCCTGCTCAATGCAGATTCTGCAGTACAGGGTGCAACTACTGCATTCATGACCAATGGCCCCTTGATGTATGCTTAAATACATACAGTAAAGGAGAGTCCATCACCTCCTTATCTGTGCCAAATCACTTTTCACATTTAAAAAGTGTTGTTTAGCCAGTCTCCATCTCTGTAATTTCCACCCACCAGTTCTAGCTATGTCCTCGGAACCAACAAAGAGCAAGCTTGCCCTTTCTCTGGCATGAAAGGTCTTCAGTTATTTGAAAACTGCTATTATGTCTCCCCACTAGTGTTCTTTTTTCCTCTGGTCTAAACAGACCAGTCTCTCTCTGTGTTGTTAGCAAAGTTCTTAAAGGAAAGTAGAATCTGGACTTCAGAAGCAACAGGCAAAGTTGTGTATAGCTTTTTCGCACTGAGGGAGGATGGAGAATCCAGAGCAGCAGCAATTGACAGCACTCATATCAGCGGCAAAGGTCAATCTGCTCCGGGTTGCAGTCTGAACTGTCAAAGAGCTATCCAAGGTTCTGGATGCTATCCCCAAGATAGGATAGACCCTCGTAATGTTGGACTAAAACCCAGAATGGATCCACCACATCCCTGACATGAGAACAATTATCTCTGGGAAAGAGTACACCAGAGATTTGGTCCAGTGATGCAGATCTTGGAAAGCTACTTTTTAGAAGCAATTAATCCTGGTTATTTCTCATCACAATGTTTCAGAAGGAATCCTGTTACCATTATTGTTACACACACTGACAAAATAACTAGCTACAGTACTTTTTGTCTGGCTTGCTACTTTTCTATTACTTTTTGTTTTTTAAGAGAGGAACGCAGGGGGAATTTCAAGATTTGTAATAGAAGTGAATAGATGTCCTGTTTAAAATCCTTCCAAAATGGATTTTTGTCGCTATATGGCCATGTTGTAGAAGAATTTATTCCTGATGTTTCACCAGTATCTGTGGCTGTTATCTTCATTCTCTGAAGATGCCACATAGCCCAAAAACCCATCTATGGAATGGTGGCCATAAAAGTCTTTGACTTTACCTTCCAAAATGCTTCTTAAAAGTATCTAGAAACTGTATCTCATTACATCAGCAAAGTGACTTCTTATTTATTGGGTTACTCTTGATGCATACATTTCTAAACTTTTGATATCTCCTCCTCCCCCAAATTGCTGGGAGCAAGAGCTGATGGCTCCTATGTCACAGTGAATGGTAATTTTTGTTTCAATTTGAACTTTAAAGGAAGCGATCCAAGGCGATGAACCTATTTGGAGAAAAGATTCCATCACTTGGAGATCTCTTTTAAAGTCTGGGCATAAACCCAGAATGAATTTAATGCCCCCCGCAATATCCAACAATGATCAAGGCTGCCCTTGATGCTGCAAAGGCTTAGGCGAATCGGACAAAGGCTAAGTGCCGGTGCTCTTGCAATTGAAAGTTGATGGTGTGTTTCGCTGGAAAATAGAAACAGCCCAGCCTGTTGCAGGGGAAAAAAGACAATTATTTCTCCCTCATTGGAGGTGATTGAATTTCTCCATCATCAGCAGAAGGAATGGAACAGCTTCGGCAGGGGAAGAAAGAGGGAGAGATAGATGGATGAATCGGCCTGCTTCCAGTCTGTGTCACTTGTGCATGCGTTCACTTAGAAATCTATTCCATCTCATTGCCAACACAATTATCGGAGATCTTTTTTGAAAAGCGCCAAATAAACCGGAGACAGGTCCCACGATGCTCCAAAGGTGTTCCTTTTATTACCTGTTCAGTAAATAGTTTGAGAGTGCCTGGTCCAGAAATTTCTGAACTTTAATTCTAAATAGCCCCTGAAGGAGGCTTTACTAGTACACACAGGTAGAAATGCAGTGGGCTTTTTGTCTAACAAAACAACCATCTTTTGAGCATCTTGAAACAATTCTACTGTTTCTTCTGTAGATTTCGTTGGCGGCTGCCCAGTTTCTGATTCTTTTGATTTTTTTTAAAGGAAAATAAAACCTGCTCAAAACCTCATCTTTATGTATTTAAATACATATTTTTTAAACTCTCAAAATATGCATCTGGACACAAGCTTTTCTACCAATGTACACACTTTTACACTGTTGTTGCAACTAGAAATTGAAATAAAGAGGAAAGACAACAGTGTGCATTGAACTAAGGCCACTTCATTAATTCACCGTTGAAATCTGCAAAGGCAAAACTACAACTTCCAAGTTTCCATGGGATGGACTTGCAGCATTTAAAGTGGAGTCAAACTGCATTATCGCTACAATGTAGATATGCCCTAGATCATCCGTAGGGATCACAGGGCTCTTCAGATGTCCCTAACTGCAAATCCCAGCAGCTCGAACAATATATGTAAACAATTAAATCAACAGAAATCAACATTCATATAAATTCCATTGATTCAACATGTATAAGTTTGATAGCATTTGTTTTAATTGTTAATTGTCATTGTATTTTATTGTTGTGCTCTGTATATTTTTATCAGGTTGTAATCCCACCTTGATCCATCTGCAAGAGCCACCAACATATATATTATTGCTATTATTATTATTATTATTATTATTATTCTAGTTGGGATGAGAGCATTCCATGGTGCACAACCGAATCTGTTCAAAGCAGAACAGTCTGTTTCTAAGGTTTTTATTTCTATTTTATATTACTTAAAAAGTGGTTCCAGTGCATTCATGCTTAGAATGGATGTTTTGTTAAAGAATGAGCCAAAGCAATTTTAAGATGTAAAATGCAGAATTAATGTGAAAGGTTTACTTCTAGCTCAGTCCCTCTGGTTAGAAACTTAAACAACAGTATCTACTTAAAGCATTAAAATAACGTGCCATTGTAGGATGCAAACTTGGATGTGTCCTTAAATGCAGTGCTACTTGCACAGTCTTTGAACAGGAATCGATCTTATCCTTGAGAAGAGGCTAGGCCATCTAAGGCCCATGTAACCCAGGGCTGGGAAGCATCATATTAGCATCTTGATGTTAATATCAAAGAGGAGTACAGAGACTGGATGGAATGCTGTAGGTTAATTCCAACTAGAGTAGACCCATTCCATCAATTGTTGAATAGTGAGCCAACACATAAATCCAGCCCATTTTTCTGCTCTAGCCAGGGTTCAATAGGATTTAGGTCCTTGTCTTCTATCCAAGGTACTGAAATTCCAAATTTACTCCTGAATGGCTTGTTTTGCCATGCCTTTAGCTCAGGGATAAGAATCATGTGGCTGTCTAGATGTTGTTGGACTACAACTCCTATGATGCCTCACTATGATAGATAGGGTAGCTGGGGAATGTAGTCCATTACAAGAGTGGCACAAGAGATGTGATTTAGTAAAGAAAAGCCACTATTCTCCTTCAGCTACTCGTGGTGTAATGGTTTGAGCACTGGACTACGATTCTAGGGACTGGGGTTCAAATCCTGGCTCTGCCATGTAAATCCACTGGGTGACCTTGGGCAAGTCACGCTCTCTCAGCCTCAGAGGATGGCAATGGCAACCCTGCTCTGAAAAAACTTGCCAAGAAAACCCCATGAAAGCTTTGCCTTAGGGTAACATAAGTTGGAAATGACTTGAAGGCACACAGCAACATTTATCTTGCATCTGTGTCAGTCCAATCCCACCCGTCAACCTTATGGACACATTGTTCACCTATGTTCTGATCACTAGTACAATAGACTCCCTTCTCTCCATGCAGCCAATGCCCAGCAAAGTAGGTTGGTGGAGACAATAAGCAGGCAAACGGTTAGTCATACAATGTCCTGCTTTGTTGGTGTTCAGTAGAAAGATGGTATAGCACAACACCACATGCAACTCAATAGGTGTAGATCAACGCTGAGCAAGCATGATGTAGCATCTTGGACAATGTTTTATTATCTTTATATTTATTATGTTTATATTTATTTATATTCCACCCCGCCCCACTAGATGTACTTGTGAGGGTGGTGCGCCAGATGCATATATTTCCCAATACAAGCTAAATGTCCCTTACTACTTGACGAACATGAGATATTTGGGAACATACACACTGTACTGTTTGGTATATTTAAAGAATGTAAATGCACAAAAGCCTAAGTTTTGTTCAAACAATAAGGAGAAGTACACCCAGTGTTACAGATGGACCAGCAAGCTGCTCCGTGGCATAGTCTCTGTGTGTATTTGGTTTTGCCAGATGGAAAAACTGGGTTGCGTTGTGGAGGAAGGAGAAGAATAAAAATCAGTTGCAGGCACTGATTTCCATGACCATGGGCAAAGTAATCCATTCTGGGTTTTAGTCCGAAGTTGAAAGGTGATGTGCAACCTATTTAGGGGCAAGGGATCAGCACCTTTGCTAACTCTTTTAAAGTCTTGGATTGAACTCTGCTGCTAAGCAGATGGATTTTGGAGTTAGCATCATGGCTAAACATGGGGCTGAGACAGTGAGCTTTATAAGCCAGGGGCCTTTTCTCATTTGGTTTTCTGGAAACAAACTTGTTTTCTCTCTCAGCTTGTGTCTTCTGTGAGATAGGACCCTATGATTTTTGACCCTGGACTGTTTCTGATTTCTTGCTACTCTTACTTGGACTCTCCTTTGATTTACAGCCCCTGACCCCAGACTTTTTGTTATCCGATACTGCTTTTTTCTTCAGCTACTGTACTTTCAACACTCTGTGTTTTGTTTCAGCATGACAGCAGGACAATATGATAATTTGGGGAGGCATGCAACTACACCCTGGCACAAAACAAACCTGGACTAAAATTTTGTGTGGATTCACTGCCTAACTTGGAATCCACTAGCATCCACGTTTAAAGGCTTTACTACCTTGGGATAGAAATAGCCATGGGAGATTGTCCCTATCATACAGAACCAGAAGAAGCTATTTTTAAGAGTAAAAATTCACAAATGAACATTGCAGTAATTTGTAATGAAGAAAGAACAATAAATATGACTGCTCAGTTAAGCGTAATGAATCTGCTGAACTCTTTAATAATAGATGATCATTACACTCAGTGAGACTACAATCTGACACTCACTAACCTCAGCTTTTTTGCAATCTATCAAAACTGGACTAAATCCAAATGTTATTTCACAAGACCTGTTGAATCATGGAAATCACATTAGCTGTCCCTTATCAAGTTCACGTTCTGTCAATGGGTCAATTCTAATAGGATTTAGGTTTTCGCTTCTGAACGAACCAGCCTATAGGACTGGACTTTGGGTTTTACATCAACTGCAGCCAAAATGCATGGGCCAATATCTAATTCTGGGCACAATCCAAAGTGCTGGTATGACCTTTAAAGCCCTATATGACTCAGGTCCAGGTTATCTAAAGGATCTAATTCTCCCTTTTGAACCTGTCCATGTCCTGAGATCTGTTGGGGAGGCCTTTCTCTCCATCCCACCAACCTCACAAGTACTTATGGTGGGAACATAGGAGATGCAGGGCCTTCTTGGTGGATATTCCAAGACTCTGGAACCCCCTTCCCAGAAAGGTTAAACTGACATCCTCCTTGCTTTTTTAAAAAATCTTTATTTTGGCAGACCTTTAAACACTTACTACTTAAGTGGATTGAAACTTGCAGAAATGTACTGTATTGTCTACAGTATTTGTCTTTCTCAATCTGGGAACTGAAGTTTTGTGCTGCCCCACCACTCTTTGGCAGAGAAGGCTAAAGACCATGTAAAACTACAAGCCCCTGAGTCCATAGGATGGAGCTACAGTACTTAAAGTGGTGCCAAACTAGATGATTTCTACAATGTACAACTCAAGAGAGGGATTTCACATTTTCAATGGGCCAAACAATAAAAATTAAAAAAAATTGGCAGTCTGGGGAGGCTGGGTGTGTGTGGGGGCTACTATAACAGATTTAGGGGTGACATGCAACTTCAAAGCCACACTTTATACACCTCAGTTCTAGAAGGTAAATCCTTATCATTCTCACACTTTCTAGGGGATGCAACATTTCTGGGGGCTGTTGAAACTGGAAGCAGTGGAATCACCTCTTCCAGTTTCCAGATCTGCTAATATAATATGGGGCTCTACAGACTGTCCCGCAGCCTCCCCTTTTTGCACCGGATTGGGGCTATGGCAACCTCATGCTTTGGCCCCAATCCTGCCTTTCAAGGGTGCAAAAAGGAACCACGAAAAGCGGCTCCTTTTTGCGCCCTCAAAAGGGCACCATAGCCACATGGCATTGCTGGGGGCATGCCATGATGTTGCATGACATCTGGAGTGGCACATGGTGCCAGGGTTCCCTGGGGGGCAGAGTCAGGCATGCATCGTCAGGACAGCCTTTCAGGCCAGTCTGTAAAGGCCCTAAGATAGCTTTCAAAGAAGGCTGAATGAATTCATGGAGGATGGTTCCATCAATGGCAGCTAGTGAAGAATGCTGGATGTCATCTCCAGGATCAGAGGTGATATTCTTCTGTGGATCAGTTACTGATGAATGTGACTTGGAGGGATAAATTGCACCCATGTTCTGTTTTGTTGAGCTTCATATCGGCCATTGTGCAAACAAAATGCTATGCTGGACTAGATAGACCCATGATTCCCAAACGTTAGCCCTCCAGGTGTTTGGCTTTTAATTCCCAGAATCACCTGTCAACCTGGCCAACAGTTAAGATTTCTGGGAGCTGAAGTCCAAAACATCCCAACCTTTAGAACCACTGAGATTGACCTTTGGTCTGATCCAACCAAAAGTGTGATGGCTCATACATTTTCAAATCCAAAATCCAGAACAAAAGAAGGAATGTGAACAGTGTGTACTTTGGTTTAAAAGACTGTGCTTACTGAAAAATGGAGAGGGTCTTCTGGGGGCAGCAAAAATAAGTGGTGGTCACAATGTAGTCCATGGGCTGTGCATTCCCCACCCCAATTTAGAGTTTCAAAAAGCCATCGCTGTCTAGCACAAATTGCTGTAACACGAATGGTATGCATGTAAACTAAGCAGAGAATGATGGTGCAGCACAGCAGTAATGAGACTGTAACATAAACATCCTAGCATTTCTAAGTTAATTTAACACCTGAGTTGAGACAGAAAACCATGATCAGAATTCAAGACACATATTGTTAGCACATATGGACAAAATTAATCCACTTTCTTTCTTTACTGGAAGAAGACTTCCCCAGAGAGGTTGGGTTCCAAATAACTCTGTGTACTCAGAGGCAAATCCCATTGATCTCCATGAGGTGTACTTAAGATTACAGCTTTTAAAGCTGTTATTGCCAAAGTGCAAATAATGGATCTAGAGTAAAGCATGATGTTGGTGAAACATTCTGCGTGAATCATAGGATCTTAGAGTTGGAAGGAACTACAAGGGATGTCTAGGTCAGATAAGAACTTACACCATCCCTGACTAATATGGTAAGAGAAGATGGAGCTGGTGGGAGACATAGTCCAACACGTGTAGAGGAAGCCAGATATGGAAGGTTCAGGCCATGAGAAACCTCAGATGAAAAATGCAGACATTTCATAGATAAAGAATAAGATCTTTTTCGTAACAAACCTAGAAGAATCAGGACTTGCCAAAACAAACTGATCCATAGGATTTCCCAGCCTTCCAGAGCTGGTTTTTGGTTGGATGGCAAAAAGTGACAAGGGGTGCCAGTTCTAGTAGATGCAGGGCCTGTAAGTAATAAAACCACTGGATTCAGGTCAACTGGAATTGAAAAAGGGGATGATTTCAGATAGACAGTTTACTGATGTGAACCATCTTCCAAATCTCTTACCGCTTTTGGAAAGTTCAGAATTACTCTCCCTACTTTAGAAGGAAAACCAGCCAGTATCATCTCTTTCCATGAGCTGTGCTTGGAATATAAAGTTTTACATTGACTTGACCAGAATTTGCAGAGCACCAAACCCAAAACAAAGCCAACCAACCAACCAACCAACCAACCAAAAAACAAAAAACCACCCCACCAGCAGTATCTCATCATATGAAGCGACTTCAGAAGGGACTTCAGCATGTGAGGTAAAGGCTTAAAAATGAATAAATGAGTATGTCTATCTATTGGGCAGCAATTTATCCTTCCTCCCTCCCTGGATCATAACACAGAACTGTCTGGTCTATTAGCTGCACATTGCCAGTGCCTTGGAGTAGGTGGGGAGCAAATTGCATGGTTAATTGGGACTTGTTTGCTATGGGACTTTGAAGCTCTTAGAAGTCCACCAGCTTCCGTGGAGCTTAGAACATCTGCTTGGTTTGTCTTCAAGGACATTAAGCAATCTAGAGGGGGGTCTGCCACAGTATTTTGTGTATGTTAACTGAAGCAGACGAGTTAAAGTATTTGAGGGTGCTGCTATCCATCCTTCATGAAGTGATTGTTATGCTAAATAATTCAGGATGCCTCTGGGTACCAAAGCAGCACAGCGGGAGGTTCTAGGAAGAGAGAAAGCTCACAAAAGCCAGCTTGGGCCATGGGTTGGTTTAGCTCAGAACACTTCTTCTCTACCTTTTATACAATGGATGCTGCCACATGGCAGAACTAATGCAGTTTTGGCACTGGTTTCACTGCCATGGCTCCATCCTATGGAATCCTGGGATTTGTAGTTTGCTGCGGCACCAGAGGTGCTAACAGAGAAGGTTAAGTCTACCCCAAAACTACATATCCTAGGATTCTGTAGCAATGGTGTTTAAAGCAAGGTCAAATGCATCAATTCTGCAAAGTAGATGCAGCCTTAGATATCATGGCCAAGGGTCAGGGATTATGCGTGTTGGAGCTCAACAAAGTCACGTGTTCTCCAACCCTGGTCTATATACTGTATATACTCATGGATAGGTCTAAATATTTAGGTCCAAAAATTGACCCCAAAAAACCTGAGTCGATTTATCCATAGGTCAATGTAAATACTGTGTCTTAACACTCATTTAAAAGAAGGAACCATCCCCTTGTCAAAGGCAAGAGTATAATCTGTCTTGGAAGCACCAATGCCCTCTAGCCTCTCATCCATCCAGCCTTAGGAATGAATTTTGTAAGTTCTTTGACACTGTTTTGCTTTGCTTCATCCTTTAGATTCTTTGCTATGTACCCTGAGTTGTACCCTTGACTTATCCACAGGTCATACCAAAATCCATGATTTTGCCCCCCAAACATGCCCTTGACTTATACATGAGTTCAACTGCCAACTTCTTTATTTCAGTTAGTCTCAAAAGTGCTACAAGATCTCTCTACATACAGCTGCTCCCACAGATATTAAGGGGAAAAATAATCAAACTGGGAAAGTAGCATTTTGAGAAGATGTTAGGCGAATAGTAAAAGCTTAAACACTACTCCCATACTTACCCACTCTTGGTCTCCCAGACACAGCTTCCTGTGAAGCTATTCTACCTTTTAAAACCCATTATCAGGGCAATGTTACAAATGGCTACATTTCAATTTCAATTGCTTCTAAGGGGAAAAAATATATCCAAACTGCAAGATCCAAACTCTCATTTAGTTTTTGGCTATCTAAACATCAATATACCAAACAGTAAGTGCAGAACAAATATAGTATGTAGATTGAAACAACTAAATCCAGACATGGGTCACTGGGGCCTTACATGCCAGTTTTAGGTCCATCATGTGCCATGTTTGCAGTGTGGTTGTTTAGAAGACTGGGGTTGTGTGCATTGCTTGACCGATCTATCGACTGATCTAGGCATTGTACGGTGGTTTTATTTGTCTCATCACAATTTCAGAAAAAGGATGGCCAAGATGTCTTCTTCCAGCAGATGAAACCAGGATTTCTGTAAACTGGAAGAGATGTAAAATGTCAGGGCCCAAAAGGAGATGCCCATGTGGTATGAACTCTATGGAGGCGTTAGATCTCAATTTATGGATCTGCCCTTTATAGTTGTAAGATTAGAGGGGGAAACGGTTAAAAAAGAAACACCCTTGGAGCTGAAGGTTAATATACTGAGCCGTTTAAGATAAGACAATATGGCTGCTCTCTTTTATACTCTTTGATAAACTCATAGGGGAGATCACTGTGTACGCTGGTGATGAAAAGACCAAGAAATTTCAATTTGTTCTAAATTGCAATGCAAGCAGTTCCGGTTGGAGTTTCCAGCCTAAGGTAAAAAGACAGCCTTAAGGGACAAACACGCCAAAATCCAATAGTGTACTTTTGCACTGGAACTGACTTCATTTCCTACTACAGTCCTCTGCGGTATGGAAGGGTGTAATTCTTCACTAAGGCTGCTGCCACATTGCAGAATTAATGCAGTTTGAAGCTGCTTTAACTGCCATGGCTCCATCCAATTGAATCCTAGGATTTATACATTGTTGTGGTGTTAGAGCTCATGGACAGAGAAGGCTAAATATCTCGTAACACTACAAACCCCAGAATCGTATAGCATTGGGTCAGGGCAGCTAAAGTGGTGTCAAATTGTATTGATGATGGGACAGCTAGATATATTCATGTTTCTTTACATTCAGGAGTGCAATGCTAAACGAAACGAACTGATCCCGTTTGCTGGTCGCCTGCCCATTGTTGTTGTTGCTTTATTATCTAAATTGTTATTGATCTTTTTAACATGTTTTAATTGTATAGTGTTTAATTGTATTTTAAGGGAGGGAGGGCTGGGGGTATTATATGTATAATTTTGAATGCTGTAAGCCGCCCAGATTGCCTGAGTGCAGATGGGGCGGGATATAAATAATTAATAATTATTATTATTATTATTATTACTGTATTATTATTATTATGCTGGAATGCTGTTGGTTAGTCATAAATGTATCAAATGAATCAAACGTTGAATGGTGAATCCCATTGGTTCAATGGCTCTGCTCTAGTCAAGACTAGCAATAGGACTGAGGCTCAAGTTTCTTTACTTTCTTTACCATTCTTTACATTCAGGTATCCTGAAGATTTTTCATTTTCAAGGATGCAACCAATGCAACATTCGCTTGCTATGAAGTAACCAGGAAGGAAATTGAGAAGCAACTCTGTTCTGGAGCTGCTCTGTACCAATATTTTCTCCTAAGGAAAAACCACTTCTATTTGAAATATCTTGGGAAATATGGAAATCAATAAACCAGCCTCGCACCACTGATTTGGTCTTCTTTTCATTCTGGTGTGTGGTCCCATTTCCTCTGGTTGACTATAAGCAATGCTGTTAGATTGCCTGCCCATCCATCACCCGCATGTCCAGAGTGCAACCAAAGAGCTTGGTCTCCTCTGCACATCTATCATGGCATCCCTGGACAGCCTCACTAGCACTGATGAAATAGGCTGACAGGTTAAGAAAACTAAGAAGGGAAAGACCATGCCAGAGCTAACAAACAGATCCATTCAACACAGGAGAAGGGCAGCTTTTCCTCCTCTATGTTATTTTTTGTCTCTCTTTCTCCAACAGACTGGTAATGCAGGAAAAAACCCCAATGAGCAATAAAAACAAGGGTCCTAAAGCCTATTGTTAACATCAACTAGAGTAGGCTCATTGAATTCATTGGATTTGCCTATGTGTTGGAAAACCATTCAATTATCGATACAATGAGTCTAGTCTACTTGGGACTAAAGAAGACTAGACAAGAGGTTTTTTTAATTAAATTCAATTTAATTCAGTTTCATAGAATCATAGAATCATAGAATCATAGAGTTGGAAGAGACCACAAGGGCCATCCAGTCCAACCCCCTGCCATGCAGGAACTCCCAGTCAAAGCATCCCCGACAGATGGCTATCCAGCCTCTGCTTAAAGACCTCCAAGGATGGAGACTCTACCACACTCCGAGGGAGTGTGTTCCACCGTCGAACAGCCCTTACTGTCAGGAAGTTCCTCCTAATGTTGAGGTGGAATCTCTTTTCCTGCAGCTTGCATCCATTGCTCCGCGTTCTGGTCTCTGGAGCAGCAGAAAACAAGCCTGCTCCCTCCTCAATATGACATCCCTTCAAATATTTGAACAGGGCTATCATATCACCTCTTAACCTTCTCTTCTCCAGGCTAAACATCCCCAGCTCTCTAAGTCGTTCCTCATAGGGCATGGTTTCCAGACCCTTCACCATCTTAGTTGCCCTCCTTTGGACCCGCTCCAGTTTCTCCACATCCTTTTTGAATTGTGGTGCCCAGAACTGGACACAGTATTCCAGGTGGGGCCTCACCAAAGCAGAATAGAGTGGCACTATTACTTCCTTTGATCTAGACACTATACTTCTATTGATGCAACCTAAAATAGCATTGGCCTTTTTAGCTGCTGCATCACACTGCTGACTCATGTTCAACTTATGGTCTACTTGGACTCCTAGATCCCTTTCACACATAGTTTCATTCAGCCAGATGTCCCCCATCCTATATCTGTGCATTTCATTTTTCCGCCCTAAGTGCAGAACCTTACATTTCTCCGCATTGAATTTCATTTTGTTAGCGTTGGCCCAGCTTTCTAGTCTATTCAGGTCATTCTGAATTTCAATCCTGTCTTCTGGAGTATTGGCTACTCCTCCTAATTTGGTGTCATCTGCAAATTTGATAAGTATGCCCCCAATTCTGTCATCCAAGTCATTAATAAAGATATTGAATAGCACTGGGCCCAGGACAGAACCCTGTGGGACCCCACTGGTCACTTCTTTCCAGGATGAAAGGGAGCCATTGTTGAGCACCCTTTGAGTTCGGTCAGTCAACCAGTTACAAATCCATGTAATGGTTACCTTGTCTAGCCCACATTTTACGAGCTTGTTTGCAAGAATGTCATGGGGAACCTTGTCAAAGGCCTTACTGAAATCAAGATATACTATATCCACAGCATTCCCTTCATCTACCAAACTGGTAATTTTATCAAAAAAAGAGATCAGATTTGTCTGGCAAGACTTGTTTCTCTGAAACCCATGTTGGCTTTTTGTGATTATGGCCTTGGCCTCTAAATGTTCACAGACTCTCTGCTTAATGATCTGCTCTAGAATCTTTCCTGGAATTGATGTCAGACTAACTGGACGATAATTGTTGGGATCCTCTTTTTTCCCCTTTTTGAAGATGGGCACAACGTTTGCCCTCCTCCAGTCTGCTGGGACTTCTCCTGTTCTCCAGGAGTTCTCAAAGATTATTGCCAATGGTTCCGATATTACATTCGCCAGTTCTTTTAATACTCTAGGATGTAGTTCATCTGGTCCTGGAGATTTATATTCATTTAGGTTAACCAGGTATTCCTGTACTATCTCTTTACTTATTCTGTGCTGAGATTCCCCTATTCTGTCTTCTGCTCCATTATCCTTAGGTTGACCACCCTTTGCCTTTTCTGAGAAGACTGAAGCAAAGAAGGTGTTGAGTAATTCTGCCTTTTCTTTGTCATCTTTGAGCATTTTGCCATCTTCTGCACGCAGTGGCCCTACTGTTTCCTTCTTCTTCCTTTTGCTTCGGACATACCCAAAAAAGCCCTTTTTGTTGTTCTTAACCTCTCTAGCCAGCCTGAGTTCATTCTGTGCTTTAGCTTTTCTGACTTTACCCCTACATGTGCTGGCTATTTGTTTGAATTCCTCTTTCGTGATTTCCCCATTTTTCCATTTCTTATACATGTTCTGTTTAAGGCTTATCTCAGTTGAAAGTTCCTTAGTCATCCATCCTGGCTTCTTGAGACACCTCCCATTTTTCTTCCTCATTGGAACTGTTTGAAATTGCGCCTTCAGTATCTCCTTTTTGAGAAACTCCCATCCGTCTTGAACTCCCTTCTCTTTTAGTTTTCTTGACCATGGGATCTCCCCCAGTATTTCTCTAAGTTTATTGAAATCAGCTCTCCTAAAGTCTAGAATGCGTGTCTGACTATGCCTGGCTTCCCCTTTCCGCTGTATAACAAACTCCAGGAGAACATGGTCACTTCCCCCTAAGGATCCAACCACTTGCACCCCATTGACTAGGTCATCCCTGTTGGTTAAGATCAGATCTAAAATAGTTGATCCCCTTGTTGTCTCTTCCACCTTTTGGACAATGAAATTGTCTTCCAGGCAAGTGAGGAATTTGCTAGACCTTGAGGATTTGGCTGAGTTTGACTTCCAGCAAATATCCGGATAGTTGAAGTCCCCCATCACTACTACATCTCTCCTTTCTGAGTGTGTGCTCATCTGTTCTAGAAAGGCATCATCCAATTCCTCTGCCTGAGTCGGGGGTCTGTAGTAGACTCCCACAGTAACATCCCTGTTGTTTCCCTCTCCTTTAATGTTTATCCAGATGCTCTCCACCTGGCTTCCAGTATTGACTTCCTGGATCTCTTCACTGGTGTAAATATCCCTGACATATAATGCTATTCCTCCTCCTTTCCTGTTTGGCCTGTTTCTCTTAAAAAGGTTATATCCCTCTATTTCTACATTCCAGTCATGAGACTCATCCCACCAGGTTTCAGTGATGCCTATTATATCATATTTGCTCTGTTGTGCTAGGAGTTCGAGTTCATCCTGTTTATTTCCCATACTCTGTGCATTAGTGTAGAGACATCTAAGAACATGTGTTCCCTTTACTTGCTGCCTGTGCAAATTTTTTTGCTTCCCACTGTTGGGTCCTTGCACTGTTTGCCTTGTTCCCTCTATGTCAGTTTGATTATTTTCTCCAGCCCTTTTGCCTTCCAAAATAATGTCTCCCTCCCCCATATAACTCAGTTTAAAGCCCTCCTGATCAGATTTTTGAGACTTTTGGCAAAAATGTTTTTGCCAACTGGTGTGAGATGCAGCCCATCCCTTGCCAGAAGTCCCTCCTCATGGAACCGCAGCCCATGATCCAAGAATCCAAACTGTTCTTGGCGGCACCATCTACGGAGCCAGTTATTCACCTCTGCTATTTTCTTCTCCCTTCCTGGACCATGCCTTTCTACTGGGAGAAGAGATGATATGACAACCTGTGCATCCATCTCTTTCAGCTTCCTTCCTAGAGCCTCATAATCCCTTATGATATTCTGAAGGCTGTGTTGTTGTTGTTGTTGTTGTGTGCTTTCAAGTCATTTCTGAGACTTACAGTGACCATAAAGCAAAGCTATCATGGGGTTTCTTGGCAAGATTTGTTCAGAGAAGGTATGCCCTTGCCTTCATCTGTCTTCATGTCATGTTAGTTTTAATGATTAATGTTTTAATGCTTATATTTTTAATTGTGTTAACTATGTGAATTTTAATCTATTGGAATCCCGCCTCGATCCGAAGGGAGAGGCGGGAAATATTAATAATAATAATAATAATAATAATGCCTTGTTCCCAGGACCTGGGTTCAGACTCTGACACAGACAGTGAAGCAGAAGGATAGGGAGACACACCAATGGTTGAGACACACAGTGACACTTACCAGCAGCCACAACACAGAAATATAGACTCGGCAATACCTACTGAAGTGGAATGTAGATGAGTGAGGGAGCTTTTGAAACACTTATAGCATTTATATAGGAAATGCTCATAAATCAGGCACCAGCTGCAGGAGACTGCCAGGCCATAAATAATGGGACATAGGGGGTTGGGTATGTTACGCTTTGAAAAGTCTGAGAAGTGACACAATAGCCATTGTTAAAATATCTAAAGAGATGTCATTTAGAAGGTCATGTTTTCTGCTGCTCTAGAGACTAGAACACAAACCGATGGATACAAACGACAAGAAAAGAGATCCCACTTAGAATATTGGGAAGAATTTCTTTACTGCAAGATTTGTTTGGCGGTAAAGTAGAAACTGCCTCAGATGGTCTTAAAAGAGAGGATGGATGGATATCTTTCCAGAGCGCTTTAGCTGTGTGTTACTCTGTCATGGGGTTAGACTACATGGCCTTTGCAGCCCCTTCCACTTCTAAGATTTTATGATGAGACATCAGGATGAGGGAGAGTATCAGTGTGAATAAACACATGATGAATAAATAAAACATGCAAAGCAATGCTAAGCCTCTGCTGAGGTTGGGCAATCTTTCTTAAGTGCTTCCACTGGACAAATAATGGTGTCTCCCATTGCTAGAGATTATTCCTTGTGATTGTTAACCCAGGTCTGTGGTTCTCAGATAAGAATTGTTTCTCCAGGCCAGAAGCAGAGTATACACATCGGTGAGAGGGATTACCAGCCCTGCATAACCTCCAAACGGAGGGTAAAGTCCTCCAAAGAAATTGCAATTCTCTTCCAGTGGGAGCAGGCACCATTGCTTAACAATTTATTAATACATTCACCAGGCGTCGGTTTGCCTTTGAGACAGCCAACCCTAGGTTTTCTTTCCAATGCAAAGCCACTGCCAGTGTTGCGTCTTTCCTTTTATCTCCTCTCCTTCTTTCCTGACATTTAAAAAGAAAGTTTGCTCTTCCCCCCTCCAAGCCCATGTCCAGAAAGCACATGGCCTAGAAGCACTGTGAAGATAAACATATTTGGAGGTGTGATTTCACAGTTGCAGCTTTGATAGCTTTCAGAAGCAAGGGCCTGCATCAATTATGCCCAAATGTGCATTCTTACGTGAGAAGGGGAAAACAAAAAACATATTTATTTAAGGGGAAAAGAAGTGAGTGGATGCCAGGAGAAGGTAAAGAAAGTAGCCTGTTTTTCAAGAAATAATAAAAGGTTGTCCATGCCCTTTAAATTTTTGTCATTCAGAATATACAGTAAGTAAGGCCTGAACTCTGTCCAGACACATTTGGCAGTGACAATCCCAATTCATCCAGACTTGCCATTTTTGGGCTGCTTTTGGGCTCCTGGTTTCTCTCTCCTCCTCCTCCTCCTCCTTCCCCCCTTTGTCCTAAGCTTGCATCAATTGTTGCAAGCGTATTCAAAGTGCAAAAGTAGTTTGCAATCCATTAAGTCAGCAAAGGGACAGAAGGGAGGGTGGAATTTTGCCCTTCCCAGTAGACTTAGGGAAAAACAAACTGCTGCAGCTTCTCCTCTTTTTCCTTATTAATAACTTCTGTCTTCTTGGCCACACTCTGATTTTGCTTGGCCACACATGTCTCAGCTTGTATTTGTAAAATTTTGGAGAATATGGTGTGTATATATGTGTCTATGTGCCTTAGTTACCTGTCATTATATGATCATATGAATTTTGTCGGGTTTTCTTACACAAGTAGTACTCATGGCCTTGCTCTGAAATATAGTCCACAATAGGAGCTTTCGGGCTATGTGGCCATGTTCTAGAAGAGTGGCCATAGCAGGGCCACATAGCCCAAAAGCTCCACAAAAAACTATGGATGCTGGCTATGAAAGCCTTCGACTCCACATAGTCCACAATACTTGCTATTCCTTGATAGTCCCCTATCTGAATACTGTACTAATAAGGATTGCCTGCTTTAGCTTCCAAGATCAGATTTGGTGCCACAACAAACTACAAATCCTGAAATTCCACAGCACTGGTCCATGGCGGTTAAAGCCATGTCAAACTGCATTGCTTTAACTGCCATGGATCCATGCGATGGAATTCTGCAATATGTAGCTTTATGAGAGATTTAGCCTTCTCTGTCAGAGAGGTCTGGTGCTGTAACAAACTGAATATCCCAAAATTCTATAACATTGAGCCACAGCAGTGAAAGCTGTGTCAAAGTGCATTACTTTAACTGCCATGGCTCAATGCGAGGGAATTCTGGGATTTGTAGTTTGTTGAGAGGCTGAGCCTTCTCTGTCAGAGAGCTCACAACAAACAACAAATCCGAGAACTCCACTGCGTTGAGCCATAGCAGTTAAAGCAGTGTCAAACTACATCATTTCTCTTTGTCTTATTGAATGTGACAGAGGTAGGCTATAGCTCAGCCCTTCTATCCATAATCTAATCCGCATTTTCCTTGGTCCCACCAGAATGTTCTAAGACCATAACAGAATGTTGACATAAAACTATGATATATGGAGGCAGCAGAAGGAACCAGACTAAACACAAAGTTAACGCTGAAATTTGTCCCACGAGAAGATCCAAAAGACAAATATGGAGCAGCTAAGATGGGATGCCTCTTTGTCATGCCCCAGTTGCCTGGAGAAACAGACATCCCACACGCTGGAGCCTCCATCCTTGCAAGAGAAGTTCTCATGAGAGCAAAATATGAAAACTGAAGACTTGCCAAAGGGCTCCAGATATAGATGTTGTGTTGTGTACTGGAAAGGCCTGCTTTGTCTCACTTCTGAGAAATATTAGCTTCACATGCTGGGGGTTATGTTGCATAGGAATATAACAGGATGGAGATTTATGTAGTCGGCAGAGGATAAGGCAAGTTTAACTCCCAGGAGAAAGGAGACAATGCAAAAGGAGCTTGTGAAAAATCAGCAGTGTATGAACATTACTTTTTGTGGGTTGCTTTTATATGCCCCGTGTGTTTCTTGATTCATAACCAAGGAGCTCTGGATAAGGGTATATTTTCCCATTTACCCCCCTTACAACAGGACCACAAGAAAGGTTAATGGTTTGAGAGTTATGACTCTAGAGATGAACGTTTGAATTCCTGCTCTGCCATCAAAACCCACTGGGTAACTTTGGGCAAGTCACACTCTCTCAGCCTCAGAGGAAGTGAAATGCAAAACCCCATTGAACACATCTTGCCAAGAAACCTCCATGATAGGTTCACCATATGTCGGAAACAACCTGAAGGTGCCCAACAACAGCAACGTAATTGTATGCTCCTGGAGGATGCTTCTTAGTCATGCTCAAAATGGAAGACATTTTGGAATCCTTTCTGGATTGAAGATTGAAATGTAGGACATGTCATGGAAAAGGAGGACATCAGGTCACCTTGTGAAAGATGCTCAATTGGTTGTCCAATACCAATATTCAGAAGAAGGGTGGCACACCGTGAACCACCTGTACAACTACATAAGTGTAGATTTGCACCAAACAAGTCCAATGTAAGATCTCAGCAAAAGATTGTTGAACTTGTTTTCATGCTTCGTGCCCTTTGCTTGTTTATCATTCCATTGCAAACAGCCTTTGGTGTTTCCATCCCACCCCATAGCTCCCCATTTGTTCCAGTTCCAGTTCCTCCTTCTTGCTCCTTCCTTCCTCTCCCTGTCTCTGTGTCTTTTGATGGTTTTTCCAATTCCAATTCCCTCTCTCTGTGTCTTTTGCTGTTTTTCCAATTCTTGGGTGCGCTGCAGGATTTTTAAACTCTTCCCTTGCATGTGACTAGCTCTGATGATCAGAATGACACAGGGGAAATCTTTCTTTTCTGACAACTTTGTAGTTCTGCTGCTGTATGAAACTGACACTATAATTATCGGGTCCCATCCCCCCCATCCCCACCCTCATCTTTATTCAGAGAAAAGATGCTTTGCTTTTCCTATCAACATCAGGTTTTTATAATGCCAAAACAAGAGGAGAAGGAGGAGGAGGATGGTGATAGAAGGAGGCAACGGGGGCAAATCAATGTGGTTTTCAGCAAACACAGACCTCCCCTTCCTTCAACAAGCCTCATGAAATCACTGTAATTGTGGATTCCTATATTTTGCTTCAGTAAAATGTTCTGGGAAGGAAAATGCCAGATAATCACATGTTCTGGTAACCCACAAACCATTCATGGAGCAGGAGAACAGAACACTGAGTCAAATATGAAAGCATCCATGTGCGCCAAGAGAAATAGGTTGTGATCTACTAGCTACTTGACAGACACCTTACTCCCACACACAGATATCCATTTTCTTTTCAGACTTAAGGTGCACATGCACTGTAGAAATCATGCAATTTGACATTCCTTTAACAGCCATGGCTCCATCGCAAAGAATCTTGGGATTTGTGGTTTTGTGAGGCACCAGCACTCTTTGGCAAAAATGATGAAAGATCTTATAAAATTACAAATTTCAAGGTTCCATGGCATCGGGTGCATCTACTCTGTGGAAATAGTGCAGTTTGACACCACTCTCACTGCCATGGCTCCATCCGACTGAATCCTGGGATTTGTCATTTTGGGATGCACTGGCACTCTTTGGTCGAGAAGACTAAATACCTTGTAAAACTACAAAACCCAGGATTCCATAGGAAGGAGCTACAGCGCTTAAAGTGCTGTCAAACTGCATTATTTCTACAATATAGATCACCCTTCGGCAGGACAGACACTTAATTGTTTCTTGCAACAGTCACTCATTTCATAGAACCAGCATCCCAGGCAAAGGAGCCCTGGGGCATGCAACTTCTAATAATTCCAATATTAATATTCAGTATTTGGGTGCCCTGGGAAAATTGCATTCCCCATAGTCCTTGGTTCTGAAGAAGCCGCTTTCTTAGGTTCCAGATGCTAGGGAAAGTATCTGCAGTTGTTAGTATACCAAGGAGATAAATGGTTGGTTATAGAGCAGTTAACAGGCTCTAACAGGTGAGCATTAACTTGATGATAGCCTAGATTCTGTCACTAGTGGGATTTACCTATGTGTTGATGTTCCAGCCATCAGTTTATTGAATAGGTCTACTCTAGTTGGAACTAACAAACAGGATAACGGCCAATGACCTGTATGAAGAACCTACAGAGCTGAAGGGGTTGAAATGCTACAACTGACCATTCCTGACTCCTTGCAATTGCCTTTGGGAGTCCAAGAGATGCCATGATGGTACATCTAAGATGCAATCCAGACCAGAGGGTGCACCAGTAAATGACTCAAAACAGAAGCCTCAGAGCTTGGAAAAGTTTCTGATTTGGAGTACAGCTCCAGATGGTCATGTTGAGTTGAAGAATTATGCTACTTGTAGCCCAAACAAATAACTTTTCTAAGTTCTGAGGAGGCCGCAAACTAAGTTTGCAAAATGTGTGACATCGATGTGTGGTTCCAGTGCCCGACCTGTGCCTTTAAAAAAACCTACAAGGTTCTCAAGATCTCCAGAAGACCACAATCCATGGAGTCACCTCGTTGGGGATGAAAAAATGGCAAGTCCGTTCTACACTCCTTGTCGGGAACACTCCTTTTGGACGTTGTTTCTATCCGAAATGGTCACTGTGATGGGATTCTCCCATCCCCCTCGAGTTTCTTTTCCATGTCCCTTCCTTGACACATCTAAATTGCTTTGAGAAGCAGCGATCAGTGTTTCTCGTGCTTATTTCTTTGGCGGCCCAACCGCTGTGATTTGGAGAGACAGAGAAAGAGAGTAAGAATTTTTGGATAATCTTAAAAGCAGGGGGAAATTATTACATGTCAAATGCCAATTGGGGAATAGAAAAGGCTCCCAGGTGGGCTGGCAAAATTAAATGTTTGGAGCTTTTGTTTCCTCCTGCGAGGGAAGGAATAGAAGGTATCCATGGCAACTGGAGGGCAAACATTTGAGCATGTTTGCAATGCCCTGTTGACAGCTGAAACCTGGGTTTGAGAGTGGCTTTGGTGGAAAGAATGGGGCTATCAGAAGGAAAGCACCACACCACCTGGGTCAATCTTCCTGCTATGCAAAATAGTTGAGATCCTGATTCAGACTTTCTTCAAAGAGACACAGAAACATGGAATCATAGCGTTGGAAGAGACCACAAAGGTCATCCAATCCATCCCCCTGCCATGAAGGAAAGTACAGTCAAAGCATTCTCGACAGATGGCCATCCTCTGTTTGAAAGCCTCCAAAGAAGGTGATTCCACCAACCTCCAAGGCAATGCATTCCACTATCAGACAGTTCTTATCATCAGGAAGTTCTTCCTAATGTTTAAGTGGGATCTTTTGGCATGTAGTTTGAATCCATTGCTCTGGAGCAGCAGAAAATAAGCATGTTCCATCCTCAATATGACAACATGGCTATCATTTCATTCCTTAACCTTCTCTTCTCCAGGCTAAACCTGCCCAGTCCCCTAAGCCTCTCTACAAAGGTTTGGTCACCCTCCTCTGTAGTACACAGTAAACCTTTTGTTTCAAACCAAATAACCCTTTCCCTTGCCTGCATTCTATCCTATGTAGACTGGAAGTAACCTATATGGATCACGTGGAAAGGACTTTTACTTACACATTGTGGTCATAAAACTCTTCATAGTTAAGGATTCCTGAATAATAGGGAACAGGGGAAATAATTTGGTCTCCCCCTTACTATGCTCTACATCTGGCTCTCAACACCTCAAATTTTGTAGATCTAGATGGTTTTGCACTTTCCTTTGAGATTATCGTGTGGTCTGTATTTTATGAGATGGAGCATTATAATATAGAGCATTAGGATTGTAAATCCTTGACTGTTTCATCCACGCATATGAAGAAAAATAATTATGGTAGTTTTCTTCCCACTGTGGGAGAAAACAAATATTATTCTGCAGTATTCTCACTGTATCCAAATGTGTGCAAGGTTGCATGGGAATTATTCTGCAGAGAAAAACACATGGCTTTCTACTCAGGAAACTGTCTTTTCTATGTAGGAAACCATTTACTGGACATTGGGGTGTCCAGTAAATAGCACAAAAAATTGTGGGGTTTTGGTATGTTAT
Source organism: Urosaurus nigricauda (assembly GCA_034509955.1). NCBI lineage: Eukaryota > Metazoa > Chordata > Lepidosauria > Squamata > Phrynosomatidae > Urosaurus > Urosaurus nigricauda. The sequence goes on along the minus strand of JAOEGL010000012.1, from coordinate 4,214,313 downwards.
GGTTTATCAATGTTTTTATACTTTATGGCTTAAAGTTTTATTTTGTGAACCACATATGGGACTTTGGCTATTGGATGGTATACAAATGTAATCAATAATTAATGAACCAATCAACCAACCAACCAGTCAATAAATTCCAGGAAGCCAGAAATCACAAAAACACTCAGATGGCGGCATTTCTAAATAAATTGTTTCTGGATGCTTCCTTTTCCCCTTCAAAGGAAGTTTCTCCCCTACATACAATCCTGGAATTCAGATTGTGTATTTTTTTCCTTTAAAAAAAGCAAAACAAAACAAATCAGAACATCAATACAGAGATGCAAATACATTTGAAAACATCAATATCCTAGCAATTTTCTATTATCCTGCCCACCACCAGAACATATTTGAATTAAAAGAAAGAAAAAATCCTATGAAAATTTAGAAAAGCTGGATAAAAGTGCAACTGATGTGGGATTGCAAAAGACACACATGCACACAACATCAGAGGAAGGTAACGGCAACAAATATTACCAAGGGGTGGGTGGGAATGGGTCAATGAAGTGTTTTAATTTGTATGTTTTAATCTTGTTGTACCCCGCTCCGATTGTACTCACAGAGGAGTGGGCTAGAAATAAAGATTATTATTATTATTATTATTATTATTATTATTATTATTACCAAGAAAACTCCATGATAGAGTTGGCTTAGGGTTGCCATATTCTGGAAATGATCTGAAGGCCTACAAAAACAACACACACACACATTATGGGGCTGGGAGAGAGGGGGTGCATGGGTTTATTTTTATTTAGCTGTAACTTGAAATGTGCAACTTGGAAATAACTACACATCAACTACCAGTATGGTGTAGTGGTTTGAGCACTCAAGAGGTCAGGGTTCGAATCCCGGCTCTGCCACTGGAACCCAGTGGGTGACCTTGGGCAAGCCACACTCTCTCAGCCTCGGAAGATGGCAAGGGCAAACCCTCTCTGCAGAAATGTGCCCAGAAAACGCCATGATAGGATCACCTTAGGTTCGCCATAGGTCGGAAACTACTTAAAGGCACACAGCAACAACAACTCACAGAAGCCATTAAAACAGGGATAACAATCAGGCCCTTCACCGATTAAATGGTCGATGTACATCTCGACATTCCACTGGTGTTCAAAAGTGAGGACTGGGTGTCCAATTGGACAGCTGACTATTACTTTTAAAACAATGAAGCAAACAAGAGAGGTTTGGATGCTTAATGTGAAACATGAACAACAGAGTGTGTATGTGTACATATATATAGGATTTACAGCCTTGGATAACTCCTATAAAATTTAGCCGAAAACCCAGAGAAGATTCACCACCCCATTGACACAGAAGCCACCATCTGCCACAGTAAGTTTTATCACCTTGCTCCAGCTCTGATTTCTTTTTAGTTCATTACTAACCTTGTGGGTCTTTATCATCTCCTCTTCCCTGTTATCTCCCCTCTCCAAATGTATGTCAGCAAATTTTGGAGAAAACTTTCCGTCATATTAATCATATCAATGATCCCCATGATTCCCTGTTTAAGAAAGTCTCCTTGAAAGCATCATCATCAATTCGATAATCCTAATCTTGTCACATTTAATGTGCCTTCTTACACCATCATAGCTACAGAAATATGGTATCTGGATTGAAAGGACTTTCTCATTAGCAGTAGCAGGCTCTCCAGGAAACCTCCTACACAGGTTATTTCACTACCTTAGCAACACAGTATTGTTTTTATTAATGCCAACACATGATAAATGCTACCTAAAAATACACTCTACAGCTATGGGCACCTGCCTGATTCAATCGTACAACAGTTCATTTATGGGACAGCATGAACAAGCCTTCCTTTAAGGGGCCACTATCATTCTTCTGGTAGTGACTGCATTAATCCGGTTGCATCTTTCTAATTTGGACTATGGACAATAAAGAATACAATGCTTTGGTTCCCTAAAATGAAACACAATGGGATGGCATTCTATATCACATTCACAAATGAATTCTCTTAGAACAGGAGTGGGCAATTGTGGCTCTCCAGATGTTTTTTTAATCTCATATATATATATATATATATATCCACTATTAATTTATGTGCCTAATGAAAACTGTAGGTCACATCTGAAAGGCCAAAATTGCCAGTTCTCTTCCTTGACAATTGAATGTTTGACCCAGTAGGTACCTTCTGGATGTCTTGGACAACAAGACCCCTCATCTTCTGCCACCCTGGTCATGTTGCCATGGATTGATAGGCCCTATAGTTCACACATTTGGAAGGCACTATGTTGGAAATGTCTGTCTAATAAAATTTAAATGAATTTAGACTGTGCTCCTATTTGAGGAATCTTCTTTTTTTAAAAAAAAAAATTATTGTATAAAATGCATAAACACATGCAAATACAAACATATATCAAACTCTACCAACAATACAAATACAAATACATGTAAACATATAATCTATCTTTTTCTTTCAGTAGACAGTTCCTATAAATAATTTCCCCCGGTTGGGTACGCCTTATATACCATCGTGGTTTGGTATTTCTCTCTCCAACTGAATTTTTTTCTGATCTTCAGTCTCATGACTAAAAAAAGGTGGTTTGTTCAGGCCATATCTGAACTTGTATCCAAACACCCATGAAATGGCAAGGAAAGAGGTATGGTTTGAGTAGCGTGCCCCATTGAGAGTTTATGAATTTTACTGAGATTTTTGCTTAAGTTAAAGACATTGGTTCTGTCTAGTATTATGGTTTAATTATTTCCCAAATCCACTTTGCTATATTTTGTAATTTGATAAGACCTATTGGTTTGCCCAAATAAATACAACTCATTCATAAGATAGGCAAAGGAACAAACCGTAACACGCATATGTACACCATTATCAGCATCCAGGATCCAAAGAGAACAGACAGAAATTGCCATTTTTAGCCACAAAATACTGGATCAGTTATTCCCTTCCCTTTAAGTGCAAGCAGTGGAGGACTTTTCTTTTCTTTTCTTCTCATTCCCTTCCTGCATCCCAGCAGGAGCTGATCTCAGCAAGAGCTATATTGATAAAACAACAGGGAGGGACTGTAAACAAGAGTTTTATTTGATCTCTACAAAGGCTTTATCCCAATCCTCCCTAAATTTATCTCTGAGCAAGGAGAAGACACACATTCCTGTGGCCATAAACCTAGGAGGCAAGCATCACAAACTTGGCAACTGGGCAGGTTTCAAAGGCCTAAAAATCAGAACTGGAGTTGGGCCATACCTTCTTTAGGACCATCAAAATATCACAAATGTATGGAAACGTCTGTGTTTTATAGCACCGGTGGCCACTGGATGCTCCAATTTCCATGGGATGGTGTGAATTCACTCCAAATTTTAGTATGAATTATGAAAGATGATGCTCCTATATTGGAGAAAGGATTACTGTATAGTATTGTACTTTAACTCTTATTAAAAGACAGGAACTGTGCCCTGGTGAAAGGCAAAGGGTGTTATCTGTCCTGAAAGCACTGACCTTCCTCTGTTCTCTTATCCATCTGACCTTTAGCGTGAACATAGTTATGTCTGCAGGAATTTTGTAAGTTCTTTAGCATTGTTTCCCGTTGCTCCATCCTCTAGATCCTGTGTCACATGCCCCTAAGTTTTACCCTCGACTTATCCACGGGTCATATCAACATCCATAATTTTGGCCCCAAAACTTGCCATCGACTTATACATGAGGTTGACTTATAGTCACGTATATACAGTAATTTTCATTAAAATTCAGACAAAAAACAAACAAACCCCACAACAAGCCAAGATGTTGGTTGGTGTGTTAGTTCCAGTCTTCCCCTCCATTGCTGTTTCCGTCTTTGGGTTCATGTGGAATGTGGCTTTGCGAAGAGGAGAATTTCCTCTGCTCATGGAGGCTCAAGCAAACAAAGGAGAAAATGAATTCCTTTAGATAGCAAATGAGTTTAATAGAAATGGTGATGGAGTGACACAGTGAAGGGAATGCTAATTCCTGGCTTGATGTGGACAGACTACCAAGCAGGGCAGTGATAACAGAAGAAAAGGTTGTATGCGTCTTTGCATCAGGCTGCCTGGCTCCTATGGTGGGCAAGATGGAGTGAAGGTAGGCAGGGCACTGTAACCTTGTTCTGGATAGCTGTAAATGTCTCAGACCGGAGGAAACATCACATGTTTCATCCCATGTCTCACCCTAGAAGGAAAAGAGCCTTTGCCTGTAGCAGTTGGCATCTCCTATGCCAGTTGGGCAGTGAATCCAATTGGGCTTTTAGGCTGAATTTTAATACGCATCTGAGGATGCATACTACAAAGGCTTATACTACAATCTCTTTTTGCACAGTTAGTCTGAAAGGTGCTACCAGACCTCTTTGCATGTGGGCATCGCTATGGATGCCTTCAACACAGAGCATATCCACATTTCACAGGTGGATACCACTTGAATTGTGATGGCTCCATCATCGTACAGAATGCTGGGATTTGCAGTTGGATTACGTATTTATAATTCTCAACTAGAATGACTTAGTCCAGTGATTCTCAATCTTCCAGATATTTTGGACTTTGACACCCAGGATCCCTAACCATTTGGGAATGATGGATGAGGATTCTGGAAATGGAACAGCATTTGGAAAAACAAGGCTTGGGAATTACTGTTCTGGTCCATCCACTAGTATAGAAATCTAATTCCCTCACAAACTACACATCCCAGGCTTCTGGAGGATGCAGCCATGGCAGTTAAAGTGATACCACCCTTCTATAACTCCCTAGAACTTTCGAGTTGAGAAATCTCATCCCCTGACACACTACAAATCCCATGCTCCTGAGGGACAGAGTCATGGCTATTAAAGTGGTGCCAACTTGGCATAGCTGTAGGGTGTAGATAGCTCTCTAAGTCGCCAATGCCTATGGCTGTGACCATTTGGATAGGATTAGGAGAGGCAGATTCATGCTCTGAAATGGGCTTGGGATGTGAACTCATTCCCAAGGAAATATTTGCTTAAGCCTGGGCAAACCCCAAAGGGAAGCGGCGGATGATCAAGCCGCAGCAGGACAAGGCCTGAGCCCAGAGTGGGCTGCCATTTTTTAGCGGCATGGAGTCAGCGCAGCCACCGGAGCACAGAGGCTGATCGCCAGGGCATGTGAAGCCTCTGAGAAAATCAATTACCATGCCAAATGAGTGTCTAAGAGGCTTTGGGGAGTCTTATCGCATGCCTTCGATTTCACTCCATCCGCAGCCTAGCCTGAAATTACCTAACCGGTGCTCCCAAAGTACAAAGAAATGGGGACGGGGAGGGAACCTAGGAAGAGAGTGTTTGTGAAAAGGATGGGTCGCCGAAAGAGAAAAGCCACTTTAATAGATTCTAATCCCAGCTCAGAGCCACATCTGGGTTGTCAAGTTTGGATTGTTGGCTCTGGCAATCTCTTGATGCAAATGAGGTGCTCCTTTCCCCCAAAGGCACCCACCTCTCCGACCCCCGCGAGGCATCTTAGAGGTGGCTCATTCTCCATTCTGTTGCTTCAACCCCAACTCTGCTACGCTGCTCAAAAAAATGCAGGAACGCAGGGATCCTCAGGTGCCACAGATGTTCACAGCCAGGTGCCGCGATAGCGCAACACCCGAATGTTTGCAGGCGGTTTTCATTATTGAATCTACCTGAAAATTGGAATAAATAGCTCTAATGATAATTGTTGAGCCTCCATATTTATGGAAAGGAGATAATCCCCGCTAAGGCAAGCTATAAATATGGGCTGAGGTGTGCATGTGTGCATAGGGGAGCCTGTGTTGATATTGCGGTACATTCCCTGATGCTCTCGGTGCTGTGAAATTTGATCCACGCAGGGGGTGGAATTACAAGAAGAATTGTGATAGTGCCTGGTGTGTACAGAATACTGAACATGCCCAATGCTCAGGGACCCATGGCAAATGTTTCATCATCTCAATTTCTTCTTGGACTTTTGAGCTGACTGAATGGACTAGTCCCATTTTTCAGAGTGTGGAGTATACTGTGGGGATTCTGTGTTTTATCCTTTGAAAAGAAAGGGCCTGAATTTCTTAGAGTTCTCTCCTCCTTCTTCTCTCTGGTTTAGCCACCATTACCATTTGCTTTTGGTGTTGTGTTTAAGCAGTGTGCATGGGAACTGGTGTGATAAAAACTCCATGGATAAAGAGAGTTGCAAGTATGATCTGATTACAAAACAGCAACTTATAATGTCATCCTATACACAATGGCATCCAGATACTTTTTGGAGGGTGTTTAACACACAGCGATAATATACCACAGAGAAAGGGAGTAGCAAATGTGGTGTGAATGTACACATGGCTGTACGATGTGCACATGTTAACTCACTGAACAAAAGAGATTTGGTGTTCGTCTTTCATGCAGAGTTTAACAGATATGTATGTGCACTGTTGTGATAATGAACCATAGAAAAAAAAGTAGCAAATATGATCCAAATATATTCATGTTTGTATCATGCTGACAATTGTCATGGGTTGCATCTGCACTGCAGAAATAATGCAGTTTAACACTGCTTTAACTGGCATGGCACCATTCATGGCTCAATGGAATTCTGGGGTTTGTAGTGTTGTGATGTAGTTAGCCTTCTCTATCAGAGAGCTTTGACGTCACAATGAATTTCAAATCCCAGGTTTCCATAGCATTGAGCCATGGCAGTTAACGTGGTGTCAAACTGCAGTACTTCTGCTGTGCAGATGCATCCATAGTGGACATTTTGAGGAAGCAAGGGAAGACCAATGAGAAGGCTGCAGAAGTCAAAACAAGAAAGGAAAATATGAATTTCAGCTGGAGGAATGAATAGAAAATGGTGGTTTTCTGTAATATTCTCTAGACCAGGTGTGTGGTGTGCAGCCTTGTGCCCTTTATATGTTTTGGATAACAAGGACCATGCTGACTGAGGCTTATGTTCTGAAACATTGGGACCAGAAAAGGAAGTAACACAGTTCAGTAACAGATTCAATTTGGAGAGCAATGGATGCTGAGGAATCTTATATGATGCCAAAGAATGATGCCTACTCAAAGAAGTGGCACAATGATATTATCTGTCTGTCATGTAATGTCTATTGACTCCTGAGCTCCTGCGTCCCAGAGCAAATGATTTAATTTCTCCACCCTGAAGACAATGTGGACCTTTTCCAATAAGCAGTGGGAAACCCCTTCAGACCTAGAGCATCAGATGCCATTGGGAGGACTGCTTTCATCCCATCTGCTTGGAGAATTCTCTGGTGGCCCTGAGAGCATCTAAAAATAGATGGGAACCTTATTAAACTTTGATAGGCAAAGCTCTTCTCACAACTGCACATCACACACTTGCCCCATGGAGTTTCCCTCATCTTCCCTCTGCATTTCATTCCATTGCCTAAGACAGTTTCCTACATCCATGGATTTCTCACAGCAGTTCTCTGTCTTTGTAATAAAAATTAAGCAAGCAGGTGGCTTGGGCTCACATCACTCCACTGCCAGTCATCCCGTCTTTGCAAGCAAAACAGCAAACAGCACTCTGACCTTTGCAAAAGATGAGTAGATAAGTAGTAGAAGGACTCACAACATGCCTGAGCAATTCTGTCCAAAGCTTCTGCTGAGAAAGTAGAGGTATGTTTGCATTCCCTTGGTCACTTTGCCTGCCCTGATTCCTTTGAATGTCCAGACTGTACTTCAAAAGCTGAAGACTGAAGTTACTGAAATGCTAAAAACTGGGAACAGAAGGGTCATTTCATGGGTGGGCAGCATTCTTGTTTGGGGAGGACGGTGCTCTCATTTTGCACCAGCCCACATAGAAACACTCTTACTTCCTTGTCCATCCATATATATATATATATATATACTTAAATTTTGTGTCTCGCCCAAAACAATATTTCCACCCCCAACTGTGATCTCCTACCCTGACAGTTGGAAAGGTGTCTTGGTTTATTATGCTACTGCTGCATATGAGGAGTCCCTGATCCCTGTGGATGGGGGAGCATTGAATTTGTTTTTGGATAGCTTTGTCCATCATATTGTGAGCATGAAAGATGAAAGCCACTTTCTGGGGCTCCTAAGCACAGCCAGGCTATGTGCTTCTGGAAAGCGTTCATAAAGGGGTGTTGATAAAAATGGAAGAAGGAACCTGGTCATGGACAGGCAATGTGTGAATACAACCCTCCGCAGTAAACAGATTTGAATTGTTAATAATGCAACCACTGCCATTCTTTGTTGAGAGATGGTGAAGGCACCCCCTCCACCCCCAAACAATGAACTCCCATGTTCAGTCAAATGGAAAGGCAGTGAAAGAAGACACAATAGAAAACACATCACCATTTCCTTTTCAAATATTTATTTCTGCGGCTGCCTCCGAAGCAATGTTTATTGAGACATAACAGTGTCCTGCCCTGACAGCTCACAAGCCCCTGCTGTAAGTATTCATGCTGCTGTCTTGTCTTGGTTGAGATGAAGCATGCTGGGAATCCCTGATCCTCTCACCGGGGGCCTTAGGAAGCCCCGAAGGGTGGCCATTTGGGCACTGAGTTATACTAAAGCTTATTCGTTTGCTCGGAAAATATCCCAGCCCTAAGATTGATTTAATTAAGCTCTATGATATTGATCTAAATTGTATTGTTAGTCCTAACTACACTTGTTGTTGTTGCTGCTGTTGTTGTGTGCCTTCAAGTCATTTCCAACTTATGACGACCCTAAGGTGAACCTATCATGGGGTTTTCTTGGCAAGATTTGTTCAGAGGAGGTTTGCCATTGCCTTCCCCTGAGGTTGAGAGCATGTGACTTGCCCAAGGTCACCCAATGGGTTTCATGGCCGGGCTTGGAATTGAACCCTGGTCTCCAGAGTCTTACTCCAACACTCAAACCACTGTGCCACACTGGCTCTCACTGACTACAGTAGACCCATTAAGCAATTGGATTTACCTCTGTTTTCACTCACCATTCAACAATTGGCCCAGGAATCGATCCTGGGGCCACCACTCTTCAACATTTTTATCAGTGACATAGATGGTGAGGTGGAGGAAATCCTTATCAAGTTTGTGGATGATACAAAACTGGGAGAAGTAGCTAACCCATTGGAAGACAGGAATTCTAAAGGACTTAAACTAGAAAATTAGGTTGAAATTAACAGAATGATATTCCAAAGAGAGGAACACAAACATCTACATTTAGGCCATGAAAACCAAATACATAGGCATAGGCTGGGGAATACTTGACTTAGCAGTAGTACATGTGAAAAGGATCTTAAGATTATTGGACTTGAGCGTAGTAGTTAAATAGGAGGTCACTAGCAAATAAACAGATGCTGAGGCGAAGGATGAGAGCACATGTCCCCCATTCTGTCTCAGTATTGCTAGGGCCAGATTCTCAATGACTTAATTCATGCAATTGCTCCAGGATTCTTATAGACCAAGGAGCCTTGAGGTTCTGGGAAGAAGATATAATTTCCTTCTTCTCCTTCCCTAGTTACTTGCTGAATCCCTCAGTACCATCAGTATCTTTGTGCATCACATGAAGAAGCAAATGGAAATGTATAAGGTCAAATTGTTATTCACACTGATGTCACAGAGTTGAAAATGGATTCACATAGGGAGGTTTCTGGGCTGCTGTCTGTTGTCTGCTGTCTTTAATCTATTAGTTGTTCTTTAGATTTTATTTTTCTATGTCACCGTTCCTAGAACAGCTCCCACATGCCTACAAATGGGGTCGTTTTTTGGAGTTGCTCCAGGGCCCAAACCACCTTAATCTGGCTTTGAATAGAGTTGTTTGCTTTGTGTGTGCAGCAGGTAGAGGGACCGAGGTGTTTATATTGCTGTTGTCACCAATACTGATTGCCGCAGATTAAGCACAACTTTATCTCCTGAGCAGAGTACTCCTGATTAACCGCCACAGAACCATATTGCTGGAGAATGAGATATTAAAGTTTTCAAATTATATGAAGTGTAGAAGATCCCTTATCCTACCCAGCTATAAATATCAAGGCATTCACCAAGCCGTGCGTGAGAGCAGGGCTATCAATACTGGGGCAAATCTCTGCATCCTATAAGCAGTAGTTAAACAGTTATAATGGTGCGATATATTTCCAAGACAATTCTTACGTTTTTGTCTCTTGATCATTCTGAGTTTCTTGCGCCTTGTCCTCCCATCCTCTAGGAGGCATGCATACATTGGACACACAATGAGACTAGATCTATAAGCAGAGATTTCATTCAAAGCAGATACAGGGCTGGGTAGATCTATTTCTGGTCCAAAGCAGTATTATAAACACTCAGCCGCCTTGGATCCAACATAGAGAAAAGGCTGGGTATGCATGCAATAAATAAATAAAATTCCTTCCTATGTGTGCATTCATTTGCTCTGCTTATCTTCAATACATGTGAGCACTGCACCAAAATGTCCCTGGCGATTGCATTTCATGGGTAGTTGGTCTCTTCCAAGGTGCCACAAGGCAATTCTCTATTCATGCTTCCAAAGACTAAAGTCCAATCTGCATTGAAGAATTAATGCAGTTTGACTTTAACTTCCATGGTGCCATCCTATGGAATCCCGGGATTTGTAGGGGGTTTTTTTGTTTTGTTTTTTACACCAGAGCTCTCTGAGAAAGACGGCTTCATATCTTATAGAATGACAAGTCCCAGAATTCCATAGCATGGAGCCATGGCAGTCAAAGTGGTGTCAAACTGCATTATTTCTGCAGTGCAGATTAGACCTAAGATGGCTGCCCCACTGGAATTTGTGAACCCATGAAAAATCTGCAGTTCACAACCCTCCAGCAGAAGGTGTGTGGGAGTTCCTTTTGAAGACATGTGGGAAATGTTCCCTGGAGAGAGAGGGAAGGCATGGAAGGCAGCATGTTATCCCTTAACCAAGTGTTCATTAAAACAGATCCCATCTCTTTTTTTCATTCATGGGTTTGCTTACCCATTCCTTTTGCACATGACCTCATTCGGGTCCATTCAGAACCTTTGCATGCTCAGCTGAGGCTCCCATCCATCTTATACCTCCTTGCCGTTAATATATGCCAGAATCCATTTCTTAATTTGTGTTTGTGCACACACACACTCTCTCACACACAGGTCTCCTCTTCTGCTCAGCCCAAGGTTGATTTCTTCTCTACCTGTAATATTTTGCTTGACTGAACAGATTTAGAATCAAGGAGACAGGCTCTGCCTGGAGACCAAAACCATATTTAATTCCATGGTTTAAGGAGCCCTTGAGCTGTTTCCTCCCCCTTTATATTAGAATACCAAGGTATTTAAAGCATGTGCCATTGGGAGGCACATGAGAGATGGAGCTAGTGCACTGGAGCCTGCACATTTGTTTTTGGCCAGAGAGTGAGACTTTGGGGACAAAAGGTTCTTTCCATCAGTTGTGCACCAGGCAGTTTAATACACCTCTGTCCACTCTGCCCAGCAGAAACAAACAGAATGAAAGCTGGATCAATATGTCATGCAAGAGACATCTTTTTGCCTTATTGTTGTTGCTGTGTGCCTTCAAGACATCTCTAACTTATTGGGACCCTAGGTCTAAGATTGTATGACTTGCCTAATGCGTTTCCATGGCTGAGCGGGGAATTGAATCCTGATCTCCGGAGTTGTAGTCCAGCATGCAAACCACTTCACCATGCTGGCTTTCTGTTTATACTCTTTGAAAAGCAGACCAGAATGGCATATACATTTTGTCAGACTAGAAGGGTCCATTTCTGGATGGGATTAAGCTGATCAGAATTTTTGGCCAAGATCTTACATCATTTTTGCATGGAGTAAATCTGCACTCACGTAGTTAAAGGCTGTTTCGGTCATGCTGAACACCTATCCCATTATGCATCTAACAATATGCCTGCTTGTTCTATCTATCTATCTATCTATCTATCTATCTATCTATAAAATCAAACAATTAGTACACAATTTAAACAGACTGAAAACATAGTAAATACAATTAACAAGTTAAAACTGGCGTACAAGTGTGGAGTAGTGCTTTGAGTGTTGAACTAGGACTCTGGAGACCAGGGTTGGAATGCTGCACTTGCCATGGGAAACATTTGTGCTCTTCTTCCCCCACCCTGCAAGACGTGTCAAACACACATTTGAGTAGAATAAATTACATTTAGTACCATACTGCCCAAATTTTTGCAAAAATGTTGAGGGAAGCATTTGCAGCTTGATGGAGAGCTTTTGTGCTTCTCCCGAAATGAGTCCCTGGTGGCTTAAATTAGCTATTAACTAGCTCTGAAGACAGAGGCCAAAACCATTTTGGCTAGATACCTTGAGAGTAAGCATCCATTTGCTTGCATTGCTTACGGTCACATTTCAATGAAGTGTCACTTCTTTTCATGTGACAGTTCCAAGTGAACTGTCAAAATGGCATCTTTTCTTTAAAAAAAAAGTAGGCAAAGATTTGCTGTGGAGCTCTGGTCTCTTTTCTTAGGCTCCCTTTCACTTGATGAGTCTGATTCAGACCCAATGAACTCTTGCAAGGTAACTCTGCACATTGCCTTCAGTATACCCCCCAACTGTGCCAATTTGGCAGGGACAGTCCCAATTAATCTCCTTTCTCCCCACTCTTTTGCCTGCTTTCAAATAGTCCCAGTTTCTCTCTCTTCCTCCCACTACCTCCCTAGGTCACTTCAATTGTTGGAAATTGTGCTGGTTCCACTAGCTAGGAAAGCCAGCATGGTGTAGTGGTTTAAGTGATGGAGAATGTCTTTGAGGTCTTGGTGGTTTAAAAATGCCCTCCACTCAGACGCTGGACCCTGCTCTTAAAGGAACCCAACGTAGATGAAATCACACCTTTCCTTTTCCTTTCTAAGAAGTTATCACTACTTCCATAGAGATTGACAAAAGGAGCCTGGCTCTCTGCCTATCTAGCTTGCGAAAAATGCACCTTGACAAGCATAAAGACAAGCCGAATATGGGCCAGGTGCCCAGGGCTGGCAGGCAATGAAGAATTGGAAATCAAAAGGTGTGGCTAAACTTGAAAGAGGAATGGGAACTTTTGTAATACATCTGATTCGATGTGCACCATATTCAGAATGGCAGCCAATTCATCCCAGGCCTTTACAACTCTGAATATACAATGCCCAGAAACCTTACGGTCAAGGGTAGGCCCCTGTGCCTTGCACTCTTTGTGGTCTTTTTGTGCCAAGTGGAGTATCTCTTAGTCCTGGCTAATCACACAAACACACACACACACGGGTTGTAATTGCCTTCTCCTGAGGCTGAGAGCATGTGACTTGCCCAAAATCTCCCAGTGAGTTTCATGGCCAAGTGAGGAATTTATCTGATGTTAAATAATACATAGGGTTGCAATCTTTCTATAAGGTGAAATCTGACTCTTGGAGACTTCCCCATGAATTAATTCTGTCTTCCTTAGGAGTACAAAAAGTTAATACTGGAGACTCTGGAGGTGCTGAGGGCCACATAAACAGCCTCAGAGAGCCACATGGGGCAATTTTCTCAAGAGGATGGTCCTGTCTATGTGGAAAGAAAAAGTTTTGACCTTGTATCTATCTCTTTTTGGCAGGGAAAACACTGAAGCCGCAAGCGATCTCCGGGAACAGTTTTGCTAGAAGTGGCTCTTTGGGTTATAGGGAGATCTGGCGTCATACATGTTCAATGTAATTTGGGGAGAGGCTTTTCTAGAAGCGGTGAGAAATGGGATACATATGCTAGGATTGCCAAAAGACCTGGAGAAGCAGGATGTTGGTAAATGGAGGTTTTAAGAGGAAGAGACAAGGCAACAATTGCCAGTGAAGTGGAAGGAGAGGTGGGGGAGATGGGGAAATCTCTGCGAGGGCTGAGCCAATTCCGCTGTGAAAATAAATTCCGGGAAGGGACCTCCAATTCCCTCTTCTAATTTATCTCGGCTCTTCATGGCTGTTCCTTAGGAGATAACTATTGGCCTCGCACTAAAGCTCTCTTGGCTTCTACCTCTTCTTTCACTGGGTGGAAGATTTGGCAGGAGGTGGTGGTTTCCCATGGGGGTTGCTACAGGTGGGGAATAAGGACATTGCCTCAGCAATGAAATTTTCCTTCATCCCCCAGTTTCTAGCATTTCAGTGACTTAACACTCCGGTTGATCTTTTAGAAAGAGAGTCAAGGCATCCAAAAAAAAAAAAAAAAAAAGAGGCAGGTAAAGTGACCAAGGGAGTGCAAACATGGCAAATAGAAGAGCTCTAGGGGTGAGCAATTTTTAGTATCTCACTCTTTGCAAGGCTAAAAATTTGGGGACTGAAAGAAAATGGTGAGAGAAATTCTTATGTTGGGTGGGGATCTTGAAAATTAAATAGGCTCAGCTTTGGTTAGTGCTTGGAGGGGCTGCCAAAAAAGAAAACAAAAACCAGGTGCTATCGGCCAAAGAGGGCAATGGCATACCATCTCTGAATATTCCCTGCCTAACAAAACTTTATGAGATTCATGGCATAAGACTTTGAAGCCACATCCACACCCACACACTTATTTTGTCTCTCTCTTAACTACATCCTGACAGTCCCTTACATCTCCTGATGTCTCCAGAGACATATCTTGGGACAACCTTTGTTGCTTGGCCTTATTTCCTTCAAACTACTCTCTCTGGGAGGTACAGACCTAAGAGCTCTCTCATGCTACCCAGAGCATTGAAAGCATGTGCTACATTTGTTATCCTTGATTTATTATTTTTTTAAAGAAAAAATTCTTTTAAATCCTAGGTTTTCCTCGATTAATCCAGAAAGGGTGATGCTCTTAATGCCTTGAGTAATGCTTAAAGTGTCATGTTGTGTAATGTATTTGAAGGGTTAATTTTGGAAATTCATGGACACAGAAGAAGGTCTACTATGTGTAGTATTACTCTGTGGGGCTAGGCTGGTGGCCACTCATGACAGGACAAATCAATGGGTTTTCTTAATTTTTTTTTTCCACACGTAGGCAGTTGTTGGTGTTATTGTTGTGTGCTTTCAATTCATTTCTGACTTATGGTGACCCGAAGGTGAACCTATCATGGGGTTTTCTTGGCAAGTTTCTTCAGAAGGGGTTTACCATTGCCATCCTCTGAAGATGAGAGAGGGTGGCTTGTCCAAGACCACTAAATGGGTTTCCATAACTGAACTGGATTCAAATCCTGGTCACCAAAGTCATAGTCCAATGCTCAAACTACTACACCATACTGCAGTAAACCTCTACCAAATATGACTGGACTTATTTCTGAGTAAACATTACCAGGATTGTCCAAGCTCATTGGTAATGATACCCCTATTTTCACACCAAAGATCACTAAACACCACCAACGCCACCAGCCCATTACACATAGCTGAGTATCTCCCACACTCTGAAGCTGTTTACTCAGCAATAGCCCATCTTCTCTTGACTTGCGAAGCTGATGTGTCAGTCAGTGGAGCACTAAACACACCCACACTTCACATTTATCTTGAATAGCTAATAGAGGATTTGACCTACTTGCATGTCCAGAATTTCTGCAACCAGAAAATGCTCAGCAACATTGACTTTTAGGATGGGGGATTCTTCTTCTTGGAAGAAGGCAAAAGAGAGAGTGGCAGGGAATGTAGGCTGAGGTCCAACATGTGTGCTCAACTTCACATATGACATTGAGCATCCTCCCACCAGCCAGCAGCTGTCAAGTTCTTGAAGGGCTCCCTGATGCTGTTGTTTATCAGAAGGGAAGGAGAAGAGAGTGGAGATGATTCCTAGCTGGAGACCTAGCTGGTCTTAACTAGGTCAAGGGATAAGAAATGAAGGTTTGATCAGAAATGGAGTTCAGCTGCATTTTCCTTCCCTTAGGAGCCCAGAGCAACCAAGATCTTCATGGTCTCAATTTCCTCCTTTGTATTTTGTAACAACCTTGACAGCTGTCAAGCTGGGTGGTTTTTGGACAGAGCTCAAGGGCACCAGAGTAGCCCTTGCTGTGCCATACAAAAAGTAGGATGCATTTATGGGTGCATGTCAGGTTTACCAGGTTTAGCATGTCAGCTAGAGGTGAACAACTATGTTGAGGAGGCATATTCTCCTGGTGGATCGCACCAATGTGGTCTGGGTGATCCAGAAAACATGTTTTGCTTTGACTGATTTATAGTGATTTGGGACTATTTTTCCATTGGAGATGTGGGATTTACTGGGGGGAGGGTGGAATTGGCTGGAATCGGTGTGTTTCTGTGAGTGTTCATGTGAGTGGATATATATATATCCTGAAAAAAAAAAAGTGGGGGTTATCTGGGGATTTGGGGGCATTCTTGGTGTGGGGGGGGTTGGAGACAATAAGAGAACGGTATGCCATATGCAGCCTCCAGGCCACACTTTGTCTACCTTTGGTGTACACACATATATGTGTGCACATTGAAAAGGCTCGCACATTCCCTTAAATGCCCCTCCAAAGCAAAAGTGGGGCAATGTCAGCCAAGTCCATTTACACTTTTGACATATTTCTTTCAGAATTATTTCTTTGTTTCTTCAGCCCTCGAAGAAAGCTCCCATCAGAACATATGCTATTGCATGCAGAGGGAAGGGCTGCATTTAAAAAGAAGAAAAAGAAGAAGCCAATTCAACAGGCATTCTCCTATTATAGCCAGTTGAATGGGCAATGTCCTTAACTGCTCCCTTGCCTTGCCGTAGCGGCAACCTGAATCCATTTTATTCCCTCTCCTGACTCAGAATCTCCTGCTGCCTTCTATTGCCTAGAGTTTCCTTTTCCTTCTTCTTCTGAGAGACGTGTGATAGGATAGGAACTACAATTCCTACAATTTTGTAACCACTGTCCAGGGGCCCATTATAGCCTATCAGAGCCACGGATCCAGACCAAGACACTTTCATTACGGAAATGTGGAGACACAGTCTTCATCCAACCCTGGGGCCCTACCGCTTTGTTAGGCAACCAAGTGGAGAGGAAGATAAAAACCATTTGGCTTATTAGTGGCTAATTTGGTTTCTGCTGCCTTCCTCGGATGTTTCAAGAGGACAGCAAACACAGTATGGGAACATGGACAAGCACAGAGGATCTAATTCCGCCATTGCAGGAGAAAAATAGGTAATGAATTTCATCTAGGTTCTTATTTAAGTCAGTAGGACAACTTATGGGGTATGTGAAGCAGAGTACGTACGCCAGTAGGAACACGTTTTAATACTGTAATAATTTAATTCCTTTTTAATGTACTTTTACCTATGTTTTTTAATTGTACTATTTTTAATGTTGTGAAGCTGCTTTGAGTTCCAGTTCTGGAAAAAAAGAGCAGGATACAAATAAATATAACAACAACAACAACAACAAGTGAGAAATTTGTTGATTTTGCATTCCATTGCAAGACTACTCATCTTATGCCTTCCTGAATCAAATGAAGAGCCCCGATACAATTTTTGACCAGAAACTGTTGTTATTGTGAGTCATTTCTGACTTGCAGCAACCCTAAGGCAAACCTTATCATGGGAGGTTCCTGGCAAGATTTGTTCAAAGATCCTTTGATTTCCTCTCAGGCTGAGACAGTGTGACTGTGGGATTCCATTCAAACACTGGCCTCCAGAGTCATAGTCCAACACTCAAGCTACTACAGGATGCTGGCTCTCTTTAATCAGAAATAGGGATGCAAATATTCAACTGTTTCATCTTCAGAAGCGAGGATGAATCATTTCTACAGTTTTCTCTCTGCTGCGGAGAAAGTGAATATTTTTTGTACAATTCTCACTGGGTTTCTTCATATCACAAAGTGATTCCGGAAATTATTCTGGGTGGAAATACACATGGGTTTGTTTGGCTTTGTTTTGCATAAAACTGTGTTTTTGTGAAAAGCATTGCTTCCAGTCAGCTACATTTTGTGTATGAGAGAGATCGCTGGTTTTTCTACAAGAAGGAAGAAATCTTGCACAAAAATCCTGCACATACACAAAAGTCTTATACAGAAATATCTCAAACAAGAAAAAAAATCCATGCAGAAAATAGTAGTCTTACACATAGCTACCTAGAATCAGTGTTTCTCTGTGTGTGTGTTGTGCAAAAGAACATGGCTTTTTTGCACAAAAAAGCACCATTGTCATATAAAGAATTGACATATATTTCTCAGACATTGCCATGTTAGTCTGGGATATCAGTATACAAACGGCACTTGTAGCACCTTTAAAGCTAACTTTGCAAACTAGGTTGTAGCATCAGCTTTTGTAGACTCAATGTCCATCTCAAGCATAAAAATAATGCAGTTTGACACTGCTTTAACTGCCCTGGCTCCATCCTACAGAATCCTAGGCTCTGTAGTTTTGTGAGGCACCAGCAATCTTTGGCAGAGAAGGCTAAAGACCTTGTAATGTATTTTGCGCACAAAACAAAATGCACCATGTTGCATGCTTGTGCATGGTCATGTATTCACACACACAAACAAACACACAGACACACACACACTGCCCCCACCATAACTCCCAAGTGAGTGAAGCGATGTGTTAAGTCGGCCTTTTCCCTGGTTGTCAGACTGACACCATTTGATGCAAACACGTCTGGCAAAGCATGTAAACCACCCCCTTGTGTACATTTCCCTTTGCTCCGGGCCTTTGCATTAAAAGCTTTTCATTGGCTGCTGGCACCTGGGGTTCTTTGATGTGCCTTCTTCAACGTGTTTGATGTGCATCCTCTCTCTCTTCTCGGCAAAGCTGGCTTCTCTCCCTAAAGCTTTCCCTAATCGATGCTTTCTCCCAATAGGGAAGCCCTTATTGTTGTCTATCCACAGGTGAAGTTAATCAGGCTGAAGCTAAGTGGTTGTGATTTTCCAAGCCTTGGAGTGTGTGGAGGGGAGACTGGAAAGGAGACAATGGGGATGTGCGGTTCTAGCCAAAATTAATAGTGACTGCCTGTCTAAATCTCAAGGCGGCCTTGAACATCTCAACCAGTCCATGCCCAATTCATGCCAAGAGATGACTGCGTACAAAGACAGGGAATGGCGATTTAATTGTATGACGTCTCTATTGCACCCAAGCAGGGATATTGCAGCAAAACATGTACCTAAGAGTGAACTAAGAGACAGACCCCAAACTTGATTTGCAGTCCCAGGACACCAACATGCAAAGTAATAAGAGAGCCGATAGGTTGTAGGGGGTTAGACTGTGGGATTGGAACTTGAGAAATCCAGGTTCATGTCTCCATTGAGCCACGAAACTGGCTTTGTGGCTTTGGCCTACTCACACATAATCTCTCTTTCCATATGATATGCCTCATTGCAAGCATGGATAAACTAGAGAGGAGTGTGTGTCATCTTGAGTCCCAGATTGGGAAAAAGGGTAGATGATGATGATGATGAACTTTCACATTACACATTTTTAGCATTATGATTCCACTTTAATTGTCATCAGTATCTTCCTATGGAATCCATGGGTCTGTAGTTTGGGGAGGAACTGCAGATGTCTGATGTGGAATTCTAAAGGCTTCTTGCTGACTGCAGATTCCATTATTCCATTAGATGGAACCATGGCACTTAAAGTGGAAAAGCACGTGTGAAAAAGCCCTAGGTCATCCATAGTGGACTACCATCCAAGTACCAATCAGGGCAGACTCTGTTTAGATTCTGACACTAGAAAAGTTGGATGTGTTCAGGGTGACATGGTGGCTTGCCTTAAACCCCTTAATATGAGTCTCATTCAGTAGATCTTTTCTCATCCCTTTTACTCCTTTGGGCCTTCATAGTTTTCAATTTTGCATTCTCATGTTTGTCCCTCTGTTTCCCCCCTCCCTCCCCATCTTTGTCTCTCTAGACAGAAATGCGCTGAACTTGGAGTCATGGGGTTTGGCACATTTATTGTATAATATATGAACTTGGACTGATTTTATAAGCCTCTCCTGACTCGGATCGTATTGTAATTCTAAACAGCCCTAAACTCATTTAAATCCTAATAAAAACACTGCCCTGCATTCGCATTTGCTTCTTTGCTGGTCTCTGCAGCTGCCGTGACAGCAGTTCCTGTGGAATTGATAACACTTGGGACTTTGTGTACCGGAAAACTATCTTTTATAAACTGGGAAGGTACCCAAGTTTAACAATGTGATTTGCCACGGAAGGGGTGGGCTTCTCCTAGTGAATCTTCTAACCAAATTTGGATGGCGAATGGTGCAAAATGAACTCTATTTGGCTTGTGCTTCCCTGGCAAACATAACCTTTCTGAACTTATGCTCCCTTATTGTTTGGATAACATGCAGCTACCGCTGTGCAAAAGGTAGGACTGGCTGTAATATCCACAAAATGGTTTGCCTTGTTGTGTTTTCTTCTTAGGAAGCTACATTTAGCAATTCATGTTTCCCTGAAGAAAGGCCTGTGGAGGCAGGAACATGTTGACACAGCAACAGTTTTATAGGCCAATAAATTTGCTATGGCAAAATCATAAATAGCTGTGTTGGTCCATAAGGGATAGGCAGCAGGAATTAAAAAAAATCCAGAATAAAATCCCAGTTTCCACTAGGAGAAATCCACCTTCTTCTGGGTTTATGATCCTGCTGTCTGATAGCTAAATTGCTTGACTATAGATTTCAGATTTCTCCCCTATGTGCCAAAACTACTATGTACAGTAAGCTTTTTTTGGGGGGGGGGGGGATGAGGAGATTAACTCATTCAGTTATCCATGAAATAGATTGTATATAAAAAGATCAGCTTGATTCAGCTAGGTTTGGTCCCTCTGAAAGAAATGGAATAAGATGATTTCTAATGAGTCAGCCTAGCTGAGAATGATTGTACTGAATGGGAAGGATTCTCCAGGGCTTTGGCAAGAGGTCTTTTCTGGCCATACATGAAAATGTCATTTATATTTTGTCATTGACAAAAATTTGGATGAAACATGTTGAACTGCCCTTATTCTTTGTGGTATAACAGACTATGTCCCATGTTATTTTTACCTCTGGTATTAAATGTTCTATTAAGGAAGTACTGGCCAGGAACACATTCACTTCATTAACTGAGTTATACCTATAAAATGGGAGTGGCATAGTGGTTTGAGCTTTGGACTATGATTCCGGAGAGAAGGGTTCAATTCCCAGCTTGGCCATAAAACCCATTGGTTGACCTTAGGCAAGTCACACATTTTCAGCTTCAGAGTTAGGCAATGGCAAACCTCTTCTGAACAAATCTTGCCAAGAAAACCCCATGATAGGTTCGTCGTAAGTCAGAAATGAATTGAAGGCACACAACAACAGCAATAACAAGAACACTGATAACATGTGGGGTAGCCATGCAATGTCAGAAGACAAATTTCCTTGCATTTTTTTAAATGAAGTCAATCCAGAATAAGTGTGCATCCCCCAAACTGGCTAACATAGACAGATCTAGCAGATGTCCAGATTGAAATGGGTCTCCCCCAACAGTTAAGTAGTTAATTCAGTCCAGGGCGTCACAAAGTATCCAGCAGGACAAGAAGAGAAGCAAGAAAGTGATGATCACCCACCCAGGTGTCATTCAGCAAGTCAGTAGTCCAGATAAAGAAAGCCAACAGGAAGTAAAACTGAGTCCTAAATGCATTGCCAGTCCATGGTCAAGAAAATGCAAGTGCCAAAATACTGTCAGTCACGCAGCTACAATCGTGAGTGACAGAGATGCTTGGCAGCTGCTGGAGATTTATAGGTAGCTGCATCTAAAACACCAGGTGCCTAATTAGTGTCTCCTACTTAACTACTTAACAACACAATCTCTCTTCAGCATCTGCAGTCTCCTGCTGGGGGCAGGGTCCCCTGCTGTCTCAGCCCCCAGCTCTACGGACTCACAAGGACCCTTATTATCAGAACTGCACATTCCTGGAAACATGCCTTCTCCTCGCCATCTGAATCCTTTGACACCAGAAGGTGATTTATGGTATGAGGAGATTCTGAGAGCCATTGTCCAAATATGTTACTTGCCTTTGCTTTGGCCTTGCATTCTTTAGTCTTGCTCCTCTTTGCCCCTTATTTCACTGGCCAGACTCTGTACCCCTTCTTCCCATTGGCTTAACTTGCACAAAGCTCTTGGTGTCAGCCTCGTCTGGGGTGACATTAATGAGCTTCCCTGAAAACAATGAGCTTAAGAGCTATGCCTCTGTGGCGATAGACTTACTAATTATTGCTGAGATAAATGGGAATATCAATGATGAAAGTCAATATTATTGTCTTCTTTGTTCCTGTTTGTTTTATTTGGAGATGAAAAGAGCACTCAGCTCATCTCCCTAGGATGTGGCTGGGAGTTGGAAGGGTTCCTACTGGCAAGCGCAGGCGGAAGAGAGAGCAGCTATGATAAGAAATCACATTACACGTACGCTTTGCAGAAGCCTCTTTAAACCCAGTGCTTGAGCCAACACCATTGTCTTTGATTAATTCATAAAAAAGAAGGAGCGGCAGCCCTTGGCCCTTTTTGCAATGCAGTAGAGACTTGCACAGGGAGTGGGAGGAACGGGTGCCAAAGGCAGTGACAATGCTGCAGAGTCCTCCCTGCAAACATGGGCACACTCTGTTGTTCTTAGATGAAGTGAAGACATCGCAGTTCCACTGATGACTCATTGTGGGAACAGTGCCCATGCCAGGGAGCTGGCATCCTTGCTGGGCAACAGCCAATGCCCTCTGCTCAGCAGGGAGGAGGGCAATGACAGTCCTGGGATCTCACGGACCTACTGGCACCCCCTCCTCTTGTTCTTCTGTCCTCTAGGAGAGGGGACTGATTTCATAATTTCAGTTTCCTGAAATGTATAACCCTACAAATGTGGGAGTATAGCTACAATCAGCCTTAGCCTAGACAGTAAGACAGAATGCTGAAAGCTGCAGTCCAAGAATGGTTGGCATCACTAATAACAATGTTCCTATTTTTTAAAGCAATTTTGGGGCAATTTTTGCATCCAAATAACAAGGAAAGCCCTCCCTGCATGACAGCATGCAAAAATACTCCCATCATATTGCACAGGCAATCCAAAACCCTGTACTGCCCCATATACCTTGGTTTCCTCTTCAGTCAGTCAAAAAATGATGACAAGAAATGACACAGTATCTTTTCTGGATGGCATTTTAAGCAGGACTGCAGAGGAAAACAAGGTATTTGGGCTTATTGTGCTAGCAATAAAGTGCCACCTGGTCTCCACATAGTTGCCCATCGTGGCTGAAGCCAGGCACATAGTGAAGAAGGCATCACTTGGAACCTCCCAGGGGTCTTCTGAAGATCCTTGAAGATGACATCTTGTGCATCTAGTGACAGTTGTAGAGCCAGATGTTTTCCAGCTGTCCTCTGCTCTCCACTGACTACTAAATGGCCATGTTGTGGGCAGGGTGGCACAGAAAGAAGATGACTCTTACAGGAGAAGGGAGACATATCATAGTTCTGCCATGGTGGAACTTTATGATACATCTCTTACATTTGTTCACAGTGTATAATCACCATTTAACTTTCTGAATGTGAAGTTATGCTGTGATCCATCAGTGTAGAATCTCTCAACCAATACATTTCATTCAAAATAATTTTTTTGTACTCGGGTAGTGTTTTTTTACAAACAATGCCAATTTTAAATTAAAAAAGCAATTATTTGAATGTTCTTTACTTCCTTACATTTAAGGAACTGCAGCTGTTGAGGTATAGTTTAAAGTGAACTGTTGATAACGTATTGGGAAGCAATTATTGTTTGCTCATTTGCTTTCCAGAGTATCTGTAAGCAAAAGGAACCGTCATCCCCTTGGCTTTTAAATCAATAGAGGATATGCTATTGCAGGGGGAAAAAATCTGGAAAGCAAACAGAACTGCCTACAGTATCAAAGAACCATCAGAAGTAGCACTGTTCATAATTTCATCTCCACACAAAGGGTGAGATCTTACATTGAGGTGATGGAGTGTAACTTTATGCTCACAGAGTTTTGTGGAAGTTGCACAGTGGTGCCTTGTTAGTACATTTCAATGTTGTGCCGCCGATTGTGGCATAGCATTCTCCTAGACATGTGGAATATTTACCAGTACCTGATGAAATGTGCAATGTATAGTGGCATGTGTGTGGTTCTTGACACACAGCTGCATGTGCAATTGTTCTTGTGTGCCTTCAGTCTATTTTGAACTTATGGAGACCCTAGGCAACCTTATCATGGTGTCTTTTTGGCATGATTTGTTCAGAGGGGGTTCACCTTTGCCAACTTATGAGGCTGAGGGCAAAGTCAGCCAGTGGGTTCCCATGGCTGAGCATGGATTTGAACCCTGCTCTCCAGCATTCTAATCCAACATTCAAACCACTATATCACACAGGCTGTGAAATGGGCATCCAAATGCAGGGGGCACACTGTGGGTGCACAATGGCGCTGCATGTGCCACTCTGCTTCCACAGCTTTGAATCAAATGCAAGACTTCTGTATCAGACAAAAATGTTCAGATGCTTCTATTGGGGAATCTATGCATGCAACATGGGATCCTGGTCACTGATTCAACACTGAATGTGTGTGAGAGTGACCACATGGCAATCTGTTACATAACTCACTGAGCCAGCCAGCCACATAACATTATTGTTGTTGTTGTTGTTGTATGCCTTCAAGTCATTTCCTACTTAATGCGACCTTAAGGGGAATTTATCACATGGTTTTCTTGGCAAGATTCTTCAGAGGGGGTTCGCCATGGCATCCTCTGAGGCTGAGAGCAAACTATTCCACGGACGAGCAGTGAATGTCAGTGAATAGACATGCCTATAGCAGACAAAAATAACTTCAGTCCAGTTCCTTACTGCAAAAAGTAACTAGTTGTCAAAGTTATTCATTAGACAAATTAGGCAATACCTAGATGTGGGTGTGATGGTGGCAGTGCATGCGTGTGTAACAAAGTTTTAAAAATATATTTTAAAGGTTAATTTTAAACAATGGAACCTATGTTTGTATTCACAAAACAAAACATAAAGATCCCCAGGCCCCTTTAGTCTGTTTCTAATCCCACAGCTCCCAAAACAGAGCCATACACATTTTCATGTCAAAGGCAGGTTTCAAGATATGCTCTCCTTTCCTCTCCCACAGCCTCCTTTTGAATGTTTCCCCCTCCCTTTGCTTCTATCCCAGAGGTTAAGTCGTCCTTCAGTTTTCAAATAAACCCATCCTTATCTTCTCACTCTGGGTGAGAAAATTTTTGTTGTGACTAGACTTTTGTCTTCTTTCTCAGAAGCAATCTCACAAGAGGATGATGCCGTAGCCTTGCTATATAAACATGTTGGGGTGGGGAGCTGGGAATCATGCATTCCTCCAGATATTTTTTACACTATACCTCCCAACATTCTGCACCACTGATGATGATGGTTAGAACAGATGGGAGTTGCAGTTAGGGATTCCCACATTTGATGCAAGCCGACATCTCCCACATTGGATGAGACGATGAACCAGATTAAATGTAATTCATGAAGCAAATAATAACCAATTCTGCTTTGGAGATATTTTACAGGTTGTCCAAATGACAGAAGGACTGGTAGAATGTGTAGTATCAAACGTGGGGACCTGTCAGGTGTGGTCCAACTCTTCTCTGAACAATGGGTTGGAATCCTGTTGATGACATATGTGCGCATCACTTGGGGTTATACTCATTTATGTCTTTTTTTTTGGGGGGGGGGAACGGACATTGTGGAAGGAAGAATTCAATACCTTCTTTTGCAATGTCCTCTTCTGAACGGAGCTTTGAAGCAAGCATAGCATGCCACCATTACCTTTTTAGTGGCTAGGAATGGAAGTGGTTGCAGTGTCATCCATGCAGCATCCAAGTCACAGTTGGTCTAGATGGGCAACATCATTGTGCATGGTGTCTGAATGTCTCCCACCCTCCCTCCTTCCTCTGAGCAGAAGGATGGACACAGCAGCAGATTTCCAGTGTTTGTTGGGAGAGATGGGAAATGTATGGACAGAGTGTAACACTCCACTCGGATGATACAACATGCAGAGCATGAAGGGAGGAAGCCACAGACAGAGAAATGCATCTTGGCAGAGGAGAGGAGGTTCTCCAAGGCCAAAATCCAATTGTTAATCCCAACTAGAGTTGATGTATTGAATCAATAGCTGAATGATGTTAACCCATCAGTAAAAGCCATTATTTCAACTGAAATTAAACATCAGATTTAGGCCAAAGTGACAATGGGGCTTTTACAGATGTCTCAGTCATAGGGTTCCCATTAGTCGAAGCTGGCTTGATAAGGCCCAACAGCAGCAGCAACAAAAAATTGTTGGCAGGAGAAGGAAGCATTATCAACGCACCCTTGTTTTGACCCACTAAATCTTGGGAAGGAATTGGGTCTGATCTTATAATCAGTCTGGAAGGTGAATGATCGTTCCTGAGAGAAAAGCAGCAAGGAGAATTGGGACATAAAGGCCATAAATAAAGCCAATACATAATTCATGTTTGCATCCACACCAGGCAGCCCCTGCTGGGCTGAATATATACATATACATTTACCTTGGTATAATGTGTGAAACAAGTCCTTAATGAGCTCAAATATACCGATACATTTTCGCTGGCAAGCATTGACATCTAATATCCATGAGCTGCTTTGGAGATACAACGGCCGTCCAGATTCCACAAAACCAGTGGGGTTGACCAACTCTTGAACCTGCACCCATTTTCATTTCCTTCATGGTGCCTTTCTCCATATTCAAGGTACACCTCTTTATTGAGATAAATCCCAAGAAGCCTTCTAGGAGTAATTAGATCATGATCCCATCTTTTTTTCTTTATGGGAAGCAAAGCTCCCTAAATATTTTATACAAGGTATTTTTTTAAGTAAGAAAGAAAAGAGACTTTAAAAAAAGTCTCTCCTCCTTTGCTTTGTGCATGTCAAGGTGTAATTAACCATAAAGGATCAGAGCGTAAACCGAAATGAATCAGGGGCCGCATAACTCCTCTTGCTCTCTTCTCTATGCCAGCCATTTTTCCTTCGTTTAACATTAAAGTGACATTCAGGGCTGAACGGCAAAGCGAGCTAACTATTTTCCCCTTTCCCAAGATAGGAGTTCACTGCCCAATTGACAGAGGAAGAAGAAACACATTTCAATAATTTTTCCGTCTGGCTTGTAAAACCCAAGGGACGGATCCTGGAACAGCTACTTATTGTATACACTCAGGTGTAAGTCTAGTAATTTTAGTCAAAACGTTGACACCACTCCACCCCCCACCCCAATAATCTGAGTTCATGGTTCAATGTATCCATGGTTCAATGTAAGTTTGTTGTTGTGTGCCTTCAAGTTGTTTCTGACTTATGGTGACCCTCTGGCAAATCTATCAAGGGGGTTTTCTTGGCAAGATTTGTTCAGAGGAGGCTTGCCATTGCCTTCCCCTGAGGCTGAGCTGGGATTTGAAGCCTGGTTTCCAGAGCCATAGTCCAATGTTCAAACCACTACATCATGTTGGTCAATGTAGGTACTGTACTTTAACTCTTATTTAAAAAGGAACCATCCCCTGGTGAAAGGCAAGAGTGTCATCTGTCCTGGAAGCACTGACCACCGCTCCTACTTTCTCATCCAGCCAGCCTTTAGGATGAGCACAAACAGTTATGTCTGCTGGGATTTTGTAAACTCTTTGGCATTGTTTTCCTTTTGCTTCATCTTTTAGATCCTTTGTTTCAGGCCACTAAGCTTTACCCTTGACCTAAGCACAAGTCATATCAAAATCCATAATTTTGCCCCCCAAATTTTGACCCATTGGCTTATACATAAGGTCAACCTATAGTCGAGTATATATGGTATATCCTATCTGCACTGGCCAGGATAGTCTAGGGGCAGCTTGGAGAATTTTAAACCCAGATCCCCCCATGAGCTCTGGCCCTCCAATGCCAGGCAGCTATTTGCTTTTTTAAAAAATATTATTATCAATAACCATAGGTTATTATTTATTTTAGTCGAAAGATGGTCACTGACTGGAACAGTAAAGAAGAAGATTAATGTATTGATCCTGATCACCTTCAACGTAGGTCAGAGTCATGTAGGCCATCCTCCCTGTTTATCTTCGCAGAAAACCAACAAGGGGAGGGAGGCAACTTTTCCTGCAGTAATGTGAGAAAGTCATCTCCAGCAGCTGGTTCCTGTTGGTACCAGAGGGCACTTTTTCCCCCTTTTACCCAGAAGCCCCTTATACAAGCAACTCTGTATCATCACACAACATCATTCAAGGTGTATTCTGGGAGACGGGAGCAATGCTGGTTGCTAAATGGAGCCTTTCTGTTGAATTTCAGTCTGAAGTTTGCCAATCTACCTCCCCCAAATTCCCCATTTTACTATCCGTGGAAATAGACGAAAGTTCAGAGTCTTGTCGATTTTTGGAAAACAGTTGCCAGGCTCATATTCCTTCCCTGATATAAGTCTGGGAGTTGTCTTTCTCATTGATTTCTCCCTCTTTTTCATTGCAGATAGCCAGGAGAGAGAGAAAAAATGAAGTTACTGGTGGATGCAATGCTTTCTCCACCTGACAACTTACATTGTTCACTCTCCAGGAAAGTGCTGACCTATTCAATGACTGGCAATCCCTGGACAGTCATGGGTCTATAAATAAGCCCTCTTTTCCCTCCCTTGGCTGGAAGGAGAGAGTTTTTGATTTGTCATTACTATACATTTTCTTACTCTATCTCAACTTTCCCTGATCTGACACCCTTCCAAGGCCCATGAGCCAGGGAGGTGCATCAAATGAGAAACAGTTTAAGCTTTTCCCTCTTCTGTTTTCTGCTCAATTGGCACCAGAGTCATAGAAAGTGTAATAGGATGGGGTGGGTGATGTATATAGCACATAACAGGAGCAGAGACAGAAGGACTTGAAAATTCAGCATTTATGAAGGAAACAATCAATGCAACATCCTCCTGGGCCCTACAGATTCCACCCAAACAATCTTAACATTCCTGCTGTTAGCAGAATTAGAGAGCAAAAAGCAATGAATGCTGGATTAGTCCCGTGATGTATTACCCAAAGCACTACTAGAGAATAATAATAATAATTATTATTATTATTATTATTATTATTTCTATCCCACTTCTTCAATAAGATCGAGGTGGCTTACATCATGCAAACATATAACACAATAAAATAAATCCCATTATTGCTACTTCTATAAAACAAATCCACATAATTACAAGACCCTTAGAGATCTTTGGCAAAACCATTCCCTGTGACTAGAAACCAGAGTTGACACTCGAAATCTACACCTTTTCTTTTCTCCATTGCTGTGTTTTCTTTATATGGAAAATTGGGGGGGGGGGGGGGGAAATGTCTCTATTTTGGAGACATACACTGGGTGAAATCATGATTGCTTTAGGTATGTCTCTATTTTGGAGACATACACTGGGTGAAATCATGATTGCTTTAGGTATTGTTGTGTGCCTTCAAGTCCTTTTTGATTTATGGTGACCCTAAGGTGAACCTATCATGGGGTCTTCTTGGCAAGATTGGTTCAGAAGAGGTTTGCCTTTGCCTTCCTGTAAGGCTGAGAGAGTGTGATTCGCCCCAAGGTCACCCAGTGGGTTTCATGGCCAAGCTGGGAATCCAACCTTGGTCTCCAGAATCATAGACAGTGCTCAAGCAACCATGCCATGCTGGCTCTCCGAGATCTTATCTAAGGTATCTATATGCAAAGGGACCTTGTAACATCTTATGACAATATCACACTACATTGTTATAGTGCTGTTATTCCACTTTAACTGCTATGACTACCTCCTGTGGAATCATGGGATTTGCAGTTTAGGGAGGAGCATTTGGAATTATCGGCCAGAGAATTCGTAGGTCTCACTAAACTACCAAGCCCAGAATTCCACAGGAGGTAGCCATAGCAGTTCAAGTGGAAGGTGTAGTGTGCTATTATCCTGTGTGAAAGAAAGTGCAGGCAGTGAACTGGTGCTTAGGAAGATTGAATTTGTTGCCTCATCGCCATACCTACAAGTTTTGCATTTCTATGGCTATTCATACAATCTGACTGTATGGTCCTTCCTGGGCAACAGTTCACTCCATGAAGCTGAGAAAACCAACAGTCTATGAAGGCCTATGCTACAACATCTTTCATTCAGTTAGTCTCAATGGTGCTACAAGGTCCCTTTGATACTGATATTCCAGACTAACATGATTATGTCTCCAAATTCTACCTCCCTAATGTAAATCTATGCTCACAGAATTACACAGTGGTTATGCTGCACCACTCTTTTGCTGAATCTCGACATTGTGCAACTGACCCTTGCATCTACCAATATGCCTCTGCTTCTTCTCCCGTTGTGCATTAGGTGCTGAGAATTTGTCTGGGTTCTTTGGGACCATCTCCCACATCCGTCCAAACTTATTCCATTTACTTCCAAATTTATCTCACTCCACAGCACATCCCCAAGCAAACAGCAGAACATCAAGGAAGGGATTTGCAATCTCTCATAAGCTTCGGGCAATCTCACATTTCACTTTTCTTGAAAAAAAGAAAGACACAGATCAAACCCACAAACATCCAGTTTGCTGCATTATTTGCATGAAGCCATCCAAGTTTCTCTTGTCCCTTTGAATGAGATTGTGGTACAAGTAAGATAAGCAATTCTCATATATATGGATAGAGACTAGGATATTGGCTTTCCTTTCACCGCAGGATAAGATTGCAAACGTCCTTTGGAACAAGATGTGGTACAGGCCATTTCCCATCGGGTGAGCTAATAACCATCCTTCCCCTTCATCTACGGTAGCCCCAGAGATCACAGAACCTTTTGCTGACACAAAGCAGATTTGCGACATTCTGGTGTGGCTTCTCCTAGCTTCATCCTCCCAACCTGCTTGCAGTAGACGGGCTGCTCGAATAGTTTTTTCCCCCCTATTAAGGAACCAAATTTTGTTCTGCATTGAAAGATCCCTTTGTTCCCTCCGGAGGGCTGTCATGCTGGGAAATTGCCTAAGCCCAGTCAGCTCTGATGTTTGCTGTCTCACGCGCCGCCTGCATCAAACTGACAGTTCACAGATTTTAGTCTGGGATTTGGTATGTACAGTACAAGCTGCAACCTGCTCCTGTCTCTTTTGACTGTCCTGGAGAGGAGAGACAGGAGGAACGAGGGAGAAAGAACGAGAAGGAGGGAGAGGGAGAAGCGCATGATAGAAAAAAAGAAGCGGCGGATGGGAAAAAGGCCAGTGTGGGACTACCGTGGAGTCATACAGCAAAAGAAGCAAGCTTTGACCTTAAGCCAATTGGGAAGGTTGGTGGTCTCCATCTCCACAACTTCCTGCATCAGGGTCAATGTAACTCCAAGCAGAAACTGAACGGACGGAGGCAAGAGATATGCAAAAACCCTGTCCTTTACTGGTTTAATACCATGTCTTATCACAGCATTGTTGCTGAAAGGGACGTCAAAGGTCATCTACCAAAGGAGCATCATTTTTTGAAAATATTCTTAAAAATGATTGAAAAATGGGTTTACTGAAGGTAAGGATAATCCTAGACTGGTGAGAATCTTCACAGCATGGGATTTATTGTTGTTATTTTATTGTATTTGGATTCCTACTATGTAAAGTGTTGTGTAAATTTTACAGCACTCTACAAATAAATGTCAACAACAACAATAACAACAACAACAGCAATTTACTCTGCGTGAAAAAGGCATTGGCTTTGAGACTCAGAAAAGTGCATTTTCTGCACAGAAGATTGGTTCCTTGCAAAGGAAACAGTATTTTCCATGCAGAAGATAACATTTCTGTTCGGAAAGTATTTTTGTTTTTTTTCTGGCAGAAAACTTGTTTCGCGTGGAGAAATATTGTTTTCTTGGAAGAAAATGCACTCCCCTGTGAAGAAAAAAACAACACCACTTTTCTCTTTACACAGAACAAGTCCTGAAGCATGAATAGTCTCTGAAAACTTCAAAACCTTTCTCACAGCAATGGGAAAAATTCTTTGTTCTTGCCTGCAAGGATAAAATTTATGAAGATTTACCTCCTTAAATCACCTCTACACCAATCTCAATACTGTAGGAGAATGCAAGCCTGTTGGAGTCTCCAACTTCAAACTATCAGTTGGTCCATGCATGATATTTTTCCTAGATATTGTAAGCAGCTTCAGCACAGAGAGAAAGAGAGATGACCACTATAGCCATTTCATATCTAGAGAGCTCTTCCACAGGAAGAAAACGTGAAAACTGTCCAAAGCGTGACCCCTCTCTTCAGTCTTCCTGCACACACACTTGAGGGGTACAACACAGAATTCAAGCCAGTCTTCAAAATATATCTTGTGTTCCCCTTTTGTGCCTCAAAGGTTTAGAAAGAAACCATGGGGAATAGCATAAACCAGAGCCAGAGAACATTTGATCCTCCAGCTACTTCATTTCTTACCATTCCTTACAACCAGCCATGCTTGCTGGAGCATTTGGGGACTGAAATCTCAAACACCTGGAAGTGCAAGGTTTTCCATTGCACTTTTGCTCTAAACAAAACTGCATGCCATCATGGAGAAAAATAATGGCCTTGCTTTTTGATGAATGTGTAGACAAGCCCATACTGTGAATGAAACACATTCCGTGCCACTTTCAATATTTAATTTATATCACAGTAGCATACCCTCCAAGACCTCATTCCCACTCACAGATAAATCGGTGTGTGATTCAAATCGATGGATCAATTCGACATTGGATCATGGTTTTACACTAGACTTGCCCCGATCACATTTTCTGTCATTTTCTGGCATCAAAATAACCCACTTGTGGTTCCCATTCATGAATGAATCGATTCCAAATCATTCGATTCCAGACAGTTGAAGGGGAAATTTGAATCGATTCCGATCCGCTTGTGTTTCACACTTGTGCGGAATCGATTTATCGAAAAAGAAGCAGGAAAAAAAATCAGTGTCAAAAAGATGTGGGTTAAATGGGTCTGGAGCATGGCCCCCTTCTTGGAATCGCTTCAGTGATTCAGATTAGGTGGGAACCAGGGTTATCTGAATTGGTTCAAACCAAGTTGCGATTTGATTTAAAAGGTAGTGGGAATGAGGCCAAAGTGTCCTGGTTTTGCAGGGACAGTCCCAGTTAATCCTCTGCTATCCCACTTTCTCAGCTGCTATTAAAATGTCCTGGTTTCTCCTCTTCTCATTTGCCCCTGTTATTCTTGGCTTACTTCAGTTCCTGCAAACTGCTTGCCTGACACAATAGGCACATTCATTTTTCTTTTTCTTCCATGCTTTAGTAAGCTCAATGCATAAACTTCAGGGTGTGCTTTTTTTGCTTAAAATAGAAGTTTTGTGTGCTAATTTTTTTTAAATTGCTCTCTTGATGTTATTCAGCCACATATCTCAGTTTCCGTCCATGGAAGTTCAGAGGGTATGCAGTATTGCCAGTGAAAGAAATCTCACTTACCCAAATAAGATGCTGTCGGGATGCAGACGGATTGGTTGCTGGAGACGTCTCCTTTCTTTTCCAGTCATTCACTGAGGAAAAAAATGATATCACATTCAGAATTTCTTATATCTTTTCAAGGGGCAACAGAAGTGTTACTTGGGCTCCATCCGCACTGCAGAAATAATCCAGGTTGACATCACTTTAACTGCCATGGCTCAATGCTAATGGAAGTCTGGAATGTGTAAACTTGTGAGACATTTAGCCCTCTCTGTCAGAGGCTTCTGGTGCCACAATAAATTACACTTCCCAGAATTTCATAGCATTGAGCTATTGCGGTTGTTAAAGTGGTGTCAACCTGAATTATTTCTGAAGTGCAGATGCAGCTTAAATCATCAAGTAAAAGAACTACAACATACTTCCAACTGGCCAAGAGTGCTTTGTACAGAAATATATATATATATATATATATATATATATCTGTGCAGGAATACAGCTTTTCCTTTGCAGGAAATAATATTTCTGCATAGACATCTTAGTTTCTGTGCAGAAAATGCTGTTGTTGGCACAAAACAACCTTCTGCGAATTTTGAGCAGAATGAATCCCAAATTTTGTATCATCTCTGAAAACTGCTTGGTATTCGAAAACTTTATTGCAACGGGAACAAAAGTGTTAAAATTACATGTTGTCTCCTAAGACGGAAAAATGACATCCCTATTTTGTTGTAGACCATCTAGTGTAACGTTTGCCACCAACAAAGCTTTTCGTATAGCCATGACATGTGTCAGGCTTTGCTACCAATCGTAATCTTACAGAAAGCCCAGAACTGCAGCAGCTTCAGCAGATCAGAATCATTGTGAACGTTGCATTGTAAGCAAAAGGCCCTAGAAGCAATCCCAATTAAAAGAATCACAATAACTTCCAGTGATGAGACAGATCTCTGCCCCAAACCCTCAGAGAGAGCCTTTGCCAAAGCAGAGAACAGGAGCCTAATGGACAGCATAGGGTTTGGGATAATACAGCTCCTTATGCATGTTAACAAGATGGCTTTGTTTGCAATGTTTTAATAAATTGGTGACATAGACGCACAACCATTCAAACAGGCACACAAACATAGGGATTTAAATACTTCTTGCATGAGAGAACGACAAACTCACATCATTCTTCTCATCGCTTGTGAAATGGTATGCTATTTTTCGAGAAGGATCTCGCATTTGCAAGAATGGTTGCTGCACAAACAGTGTGGCTCTTGCAAAGTTTCTCGACCTTTTAACATTTTGGGCTGCATCCGCACTGAAGGAATAATCCAGTTTGACATCACTTTCACTGCTATGGTTCGAGGCTATGGAATTCTGGGAACTGTAGCTTGCTGTGGCACCAGAGCTCTCTGACAGAAAAAGGCTAAATGCCTCACCAAACTAAAATCCCCAGAATTCCATCGCATTGAGCCATGGCAATTAAAGAGGTCTCAAACTGGATTATTTCTGCAGTGTGAATGCATCCCTGGTCCCAGATCGCTTTAACTGCCCTGGCTCAGTTCTAGCAAATCCTGGGAATTGTAGTTTATTGTGGCACCAGAGCTCTCTGACAGAGGCGGCTAAATGTCTCACAAAACTAGAGTTCCCAGAACTCCCTAGCATTGAGCCAGGGCAGTTAAAATGGATTATTTCTGCAGTGTGTTTTAGACCCTAGATACAACATACTCTCCCAGTTAATTCATTGTTATCCCACTTTTTCAGATGCTTTTCAAATTTTCCAGCGTCTGTCCCTTCCTCCTGCTTTCTTCCCTCTTCATGGTTTATTTCAGTTGCTACAAAGTGAGTCCAAAATTCAAAAGTAGTTAGCCCTCCATTAACTCAGCGAGGAGGAGAATAGTAAGGGGCGGAGGGAATTTTACCCTTCCCAGTCGGGTAAGGCAAAAGCAAACTGCCGCAACCGATCCTTAACTTTTCCTTTCTTCCTCATCAATAACTTTTGGTGATTTTGCTGTATTTTCATCTATGAAGTGTTGGAGAATATGGACATAGTATTCCATATCAGGTTTGATCCAAGCAGAATAGACTGATACTATGAGTTCCCTGGATCTGGATGCTAGTTAAAATTTGGAGCTGTGTAATAGCTGCTGCCTTGTGGGCTTCAAAAAATCATAAGCATTGGATGGTTTGTGGGTGCCTTTTCCCATCAGTCACCCAGTCCCTCTGTGCTTTTGAGTGTCCTTTGCTTCACAAAGGGGAGAAAAAGTAATACTTTTTTCCTAGAGACTTTTTTCCCATTGCACAAGTTATAAGAACCCACACAACCACACAGACACACAAGTGTCTCTTGTTCTCGCTGCAGCCAAGAAACCCTTGTGGAGGCTGGCAATTTCTTGGCAGGCTGGCATGTTGCGACAGCCTTTCTCATTGAGAACAAGACATTTTGCAAAGTTCCTTCCCATCTTTATATGGAAGCATTTATTTCCAGAAACTGGGCAGGCTTGGCTCAGCTCAGACTCTCTCAAAGACACACATCCCTTGATTTTAAAAATCTGATTTTGCATTTTTTAAAAATGAAAGACCCTATCCTAGTCATGCAACTCGTGGTTTACCTGCAGAAGCATCATTCCCAGGCATTTTATTAGACTGCATGGGAGAAGAACCATCTCATAAACTCTTGAAAGCTGCTGCAATTTAGTGTGAAAAGTATGTGAAAAGTATGGAACTAGATGGACCACTGTCTAACTTGGCATCTTCCGACAGCAAATAGAATCATAGAACTGGAAGAGCTCCCAAGGACCATTTAGTCCATTTAGAACAAAAATCCAATGTTATCACACCCTTGAAAATTGGCTATCTGGCGTCTGTTTTGTGTGTGTGTGTATGTGTGTGTGTGTGTGTGTGTGTGTATTCCAGTGAAGGAAAATCTAAAACCTTCTAAATTAGCTTACTCCACTGTTAAAATTCCACTGGAATCTCCATCCTTGTGGTTTGAATCTATTGGCTTTGGGTTGCATTTTCCGGAGCACTGGAAAACAAGTTCACTTTCTCTTCCATCCAACCACCTTTCATATATTTAAAAACTGCTATCATATCATCTTTTGATCTACGATTCTATGATGCTACTCTTCTCCAGGCTAAGGGTATCCCCCATAGGGAGTGGTTTCTAGATCTTTGCCCATCTTGGTCATCCTCTTCTAGACATGTTTTTAGCTTGTCAATGTCCTTGTTCAACTGTGATACCCAAAGTTGGATACAGTATCCCAGGTGAGGTCTGATCAAGGGAGAACAGAGTGATATTAGATGAAAATCTATCAACTGAGACCAAATCAGGGTTAATCTCTCCAACACCAAGTAAAGCAACCAGATTTGGCTTCAGTTGCTAGACTGAGGTTGCATCTATGCTACAGAGTTAGTACAGCTTGACACCGCTTTAATTTCCATTGCTCAATGCTATAGGATTTTGGGGACTGTACTTTTGTGAGGTATTCAGCCTTCTTTGTCAGAGAACTTTGGTGCCACAACACACTACAAATCCCAGGGTACCGTAGCATTGAGCCATGGCAGTTAAAGTGTTCTCAATCTGCATTCTTTCCTTCCTAAGGAGACTAGAATGGCCCCCTCCTTTGATCTGGAAGGCAAATACATCTATATTCCAAGAGACTTTTAGAAATGAATATTTTTTTTAAGGAAAGAGCTTTATAGATGGTACTGTATTGTTTTAAATTGTACTTTTTAAAAAACTGCTCCCCTCTCCTTTTTAAATATGCTTCAGATTGTTTTAATGTTGTTAATAGGATAATTGTATTTAACCATTGACAGTGTATTTGTCTTTAACTAGAACACACTCAGATCTATGCTATCTTGATTCCCAGTTTTGGGGAAAAGGGCAGGGTTTAAATGATGATGATGATGATGATGATGATGATGATGATGATGACAGCATTGATCTCAACTCCCCAGGAATTCTTGAGCAAGAAATGTTTTGCATAGTAAGAAGTGCTTCTTATCACACCAGGATGTTTGCTGCTAGATTTATAATGTGACGCAAGAACAGGTGAAACATAGAAGAGGCAAAATCCTGATGACTTTGCTTTAATCCCTGCAGAATCTTTGCAAGCACAATAGAGAGCTACCAGCTCAACTTTATTAAACCAACATGAACCAAAGCCTTTATACAATCATACATGGATTAAAGATGTGTGCTAAGGGGAGAGGAGGAGGAGAAGAAATAAAAATGGAATTGGAGACACAGCTTGAGAAGAATCTTCTTGGCAACCAGAGGATATGCCAACTCCAATCCCCAGACAGATGGCACCAGCTTGGAGACTCTGTACCCAGGTGACAAAAAGTTCCAGACCTAGCAACCAACCAACGTTTCCATTGGCTTATCTCAGTTTCTGTCTAGAGGCCTAAGTTTTTGGACTGGAGTGAAAGAAGGAAAACAGACTACCAAAGAAAATCTCATTAAACACTGAATCCCATGGGAATAACTGGCAGAAACGTTTCTGAGACAAGGATGTCTAGGTTCTGAAATATATGCCTCAAAGGCTCATGATTCTCACTTCAAATACAAGGAAAGATTCCTAAACAGGGATCCTGCATGTGGGACTATTACACTTACACTAGGCTATGAACCATCACATTGTGTGTCAAGTTACAATGGCTAACCACTACACCAAACAGTAGATCAGACAGCTGTCACCTTCTGTTTGACAAACGTATTCACAAGTGTAAAAATTCAAGTTCAACTTATTCTAAATACCCTAAAGGCAAGAGATCCCATCTGATCTTAGAAGCTAAACAGGGTCAGTCCTGGTTAGTACTTGGATGGAAGACTGCCAATGAATACTAAGTTCTGGAGGCTCCATTTCAAGGGAAGGAACTGGCAAAAACACCTCTGAGTCTTCCTTGCTTAAGGAAACCGTACAAAATTCATGGGGTTGCCTAAGTCAATAAGCAAGGCAGACACACACACACACACACACCAACAGAAGTTCAACTATCATGTGAAACAAAATTTATTTCTTTGACTGCATGGTGTAAGCTCAACCTGACAACTGGAAGCCTAAATTAAAAGCACATACAGTTTCTTCAGGAGAAGCAAGCTGAAAGAATGAGAAGTGTCCATTCTGATTTGCTCTTCCTTAGTAATCCACCTTCCAAGCCTCATAAGGTGGTTAAAAGGTGTTAAGGAGTAACTAGGATTAGTAAGTCTATACCGAGCTCAGCCCTTCTTCAAGGGATAAGCTTGTTCATAGCCATACATGCTGCAGATGGTGAGGACAGATTAAGGGACAGCTGATCTTGTGAGCCCTTGTCTTTCCAGAAGACATCTCTATTCTTCACAGCCCTATGTGTCATTTCTTTTATTTTGATTATCCCTATTGCACTTGTCTGTTCCCTGGAGCCAGAAATGGCTAAGAAAAGAAGCACATTATAACAAAAAATGCAGTAGCACTGCCCTCAAACATCTAAGTGAGGCTGTGGAAGAAGGAACTATTCCCCCTTTGCCAAAATTTTGGAAATGGGCCTCCAGTGGAGCATAGAAAGGAGTCTGTTTCTTATGTACAATGCTTGACTAGCTCAATACTGTCTAGTTCAGCTGAGATCCTATACTGGGATTGTATACCATCAATCTCTGCATGAGGCATTATGCATTGGTTGTACTTTGAAACTCTTGTGCTGAACGGCAACAGTGTACAACCCTGGTGGCGCAGTGGTTAAATGCCTGTACTGCAGCCACTCACTCAAAACCATAAGGTGGCGAGTTCAAGACCAGCAAAGGGCTGAAGCTCGACTCAGGCTTGCATCCTTCCGAGGTCGCTAAAATGAGTACCCAGATTGTTGGGGGGCAAATAGCTTAAAAAATTGTAAACCGCTTAGACACTCCTTAAGGGTATGAAGCGGTATATAAATGAAGCTGTTTGTTTGTTTGTTTGTATACCCAAATGCACAACCAAATGGACAACTGAATGTGCACCTGCAGGAATGAATGTCTGGGGCAATTCAACATCTTCTCAGTATAGCATAAATATGCAGAGATGCTCTGTGGCTGCACTATGCAACCTCCATAATAACAACAACTATTGAGCAAAATAACTACGTTCTACATCTGAGCTACACTCCTTCTCCTAACAGTCAGCTTTCCCTTACAAACCTGATTACTTAGGGCTTGACCCCTGGTGGCTTCCATGACAGTGGGTTTCTCAATCCACTTCAGGTTTTGGTTAAAGCAGCTGTGCAAGTTGCTTAATTCCAAAATACGTGCTGCATCTTGGATACCTGCTGACTCTTGAAAGCCTGTTGTAACTCCTATTGAAATCTACACATTTTCATCTTTCTTTCTTTTCTGTCACACCATCATTTTGCTCTCTTTGTTACTGCAGGCAAGAGAGTTGGTTTACAAAATTTCCACAAACACAGTACAGGAGGAAGAGTGTGGTGCAGTTTTCAAAAAGGCCTACAGCTATATATGGATGTTTCTTCTTTTATAGATAGGCACAGAGACCATAGATATAAATGGCATCAAGGTAGTCAGGAAGTTATAAAGTATTATTTTTGTAGCAGTGATAATGTTGTATTTATAATTTTTTTGAAATGTTATCATAGTTTCTCATAATCACACCGTTTTAGCATTTCAGGAATAGGGTTATAATATTTTGCTATAAAAGCATTCAGTGTTTCAACGAGTGTTACCTTATTGCAATTCACATCACAGCGACTTAGTTTAAGGCAGCCCTGTGTTAGTTTGTGCTTAAGAGAGTTGGCACCAAAAATCTAGCGAGAACTGGCCTACCGATACTCAAGTCACGGAAGATGTCAAGAAGATGACCTTGTTGTGGACTAGTAACTTCTAGAGGCCTGTGAGATACCTACTGTTGATCACACCTCATTCACAAATGATATATTTTGAAGACGGAAAGATCCGATCTAAACACTGCCATCCGCACCACCCCCAGACTTGGGAAAGTGTCCCAAAATGATGAATCATATTGCTACATTTTCTTCATCATTTGGCTATGTTGCAAAGTGGCCATTTATATATAACATGCTGGGCTCCTCTGCTCCCCTGTCCTTGCGCAGTGGAATGATCTCTTTAGTTCAGTTCAGTTCACCTTTATTACGGTCATAGACCAGAACAGGTAAAAAGAGGATACAGAATAAAAAAAGGTAATGGTGAAAACCAGGCAAAAACCAGGTAACAACAAGGTAACAACCCAGGTTAAAAACTGGATTTTAAAAGAATATTGTGGCAGGACAAGTTTAATACTAGCCAACTGCAGAGGTCATTGCGTGATGGATTTTAACCGCAGGTGCACAGAATTCTCTTTAGTTCTCAAGACTCTTTTCCCACTTAGGTGGCATCATTAAGTCACCTCTTCACCTTCTTATTCAATAAACTAAAAAGATGGAGATGAATTCTCTTTCCCACAGCCGGGTGCGTTCCCTGGCCCTCCCATCGCTCTCTAGGGAGCAATTCCCATTTGAAACTCACAGCATGTTTCAGCGTTTATTAATGAACTAACTCTCACCTCCGCAGACACAAAGCCAAAGGAAGAGGAGCACAGGGCGGGTGAAGCCACACAGCTCAATCTGAGCTAAGTCTTCTCTTGAATGAAGCAGAAATCAGCCAGAGGCAGATTTGACACCCTGTTTCTAGGATACCTCCACGGCCCTTTTGGTGTGCAAAAGGGGGCAGCTCAAGACTACCAGGAGCAGTGCAGTGCAGATGGGGTTTCTGGCAGTCACATCCCTGCCGGATACCCCTTCACTGAGAAGAGAAAGCATAACTTTATGCCCACAAAATTAAACAGCGGTTGGTGGTGATTTGGAAACTATTTAAAAAAAATGAATATTAGGATTCTCGGGATTCTACATGAGAGCAGGAGAAGAGTGTCCCATTTCCATCTGGGGCCTAACCAGTAATAAGATAACTCCCAATAGAAATGGGGTGCTCTTTCTCAAGCCTGTCATTACTAAAAACCATTAATGGCAAATTAGCCCACTGCAATGCTTTTATCCATTTGCAAAAGCAAAGTCAAAAGACAAATTGGGTAGCAGCTTTAACACTAAAAATAAATGCTCTTAATTTTAGATCTTTCCCCTCTGCTATTTAAGTTTATGTCAAATTCCCAGACTGCTTGTACCACCCACTGTCCAGCTGTCATGGAAAGTGGGGACATGAAGGCACAAAAGTAAGGAGCGGGTGCTCTTCAGTTTGTATCCAACATCCTACCCTGCCCAGTGTCTCCTGGGAATGCACCAAGGACAGACCTATAAAGGCCAAAAAAATAAACAGGCAATGGCTGATTAATTATTCTTTCATAAAATCATTGAACATGTTTATTCATAGCGTCTCAAAAACCTTGGTCTTTTTCAGAGACGTTAAAAGGGGGGCGGGGAGCAGCCAAGACCATACCATAAGAAGACAGAACATAATGCTACATGGATGGAGTTAACGGTTGTGTAGTGAATTGTGACATTAAGCAACCAAATGAACATTTGCATCTGTATAGGCAATGCCCAATGTGTGACCATGTGCAATGTGCATGCACATCGATACGTGATGTTCATCCATGTGCAAAGACAACCACATACACAACTGCTTTCCTGCAACTTTGAAACGAATGCAGTCATTCCAAATTGGACAAAAGCTTCTGTAGGGGAATTTATACGTGCCATAGACTCAACAGGATTCCAGCCAACAACTCTTCTCCTAGCATTGTAGTATTTCTCCAAACACAATTTATATTCTTCTTTTTTTATGCTTCATATCATGCTATGATGCCATGGCCATGATTCTGTATGACAATCGTAGAGTGTAATGCACTGAGAAGGCACAAATGACAATTCTCTTCTGCCCTCTTCTTTGCACAAAAGAAAACAAAGCCACACCACAAATGAGAGGGGATTCTCCTACCACTAGCATGAAAGCCACCAATTGTCACTGCATCTTACATCTGAAAAACCTGAAAAATTTCTGCCATCCTTTCTGCCAGTTGTGTGTGCATGTGTAGCAAAAACAAGCATAGGAGGGAGAAAAAGCACAAAGCTGAACAACTTTTGTTTTCTGAAGCCAAACATCTAAGACAGGTGACCAAACAATGAGGCACTGCAATTCTCCTTTAGAATAGCATCCCAGTTATAGCTATACCTGCGGCAAAACAAAACAATACCAGAGAGGATGCAGAGTGGCTGCTACACTCTCTACTTTGTAAAGCTTTTGAAAGGCTTCGCTGCATCCCATCCTAGACCATCCTCTGGGCAAAGCTATGCTTTAGTCAACCCTTGGATGAACTCTAAGAACAATGCATTCATGTACTTGCCTAATCTAAAATGTGCCCCATGATGTTTGATGGAGGTCCCAGGCTAGAGATAATAGGTTTGCATTTGGGATTTTTTTTTTTTTTTAGCAGGGATGGGGAATTAGTATCATCTTCTTCTATAGGACTGGAGCACAGCTTTAGTGCAGCTTCAGGCCTCTTAAGATGCATGTGTCATTTAAACAGGCATACCTCCAAAGTGACCGGAAGCAGCTTTATTTTGGCCTGTCTGTTCGGGCCTTTACTGAATATCAATAGGTTTTACAGACTTTTAACTCTAGGTTATGAATTCTTAACTCCAATGCAGAATACCAGCCAGAGTGTTGTGTGCAGAAAACACTGTCCTGTGTTTTTCTGTACAGAAAACACATACACACATATGCATATTTCTGTGCGCAATATTTGGCTAAAAAAATATCCTGAAGTATGAACAAGTATGCGTAGGGATCTTGCAGCACCTTTGAGACTAACTTAAAGAGAGAAGTTGGTAGCATGAGTTTTTGGAGACTTCAGCCTACTATGAAAGCGCATGCTTCCAACTTCTTTCTTTCAGTTAG
This sequence comes from Urosaurus nigricauda, assembly GCA_034509955.1. Lineage (NCBI taxonomy): Eukaryota > Metazoa > Chordata > Lepidosauria > Squamata > Phrynosomatidae > Urosaurus > Urosaurus nigricauda. The sequence goes on along the minus strand of JAOEGL010000012.1, from coordinate 4,171,257 downwards.
TCTCAAAGCCGCTGCAAGATCCCTTTGCGTACCAATTCTCAAGACTAACACAGCTATGTCTTTGAAGTGTGAATAGTGATCAAAAACTGCCCCAAAACGCTCATGTTGAGTGGATAGAAAATACTGAAATTATTTATTCTTATATGCTAGGATAAAATATGAGAACATTTGCCATGCCTGTTTACCAGGGACAATCCCTATTTTCACATTTTTAAAAAGGATGGGTAGGGGTTTTATTTTGATTTCTTTCGGTTTGTACAGAAAGTTCTTGTGGTTTTACAAAATAAATGCATGTGGGAGAAAGCTAAAATGATGGATTTCCCTACATTTAGTCCTCACCCTCCTGATAACTCCCTTTTCCTTTTGGCCTCTGGCTGATGCCTTATTACATTTTTCAGAACAAGTTGCTAAAGTTGTCTTGAGGGTCAAATACATTCCCGCAGGGTCTCTATTTGCTTATGACGGTGAAGGAAAGAATACATTTTGTATCTAGCACACATTCATGCAAATCAGGGCCCTTTGACTCCACACAGTTACAGTACAATGTTCACAAAAATTACACATAACCCAGCAGATTATTTATTTGTTCTATTTAAAACACCACAAGGGGTATTTAGAATGCCTAGCGGGAGAGGTCTTGTGTTGCGTGCCTTCAAGTCATTGCCAACGTATGCCAACCCTAAAGAGTCAATCCACCTTAGAGTTTTCTTGGCAGGGTTTGTTCAGAGGGGGTTTGCCTTTGCCTTCCTCTGAGGCTGGGAGGGTGTGACTTGCCCAGTGGTTTTCCATGATCAAGAAGAGAATCCACTACACTAAACTGACTCTCTCCAGAAAGCTCTAGTACTTCCCAAACTAGACACCCCAAGATTCCATACAATGCAGCCATGCCAGTTAAATTAGAATCATAGAATCATAGTGTTACAATTCTGTAGTGTGGACATTCCTGGGGAGGGGTGCAAAATGTTATCCTGGAGGTGTCTGTGCCTCTTTCTCCCAGTCATTTTTGCGACCCTCTCTACCTCTAGACTCTCCTCACTGCGCTTGTCCTGGCCAAAAAGAGCAGGTGAATTGCTCATCTTGGACTGCATTCACACTGCAGAAATAATCCAGTCTGACTCCACTTTAGCTGACATGGCTCAATGCTATGGAATTCAAAGAACTGTAGTTTTGTGAGACATTTATCCTTCTCTATCAGAGATCTGTGGTGTAATACTAATACTAATACTACTAATAATAATTCTATCCTGCCTCTTCAATAAGACTGAGGCAACCTACAACTATAAAAACCATAAAGCACAAAAAAAAAAAAATCCCAATATTCCCTTCCCTCCTTAAAATGACTCCACAATACAACAAAAGCATAATAAAATACAGTTCAAATAATTAAAACAGTAGCAGCATGAACAGGACATCATGGGCCAGTCATTAGAACACAACAACAAACTCAACACAACAAACAATAATTCCCAGAATTCCATTCCAGTTAAAGTGGTGTCAAACTGGATTATTTCTGCAGCATGGATGCAGCCTTGGATACCTTCAGAAGGAGCAATTTACCTTTAAAAAAGAAATAGACCTCTGGCCACTTCTATATTTATTTATTTTTTTAGCTTTTGCTTATGGGTTTTCTTTCTCCTTGACAATCTCAACAATTGGAATGTGGAAAGGGCAGAAATTTGCTCCCTGGACCCACTGCAGTTGCTCATTCCTAATGAAAAAGGTGCTTATAAGGCTTGGTGGTGCTCAATTTAAAGAGAAGAGAAGGAGAACCACTGACAGATCTTTCATCTAAAGAGAACAAACCTATCTGACTAGATCTGGATTAAGTATTATAATTAGGACAGAAACTGCCCATCCCCATAGAAATCAATGGAACTTAATTTAAAACAAGATTGTTCGTCCAGGGTAGTGTCACATAGAAGGGAAAGAAAAAGGAAAGCTCGGCTGTCATCTACATTTACAAAGGGTGCACTTACTAGGGGTTTAAGGCCATCCCTTAATGCTAATCCTCATTGGAGATCTGTGTTAGCCACTAATAGCGTGATCCTTTCACCCAATTACTATGGCATGCCTCCATTATGGCAATTGAGAAGAACAGGTAGAAGGTCTGTAGCCCTCTCCTAGAGCATCTGTTTGCATTCTAAAAGTGAAATGAATCCTGTCTTCCTTTTTTAAAAAAGAAGAAAGAAAAAAGAAAGAAAGAAAGAAATCACAATTTCATTTTAACTTGTCGACCCTGTGAACACAGATGCTCTCACTTTAATTTTCTACCTTAATTTTAGCTTCTATGGCCTATATTGTAAGTTATTGTAAGTTATTTTAGACCATTTTGTTTTTTATGATTGGGATGTGGGTTAGAGTAGGGGACTGCATGGTCTGGAAACCATGTCCTACAAGGAACAACTTAAGGATCTGGGAATGTTTAGCCTGGAGAAAAGAAGGTTAAGAGGTGATATGATAGCCCTGTTTAAATATTTGGAGGGATGTCATCTCGAGGATGGTGCAAGCAAGAGACGAGGACATGGAGCAATGGTTTCAAACTACAGAAAAGGAGGCTCCATCTCAACATTAGGAAGAACTTCCTGACAGGGGTATGTGTCCATGTTCTAGAAGGATTTATTCCTGACATTTCACCAGCATCTGAGTTTGGCATCTTCAGAGAAAGAGTGGTGGAGTCTCTGTTTTTCAACAGAGGCTGGATGGCTGTCTGTAGGAAACACTTGGACTGTATCTTCCTACATGGCAGAATGGGGCTAGACTGGATTGCCCTTGAGGTCTCTTTCAACTCTTCAAGTCTGTGATTCTATGATGTTTGCACTGGGGTGGGGAAAAAAGCACCAACTGGAATTAGGAAAGAATATATATATATATATATATATATATATATGGAATAGAAAAAAATAAAAATAAAAATGCAGTTGCTTTGGCTTGGCCTTGGAAGCACTCCCAGGCTCTACTAATAGGTTTGCAAAGGAGAAGATGAAATAGGCTGATGGGCTGATCTGAGTTTCCCCCTCAGGCTCCATACAGAAACACCCTTTCCAGTTGCAAAAGCAATGCATAGAGGCAGCCGAGTGGAACAAGACTCAGCTTGGCAGGCTCTGTCCTGTATCGAGGTGCAAGGAGAGCTTCATAGCTCCCAGGCCTTTATTCTCCTCATTCTCCTCTAGAAGTCATTATTTGCAGCCTTTTCTCTTCCTGCTGGATCTCCTTCACTGCCATCGGACGTCAGGCTTGAGCAGGCAACCTTTTTGCTGTGCTCCCTTTCTACCTCCAGAGACCATCTGAGAAATGGACAACATTTGCTCCCAACTTGGCTGCTATATATTGCAATAGTTCCAAGCCAGTCACTGATGCAATGAATTAAAGTTCACAGACTGAAAACATCCCATAGTCCTGGAGGGAGTTGAGTGCTATAGTAACGTCAAGAGTAAATAAGAATCCACCCATTGCCATATATATATATATATATATATTTCTTTTCCCTTTTTCTTTTGGCTGGCCTGCATCTTTCCTCGACAATGTTTGCAAAAATGTTTGCGACAATTTTGGCAAGTAGACTTAACAAATCGCCTCCTAATTATACAGACAAAGACCAGGCCTGTGTCTCAGCCAGTCAAAAACTCTGCGATAATAGCAGAAGAACAACAAATCTGACAAATTGCAAGCAATAGGAGAAAAAAAAATTCACTACGTCCTTAGAAGCAGAAAAATTGCTTAGTCAAGCAGTAATGACTGAATCTGCTCTGGGGTTTAATATAGACATGAATGGAACTAACCAAGGTATTAAACCCACCTTTTTGAGACAGGATAGGATTCACCTGCTCCAAAAACCCATGGGTTTAACACCTTGAAAGTCTCCTTTAAAACAAATACATATTACATTGCAGAAAATTATTTTCTTTTTTTAAAATTGAAACTTTACATTAAAGCCAAAGATAGATACACACCAACACAGAAAAGAGAGGAATAAAACCCCACCCAATTACTACTTATACCTACAGGCATTAATAAACACATACTAACATAACACACAATAAACATACTAGAAGTAAAGACGGTTAAAGTCTTCCAAGGTTCTTCTGCCGCAGTTATCTAAGCAATTAGATAAAACCGACCTTAACTTTTCTAATTCACAAAGTATGCTCTTAACTTTCACCTAAGACACAGTTCTTACTTTGATCGGATAATATAAAATTACAGAAAATTGTTATTATGTTAGCACACGGCCTATGGCCTGTACATTTCTGAACCAAGTATGTTTGTACATATTTCTGAACCAGGAATTCTCAAATCATTTACTGGACATGTTTTTTTTAAAAAAAACTCCTTTGCTTTGCTTGCTATATAACTAGCTCTCGATGTCCCTTAATCTGGAATATTGCCTCCCAGTAGAAGGTGAAGGAAGCATGAGCCTACTATTGCTATTAATACGACTATACCACGGCTACTCCATGGTAAGGAAGAGAAGCTGACAAAGGCTACAAAATGCAAGGAAAGGAACCACCAGAAACATCTTCTTTGCCTGTCACACCATCCCTGCTACAACAAGCACAGCAGCCCTGCCCTCTGTTGCTGTGCTATTGTTTCATTTTTAATTAATGAAAGGGAGAGCTAATCATTGAATTAAACTTCTCATTACTTGAGCTGAATACCCGTTAAGCAAATTTAATTACTGTACGGATTGGGCCTCTCCCTGCCTGTTTCATTAGCTGCTGATAAAGGCTGGGGGTGGGTTGTGGGGGAAAATAGCAGAAGAGAATAATAATTCAGAACGAGAGGGTGGGGATGATTGATCGAGTGGAAACCACAAAGCTCCTAGGTTTGTTTAGAGTTCGGCAAACTGGTTCAAGGAGCAGCGCACCCTCCCCTCTTGTCGGAAGAGCCAAGGGAGAAGATTTGCTTGCCTTGTTATCATGCCCTAGCCTTGGCTGTTCCAAATCACACAGCACTTTCCTGTTTACGATGGCCACAGGCCCAGGCAGCTTGTGCTTTTCCAACCTGACCAGGTGCAACAGAAATAGGTTGTTGTTGCTTTTGCACAGGCAGCCAGTGGCTTCTATGTTAGGGGTGCAATGTACAGTACCTCCTCTGGATAGTATGTCCAGTTTTAATGGAGCTATCCAAAGTGCTGAAGTTATTTTGGAGGGGTTGGCATTCAGTACTTTCGACAGTTCCTTTTGAACAATAAAGGTAAAGGTATTCCCTGTAGACAAGGTTGACAAGTTGTGTCCGACTATAGGGGCCAGTGGTCATCTCCATTACTAAGAAGAAGAGCGAGCGTGATTGCACAGAAACAGCTGTGTTAAACTGCAGAATCAGTATGTAGAGAGGTCTTGTAGCACCTTTGAGACTAACTGAAATAAAGAAGTTGGCAGCAGGAGCTTTCGTAGACTTCCGTCTAGTCTATAAAGCACATGCTGATTTTCTTTTGGAATTCCTTCGTGTGCTCCATTAGCCATCATGTGTTTGCTATGTGGTCCCTAGTGCCTCTGCCTGTCCTTAACCCTGCTTGCACCTCTAGGATTTCTCTCTCCATATGTGACTGGAGACTATATAGCAGAATTTTAAGCATAATTTTGCTTGTAAGGGGAATTAATACCACTGTCCTATAGTTGCTGAAGTCTTTTGTGTCTCCTTTTCTGTGGATGGGGATGAATACTGAAAGCCTCCACTCTATTGGTCACCATTTTGTTATTCCTATTTGTTAGCACATTTTCGTTAACACTGCAGTTGATACACTCAGCAACAATAGCAGAACTCAAGTGGGCAGCCCAGGCAGCATGTATTACATCTGAGGCTGACAGAACTTCAGGCAACATGCTGACGCCAGGTTGCCCCAACAAACCTCATGCTGTGGTGCACCATGCTGGGTTCACTGATGCCATATGATTGATCAACCAGCTCATGCACTGGCTGGCCTTCCTCTTTTGCCCAACGTAGAATGGAGCCACCAGCTGCCCTTTCATAGCCATCGTGCTGTGTAACAACCTGCTGCTCTTCTCACATCTCTCCGAGAGCAGCGTCTCCTGTGTAGGCAGCATGAACAACCTCCTCCTGCTCAGCTGCATGGTGCTATTTATTTAATCATTCAATTAATTGTTTGGATGAATTGTTTTATTTTAATCAGTTGGATTTAATTATTCACTCAATGCCAGCCCTCATATAACAGCTCATGTGTTCCCACTTAGTAGTACACTCTCCTTGGAGCCATTCTAAGGTACCAGCCACCTTGAGCTTGCCTTATTCCTGGTATTTTGGACTCAGCATCCCACAGTTTCTCCTCATTGTCCATTCTGACAAGAGTTTCTGCCACTGGAGCTGGTGGCTTCCAACTCAGACGGGTAGTGCATCTTCTCGGGATTTTTAATAATTTAACTCAACCCTGCCTTCCAAATTGTTCTAGCACCTTGGATAGCTCTTTTATAACTTGCTACACATTCGCCTTCCTTCTGATGTGAAAAACCACAAATGCAGGCAGTACTTACTTTGCTTGAACCGGCAGCTGAAGGGGGAATTATTAGCCATACCATGCTTCATCATCCCTTTAATTTTGTAGAATGTGACAAATGTGAAGAGGTTCCTGTTCACAAGGAGACTCTCTGCATGTGCAGGAACCCATATTTCCCTGTTTCCTTGCCAACACAGAGAGCAGTGGAATCTGGTAGTTTCCATGTAAATTGATGTTGTGTATATTTGAAGTTGTTTCCGACTTTTGGCAAACCTAAAGTTAATCCATCCTGGAGTTTTCTGAGGCTAAGAGTGTGTGACTCACTCAAGGTCACCCAGTGGAATTAAACCTTGGTCTCCAGAGTCATACTCCAACAATCAAACCACTACACAATCCTCTCTCTCTCTATGTCTATAGGACCAGTAAAATTATTCTGGGTTCTAGTCTAAACTTTCCAAAAAAAAATTCCATGATACTGGACTTTGTCTTCCAAAAGAGTTCAGTGCCTTGCATGACTATTTTAAAACCTGCAACAGATTGACTATCCCTATTATGTGGGAGTCACCAGTTGCCACTAGATTCTGAGAACTAGAATCACAAACATCTGGAGGGCCAAATGTTATGCATCCATGGTGCAAACACTAATCTTCACCTTCCAAACTTAGAGTATCCTTTCCAAGTGTATGTTTTCTTCAACTGAAGACCTTTCATTGAAGAGAAAGGGACATCCAAATATATTCTGATATCAACTGTTTTGGCTGTTGACCTTCAGACCCTCATTTGCATGGGCACTGTATTGGTTTGGCTAAATTATCACCCAGAGAAATGGTAGGATGGCTACTACTGGATGCAAGTCTGAAAGAAGAGACAAGGAGTGTTTGCTCAGTGGATGTATGGTGGTCAGAGAGGCCAAGTTATTTTGTCATGGCTTCTGTTGGTCTCTGCAGTGAACTGATTTTTAATCCCAGCAATGCTTTGTAACCAGAGCCACAGTGAGGAGAAAGTAAGCTGTAGAATTTCTCGCTCAGCTTTATCCAAACTTTATTATTATTATTAAAAAAAAATATCCAGCAAGTGCAATCCTGCCACCAGAGTGAAGTAAGATTGTACAGAGGGGATTAATGCTCTTTTTTGCCATCCCAACTTTTGTGTGCCAAGGAGAGGAAATGTGTGCATGTGTCTAAAGGTCAGAGTGAAGCCAAGGCTCCAGTAAATGCGATTTGGAAGTATTAGAAGAGCAAAAAATGTTGAGATAACTCAGAAACTGACTTTGGGGGCAGGGAAAGAAGGACTCTGCTGAAGTGTCAACAGTAGCTAGTTTCCTTTCTGTTCCCTCTTCATAAGCTCTGTTCTTGTCCACAATAGGAGGGGATATGCCATATTTCTTAATGCAGGGATGGCAACTGTAGGACTCTGGGTGTTATTAGACTGCAGCTCTCAGAATCCCTCACCTTGACTATGCTGCCTAGAGTTGATGAGAGTTGCAGTCTAGCACCATATGATGGATCACAGAGGTTTCCTGACCTTGCTTTGACAGGTGAACACATGATTCGAGCCCAATAGACAGTCCTAGTATGAGAGGGACACCAGATCCCTTGGATTTCCAAATGTTTTGACCTGAATCATATGGTTACTTCCAGCTAAAGCATAAATATAGAATTAATGGGATTGGAGGAGAAGAAAATAGTAGTAGTATCAAGCATCCATTACTGTCGGGAGCTGACTCTGCCTTGTTTTAACAATTGTTTAATCTAATTGTATTTTATTTTGGATGGTCGGTTTGGGAGAGTTGGGATATAATGACGATGACTGTTTTATTGTGCTTTAAGGGTGTTTTATTATTGTTAGCCACCTTGATCTGCTTAGAGAGGTGGGATACAAATAAATATTATTATTATTATTATTATTATTATTATTAATTAGTGAGTAGTGGAGAAGGAGCTAGTGCCTGAGTCCTTTTTTGTTTTATGAACACATGGTATTTCCACTAACTCTTCTACAGATACAGCCTCTTCAACAGATACCAAAGGACAGAAGAGAATGGGACCTTTCACTTTTACACAGTTGTATAGAGGAGCAATTTTCACCAGATATAATGTTTTATGCAATCTTTGGCATCTGACCTCCCAATGAAATGTTATCACAGTGGAGACAGCTTGACCCATTGACCTTTGCTTTCTCACACCCCAAACACAAGTTCAGATAAGACAACCTTCTCCCAAACACTCCTCCTCAAAAACCCATCCTTTTGATAGCGCAATAATTGATAGATGCCTGCTTAATGAAACCAGTTCTGCAGCCCAGGGAGATCATCTTGTCTGACATTGGCAGCCGCTGCAGCATTTTTGCCTTGCAGGGTGTCGGTGGGTGCTTTGTAGTTCCTTATAAATTATGCAAGTGCTGGGGCTTGCACTTCTCCCCATGGGAAGCTCTCTCCCAGCCTAATAGCACCCTGGAAAACAAGTGGGCTTGTGCTGAATATAATCACACACATTCATATACATGCACCTGTATGAGAAGACAAATAATAAGGCAAAGTCCAAAACTTCCCAGAGTCCAGGATTTTCTTTCCAGCAAGGCCACTTGAGGGCTAAGTTGGTGGCAACTAGGGTTGTGGATCCAATCAAGGTTGTATTGAGTTTTAAAGGAATTATCCATGGTCCTGAAATTTGTTGTTGTTAGTTGCCCTCAAGCCAACCTCAACTGATGGTAACCCTGTGAAAGAGACATCTCCAACACTCCCTGTCTTCAGCTTCTCTGTTCAGGTTTGGCAGACCTGACCGTATCAGCCATGTGATCTTCTTCTTGTTCTACTGCCTTCCACCTTTCCTAGCATTATTTTCTTTTCTAATGATTCATTCCTTCTAATGACCATTCCTTGGTTTCATCATCTTGGCTTCCAGGGCCCATTTGGTTGTCTTTTTGTCTGTCCATGGTATCCTCAGCGCTCTTCTCCAGCCCCACATCTCGAATGGGTTAGTTTTTTTCCCTATCTGCTTTTTTCACTGTCCAGATCTCACATCCATGCAAGATGATGGGGAACACCATGGCTTGGACAGCCCTAACTTTAAACTAATCCAGGACAGTTTATCTTCAACAGCTCCTGAAGACTCCAGTCCATGTCCTCCTTGATTAAGTCTATCCATCTGGTTAAATCATACTAAAACATCAATTTAAAACCATTTTTAAAAGGCAGTTAAAATGTATCAATGGCGATGAAAGTAGAAACACAACGCACCCCAATTAAAAGCTTTTCTGCAACAGACAGGCAATGTTGAAAGGCCTGGATAAATAAAAATATCTTTGCTTGGCATCACAGTGAGAACTGTGAGTGACAAAGAAGTGCAACCTAGCTCCTGGTGAGAAGGAATTCCCAAATCTGGGAGCAGCCACCAAAAAGGCTCTCTCTCATGTCCTCACCAAACATTCCTGTAAGGATGATGGGACCAAGAGGAAGTCTTTCCTTGGGGATCATAAAATCTGGGCAGGTGTTTACATCATATATGTATAAAAAGATAATAAAATATACATTATTTTATACATAGGACAGGCTTATATTAGGTAGTTGGAATGGACTAACTGCTATGGACAGTTGATATGAACTTTCCTTGGATGGTTTTTTTAAACCTCTCAGGGATGCTTTGGCTGGGGGTTCCAGTACCGACAGGGGTCCTTGAGGTACCCCTTCCGACGACATGATTCTATGATTCTTCTATTGATTTAAAAGCTCACTCAGGTCTTTGCAATGTTATATTTGGCCCCAATGACGCTCTTTCTCTTCTCCTCCTGTGGTTTGTGTTTCCCCACCTCCTGCTTGTAGCTTCCACTGGCATGTGAAGCAATTTAAGGCAGCAAAGTGCTATTTTACTAATGCATGTGGATTGCATCACTAAACAGATGGACTATTGGCAAGCTTCCCACCTCCACCATCGCTGCCACCCCTCTTTCTATGCAGAGGTTGCTTGCTTGCTAAATAAATGTTCCTTTCTCTCAGGGTTACAAAGCAATTAACTTGCACCGAAAAGTTTGCATAGACTTAAGAGAGAGTCAATTGTTTCGCTAATTCCTTCGCTGATAAGGAACTTCCTTGCCAGAGGTGAAAGCTACCTGCTGATCGGGTGAGTGGAAAGCTAAAAAAAGAAAGCAGGTGGGGACAGAGGGTTAAATCAACAATCAGAATAAAGGATTCAAATTGAATCCAGGCATGCAAATCCTCACGCTGATATTCTGATCACAACATATAGCGTTTCTTTTTCCCCTTGAAGGGCTTTTGTCATTTTCTCTCCCCCGTCTTCAATAACCCATCAAAATAGCATTGCATACAGACTTGATTATTACACTTTTTTTCCTTTGACCGCAGAAAGTGATAGCCTGCATCTAACTGCTAGTTCCAAATAGAGTCAATCCACTGAATTAAAGGGATTGGCATAAATGTTGATCTACCCTTCAGCAGTCGATTCGATGGATCTACTTTAGATGAAATTAGAAATGGATAAGCTGGAAATCATGCAGCCCTCCTGACATGGTTGGAATGCCAGTGTTCCTCAGCATTGGCTATGCTTACTAGGGCTGCTGGGATTTGCAGTCCAATATGAGGGCAAGATGATTTCCATACCCACAAGCTATAGTTTTTGGTAAGTGTACTTGGTAGAAGAGATGCAAAGTCTGATTGGTCCTTTTTTCAAAATCTTAGTCAGTTAAACTTATCGGCTTACTAAAGTGTCTTGTAAGGGAAATAACAGCACAACTCTATTCTTCTTTGGTCAGATCTCGCCTGTTCTGGTACTGGAGCTCAAGGAGGATATTGACAAGCTGCAATGTGTCCAGAGAGAGGCAACCAAAATGATCAAAAGTTTGGAAACCAAGCTTTACGCTGAACAACTCAGGGATCAGAGTATGTTCAGCTTGGAGAAGAAGACTGAGAGGTTACATGATCACTAACTTTAAGGATCTGGAGGGATGTCATGTAGAAGGTGGAGGCAGCTTGTTTTCTGCTGCTCCAAAGACTGGAACGTGAACCATTGATTGCAAGAAAAGACATTCTACCTAAACATGAGGGGGACCTTTTTTACTGTAAGAGTTGTTCAGCAATAGAATCAATTGCTTCAGTGGGTGGTAAATCCACTTTAGAGGTCTTTAAACAGAGATTGAGAGCAGCTTGGAGTAGTTTGAGTGTTGGACTATGACTCTGGAGAGCAGGGTTCAATTCCCAGATCAGTTGTGAAACCCACTGGATCACCTTGGGCAAGTGACATGCTCTCAGCCTCAGGGGAAGGCAATGGCAAACCTCCTCCGAACAAATCTTGCCAAGAAAACCCCATGCCAGGTTCACCTTAGGGTTGCCATAAGTAGGAAATGACTTGAAGGCTCGCAGCAACAACCACCAAAGATTGGAAAGCCATCTCTCAGGAATTTTGTGTCTTTCTGCATGTCAGGGGGTTGGACTGGATGCCCCTTGGGGTTCCTTCCAGCTCTGTGATTATATTTTTCTATGTGCTTGGACCCTGTTGGATATAGGATACTAGTCTATTGGTGGCACAAAGCTCCCTGGCCTTAACTATAATTCTCAGGGCCAACCCAGGACATTTCGCTACCTAAAGCACCATGGAAGCTCTGTAAGGACAGAGATCTGTCTGTTTGATTGTATGTCTTGTGTTGGCTCACTCACAAAGCTTTTTAAAGCTTCAGATATATTGATAGTCCTATATAACAAATAATGAGTAATCATAAAATGAGCCGTCGCCAGGGACGTGGTGTTATTTTTATCATCTTCCCAAACAACTTCTCTCCCTCCTTCCCTCCACTTTTTTTTTCTTCCTTTTTAGATCCCTGGTGAAAATTACAGATTTGCACATTCAGGGGGTAGCACTCACACCTGCTGGGCTTACATTTTCAAGGTTATTTCTCATTACGGAGACAGGAGGAGACTAATTAGCATAACAGCACAAAATACAATAAAGGAGGAAACACAGACCCTCAAAGCTGGAGATGGGGGGGAAGAGATGATCAACTTCAGTTTTTGAAGGAGTTGGAGGATAGAAGTGGTGATTTTATGGAGTTCTAAAGTGGCATCAAGAGGAACAGCACTTCACCAAGAGGCAGGTGAGAGACAGGGACTAACCTTCCTTATAGGGCCTCTAAAGTAAAAGAGATACAAGGAAACCAGAGATTAATGAAGACCTGGGGAGGACAGGGAATAATACAGGCTGATGTTGAAGTTGAAGGCTTTCATGGCCAGCATCCATAGATTTTGGGGGGTTTTCCAGGCCATATGGCCATGTTCTAGAAGAGTTTATTCCTGATGTTTCACCAGCACTTGTGGCTAGCATCTTCTCTGAAGACACCAGTCACAGATGCCGGCGAAACATCGGGAATAAAGTCTTCTAGAACATGGCCATATAGCCCAAAAAAGCTGACAAAAATATAGGCTACTTCAATTGCCTGCACCTCTGACTTCAGCTGCATCTACACTATATAATTAATTCAGTTTGACATTGTTTAATGCCATGGCTCACTGCTATAGAAATCTGGGATTTGTCATTGAATGGGATAATGGGATATTCCAAAGCCAGGACAAACAAACATAGTCAACAGGGTGATGTGACGGCTAGAAAAGCTAATGGTCTTCTAACCAGCATCAATAGGAGTACCGTGTCTAAGTTAAGAGGAAGTATTAGTACCACTCTATTCTGCTTTTGGTCAGATCTCAGCCAGAATAATGTTTCCAGTTCTGGGCATCACAATTCAGAAAGGACATGGGCAAGCCAGAATATGTCCAGAGAAGGGTGACCAAAATGGTAGAAGGTCTGGAAGCCACCAAGCCTATGAGGAGAGACCTAGGGAACTGGGTATGTTTAGCCTGGAGAAGAGAAGGTTAAGAAATTACATGATATCCCTAATTAAGCATTTGAAGAGATGTCATATTGAGGATGGAGCAAGCTTGTTTCCTGCTCCTCTAGAGACACGGAGCAATGGTTTCAAGCTACAGGGAAGGAGATTCCACCTCGACATTGGGAAGAACTTCCTGATGGTAAAAGCTTTTCAACAGAGGAATATTCAGCCTTGGAGGGTGGTGGAGTCTCCAACTTTGGAGTATTTCAAACAAGGCTGGATGGTTGTCTGTTAGGAGCACTTTGACTGTGTCTTCATGAATGGCAGAAGGGGCTAGACTGGATGGGTCTTGAGGTCTCCTCCAGCTGAAGGATTCTATGAAAACTTGCCAAGAACAGCTTAGGAGAGGGCCACTGTATTGAAGGCAGCATGGTCTCGGTGTTGGATTAAGGCTACAAGAGACCAGGGTTCAAATCCCCGCTCACCCTTGGCAACCCACTGGATGACCTCTGGCAAGATACACTCTCTCAGCCTCAGAGGAAGACAAGGGCAAAACTCAGGTGAAGGAAACTTATCAAGAAAGCCCAATGTGAAGATTAGCATAAGCTGGAGACAACTGGAAGGCACATAAAAGAAAGAACGTCAGCAATATGGTTCCTGAAGTGCCTTAGGTCAAAAAATTGGCCCTTAGTGTACCATTGGAGTCCATTATACTATAAAAAGATTTCTGAATATGCTCTAGTATTTACCAGGAAAAAAAAAACCACAGGAGAGGGGGATATATGTAGGGAAACAGGCATTGATGACTGCTGTACAAATGTGGCATGTTATATAGGAAGAAAGTCTTTTATTCATTATTGGCTGATCTTTGTTAAGTATTGAAGTTATATTTATTTCTGATTATAACAAATATAATTTAAAATAATTCAGGTCTAAGACAGGTTCCAGATAATTTATTTCTGAAAGTCATTAAATCTTTGTTTTCACTGGTTTCTGCATGGTAAATACAAATTAAATATAGTAAACAGTGATTAGGGGAAGATGGAAACTGAAATTAAAAATAATAAAGCTAATGAACCAAGGATCTTTTTTTTTTCAAGGAGAGAAAATTATAGATTCCCAAATGATGACAATATGTATATATAACTGTAAAACTTTATAATGATAAGGGGTTAAAAGTGAATGTTTTTTGTTGTGACATCAACTAAGCATCCTAAATGTTTCCAAAGAATGCTCATTTGGTCGATATTAGGATATAACTCAAACAGGAATGGAGAAAGACAAAGCTTTTCTATGCTACAATGGTTGAATGCATTTCTTTGTTTTTGTCTTTGTCTTTGAGAAACAGCTCTGAAGGCAGTTCAAAATACAGGCTTAAATCCAATTGTTAGTCATATCCAGAGTAACTCCCTATTGAATCAGCTGAACTTTAGCTGAGACAGAAGAGTTGAGTTTGGTCATAGAAATTGGCAGAATCATAATCAACCAATCAATCAATCAACCTCAATAATAAAGCAACAACAGTGGTTTGAGTGTTGGACCACAATTCTGGAGACCAGGGTTTGAATCCCAGCTTGGCCATGGAAACCCATTGGGTGACTTTGGGCAAGTCATATTCTCTCAGCCTAAAAGGGAAATAAAGGCAAACCCTCTGAACAAACCTTGCCAAGAAAACCCCACGATAGCTCTGCCTTAGAGTCACCATAAGTTGGAAACTACTTGGAGACACACAGCAACAACAAGAAAAACAACAACCTTCGAATCCGGCAGTCCAGCAGTCAAATCAACATAGAACATAACATGTCATGGAGGGATCCTACTGGATCTTCATGCAGGAAGACAATATCAGTAGCAGTCTTTTCCATTCTTTGAGGTTTAGAAGCCTTGTTGTCGCCTGCCAGCATGTGGCTTTAGTGGTGGACCCCGTAAAATAATAGATCGTTGGCAACCTTATTTGTGAGCAGTTATAAATCATCATGGAGGATTTAGTACATCTGGTTAAAAAAAATACCATAGAGAATAGCAGGGCTTTCTTGTGGTTGGCAGCTGAGTAGAATAAATCTGTCCGCGGAGCATAAATTGTTTAAGCAAAAGATCTTTTTCGCTTGAATATTTTTGGGAAGAAAAGGAGAGGGGAAATGTATCTAGTCAAGGTCAAAGCGATAATTCTTTTCTATTAAAAAGGGAGGAGGGGAGCGATCTCTTCCCTTGTTAAGTCTAGCTAAAGGAAGCTAAACAGCTGGGAATGGGGAGTGCATTACTGCCTTTCCTGATCTGTCTGGTTATATTAAGCTAAAGTGCTCGGCGTAATAGGGAGTTATGGATTGAAATGGTGGGCTTTACGAGGATCGCAATATGGTAGGAGACAAGGAATGGCCTCCCCTGAAAAGTATCTGTGACTCTTTCCAAAGCAAGGTACACAATATTTGGGTGGGGGGGACCGTCAAGAAGGTTGGATAGATTCATCTATGCCATGCAATCTTAATGAAAAGGGTTGTGAAGGGTTAGAACTGGAATTAAGAATGAGATTTTTCTGCCAGTAGAAATGCTCTTCTCTCCATTGAGCTCAAAGATCTACTGGCAGAGTTCTCTGCCAACAGAGCTCTTCTGCAGGTTATAATCTGTTGACAGGAAAGTCAAGTCAAGATCCAAACTTCTTGCATCTAGGACAGAGCCATAATGCCAACACAAAGTCAGGCCAAGACAGACAAGGGCCATCTTACCATTCTCAGGCAGGGGTCTGTCTGGATTTAACACAGCTTCAGCTGGCCTAGGGTTGGCATAACTGGCCTTTAGACATCTTGGCCAGTCCACAATCTTAGTTGGCCTCTTGACCACCATTTTGTATCCTCTGCAATTCCCCTGTCTCCACACACACACACACACACACACTCGCTGGTGAATATTTGGAGTAAATTCTGCAAAGTGGCCAGTAAAGTGGCTGGAAAATCCACCTTGGGGTTTATTCTGAACTGTCAATAAGCTATCCAAGGGATTGAACTTCAGTCCCTTGGATTAAAGACAGAAAGAACATTTTTGAATATTCATATCAGTGATTTTTTTTTTAAAAAAAAGGATTGTCCCAAATGTCAGGAAATCTTGATGAAACAATTACTGGATGTGATGCGAATCTTCACTGTCAGGATTTCTTCTGTACGCAATTCATCACATTGACAAGTCTCCTTTTTTGCATAGAAAATGGCATTTCCTGTGAAGAAACGTTGTTATCAAGGACTTTGTCACAGTGGGGAGAAATTATGAGTTTTTGCCTTCAACAACAGAATTAATGGAGATTGAGGTCCCTACCTTGGATAGCTTCTTTGGTGTTTAATAGAAGATTTCTGCATGTGGGACCATTGTGCATGCAGTAACAAATTAAACGCATTAAGCAGTATGTGAATGCTTCTATGCATTGCCTTTCTGCATTGCAAATGCACAATGTGTTATTAGCCATGTGCATTAATCATTGATCCACTTTCATTGAACTACACTGATATTTAGTATGAGTTTTGCATAATATTATTCTGCTGGTGGATATAGGTTCTTAGTAAATGTGCTTAGTAAATGCCATGAAAAAATAAGAAGGATGTGACATTCTCCTTGGCCACGTCCATCCAAGAGGAACCACCAAACCAAACTTTATGTCAAAACCATTCAATAAAAGAGAATAAATGGAGTTCAGACCATGCCCTAGCATGCCTTACCATCACGCTGTAAACCAACCATCTATTCTTCCAGACAAATGGCTTCCAGGCTGTTTCCTTCATTCCAAGGGGATTGATAAAAAGCAAGGTTTTATAAAAAAAAGCATTAGAAACATCACCCTGCTCTGGAGGGGTTATTACCTGAGTAATAACCACAGGCCGGCAAATGATTTTACAAAAAATAATCCAGACCCAAACAGAATCAGTTAATTGCAAGATGAGGTGATGCTTTGCAACTCTCTGCTCGCCCCCTGCGAATACGCTTGCAAGGAAATTGCCAAACGTGGCCTTTCTGCTAAGCCTCTCTGCCTAAGTGCTTGTAAAAATCTAAGCAACACTGCCCTTTACCCTGCTCAGAGCCTTTTTAAAGCAGACCAACATTCAGGAGTTCATAATGCTCAGGGGGAAGTCCCCCTTACAGACTGAGTAAGTGGTTTTCTTTTTGTATCCGTTCAATGCGAGCATAAATGGTACCGTTTTCAGATGCTCAGGAAAGTAGGTTGCATGTTGGAAAAGCTACAGATAGCTCTGTTTGTTTGTTTTTTCCCCTCCTGCTCCATGTTGTTACACAACATGTATTTGTCTTTGGATGTTCTGGGGAGTTGGAGCTGGAGATAGCCAGGAGGTTTGTACCGAAGAACAAATCTGTCTTATCCTTACTCAATCCTTTGGTCCGTCTATGCCACTTTGAATTCTATCTGGAAATGGACTACTAGACAATGGAGCTACTTAAGCAGGAGAGGTATATGATCTCTGTGCCCAGTCCTGGTTTTAAAAAAATTAAAATAAACTCAAGAAGGCCACCTGATGCATCTCCATCTCGTCCAAAAAAGGTAGGAAATATTCAGTAGAAGAAATACTGAGCACAGAAAAGAAGACAATAGCAACTGGAAAATAAAACTAGGAGGGAATTACCTCTGCTCACTATGTATGAACTGCTTCTAACAAAAAGTAACTTCCCATGCTTTGGAAGAGGCATCACAGCTGTGGATTATTTTCTCCTGTTTTCCAGACAGACATGTTTCTATCCACAGGGCTCCCCATCAGCTGTCCTCTACAATGAAGGGCTACAAAGGACTCCTTTCCGGCTAGTGATGCTCTGCCTGGATAGCAATCCTCTTTCCTAACCCTTACCTTGCTCCAGCTCTGAGCCTTTTACCTGGATCTGTCTCTTGGCTTCCTCCCCAGCTTGGCTCTCTTAGTCGCAAGCCCTGATCAGATGCTTGGCTCATATTTAATGGTTGCATGTGGCTCAACCTTATTGGAGATACGGTTCCAAGAAGGCCTCTAATCCAGATTCTTACTAGACCCTGACCTGCTTAGCTTTGGTTAGGCTGCTGCCCACGTATCTCCAGATCATGCCTTCGGCTCAGAAATCCTCCTTATAATTCCTCCTTTCCGTGGTGGCTGACACTGAGGAAATCTCGGCCTTTGAAGTCATAAAACAGACTGGGCTCAGCATCTTGTTAGCAAAAGCCAGAACGGCCCTTTCCAATCGATTTGTGTGTGCTCGCATGTGTACGTGTGATCTGCAGTTTCCATAAAGCCCCGGAGGGTTTTCTAGGGAGGCTCAAGAGAGCTTTGATTCTCTTGGGATTTCATGAACTAACAGCCTGTTCTGCGCTTGAGCTACAAGACCTGCCTAGGACACTGGGTTTAAAGCTATACTCCAGGGAGCTCTGTAGTTCCTTAAAGCTTAGCAGGAGCTCAATGGGATGAACGGCAATGATGAAGAAATAGTAGTGAAGTCAGCATACCATCTACGGATGGGTGACTCCAATCTGTTCCTGGTCTACATTACTTTTGCATCTGCTCACCAAAAGTCTGTTCCATCCCATTTCTACAATAACCTATTTTTTCCCTCTTGTAAAAAGGAGGTTTATTAAGCATCGACACAGAAATGTGTGTTTAAATGTGTAGTTTAAGCACCCTGTTACTAGCAGGATTTAAATCCCTTTCCTACAGGTATGAAACTATTTCCAAGCTGTTGAAATTTTTGGAGGAGTTGCTAACTGCTGCCCCATGCGGCAAGCTGTGTCACTACTCAATGAAGAATGTTATTCTGACCGAGGCTGTATCTGCACTGCAGAAATAATCCAGTTTGACACCACTTTAGCTGCCATGGATGAATGCTGTGCAATCCTGGGAACTGTAGTTTGTTGTGGTACTGGAGCCAGAGAAGGCTGAATGTCTCACGAAGCTCCAGTTCCCAGAATTCTTTAGCATTCAGTTAAAGCGGTGTCAATTCTCAGAGGAATTTTCAATAGTTTGGGTAAATTCAAACTGGAATATGTATATTTGTCTAAAGCTGTGGATACATCTTCTGCCTTTGGAGAATTTTCAGCATTTTCTTGCTTCCTGCACTTTGAAAAGACATGTTTCGACTGGGTTTTTGAAACAACGGATTGTCAGTTCTGGGCAGGTTTTCTTAGCACCTTGCTAACCATAAACCTACAATGGCTACATCTTCAGGCTTTTGTCAAGAAGTCACTAAGACTTGTCTTTTATGGTCCAGAAATCCTTGGGGCTTTCCATCCCAGATACATGCAACTCTTTTTTAAGATATAAAGTGGATATTGAAACCTCTGACTTCTCTGGTTCAGATGATAAGTCTCTCTACCTGGATTTCCGGCATTATAATGTATTCCTTGCCTCACTTCCAGTGAATAAGCCCTATTGAAACCAGTGGTATTTACTTCTAAGCAATGCTGCACAGACTTGTGCTACCCCTCGTTCTTTTATATTCAATTTGTGCATCCTTTGCCATTTTTAGATGTTGTCTTCTTTTTGCATTGAAATGCCACAGGCATTTCAATTTCCTTATATAAACCCAAACGTTACAGTTTGCTTAGATTTGTTCCTTGAGCCCTTTCACACTCTGCCCACTCGCGATAACTCAAGCCATGTGCTATTTGAATTTTCTTAGATATTATGGGGATTCTATTTGGTATCATATATTTTTTTTAAAAGGGGAAGATTTGAACCTTATTTCTATAAGGCCTGGTAATTCCAACAGTACTGGAAGCTACATCATCATCATCATCATCACCATCATCATCATCATCATGTGTTTTGGCCCACGGAGGTCTAGCAAGGAACTAAACTCCAACCTGCACTGCAGAAATAATGCAGTTTGACATGGCGTTAACTGTCATGGCTCCATCCTATGGGATCCTGGGATTTATAGTGTGTTGTGGCACCTGACAGAGGGAGCCAACTAGCTCACAAACTACAGATTCCAGGATTCTATAGCATTGAGCCATGGTGGGTAAAGCAGTGTCAAACTGGATTAATTATGCAGTGCAGATTAGACATAGAGCAACACTGGGCAACTGCAATGGAGGGCATCCACGCCATACACATCTCTGCAAGCCGTATTGTGCTGCCATATTAAAACCTAAAAGGGTATGGCATCAGACTCTCCAACTGTTTGGATATGGCAGGGATAGTCCCATTTAATCCTCTGCCATCCCACTTTTTCATCTTGCTTTACAATGTCCCAGTTTTTCTCCCCTCCAGTTAAAGTGGTGTCAAACTGGATTTCCCCCCTTTATCTTCTGCTCACTTCAACTGCTGCAAATGTGACTTGTCTGAGATCTATGGTGACCCCAAAGAAAATATATCACAGGAGAGTTTGCCATTGCCCTCCTCTGAGGCTGAGAGAGTGTGATGTGCTCAGGGTCACCCAGTGGGTTTCCATAGACAAGTTGCAATTCAAGCCCTGGTCTTCTGGAGTCCTAGATTGCATCAACATTGCAGAAATAATCCAGTTTGACACCACTTTAACTGCCAAAGTTCATTACTGTGGAATTCTAGGAGCTGTAGTTTAGTGAACCACAAGAGCTCTTGTACCACAGCAAACTACAGTTCCCAGAATTCCATAACATTGAGCCAAGGCAGTTAAAGTGGTGTCAAACTGGATTATTTCTGCAGTGCAGCCCTAGTCCAGCGCTCAAACCACTACACATCATAGTGTCTCATATATGTTTCTAAATAGCCCACCAATAGTACAAGCTCAGAATACAAGATTGCCTGGAAAATATTCTTATTAATGAGATAGTGTGTGTTTGTGTCTGTGTGAAGGAGGGAAGGAGAGACAGAGTTGAGTGCAAATCAAGAGAAATTGAAAAAGGGTGTATGTTTTTCCCCCAATTGTTCCTTTTCCTCCCCAATAAAATGGTAATAACTTGT
This sequence comes from Urosaurus nigricauda, assembly GCA_034509955.1. Classification (NCBI taxonomy): domain Eukaryota; kingdom Metazoa; phylum Chordata; class Lepidosauria; order Squamata; family Phrynosomatidae; genus Urosaurus; species Urosaurus nigricauda. The sequence continues at coordinate 4,150,080 of JAOEGL010000012.1, read as the reverse complement.
GATGAGTTGCATGGTCACAGCCAAGAATATTCCCAGACTCATAAATACAAGCATTTTAGGACATCGCATTAAAACCTCCATAAATGCACAATTGGGCCAGAAATGTTAACATACCAAATTACAAGCGAGAAGAAAGCCACACGTGCCTTTGTTATCGCCGTTTGGTTTTAAATCTGTGTGCAAATCTGTTTGGAGCATTGCGGCCCATTTGGGGAGAAAGCGGAGCCGCACGGTGCAGTTCAAAACACAATCTCAAGCCACTCCACGAATCTCATTTATTGCCTGTCAGATAAAACTCTCTAACCAGGTTCTCCAATGCAAGCCTGTAATTTTGCTGACATTTCTCAAACCATCAGCAACCGGGGTGGGAGCCAGGGAGTCCCAGGAAAAGCTTCTTTTAAAAATCAAGCACCCAACATTTTCAGCAGGGCCCAAATAAAGAGCGGCTAATAAGAACAGAGATCTCTTCGAAGGCCACTAGGGCTGCATCCGCACTATAGAAATAATCCACTTTGACACCACTTACCTGCTATGGCTCAATGCTAGGGAATTGTGGAACTTGTAGTTTGAGGAGAGAGTTAGCCTTCTCTGTCAGAGAGCTCTGATGCCACCACAAACTCTAGATCCCGGGATTCCCTAGCATGGATCCATGATAGTTAAGGTGGCGTCAAATTGGATTATTTCTGCCATGCGAATGCAGCCTAAGAAGTAAATTTACTTCTCTGATGTTAATTTGAAAAAGAAAATTTGTACAGCATTCTGGAATGAGCTAGCCAGAATACAGACATTTTCGACAGTGTTGGAAAAGACATCCCTTTTCAAAATTTTATTTATTAGTCATCTTATTTGCTTCTTTTTATTTGTTGTTCATTCCTTGTCAGTATGTGTGTCTATTCATTTGCATTTTTCCCTCCCATGCCCTTACTTTCAAGTGTTTTCATTTGCCATAGCCGATGTCATAACCAAACCTAATTCGACTGGCCATGTGCTGTAAATGCTAGGAAATTCTGGGAATTGTAGTTTCATGAGACATTTAACCTTCTCTTTCAGAAAGCTCTGGCGCCACCACAAACTACAGTTCCCATAATAACATAGCCATGAGAGTTAGAGAGCAGTGTCAAACTGGATTATTTCTGCAATGCAGGTGGAGTGAAGGAGAAGGAAATCTATGATCATTCCTTACATCCTGACCCAAAGGAAAAGAGCTGTTTCTAATGTGAAGCTAGATCCCCCATCGTAGGAAAAAGGCTGGAATAATCCGACTTACCAGGTTGCTATGCCTGCTGCTTGCCTCCCTTTGTGTGCTTATTGCATTGTAGGAATACTCAGCAATTCCCCCCCCCCCCAAAATGAAATGCACCCAGAGTAGTTTAAACCAAGAATGTATGAGAAGATCAAAAATCTGGGAAGGGGGCCACCCACAGGCTAAGATGATGCTCAGTAGGTTGGGTTACCATGGTAGGCTGGGCATCTTGGCATGGCATTTTGTTGGTGAAGCCGGCTGTTTCCCTTTCACAGGGAAGGCTGCCCACCTGGCATCAGCCGCAGCTTACTCTCTCCTGCACAATTAGTCAGTCCCTCTGTTAATTATGATTAATTGTTGGAAAACTGTCCCCCTCCGGTGCCAAAATCTTTGGCCTTCCTAAATTCCCGTCACCCACCGAGTGGCAGTTTGCTTGGTTCTGCTTCCCTGAATAATATCTCTCTTTGAAAAATGTGTTGGAGCCACACTGTGTGCAATACTCAGACTAAACCCATCAGAACGAATGGGCCATATGTGAGCCATAAAGAACGTTGGTTCCCATTTCTTTCTGTAGGTTTTGTGACCATTTCTGGATCCATAGAGATGTAAATTCTCTTGGTTAGTCCCAACCAGAAATGAACTGTTGAATTGGTGAGTCAAAATGTTGGTCAAACCCATTGTGGGTCATCTTTCAATAGGATTCTCTGAAGCTGCCAGCCATGGATGCTGGTGAAACGTCAAGAATAAACTCTTCTAGAACATGTCCACAGAGCCCAAAAAACCCACAAAAAACTATGGATGCCAGCCATGAAAGTCTTTAACTTCACAATAGGATTCTGATCCATAACTGTCAGGTCTATAGCAGTAATATAATTCTGTGTTCAGTCATACTTATGCATTTCTCTGACTTACAAACACTATGATGATTCTTTATAATGCCCTGAAAACATTCTACATATAGGAGGTGTTGGGTTTTTTTTTTTAACCAGACCTGTTTGCAAAACCTGAACCCTAAAATAGTGATGCGAGCCCTCCACCACCTTGTTTACACCACCTTGGATCATGCCTAGGAAGAAAGATGGGATATAAAATCAAGCAAGCAAGCAAGCAATCCACACACAAGTTACTATTCAGCAGAAGGGTGGTATAGCACAACCACCAATTAAACAGGCCTTGTGAGTATATATTTACACTATGAAGGCATGACGTAAGATCTTAGCCTCTCTTTCCTGAGTGCCCTCCCAGGTATATAGTGCCATGACCGATGACAGGGGCAATTAACAATACGTTGCCATATGATACAATGAGAAACAGACGTCAGCTGAAACCCAGCTGGTCTCTGGCCACCAGCCTCCCACAAACAGCTGGAGCTCTTCCAGCTCAGTAGGTTTTGCAAACCTTGCAAAGGTATCAGCCTTTGCTGGCAGTATCCCCAGCAAAAACCTGGTTCCAGAGGATGAGGCCGACTCTGTCGAGGATGTAGATTTCAGTTACCTTTCCCAGCCTTCATTTCAACATTTCTCACTCCAGTTTGGTTTCTGTAAGTCAGACACTCAAAGCATACGTTTGGCTGGTAAATGCTACAGGAAGTAAAACATGAACACTTCTTTGAGTTGTTGATTTATTTCAATATTGAAAATGGACATCAACAACAACAGCTACTACTACTACAATTTATTCCTTAGCCACTTCAAGCTAATAATAATAATAATAATAATAATAATAATAATAATAATAATTTTATTTCTAAACTTCCACTCTGCAAGCAATCGGGGCGGTGAACAATATAGATAAACACATTTAAACACGTGGGTTAAAACACATAAGCATAGAGCATATTGAAATAATCCTAACATAAAAATTAAAATTTGCTGATTTAAAATTCATAGGTTAAAACTGACTGGGTAGGACTGCCAAGAGAGACAGATCATTAATATGGTTTTAAATTCAGACCATGCATTCAGCTGTCAAATCTCTCCCGGGAGGTCATTCCACAGTCTCGGGGCGACTGATGAAAATGTCTTCCGGGTGACAGGTGTCAATCTAGTTTTGGCCAGTTGAAGTAAATGTCCCCCAGAAGACCTGAGTGTAAGGGGTGGATTATAGGAGACAAGGCTATCCCACAGGTAATCTGAACCCAGACTTTGTAGGGCTTTAAAGGTAATAACCAACACTTTGTATTTTCCCTGGATACTAACCTGGATATCACTTCCACAGCATGGTGCCTTGGGAATCTGGGGAAGTGCAGTCCAAACAGAAACCTTTTCTATACTGTGCCACTGCCTGACAAACAAAAGCTATGATGGTGATGACAATGTTTTTATATCAGACTTATTCAGACTTGGAGAACACCCAACAATATCAACGGGATGAGATAGTCATGTTAAGTCCCACTGATTTCATGGAACAAGCTATTCTTTCTCTCATAGTTTTATAGCACACAAGAAGGTAGGTTCCTGTCCCACAGATATTACAATACATTTTCTCCAGAGAAAACAAGAGAGGAAGGAAGCTGGGAGTGGAAATGAGCAGCTGTCATTCAAGAACCTCATTGAGCTGCAAACACCAGGATTCCTTTAGTATTCAGCAATTATATTTAAATTAGTAGGAAACCAATATAACAGTGTAAAGAAAATTTACCTTAAGCCTGTGCATGGGCCCATGAACCAATTGATGCCTTCACTCTCCAAAAACGCTTCAACTCTGGATGCAGGGGTAGAAGAAAAAAAGACTACAAAGCTACATGTGGCCTTACAGCCACACTGTATCTATCTTTGATTTAGATATAAACTATAGTAATTTTGAAATGTGCATCACTTACTCACACTGTGTGTCTATATATATATTTCCAAACAACTATTCTCCCCCCCCCCTCCTGGAGGTTGAGCCATTTCTTGAACGTTTGGAAATGCCCTCAATATCACAAGAGCATCAGGTCCGATCTAATCTTGAAAGCTAAGTAGGGTCATTCCTGGTTAATACTTGGATAAAAGACTGCCATAAAGAACCAGGTGCCATAGGCTATACTTCAAGAAAGGAACTGGGAAAATCACCGCTAAGTATTCCTTGCCTAAGAAACCCCTATGAAACTCATGGGATCGCCATACGTCAACAGATGAATTGAGGTCGCACACACGTATATACATGCTGTCATCTTATAGAGAAAAAGGAGAAGAGAGAAGAACTCTCCCTCTCTTTTCTCTAAGAAAACCCTTTTCTTCTCCTTTCTGTGCTGATTCTGAAACTGTCTGGTATCTGCTGAGAGATGATACTTCAAAAATGTACACTCACACAGCCACATTTCTGATGAGGAAAAGCAAATGCCGATGGTTAATGTCACAGGAGTGGTGTAGGACCGGTGACTGATTCCCACACTCTTCCATACGCTTTCTGCAAAGGAGCATATGCACCATCATTCCCACACAAAGAAGGCTGAGCTGAGTAAATTTATATGGGTTCTGCCTTTGCTTTTCCCCAACACTTGTTGGAAATACAAGCTTGAAGTACAGAAAGGCTCATGGGGGAAGCAATACTACCATTCTATTCTGCTTGGATTAAACCTCACCTGGAATACCGTGTCCAATTCTGGGCACCATAATTCAAGAAGGATGTTGAGAAGCTGGAGCGTGTCCAGAGGAGGGCCACCAAAATGGTGAAAGGTCTGGAAAACACCAGGCCCTATGGCTTAGGGAGCTGGTTACATTTAGCCTGGGGAGAGAAGGTTACAAGGTGATATGATATCCCTGTTTAAATATTTGAAGGGATGCCATATTGAGGATAGAGCAAGTTTGTTTTCTGCAGCTCCAGAGATTAGGACGTGGAGCAATGGATTCAAACTACAGGAAAAGAGATCCCACCTTAACATTAAGAACTTCCTGATGATAAGAGGTGTTTGACAGTGGAAGACGCTGCCTTGGAGAGTGGTGGACTCTTCTTCTTTGGAGGTCTCTAAACAGAGGCTGGATGGCCATCTGTCAAGGAGTGCTTTGGTTGTGTCTTCTTGCATGGCAGAATGGAGTTGGACTGGATGGCCCTTCCAACTCTCAGATTCTAAAGGAGCAACATCCCTAAAAAATGTCACCATCATCCCAATTTTCCCACTATGTCCCTGCCAGGTGGAGCCATTCCTGAAGCCTCCTAATATAGTGCCCTACCAAAATTAGCATCTGGAGTTTACAACTTTCCTTCTTTCATCCTGGATGGCCAAAGTTCTCCTCCCTCACCTGCCCTTGGAGCGACATTCCTCCAGAGAGCAACTTGATTAGAAGTGAATGGCTTTGACCTTTTCCATGTTCTGCTGTTGGATTGGCCAAGTGGGCTGCCTCCAACGCCACTCGCCCTCTAATGAGCCTGTGGGGAGCGAGCCGGAATGGACAGCCAATCAAAATAAAGCATATTGAAAAGGTCAGGCTTGCGCGATGTGGGGCCATAATTTACAGAACTGTTGAGGCGTTGCATTTCTGGTGGCAACTGTTACTTTTTGCACAGTTTAGAAAAATACAAACTGGGTCTGGGATATATATGTATATATGTAAATAATAATAATAATAATTTTTATTTATTTATTTATAGCCCGCCCAATGACTAGGAATCTGGGTGGGTTACAACAATACAAATGCATGTACGTGTGTGTATATAATAATAATAATAATAATAATAATAATAATAATAAATATCCTGCCTCTCCCTATGGATCAAGGTGGGTTACAACAACGTGTGTGTGTGTGTGTGTGTGTGTGCGATATGAGAGAGTCAGCATGGAATAGTCATCTGAGTGTTGGACTACGACTTTGGAGACCAGAATTCAGTTTCCCACTCAGCCATGGAAACCCACTGGTTAACCATGGGCAAAGAACAGTCTCTCAGCCTCAAGGAAAGGCAATGGCAAACCTCCTCTGAACAAATCTTGCCAAGAAAACACCATGATAGGTTCACCTTAGGGTTGCCATAAGTCAGAAATGACTTGATGGTACATAACAACAACAACAACAACATATTACATATCAACATTATATATCAATATTAATCTACGATCCACATTGTATCTATCTGTCATCCTAGAGTCAATGTGGTGTAGGGGTTAGAAGGGTTGGAGTAGGATTCTGGCTATGGAAACCTACTGGGTGACCTTAGGCAAGTCATACTATCTCAGCCTCAGAGAAGTCTTACCAAGACAAGGCTGGGATGGATTTACATCAATGTCAATAAATCAGAAATGATACAACACAATATATGTCTTTCTTCATATCCATCTTTCTAGAAACAGTTACATACACTGTTCTAAGCTGGTCACCAAACCAATAGAAACTTATCTCCTCCTGGCAAAGCTTAAATTCCAGTACCAATTTTGTCTTTCTTCTGCTTCTAGAATATAAATCCTCAATTCTCTTGCTCTCATGGGGGCGGGGGGGGGGGGGGTGAGAGGGGGGAAGGAAAAGTTTCAAAATTTTATAATCTTTACCAGGTAAGATTAAGAGTTTGTCTCCATTTTCCAGCACTTTTTACAGACATCTTTGCATTTCCAAAGCCAGTTTTTGCATACGTCAAGGAAACGCTTACAATTGCCGGTGCCTTTTTTTTGTCATAGATGTTTAAACGGAATATGCAGTGGATGGGTTGTTTGCCTCTTTTTTGATCAATACTCCTTCCGAGCTGCTGTGTCTATGTGCTTTTGTTTAAGAAAAGGAGAAGTGACTGCGTTTTTTTTCCAGAAGCCTCTTGCGTGGATTGCAAGGAAATTGCCCTGAGGGAAATGCACTCATCATTTTGCTTTTGCACAGAAAGGGGGGGGGGGGGGAGAAGGCTTTTCAACAAGATGCTTCAATGTGTCGCGGCACCTTTTCTCATTGAGGGCAAAAATAAAATAAAATAAAATAAAATAAAGCAAATGAATAAATATTCTTAACTCCTTCCCTGGAGTCCTGGAGTGGATGCATGTTCCTCTGTGTTGTGTGCATGCAATCTAGAGTTTCAAAAGCTATATTGGCATCCCATTGGCAACATATGAAAGGGCAGCTTCCTCTATGGAAGCGGATGGACATTTTTGTTCATGGCTGTATGCAATTCAAGGTGACAAAAGTAGAGTTATGCATCCGCTGCCAGGGTGCAAGGTTGCACATATTCCTTAAAAATGTTAGCCGAGAGTCTACATCATGGGCCTACATTGTGTAATTTGATTAATCTTCATCCTTTATTTTTTTTTTTTTACCCCTCTTCCTTTTTCTTTCCCATCTTAGCTATATCGCAAAAATGCAACAAAACCTTGTTAATGAATCACAAAGATACATATCAGGGCACTGGCATGAATGCCACACCTCCTATGCTTATCCCACACTTCCTATGCACATTGGGCACGTTTGATGCATACTGGGTGCTCCTATTGGGGTCTGGCATGGAGGCAGCATAGTGCAGTGGTTTGAGCATTGGACTACAACTCTGGAGACCAGGGTTAAACTCCCAGCTCCGCCATGAAACCCACTGGGTGACCTTGGGCAGGTCACATGTTCTCAGCCTCAAGGGAAGGCAATGGCAAACCTCCTCTGAACAAATCTTGCCAAGAAAACCCCATGATAGGTTCACCTTAGGGTTATCGCAAGTCACAACTGCACCAACAACCACAACCACAAGTTGGGCTCTAGCACTTTCTACCTGGTGCGTGGATGTGTACTGGTACCAATGCATGTTGGTACCTGTTGGGTCATGATTCAACAATCACCCCACCATTGTGCAATGGATACCCATATATAGTAACCTCATAGCAGCCACTACATGAATACTACTCAGTTCTACATGAATAGAACTGCTCAGTTCTATTTCCCGCGTATGTAAGTCCACTTACAAAGGCCTAAGTCCCTTGCTGAGTTCTGGCTATATTTGCTGGGTTTTTTAAGGTAAAGGGAGAAAAGAAGAAACAAAAAGGGGTAAATGGCAGGGGAGTGCATAGAATACGAATATAGGTTAGGCATATAAATTAATACTGTACAAGTTGGCCTTATTTCCAAAACCATGTTTGTTTTTTTTAAAGTTGGCATCTATAAAGTCCATGAGCATGAGCAGCTAAAGCAGTGAGATCTTCTGGCCACTGGACAATAGATGGAGAATACTGACACAACACACATAACAAACAAGCTCACCTTAGAGTGGCCAGAAACAATTTGAAAGTGCACAGTAACAAAAGAAGCATGTACAATTGTGCATGTACATTCAGCAGTTTGTTCAGATGCACAACTTTCTTATTCAGCACAACAGTTGAGTAACACAATGCATGTGTAAATTCACAACATGCCGTGATCTACACCGTACAATACCAATGGAGAACCTTGTGCAGAACTTTGAGGTCTTAGCTCTTGAGATACTGTAATTCAGGGAAAGCATTGCTTTGAATTTCATGGCTTGATCTGGTTTGTGTTCATCTAGTCCAAAGCTAGATAAACTACAATTCCCGGAAACTCTCTGAGCCAGCATGGAATGTGGCAGGACACCTTTTTTGTAGGCCAGAAAATAAAGTTTTCTAAGCTCCAAGTTTCCATAGAGAGCAGCCGTGGCTTGTAGACAGTCTTTAATCCTATCCATTTTGGTTCGGGAGTGCAAAAGCATTTTGCTATAATCGAAATAAATGGGCAGTGGGATGCTGAAGTTTTCCTTTTGTTCAAATTGTTTATCGTTATTTAAGGCAAGAAAATAAGCTAATTAAAAAAAATGAGCATGTCACTGTGTTGGAGAGCAGGTTAACAATATTCAATTAGCTCCGTATTGATTTGTGGGGAAATGAAATCTGGGGAAGAAAAGTTGAGAAAAGGAGCAGCTAACGAAGCATGCAGAAAAGGAAGAGCGCAGGAGGAGGAAGGTTATCGGCAATTCATTTATTTAGATTTTCTGTAGGTCTTTGCTCTTCAATGGCTCAGGCTGGGTAACAACATGGGGGAAAAAAAATACAAAACCCAAACCAAACAATATCTCCCAACATGAAAGACAGAATCAATCGCCACTCAAGTAATTTTCAAAAATGATTGCTGCGAGTTTAACAGCTGCTGCTGAATGCCAGCCAAACACCAAATAATTCTGAGCACCAATTCATACAAAGCGCAGGGGGAAAGGCAAAGGTTTTACCTATGCAGAGTTTGATGTGACCAGTCCCTCTCTCAGTGCATCTGCTCTATAGATGTAAAGCAGTGCAATAATGCTTTAACTGTAATGGCTCCATCTTATGGGTTCCTGGGATTTGTACTTTGGAGAGAATGAACATAGTCTCTGCTAAAATCTCTAGTGGTTCAGGGAAATGGGCTAGAACAATAGTTCCTGAAGAGCCAGACTGGCGGAGTGGTTTGAGCCTTGCACTAGGACTCTGAAGACCAGCATTTAAATCCCAGCTTGGCCATCAAACCCACTGGGTGACCTTGGGCAAGTCACATTCTCTCAGCCTCAGAGGATAGTCTTGGCACCCCCCACCGGAACAAATCTTGCCAAGAAAACCCCATGATACATTAACCTTAGGTTCACCATAAGTCAGAAATTACTTGAAGGCACACAACAACAACAACAACAACAACAACAACAACAGAAGCAGAAGCAGCAACTACAACAACAGTTCACACTTGAATTTCCAATGCAGAAATAGTAGAGTTTGACAGTGCTTTAACTGTCATGGCTCAGTGCTATGGACTCTTGGGATGTGCACTTTGTTGTGGCACCAGATCTCTTTGACAGAGAAGGCTAAATCTCTCACAAAGCTACAAATCCCAAAATCCCGGAGCACTGAGCCTTGGCAATTAAAGCAATGTCAAACTGTATTGCTTCTGCTTCAACCACAAATTGTAAATAACTCTGGTTTTAATTTTATGTTTGGATTATTTTGATGTGTCCTATGTTTATGTGTTTTAACCTATGTGTTTAAATGGTGCTACGTGTTTTAATCTATGTTGCACCCTAGCTTGACTCTTTGGGAGAGATGGGTGAGAAATAAAGTAATAGTAGCCAGCATGGTGTAGTGGTTTGAGCACTGGACAATGATGCTGGGGACCAGGGTTCATTTCCCTGCTTGGCCATGAAACATACTGGGTGACTCTGAGTGAGTCATACTCTCTCAGCCTCAGGGAAAGCCAATGAACAAATCTTTCCAAGAAAACCCCATGGTTGGTTTGCCTTAGGGTCACTCTAAGTCAGAAAGGACAACAGCAGAAGCAACAACAGATGACTCTGGAGACCAGGAATTGATCCCCAGCTCAACCACCAAACCCACTGAGCAAGTCACACTCTCTCAGCTTCAGGCGAAGGCAATCACAAACCTCCTCTGAAGAAACCTTGAGAAGCAAACCCAATGATAGGTTCACCTTAGGGTCTCCATAAGCTGGAACAACTTGAAGGCACACAGCAAGAGTACAATAGTAGTAGTAATAGTAGTAATAGAATAATAATAATTAATAATAATAATAATTTGTATCCCTCCTTTCCTATGGAATCCCCTTTCCCCCCAAAACCATAGTCAGACATCCAAGAGTCTGTTTTCTAGCAACTCCAAAATCTGCTTGCAGAGAGAGAAAGAAGTTCAGTTGTTCAGGAGCTGTTGCACCCGATCTGCACTGGATTTAGGCTTATCGAACGAAAAGCACATGAGGAGAGTCTTAGAATTGTGACCCCACCGTCTTCCCCTCTACTAAGCTGGAACGTATTAGCACTCCTGCCAGCCGCTAAAGGTTGTTTTCAAGCTGTCCAAGCTTTGAGCGGTGCGCCATTTTGCTATCAGCTAAAGAAGACTCCCACCTGGAGAGCATCCTTCTTTGAACATTACAAAGGAGGGCTGAGCTCGGTTTTTCTCAAAGGAGTCTGATAAAATTGGCTTTTAAGGAGACTTTTTGGCTGTCTCCATCCTTGCTTTTAGCGTGGTCTTGGCAGGCAAAAGAGGCCAACAGCAGGTTTTGGATTTGCTGGGCAATGGGAGGCACATAACATGTTCTCAGGTCAGCCAGGAAGAGGTTAAGTCACTTTTCCCCACTGTTTCAGTTTATATGTGATTCAAAGACATTAAAAAACATACAGCCCATCTGCCGCTAAAGTTTTGGTTGTAACAAACACACATAAAATATATACAGAAGTGAAACCAAAAAATTCATTGGTGAAATTTACATCCCTCCCTCTCTTTCTTGCATAGCATGGAGCCATTGCTGTTAAAAGCGGCGTCAACCTGGATTACTTCTGCAGTGCAGATGCAGCCCCAGTAACCCTTTAATGGTAGTGTTATGGAGAAGGGATCTCTGTGGCCACTTGAAGATCTGCAAGAAGGACAGTATCGATGAGAAGAATACTCCAAAATATTTGCAAAAAGTGGTTGAAAAATCTGTGCCTTGAGTACTGAGAAACCCTGACAAGAAGAATCCAGGACTGATGAGAATGTTTGTCATTCAGGTTTTATTCTATGCAAACTTGGTTAGTTTTGCCCAGAAAATTGCATTTTCTACACAAGAAAGAGCATTTTCTATGCAGAAATGTATGTGCAGAAAAAATGTTGTGTCCTGGACAGAAAGTACCGTTTCCTGTACAGAAAATATTTCCTTTTTGTTTCTGAACTAAAAGACTGCACATGGATTTGCACAAAATAAACCCCAAACTGCAAATACCGGCTGCATCCTCCCTGCAGAAATAATCCATTTTGACACCACATTAACAGTCATGGCTCAATACTATGGAAGTCTGGGATTTGTAGCTTGCTGTGGCACCAGAGCTCTCTGATAGAGAAGGCAAAATATTTCACAAAACTACAAATCCCAGAATTCCATAGCACTGCACCATGGCAGTTAAAGTGGTGTCAGCTTGGACTATTTCTACAGTGCGAATTCAGCCACTGTCTTAAAACTGTACAGTCTTCAAAGGCTTTCTCTCAGCAAGAAAAAAAATTGTGAACATTACTTGTTGCTTCCTTTACGATGAAAATTGACAAAGAATCACACAGTTAGAAAGACCTATTAAAATGCTGTATCATCCAAAATCCATAAGACAGCAGTACCTTTATTGAGCCAACCAAAAATGTACATTATACACGTTGCAAGCTTTTGAAGCTCCATACCTTTGCCTGATGAAGAAGACAATGGAGCTTCGAAAGCTTGCAAAGTGTATAATGTGAATTTTGGTTGTCCCAATAAAGGCATCACTGTCTTATTGATTTTGGATGATACTGCATTTTGCTATAGGGCCAACACGGCTACCTTTGGATATATGTTCTATGAAAATGTTGTTACACCAATGCACCAGGGCTTGGGAAATAAGTAGAGTGGATAGGTTCCAGAATTGACACCAGCTCCATTCCCACGACACTAAGCTAGATGTCTAAGGACAATAATGGGAAATGGTTTGGGTAGAAAAGTTAAGAAGCATTTGTCCTTGTGCTGGGGGAAAAAAAACACAGCTGGAGGTGAACTCCCACCGCAACTGTTTTGACAGTCCAAAAATTCACTGGCTCACGCAATATCTCTGTCTTGTTAAAGGTAATTACAGTTCTTCCCGTGTAATGAGATGGTTTTTAAAGGCCATTCAAAAAGAAATTTTCTATAATGAGGTTAAGGGTTTTATGGTGTTATACATCAAGGGAGCTGGTAATTGGTCGGATCCCGGAAGCATCCTGAAGGAAAGAGATAGGAGGCCTCATGAATACCGCTGGAACACCAGCGCCAAAATGGGAGCTTTACTTTTCTCTTTTGGCTTTTGGAAGAAGAAAAGGCCAACATGAAATGGGTAATGTGGTACAGGGAGGAGAAGCAATGCAGAACAGGTTTTCTCAAGGTTTTTGTGTGTACAATGGTCAGGATACTCCAGGGAAGTGCTTCCCAAACTTTAGTTTTCCAGGTGTTTGGGAAGTCAGCTCTCAGAAGCCTTATCCAGCCTGCCTGATAGTCAGGAATTCTAGAAGATGTTATCCAAAACATCTAGAGGACCAAAGTTTGGGGCAGCTTGGAATATCCTGGCCCCGCAGACACCCCACTCTGTCCCTGTTACATTGGCCTCCTTTTCCATTCTATGGGCATCTCACTGGGCCACCTGGCACATCTGCCACTGCCATGGGTAGCTTGCTTCTAAGGTCAGGACAAGGTGCTCAGCAACTGTCACATTCTGGGCACCTTATTCTGACTTCAGAACAAACAACCTCCTTCTTTGGAGATTTTTAAACAGAGGCTGGATGGTCATCTGTTGGGAATGCTTTGACTGAGAGTTCCTGCATGGCAGAATGGGATTCTACAATTCTCTCGGATTCTACAATTTTATGATTCTAACCCTCAATGGTGGCAGATATGCCAGGTGGCCCAGTGGGATTCCCATGCAGACAGTCACCACAGTGCAGGAGCAGAGGGCTCTGGATCTTCACAGAAGATAAGATTAACTATTTTAGGTAAGCAACAGGTAAGATCCAGTGTGATATGGTGATTTAGGAGCTGGACTATTATTCTGGAGATCAAGGTTCAATTCCTTGCCCTGCCATAAAACGCACAGGGTGACCTTTGAGAAGTTTCATAGGAACTTCTCACACTAGCAAAATCCCATTCAGAAATGGGATCTAAAGTAGATTTAAATTAGAAAAAAAACAAGTTCTGAGAGTAAAAAGCTGCCATTTTTGTCCCTTTTATGTTCACTTTATTTTCGTGTTATTTCACATTTGCAGGAACGCTGTGTGAAAAACTTCTCCCATTTGCCGTTTTTTTAAAAAAATGTAAATCTACTTTAAATCCCATTTTTGAGTGGGATTTCACTAGTGTGATAAGGTCAATACTCTGAGCCTCAGGGGAAGGCAATGGCAAACCTCCACTGAACAACTCTTGTCAAGAAAATCCCCAGAAGTCATTGTTTGTACAATGTTGGCTTCCAGCAGAAGGGTGGCGTGCTGCAGCTCCATTGACCTCCCAAACTGGAGATGAAACAATATTCAAAAATTTGGTTAATAATGTATTTCTCAAGTGTTATGAAACCCTGAACTAAAAAATCCCTGACTGCAATTCAGGACCTTTCTTTCTTTCTTTCTTTCTTTCTTTCTTTCTCTTTCTTTTTTTTTTTTTCAGATGAAAGCATTTTTTTTCCTGCACAGAAAAATGTTATTTCTCCGCAGAAAGTTTCTTCATAGAAAATCCCATATCCTGCACAGACAATGCCTTTCCCCAGTGCTGAAAGTGCTAGGTTTTGTTTCAAAAAATGTACAGAATAAGTTCCAAACTGCTGATAGTCTTCAAAAATTGAGCCGTTTTCAAAGCCTGTGCAACAGGAAGAAAATTGTGAAAATTGCTTATGGCTTCCTTTGAGAACAAAACTAGCAAAGAACAAGATCCCCCATCTGCACTCAGGGTTTGTTTTGCTGACTATTGGAGAAGGTTTTGTTTTTTGTTTTTCACCCGAGGGGGAAACCATGTTCCTAATTTTCTGCCCTTTCCATTTAAAAAGCATTATTTTTGGTCTTTCTTATTCCCACCCCATTGGATTGTGGTGAGTGAGTCTCCACGTGTCGCGGGGTTCAATTTCAATTACCAAAACACTTTGTTGCAGCTTAAAGTTCAGGTATTTATTTTTCAGCATCTCCTGGTGGCACTTGAGTATGTATACAAGTGGGCTAGAGATCAAGATGGAGAGAGAGGAGGGAAGAATGCCTCCCTTACGTCTTTCCAGACTTTCTACTTTTCAGACTGCATTCCGTGAAAAGAAAAGGCAACCAACGCAGAGGCAGCCTTTATACGTGGGCACCCAAGTTGCCTATTCAGGTTGCATCTATTGTATTGTGGGAGCTACAAAGCACTCCTGTCCCTTTCTAGGAATAAGTTGTTACGGTTCTTTGAAAAAGCCAGGGCAAAATGTAATGGCATCATTGAATCAAAATAGCACTTAGGCTTGTTCAGTTTATCTCTGGATCCATTTCACTCATTGGCTCCCTGTAATAACTAAGGCAGTCTTAGCCGCTTCATGAAAGCAGAATGTATTTTTATTTGTTTAGAATAAAGGAGTTGGAAGACACCCCAAGGACCATCCAGTTGAACTGTATTGTGCCATGCAAGAAGCCCAATCCAAGCACTAAAAATGTCCCATTTTTCCTCCTCTTCTTCTCCCTTCAAATCTGCAAGGGGCTCAAGGTGGCTAATACTAAAGAAATACAAACAGAACACAAAATTGGTACTAAAATTTAATTTGGGGACAAGAAAAGGGGGAAAAATTAAACAAGTGCCTTCCTAGACTTACACATTTGACCACCCCAGTTTAAGGCACTGGCCCATATAACCATTTAGTGCCATCCTGTGCATGTTTCTTTGCAAGTCCTAGTAGGTTAAAGGGGGCTTTTTCAAGGGACATGTGCATGACTGGCCCTCCTTTTAGTCATGGTGTTGTGGACAACTCCTAGGATAGTTCACCGCCATCCTGGTCACCACTCAGGAATGATTTTGTGGTGGGATTGAGATTGCGGGTCTATGGCCCAGTAGTCTATATCGGGTTTGTGCAAGATATTGCCATGAGTGTCATACAATTCCATTGGGTGCAAAAGGGGTTATAGTATTGCTCATCATGTGCTGCTGAAAGATCATCTGAAATTCAAGTTTCTCTTTTGTCTCTTACACTTGTCTTTCTGTTTCGGAGACAGCACCAAGGAAGGTATATGAGGAGAGGAACTACAGATACACAGAGATATTATGGATGAGGCCCAATGCGTTTTCATTAAGATCTTAAGATGTTCTTGATGATCTGAATCAAATCATGTTGAGCCTAATCAATTACACTTTTGTGCATTGTAATTTTCTTACTCTATTCATTTTCCCCCCGATGAGCTGGGCCTGCCCTACCATTGGGTAGAGTAATACTATCAACCCAATGGCAGGAATAGTGGCCACCGGACAACTGTCTTGCATGCTTTAAACTAGAAAGGATCTTATTCTGTTCAAAATTCTTTGGAACGGTCCTGGGAACTGACAGGGTTTATGTATATGTGTAAAATTATTAAAAACAGTGACCATAAAGGAGATTCCAGCAAAGACATTGCATTTAGGTCTTATATGATTGTGGCAAGACTGAGTCACCAGTGGTATTCTTAGATGGAAAAAAAATCCCCAGAAGACTAAGAAACAAATAGATTCAAAACCATTTTCTTCTTTTTTAAAAAAGCAAAGAAAAACATTACAAAGTTCTTGCAACACGCAGACTGATCAGCCTTGTTAACAATATTACAAAAATGTATGAGAAACATACTTATAAATAAATGATTAGCCTGGGCTGAAATGATTAAGATTTCATAAAAACACTTCTCAGTTCCCAAAATCTTATACAAGTGAAATGGATGACAGAGACACCTGGCAATGAAACAAGGGCTATTCTGGTGAATTTGGAATATGTCCAGGCTTTCTGCATTCTCCCAGAAAGGCTAAATCCAGAAATTTCTGAGAAAGTTTCTGGAGAAAAAGCTTTAAAAATCAAGTACTGTATAAGACATTGGTGCTTCAGTGTGGAGACTTTGGAGGTCCACATTTGGCCTACAAGATATATGTGTACCATCTCTGTGCTAGTGGCAAGAAATCTGAGCATGGCAGGTTCAGTGGTGTCATTATGGGGATGCGGACCACATGAGGTGACACCTTTGGGGTGTGTCACCCAGAGCTCTGGTGAGAAGGGCTACCTTGTATATCTGGCAGCTTTGCTGGCTGGGTGAGAAAATGAATCTCCTCCCTTCGCTGCCCAGCCAGCAGCTCCATCAGACCTGGAAAGGCTGTTGAAGAGAGAAGCGGAGCAGGTTAAATATGATCTCTGCTGGGTGTCAAATATACATTCATACCTCCCTGTTTGTGGATCTGGGATCCATGGTCTTGATTACTCATGGACAGCAAGCATGCACAGGACAGCAAGCAGTAACGCGTGGCCACTGAAATCAATGGGACCCCAATATTGGGACAACTGTACTCTGCATGCTACTGGGGAGGCCACCATTTCTTGACAGGTGTCCCTATATGTAAAAATACTCTGTCTCATGGGAAAAGAGTACCTTTACCCAGCTTTATCCATATTCCCACTGCTAAGCTACAGTTCCGCTGTACCCTGGGCATGAGTTCTGTTGAGTTTGGTGGCATTTACGTCTTGAGTAGGCATGTATAAGATTGCACTGTTTCTTAAGCAGATGGCTCAACTGCTGAGCAGAGTGAGTGTTCTTTATTCTGATGAATGTCGCTGCCTCTCCCCCACTTCCCTGTTCCCAGGTTTGCGGCGGAAGATATATGGACGAGGCCCAGTTTTTATTTCTGGAGGCAGCACAACACCCACAAGCTTGGCAGCTGCTAACTTGGACAGATTGTGGAGGAGAAGCAGCAGCAGAAGAAATTAAATGACAAGAGATTTGAGGCTTTAAAGTTTCTCCAAGAAAACCTGGATCAATTTGCTTCTATAATTGGATCACTCAGTCCTTCACCCTTATATGACAACTATGAGATGGTTCAACCCTGGGGGAGTGTTGATCTTTAGAAATGCTCACCAGGAATGCTTTTCATTCCCTGTCCCATATCTGTTCCCTCTCCGTGCATCTGACCAAAAAAGAGCCTCCCAAATCATCTTTCACAGAAAAGAGAGAGGGAGCCCTCTTGTTGAACCAAAAGCCACCAATACGTCCTCAACAACGCAGCCTTGTCTTAGTTTTTCCTCCCACTCCCTTCGACTCGACTAATTGAATCACCTGCAAAAGAGCCGGACTGCTAAGAATTAATACCTGACTCTAAATAGTTTAAATTAGAAAAGATGTGAATGTATGCAATTAAAATTTCAATGAACCGGGGTTAAAAGAGAGTTGCTTCTGTGAATGAATATACATACATAGAAGTATATATATATTTGCAATGTCACAAAAATATTTTGACACCTTTTCTTTGGAGGAAAAAAATGAGAAGATATTAAAAAGTGTTATGGAAATAGTCTTTCAGTGCCATCCCTGTTTATGTTTCAGCCCCACCATTATCTACTTCCATTTGCACAGAAAGAGAATGTTGTAATTTTCCAAGTAGGAAACACTAATGCCAGTCAAATTTATGTTCAAGCATATGATCTATTTATGTCCTTACTTTATCGATGCAATACATTTCTGCCGTATAGCCTCAGTGGGATTTTCATGGTTTATCATTACGGTTTAAAATCCAAGATGAAGGTGGTCATGCTAAAGATATGAAGATGATTATCAAGATGATGTTCTGGACCAGTTCTCTGGTTCAGAGGGAAACATTTAACAGGGATAAATGTTTAATATTCTTATATTGATAAATAATACATCAACATAGGAATATTAATTCCTGTCCAGACAATGTTGTTTTCTTCAAATAAAATGCCATTTTCTATGCAAATCAGCCACATGCAAATTTTGCACCATCAATTACACAAATCCCAAATTACAAGGTTTTTTTGGGGGGGGGGGGGTTCCCTGTGCAGCAAAAAGCATTTTCTGTGCAAGGATTAATATTTCTGTGTTAAAATATTATTTTACATGCACAAAATGTTGTTTTTTTCTCAGAAAATCCTGTTTGTAGTATATGACAGCACATAGATAACACACCTTGCAATTTAAGAGAAAATGCCACTCTATGGGGATGGGTCACAGACCATGCATCTCCTTCATTGTGACCAAAGGGTCATGATTAACACTAAATATTTTTTTGTTTAAAACAAGACCAACCAACACAGCTCAAAGGGGTTTACAGAGGTATTTGCCATTGCTTAGGGCTTCAGCCAGTCAGGGAAAGGACTCAGATGTCAGAGAAGCAAACATGGATGGTTTTCTAAGAAGGCACTCCAGGGAGACCTGAACATCTCGAGGTTGCCATGTGTCCTTTCATTATACACACACCTGTGTCATCCGCCTCATTAAAGAAAAAGGCAGCTAGGGAAGCAGGCAGCTCAGGAGATTCGCAAAAAGAGGTAGCAGCTGTCAGCTCAAGGCAAGAACCTGAAATGTGACACCAGGGAAGCATCGACAAACAGTTCTCATCATTTGACAGGCTCCTCTGTGGCCCTCACAAACCATGCTGCTGGTATGGCCCCACTTTTAGCTCAAGAGATGAACCCATTTCAGGATTTTGTCTAGCTGAGAATCATTTGCTTTGGCAGGTGCACAGATAAGACCGAGAAGAGGGTGGACCTTCAAGCCTGGCTTCCCCAAAGAAATGCAGAAAGCTGCCTTCTATGAAGCTGTTGGTTCATCTATCCCAGTATTTGCAACTCTGACTGGTAGTGGCTCTCTGTGTTACCAGGTAGGATTCTTTCTAAGGAGATCTTTGGTATTATCACATAGTATAGTCTCCCATACTAACCAGGGTACAAATTAGAGCTAAACCAGGTTAAATGGCTGCATGTGGAATTACACATTAAGGCTGCAATTCAGCATGGTTCATCATAGCACAGTAGTTCCACATGTGGAGCCAAATACAACCACTATTCGGATTTACTGTGCAGCCAATCCATACCTCAAAAGGACGGGACAGGATCAGAGAAGAATCTGGCTATGCCCCTGTAGCTATTTGCAAGATGACTGTGACAGCAATGAGATCCACCAGAATCCTATGGCAATCTCAGTGATTATGAAACCATTTTACATCTAGCTACAAGGACACAATCACTAGGTTTTTCTCTGATCCTGCCACTCCCCATGAGGCATGGAATGGTTGTGTGAAGTTGGGGCTTCAGAGGCTAAGGAATATCTTGGAATGCCAAGGACACTGCCAAGGAATACCAGATGCTGTAAGTTATATGTAAGGGGAAGGCAAAGGCAAACCCCTTCTGAGTGTTCCTTGCCAAAGAAAACTCTATGAGGTTTCCATCATTATGCAAATAACATGAAGGCATGTACCTACACAGATCTAGAATTCAGAGAATGATGCAGGATGAAAGAGTTGCATGGGTCATACTGTTTTGCAAGGATGGGGACAATGTGGGTTTCCAGATGCTGTTGAACAGCAACTCCCAACATTCCCAATCATGGGCTATGCTGCCTAGAGCTTCCAGAACTCTCAGTCCAACAACTTGTGCAGGATCACAGCATTCACCCCCGCCTTGCTTTGAGGAAATGAATTCCTGTTGGTATTGTTGTGGTTGTTTGTCCTCAAGTCCTTTCTAACTTATAGCAATCCTAAAGAGAACCTATAATGGGGTTTTCTTGGCAAGATTTGTTCAGAAGGGGTTTTCCTTTGCCTTCCCCTGAGGATGAGCGAGTGGGACTTGCTGATGGTCACCCATTGGTTTTCCATGGCTGAGTGGGAAGTCAAATATTGGTCTCAAGAGCCATTGTTCAACACTAAAACCACTACACCTTCTACATGTCTCAAGTATGTCCTCTATGGATGCATCTGGGCATTTTGGTCTAATGCAAAATGTCTGCATTCAGCCCAAGGTTGCAGAATCAGAATGGGACATGCACACATATTTGGTTACAAAATTGGGCACACATTCAGCTGTGCAATATTTCTTGTCAACACAAAGATTGCATAGTCCAACCAATGCATAACTCCACAGGTGGAGCTTTATGCTAGCCTAACCCAATGTAAGCTCTCAGCACTAACCTTCTCCGTTTGAGACACATACAGACACAGAGGACCAAGGCTAACCAGGACATAATCATCATCAGCAAAAGACACAGTGACCTAAAGAGCAGCCAAGATGGAATACTGATGATGCTAAGCCTTGGTGAAACATAAGTAGGCAGGCACATTATGATAGATATCCAGGTAGATATAAATGCAGCAGACAGAGAAAATATGCCAACAGAAATAAATGAGGGTTAGATAATGAACCGACATCCCACATTGCCAGAGATGAGTAATAGGCAGGTAGATCAAAGAGCCAACCTTTTATGGGATAGACGATAGAACTGAAGCAAATATACATCCCCTCCCCATGCTCTGCTGGTGGCATAAATCTTTCATCCCTGATAACGTCTGTCTTCATAAGGAGAGAAAGAATTAAATATTTCATGAGATCGCAGTCAGTCCTGCTGGTCCTATTCAGCTGATATTTCAAACACACATTTGACATTGCACTCCTTCCCCCTCTTAAAGGAACTATGCTGACGGGCACATTAGCATCCAAAGCTCAGCAGGTTGGCAAATCTAATTTAATAGCCAACAAATAGATAGGTCTAGAGAGCTATTTTCCCCTCCTGGACTCTCCTGCTGTCTCTTAACTCACCTCATCTGATGATGATGGAAGGTGGCCGTATCTCACCAAGGCTGAAAAAAGTGGGATATGTTCCACTTAAGATATTCTGAAGAACCAGCAAGAAGAAGAAACACAAGCCAACTATGCTTCTTATTCTTTCCTAACAAAATAATCAAGGACAACCTGAAGTGAAGTTTGAGTGTATGTTGTTACTTGTCTTGCCGCTCTCTTCTATGACAGTGGTCCTCAAATTTTGACCTGTCAGGTGTTCTGGACATCAGCTCCCAAGGTTTCTCACCATCAGCCATGCTGGCTGGAACTTCTGGAAGATGAAGTCCAAAACATCTGGAAGACCAAGGTACAGAACAATTGTGTGGATTTTCAGGACATAGGAAATACTGAGAATCTAAGGCAGATCCTTGGTTCATCTAGTCCTCTGTTATCAACAATAACTAGGAGCAGGTTTTTGTCAAAGGCATTTTGTATTACCTTTGGAAACTACACAGGGAAGTTGGAGATTGAATCTGGGATCTTCTGTAGCTGCTGTACCACTGAGTTACGTTCACTCTTTCCAAAGGTTACACTGAAATTGCTTGCATTAAAAGCAGCAACGTACATGAAAACTATCTATCTATCTATCTAGTATTAAAGGCACATTAAATATCCAACATGGGATCCACAATCTCATAAACATTTCATTGCCTGCCTCACCTTAATCATGGCCTCTGCAAGAGGCCCCAAGGGTGAAATTGGGTTGTGTATTTCTATGCTAATATTTGACTCTTTTGGTAAAACTTCATTATTCAACAAAAAATCCAAGACAGATTGACAGAATATTCAATCTTTCAAAAGGTCTTCAGTTGGCTTATCCTTTAGAACCCATTTTAATTTGGCCATTTGGACTAACTCTGCAACCTTAACAATCCTTTCTTCCATAACTGGTGCTTCAGTTTGAGCAAACAATATTCTTGCTGTTGTTGTCATATATTGAAGAAGTGATGGAAGGAATATTTTCTTTTCCCCAATGCTTCTGAAAATTAAAACCACCAACCGCCACCGCTCCTTCCAGCAGTAATGAAAACTTTCAGCTAAATCCTAAATCAGTATCTCTTTTGGAATGTAGCTTCTTCTGGCACAGAAATGTGATTTCACTATTTCACAGGAAAAACATCCCTCGCTAATATGTTCCTTGCTCTGCCAGCGCCAAACCTACTGAGTCTCGAGCGGAAAATCAATGATTCATACAGTAATCCTCCTCCCTTCTGTAGATTCTGCTTTGGAGGATGAGAATTCTAGAGATAGAGTAAGAGCTGAAGTGGGGTTCCTAAGAGAGGATTCCCATCAGACAAAATGGTACCCAGGCACACAGCAATGCTGGCCATTACAATGTCTCTCTTTCTCTCTCTCTCTTTCAAAAGTAGAACAACAATAAAGCAGATGCTGAAAAGGCAGGGAAAAGAGAGTTCCAAGGGTGATTGTTCTTTTATTTAAAGCAGGACTGGGAATCCATTTGGTCCCCACAGACCCCTTCTAATACCCTCTCTTGTTGCTGTGTGCCTTCAAGTTGTTTCTGACTTATGGTGATCCTAAGGTGAGCCTATCATGGGGATCTCTTGGGAAGTACTTTTAGGAGAGGGTTTTTCATTGCCATCTTCTGAAGCTGAGAGACCATAACTTCCATGAGGTTACCCAGTGGGTTTCATAGTTCAGCGGAATTCAGCCTCTAAAGTCCTTGTCCAACACTCAAACCACCTCCTAGCTTTAGCTTTTCTTTTGGTCATTGCAGAGGTTGATAGCCTCTTCCTCTCTGTAATGATCAGAGAAGTGTCTGGATATGTCTCCATAGCCAGATGCAGTCCAACATCATCATCTGCTTGAGACCACCAAAGGACTCCAATTGATTTCAGCAGAGAAGTGTCTGGCTATGTCTCTCAACTGTAGTATCTGGCACATTCTTTGTGTGGCTGGCCTGTTAGACCCAAAACTAGAGTAGATCCTTTGAATCTATGTCTTGAATCCCCATTTCACAAGTGAGTCACTGAGCCTACTCCAATGGAGGCTGACTACTAGACACTGGCCATTTGTTTTCTTTTTGTATCATTTGTTCAGCACCCCCCCCCCCCGATATATCTATTGTCCACACAAATAGAGACTTGTGTTTACATCTGCAATGCACACCCTTTTGCTTGGACCCATGAAGTGGATGCATTCTCTTGAAGCCTACAATTGAGATGTGGCTGTTGGGACTAGGCTTATTCTGCTTGCCTGCCCTGGTTCCCCTTGGGTCTCGTCGTGCCAATGCTCTGCTCCGTTGTGAATGATTAGAAGAGCCAGGGAGAAATGGCAACACACAAAAACTGTCAGAATGTGCTGTGCCTAACATACCACTTAGGAGCCTGACAGCCTATGATTCCAGAATCTTAGCGACATATTTACTTTCCCCAGTGGACCATCCTTTTAAGATTCAGCATTCTGGGACTTAGGAGGCTATTAGTGCCAATGTTATGCTTGACCTTCTCTACAAAATGGGATGGCATTGGATATATCTGATGGACAGCTAGATGGACAGAAGGAAAGGCAGTGGGTGAGAAGGGACTATATTGCAGGAGGTAATTCAATGACATACCCCCCCATCTTGAGCTTTAATCTCTCAAGATGGATGGCCATCTGTCGGGGGTGCTTTGATTGTTAGTTCCTTTATGGCAGGAGGTTGGACCTTGAGGTCCTTTCCAACTCTGTGATTCTATGATTCTATGATCTTCATTGGAAGATGAACCAGTCTTACCTTTGGAGAAGCCACAGCACATGCCTAATATCCAGTCCTCCTTCTATTCAGTAAGCCAGTTCAGCAAGCCAGAAATATGAGCTGGATGAGAGGTCCTTCCCAAATCCAGAGAAAGGCAGAAGGTCTGGCTCAAACTGTCCTTGTAGATGAATGGAAAGGCTACAATCAAGGCATCAGGAGGAACACAGCTATGAAGCACTCTCCCTAAATACTGCCTGGGATTTGGGCATGACACACTAACAGTATTCGTATATACTTGGCCATTTAAATGTACTGAATAGCAACATATTAAATATACTGAATAGCAACATATTAAATGTACATAGTTTAGTATGTCACATTTAATGATGATAAATTCATTATTAATTGTTAATGGTGATTTACCAGATAGGCCTATCTATCCTGTCCTAATGAACTGGTATTTCCCAGTTACGAATAAATTCATCTGCTTTATCTAAGCTACTTTAATGGAATGGGCAAATAACATTTTACCATCTCAACAAAATCCATGTATCATCACTGTATCTACAAACATTACCTTCATCTGCTAAAATTATGAGCCAAGATGATCAGGCATTTGCATAATTCAAACACAATATCCTTTATTACAATAATTAATGGATTGGGTACGGCTTAAATAGGTAGCCTACTTGAATAATGTCTTCTTTGCTTTCACTTTGGAGAACCACTTTGTTAAATTGTTGAAAGAGATTTGCCCAGTGGCCTTATCATCAGGAGATCCTAATAAGGTCCCCAAGTTTTAATAGATTACCGCATTGCGGGCCAGGAACGTTCTCAGAATGGTACAAAACGGGAGTGGACGGGACCAGCAGTGGCAGCTCCCGTTTTGTACCATTCTGAGAACATTCCTGTCCTGCAATGCAGTAAACTTATTAATCTCTGTGTATCAGAACCCAGGTTATTCTTTGACACAGATGTGAGGGTGGTCTATAGGTATGGAGGTCAGTTTTCTCTGCAAGAACTACTGCAGGCTACAGGATCTTTGGCAAGCTATTTATTTTATTAGTAACTTGTCTGTCAGCAAGGAGCATATAAAAAGCTACACATCACCATCAGAAGGGAGAACAGCACTTCATGCAGACTGATCTTCACTCAATGTTGTCGTCACTGAGAGGCAAACATAGAGTAGACCTACTAAATCTATTGTTGAAAGGTAGGAAACTTGAGTTTTGGACTGTGACTTTGGAGACCAAGTTTGATTTCCCTTTTGGCCACAAAACCCGTTGAATGACAGCCCTGGTGGCACAGTGGTTAAATGCCTGTACTGCAGCCACTCACTCAAAACCAGAAGGTGGCGAGTTCAAGACCAGGCTGAAGCTTGACTCAGGCTTGCATCCTTCCGAGGTCGCTAAAATGAGTACCCAGATTGTTGGGGGCAAATAGCTTACAATTGTAAATGAAGCTGTTTGTTTAACAAATTGTAAGCCGCTCTGATAGTCTTGGCTGAAGAGCGGGGTATAAATAAAAACATTATTATTATTATTATTATTATTATTATTATTATTATGACCTCAGGCAAGTTGCATACTCTCAGCCTCAGAGGAGGGCAATGGCAAACCACTGCACCATGCTGGCTTACCAGAAAAACACCTTATGGCCTCATAATTCACCAAAAGGATGCCAGCCATTGTTATGTTACCAAGGAACTGGTAGAAACTGCTGATCTGTTTCACAAATCTTGGCACACTCTGGTTGGGAAGATGCCTATATTTTAAAGAAGATTCTGACATACATCAGATAAAAAAAGGCCAAGATGAAGCTCTCTGGCAAAAATGCTCCAGTCTCTCTCTCTCTCTGCTCTTGTCAAAGAGGTTTATGGCCCTGTCTCCTCTCATTTTGTGGGTTTATTACAGCAGCAATGACATCACTGCCACACAGCCCATAAAGGGATGTCTCTCTGTCTGTGACAATAACTCACAATGTCCCAAGGCCCCTGAGATAGCAAAGCCAATCTCTTTGCTGTTCACTTCAGTCTTGCACTGGTAGTATGAAATTCATTCCTGGTGTGATGGTTTGGAATCAGTAGATTTGTGATGGGAAATTAGTGTAATATGATGGTTTTAGTGTGGGACCAGAACTGTAGAAGACCAGAGTTTGGATCTCCATTCAGCCATGGAAAGCCACTGTGTAACCTTGGATAAGTCACACTCTCTCATTCTTAGAGGTTGGCAATGGCAAAGGTTCTCTAAATTAATCTTGCCAGGAACCCCCTGGGATGGTTCTCCATAAATCTGAAGCCAATGCAAGGGGTGGAGAACCTCTGACCAAACTGAGACTATGGCTGTATCCACACCGAAGAAATAATCTGGCTTGACACCACATTAACTGCCGTGGCTCAAGGCTTTGGATTTCTGGGAACAGTAATTGGTTGCCGCATCAGAGCAGACTACAACGAACTACAACTATGGTTCCCAGAATTCCATAGCTTTGAGCCATGGCAGCTAAAGTGGTGTAAAACCAGATTATTTCTGCAGTGTGTATGCAGCAGATGTCATCCAAAGGCCTCTAAATAATGCCTCTGCTTGATGGGGCCAACAAGGGTTATAAGCCAAAGCTTCTGATGTTCTGAAGACTCTTTACTTTGGCCTTATGCATTTTGAGACCAGATATATTTCAGGTTGCATCTGTACTGCAGAAATCATCTGGTTTGACACCACTTTAATGGCTATGGCTCATTGCTGTGGAATCTTGGGAGCTGCAGTGGCACCAGAGCAGTTAAAGTGGTGCCAAACTGCATTATTTCTACAATGTAGACACACCCATACACTGTGATTTTTGAGCAGTTGGGCTGACATTCAGAAACTTGGTAGGAAAACTTCTTTTTCGCAACACATTTAACAGCCTGCCGCTGTTGTGTGGGTTTCTAAAGGAGCCTTTCCTTGTTAAAATTCACATTCGTGAGAATGCCAAAGCACTGTTTTCTATGACAGACAAAATGGGAGAACTTCAGAAAAAACATACTAGGCAAGCAAGAGGGAAAAAAAGAGAAGAAAATAAATAAATCTATTGATAGAAAGTTGAATAATTCAGTTAGGGATCAGTTATTTGAATGGGTTCTTTCAGAACTGGAATGCAACTCCCTTTCTCTCTCTCTTTCTCTCTGCATTGTGTGTGTAAACACTTTCACACACACACATGCACACACACACACACTATTGATCAACAAACAGATACAGATAAGTAGATACCCACCGTTCTGCATATATTTACTTATCTATATATTTCCGTATAATAACATTCTCTGTTCATTGAAATACTCTGAGCTAGAAAGCAAGTTATTTACATGGACATTTCCAATCATAACCCGAGGCTCTGTTTTGCGTGCTTTTCTTGCTGAATAATCTGCCTTAATTTAATTGGAATTTGAATACAGGGAAGAAAGCAAGAACAACATCAACAACCCAACTCCTCTTTGACTTAGGTTTCCGCTGATCTTTTGTACTGAGATTTTAAGATCTGACGACTCACGCATTTGTATTTACTTTTTACTCTGGCAAGAGAAGCCTAATTGTTTCTGGCTTACCTTTTGAATAAATCTGACAAATCTAAAAAGAGGCTTTGACACAGAGCTTTATTGATCTTTCCTTCTGCCGTAAAACCCTATCATTGGAACAGAAATGTACTTGGGGGTTATTATTGTTCTGCTTTATGCTGGTTTAATAACTCTGGTTTTGATCCTGGAGGATGATATACCATGGTTAATGGGAAATTGGCTCTCTGGCATATGGGAGACATGCTGATGGCCTCTTTCACAGCCATTTTAAAGTCTCAAAGGCAAAGTACTGCTGTACGCGATATAAAAGCAGACCCTAAGTCTGGGTGGATAGTGTGTTTTTGTGGCCCTCAATATTTCCCTAAAGACTGTCCAGGATCGTCCTTTCTTGGGGGACGGGGGTGTCAGTTGTCCAGTGGCATCTCTGCCCCTTGTGTCACCCAGTGTGTTTAGGGACTGCCAGTGAAATGAAGGGGCTGCTGCGGGGCTGCTGGAGGGATTGGAGGGCTTCTGGGGGGGGTTGCCAGGAGGCTGCTGAGGAAGAAGGGGGCTGCTAGGGGGGTTTAGGGGGTCGTGAAGGCTGCTGAGGGGATGAAGTGCTGTTGAGGGGCTGCTGGGGGGGACAAGGAAGCTGCTGGGGGGCTGCTGGGAGGCCTGCTGAGGGGTATAGGGGGCTGCTTGGGGTGCTGCCAGGGGTGCTTCTGGGGGGACAAGGGGGCTGCTGGGGGCTGTTGGGAGGACTGCTGAGGGGGCTTCTGGGACTGCTGCCAGGGGTGCTTCTGAAGGAACAAGGGGGCTCCTTGGGGGATGCTGGAGGAGCTCCTGGGGTATGAGGAGTTGGGAGGCTACTGGAGGACAAGAGAGCTGCTGGGAGGCTTCTGGGAGGACTGATAAGGGGCTAGGGGGTGGCTGGGGGGCTGCCAGGTGTGCTTCTGGTGGGGGGCTGCTGGGGGATGAGGGGGCTGTTAGGGGGTGGCCAAAAGGGTGTGCTCAGCCCTTTCTTTTGTTGTGCTGGTGCTGGTCTCCTCCTGAGGAGACTGGTGTCCCCACAGCTAAGGCAAGAAGGGACCACTTGGTCTTTCTTGCCCTGCAACAGCAGGACGGCCAGACCAGGTGTCACCCTTCTTCTGGAGTGTCATGCAGTGTAGGCTGTACCCCCCCCCCCCCCACATCACCCGAGTGACACAACTGATGTTGCCTCTACTGAAAGCTTCTGGGATCTGTGATTCAGCTTCTAAATAGCTTTCAGGGGTCCTGTTGAGTCTTCCACAATTGTCCACTGTCACATTATCAGAATACGGGGTAAAAAAAAAGGTAACGGTTGTCCCTTGACATGAATGTCTAGTTGTAACCGACTGTAGGGGGTGGTGCTCATCTCTTTTATTAAGCCTAAGAGCCAGCGTTGTTCGAGGACTACTCCAATGGGCATGTGGCCAGCGTGACTTCACCAAGTGCTGTTACCTTCCCACTGAAGTGGTACCTATCTATCTACTTGCATTTGCATGCTTTCAAACCGCTAGGTTGGCAGAAGCCAGGACTAGTGACTGGAGCTCATCCCATCATGTTGCACTTGGGCCTCAAACTGCCTAAATTACCTTTTAATCTTCCAATTGGCAGAACTGGCATCTTAACCACTGGCTAGCAGGTATCAATATTCAGTGGTAAAGCCCATTGCCCACTGGGACATTCTGGCTAATGTCCCGTACACATCTTTGCAATTTACTAACAGGGTTCTCTGCTATGTTGCTAAGCATATGTAAAGTCACATAACATGGGTATATCTACAATGTAGAAACAATGCCATTTGACACCCACTTTAAGTGCTGTAACTCTGTCCTATGGATTTCTGGGATTTGTAGTTTTACAGAGTCTTTGGACTTGTCTGCTCAAGATCATTGGTGCCTCACAATATATTACAAATCCCAGGATTCTGTAGGATGTACCATTTGCAACCACCACTTTTTATCATAGTTGAATAAATTCTGCTGTTGATGAATGAGGTAAATATATTAGTCCTGCACTTTCCCTGCTTTCACCATTTGTGTGTAATAGAATGTTTTAAACAGGTAGAAATATTCATAATTACAAGTGGTACATTTTAATGGTACATTAAAGGATGGGTTTGAATAGATCTAAATAATAGTATAATCTGCCAGAATGGTTCCAAGATTTACAAGTCTCTTGTTATGTAATAAAGCATAATTATCTGGGTGAGAAAATATCCATTCATCTAAATTTGAAGGCATGGTTTATGAGCAGAAATCCAGGGAAGAGCTATTGACGTAAATGCATGATATTTGACTAAAGTTGCAGCATGCTCTGGGATGTAATTTTAGAATTCAGTGGATAAACAATACCCATTCCAGAAAAAAAGAGGCGAAAAACAATTGTTAGGGTAGATAAACTAGGGTCATAACTTTATTTTACTTTACTTAGAATATTAATTTCTTTATTCCACAAGAGCTTCAGCCTGGCTCTCCCAGACCTCGAAGCATTACTTTTGATAAGAAATTCATTATACTAGCAGGATCTTCAGTATTAGCTGTCTACCAGATGATTTCTGCATTGCGGACGCAGCCCAAGTCTAAGAAAGCTCATGCTACAACTTCTTTCCCATAGTTAGTCTCACAAGTGTTGCAAGATCCCTTTACATAGTTATTGGTAGTCACCCAGTGACTGGATTTCCAACTTAGAGGTCTTTAAGCAGAGGCTGGATGGCCACCTGTCGGGGATGCTTTGATGGAGAGTTCCTGCATGGCAGGGGGGTTGGACTGGATAGCTCTTGTGGTCTCTTCCAACTCTGTGATTCTATGATTCTATGATTCTATATTGGATTGGACAGTAGCAGAGGTTCCTTCAAGACCTCTTCCTCCAGAACGTTAGAGAACGAATCACCCATACCATTAATCTCAGAACAAATGTGGCACTGTGTTTTTACCAAATGTCCAGCATTATCTCTCTCTTCATACATCAAACATAATTTTTGAAATTGTTATATAAGTATCATTCGGCCGAATAACAATTATAACAATAGATTGAATCCAGTCACTAGTAGAATGGACTTCCTTCTTTCCATATAGCTGATGCCTGGCACAGTAGGTTGGGCAAGGGGGAGTTATCACAGTGGCAATAGTGTTAAGAATAATTTAAACAGTGATTCAATCAGTGATTGTGAAGAACAGTTCCATGTGAGTATTGTGATACTACTGCCATAATTGTAACTTCTGGTCCTTATTTTTTTCTTACAGTAGCGGGGGTGGGAAAACCCACAGCAATTATTTGTCTGGGAAAAATGCAATAATCAAAGATTTGCCTCTTGTAGTCCAAGAGGGAGACCTTTCCCACCAGAGCTTCCTACAGATAGTCCCCTTCTTTCCCAGTGCATTTTCTGCTCCTTCTCTAAAGCGTGTTATTTGGCTCTGAAACAAGCCTTCACCTCAATCACCTACCTAGGCCTTTTGCTTGACTTCTAATGAATAAATAATCACACCCCAGGACATTGTGTTGCAAGTCACATCCTGACAGCTCCACGCAACTTCTCTAAGCACTGAGAGCTGTCAGTTGCCTTTTAGCAAACACAAGCAATGGGGCTTGTCTGGAGGCAGATGAGAAGAGCTGCCATGTGTGGAGACACTGCCTGCGTGCATGATTTTGCTCACCAACAACCAGCCAACAAAGATCATGTATTCCAGAGAAGAGGCAGCGGAGAACAGGGTGCAAAGGAAGGGGGGAACGTAGGAGGCCTTGAATGCTAGATTTCAAGGAAGATAGCTGACAGTGGAATCTTATGCTTCAAAGTCAGCCCCACTGAGTTCATGGGAGGGTTTAACTTACAGGGATGTATAATTTATTTGGTGTAGTGGTTTGAGTGTTGGACTATGACTCTGGAGACTATGGTATCATTCCCAGCTTGGCCATGAAACCCATTTGGTTTCCTATTGGCAAGCCACATGCTCTCAGACTCAGGAGAAAGCAATGTCAAACCTCCTCTGAACAAATCTTACCCTGAAAACCCTATGATAAGCTCACCTTAGGTTTGTCATAAGTCAGAGACAACTTGAAGGCACACAACAACAAGTCTATTCCTGCATTTGCACAAACATTTGCTTCTTGCCTGCCACCATCATTAATAACCCTTGAGCATTGGTGCATTGTAGTTGCATGTCGCCTTAGGGGTGCTATTAGTCAGAAATGACTTGAAAGCACACCAGAGCATCAAAAATCATTTATATGCCATCTTTTCAATAGGATCATTAGGTGTCACCCCAGTGCAGCGCATGGTGTCACTCCCATTATCACATCCCTCACCAGCCAAAAGGTGGGAGGGCACCTGTTGTGAGAATTGGGGAACCTGCAGATGTGAAGTGCCACATAAACTCCTTGCTGCCAATGCTCAGCTTCTTCATGTGCAATAGCACATGCTAGGCCCCAAAGAAGGCTCCCCCATTAAAAAAAACTAATTTTCCCATGTTCTTGGCTTGCACAGGCACCTCTACTCACCAGGTGCCAGTCTTGGGGATACATGGCCGAGCCAACCAGGGCAAGAAGGGTAGGAACTGCAGGTCTTGCTCCACTTCATCATCCTCCTTCTGAGCAAGTGGAGCTTCACCATATATTTTGTTCATTTCAGTTTGTTAAATAAAGGTATCACTGTTTTGGGGATTTGGATGTTATTATACTGATTCATTATCCTAATTCTTGCTTTGTTGTTGTTGTGTACCTTCAAGTCATTTCTGACTTATGACGGCTCTAAGGCAAACCTATCCTGGGGTTTTCTTGGCAAGATTTGTTCAGAGCAGGTTTGCCATTGCCTTCCTCTGAGACTGGGAGCATGTGGCTTGGCACAAGGTCACCCAGTGGATTTCATGGCCAAGAAGAGAACCAAATCCAGGTCTCTGGAGTCATAGTCCAACATGCAAACAGCTACTCCACACTGGCACACAATTTACATTTTTTTAAAAAGAGAGAATGCAGACTCAAATATATATATTGCTTATATATTTATGCCCAACAGAATCGGGACAAATCATGAACAGTGATGGAGCCAAGATAGGAGTACGTATATATGTGCGGAAGGAAGCATAACTGAGACTGTCCTTGGTCAATAACACCAGTGAAACATATGGAATGATGAATCATCCATGGTTTGAAACATGGAGTGGGATAGCTTCCCTGCTGTGACTAAATGGCGCTACTGCTTAATATATTTTTTTGCCTCTCCCACCCAGGCATTTAATCTCTCAAAGGCCTAAAAACAATTCCGACTCCCACATAGAATGAACACAGTAGTCTGAATCCTACTTTTAGAACCATTAGAAGACCTATTGAATTAATGTGTTTTACCTATGTGTTGCCCCACCTTTCAATGGTTGGTTCAATGGGTCTACTCGAGTCAGAGTCAGAGCTGAATGATACTAGTAGTAAATCAACACCTGTGTGAATCCCAGTTGATTCCATGGGTTTACTCTAGTTGAGATCAGCCGTCAAACCAAGGTTCAAGGTTACATCTTTCACAGTCAGTTGCAAAGAACAGCAAACAAAACTCCAAGTTCAAGCTTCTAGCTCTATTCCTAGTACATTCAAACTGTTTATTTTTCTTTCTCCTCTCTTTTCTACAGAAGAAGGAGGTTAGTTTCTTTTAACCTGCTGCCTTCCTCTGATCACAAATGTGTGTGAGAGACTGGCATCACAATCTCCAAGAGTATCAATCGGCCATCCTTACTTTTTGCCTATCCAAATACAACACAATGGTATATCAGATTCAACTGCAAATAACACACTGCTTCAGATCAAGTCACCAGTTTTCATGAAATTTCACCCATCCTTCAAGACTGTAAGAGTTTCTTTGACCAGAGATGAGATTATTGATTAGGTTTGCAAATATGCACATAACTGATGGCCTGTGGCTATGAGGAGGCAATGAAAAAGGCCATTTTGTGGCAAAGCCATTTGCAGATCATAGCTTCAGTATGTGACACAAAAGTACATTTTCCCGAAAGAAGTTTCCTTTCTAGATAGATCACTATCTTCATTTAAAGCAGAAAAAGTGGGCCACATATGATCCATATGGATCCCCAGTGCAATCTTCTCTCTCTTATCAGTTTCACCCTCACCAAACCAGAAAAGAATTACCTATCCTATACATCTTCCAAATCCCAACTTTACAGTGCAGCCATCATTGAAGCCCATTGAAAGACAAAAAAGGCCCTGGAGATGTCCATCCTGAATGTAAAGTCTAAAGTTTACACTAGAGTGCTAATAATAACATGACCAACACTGGGGGGGGGGGGGGGGGAAAGAAGAAGACTCTAAACAGAAATTCCTACCACGTTGGCTCGACTAATAACAGATGGGTTAGATTGGGAGGGAATACCTCTGAATGGTGGCCATCCCATACCTGTCTGGGAAGTTCCTCAGCAGATAATCCAGCGAACTTGTTCAACTCACCATGGACAAATCCCAGGATGAAGCTTAAGACCTAATGAAAGAAAACAAGAGAAGTATATGGTCAACTATTTGGTGGACTGAGGTGTCTAAATCCAAATGAATCTGGGAGACTGTAGGTCCCACTCCTCATCCTCCTTCTCCTCCTTTTTTTCCTTTTCGTATTCACATTAGTAGACAAGGTATGGCATCCATTTATTGGCCTACACTTACATATACCCTCTGTTTGTGCACATGGTTTCTTAGGTCATTGGGAAAGTTGGAATCCCTGTTCTTTCTCTATAATGACCAAAAGTCCCTCTCTGACTTACTGTTGAGCTACTGAAGCCTTCTCACCATGGACATTTTGTAGCTGGTGGAAAGTGGAGAGGAGAAGGAATCAGAGAAGCGACTGGCTACATCTTTGTAGCTAGGCACAAAATGATTACCTACCCCATTGTGACCTCTTCAGTTTCCCAGCAAACCTCATATAATCTTTTTGAATCTGGCTACAGAGACATGGCAAAACATAAAATTAAAATTCCACCCATACAACCCCATAAGTCCTGAAGTGTAAACAACTGTTGAAAAATGCAACCAAATCTCTTCTCACCCAGCTGGTAGAAAACTTTGGAAATTGTTTGTTCTGACATGCAAGAATGAAATAAGGAACTATTCCCATCTCTGCTCGAGATGTGATCCATGCTATTGGTTGGAACAGTGCAATTCTAGGGAATATGTATTCCAGCGTGAATTGTTTGGACTTGAGGAGGAAAAATGTGCTCTTATCTTCAGTGATATACAAACACAGGACAAAACAACTGAAGCTTAACTAAGACACAGCATGCAGACAAATCCATGCTTATACCTTGACACACACACACACACACACACACACAGGCATCCCGCCCAGCCTTCCGACATAAACCAATAAACAGATGGCTCCACTACGTTATAGCTTTTTACAGCCTTGCAGCTTCTGCCTTCCTCTGATAATAAACATTTTTCTGGCTCATGGCCTGAAGGAAAGAGGAGGCTGCTGTGGCTTTGTAAAATTATAAATCTCCTAAACTATCTACTTATTGGATACTTTGGTGGAGAAAAATGCCCTATTTTTTATGGCTGATTTGCATCCTGCAGCATTCAGATTATGGCCTGGGATGCTGAGCTCTATGTGTTTGCTTTGTTCCCCTTTAGAAAAAGGCAGGCACCAAGGGGTTGGGATTACAGCCTTGTAAACACTAGAAGAAAGATTCTAGGAAGCAGGAGCTATAAATGTCCCACAGGGTGAACATGGTCCACAGCGAGAGCAGAAAACCAGAGCACGAAGGAGCCTGGCCAACGGTTTGACCCATGCCACAATCTGATACCAACATTTTCTTTGGAAGCTACTGTATATTCAATTAACCCAAACTCTTTCCATTTCACATGTTGTGTTCATAGCTTTCCATGTTCACTTAGCTTCCATAATCTCAGAAAACTGCAGCTGTTAAGGGTTGTGCTCTTCTGAGATTCATCATTTTGGCAACACAGATATGGTTGGGTGTGCTGTGCCAATCCACCTTCATTGCTGCCTTAGAGTGGGATGGCTGTCAGTGCCAAAATGAAGAAGGTTTATCTGTTGCCTGGAAAGGACATATGGGCCAAGACTGAGTTTGTGTAGAACCAGTTCCTATGTGTAGAGTCATGCATGGATTATGCTGTTCATCCCTTGTGTTGAATGTAAAGAATGTGCAGCTGAATGCATACCTGAATGTGCAACCAAGTCCACAAGCAAAGGTGTATCTTGTGCAAAGCTCATGCACATCTGCATACACAGACACTGCATGAACAACTGTGCATCTGTAGCTTGGAACTGAATGCACACATTCTGCCCCGGGGGGGGGGGGGGATCCAACCTCTTATAGGGAAAGATTTGAATGCCTAAGACACCAACAGGAATTTGTCCATGGGGGTCTATGCAATTGAAGCCACCATTCAAGTACCCAAGTGGCAGCCAGTACCAGGCACTGGAAGATAACATTGGAAGAAGCTTTCTAATCCCTTTTCCTAGTTTCTGATTAAATTGATTAAAGCAAGTGAGATTAGTGGTTTGGTTTTGGACTTTGGAAACAAAGACCTGAATCTCTGCTCAGCCATGTGCTACATTCCCACTTACAAATAAATTGCTTTGCTATCCAATGGATTGGTTTGGCAGCAGAACGTGGTTCACACTACATTTGCCCCCATCACATTTTCTTGCTGCAGAATAAATTAAAATAACCCACTTGTACTCCACATTGACGAATGAATCGATTCAAAATGGACCCTTTCCAGCTGGCCAGAGGGCAAATTTAAATCAATTCTGATCTGCATCTGGTTCACAATTGCACTAAATTGATTTATCCAAAAAGACATGAAAAAAAATCAGTGTCAAAAAGATGTGGGTTAAATGGATCTAGCACATGCCCCCCACTCCAAATCACTTCAGCAATTCAGTTCAAGTGCGAACCATTTAAACTGGTTCCAACCAATTTGTGATCCGGTTTAAAAGGTAGTGGGAATGAGGCCATGGAAACCCATAAGGTGACCTTAGATATGTCACATTCTTGGCTTAAGAGGAAGGTAATGGCAAACCTCCCTTGAATAAATCATATCGAATAGAGTCTAGGAGAGGGTCACCAACTACCACCAGCAACAATAATAATACAGTTCCTCTGACTGACTCTCAAAATGAGGCATTCACTGTGGTCCTGTAGTTAAGT
Source organism: Urosaurus nigricauda (assembly GCA_034509955.1). NCBI lineage: Eukaryota > Metazoa > Chordata > Lepidosauria > Squamata > Phrynosomatidae > Urosaurus > Urosaurus nigricauda. The sequence continues at coordinate 4,113,241 of JAOEGL010000012.1, read as the reverse complement.
CAGAGTATTTGCCTAACTCTCCTAGTTTTGTCAACCCTGAGCAGAAGCATCTCTATTGGATTTCTAGCAGGAATATTTCAAAGCCTTCTTTGGAGATGCTGAGGACAGAACCTGATACCATTTGTCTAGGAAAGTTTGGATTACTACTATTGAGCTATAGCACTTTCCTGGCATACTTTTAAAAAATGCATCCTATTACAACAAAGAGGCTTCATTCATGTATATTGATTTTCCTACACAGAGGCTGGTTTATATGATTGCAAACAGAATATTTTCCAGTTCTCTCTAAATATGGCAAAGCAAACATGCCAGCCTTGAGAAATCACAAAATGAGAGCCTTGCCTAAGACAAAAGGTTGAGTTCAGATGTACCGCTAACTCATGATTTACACACACCCCTTTGCTCTTCCTTTCTGTGTAAAGAAACGAAACAGAGGTTCTTGGTTCATGATGGTAGCAAATAATATTTTTCTGTTTCTTTACAAGAGTTCACCTAGCAAATCAATAGTTGGCTAGTAAGTCAATACCTAGGTAAATCCCACTGATTTAATTGGTCTGCACTAGTTGCAGCTTATAATAGGATTCAGGTCTATGTTTTCTGTTCACAAATTATTAGCACACATTCTTGAAAAGAGGAAAAGCCTTCTACAATTGTGTTCAGAATACATTGTGTCTGGCTTCTCGCTCTGTTTGCTGATATGCAGTTTTATAATTCAAGCTCTGCCCAAGGCACTGTGGAACCCACTACCAGTAGACACTACAGGCATCTCAGTGGGGAGACTAGACTTGATCTTCAATGCATCCAGCAGACTAGTTTGCTGCCGAGCTTTCCTTTCCAGCCATATTCAGAAAGTTAATCAACTCACCTTGAACAGGATCTATTTGATGTCCCATGACAGATGCTATCTGAATAAGTCATGACTTGGTTAGCATGCATGAGTGGACTATTTTCTCAAGAGAGAGGTTGGGAACATGGGGATATGTGATGGTGAAAGAATGCTTCTTTCTCTGTGAGTAGCCAAGACTGCATCTCCACTGTAGAAACAATGCAGCTTGATGACACTTTTTAAGCACCACGGCTCCAGCCTAGGAAATCATGGGATCCATAGCTTTGGGGTGGCACAAATATCTCACAAGACTACAAGTCCCAGAATGTCATAGTATCGAGACATGGCAGTTAAAGTGGTGTCAGATGGCATTATTTCTGCAGTGCAGATGCAGCACAAGAGGCATTTCTCTGGTCTGTACACAGTAGGATGAATTCAGGGGTGGAATTAGGTAATTTTCAATGCTATACTTAACAGCCTGGTGGTGTGTGTACATATGCATCTGGCTTCAAGTCAACCTTTAGTGGCCTCATGAATTTCCCAGTCTTTCCCAAGGCAAGGAACAGTCAGAGGTGGCTTGCCATGGCCTTCCATAGGACTTGATATTTCCTGACTGTCTCCCTTCCAAGTTCTAATGTAATACTACAATTCATGCATACCTCCATAGGCGGAGATTTTTGCTGTGCAAGCCCCATGGTGGATCTCAGCTTGTAATGTTGCATTTGTGCTTTTGTGTCTTCCAATTTTTCATAAATGAAAGTAGACACTCTTGTAAATGTGTAACATTACAGATCATTCACAAAAAGACAAATGCATGCATATCTATTCTCATTTCCACTGTCAATGCTATTATAATTTTTGAAGGTCTTTTCTCTTTCTTCTGTGTCTACTGTAATCATTAGCTGCACAATCCTTTGTCCAGTGCTGTTTTTGCAGCCGAGGCATTAAACACTGGCTATTAGAGTTTACCTTCCTTTTCCGTTTCATAGAATATGTCTAATAATATTTAATCAAAAGGGTATTATTGGAAATTACTGTTTAGCACCTGCGACTCAAAGCTGTTCTCCTATACAGTATTTACAATTTGAATGAATGGAGGAGAACAGAAGGCTAGGGAAGCCATGTATTGACACACTCGCTCACTGGAGATTTCTGTGTCCTCCAGGGCTGTGTGGCAAGATTTTCTCCCCGATTCTCCTCTAATTGGATGTAGCTATGCATGACTAGCTGAAGCAGAATGGAGATGGGGATGTCTATTTGGATGTGCATCAGTAGGAAACAGGATCTGGATGCAAAGCAGAAGCATGTAGATACACATTTACCTATGCAACAGAAGGAGACTGAATGTATATGAGATATTTATTTGTAAACATGAAAGAATGGGGCGTAATATGTCTGGAGAGGCATATTTAGATGTGAGGCAGATTGAGGCATAATGTATCATTCTGTCCCATAGGGACCTAAGGAGCATCTCGAATACGGTTTAAGCTATTTGAAGGACTATATCTTTCCATATAGAGCCAGCATGCTGTAGATGTTTGAGCATTGGATGATGACTCTGGAGACTAGAGTTTGAATCCCTGCTCAGCCATGGAAACCCACCAGGGGACCTTAGGCAAGTCACAGTCTCTCAGCCTCAAAAGGAGGCAAAGGTAAACCACCTCTGGACAAATCCTTGCCAAGAAAACCCTGTGATGGGATTGTTATAGAGTTATCATAAGTTGAAGGTGGAAATTGGAAGTTGGTGGACTCTCCTTCATTGGAGATGAGGTTGGGTGGCCATCTCTCAAGGTATGCCACCTGTGGATTCCAACATGGCAGAGGACTGAACTAGATGGCCTTTGGCATCCCTTCCAATGCTATGAACCTATAAACACAAAAGACAGCAGAAAGACATATGCAAACTGCACACACCTACCCCCTATGCTGCCGAAATTCATCAGTGATGGGGAGGAATAGATAAAGCTATGGTTTGATTCATTTTAAGTGAGGTGTGGGAATTATGCAGCCATCCCAAATGTTGTTAGGTTGCAATGCCCAGCACTCTCACCATTGGCAATGCTGCTAAAATTCAAAGACCAGCCATGTTGGTCTGAAAATCAGTGTGCAAAAGGGACCTTGCAGCATCTTTGAGACTAAAAGAAAGAAAGAAATTGGTAGCATGACCTCTCATAGACTTGAGCCTACTTCCTCACATGCATGCATTTGAGGCAAAATCAAGGTTTGCTTTTTGGAATTTTTTTAAAAAAATGTATTTTCAAGCCATGAGTGGTGGAATCAGTGGATGCAGAAACCATGGTGAGGAAGGGCCAACTATACATCTTTGTACTTTGTTTTCCTCATTGTGCTTTATTGCATGCTAGGCAGCACAATAAAACCACATTAACTGATCAACAGGAGATGGGGATACCATTTATTATTTTCACCTTCATTGTCTGTCCCTTCTCTCCTTTCTTCAGGAGGGAAAGAATGATTGACACTGCCCTTTCCTTTAACTTCTGTTATAATATTTATGAGCACACCAGGTGTGGGCAAACCTTTTGTCCCCCAGACATTTTGGTCTCTAACACTTATAATCTCTGACCATTAGGCAGTGGGGCTTCTGGGAGGTGAAATCGGAAATATCTGGAGGGCCAAATGTTCCTCGCTCCTCTCCCAGCCTATGGATCTGAAGAGTGTTCATCAGATTTCTCATTCTTAACAAGAGAGGCTATTGTGTCAAGACAGCCTGGTGAGAAGTCAATAGTCTCTGCAAAACCTTCCATCTGCCTTCTGAGATTGAAACAAGGAGGACTTTGAAGGGGTGAGTGAGAGGGCTGGGGCAGAGGTTGCCATGTCAGTAGACAAGTGAATTCATGCTGGGGGCTGGATAGCTTTAAATGCACTATCCAAGTTGTTGTTTGCTGTAAAATCAGTTCCGACTTATAGGGACTCTAAGGTGACCGTATCACAGGGTTTTCTTGGCAAGTTTTGTTCAGAGATTTTTGTGGGTTTTCTGGGCTATATGGCCATGTTCTAGAAGAGTTTCTTCCTGACATTTCACCAGCATCTGTGGCTGGCATCTTCTCTGAAGATGCCAGCCACAGATGTTGTCGAAACGCCTGGAAGAAACTCTTCTAGAACATGGCCATATTCCGGCCATGAAAGCCTTTGACTTCACGTTTGTTCAGAGAGTTTGCTATTGCTATCCTCTGAGGTTGAGAGAGTGTGGCTTGCCCAAGTTCATCTTGAAGACAGCACTTTCCCAAGGCTTTAAGCATTTCACCGAAATCATGATCACATTTGCTTTGATACTTACTTTGAAATGAAGGCTAACTACCAGCCTTTTGACCAGCCAAGGAAGTATTTCTGAAACCAGTGTCTCTGAAACCACTGGGTTTCCATGGCCAAGCAGGGAGTTAAAACGTGGTCTCCAGAGTCATAGTCCAATGGTCAAACCACTACACCATGCTACCCAAGGTATTGAATCTATTTTGTGGGTACATTCAGCACTTTGGATAGTGTTTATTTATTTTAAAACTATACCAAACCTAGAGAAGATCCATTTTCCCCACTGATGTGGGGCCACCAATGGGTCACAATATTCATAGAATCAAGTTTTGTAGAGTTGGAAGGGTCCAACCCCTTACCAGGCAGGAACGCACCACTAAAACACTCCTGACCACCCAGTCTCTGCTCTCCAAAGAAGGGATATTCACCACCTTCCAAGGCAAGCCATTCCATCTTGCAACAGCTCTTCCAGTGAAGAAGTATAGACCAGTATAACTGGACCATGGCTAACCAGAATAATACTACCAGATGGAAACACACACACGTACATAGGATGAATTTAATTGTCTGGAGGAACCAGATGCTGGTGCAGGCTCCACAATTTGTCTTTGAGGTTCACTGCCATTCCCTATCTTCACTACACCATGCTGTGGCTTTCCCTGCTCAGACTTTGCCAAATTGCATTTTTCCTTCCCTTCAGATGAACAAAGCTGGCATTTTTTCACACAGAGAGGACATCATTCTTGTTCTCGTTCTCCCCTCCCTCCCAGAAATTGCCTGCAGTAATTACATTCCAACTCCATGCAAATAACTTCCCCCAGCCCTCTGCCCACTCCTCCCAAAGTTAGCCAATTCCAGGAGGACAGCTGGACTTTTAATGAGCTTTGCTGCATGGAGAGAGAGAATGCCAGCTTCCGTGTGTGGTGTTTTAAAACCTAAGAAGGGTGATGTGTTCTTGCTTTTCCATCTTTCCTGTCTATTTGTCTGTCTGTCTCTAGCTCTGCAATGATTCGGTTTGGCTGCAATGTGTCCAAAGTATGGGAACAGGTGTGCTGTATCCATCTGAGAGAATTTCAGCTTCCATTTTGGGAAAGCCAAGATGCTAATCCAAGACAAGATCCTAGTCCTCATTGTTGTAACCAAACCAACCTCAGATATGACAACCCCTTGGTAATTTCACTGACTTACATTTGTTGTTGTGTACCTTAAAATCATTTCTGACCTATGATTACCCTAAGGCAAACCTACTCTGGGGTTTTCTTGGCAGGTTTTCTTCCAAGAAAGTTTACCATTGCCTTCTTCTTAGTATGACTTGTCTAAGCTCAGTCAATGTGTTTCCATGGCCAAGTGGATTCGAATCCTGGTTTTCTGGAGTTTTAGTCCAACATTCAAACCAGTATACCATGCTGGACCCCTTGATTTATGTATGGTGCTTTTATTCAAATTGTGTGTTCCTATAATAGCTTTCATTTGTTTTTGTATGGACCATGAAATAATCATGTTAAACTGTCAAGCTGAAGTCTTACATAAGGTTTGTGTAGTGGGAACCTCCACATGTGCAGTTAGACGTTGGTTGTGCTATGAAACACTTGTGTTGAATGGCAACATTATGCAACTGAATGCATCCCCAAATGCACAGCCAAATGGGGATCAGAATGCAACATCTCATGCACAACTCTTACTTCTACAACTTCAAACTGAACACAGACATTCCACATCAGATAACCATGTCCAACTGCTTCCAGAAGGAAAATCACACAAGAATAAGATACCCAACAGGATTCTAGCCTGTGCCTCTGCAAGATTCTAGCCTCTCTCTCAAAAAGGGCTAATTTTCTCAAGACTGTCAAAAACAATGGCTTTTCCTCCCATCTGTATTCACATCCTATGGCTTTCCTTGGATTAAAGCGGCACTTGTCTGTGCGTATGCTTCCATGCAATCCCCGACAGGCCCCTAAATACATGACTGCTGGGATGAATGCAGCACAAGGACTTGCAAGCTGTTCAGTCTTGGAGCATGTTTTTCCTGTGATCCAACAGGCTTCACAGCACCGTGTCTTCCATGCCCCACTGCAGCTCACTCTTGGGACCAAACACCTAGTTATGGTCATGGTCATGGCTGAAAGGATCTCCATGGGAGTGATGCTCCTATCAGCAAGCACCATCTGGTTGCTTCTTGCAGGATTTTGAGGTGGATGTGACACTCAGTGATGCAAGTGTAGGAATCTGGTGGCTTCTGATCCCCTTGGACTCAAACACTGAACTGAGCAGCCATTTATTATCAGTGAAGGACTCATTCCTTTGTGCTGCACAATCATAGGAGGTGTTATTCATAGTTTATACCCTTACTTTTTACTTGGCTTCTACAGAACAGTATTACTATATGGGAAGATTTGTCTTGATACAGGCATCGAGAGGGGCAAACTCTTCTGAAACATCTGTTTAAGGACTATTTAAGGTTGTGCCTGCAACACTAAAGAAACAAGCTCACAAAACAACCTTAAAATATAAAGCAAAGCTTTTTTGTTTACCTCTGTGTGTTCCAGGGGCACTATACAAATCTACCTCAGTTAACAAAGGAGATGCGTTCCCAGACATTTTCTCTGTAACAAAAAAATTTGATACCAGAGGCAGAAGGAGCACAGAAAGAAGAGGGACAGGTCCTTATAACTATGCACATCCATGGAATTCAAAATGTTTCAGCAAACATTTTATCCACAAATAACAATATGCACATCTGACCAAACTGACAAAATTGTGGTTTGTCAGCATGCTGGGGAGCTGGTGAGAGAGGTTTATCTGCTTCCCCCATCTCTGTTTTACTTTGTGCTGATCTATGACAATAATAAAGTTTCTATTCTGTTCTGTTTTGCTGTCCGTCCATGCTCAGTTAAGTGTTTTTAGAAACAGTAACTGTTTAGCATGCACTCCATGTTGCACTCCAAAAGGTAATTTCTCCCCAGCTTGAGGTTCATCCCCATATTCCATGCATCAATCCTACCAGGGAAGGACTCTCCAAAAAGCAAAGGCCTTTGGTTCTTCTCTTACCAACTCCATCCTTGTAAACAAGGATATGAAGCACGGGGATTCAAATCTTCTCCCACTCACTGCATGTGCTATAACCACATGTGCAATGGTAACATGCCAGTGGTATGTCCATCCTAGTCACAAGCATTTTTTGGTATGGTGCCACTGCAGCTGAATGACCTCAAGGGAAAGAAATAACTGCCTATTAAATATGAACATTCTTCTCCATACATCTGTATGAATGTTTTCTTATGCTGGCTCATAAGTTCATAACTCTGTGGCCAACTTTTGTCAAGAGTCACACCAGGGGACCTAGAGATTTCTAGAGCGAACATATTAAATCTGCGAGTAATCAAATCCTCAACAGTCAAAGCTGCAAATGACTGTCTTTTTATCTTTAATCTACTCTGGACATGTTTTAAAAACAGATTTAAATGTTGAAACTGGATTCTTCATGTGTGCATATATGGTTTGTATTACATATTGTTTTAGCAATATTCTGTTTTAACTTATATTGTAAGATGTGTTGGTTCCCACATTGGGATAAAGGTGGGGCATAAATAAAGAAAAAAAATCAATTTTTTGTTTCCAAGGAGTTTGTTCAAGGGGCTGGATAAGGGCAAAGGAAACCTCCTCCTGGCAGTACCACTTAATGAACAGGAAAATGTGACTCTGGGTTATTAAGCATTTGTGTATAGGTTTGGAAAGCGTAACCGCATCTCCACATTATAATTACGGAGAAAGGCAATGCATTCCATCAGAGCTCACCGAAGTGCACCACACGACCGAGAGGGAGTTTGCGCCTCCTTTTCCCAAACGCTGGGCTGCAAACCTGAGAAATTCAGCACCGAGAGCAAGGAAGAGGTTGCCCTGCCTATTTGTCATGACTAGGTGAAACATTTGATCCCTGATCTTTTGCGCATTCACTTAACACTGAACTCCTGCTGTATTTGAGAGGGGTTACCAGCAGATACAAGAGAGCCAAAGACCTGGGTCACATCATGTTTAGGATGCCTGATGTCTTTATCAAGCACCCAGGTGCCCTAGGTATATAGTTCCATATGGCATAGTAATTCCACATATATAACTTAGACTACAACTGGCCATTTGCTGGCCCCTGGATTTACTGTATAGCTGCCACAGCACTATCCTATGGTAAATCTGTGGTTTCCAAAAAGGGGGAAAGATTGGAGAAGCATCTGGCTATGTCTTTGTAGCCAGATGAAAAATGAATGCATCATCCACTGAGGTCCATTGCTTCTAGCTACAAGGACATATCCAGATGCTTCTCTGAATTCCCCCCACCTTCTACCAGGCACAGAATGGCCTGAAGTGTGGGTTGTAGCAGGTCTAGGATAGGAAAGGAAAACCATTCTCCCCATTGATGAAATAAAGAGAAGACATATAAAGGTATAAGGTTGACCTATGCCTGTATATGTCACTTACAAGATACCAGGCTGTATCTTCCAGGGTTCTAGGTGTTCCTTGGGAGCTCAAATGATAGGACACCATATTTTTCTATGGTCCTGTCTGCATGGGCCAGGATATACTGGGGACAGCCAGGAGAACCTTCAGTTTTAGATTACATTATCCAACATCGTTCACTCTTCTGGCTAAGGCCAGTGGGAGTTGTAGTTCAACAACAACTAGAATGTGACACATTCCTGATCCCTGCTCATAGCCACAACTGCATTGATTTCCTGCTGGAAAACCTGGACATAAATACTGTTATATTTATATCCATCAAGCCATAACTCACGGGCAATTGGGCTGAATTCAAAAAGTGTGGAGTGCTTGGAAAAGCTAGGCTAGGGTTATTCCAATGACACCTCTCAGAGGCTCCTGATGCCCCTGCTAGATAGGGGATTCTGGGAATTGTTATCCCACTGTAACTTTTCCATGTTCTAACCAAAGGTCACAGTGGGGCTTTCTAGATTGGCAGGAAAGTGTGACATGAAGTTGCCTTTTCCTTAAAGGCTTGCAGCCTTTAGATGGTGCTGCGCTGTTCCGCAGTTTTTAAAAAAGAAGCTGGGAAAACCAGCACCTTTTTAAAGGCGCTTCTTCTCCCCTAAAACGCAAAAAATGTGTTTTCATGGCACACTTTCCCTTTTTCTCATCTAAAGGCTAGACTTTCATGCAGCCATGAACACACTTCTTTTTGCCAATCTAGATCAGGCCAGTGTGTTTTGGTTCTAGAACGCCCATTTGGCTTAGAACAATGGGCAAATGTTGGGGGGTTAATAGCTTCCCAGAGGACCTTGGACAGGCCCACCCAAAGAGCATTTGAGGGGCAGGCAAATGAATACAGTCAGTCCTCCTTATCCACATATTTTTTTATCCACATATTTAAGCATACACAGCTTAAAAATATTGCAAAGAAGCATAACATCCAAATAGGAAACCTTGATTTTCCATTTTATATAAGGGACACAATTTTTCTCTGCCATTATATTTAATGGGACTTGAGCATCCACGAATTTTGTTATCCATTTCGTGTGGTGGTGGTGGTGGTGGTGGTGGTGGTGATCCTGGAACCAAACCACAGCAGATAACAAGGCCCCACTGTATTTAAAAAAATAATTAAAAATGATGTTGAGGAGGCCTGGTGATATTAAAAATAGCCTTGGTGGGGGGTCTATCACCTGGAGGTCCTCACCTTTGGGCTGTAAGATCTGGTGCTAGCTAAAAGAGATGCCAGCTCCCAGCAGATTGGGCCAATCTATTTTCCAGCAAAAGATTGGAGAGCAGCCCAGCTCTGCAGCTCCGGCTGCGACGTCTGTGGCCTCCTTCATTAGCCTTGATCGATCCGGCGGTATTTATAAGGCTCCAATCACCCCGGCATGCAGGCATACAATCCCGTTTTAAGAGAGCCATTAAACAGCAAATCATAGCACCGGCCTCCTATTATTATTCTGCGGCCTGGTATTTTTGTAGCAGCACCAAGGTATCAAGGGAGCCTACGCCTGTCTCAGGGACCATTTAATGAAGCCCCAGCACTTCATTAAAGTCTTCTCAGCTCCCAAACACACACACTCTCACACAGGCAAACGCATACACACTCTCTCATTCTAACTCCTGACATGGTAATAATGCAGCTAAAATGGAACTCGGCATAATAAACCATTTCTGCTTCCCTGGCGGTTTTCAATCATTGGATAAGGATGTAAAAACAGAAGAACTGACAACTTGGATCAGACTGAAAGCCAAGTCCAGGGATATGCATTGCTGGATGGATGGAGAATAGAGGTGTGCCAGTGCTTCCAGGGCAGATTATGCTCTTGCCTTTCACCAGGGGATGGTTCCTTTTTTAAAATACGAGTTAAAGTACAGTACTAACATTGAACCGTGGATAAGTGAACTCCAGTTTTTAGGGTCAATTTTTTGATGGATATCTAGATAGAAAGATAGGTACAAAGATAGATAGCACAATGAATTAGGGGCATACCAGTACCTTGTTGAATTGATCATCACCAACTTGCTGATGGTGGAGTAAACAGAGTCGTGCATTTGGGACCACTGCACATCCATTAACACATTCAAGTATATCAAGTAGCACTGCCATAGGAGAATGTGTGTAAAACACAAACAGGATTCCAGCCATGATCACTGAGTCTAGTCATGAGGCAAGACAAAATGGCAGAGGGCTAGAAGCATGGCCACTTACCTATCATTCCACAAACAGGACAAAAGAAGGTGAAGAACTACACACACATGGACACACATCCACACACATTACAATTGGTAATTGATACATTTAAATTCATGTTGGGGAGCCTGTAGGTGTGGTGCTGTTGGACTCCAGCTTTCATCATCCCCTGATCATGCTGGATGGAATTGAGGGAAATTGGAAACCAATGGCACATTGGAGTTACCAGTTCTTGGCACTAGTGCACATTTAGAAAGGATTCCAGTTTAAATAGAAACAAATCACATGCTCTTAGCCTCAAAGGATGGAAACAGCAAAACCACTCTAAAGAAATTTGGCAAGAAAATCCTATGATAGGTTCCCCTTTGAGTCACAATGAGTTAAAAAATGACTCAGAGGCACACAACAACAACAGCAACAGAATAACATAGAATCATCTGGCAACCAGACATTGTGAAGGAGCCACAAAAGATGAGAAACCAGAGATGATGTTGCTTCCTTCCAAAGGAGGAAATGAACTTATGAACTGAAAATGTTTCCAGGAGAACATTCAGCACCGCCCTTCAGTATTTAAAAGATGACTATAAGGAGCGGCATCGGAAATGGGATACCTCAGGTCAATTGTACCTTTACCCCATTATTAGATGTCAAGATGCTCTCTCTGCATCTATGCACCTTCCACTTTGGAGCACACAGCGTGCATGCCACATCTTTGAACAGCTTCACCCCTGACAGGTCTAATTGCTTAATGGATGTACGTGGCACAGAAACAAACTTTGCGCTTCCCCCTCTTTGGCTGGATATTGACCTTATCATCAGCGTATCTCTGATGACCCACTAGATGGTAGCATTTGAGAACACAAACAGAGGCATATGGCCACATTATTCCACTGCTAGAGTTGCCCTTATGCATTTTTGCAGAGAAAATTGCTTTTTCAACTACATCTCTCAGCCAGTTGTGAGTATGTCTAGGAGATCTGGGGAGTTGGCTGGAGGATTATGTGATCTCTACTCTAGGCTGCATCTACAAGTGCAGAATGGATGCAGTTTGACACCACTTTAAATTGCTATGGCTCTATGCTATGGAATTCTGAGCCTTCTCTGTCAGAAAGCTCAAGTGCCTCAACAAACTACAAATTGCAGGATTCAATATGATGGAGCCATGATAGTTAAAGGAGTGCCAAATGCATTATTTCTGCAGTGTGGCAGCGCCCTAAGTATTTTTTCCATCCTCTTGGCACTCCATATCCAATAATGCTTTTTTAAAATTCATTTTCTTTTTTACTTAAACACAGTTGATTCTTGGGAAAGAAAATCACCATAAATCTTCATGACAAAGAGGGGAAAAAGGAACATTTTTGCCCACACACTAATCAGTTATTGGTGCCCCAAATGTGAATTTTCCTCACCGTTTCCTCAAAACCATAGGAATCTTGCAGTCAGCTATTATCTCCCAACCTAGCCACATTTTTTCTCCTTGCAGCTTGAGTAACTGAGATGTGGAAAGCAAGTGGTAGCAAATGGGGAACCAACAAATATCACTTTTACTAAATGTCACATTTTCCTGCCTTGTTCAGTATATAAAGACAATGGTTGAGATCCTACATTGGTCAGCATAGTGTCAGAGTTCCAGAGGCAGAATTCCCAGCATTTCTTCAGGCACTAAAGCCTTGTCTGTGTGGATGAGAGCATCCCGAAAGCTGCAGGAGGGGGTTAACTCCTGGCTAGGGAAGCAGAAAATGAGGTTCCAGATATTAGTTGATTTATTGCTCCATCCTCGATCTGCATTCAAGACTTGGAAGAAAATGTTCCACTCCAAAGCATTAAGCGTCTTCAAAGAGCAGAAGCATTAAAAATTGAAATCATAAAATAGACATGTAAATATAGCCGAGGTAAACGAGGCAAGCGAGGGAAGGAGAGGCAGCTGGCCAACCCCAGTCAGTAATGCTGGGATGCAGAGCATCATGGCTGAAATCTCTCACAGACATGTGGTGCAGATGGAGGTGGAGCAGACGCAGAGAAGACGATAAAGAGTTCCTATGTTCACATGTGATACTCCCTTATGCTGAGCTAAACCATGGTCCTTTTAAGGTCAATAATGTCTACCCTAAGAAGAGGTTGTTCTCCAGGGTTTTAGGCACAGCTGTACTTTCCTTCTACTTGGAGACACTGAGGTTTGAACCTAGAATCTTCTGCATGTCAAACCATTCTGTCTCTCGTTTCCTCCTAGGCTCATAGATGGTAGAAACATGGGTTCTTTTTCAGTTTGCCATCTGCACCACAAGCAAGGATGCTAAACAGCATAATGTAAAGGAAATTAAGTATATTTAAAATACATAGAGATAGATATATAGAGATATATGAAATTTGATTGTATTGGTTTACAGTCAGCCCTCCTTATCCATGGATTTTTTTATCCACAGATTCAAGCATCCACAGATTGAAAATATTCAGAAAAATTATAAATTCCAAATAGCAAAACTTGACTTTCCATTTTATATAAGGGACACCCATTTTTCTATGCCATTATATTTAATGGGACTTGAACATTTTGTTATGCACGGGGGGTCCTGGAACCAAATCCCAGCGGATAACCAGGACCCACTGTATATTGATTTATACGATTCAATTAGTCTAACTGAAGTCAATTGAAATATATATATAGCTTGGTTTCAAGATAATTAACACATAATAATTTAAATAACAACATATTGAATTAATTGGTTTTGATTGTTATATATTCTATCAATTAAGATTGATTAAGGAGCCCTGGTGGCACAGTGGTTAATTCCGGTACTGCAGCCACAACACTGTGAGTTTGATTCCATAGGGCTCCAGGTTAACTCAGCTTTCCATCCTTTCCTAGGTCAACAATTATTAATATTAAATAATGAATAAATAAAGCCTGCAGTAATCATTAACAGGATATCAGCCCCATTTTTTCCCAAGCGGAAGTAGACTTCCAAACGCTTCCAGTTTGTTCCCCCTCCCCAGACTTTTGGAAGCTTTATTGGGCTCAATATGGGTCTCCCTCCCATGACATCCTCACTGGAATTTGTCCATTCCTGGTTTACACACATCGACAATTGTGAAAAAGGAAGGTGTTTCTTTTGTGCAGAAGGGAACTGGAACAGAGAGAAAGAGAGGCTTGCTTCTTAGCATCTTTTCATTACAGCCAGCTGGGGAGAAGTGTTTGGGGACAGATCTTCAGCACACATATTTTTATCATAGCAGCTAGCGATGCACAGTGTTTCTGCCCCCAGGCAAGGATGCTGGTGTACAGTTTTACTCAGTGAAGATAAATCGCTGGTGTCTCTCTCAGCCTGAGTTATATTCCACTTTTCTGGAGGTTAGAAGGAAACAGAGGCAAGGGGAAATCTGCCCCACATCAAGATTGTGGAGAGCTTCCTGAAGGTGGAAATGGATTAGTAATGGAATTTGAACCCAAAATAAAGAAGCTGAATATAAGAAAGAACTCAATGGGAGTGGGAGTGATATTTGGTCCAAAATCTAGTACCAGGGCGGTACTAGACAAGTATTTTAAAAACCCTTGCACAAGTGATTGTACAATATTTATGAATTATTGGTTTTGCTCAGTGGGTGGGGAAACTCTAAAGGAATGTTCTTAGTAGCTGAGTTCAGAAAAAGAGAATGAACTAAAGACAAGAGGAGCAGCGACTTGGGTTTTCAATGATATATTTTGGAGGGCATAGAAGGAGACATTTCCTTAGTGGAATTTCTGTTATGCAATTGCCTCTGTTCTGTATCTTTTCTTTAGCGTGGGTGTGGACAACTGTGCAGGGATGAGAACCAGACAGTTTTAGAGGAAGCAAACTGCTGCGATTTTGGGCTGGTTTATAGGAAAAGCATTATCCCAAAATTGCCCTCACAGTAATTTTGGAGATCTCGGGGTTTTGATGGGGCTCCTGAAGCCATACTTAGTCCCAAGGACTGAATGTAGCCCACAGACCACACTTTGCTACGCTTCTGGTTTAGCATGTTAGGGCTTGCATCCAAGGTTGGAAAACTGCTGAGTGGCATATGTAGAAGAGTCCTACAATCGAATCCTTAAATGAAACCTTATTGGATGTATGAGACTTTGGTGAAAATTGATATTGAACAATTGGAAGGGCCCACAACAAGGACCATATAGTCCAATTCCTTGCCATGCAGGACTATTCAGAGACATAGCCATCTTAGGACTTTATCGCATGCACTTTTAAAACTATTTTGGGGACAGGCACGGGCCTCACGGGGGCAAGCGTGAACGGATTTTACCGCACACGCAAGCATCCACAAAAAGGTCCCATTCCAGCTCCTGTACCCAAGCCGTCCCTGTTCAGGGCCAGCGGGTGCCATTTTGTCTGGAAAGAAGTCTTCCGACCAGAACATTTAATGCTTCTCTGCACTAGACAGGGATGGGTGCTGGAATGGGACCTTTTTATGGACGCTTGCGTGTGTGGTAAAATGCATTCAAACACACCCCCGCGAATCCCGTCCTCGTCCCCAAAATGGTTTTAAAAGTGCATGTGATAAAGTCCTTAGTCTGCGAAATCAGTAGTCAAAGGGATCTTGGAGCATTTTTGTGACTAACTGAAAGAAAAAGGATGGTACCACGAGGTTTCCTAGACTTGAGCCTACTTCCTCATATGCGTACTATTAAAGCATTGCCAAAAGATGCTCATCCAAAATCTTTTAAAAGATCTCCAGAGATGAAGAGTCCATCATGCATTGCAGCAGTTCATTCTATTTTTCCAAAGTGTAGTAAGCAGGACATGGCAATAGAATAAAGGAACAAGTGGATTAAATCATAGATGATCCCTTCAACTGACAGCATTTTTGTCTAGGAGTCCCCCTAAAATCTGGAATCAGCACTATCTGGATGCCTCATGGAGGAGAAAGTGGCTGCCTGCTCATTCACCATCCAAATAGTAAATATACAATCCAGATCTAAATGTTGTCAGCACTGTGGGGGTACAAATACAAAACCCTTGCGCTAAAAGCCCTTCATTTCCTGCAAATAAATAATTCAATTCTAATCAAATTATTGCAAATAATAATAATAATACAAAAAATAAAAATCCAGCAGCCTGAAAAATCAAATGCTGCTTGATGATCAGAAGCAGAATAAGCAGCAACGCAAACATAATTTGATCTAATAAAACAAGCACATTGATTTATTCGACCAAATGCCATTTAGCCATGGGTGAACTTTATTTGGAGAAGTTAAAACATATGAAGCTGCCTTTGGAGTGATTGGAGCTTGGAAGGTACTAGTTGCAAATGTGCCTTGAAGTTGTTTCCGACTTATGGGGACCCTTTCGTGGGGTTTTCTTGGCAAAATTTGTTCAGAGTGGGTTTTTCCTTTGCCTTCCTCTGAGGCTGAGAGAAGAGGAGGAGGATAACCCACTGTGAAGTCATTGGATGAGAGATGGGATATCAATGCAATGAATAAACAAGTATGGATTTGAACCTGGGTTTTCTTTTGTCCTAGTCCAACACTTTATGAATTTTGCCGTACTGCCCCTCACTATAGATAGGAAGAGATAATATGAGATAGGAAGAGATAAAAGGGGATTTTGTCAAATCTATGCGCTTTATCACACTAGCAAGATCCCACAGGCAAATGGGAAAAAGTATCGTCCACATGTCTCAAATACAAGAGTGTCCAATAGGACCAAGATGGCCAACTTTGGGGCTCAACAGACCGCCCCGAAAGAGGGGGCTGGAGCTGCCCATTTTTAATCCTGACAGAGGCTGCGGCAGCCAAACGGTGCGGTCTCCATCAGGAGTAAAAAGAACCTGCTAAAAGCTAAAAGCAGATTCTTTTTATTGTGTGCACCAAATTCCATGAGTGCACCATTGGTGCACTGTTGCGTGTTCAAGTGCAGCACAGTGACATCTGGATGCTGCATGTCACATGCATCATGATGGCAGGCCCCGTGTGGATGGGAGGCTGCTATTATGGTGCCGCCGTTACGTGCTACGGTTTGGGAGCATGGGGATGCTGCATGCTCCCGAACCCTAGTTTCGGCCCGAGGAGGGTGCTTCCCACAGGTCTGTACCGTGTCTTTCAGATTATGAAATCCACCTCTCTACCCCTTTTCCCATGTTTCCTGCTGCAAGACAAATTAGCTTGGCTCGGCTACCTGGTTTCTCCATGTAGATATACATATTTTCTTAATTGAGAGCTTTCTAATTATCCTAATACTTTGCAGAGGAAATAAACAGCAATTAGAGAAAGAAGTTGTATTTTTAATTCTCTGGCACACTGACAACTGAATTTTTGCAAAAGCTGTCTCTTTGCCACAGAGCCTGCACGCTTTCCCTCCCAGGAAACTCTCCCCCCCCTCTCCTTCTCTCCCTCCTTCTGCCTTCCTTCAATCCTCTTTCTCTTTTTTTCTCTTTCTTTCTCTCTCTTTCCTTGTGGTAGAGGAAGAACTGCTCAGAGAAACCAGCAGGCCTCCCAACCATAATCTGCTGGAAAAGTCATAAATGCTGAGAGAAGCCTGTTTTCTTGTACAACAGAAGGCCTGGGCACTTAAAGCAAGCAGGGGAATTGTTTTTATTAAACTGTGCAGCTATAAGGAAAGCAATGAATGCAATTATCCTGATAGAGGGAGAGAAAAATCAAGACCTTGCCCAATAGATCCACCCCAGATTAAAGATGCAAATCAGCAATTGGCCTGCAGTTATAAATGAAGCTATAACCAAAATGCACATCTTGTTGTTGTTAACAGCTGTCAAGTCAACTTTGACTTATGGGGACTCTATGAATGAGGCACCTCTAAGTAACCCTGATGTCAACAGCACTGCTCAGTTCTTGCAGATTCGGGGTCATGGCTTTTGTAGTTGAGTCTATCTATATGTAATATGGTCTTCCTCTTTTCTTTCTGCCTTCTAACTTACCAAGCATTTCTGTTTTCTGAAAATGTTAGACCTTGGATTAGGCACCTTCATATTAAGAGAGCCAGCATGGGGTAGTAGTTTGAACATTGGGCTATGACTCTGGAGAACAAGGTTCAAATCCTCCTGGACCATGGAAAGCCACTAAGCAACTTTGGCTAAGGCACATTCTCATAGTCTCAGAGGAAAGCAAAGGCAAAAACCCCTCTGAAAAAGTCTTGCCAAGAAAATCCTGAGATAAATTCGTCTTCGGGTTGCCATAAGAGGAACACAACTTGAAGGCACATGACAACAACCTACATGTAGAAGCCAATTTAAAAAAAATTAAAAATATCCTTCTGGTTTGGCTAGGAAGAGTATTTGGAAGCAGAAGCAATAACACTCATCAAGTCATTTTCCATCGCCATGACTAGGTACAAGAAGGTGCCAAAAGGTCAGGCAGCTGGCTTGATCCATATCAGTTAATCTGTGGTAGCTATGTTTGCCTCCCTCAGGATTACATCTTTTGGAAAGCTAATGGGGCTCTTATGGTATTATTCTGGCATTATGCTTTTGTGGTTGAGCCCAGGGTGGATTTAATCCCCACTAAAACTAAGGTCCTTGAACTTTAACCCTGCAAGCCCTGTTTCACCACAACAATGCCATAGCGTTGCAGTGGCAACTGATAATAATAATAATAATAATAATAATTCATATTCCGCTTTCTCACAGAGGAATCAAAACGGATTATAGCAGTATAAAAACGAAACATCATACAGTTAAAAATTACAATTAAAAAACCCCCTCAAACCCCAACCCTCCCCCAATCATAAAAACGTTAATCAACCAATAAAAAGAAATTAAACAACAGGAAAACTTTAAAAACATTCCAATGCAAATACACTAAAATGGTGGGCAGATTAGTGTGAGAAATGAGTCTTCCTCTAGAGGAGGGGGGGGGACAGGGGCGATAGTATCAATATCAATTTCAGTTTTGGTATTGGCATCGGTATCGATTGGGGGAGGGGGGGAAGCAAGTTGAATGGATATAATCTAGTCTGGAAAGGCCTGCCAGAAAAAAAACATCTTAATAGCCTTTCTAAAGGCTTCCAAGGTGGTAATATGGCGGATCTCATCCTGCAGGTCGTTCCAGTACCTGGGAGCGGCTGACAAGAAGGTCCTCTGGGTCACCGCTGATAGATTTCATGCCAGTGGGGTGCTGAACCTGTTCTCAGTCCATATTTAAAGGAACTATTCAAAGTACTGAGCTGTATGTCAACAATCATGTTCAGTACTTCGGATAGGTCTTTAAACTCTTCCTACTGGCAGGGGAGCTATCAGTGGCCACTGCAGTGAAAAGCTAAATCTTCTCTCCATCCCCAATACAGCTTCCAATCGCTGCTACCCTCCTCTTCTGTATCCCTGCCTACTTTTTTAAAAATTAAAGCAGTGTTGGCTTTAGCCACATGCCTCAGAGGATTGCTGGGAAGGAGGAAAGATGTCAGTAACAGTCCAAATTCTTGTTCTTTCAGAAGCTTTCATTTTAAATGTCGCCGAACAGTTCCACAGTGCTAACAAGGATACACCTCTTCCAACTGAGCCAGAGGATCTGATCCAATTCTCCGTTCCTCCTCTCTTCTCCTTGATGGCTTCCCCATTTTGAGGGAATTGGATGAAGTTTGGGAGACAACTCTAACCATAGGCTTTCCATTAATATGACAATCCTGGAATCTAGGAGTACAGTTCCTGCAACTGCAGCAACTTAAGGGAAACAGTTCCTGTAATCACTGAAACCACAGTTGATCATACCCTGAAAAGCCCAATTCACATTCTCCATTTGTTACCAGCATGGACCCGGGGGTGGTTTGCCTGGAAGGTGGGTGGTGGAAAGAAACCTTCTGCGTGAACCAGCACACAGAGGTTGTCCAAAGAAAGCAATCTTAAGATTGATAATGACGAGTACAAGCCAGCTTTCAGTGTCCAAGTAACTGCTGTAATTACAAGTGCCATGCATAATCATAGCTTTTAATGCGTAACAAGTAGCCCATAATGAATAATGGAGTTGGCTGAAAGGTTTTCTAATTACTTTGCAATGTAAGTTACTAGAAAGCAGCCTATATTGTTCAGAATTGGCTGCTGTAATTTTCTTATGGCACACCATTAGGAGTCCTTTTTTTTCCTTACACGAAACTCCATCCATAGATGAAACTGTGGGTGGTGTGGAGTTGCTTCTTGTGTGTATGAACCGGATAGAAAAGAGGTCCTTATTTCAAATGGATCAGAGCCAACTACACTGTCAGACCACGCAAGGGAAAGTGCTTCAGGCAACACAAACTTTCCTTTCAGAGCTTCAGGATACTTAGTTGAAGATAATAAGCTGCTCACAATTACAGTCTCTCCGTATCCACTGATTCTGCATCCATGGAGCCAACTATCCATGGCTTGATTTTTTTTTTTTATATAGATCCAAAAATCAAACCTTAATTTTGCCATTTAATTTAAGGGACACCATTTTACTACGCCATTATAAATAAGGGGACTTGAGCATCCAAAGGTTTTGGTGTCCATGGGGGGGGGGGGGCGTCCTGGAACCGATCCTCAGCATATATCAAGGGTCCACTGTTAGTTTCTTTCCTGAGTAGCTAAGGTATAAATATATTATAGTGATGATTGTGTATCATTTGGTTTGTAGTGCAAACTGTAACTTGATGTTAAAAGAGGAGTAGCATCAGTAAAAGATGGAGGAGGATTGTGACATGGTTCAAGAGCTGTGCCTTTTGCTTTGCTGTGGCTACAGAGAGAGACCAAAGGAAAAGAAGAGGGAGGTCAAAGTCAGGAAGAAGATAGAGGACATTGGATTTTGGAGTAAATTGAATCAAGAGCTTGAAGACATTTTCTCATGGATGCATCTTGAGCATGGTCTCTTTTGAGACTGATCACCGTAAGGAAAGCACAGGCTTAATTGGCATGGATGATGGCTGAGGAATACATCAGAAGAAATCTCATTGCTCGAGGGAAAATGGGTAAATCAGAGAGAATACAAATTCCCCTTAATGTCTAGTTTGACCCTGAGGGAGGACTAAAGAGGTGCATAGTTGGTGTCCATGAAAAGCAGAGAGGTGGAGGCAGGGAGAAGCATAGAATCACAGAGCTGGAAGAGACCAGAAGAGCCATCCAGTTCAACCCCCTGCCATTGATAGTAACCAGGGCCAGGCTTGCTTTGTTCTTGAGAATGTGGAGTTGGCAAAGGATTGTTCTTTCTTAGAATGCTTGGGTGCATTTTGTATTAGAAGCAGCAGTTTGTACCACCCAAGTGTGTGTGTGTGTGTAACTACTTAAAAGTCTACTTGTAGGCTGCATCTTCACTGTCAAAATAGTGCAGTTGGACACTGCTTTAACTACCATGGCTCAATGCTATGGAATCTTGGGTTTTGCACTTTTGTGAGACATTTAGCCTTCTGTGTCAGAGAGCTATTGCACAACAACAAACTACAGATCTCAGAATTCTATAGTATTGAGCCATGGCAGTTAGAGAGGTGCCCAACTTCACTACTTCAGCAGTGCAGATGCAGCCTAAAAGTAGACTATTAATTAAACATATACAGTTCCTAGTTCAAAGCTTGCTGTTGTGTGCCTTCCAATTATTTCCGACTTATGGTGACTCTGTTACTGGGTTTTCTTGGCAAGATTTGTTCAGAGGAAGTTTGCCATTGCCTTCCTCTAAGGCAGAGAAAATGTGACTTGCCCAAGATCACCTGGTAGGTTTCCATGGCTGAGTAGGGATTTGAATTCCCCACAGTTGTAGTCTAGCTATCAAACCGCTATGCCACTCTGGCAGCTTAGAACAACTGAAAACATGCATAGATTTAAAAAATCACAGTATTTAACAGTTAAAAAGTAAAAAAAAGTGCTCAAACAATTGAAACAGTTTAAAAAACATAAACCATTAAAAACAACAATTTTTTAAAAAATCCATCAAGTTACACAGGCCTAGTTCTTTTTGAAAAAAACCCACTATTCTCAAAGGCCTGTCATGCCAAGAAGGTCTTCACTGTACTGTTGAAAGATGCCAAGGAGGGTGCAAGTCTAATGCATTCAAGAAACAAGTTCTAGAGCCTGGGAGCAGCCATGGAGAAGGCCCACAGAATAATGTATCAATGCCGGAGTTATATTTTTAACACATCAGAAGCCCCAGATTATTCAGGTTTAAACTCCTGGGGTATGGTACAATCTAACTTGAAGTTTTGGCAGCCATGAAATCTAGTCCTTCTCTTCTTTGCCAAAGCATCAGGTATGGAGCAGAATTCAGAGGGTCGGGGCCATGCCTACAGACCAGGTAGTTACTACTACGAGTCTCAAAATCAGTTTCTGACATTGAGCATGACTCTCATGTCCATAAATCCCAAGTGGTCTCCTGGCAGACACTGTGAGCTAAGAGAACAGAGTCTCTTCCAACGCCGGCAAAAGGCACTGCAGTTGAAGACTCGGGGGGTTCAGAAGAGAAGCAAAACCTTCCCCACTGTAGCAGAGGGGAGATCATGGAAAAACTCTCTGAAGCCAATTAACAAGCACTCCGTCTGCCAAGAGCAGAACGTGAACTGAAGCCTCAACTAGCATTTATCATTTACCTTACAATGAATATGTGCTTCTTTCAAATCTCATGCTGCAGCAAACTACTCCATGGTGTCCTTCAATTAACACCTTACTTGCATCATGGTTTCCTGGGGCGCTGAATCAAGTCGAGATCAATTCCAGTTCAGAACAAGGGTTCAGCCTAGAGAAGAGACCACTGGGGCAACCCGATATGCCAGGGATAGGTGCAGGGATGTAGCTACTAGAATGAGGAGGGGGCTATAGTTTCCTAAATAATAATGTCACCCCCTTCAGTGAAATTGTCCTTTAATCTCCTTATTTCTAGCAATGCAATAACTTAAAACTTCACTTGAGCTTTTAGAAATAGAGTTCAGGCATCTAAGAGGAAGAGGGGACAGGCAAAGTGACCAAGGGAATGAAAACTCGGAAACAAATAAAGAGTTTTAGGGGTGAATTATTTTCAGTTTCTTACTTTCTAGAATATTAAAAATGTTTCAATTGCCAAAGTGCAACTTGGGGTCAACTGATGCTTCAAAGCTGGTTTTATGGCCCTGGACCACTCCAGACTCCATCCACCACACAAAAATGTGAATTAAATCTTCTGGGAATTTCCAGAGGAAGCCTTCAATCCACCTCTTAGACTGGTTGCAGCTTTCCCTACCCCGATGCCATTTAATACCCCAAACCCTGTTTTGAAAAACCAGATGAGAATTTATCAGAACCTTCCAACCAAAATCCTACATCCAGGTTATATATTAATTATCAGATACAACTCTTGTGTTGAACTAGATATGTTCCTGAATATACAACCAAATGTTCAATGTGCTCCCATCCACAATGCACATGGATGATGATTCACAATGTGCACCACATGCATATCTGAATGCGCAGTGGTACCACATGCATACCCAACTTCTACAACTGAGAACTGAGGTTCCACATTAGACAAAAATGTCCATCCTCCTCCATAGAAGCAGTTACATATGTGTAAAAAATCATCAGGATTCCAGGTTCAAGGGTTTTGGGTGTTGAGGAGGAGAATTTTTTGGCAGTCTGTGCAGCCCCTAGAGGGTCTCAGTGGTAGAAAACTGGCCTAGATCCATCACAGTTGCCCATCTCTATTATACATGCAACCTAAAAATCCCATGCTGGAAGCAATGTGGAGTATAATGGAACACAATAATGAATATAGCTCATGGACCTAGAAAATTTCCATTGGGAAAAGAGGGAAGACCCCAGTGGATTTACAGCCCAGCCTGGATCATATGGAAGTGCTATTTATGAACCAAAGTCTCCATGCAAAAGCTGTCCAGGCAGCCACCACTGTTAACAAGATTGTAGCTACCCTTTTGAGGCTTTTCAACACTCTGTCAAATTCAGTTAATTTTTGATAAACTAGAGCTGCCAGCTAGCTTGGATCTAAGCTCTTACAATCAGAACTTGCAAGGGATATCTTTCTTAGAAGCTGCAAACAGAGTGGCATAATAAGGCTTAATCATCAACCGCTCGGCCATCAAATGCGGGCATATGAAGGCATCCTAATGTTTTGCTTTTAAGATATCATACCCAATATGATGGGAATACATTTGCAAATAAGGGGACGTCAATGTCGTGAAGCAAGCTTCAGGTTGGTTTACAAGCTTGCTACAAATGTCAACAACATGTCCCTTGGTGACATGCTCTGAAACAGAAATGTATGCCTACAAACACATAAGGATGCCCAGGAAAGGATCCAGTTTCAAGCTGGCACAGTATAAAAATCCCTTGGTGTACTTTCATGGATGGTGGTGTGGATTGTAGCTTTTCAGACATTTTGGGTGGTATTCCAGGGATGTCCTGGGATAGGAGATCTTGCTCTATGCCTGGGAACTGTGTGATGCTGATGGTCGATCTGTGTAAAGGGGTATCAGATACCTCTTTATGTGAGTACTGAACAGTACTACCAAAACCAGAACCAGGGTTAATGCTGATTTAGTGTATGTAAGAGGGGATCACAACTTGTCATGGCCATCCAAGCACAGGAACTGGCTGTGCTGGCTGGGGGATTGTGGGAGTTGTAATGCAGAAATAACTTGTCCAAGCTAACTTACATTCATGAATTTCCCACCAAAAAGTTGCCCACCAGAAGGGCCATAGGAGAGAAATAACAAACATGTCTGTTCCCTAATGCAGGAATCCACCTGTAAGCCCTTCCTTTTAGCAGGTTCTTCCAGACCCACTTTGCACAGTGCATAAAGGTAGCATGAAAACTATAATCCACAAATGAGACCATTAGAGATTTGAAACCACGGGTATCATTAAAACAACCAAACAAAACCGAGTACTAGAACTGACATAATTTATCCATTCAAAGTCAGCAGAGCATAGTGGTTTGAGCACTGGACTACGACTCTGAAGGGTTTGAATTCCAGCTCGGCCATGGAAAACTCACTGGATAACCTTGGGCAAACCACTGTCTCTTAAGCCCAGAGGAAAGCAATGGCAAACCCTCTCCGAACAAACCTTATGATAGTTTCACCTCGGGGTTCTTG
This sequence comes from Urosaurus nigricauda, assembly GCA_034509955.1. Lineage (NCBI taxonomy): Eukaryota > Metazoa > Chordata > Lepidosauria > Squamata > Phrynosomatidae > Urosaurus > Urosaurus nigricauda. The sequence continues at coordinate 4,088,463 of JAOEGL010000012.1, read as the reverse complement.
TCCTTCCCAGTCAACTCAGGCAAAAGTCAACTTTTGCAGCCTCTCAGAGCTTGTGTGTTCTTCCTCACTGATAATGTTTGCCATCTTGATCCCATGCCAATGTCGCTTGGTGGCACGTGTCCCAGTTTTCAGCTGTGAAATTTTGGAGAGGATGCTTGCGTATATGTAAAACACTCATGGGATGCCAGTCGGTGTACATGCAAGTTATCAGCAATCCGTGAGAAAGGAGACAAGGCTATTTATTTTGCAGATGTACCGGGAAGCGCAGAATCCCCTATGACATGCAGTTAATGGGAAAGCACATCTATTCAGCCAGTGGGGATGAACGGGGATGGGGAGAAAAGAAGACGATACACATTGGCCTCAGTGAGAAAACCAGGCCGCCTGCAGCAACGGAGGACACCTCACCCCCTCTCCCTCTTCCAATGTCACACTCCATGATCATAATTACATTTCAAAATGGATGGAGATGGAAGGAGGGAGAGAGAGATGGAGGGAGGGAGAAAAAGAGAGAGATGGAAAGGCCTGGTTTATGTACTGTGGCATAGGTTATATAAATAAGCCACACACTAAGCACTTGGGTTTATGTGAAGCACCTAGCTCCCATTGCATATATCCCCTTGATTTTTATGTTCCCAAGGTGTGTGTGTGTATGTGTGTGTGCACGGCTCTGGGAGGGGTGCCTTTTATTCCACCTTGTGCTCGAATCCTCAGCACCAGCCACGGTATGGTTATATATAAGCTCATATCAGAGTCCAATGCCATTTTTTACTGTGAAAAATGGCAGTTCCCCCTCCTTTGGGGGTAGGAAGCCGTTTAATTTTTACAATAACTTTAAAAGGGCACTGCCAAAGCAGCTTTGCTCGTAATTTTTAAAGTGACACTTTTAACTCACGGGGTATTATAACCACTGATGGGCAACCCTGTTGACAGATTTTGTGGAGGAAATACAGCAGCCCACACTTCACTTGGCTTCTTTTAAAAATTTCATCCAATCCAACCCAGCACTGAGATTGGTGACAGATTAAGATGACTGTCGCCAAAGATTTTGGTGCCAGAATAAGAGCATTGATCTAAAATAGGGAAGGGACTGAACAATTCACGGCAATTTGGGTTGAGGTTTTCTGTACAGGGCAAATGTGCAAACCTACCTCCTGCTAGGTTTGCACAGCGGGAGTGAATATCCTACCCCCTGCTCAGATCATAGAGCTTCAGTGGTGATGGAGTAACTTCAGGGTCACCTGTAGTGTATCTAAACTACAGTCAAAACTGAGTGAAACCACTTTAGTGACCATGGTTCCTAATGTTGAGGTGGAAAGAGTCTCCATCCTTGGAGGTCTTTAAGCAGAGGCTGGATAGCCATCTGTCGGGGATGCTTTGACTGGGAGTTCCTGCATGGCAGGGGGTTGGACTGGATGGCCCTTGTGGTCTCTTCCAACTCTATGATTCTATGATTCTATGATTCTATGTTCCACGTCCTATTCTCTAGAGCAGCACAAAACAAGCTTGCTCCCTGCAAGGAGTCCTGCAGGCTGGCATAACCAGGCTGATTCACCTAGCAATCTCAAGGCTTTGGGGCCCAGGGCTGTGCCCTCTCTAGGAAATAGTTCAATGTATTCTGCCTAGAGAGGTAAGAAGAGAATGATTCACCAGGAGCTGCCAGAGCCAAAGGAGGGAGAGAAGATGCGTGGAAAAAATACATATGGGTTTATAAATATAGTATATTGTCATTTACTTTTTACTGGAGGGATATAAAAATCACTACTAAACAGTATAGCTTCTGGAAAAACGCTAACAAGATGCAGCTACAATGGGTCAGCACCTGCTGCAGCAAGATGTAAGGCCTGTGCATAGATTGCCGGGGGACAGCAAATTGGAAAAACCCAAAAGCTGTGTACAAAATCCCCAACCATCTTGATAGGTTGAGAAATTAGGGAGATCATTTCATCAGATTTCTCCAACACAAGAGGAATGAAATTCTTCACGGGAGTGAAGTTTACTGTTTCTTTTCTTTTCGTTTTGTTTGTTTAAAGGGATTTTGGAAGCGTGGTTACAAAGAAAGAAGGGAGGGATGGAGGGTAAAGGAAAAGAAAGGAAAGGTGAAGACAAAGAAAAGATAAATCAGAGAAAGGCAAATACGTAGAATAGGAATAAGAGTCTTCTCTGCCATGGGACCCCCCATTGTGACATACTCACCCCTTCAAGGACTGACTGGTGCCAATATTAGTACCATTTGGAGACCTTAAAAACATGGCTTTTTATTAAAACCTTGGGGCCTAATTCATTTGATCCAGATGGCACATGTGCTAGGGTTGGTGCTATTATAAACTGGTTTAACTAGTTTAAAATGGCCTGGTTTAAAACTGATAAATGATTTAATATAGTTTTAGATCTGTGTCCTTTACCAGCTGCTTATGTTTAAGAGGTTAAATACACTTAGCCAAATCAACATGTCATAGCGTTTTGAATGTTGGATTACAACCCTGGGGAGCAGAGTTCAAGTTGTTGTGATAAGTTGCAGAGTTTGACACAGCATAAATCTGGAAGTCCGTGGAAGCTCAGACACTTGAGAAATAATTTGGTTTGACTCTCTTGCCCCAACAAACTACAATTCCCAGAATTCCATAGCATGGAGCCGTGGTAATTAAAGTGGTGTCAAACTAGATTATTTCTGCAGTGAAGATGCAGCCTAAGTTACATCAGCATCACTGTCATTGTAGGAAAGCATGCAGTTTACACTCTGGGTCCCATACAGTGAGAAAGGAAGAAAATAAAATAAAATAACATGCAGAAGAACTTTGTTATTCCTTTCCGTATTGCTTCACTCAATAGGAAGAGAGTTTGACACTCCGTCCTTGGAAACGTGCAGCCCCAACATGAACCTTCAAAGAACATCATCATAAGCAACCCAGGAGACAATGCTGAAATTCAAACTCATCAGGAGAGAATGACTTGGCTGTTTAGGGAGGCTAGGCTTGTACGGGAGAGATTACCAAGAGAGTAAGGAGTGCTCCTTGACAAAGCATGAACAGAAAATTCAAGTACGGGCTAATTATGCTTGCAATTATAGTTGCTCCTCAGACCCCTGGGTTCCTGGGGGAGAGTGAGCATATAAAAAACCGACAGGAGGGCAGGGAGATAACATGCTTTTCATTCTTCCCACTTAAGGAGACTAGGTAGATTGCAATTTGAGCCATACATGTGGATGATGCAGAATGAGCCGTTCAGAGCAGCAAGGGAGAAAGATGGGTACCGAATGGAGAAAGCTGAGCCAGCCGCTAGAGGAACCCAGGAGAGCTAGATATCCCAGTGGACCGTGGGGAAAGAGTTACTACAAGTGACAGTGCAAGAGAGTACAATGGGGTCTTCTCAGCCTTGTACTAGCAGGAGATGTGGGTTCCAATCCTTGCCCCCTTCAACAAAGTGAGCTCAGAGTTTAAGACTCAGACTAGGATTTCAGAGGCATGCATTCCAATAAGACCCATCCGTTTCCTGCAAATGTTGGAGCATGCGTGTTTATGGAAGAGTTTCTTGGGAGGAGGAACTGGCATGCAATGATGCTAACAAGGAATCCTTTCCATAGGGGTTCTTCCATCTTTTTATCTAGGTAAGTATTTGCCCCTTGAAAGGGCTTGAAGAAAAGGATTCCCTAGAATTTTTTGTGGGTTTTTCGGGCTATACAGCCATGTTCTAGAAGAGTTTATTTGTAACATTTCACCAGCATCTGTTGCTAGCATCTTCAGATGCCAGCTAGAGATGCTGGTGAAACATCAGGAATAAACTCCTCTAGAACATGGCCACATAGGCTGAAAAATCCACCAAAAAAACCCTCATAGATGCTGGCCCTGAAAGTCTTCGATTCCCTAGAACCTGAAAGCTTGCCATTTGTTTGTTTGCTTGCTTCTTTGTTTAATATGCCCCCTTTCTCCCGATATTGGAACCAAGGGCAACAAAGTCCTTGCATCCACCCAGTCATCACCTCAACATCCATGACAGAGCTTGAGAAAATAGTACAAGGCAAAGCCAGCACTAGACCCATGAGATATTCCTCCTCTGCCACTTAGTAAGGTCACAACTCCCATGTATAAAAAGTTACCGTTTCACTGACAAATGAGTGAAATTGCCCTTTGTCAAGTTATAACTGTAGTGTGATAATGCTACCTCTTTATTATTTAGCAAAGGAATCCATGGCAAGTAACTAGTTCTTGGTTATTAGCTCTCTCCCAACTCGGGCAGGGGTGTTCATTTGGTTCCCTCACTGTGGCTTTAGGCGCCAGATGAAGCATTTCAGGCCCTGTTTGAAATAATTGATAACCATGTATTTTCCGCCGTACTTGTACTGGCAATCAGTGCTGCTGCTGTGACCTTTCCTTTGCTACAGTGATTAGATTTGATTCTTTGGTTCGACTTGCTCTGCCATTGTTATGCTATTACCAAGCTGCCTTGTAGGGGTGATGAGGGGAGATTCCTGATGGACAGAGAAAAAAGCTGCACATGTTTGCAGTTGTACATAAAAGGACGTCTCCCATATTAAGGATGCGGTTTTGTGATGGGAGAGAGGGCTTCCTGGGGGAAGGGAGTGGGCCTGGATGTTGGAGACCGAACCATCTCTTGGTGGCAAGGAAGGCCAGCTTATAGAATGCAAGGGATCCCAATGGGGACCATCCTATTGTTGTTAATGGGACGTTCTTCCTCCATGGCAGCTCTGTTGTCATTTCTCCAATGACAGTAACAGGAAAGGGGAGGCGTTCCTTGAAGTGGCATTTAATAGCTTCCATGCCAAGGGAGTGGTAAATCCAGGTTTTAGGCCATGCCTGGAGCTATCCAAGGCACCAAACCAATTTTGGGGATAGTATCCAGCATCTTGGATAGCTCGTTTCAATGGCAGAATGCACTCCCTGCAACTGACATGGAACCTCTGAGTCCCTGAAGCCCATTTTTATGTAGGGATAGAATGAGCATTTGCATTAAAGAAAATGGTAGAAAAAAATTTAAGTGCCAAGAAACGTTGATAAGAAGAATCCAGGACTAGCAAGATTGTTTGCAGTTCAGGACTTACCCTGTGCCAAATTTGCATATGGTCATTTTGCACAGAAAATTGACTTTCTAAGCAGGAAAGAACATCCTCTGTGCAGAAAATAATACCTTTGCATACAAGAATTTAGTTTTCTGAACCCAAAATGATGTTTCCTGTACAGAAAATGTTTTGTGTTTTTTTTTTAATCTAAAAAGCAACCATGTGAAAATTTAGCAGAGACTATGTCCTGAATTGCAAATAGTCTTTGGAAATGGTGTGGTTTCTGATGACTTTCTCACAGTGGGAAGAAAATTGCTAAAATTAGTCATTGCTTCCTTTGAGAAGAAACTTACTGAAAAATTGCATCTCTAGTGCAATCACTGATTCATGTACCTCTTCAGTTCTCTCAAATGTTGTTGGTTTCATGTTGTTTTCTCCCACAGAATAATTACAAGGAGCAAATCATTAAAATCACAACTTTTGTTGTTTTAATTTCAAAGGTTTATGGATCAAGATGCTGTCTAGGGCTGATGAGTGTTGTGGATTCACACAGCATTTAAAGGGCCACAAGATTCTCAGCCAAAGTTTCACCAAACAGCTATAATTTATAGCATCTGAGGTTCAGCATGTCCCTTCAGTTTACTTCTGGGGTATACATTTGGACGACAGACATGATCACACAAACCACCTGCTCCCAGTGACCTTATGAAACCATTCTACTTGTCCTTGTAGATATCATTTAACTCCACCCAGCCCAGAAAAATCATTGTTTCCATAGCAACCTATGTGCTTAAAAACATTAAAAGAAACAGATAGAAGAATGAACAAAGGAAGCAAGGCTACCAAGAAATGGGAGGGAGCAAAGAAATGGCAATTTGTTCAATGTAATGTCATTCTAATAATCAATGGCTGAGATCCTACATTGGGGTTGAAGAGTGTACATTTGCACCTACCGAGTGGTATATTAGTTGTACTATGCAAACGTCATATTGAGAATCAACACCGTGGATGAAGAAACAAAGTCTGCAAGCAAATGCACAACCAAATATGCACATGCATTTGTGTGCCATGTGCAATGCACAATGTGAACCCATGTGCAATGCCTTTATGTATAGTTTTGCTTCTGGATTGAAGGAGGACATTCCATGTCTGATGAAAAATTGTCCAGCTGTTTCTATAGGGAAACTTTTGGACTATGGTATAATTGTGGGGCACAGCTTCTGAAGTGTCTTCAGGCATTCTTGGGTCCTTCTGAAGTCCCCAAACTGTTTAATGCCAGTTTTACCCATCTTTCTTCTGCATCTATAGAAATGCCTCAAAAGAGGTTGCTGAATTCCAGTTAGCAGGAGGCTAGTTTGCCTTGCAAACAGAAATGCGTGGGACTTGCCCATAGCTGAGGAGCAGCATTTTAAACAATCCAATTCCTAGAACACAGGTTCTTGTAGAAACTTAATTCTCAGTCTTAAAAGGCCCAAGAGATTCAACGGCAATCATGGGAGATTGTAGCAGAGTGGCTGAAAATAGCTACAATTAGCTGGTTTTTTCTTCCTGCCAGACGTTCGCATCTGGAGAAGCTGAAGCAGACATGGAAAAGCACTCTGTTCTAGACTTGTAGATTTGAGGGACTAAGACAGAGAGGAATCTCATGAAGATGTCCATAGATGATTCCACAATGTGTCCTTCTTGGACATTGGTTGAATAGGATGGCTTGGCTCCAGGAATTGAAAGAGGGAGGAATAGGAGCATGGCTTTTGGGGAGATTGGTACCAGGGGTGCCATTTACGATTGACGGGATGGCACTATGTGCATGCAAACATGCACATGTCTACACATGAAGGGTGTAAAGAACCAAATTTTCTCATCCATCATATCTCAGTCTAACACACTGAGACACTCCTTTGAGGAAAATGTAAGTCATGGCAAGGCTTTGTTTTCAATTCAAAAATTTTCAGTTCTTTAAAAAAAAAAAAAAGATTTTGCCATAAAACTTCCATGCTAAAAAGAACATTTTGCACAGAAAGCTTATGAATTTGGCACAACCTGCACCCAATTTTTTCCTACATAAATGCTGTTTTCCCACAAAAGAAGTTTGGGGCACAAATTTATTCTCTGCTTTAAAAAAGTGTAAAATTCATCAAAATAATGGGAAGGGGGAAGCTCATAACCTTATCTGAGTGGACCTTTTGGCATTCTTTGATTTTACACACAAGGATGACAGAAGTAAAATTTTAGATCCCCAACACACAAATATTTCACAGATGTGTGGTTATTAGTAAGTATGTTAACCAACTCATTGATAATACATTGAGTGATAATGTACCGGGAGCCAGGTTCTCTTACAGTATGTCTGTTAACAGCTATAAGTCTTGATATGATGTCCAAATTCAGAAACAGCATAAAACTGGATTCCAGATTGGTTGGTTGGGTTTGACACCAGAAGCCATTAAAGAAAGACAACTCCTTTCATCCCTTCACCTTGAAAATAACTCATTAACATTAATTCATTATAACTAAGTCATTCAAAGGGACAAGCAGTAGCTGAAAATTCATGAATTTAATCATGAAATGCCAAGGAGTCAACATGAGTATTCTTCTGTAGCTAGTTCTCCGCTGGTCACATTTTTGTTTATTTTCCTATGCTGTTTTTAAACTGAACTACTGAGCAAATTAAATAATGACTCAAACAATTAGTTTTAGAAAATTTCCCTAATGTTTCAGCATCAGTGAAATTCAATTCTTTGACAACTTAATGGCAACACGTTATTGCTAACATCAACATGTCAAAGCTCTGTCATCATGCCCTGTTTATGAGTTTACCCAAAGTGTCAGGCTGGATGTTGGTGTATAAGATTGTATGTACAGCACTGTGTAAATTTACAGTGCTATATAAATAAAGGTTAATAATAATATATGCCAAAGGTGTAGGAATTGCGTACCACAGGCACAGAACTCCATGTTGTTGTTATTGTTGTTTTAAAGGAGTGGGGGGGATCTATAACAAATTCTTACTGGTCTATTACTAAGAATGAATAATTTAGGGACATTCTTTCAGTGTCTCACTGATGTGGAAGCCATCTGCCCACAGTATGATATAGTATGGACCAGCTATTATCATTTTCATATCACCATCATCTTTCCCCATAAAATCCTGAGGCTCTGATGCACCTGCATACAGTTCGAGAGACTCGTCACAGAGGGAATGTTAGAAGAGTTTATTTAACAAGCTGGTGTACAGAATGGGACCCACCAGAGACCTCTGTGAAAATTAATTTGGGGTGGGTCCCTATACGCCAGTTTTAATTAGCACACTCCCAAGACTTTGCAGAATCAGGAAATGGCTCTCTCATCTCTCACACACAGACATATGCACACAAAATGAGTTGTTCCTGGGTGCTGCAGAATTGATGCACTCAGCACATTAAAGGAACAGGTGCATTGCTAAAAGAAAAAGAAGGCGGAGAAGGACGAGGTTGCATGTTTGCCATTTGTAATAAAAGCCTTCCACGGTGACTCTTTCCTCCACTTGTGGTCCATCTTTCTGCTTATTTCCTTCTTTATTAAAGGATTGACTGTATACTGGGGCTGCTGTGCACTTTCAAGTTGTTTCTGACTTATGGCTACCCTAGGTCAAACCTATCATGGGGCTTTCTTTGCAAGATTTGTTCAGAGGGGGGTTGTCATTGCCATCTTCTGAGGCTGAGAGGGTGCGATTTGCCTAAGCCCCTCAGCCCCAGTGAGTTTACATGGCCAAGTTGGGATTCAAATCCTGGTCTCCAGAGTTGCAGTCCAACATTCAGACCAATCTTCAACTATCTCATGATGGCAGGTTTGGGGGCTACAAGTATGGATTTTGATATGGCCCATGGATAAGTCAAAGGTAAAATTTAGGGGCACATAACAAGGAATATAAAGGGTGAAAGAAATGAAAACAATGCCAAAGAATAGTTTTTTGTGGGTTTTTTTTGGTTTGTTTGTTATGTGGCCATGTTCTAGAAGAGTTCTAGAAGAACCCTTCTAGAACGTGGCCACATAGCCCAAAAAAGTCACAAAAAACTATGAATGCTGGCCATGAAAGCCTTCGACTTCACAATGCCAAAGAAATTTACTTGGATTCCAAATCTGAGTTTGGCCCATGATACATGTCTTCCTCCCATGGGTTGCATACCCCATTCCTCCTCTCCTCACTGATAAACAGCAGCAGTGACTGTTTCCTTCACAGGGCTTGGCAGTTGCCTAGGAAAAGGTTGGAGAGGAACAGAGAATAGCACCCAGTGCCCACTGAAAACATAGCATGGTATCCCACACTTGTTATGTGCCTTCAAGTCATTTCTGACCAATGGCAACCCTAAGGTAAAGCTGTAATGTGGTTTTCTTGGCATGATGTGTTCAGAAGAGGCTTGCCATTGCCTTCCCCTGAGGCTGAGAGCATGCTCAAGATCACCCAGTAGGTTGTTAGGCCGAGCTGGGAATCGAACCCTCAAGAGTTATAGTCCCACACTCAAACCACCATGCCATGCTGTGTGTATGTCACTAAAAGGACCCCAGTCACAGTTTTAGCCCAATCTCTAAACTCACTAAACTGGGTTAAGTGTGGGGAGGAGAAGGAAGGAGGATACCTGTTGCCAGGCAACTATATCACTCCAGCAAAACAGCACTGGACCAGTGCGTACGGGGAATTCCAAGGAACATTTTCACACCCTCATAAGCCTCTGGCTTCAAAAATCACCAAGAGCAGGGGGAAAAAATCCCTTTTTCCTCTCCACCCACCGCCACGTTTTGACTTAGCTTTTGTAATAATGCATTATGAGGCAGGGGCTAACAAACTTTGGAGCATAGAGACCCATGCGTAGCCAGGGCTGTTCCTTTGATGCAAGCACCAGAGCCCAGAAACCATAAATAAGCCAAGTAAGGATTTGCCTATAACCTTCACAGCAAGGACTATGCATACTGGTGAACACATAATTACCTGTATAAATTGTAGCAAGTGGGCAGGCTGCAAAGCAGCCAATAAATCTTGATTCTTATGAACCTCGCTTCCCTGAGCTCTAGATTGACTGCAGCCACTCTTAATTGTAAAGCATGGATCTGTATGTGGCATACTCGCATGCAATCTTGTTTTCAGAATGAGGCGCAACGGGGAGGGGGCATATTAAATCTACCTCAAACTCCTTGATGCTATTCATCAACTACCTCCCAAAGAACAGCTGGAGCCATTGAAGGGAGGTAAGGAAAACACTGAGATGCAAGGTTGGGAAGGTTGAACCACCACAGCTTTGCAAAAGAATTGCTCAGACCAGTGGCATCTGGTGGCGTCCATGGCAGTTGAGTGACGCATCCATTCTGTAATTTATCTCAGACTTCTAAAGAATGTGTTAAGGTTCTGAAACTATCCTGGAGGTAGTGGTTTGCATTTTTGGATAATGCTTTTAAAGGTCAGATTGAAGCCCAGAGTGGATTTATTGCCTCTCTGCATAGCCTATCTAATCCAGTAATGGCAACCACTAACTGTCATTGGCCCAGAGTCAGAAGGTATGGTCAGCATGGAAGATTTTTTTTTATGGAGAAACAGAAAAACCAGCAGATTCCAGAGAGCTATCCAACCCTGATTTAGCATAGTCTTAAAGACGGCCATGACTCAGGCTCAGGGTTTTAGAATTGCACTTCTTCCTTTCCATGCAGCATACCTAGTCATGTGCTGCTCTGAAGAGTGAAAATGCACATGGATTTACACATGACATGAACAAGCTCTGGAGATCTAGGGCTTAATATTTGGAGGACTCGGTTCTCTACTCCCATGCCAGTCCCTCCCAAAATAAAACTTGGAGGGTTACAATATTGGGTTTTTAATTTTATTTTTAAAGCAAGGGGTGAGCTATGGGAAGGCCTAGGAGGAGCCCAGGAGCTGCAAAGAATGTCGAAAAATAGAAAGCCTAGGTACAGATATAGCAACCTTCATTAAATATTCAAATGAAATTAATTGCCTCTTTATGTTTTTTAGCACCAGAAACCAGCCCTGCAGTGAATACTCGGCTTCTTATCTTTCACTGTCTTTTAAAATTCCCCTTGCATTTTAGGCTCATAATGGTACCAAGCACTACAGTGAGATTTCCAGGAACCCATCCACAATGATCTCTCTCCTGTCAGCTGAAGTATGACTCCACTTTGCAATTTTGCCCACATGTTTGTACCATTCCGCAGCAGCTAGTGTTGACAACACACTGTCACTTCTCTGAAAAATCCAAGTCCTCCGGATGAACTAGCTAATGTCAGATACACCACATCATGTTAGCTTGTGACTCACAGCTTCATGAAATTCCCCAGGAGATACTAGAACAAGGGAAATCAGCTGTCACAGGGCAAGCACAGGTGCCCCCGTCTCAGGATGGGGCAAACAGCAACAGTTTGAAGCAAGCCAAGAACCAAGAAACAGGGCTCAGACAAAAGTGAGTAGGGCCACAATTATTTGAGCTGGGTATTTTGGCTTCGTAGCTGCATCAATCACCTGTCTGAGTACCAGCGGTGGTGGCACTGGATGGCACAGCAGAATGCATTGTAAACAGCTACCCAGTGTTGCGCTGTAGGGCACCAGATCTTCCAGAAAGATCCAGAGCAAAACCCTAGTTTTTAATAAATGTTATAAGGATGATATAGAACGGTTTCCATGCTGAACTGGTTGGACATCATCGGAAAAGTTTGTACCAGAACCAGGGTTTGGCTGTGCATTGTCCAGACTCATCACCACGAGAACAGGGGGAGGATCTTCATTTGGTACTTTATTTGGCATTTGATCTTTTATTTGGGAGCAACCCAGAATATTCTGGCTGGTGTAGATGAGCCTTTAGGAATAATCCACAGGATTTGGGCCAGAGCATTAGGAGCTGGCCATTCCAAAGCTAAGCGTCTATCTTATTTTCTTACCTGCTCCATTTATTTTCTTACCTGCTCCATTTACACTGGCTGGCTGCACAGAGCATGCCCAGGCCATGAAAGAACAGCAAGAGAAGTGTTAACTTGGGAGCGGTTGGGTTTCTAGCCCCTGTGATAAATTAACCAGAGATCCAGGCATTTCATGCAGCTGCCTTTCCCTCTGCCAGCATGACAATGTGATTAATTCTCTGTGTCGATTAAGCTCATTTATCTCAGCCACGTGACTTTGGTGGAGCCTCTAGGAAAGGATGAGAAGAAGACAGAGGGAATGCGAAGGAGGGGAGGATGACAAGAGAGGAAATGAAAGCAAGAGGTCTAGAGAAAGAAGAGGAAGCTCAACTCCAGCTACTATATATATGGTTGGGAATGGGTTGTTGAACTATTTTAATTTGTGTGTTTTAATCCTGTTGTACCCCACTCCGATTGTGTTCTACAGAGGAGCAGGCTAGAAATAAAGATGATGATGATGATGATGATGATGATGATGATGATGATACTGGAAAATGAAATTAAAATTGGTATCACTCGGAGGCCTCACATCCAAATACTAACCAGGCATGACTCTACTTAGGTTCCAAGATCAGATGGGATCTGGTGCCTTCAGGAAATTTAGGCCTTCCAGTTGCACAATATCAGTGGCCCAGAAAAAGGGTGGTGCAGCCATGTTTCTACATGAATGTAGATGTACTCTACACAAACATTATATTTATTGCATCTCAACCTATATTAGCTGGACAGCCTAGCCTTTGCATGCTTCCTTGGTGAACACCTATCCTGCATAGTAATATTGTCTTCTAAGAAGCTTTAGAAGCCAGGATTACATATTTTAAAATGTATTTTACTCATTTCTGTCCTGCCTCTCTCCCGATAATGGGTCTTAAGGTGGCTAACACATTTGAAAGCAACAGCGATTAAAACTATACAACCTTGTTAACAAAAGCATAAATATAAGAGTTATTTAAAAAGCAACAACACAGTTTATCAACTTAAAACAGCAAACATTAAAAACACTGAAAATTCATTTTTAAAAACCCACATTACATACCATAAACACAGCACTACGCAGCATTAAAAATCTGTGACCCATTGGAAATCACAGATTTTTAAGGCTAAATGCTCCATCTTTCTTTGTTTTCCATCACCTTTCTCCTGCTTTCCTTCTAGCAGTCTCTCCCTTTTTTCCTATCCTGCTTCTGCTGGTTTTATTCATTTACTCTAGACCTCCATTCTTGCTCAGGTATTATTGTTGGTTTTTATAGCCCTCTGCCCATGAGGTCCATGGTATGTGTGTGTATTTGTGTGTGTGTGTGTGAGAGAGAGAAAGAAGGAGAATAAAAGAGAGATGAGGAGCTCCAAGCTACAAAACTATTCTAGAAAGCACATTGATATATCATTGCTGCCGTGCCTGAAGTCTCTTTTTAAAACATTCCAGTACATCCAAGTCTTCAGGCATATTCCTATTCATTAATTTGAGACCTTGTTTGCAGCTGTCAATTCATAAAGGAAGAATGAGTTTCTGTGCTCAGACACTATGTGCTGACCTATGGAAATCAGAGGCACCGCAGGCTATTAAGAGAATCTCAGGGTTCATTCATATGGTGGAAAGCCAACTGCGCAGAGGCTGCATAAACAGCAAATAGGTTATTCCTGGATGCGATCCACAAAGAAATAGTGGTATCTGGCATTTATAACTTCTCTGCACTTTTTCTTAGTGGCTGTGTTGTTCCTTGAGTCCACCACTATAATTCCAAACTTTTTCTGTGAGGGTCATGGCAGGCATAACTAGAAAAAGGGTGTAATTCTTCCTGTTCTGCATCAGTAGTAGGCTTTTCAGATATTCAGATATTTCAAATATGGCTCAATAGCTGGCTTTTTAGATATTTTCAGACAGTTTAGACATCATCTCCAATCACCATGGATTCTAGGAGATGGAGACCAAAATATCTTGAGTGCCAAAGGTTGTTCAAGTTGGTAAATGGACAAATCTGCTACCATGGACAGCTCCAGATTTGATATACTGTATAGAGTATGAATTTTCCAAGAGAATAGTAAGAGCAACCATAATGGGGCAGTTGGGGTTTACGTATCCCTAAAGAAAAAAGACTACCCTTATTCGCAACATGTTGCCTTGAAGTGATCTTCTGAGGACCACAAAGTGGTGCAAAAATAATTATGTTGTTCCCGATCGATTAATTCACCACTTACTTGATTAAGTAGTAAAACAGTTACTGAGGAAACCAGCACAGCTTCGCCAACAGAGTTCATTTGTTACAGCTAATATTTAGTAATTGTCTTCACATTGTCTTTCCCCCCACACTTGTACTCTGTGAGAACTATATTAAACAATCTATTGAATGTTACAATTAATAACGGTGATGGTTTCCAATTACCCTGTGAACCTTTCGTAATTTGTATTTTTCCCCCTCAAATGGGTATGGCAACAACAGAGGTGGAGGAAGAGTGATCAGGCAGTGAGAAAGGAGAGAAGCTGGTGAAGAGGGGATTTTAACTTTTCCTCTCCAAGTATGGTCTTGACAAAACTCCACTCCACAGGCTGCTATTTGCATCAAAAAGGAAGCTCTCATTGGAGATAATATGATTGTCCTTCCTGTTGGAAATAACCCGCTTTCAGGCAGTGTGCATATAAGGAGGAGGGCACAGCAAGATGTGGATCAGGGTCACAGCAAGAATGCCAAGGGTTAAAATCCTCTTGCTATAACTTTAGTTTTGAGACTGACTGCCCTTGACTGCCCTCACCAAATATTTGCACTTGTAAAAAGAGGAATGTGACTAACTGGGACACATAGGTGAAGATCCTACTTGGGCAAATATCTCTGTATATGGAGTTCAATGTCCTCCCTTTACCCAGAAGCTGTTGATCCCTGGAAGGGGCCTTTGCTGTTGTTGTGTAGTACTGAAGAAGGAAGGGAGAGGAAGATATTCAGACTATAGAGAAGCATCTGATCTCAGCTCAGTCGGGTAGAACTGAAGATGTGCTCTCAAACTGAGTACACTCGTTTTTCTTTCCCCCATGAGCTCAGAGAAGCAGGCACTTCATGGTCTGAATCACCTCCCAACATCTCCCCTTCACACACCTTGACAGCCCTTCCTTCGGATTGACACTGTTGGGTGTGGCAAATTTGGAGAAGGAAAAGAGAATAGCCCTCTGCCCCACACCCAAAAAGCAAATTACGCATGCATACATCACTAATAGGATGCCATCATTTAGCACAGCATAATGTTTTGCTACCATCTGCTACAGAACCCTATGCACTACTTTTGTGGAACTGTAGCATGCTGCAGAGCCATTTGGAGCATTTTGGAAAAGGAGTGGGGAGCTTTGGGACATGCACAGGACAAGGGTTAAGGAACTTTTTGTCTTTCAGCTGTTTTGGACTATGGACATTATTACACGGGCCTTTAAATCAGAGTTCAAGCTGGATAATAACACCTTTGGCACCTCCAGATCATTACTGAGGTGCCTCCAAAGTGTGGTTAGGGCATCCCTTACTATTGACAGGGAAAACTCATCAATACGCTCCCAATTACACTTCGGTGGCATTAGTGCTCTGTTGTGATAAACGTCTCCAGCTGCAGACCCAAGATTGGGCATTTATGTAGTCTTGACCTCATCCCCTCTCCCTCTTTTCTGCCCTATCCCTAAATGTCTTGATTTCTTTTCTCCTCCCGCCCTGAACTTTCTTTTCTTCTCTTCTTTCTTTGTTTCACTAAACTGCATTGCTATAATAACTAAACTGCATCACAACTAACACGATTGTGGCAAGAATTCTCTTCAACTTCCAATGTCCTTTTCCATGGGCCATACTGAGTGATACCACCCTTCATCTCTGCAATCTCAAAGCATCTGAGATGGAGGCGGGGGAAGAGAAAAGGGTAAAAATCATTCTGAAGGAGCTGCAGAAAAGGAAAAGAATCACAGAAGGAGAAAATAATGACTGGATATTCTTATAATTAGAGGGTTTTCTTTTTTAAAAAAATTACACCTCCTCCTTGAAACCCGCTATCTTTGATCAGAAAACCAACATGAGGAAATACTTGTCACAGCTCGAACAGATGTTTAACATTTCAGAACTACAGATGGAATCTGGTTCGCATTTTATTCTCTTTTCCCACACAGACATTGAAAGGGATTGTTCGACAAAACTGTAGGGGATGGATGCATTCCCCGCCTCAACACAGCAACACTGAATTGGTAATGGATGCATTCTGTTTCACCGGCAACCATCCCCTCTTTGTAAGAAGGATAAACATGGCCCATGTTTTTACTTGGTGCTTAAATGAAACCAATGTTGGCATCAATCTAAGAGAGGACATTCGACAGCTAAGGTACCATGGTTGAGAAAGCCTTCTTCTATATCCTCACATAATGTATTGACCTCACTGTTGGACCAGGATGGCAAGATGTCCTTCTTTTCCAAGACACAGCCTACATTTGAACCTTCTTTCCAGGAGGAAATCCAAAATGTCCTCTGTTTTGAAAATGGCTAGGAAGCTCAATGAGTAGTAGAACATTTGCTGTTTCTCTTTGAGGAGACGTTTGAAGGTATCACTCAGTATGGCCCATGGAAAAGGACATTTACAATGGATCTAGTAACCTGTCTTTGCTGCAAACAGGGGGACAGGATTGATACTTCTCAAGTTCCTTTTTCCTAGGAACAGGAACAGACAAGACTCAGATCCAGAGCTCAGGGCACATTTGTTTCTTGGTGGGGAAAAGGACAGCAAATGTGTCAGGCAATGGGCTGCTTGACAACACAATCCAAATGCTGAAAGTTTTTTCCCCTTAATTTCAATACAATGGACAAATAAAAGGTATAATTTAAATTCAGATTCAGTCAAGGGTTTGTGGCTAGCTGAGTGCAATTTTCAGCCTTTGCCTTGCTCAGAATTCTATAAGTATATTGCAAACCGACAAGGCATTTTAATGAAAATAGGTTCATCTGAAAAAATAATACAATACAGTATTTGTAACGTGGCTGTAAATAAACCATATGTAATGAATTTATATGAATTTTTCAGGCTATGTGACCATGTTCTAGAAGAGTTTATTACTGACATTTCGCTGGCATCTATGGCCGGCATCTTCTGAAGATGCCAGCCACAGATGCCAGCAAAACGTCAGGAATAAACCCTTCTAGAACATGGGTAAATAGCCAGAAAAACCCACAAAAGACTATGGATACTGACAATGAATAATAATAATAATAATAATAATAATAATTTGTATTACGCCTCTCCCTGTATTGAGTTCAAAGTCTTTGACTTCACAATTTATATGAGTGTTTTAAGGTATTATTTGGAAATGCCCTACATTTGGTGGTGTCTTGTCCTCTTTGTGGCTAGGATATCTGGGACTCAAAGGAGGCACTCCCCATCATACCTCAATCAGACAGAGAAAGGGAGAGGCACTCCCTGAACTATTGAGTCTCCACCTCATTTTGGGTTTAAAAGTCATTACAAGCATTTTGAATCCAGATCTACACTGCAGAATTAATGCACTTTGACCCCTTTTTGATTGCCATGGCTCAATGCTATGGGATTCCGAAGTCTGTAAGATATTTAGCCTTCTTTGGCAGGGAGTTCTGGTGCCACAGAATACTATAATTCCCAGGATTACAGAGGACGGAGCCATGGCAGTTAAAGTGGTGCCAAGCAGCATTAATTTTGCAGTGTGGCAGCAGCCCTGAAGCATATTGACAGTGGAAAAAATATTCCTTTTCCAGCATCCCTTTCTATCCTCTCTTTCTTATGCCCCTTCACGTTATCTGCTCACAATCTGCCAAGTGACAGAGCAGCAGGGGGACTTCTTTGGAACATTTGGGCTTCTTGTATTATGGAAAATAAAAATCTCTCTCTCTCTCTCTGTCAGACTAGTGCACTAAAATCTGAAATGCAACCTTTTAATGAAACATTCCCCTTAAAGCTCTGCTGTTTTTGGCTGTCATTAGTGGTCCCTTGCTTCACCTGCCAGTGGAGCCTTGTTTTTTTTTTTTTGGTCTGCACCACTGTATAAATATGTATCTTCCTTGGGAAAAAATGCTAATAATATCCCCCTGGAAAACACTTGCAGTTACTGGCCCATGTCAAGTTATTCTGCAATGTAGGGGGAAAACTGAAAGCAACGTGGGAAGACTTCTGATGCTATTTTCCAGACAAAACATGTAGAGTAACTTCAGGCAGTCCCTTCTAATGGATCAGTGTCTGCTGGTTTAGAGGTGGCAGGTTTTTGAGACTCATAGGGTTCCTCCGCTGTCCAAAAGCAAGAGCAAAATAAATGAAAAAGCAGTAGATAAGTTAGAGAATCTGTAGTTTTTATGACATTGTTGGATGACAGAATATAACAGAATGTTCTGTTATAATATGCAGAATATATAACATTTCTGATCAACAATAATAGCTTCTACACCAAAACATTGCAAAAAATGTGCAAATATTTATGTGGAATAAGTCTCAAACTGTGAATAGTCTTTGAAAAGGGCATATTTTCTTGCAACCTGAATAAAGTGTCTAAAAGTACTAAAAGCTCATTGTTTCATCTCATCTGGCCTGGCCTCCAGAGAAGCTGTGATGAAGTGAAAGAATATGCAATACGCAACGGCTGGCCAACAACCCTTCCAGGGCTCTTTCCCCTCCCGCTTCCGCCGAAACATCTTTCATTGTCCCCATGTCAGGCATCATTTAGCCAAGGCTGCCATGATGGATCCGAACAGGTGGTATTTTAATTGCAATTTAGGTGTTTAATCTCTCTGTGACAAATCATAACGGAAGCGCTTTCCTTAAATCTGAAGGATAAATGGGAAGCCTCTCTTTTGAGCAAGTGGAGGATTTATTCCCAGGCTTGAGGCAATTCCGCTTACTGCGTGGTGGTGTTACACAAGGCCAGATGGAATATTCCTAAGCACAGAATATTGGCTGGAATTTGGAGTGGATTGGCGGAAGGATTCTGTTAATGCTAGTTTGCTTAGGATATAAAGCCGAGAGCCCACAAATCAGTACTGATGCAAAAACTTATCTATTTCCTATGCAGATGAGTTGTTGATGAGTGTGTTTTTTCACCCATCAATAATAATAATAATAATAATAATAATAATAGTAATTTATACTTCACCCCTTTGAGATCAATCGAGGCGGCTTACACAATAAAATGGCATTACATCATATAAAATATATGTCTCACAAAACTGCAGTTTCCAGAATTTCTGAGCATTGCACCAGGAGAGTTAAAGCGGTCTCAAATTGGATTATTTGTGAAGTGTGTTTTGGACCAAGATGTATAAGGGTGTCCTGCATGGTTCCCTATTTCACAACATAAAGTCCCATTGCATGATGAGGCACTCTGAAAATTGACCCAATATGCCATGTACAATGGTAGCTATTTCAGACTGTCCATTGCACAACAGGATCCATGGTGCATCAGAGCTTGCGGTGCATCTGTGGCTCTGCTTGTGCAACAGTCCTGGAGACGGAGAATATGAGGAGACTCTTGGAGGAAGGGCAGTTGTCCTGAGTTAAGTACATTTGTCTAAATAAATAATTAAATCCAAGCTCATTTCGGTCCGTTTAATATTTCCACCCACCCAACCACAAAACGTCCATTTCAGTGTTAACGTGAATAAATGTTCCCACGCATCCGTGCCCTATTGCACTGCAAGTCAATTAGACTTCCATCGCTGCAGCAAGACAGAAAAGCACTCCACATGAGTTAGCCCAGGTCTGGGATCCCAAGGGAGGATTGGATGCACACCTGTATACCTTGAGGTCAACACACTCCTTTCCATTATGCAAAGTCTCTCGTCTTTTTTTTTTTAAGGTCAGTAATCAACTTGGAAGAAAATGGAGGCACTTAGCTAACAAACCTATCATCTCCCTCTAACAGGCTTTCGGAATAAAGCAGTCTCAGTGGCAGATTAATTCTGTATCCTCTTAAAAGCATGGATACAGGCAGGGGCTCGGCAGGGGTCCCCGGCTTTCATTCCCTCCTGCATGCCTTCTGGGCATGGCATTGGGAAGCAGAAGCATGGCTCAGAATGATGGCCAGATGTAAGCTGCCTCACTTGTTTTTCTCCACTCCTGCAAAATGGGTTAGCACATGCCTACATCACACCCATTCACTTTGGAAGAGTGTCATGCTCCAACAGCATTGGGGATCTTAGACCTTGTGTGATGTATGCACATCCTAGTATTCTATAGGGTGCCACCATGACAATGGAAGTGAAATCATGCTGCTGTTATTGCATGATGTAAAAGGAACCCTGGACACATCTCCACCCCCTTGATCCAAGGTTGGAGCACACCAGCATCTAGCTCCACTTCACTGCTGTGGGGAAAGGAGGTCCGGAAGGTAACTTTTGCATTATGCAATAACAGCACCATGATTTCGCTTTCATTATCATGGTGGCATTCTATGGCATACTGGGATTTGCAATTTAGGGAGAAAGAGCTAGAATTCTCAGTGAGATCTAGTGCCACTCCAGACTATGAATCCCACTTCAACCACTCTAACTGATGTTACAGTGGAATTAGCATACTGTGACTGAATAACGTGAAAGGCCCCCAGGTCAATAATAATAATAATAATAATAATAATAATAATAATAATAATATTTATTTCTTACCCGCCCCTCTGAGCGAGCAATCGGGGTGGGGTACAACATATTAAAAACATATACAGTTAAAATCCTCCAAACATACCCAGTTCAGAAAAAGGTTGCACAGCTGCTGGCAAAAAGTCAGGAATATACTCTTCTATAACATGGCCACATAGACCAAAAAACCCCACAAAAATCTATGGATGCCAGGCATGAAAGCCTTCAACTTCACATTGCACAAGAAGTCGCTGCACTGCATACCTCCCTGTGCAACATCGGAGAAAATGCTGATGCTGGTGTAATTCACCAAAAGGATTCCCAATGTTCTGATATTTATTTAATGAGGTGCCTCTCCTTCTTCTCATATATATATATATATATATATATATATAAGTTAAAGCTCAAGAAGCAGTCTGAGATGAACCAAGAGCTGGGAATCAGAATCATTCAATAGCGAAAACAAAAAGGAAGCCCAAAATGGCATACTTGGAGGCAAGGTCAAGAAAAGGCATGAATCCATCTGGTAATAGAGTAGATCCATTGAATCAATGGGATGACGTTTGATGGTAGATGGGGTTGGCAGCCCATGGAGTGTAAGGATAGAAAGAATATTCAAAAATCCCCCTCAAAAACAGTTGAAAAATATGTTTTCCAGAGCATTGATAAAGTTTGATGGGAAAAATCCTGGACCAATAACAATCTTCACTGTTCAGAACTCATTCCATGCAAAATTCACACATAATGGTTCTGCACAGAAAGGAGCATTTTCTGAACAGAAAAAAAGTAAAGTTACCCCTGCAGAATGTTATTTTCCATGCAGAAAATGCTGTTTTTTGTGCAAAACAGCCCACACATGAATTTTGTGCGGACTCAGTCCCCGGTTGCAAATAGGTTTTGCAACTGCATGTTTTTCAAAGACTTTTTCACAGCAGGAAGAAAATTGCTAAAATTACTTGCCGCTTCCTTTGAGAAAAAAAAATTAGTGAAGAATTACCTCCTCAATGGAGTGTAGGGGGCCTGCAGGCAGATCATAACTCCTGCAAGCTAAACAGACCACATGCCTTGGTTTTTCAGCCCCCTGAAGCCTCATCACAACCAAAGAAATGCTTCTTAGTTTGCTAGCTTTGCTTTGCCTTTTTAAAAAAGGAGAATCATCTTTCTAGAGCTCCAGAATGTATAGTCTTGGAAGCCTCTTTTAAAACTATGTACTTGCTGCAACCACCTTGCATCTTGTTTTGAGCAAAAAGAAGTCTTTTAGGAAGCCACACATGGGGTTTGTATTCTTGTGAGATAGTTAGCCTTCTCTGTCTGAGAGCTCTGGTGCCACAACAAACTACAAATCCCCCGATTCCATAGCACAGAGCCATTCTTTGGCAATTAAAGTGGTGTCAAACTGCATTAATTCATCAGTGCAGATTCAGCCTTTTTAAACAGAATACAGAAAGAATATGATGGTCTATCTCCAAATATCTTCTGTAGCAGCGAACGCTCATGAATGAGCAACAGACAAAACCTTAGTCACAGAATTTGGCTAATAATTTTCCACAACCATTACAACAGAGAAAGCAACTATACGGGGGGTGGGGGGGCATGTTAACAGAATACCAAATAAATGTCACTGAATGGATTCGTTGCTAGAAAGAAAGGGGGAAATTGTCCAGCTGTCTCTCTTATCTGGTCTGTGACAAGACTAAATTGCTTATGCAGGAGAAGTGAAAATACTCACTGCAGAGTTTTGTTCTCCCTCCTGACGATTCATCAAATCAATTCTGCAACAACATTTGCAAACCTGTCCAAATGCAACTGAGAATATGTATGTATGTATTTAGTGAAACGAAGCCAAGCAGGAGTATCAGCAATTTCCCATTCTTAGCCTGTATCTGTATAGAAGCTTTCCCAGAAAGGAAAGACGCATGGACTCCAATAAATGCATCTGAAGAAGTAGATTCAAGTCTACGAAAGCTCATGCTGCTAACTTCTTTCTTTCAGTTAGCCTCAAAGGTGCTACAAGAGCTCTCTGCTTCCCAGAATGTGAGATCTGGGGTGCATATTTTGTGATCCTGAAATCCAACCTCCCTGGTGAATATACAAGATGGGGTTTTCCCTATAGCAACACCGCAGCTGAGAAACAGTCACCCTCCATTGGTCAATTCAGGTTAGAACCATACATCCTGAGCTTCTGGGGGGTTATTAAAAGTATACCATTGCATCAAGACATGGATGCTTAAAATGGTTTTTCTATCTCTTTCCAAGGAATGCGTGTTATTGTATATTGTTTCGGAGCACCCTAGCCGTCAGAAAAAATAATTCATAGAGTCTTTGAATAAATAAAATAAAATATTTATGAATGGAGCAGTAATTCCTTGGAATAGTTTTTATGCAAATGTTCCAGATTCATAGTACTAATATCTGTAAATGCATGGGAACACTTATTTTGATTTTTTGACTATGCATTATTCAAAAACTGAATCAGAATATTTTAATCGACCTGATTCACTGGGGGGGGGGGAACAATAACACTGAGCAGAATGGAAGGCAGTAGGGAAAGTTTCTGTGTGCCTTTAAGTCATTCCTGACTTACGGTAACCCTAAGGCAAACCTTTCACAGGGTTTTCGTGTCCAGTTTCTTCAGACGGGGTTTGCCATTGCCATCCTCTGAGGCTGAGAGAGTGTGACTTGCCCAAGGTCACTCAGTGGGTTTCCATGGCTGATAGAGGATTCAAACCCTGGTCTCCAGAGTCATAATCCAAGGCTCAGACCATTGCACTACCCTGGCTCTGCAGACAGATTAAACTCAAGAAAAGGTAGGTCCCTTTTAGAGAAGTAAGCAAAACTCACAAATGATCTGGTGTTTGGAGAAAAAAAGGGTGTTTCTGTCTGTCAAAAGGTCAACCGTCATGAGACGTTTTGTACTTTGAGACTTCTTTGTAAGAAAATCATCTGCGGAAAAGGTTGTGTGTTTGCAAAAATGTTTTACACAAAAAATGGATGAGTTTTTTCCTCCTCTGTACAGAGAAAACAATGGCTTTTTCAAAGAGTCCCATAATCTTACTCAGCAGGAAACATTTTGAACACCTTTGGGATTCTTTATTCTTGCATGCAAGCACAAGATAAACAAAGATTTCTATCCTTATTCCTTTTAAGCAACAATCCATACCCCGGACAACTCTCAATAGGTTTTGCCAGTCAAACTGCAGAGAGAAATGGTGCGGACAGAAAACCGAGACCATCTAAAAGGATATCTGACTTAGCAGGGTTGGTACCGAGTTGCCTCTGCTTCAGAAACTGCTAGTTTCTGTCATGTAGATGGAGATGGAAAGGTTACTGGGGCTCAGCCTCTTAGTCCAATAAAAGCAGAAGGGTGTGATTTTCAACGATTGTCAATATCTCATGTTCTGCAATGCTAGAAATTTAGCAACGGGAAGAACATTTCACTGGGGGAAATCAAAGCTCTCATTTCAGACAATGCCCTCTCCTCCCACATTCATCGCTTTAAACTTGTATAAGCTACCTATTCAGGACAGCCAAGGCCTTGGACAATTATTCAGTAACCTAAAGATCTTTAATATTGATAACATTTACCACCAACAGCTGACTGTCCACAGAACTTTAACTCACAAACCAAGCTTGCTATTATGGCTTGCCATACGCAACCCACAAAACCAAACCTGTTGTACTTGCTGCATGCACAGAACCACACTGTGTGGCTAGTGAGCCACAACTCACTTGGTGAATCTTTACACACCTGGATTAGAGCCACCATACAGCAAGAAAATAAAATAAAAAATGTTTTCATCTACTTCTGTTTTGAAAGCAAAACAAGACATGTTGTGATGTTCTGCCAGGGAGAGAACATCATTCAGTGAACATCAGGGGAGAGAACATCATTCAATGAAACAAAGGAAAGCTTTCATGGCACTTACCAGTAACAAAAAACAAACACACCCTGGATCTTCAGTTTAGATGAGAGACCTGTGGAAGAACAAAGAACACCATTTCAAAAACCACACTGTTGTATTGAGAAGCAAATGCAGCATAGATTGCCTTTCATCTTTCCCCTTCGGAAAGGTTCAAGATTCCTGGAGCCATCCCATTATGTAGTCATTGCTTAGTGTCTAGGTCAAGAGAAGTAGTAGTACTGCTCTATTCTGTTTTGATCAGGCCTCATCTGGAATATTGTTTGGGCACAATTCAAAAATGACGTTGAGAAGTTGGAGCATGTCCAGAGGAGGGTGACCAAAATGGTGAAAGGTTTGGAAACCGGTGAAAGGTTTGGAAACCATCAAGCCCTATGAGGAGAGACTTAGGGAGCTGGGTATGTTTAGCCCAGAGAAGAGATGGTTAAGAGGCAATATGATATGATAGCCCCATTTAAATATTTAAAGGGATGTCATATTAAGAATGGAGCAGGCTTGTTTTCTGCTGCTCCAGGGAATATGGAGATTATCACATGGGGGCGAGATAAATCCCCCATCCTTATCCCGCCCTTAACCCCGATGGCGCAAAAGGCTTTCAAATTGTTGTGCCAATCCTGTCATTAACTGCCATCATTAAACCAGCATTGTATTAATGAGAATTTCCATTAATACAAAATGCCTGCCAATGTCACTTTAATGACAGGTTAATACCAGGTTAATAACGGTATTGGTGTGAGTTCATCTGGAAGCCTTTGGTGCCATCAATGTCATTTGCACTTCCTGGGCAGGATAAGCATGAATGCAGCATGAAAGTCCTTCCTGCATCACACAGGAAGGACGGGACAGCAACAAGACAGGGACGGGATGGGACATCCCTCCTGTGATAATTTCCAGTGACATGGAGCAATATATGCACACTAAAGGAAAAGAGATTCCCTGTCAACATTAGGAAGGATTTCTTGAAGGTAAGAGCTGTTCTCTTCCAGCTCTGTCATTCTATCATTCTACAATGGGAAGACTGAACAATGAGCTGCAGTTATGGAATTATATCAACTGATAATTTGCTGCAATGGCTCATGGCTCCACTATCTGCCTTGGACAGGCGTAACACCTTTAACCAGATCAGGAATATCTCTTGACCTTGGCTTCAAAAACAAACAAACAAACAAACATTTTTAGTGAAAAGCAGGGTATGCTGCAAGGAAGACAAAAGCCACCCCCCTCGCTTTTGTTCCTAATAGCGACACTTCTTTATTCCACATATAAAATCTGGGTTTATTTAGGGATTTTTTTTCAAGCAATGTTCTCAGTTCTCTGTATGAATAAGACAACCTATTAGTCATCTGCAATATGGCACCATTGCATGCCAACTGCTTCTGTCTTCTGCTCAGGCCCGGAAGTGGGGATGGGGAGGGGCGTAAGTAAGAAAGATTCTCTCCAAAATGTAGAAATTCAGCTTTCTTCTTACATTAAGGGAGGGAAAAGGTGTTGCTGTGAGTAATAATCACCCTGACAAATAAAGCATTAAGGGATTTATTTTTAAAACATGTATTTATTTTAACTTAAGGGGATGGTAGTCTAAAGCCAGCATAGTGTAATACTATGAGTGTTGGACTACGGCTCTAGAGATCAGGGTTCAATTCCCTGCTCATCCATGGAAACCCACTGGGTGATGTTGGGCAAATCACATACTCTCAGCCCCAGAAAACCACTTGTTAGGTTGGCCCTAGAGCTGACATAAGTGAGAAACAACTTGAAGGTACACAATAACAACAGTCTAAGCTCTCCTGCTACTAGGAGTCCCAACTACAATAAACCCATTGAATTGATTATTGAAAGGGGAGAGACTGCATCTGAACGCCATAGACTCTGCTTCTTTGGAGGGCTCTAAACAGGCTGGATAGATCACTGTTAGGATTGTTTGAGTTGTGTATTTCTGTATGGTGGGGGTTAAACTACAGATCCCTTCCAAGTCTGTGATGCAGTGATTCCTTCCAATTGGCAAGAAGCCAGGGGCAAGGAGCGTGTAGAGATGGGAGCATGCCGAAATGCTTCCCCGTCCAGGTGGCAATGTAATCCCATTAGCGCAGGGAAATAAACCTCTTTGGGTTTACTTCCTTCTTCCCTCCATTCCTCCCCATCTCTTTCTTATAACACTGGGAGCAGTAAGATTTCTGAAGATTGATCGTCCACCAAAACAGAGCAGATAAACTCAACATAATTAACTCAGTTTTGCCCTCTTGCTGGGAGGGAGAAATCTTTAAAAAAAAAAAAAAAACTTTTTTAGAAGGAGGAGGAGGTAAATAACAGCTATTCAGATGCTGAGATCCTACACCATGCTTGTGTGCCATAAATCAACATTCATGGTGTTACCCAGTGGTTGCCCTGTGCCATCCTTCTGCTGAATATTAATATTGTGCAACTGATTTTGTATCTGCCCACATGCTTGCTCTTTTGTCCTGTTGTGCAGTGAAGAATGAGTACCGGCGGTTCCTGCAAGCCGAGTGAACAAAGGGTAAATCTACACAAGCCAAATAATATGGTTTCACCTAGTTTTCACAGCAAATCCAGATGTGTATGTGTGGACTGCCCTCCACAGTGGCATTGATGTGAGACCCCCAGAGTCAGGATGATTTCAGAAATATGTGCATTTGCATGCATGCCTTTGTCCCTGAATGACCATCTTTAAAACTGAACTTGTTGCCCCATCATCGTACCCACAAGTTTTGCTTTTCTATGGCTATTCATGCAGTCTGATTATAAATATCTTTCTTGAGCATTGGTTCACTCCGTGCATCTGAGGAAGCTGACCAAGTCTACAAAAAGCTTCTGCTACAACTTCTTTTGCTCAGTTAGGGGCTAAACAGACCGCCCCTTAAATCTTGAGGTTCTTGGGGTTCTCTTGGATGGAGAAATGGCTACTAAAGTGGTGTCAAACTGCATTATTTCTATACTGGAGCCCAGATGCCATTAGCTTTCTGCAACAGTTCATTAACAGTCACAACACACTCTGGGCTAGGATATGCTATGAAACATAGACCCCAGTGAGGACAAGGGAGCTGTATTGCAGTAGCATTTAAAGAATAGTAGGTTGGCAAGAGAAAGCCAGCATGGTGTGGTGGTTTGAGCATTGGACCGTGACTCTGGAGACCAGGGTTCAAATCTCCACTTGGCCATGGAACCTTTGGCCAAATCACACTCTCTCAGCCTAAGAGGAAGACAAAGACAAACCACCTGTGAACAAAACTTGCCAAGAAAGGCCAATAGGTCTACGTTAGATTTCCCCATACTCTGGAAATGACTTGAAGGCATAGAGCATCACAAAGTCTGGGAAGACTGATGAAAATAAAAAGTAATAATTGTCCGCCTTGATTGTGCAGCTGATGGAGAGGTTGCTATTTTGGACTACAGTTCCCAGGAACATCTAGGCAGCATGGTTAATGGCCATGCTGAGGAGGAATTCTTTCTTCTCCAAGTCTCCAAGACAAACCGCAGCAGAATGTCTTTTTGCGAGATATATCATTTTGACTGGATCTGGATTGAGCATTCTGATCGGACATGATGTTGGCAGAACTTCTGAGGCGAACATGGCCTTTGGCCTCCTTGCCTGGCCACACCTGGAGGGGAATTCAAGAGGCCTTCAACATATTGGATAGTGCCATGATCTCACATTCTCCTCTCCATAAATATTAAAATTCATTAATTAGGTGAAGGACTTAATCTCCTTTTGGAATTTCAACAGATACTAAAGCCCTTTTATGTCGGGTTTGAAGCACCGAGAAATATCCCTTTGATGAGAACAGACCTGCATGAAAAGGGAGGAAAAAGCTCCTGCCTGCCAAAAGGAGGTCTTGAAATTAGAAATGTATGTGTGGGGCGGAGAGAGGGGACAAGATCCTACATCAGAACTGCATGGAATACATCTCTGCATGTGGAGTTATGAACTGATTGTAATATGTTAGGCTGACGTTGGGAGGCAACATTCAAAAACATATATATTTATGATTTATTTCTTGCGTTTATAGCCCTCCTTCCTTCCAAAATGGGAACCAAGGCAGCTTACAATAATTTTAAAAGAGATCCAACTAAAACATTAATTTACAGAAGTTAAAAAAAGGAATTAAATGTCAACATTATTTTTGAAAATGATTTTAAAAAGCTAAAACACTAAAAACATATTTCAAACACACTTCCAACAATAGTGTGCAAACACCACACATGCAGACACACAGACATATGGAGAGTCAGTGTGGCACAGTGGTTTGAGTGTTGGACTATGGCTCTGAAGACCAGGATTCAATTCCCAGCTCAGCCATGAAACCCACTGGGTGACCTTGGGCAGGTCACACTCTCTCGGCCTCAAGGGAAAGCGATGTCAAACCTCCTGTGAGCAAACCTTGCCAAGAAAACCCCGTGATAGGTTCGCCTTAGGGTTACCATAATTTGGAAATGACTTGAAGGCACACAACAACATATACCACCCTCACAAAGCACACCACTTCACACACTGCAACTTCATAATTAAAGTTCCACCTTCTGGTGGAAAGATAGGAGGGAGGGAACCAACTAAACCTCCCATAAAAGGGAGTTCCACAGCCTGGGAGCAGCCAAGAGGAAGGCCCTGTCTCCCAAGTCCTAACCAACGACAACAACAAGGAAGGTGTTGGGACTATGAGAAAGCCCTCCTCTGCAGATCTCAATACACGTTCTGGTTTATATAAGGAGTTTTGGTCTTCCGTACAGTCTTGACCCAAGCTCATTGTTGCAGTTTGCTAGTATGGCTGTGTATTGTGTTAGTGATGTGGCACCATTATTGTTGACTTGGGTATTGTGTCACATTGAGTAGGATCTCGGCCAAGAAATATACCAACCACAGTGCAATATTAGTATACACAAAACAGGGGAGATCAGCTAGGCATCAGTGCAGTTTACAGACATTAAAGCCAGGTTCTCCAGAATTTCATTTGGGAAAGAGGGAGGCCATAAGATGAAAATCCTTCATTTGCAAACGCAAATGTCCTTTCTAATGTCACTCATTTGATTTCCGGGAATAGGGTTGAGCACCTTGGATACTGCCTTTCAGGTTCATGCTAAAATTCAGATTGGATTTTTTACTTCATTGACATGGGAGCCACCACATATTAGAATAGATACATATGTACTCATGTATGTGTGTGTGTAAAATGAATTGAAACTTGGAAAATTTCCTTTTCTTTGCACCACAGTTCTCAAAATCCGGTAGTCAGGATGCCCCTTCGCATGTTTGGTGCAGAATTCTGGGAGTTACAGTCCTCCAAACTGTAAAGATTACAGGCTCTGAGTATCAAATGTCTGGCTTGCATTCTTACAAATGATGGGAACAAAGGATACCAAGATTTTTTTGTGCTGGTTGTTAATGAAGTCCTGGATTGTAAGGCATAACTGATAGCCCAGTTTAGCCTCCTCCTGCTCTCAAGACATTGCCAACCCATATAACACTCTATGCTAATCTATGCAAAGGAGCTACCTTAAGACTGGAAAATGATAAATATTGGTGGAGGGGGAAAAAAGTAGCGTCATAAATACAAAGGCTGGCAAAATTTACAGTGCTTTCTTGGGAGACATCTCCAGGTGTTCCCTGTTAAACTATTGTGCTCTTTTGCATAACTATCTCTTAGATAATGAAGTATTCTTCGCCATCCCCAGATTGGCTCCATAAAGAAAAAGGAGTCTACAGTGGGCACAGAGTCTCCAAACAGCCAGTTGTAAAAATGATGGGCAGCCGGATAACTTCGCGCACGTTGGGGGGCTGTTAGTGCTCTCAATCTGTCACTGCCAGCAGCAGGGATTTTGCTAAAAGTTTCATGTGGATAGGCTTCTTTGCCGCCTTGCTCGGACTTCTAGACTTCCAGACTGGACTTCTCTCAATATTATTAGGGAAATGACATTATTGAAAACTTCCTTACATCTCCAGTTTGTAGATCATGGGCAGGAATCACACGGGGGCTACTGGGTTACACTGACTCACACATATAGACCAAAATCACATTTTTGTATTATTCAGTATTACATTCCTCTAAAGCAGTGATTCCCAAAACTCTGGTGCTCCAGATGTTTTGGACTTCAGCTTCCAGAATCCCAGACTAAGATGGCTGAGACTTCTGGGAGTTGAAGTCCAAAACACCTGGAGTACCAGTGTTTGGGAATTACTGCCCTACAGAATTGGTTGGATATTTTTGTCTAAATGAGGAACATTTGCATTCAGTTCATGGTTGCAGAAGTGGAGCTGTACATGTGGTCTCACACATGTGCACTGTGTACTGAGCATGGAACATCACAGGTGCCGGTGTGGATTACAAATTGCACATCCAAGTGTGCATTGTATGTTGTGCGTGCAAGTGTTCATTGCATGTCCCACATGAAGGTGTGCATGCATAATGAGTTTTGTAATGTTGCAGTTTACTTTAAAAAAAGGTGGCATGGGGCAACTTTGACATAACTCAATGGGAGTAAATTCATTATACATTATCTCCTTGATGTAGAGTCTTGGTCATATTACAAAATTCGGAGAATCATGCCATCAGAAGCTTGCAGGGCATATAAGTTGCCTCTAAACTGAGGTATCCTGCATGCCTCTGAACATAAGATTTTTAAGAACTGTAAGTGAAATGAAGGAGATTTTAAATGCTGTACCCTGCCCTGATTGCTCGCTCATAGGGGAGGGTTAGAAATAATATTTAGCAATGGGCCAAGGGATGAGTTGCAAAATGGTCCCTATCCAATCCACAGTTGTTTACCTTTCATGTACACATTACTAAAGAAATGGGCAGAACATGGCCTCATGCACCTCATCCACCCCTTGGACTTCTGTTTTGCAGCCCACAGAGTGACCTACCTGTTCCCCTCCTAAAGACTCCTATGCACCATTTCTCTTTTTCAATGGTGTGATTTTTCAGGCATTTCCCCCCCTCCAGCAACCAACCACACAGAAAGTCCCCCATTCATTTCAGAGCATGTGAATATACCCCCGACCCACCCACAATGACTCCGAATCTCCCACTAGCCTCCCAAAGGTCTGTTATTGTATGTGGCACATCTCAAAACATCAACCGGAAGTGGCATTCTATTACTTCCAGACACCATTTTGAGAAGGACGCCTGAGAAAAATGGAGATCTTTAGACCTCCAAAATCTCTTCAGTTTTGTCAGTGCTTGCGTGTTCATAGAAGATAATGAGAGGAAGAAGAAAAACCAATAAGGCCATGAATTTCAAGAGATCAACAGCAGAACAGTAGATTTGTAAGCTGCCAATAATACTGCCTGCCAGAAACATGGATCTTGGTAGGTACCTCATGATGCCAATTCCTGGCACCAATCCTGATTCAACAATGGATGCACTTCTGACAATCAAGCTACCCATTTATCCTGGTGCTGTTAACATTTCAGGTTTCAGGCCATTCAGCTCAACCCCCCATAAGGAGAATAAAAGGGAATCTTGTAGCACCTTTGAGTCTAACCAGGAGAAAGATGTTTGTAGCCTAAGCTTTAGTAGAGTTAGCCTACTTCATCAGAAAAATCAGTGCAAGAATCTGGATCCCCAAACAAATTACCAGAATTGTGCAGGTCAACAAGGACTTGCTGCATCTCAAGACTACACTGCATCCGAAACACTGAGAGAAATCAGATCTTTCTCATTTGGGGGCAGAGTTAACATAATTAAAAGGAACATTTTACCTCATTTGATTTATTTAATTAAAAGCCTGTGTAGAGCTGTCCCAATTATCTGTTTGCATGAAACAATTCCAACGCTCAGCAATTTTCGGTTGGGGTGATAAATTACTGTGTCGCTCATATTTTTTAAGCAACTACAGTTGTCAGTAGAAATGGGAGGTTTCCACTCTCCTAACCTTGCTACTTATCACACAGCCTTTTAATGTTCACAAGCTCTTTAGGTGGCAGCCAAATGCCTCTTTTAAGCAAGTGAGATGGATTAGCTGGGAAATTACCTACCTAGAACTATTGCATAGCATTACAGCCCCAGGAGCCGGGTTGAAATTCAAAAGAAAGGGTTCCTTGCTTTCAGTTCATTCTAAAGGGTCAGGGGGAGAGATAAGCTCTGTAGGAACAAATTGACTAACAAAATGCAATTAGATCCTTTTCGACATCAGAGGCTACTCTTTCAGTTTAACCCTGACTCAAAATGGTCACGCTGGGGCTAAATCCAAAAGGATATTGCTAATTGTCAACTGCCTTTAGTGTTTACCTTTGAGGTGAGCCATTGTGTTTGGCAAGCCTGCTGTAAACATGTCAAAGAGCTTCCAAGGACCCAAGAGAAGCTGTTAATCATAGGATAGACAGATCTTTACCTGAATCAAGTTTTGGCACTCAAATTCTAGGCTCTGGAATTGTCCTAACCAGAATAGAAATATAGCCGGCCCTCTGCATTTGCTAGGTTTAGGGGTGCAGGACCCCCATGAAAGTGGAAAAACCACAAACAAAAAAAACTATTTTTTAAAAAACCTGAGACAACACTTCTCTAAAAATCTCTAGGTCCTCCAGCTTAAGTCTATGGTCCATATCCAATAGACGTTGATAGCAGAATCATGCTGGAGGACCTACAAAAGCCCAGAGAAGTGTTTTCCCTAGGAATCTCTAGGTCCTCCAGCGTGACTCTATGGCCAACATATGGCAGATTTGCACTGAAGAACTAAGAGATTCCTGGAGAGAACATAATCAAATCCACAAAAGTCAAAACCACAAATACGGAGAGACAACTGTAATTTATTTGTCACAGTAAAATTTCTGACCTTGGAGAGCTAGGCTACACCTCCATTTAAGAAGGCGGAGAAAGTACCAAAATGAAGAGAACAAAGTGAACACACTCAATACTCATTGCTACACCTTTTGATTCAGGGCTGCTGGCCTATGGCCAATAATGGCCATTCCACTTTCGATGTAAGACTCCTTGGCTCCCAGCATGAAGTTTCCTTGCATTGTCTTGTGTGTCAATGTGACATTATGGCCAGGGTCATGGCCATAAAGTTACTTATGTTGGCAAAATAGGCCATTATAGATACTTTGTGCGGTGTTGCACGAGGAGGTACCTAATAACTCCTTGCACCGCCTTTGTGTCTGCATATAATACCCCCCCTCCGCTGCCGCCACCTTTCATTTTTAGAGATGTCTTTGCATCTTTGTAGCTACCTGTTCTGTGTGCCAGAGTTGCAGAGGGATTACAGCAAACTGATGCTTGGCTTTTTGCTTCTCCTTCTTCTTTTTGACTGTGAAATTGCACACAGGTTCTCCATTGAGTGCAATTACTATCTGTGCAACTCCTGTAATCTGGCTAATACAGTTAAGTATGCCAGAGATTAAGGGATTTGGGTCTGTGAAGTCAATTTTATCCAGCCAGGCCTCATTTGAAGCAATGTGAGCAGAGAAACCTCTGTTTCAAAGCCCTCTGCAACTAAGCAATTTCTGATTTGCCAATGAGCGGCTCATGCAGATGTACAGAGCCTTCAGCCTGGATGTCTCAGTGACTGCATAAGATCCATGTTTAGTAGGGATGCTTCCCTATTTCAGTTACCAGTGCCTGATCAAATGCTGTCCTTTCTTTGTACCTGTTTGACTTGTTGTGAATGCCTTTAAAAATAGGTACCATATCTGTTGGACAGTGAAAAAAGCAGATAAGAAGAAAATCAATTCATTTGAGATGTGGTGCTGGCAAAGAGTATTGTGGGTACCATGGATAGCCAAAAAGACAAACAAATGGGTCCTTGAAGAAATCAAGCCTGAAAGCTCCCTGGAAGCCAAGATTATTAAGTTGAGGCTGTCGTACTTTGGCCACATCACGGAAAGGGCACAACTCATTGGAAAAAGCAATAATGCTAGGAAAGGTGGATGTATATAGAAAGAGAAGAAGCTTGTATGCTAGATGGATAGACTCTATTAGGTCACAGGTATGAATTTGCAGGACCTAAGCAGAGCCATGAAGGATAGGAAGTCTTGGAGATGTTTCATCCATAGGGTCACCATGAGTTGGGATTGACTGAATGGTGGTCAACAACAACAACACCAAACCTGCTTTCCAATGCAAATAACTACAATAGTGCCATTTTCCCTGTTGTGAGGATGTTAATTATTACTCTTACAACATTAAAATGAGTATATGCAAAGATCATGGAAACCAAGTTAGATAGAATTAGACTGCAATTTATATCCTATTGAAGCTGGCAGAATTACCATTCTGCTTGTGTATTTATATGCAGGCCACAAGATGGCTAGCCAGGTGCACCATAGGTTTCCTAGAAACTCCCAACACACACACAAACTGCCAGTCACTCGAACCAGACAAAATTCTTGCACAAAGGGGTACTGGGCACCTTCTTGTGCAATGCCTGAAAATAATGCTTATGCTGGTGTAACTCTTAGTTATGCCAGCAGATGTCACCAAGTAGATTCTAGTCCCTTTCACATTATAGCAATAGCAATAGCAATAGCAGGTTCATTTCTATACTGCTTATCAGTGTACTTAAGTGGTTTACAACATGGAAGCTACATAATTAGTGTACTTTGATTCCACTTCAATGGCCATGGCAATAGCTGATGGGATCCTGGGATTTGCAGTTTAAGGAGTGATGTTTAGAATTCACAGGCAGAGAGCTCTAGGATCCCCCAAACTACAAACCCATAGATTCCATAGCATGTAGTCATAAAAGTTAAACTGGAAATATAGTGCTATAATTGTGTAGTAAGAAGGGCCCTTAACTTGCTTAAAACAGTTTTCAGAATGGTGTCACATCCGCCAGATATTTCAAGTTTCTTGATATGCTGGAGGTCTCAATGAAGACAAGCGGAGGTCTAGAGCAGCGGTTCTCAATGCCTACTCCTCCTGATGTTTGGGATTTAAGCTCCCAGAATCCTTGAGCCATGGCCAAGCAAACTGGGGCTTCTGGGCAATGAAGCCCAAAATACTTAGAAGACCAAAGTTTGAGGACCACTACTCTAGAATACTTCCGAAATGATGGACTTTCCTTGCAGGATTCTAGGGGTGCATCTTCACTCTAGAAATAATGCAGTCTAACACCACTTAAACTGTTGTGCCACCATGCTACATAATCCTGGAATTTGTAGTTTTGTGAAGCACCAACACTCTTTGACAGAGAAAGACAGAGACCCTGTAAAACTACAAATCCCAGGATTCCATAGGAGCTACAGCATTTAAAGTAGTGACAAACTGCATTATTTTTCCAGAACAGATGCACCCCGAGTCAATGCTGCACCTCTTTTTTCCCCCTAAGAAGTGCCTGAATACTATACATATTGTTGAGTATCAGGGGCTACTGCTTCACACCACAGAAAATTTGGAATATACTACATTAGATGGTCTTGGAGCTGGGAGATTCTTGGCAGGGAGGACAGCAGATCGATGCATCTTTTACACAGCAAGAGATGGTGGAGATGATCAAACCCAAAGAGCCACTGTGCTGGAGAACTGGATGCAGTGAAGGAATAGACAAGAGGTGTGTGTGGATTTTTCCATGCCTTCAATCCATCAGCCAGTCATTCTCCCTTCACAGCAGATCTGGCATCTAAATTAGAAGCAGAAGAAGCCTGCCAACCTCTCTGCTACTGTCCTGAATTCCATCCTCTGTGTCCTTCCCTTGAAAACACAGAGACACATACCTGTGACACAGAGATGGGAGCTGTATGTTGCTGTCAAGCTCAATGTGTCAACACCACGGAGTGGACAGCTGATATGATGACATGCTGGGACAGGGAAAGGTTGAGCTGTCACCAAATTGCTGCCAAAATTGCCCTCCAGGCAACAGGAGAAGAAAAGCCTTCATCTCCATGTTGGAGAGTTAAGGGCAGTCTAGAATAAATCTAACATTAATGGATAAAGTTTGAGCCATTGTCTTGAAAAGTATGCGGGTTGATAGGGAGGATTGTGGAGTCCAACTGTCCAACCTCCCCAACTATCTCTTTGGCACCATACAATAGAACAGACATCAGAGCAAAAACAACCTCTCTTTTGTGCACACTCATCAAAAAATAAAGGGAAAACCTTGGCCTGAATCCTATTGTTAGCGCCAACTAGAGTAGACCTTTGAATCACTGAGATTTACTTATGTGTTGACTTCTCATTCAACAACTGGGTCATTAAGTCTACTCAAGGTAGGATCCAGCCTTGATGTAAGTGAGAGAAAGTATGAGAAGCAGGATGAAGAAGAAGGTTGAAATGTGAAGAGTAGGAGAGGATAGAGGAATGGGGATAAAAGAAGAGAGGGAAGGTTAAGAAAAAGGAGAAGAAGGTAAAAGAGGAAAGATACAGGGAGGAGAGGTAGGAAAAGAAAGAAAAAATAGAAATATAGAGAAAATGTGAAAGGAGGAAGGAAAGAAAGGAATGAATTGGAGTCTGAATATAAGGTTGACTATAAGGTTGAAAGTATGAGAGGATAGAGTTATTGATTTTATGTGAGAGCCTTTGAGATATAGATATATTTCTCTCTGTGTGTGTTTTTAATGTGATGTAAATATCTTTGAATAAAGATGGTTATTAAAAGAAAATAAAAATTAAATAAGGTAGGATCCAGCCTATTACCTGCAAATGTTGTGGGTCTTCTTTTTGCAGATGTGGAACTGTATGGCAGCACAACTTTAGCAGGGAAAGGATTATTGTGTCCAATGTGGAGGTCAAGAGTTGAAGACTATTATTTCACAGCAATTAACATCTGACAGTACCCAGAAGCAAATATTTTTGGAACACAAAGGCATGACTTTGACGAGAGACAACATGTTCTTTTTGAAATCCTGACCTTTGAAAATGATGTACACATTTTCCTAACTATTCAAAGTTCTCTTCCTAAACTTGTTGTTGCTTCAGTGTCATTCCCTTTGTAGTTCATTGAAGGATTTCTTCTCTATCATAATGTGGTCCTGGACAATCAGAGATCGTGTCGTTTATGTGCAGCCAGCAGAACATGAGAAAGCCAGGTGAATCCAATGGGATGAATGAATCTACTCTAGTCAAGACTAACTATAAGATTTAGGCCAAAATACTTTGCCTCAGATATGAGGCACCATGTTACTGGTCTCGCCCTCATTTTCTAAATTATCAAATGTCTTCCCCATTGACAACAAAGAGCTTGAGAGATCATGAAAATGTATCAGATTTGGCTGGAGATGTTTCTTTACAATGATATCTAAAGTTGCCTGGTCCCAAGAAGGTCCAAAATGCCTCTGAACTGGATGGACGACTCTCATATTCTCCCGAGACACAAGTCCTTTCCTTTTCCTAAATAATCAGATGTATGACTATCTCTATTGCAATGGCACATCAACCCTCCTCTGTGATGTGTTATTAAACCAGTAGTTTCCCACTGCAACGCTGACCTCGCATGAGAAAAACTGCCCTGTTAAAACAAGTCTGAGAGCAAATAAAAGCAGACTACCGCAAGAGGGATTTTTGATCCCTCTCCTTCCAACCCCTACAGTCTAAACCAAGCAGAACTCCCAGATTATTTCACAAGCAAAAATCAATGAATAAACGATCGGTGAAGTCTCGGTGGAATTTCAAATTAAGCTGGTGTGTGAGTTTTAAAGAATTCTGACCTTTTTATAATCTCCAACTGAAGACTATATGCCATCAAAAAGCCAAGAAAAAGGAAGAAGAAGAGCACTGTTCAGCATTGTATATACTGAGGCTGAAGAGGACTATATGACAACAAAAAGCAAAGAAAAGGAAGAATTATAGAAGCATAGAGTTGGAAGAGACCACAAGGGCCATCCAGTAAGAACATTGCTCAGCATTGTCTATATTGGGTCAGGGTAGGTACAGCTCTGACTCTCTGAACTTCCTTGTCTCTTTCCAGAAAAATAGTATGCAATTCACTGTATAAATGTATTTCAGCTACCTCTATCCTATTTTTTAAAAAAAAAAAATTTCAAAAGCACAAGTAAACTCCTAGCTATTTATTTTCATTTCTTTCTGTACTACTGTACCACCTGTACTACATGTAAAGTACTACATTTAGACAGAAAAAAAATGAAATACACAAATATAGGATGGGTGACACCTGGCTTGTCCACAGCACATGTGAAAGTGATCCAAGAGTCATAGTAGAGCACAAACTAAACAGGAGTTGAAAATGTGATGCAGCAGCTGAAAAAGCCAATATGATTATAGGCTGCATCACTAGGAGTCTAGTGTCTAGACTGAGGAAAGTAAAGTTCCATTTCTATGCTCCTTTGATAAGACCTAACTTAGAATACTGTGTCTGGGTCTGAGTACCACAATTCAAGAGTGCCATTGAAAAGCTGGACTGTGTTCAGAGGAGGGTGACCAAAATGGTGAAAGGTCTGAACACTATGCCCTATGAGGAGCTGCCTGGGGAGCTGGGGATGTTTGGCCTAGAGAAGAGAAGGTTAAAAGGTGATGTGATAGCCCTGTTCAAATATCTGAAAGGATGCCATGTTGAGGATGGAGCCAGCTTTTTTTCTGCTGCTCTGGAGACTAGGACACAGCAACGGATGCAAACTACAGGGAAAAAGATTCCACCCAGATGTTAGGAAGAACTCCCTTGTTGTAAGAGCTATTTGACAGTGGAACCCTGGAGTGAAGTCTTCTTCTTTGGAGGTTTTTAAACAAAGGCTGGATGGCCATTTGTCAGGGATGCTTTGATTGAGAGTCCCTGCATGGCAGAAAGGGGTTGGATTAGATACTTCTTGTTGTCTCTTCCAACTCTATGATTCCTTGTGAAGTCGAAGGCTTTCATGGCCAACATCCATTGTTATTTGTGGGTTTTTCAGGCTATGTGGCCATTTCCTAGAAGAGTTTTTTCCTGATGTTTTTGCCAGCATCTCTGAAGATGCCAGCCACAGCTGCTGGCAAAACGTCAGGAATAAACTCTTCTAGAACATGGCCACATAGCCTGAAAAACCCACAAAAAACTATCTATGATTCCTTCCTTTCTTCCTTCCTTTTTGCATTTTTAGCCAACAATGCAGCTCTCAAAAGCTGCTTACACACAGCGCTTTATGTTTATTCCATGCATGGTTAACAAAGAGGGAGGGATGTATCTTGTACTTACACAGCGTGAGTGGATAATGGGCTTACGTTACACAAATGCTATCTCCCCACTCCCAGCAGCCCACTCCTCACCGATCATGCCCAAGTTTTCTAGATCAAGAGGGAGGGGGAAGAAAGGTTAGAGCTGAGCTGTATCCCACAACATCTTTAAGAAGATTACACATATGTTCTAACAGCTGAGATGCTAACAAGACAGATCAATCACAATGTGTTGGCTTTCATTTCACTGGGAGCTGAAAATTTGCTCTCGGTTTCAGTTGCATCTTTAAAAAAGACCTCCAAGTTCCTGCACTCTGTCCTAAAGTAAATTCAGTATTTTAGGGAAACTCTATTGAAGTTAAGACATGGTCTTGGAGTGGATTCACAACCCCACCAATTGGGACGATCAAGCACCCCATTCACAAAATCCTCTGGCTATAATAAAACAGAGACCTGGACTGGGCTCTCTGGATGTTAATTCTTTCCTCAGTTGTCAAATTAAAATAATATTTGTAAGCCGCTCTGATAGCCTTTAGGGCTGAAGAGCGGGGTATAAATAATCATCATCATCATCATCATCATCATCATCATCATCATCATCATCCCTCCTACCAGAAGTTGCCCTCAATGTTAGAAACACAACTGTTTGAAGATACCATGTGGGCCTCCTCATCTAGGATTCATCATCGGGTTTTGTAGAACTTGAGTGAAGTCGAAAGAATGAAGCAAAATGATAAATATTCAGTTGAGGGTGTGAAGGGCAAACAGTGCCATGTGCTTATAGCTTTCGTCACAAGGGGAGAAAGCAAAAGATGCTGCAATAGACAGATTTTTTTTGTGGTTTTTCCAGGCTATGTGGCCATGTTCTAGAAGAGTTTATTCCTGATGTTTTGCCAGCCTCTGTGGCTGGCATCTTTCTCTGAAGATGCCAGCCACAAATGCTGGCAAAATGTCAAGAATAAACTTTTTCTAGAACATGGCCACATAGCCCCAAAAGCCACAAAAAACTATGGATGCCAACCATGAAAGCCTTTGCCTTCATGATAGATGGACACCTGGCATATTTCTTCTTATTATACCTCCTTCTCAAAGAGCCTTTTGGAACTCCACTGACAGAGATGAACCCTGCAAATGAAAGCCATTGCCTCAAGTCAGCAGTTTCTGAAATTAGGCTGAAAGCAGGGAGGCAACGCTGCAATCTAGGCCAAGGGAGATGGGCAGAATCTCAGAGGACAAATGTGTTTCGCCTATCTCACAAGGATTGCCTACTAACTGAATGGAGTCAGGTGGGAGTTAGACTTCAACTTTTGTGGATAGACATTCTTTTTGACTGCATAAAAACATATCTATCTATCCTATCTATCTATCTGAGAGGGCACTCAACAATCTGAGAATTTCTTTTCCATCTGGAAAAAATACTAATAATAAGAGGAAAGAATCCCTCAGGTTTAGGATGGGGCAATGTAGAAATGGTGCACAGCTCTACGAAACGCCAATTGCTCAGAGTACTCTCTCATATATACACACTCTCTCTTTCTCTCTCTCATCCTCTGCTCCTCCTGTTGAATATAAAATTTTCTCTGTAGCACCTAAGGCCTTTTTCATCTCGTCAGGAATTGTATTTGGTTATGATGATGATGATGATTCTCCCCTTCCTTCCCTTTTCCGCCCGTGAGTTGGAGCTCCTCGAGACAGTCAAAATTATATTGAGACGCAGCAAAGGAAGCAGAAAATAAAGCATTTATGAAAAGGTTAGGGGAGTTATTTCCATCTTAAGGGCTGCCTAAGAAGGGTTGACAAGTCCTTATTTTGCCTCTTAACAGGATAATCGGTAGGCGCTGAGCTGATAAAAAAAGAAAAAAAGAGAGAGAAAGGAGGGGTGGCAGTGAGAGAAGGGAAAAAATTTCCAAGCTTCAACAAAAGTCATAGGCAAGTCAAGGAAGGAAGTGAATGCCGCAGACAGAGAAACAAGAAATAATGCAGTTGGACACTGCTTGACCTACTACGGTTCTAGCCTACAGAACACTGGGATTTATGGTTTGGTGAGGAACCAGCATTCTTTGGCAGGGAAGGCTAAAGACCTTGTAAAGCTAGAAATCCCACAATTTCATAGGATGGAGCTACAGAACTTAAAGTGGTGTCAAACTGCATTATTATGGCCATGTTGATGCACCGTTAGTTGCATCCAGTAAGAGCTTGAAGCTACATCATGCCAGCATTTTCCATCCCATTCCTTTACCTTTGCCCCGAGCCATACGTGGAATATGGCCTTGGAAAACTTCTTGGAAATTGAATTTGGTGCTCAAGCAGAAAGACATGTGGGTGACATGCAATTTGAAGCTTAAGATTGACAAGTCCATGGGAATAGGACTAAGATGACAAGACTTTCAATTAATCATTCTCTATCATTCTCAATTCTCTATCATTCTCAATTATTCATGAATGCTTCAGATAATTCTTTTTTTTAATCCCCAATGAATGTATTTTTAGTATTTTTATTATAGTTGTAATAAAGAGTGTTTTGCTTTACTGGTGTGAATCACAGTTTGGGTCATATGGGTGAACTGATATTTTGGAGGTGTATTATGTTTAAATGCTCCCAGTGAATGTTGGGTTTGGCTATTTTTGAAGCTAATAATTCTTCAAAATGCTCAAAATTCCACAAAGCTCTGTCTGAAACCTGCTTTACTCCTCAGTGCCAAGGCTGATCTTGGCAGAACGGGAGAGATCTGCTTCAGATTTCAGCTAATTCTATTTGCACTGCCATTTCTTCACTATAACACACGCCTTCAAAATATTGCAAAACTTTTTTTTTCCAATATTGTACTTTTTAAATGCATTTCGGGTTGCTAAATTCAAATAACACAATACAGTCAGTACTCCATATGCAAAGAGTGTGTGTCAACTATCTACAGCATGAAAATGTTTTTTTTAAAAAAAAAAATTCCATAAAGCCTCAAAATGGAATATATATACATACATACAGAATATTTATCCATGGATAAAGAGGGCCAGTTACAAGTTTCCTTACATATGCAGTTATATGACGCATTTGTACAGAAAACAGATCTATAGAAAATCAAATTTCCTACAGTTCTTTTTTCTGCTCTCTCTCACATGAAGTTTGTACAGAATAAACTCCAAGTTTTCAAAAACTTCCTTGCCACCTGAAGAAAATTGCTAAAATTACTGATTGCTGCCTTCAACCACAAAAACAGCAAAATTTTGCATTTTTCATGTCAGGGTGTTCAAACTCAAAATCAAAAGTTGCTGGCCTGGGTGATGAACTATTTTGGAGAGTGTGTTCAGTACCTTAGAAATCTCCATAAATGTTTGGACTAAAATCCTAAGTGGATGCAAATTGTTTTCAGTTACTGCTCCAAAAATTTGGAATGACCTGCCGGAGGAGATCCGCCATATTACATCTTTAGATGCCTTTAAAAAAAGGTGATTAAAACGGATCTCTTCTGGCAGGCCTTCCCAGACTGACCTCCAATTAATTTAGGACTACCTGCCTGCCCAAATAAGCCCTCCCTACCATCCCTGTTACTACTCTTTTAACTATTTTAATTAATGTTATTTATCTCATCCTCTAGGACCTCGTCTCAGTTCTTCCAAAGTTTGACACTAACTCTGTTGAAACTGTGCACCGTGTCTGATTCACACAAGTGTGAAGCAGTTTCTTTGCAATGTAGGAGAGAGAGGCAGTGTGGTGTAGTGGTTTGAGCATTGACTATGACTCTTGGAGGCCAGGGTTCAAATCCTGGATTGGTGGTGAAAACCCACTGGGTGGCCATGGGCAAGTCACCTACTCTGAGACTCAGAGGATGGCAATGGCAAACCCCCTCTGAAGAAACCTGCCATGAAAACCCCATGATTGAGTCACCTTAGGGTCGGCATAAATCAGAAACAACTTGAAGGCACACAACAACAACAACAACAACAACAACAACAAGAAAGGTTTGGGCCTTAGATCTTTGGTAATGAGAGCCAACCTGGCTAGAAACCATCTTCATCCCAAGATAAAGTAGAGGAGGACCTGAAAGGTCTATGGTAAGATGACATCTTAGATATTGGAGGAATGACATCCTCTCCTGATCCTCTACCCAGCTACATTTTCTACCCAAGAATGGGGCTGACAGGTGTTTCATTCAGCATGACTCAATTGGTTAAAATGCAGCAGAAAGGGAGACAAATGTATTGATTATTTGAAAGCAATAGCATTCTGAAATATTGGA
This sequence comes from Urosaurus nigricauda, assembly GCA_034509955.1. Classification (NCBI taxonomy): domain Eukaryota; kingdom Metazoa; phylum Chordata; class Lepidosauria; order Squamata; family Phrynosomatidae; genus Urosaurus; species Urosaurus nigricauda. The sequence goes on along the minus strand of JAOEGL010000012.1, from coordinate 4,044,707 downwards.
CTTTGGCTGTCAGTCAATGGAGGGTAAACATCCGGAGCTCTCTCCCCTTCCTTTCCCTGAGCTTTTCAAGGTGAATGCTGAGCATCGACTGATTTCTGCACAATTAGCCAAGCTCCACAGGAGTAGGATTGATTAGCGTTAGATCACTGGCAAACTGGATTACTTTTGTAAGGCAGGCATTTATTCACTTAGGTACTACTGTAGCGCCGAAAGGATATTCCAACAGATAAACAGGGACTTCGGGCCAAGAAATGGGCTCTTGGCCAGCTCAACAAGGACTCACTTGAGAAATATGGTTGATACAGAAGCCTGCCACCTAATTCTAGAAGGCATGAAGAGAAGATCAAGACTTTGTATGATACTTTGCATGATATACACAGGCAAAGTCAGGACTAATGTCTGCGTGACTGCTTTTTCAGATATTGTGTAAAGAGAAATCTATATCTCCTTCTGCTTTTTTTTCTTCAGCCGAGTAAGAGTTCAAGCAGTGTCAACATTAAAAGCAAGTTGCTAGACAAGCCACTAGTTGTTTTTTTTTTACTTAGATCTCTGTTAACATATCATTACTATATAGGCTTAATATTAGGTATCAGACTAGAATAGACCCCTTGAATCAAGCATTGATGAGCCAACATGTTGGTAAATCCCATTGATTCATTGGGTCTATTGTCGTTGGGACTAGCAATAGGAATTAGGCATGGAGTTCATTTCCATTAAGATTTCAGATCTTGAGAGAGAGATCATAGTATGCCTGATACATAGAATAATTCGTATTAGCAAGAAGAAGGTGAGCAATCATCAATCCCACTTTAACCTCATCCCCTCAGGGTAAAGGTAAAGGTAGACCCTTGACATGAATGTCTGGTTGTAACTGACTGTAGGGGTTGGCGGTCATCTCCGTTACTAAATCAAAGAGCCAGCATTATCCAAGGACTACTCTGGTGGTCATGTGGCCAGCATGACTGCATTGAATGCTGTTACCTTTCCACCGAAGTGGTACCTATTTATCTACTTGCATTTGCATGCTTTCAAACTGCTAGGTTGGCAGAAGCTGGGACTACTGGCGGGTGCTCACCCCATCATGCAGCACTTGGGCCTTGAACGGCCGACCTTTCAATCTTCCAGTCATCAGAATTGACATCTTATAACCAATAAGCACAGGGACTAGCAGAGAAAATAAAGCTGGCTGGCTGAAAGTGTACTGCAGAATTAAGAGGTGACATGAGAGCCCTGTTTAAACATTTGAAGGGATGCCATACTGAGGATGGAGCAAGCTTGTTTTCTGCTGCTCCAGAGAAAAGGACCTGGAGCAATAGATTCAAGCTACAGGAAAAGAGATTCCACCTCAACATTAGAAAGAACTTTCTGCTGGTTGAAGCTGTTTGACAGTGGAAGATGCTGCCTCGGAAGGTGGTGGAGTCTTCTTCTTTGGAGCATTTTAAGCAGAGGCCGGATGGTCATCTGTCAGGAGTGCTTCATTGTGTCTTCTTGCATGGCAGAATGGGGTTGGAATGGATGGCCCTTAGGGTCTCTTCCAACTCAATAATTCTAGGATTCTAAGTGAGTTATGGTTATGAATATTGATCTAGCAGAATGGATGAGGCTTTTGTGTGAATTCAACAAGGAAATCTTGGTGTTCAAAAAGTGTTTCTGATAAGAAGGACAGAATGTTCTTCACCCACTCACCTCCTCCCTACCCTAAATTAGAGCTGTAAAGTGGGAGATACCAGCTTGGAATCCAGATGCTGGGAGTGGATGGCCTGCTTTTTGACGTCTGCCTGAGAATAAAAATACCTGTTTTCTGTTGCTTCCCTCTCCTCCTTTCTTGGAACTACTGCTAACAATGAATCTCTTGCCCTGACTTAGCACTTTCCATCTCCAGCTCAGCAAGAGGTTTCGCTAACTCAGCAGGCTATTTTTGTGCTAATTTTCTTATAAGTCTGATATGTTGTTTTCCCCGCCTCCTCACTCATCTCTTTGTTTGAGATGCCTCTTTTGCCCTGGGTTATTCTCAGTTTTGTGACTGCTGTTTGGTTGTTCATAGCTATAAAATGTCCATGGCACAGGAGGGACTGGTGGAGCTGACAAACTCTATGAAACAGGGGTGCCAGGTTTTGCTTCTTGCATGAAAAAATGATGGATTTAAAATGTTTTCCCCAGCTGGCTGAGATCATTAGATCCTATGCAAATCTTTCAATGATTTCCCCCAAGTTTTAAGACTATTTGGTGCAACATTTGTTTGTGCAAACCCCTACCACCACCATCAGAGCCAGAATTCATGACAGCATGACCTAGAGTTACACATTTGTTAACTAGAAATGCAATTATATTGTAGACATAATGCAGTTTGGTACAATTTTAACTCCTGGGATTTTTAGTTTTGCGAGGCACCAGCACTCCTTGGTAGAGAAAGCCAAAGACCCTGTAAAACTACAAAGTGGTGGCAAATTACATCTCCATAATAGATTTGGCCCCTGGGAGACTTCCTTTAACATTTAAGCAAAAAACAATCCAGACTAAAGTTCAGAGTGGACAGGTCACTTCACTTATTTGCAAGCCTCTAGCCATTTTTGGATCAAATAAAACTTCTTTGTCACTAGACTATTTTGTTGTTTTAGCTCCAAGAGATTAACCGTAAGCAAACATTGTCTGTTCTGTATTCCAGTCTCTTTTTTGCACCCCTTAACACATATTCAGAAGGGTACACTACAACCTATCCTGCTCACCCTCTTCCCAACTAGATGGTCACAAGAAGCCTTGGAAAGAGATATACTCCCTCATCCAATTGAGAAATGGATGGCTTATGTTCTCCACGTGGTGCACAACCTTCATGACTTTTTGCATCCCTGACAAGGCTCTAGCAAAGCTGCACAGCTGAGCCAGTTTTGTTGTCAGTCCCGATGATGGACGGTGCTGTTTGGAAGGAAATAAATCCTCCATCACTCATTTGAGGTGAACCGAGAGGGTGTAGTCCCCTTAAAGATACTTAATGAATTTGCCAAGGCATGCAGAATGGCAGGAGATATATCTCCACTGTCAGGGATTCTTTCATTGTTCTCCACAAAGCAAAATTTAACAGCATCTTGTTGCCTTTCATTTATGCTGGGCCCAGCTTGGTCTGGAAAGCAGTTGCAGACACCGTTAACCTCTAGAAGAAAAAGAATTTCTGGATGGGAACAGGAGAAGCAATCCATTTCCTCATGATCTTGTTAGGGTTGGGGTTGTTGCAGCGGTGGCTGGTGACTTCCATGTCAATGGGAGAGTGAATCCTTTCTGGAATTCATTTCAGCCTGCCAAGGAGCTATGCAAGGTGCTGAACCTATTTGGGCCATATATTCAGGCACCTTGGAGAGTTCCTTGGAAGGCTGAAATAAAACCTGAGTTTATTACATCTGTGTGGGACTTGTTTCCAGATTTACCACAGACAGCAAAAAATGTGGATAATGGTGAACACTATTTCTGCCCAAAGCTGATCATAGGATCATATTAGAGGACCTCAAGACTTGAGGCACCCCAATGTGACTCTGGGGAGGGAGCTGGGCCAGCAACAAAGTCATGAAGTTATGGATCCACAACTCTAAATTATTAATCTGTAACTGCAATACAGAATACCAGCTGTGGAATATTTGGGAGATTTAGTGGTCACAAGGGGATTTGATGGTACTAGTTCCAGCCTACAGTGTCTCTCACAGAAAGTCAAATAGTAGAATGTAGTCAGATAACAATCAATATATGCATATACAAGAATACAGATGTGAAGTTTGGTGGGTGGCATTTCTTTAGCTTCTCTCCTCTCCTCCTTTCCTCACTTTCAAAAATTGGCCCATGTGACCTTTCCGGCTCAGTGGCCTTGTTTGAATTGCTGGATGGTAACAATGCATGAAATGCCAGTGCCCCAGTTTCTCAAATACCACTGTCCTCATGGTGTGAAATGCCAGCTTCTTTAATGCACAAATGCCACACATGAAATGTCACCATCTCCAAAGTGTAAAATGCCAGGCTTCAGGAAGGGGTTGGATCGGGAAGTGGGCAAAATGCCAGCAATGAGGCATGGAAAGGTTAATGGGGAATGCCAGGGTTTGCAGAGAGGTCAGCAATGGGAGGGGAGCATGGGCGAATCCAAACTGACCTGTGCATTATGCAAAAGAAAATGGTGGGAGAAAGTAACCTTTCTAAAGCTAAGCAAGTTGGGGCATTGTCTGGTTGGGACATTGCCTTGGGACCTCAAGTACCCCATCTTGATTTTCATGGGTCATTGATGCTACAAGTAAATCAGTGAATGTATGGTCTTGAATGTTTCCCTCCACCATCTAAAAACCTACTGGTCCCCAGGAATGTAAAAAAAAGGAGAGAAAATTTGTGGGTATGCCTGCAAAGTGTTCTGTGGGTCTCTATGATTCCCAGATATTAAATGTCAACTCCAACACCTCCCACACCACCAGTATTATGGTCTAAGGATGGAAAGAATATTCATATTTATTCAGAATCAGGTTAAAAGGAATTGAGTCTTCCTCCAGTCAAAAAGCCTAGTTGGGAAGAATAACACACCAGCTAGAATTTGTGCAGTTTACTTCTGATATTCAGATACTCCAAAGTGTTACATAAGAATTATTCTGCAGAGAAAAGTAAGTGAGGAACTTCTGTGTGTTTGCCAAAAAAACAAACAAACAAACAAACAAACACAACAACAACAACCTCTTCTTTTTTTGTAGGAAAATGGGTTTCTTACACAGAAAGCATCTTCTGGTGAAGAAAACCTGTTCATTGCATAGAGAACCTTTGTGTATTTGGAAAATATGTTCTTCCCCCCTACAGAGTAATGTCTCCACGACACTTCAGCATACTGGAACAAGGGGAAAATGCAGCAGAGACGTGTTCATTTTCTCACACAGCAAGGCAAAAACTTTCGTAATTATTTATCCTCACATGTGAGAACAAAAATAGTTGAGTATTGACATCCTTACTCTGGTCTCTTCATCAGCCTGACTGAACACATTCATTGGGTCCTTTACCTTAGGTTCTTTTTAAAGGTTGGGTTGGTACCCTAATCCTCCTGTTACACTCAGTTATAACTCCACAGGGAAAAGAAGTGAGGGAAAGAATTATTGGAACTGAACAGGAGCAACACATGCAAAAAGGCAACTTCAGTCATAAGAGTTTACAATTAGCTTCTTGTTTGGTCGTGGGGAGCATGCCAGCATGCTGGGATGGGTGATGAATGAGGCTGTATCCGAAGCCTCCCTGAGGTGTGTTGCGCTCTAAGCCATCTCAGCTTCTTCCTCCACACAAGCTTCACACTGCAGGCTTCCATCAGCACTTTCCAGGTCATAGACACTGCTCTTTCCAATCTTTTTTTTTTCCCCTTGAATTTTGTCACATCTCCTGGCAAACACAAGTCACTGTCACAAGTTCTACAGTGTAGTTTTCTGGCCTGTCTTTTCCCATTGGCAATTCCTTTTGCAAGGATCAGAACTCGGAAAGCAAGGGCTGAGATGTGTTTCAGCTCAGCCTCTGTTTTCATCCATCCTGTATTCTTGCCTTACCATACACCAACACTCAAGGAAAAATATATACTATTAAGGTATTTAGGATACTGAGGGGGACGAAGGAGTGATAATCTCTCCTGGGGAGATGGAGCAGAAGGATGGTGCCAGTCCTACTCATATGGAACAAGAACACCACAGGCACAACCTGGTTCAAGAGTCACTCTTTTTAGTCCATAGGGAAGTGTGGAAACCCTAGTTCTGGAAGTAAGAGGTTGGAATCCGTAACCCAACATTTTCAGCCCTCCTTGTGGCAACTTGCCTTTTTCTTGCTGTGAACTCAAATCCCCAATTCCCTGCGGTGTTGATACATTTTGGATCTTTTGATGCCAACTGAGAGGTTGCCATGCCTACTTTATTTTCTTTAGAACCACAAATGTCTCTTTGGGAAAAAAACAACAATCAAACTCTTTGTTCACATTCAGATCTACCTGCAGTGACTTCCTGGACTGTTCCCTAAAGGTAAGGATGGGGAGATGGAAGGAGAAGAAGGAAAAACAGAGAGGTAGAGAGAAAGAGAGAGAAAAAGAGAGGAAAAAATTGTGTTAACTGATAGTGAGATTAGAAGAGGGCAGAGAGTTGACCCACATGATGGAACAGAATGTGCTAACAGAAATCAGAACAGCAATTACAATGAAGCGAAACAATGGCAAAGGCTGGGAAAAGCCAACGCTGACAGCCAGCAGAAAATACCTCTGAATTGCATTGTGCCAGGTTCAAGGTTTTGTCATTAATTTAGAAAGCCCTAAAGTCTGCCTCTGAGTATAGATGGCCAACTGTGAACTAATGAGACCAGGCACAGAGAAGTGGGTTAAACAAGGGCCACTTTATTTGGCTCATTCTCTATTTATGTAGGTTGAATCTAGAAAGGATTAAGAATGTGGCAGGGGAGTAACCTCATGCAGGTCCATCTGAGGCCAGGGGTCACCCATAACAATCTCCTGAACCTTCCCATAGGCAAAACACCTGAGCCCAGAGGGCAATCCAATGAATGGATTGGCCATATACCGGAAAGTAAACCCAGGACACCCCTCCCAAGTCCCAGGACATTATAAGACAGAGCAAAATGGCTGGGCCATCCCCAAGGGGGACTCCTTCCCTAAACACTTGGTCCCAGGACATAAAGAGGCTATGTTACAGTGGAGTAAAATGCACTTGGCATAGACAAAATTATTGGTTTTATTTTGGGGCTTTATATCCTGCCTTTCTCTCAAAATGGTATCCAAAGGTAGTTTTTTATAGTCTTAAAGCTGCAGGTTCCATATTACACTAGGTGCATCTACACTATAAATGCAATGCAGTTTGACCCCAAAACGACAAGTCCCAGGATTCTGTAAAATGGAACCTAGAAAGTTTCAAACTCCGTTAGTTCTACAGTGTAAATGCACCCATTGTGCCAATTCCTGAACATTGTGGGAACTTTTAAATAAGGAGTGGGAATCCTGTGGCCCATGGTCCACATTTGGCTCCCTTAGCCTGGCTTAAATAACCCCTAGCCTAACCCGAGCTCTGTAGCTTTTTCATCCCATTTGAACTGAATTCAGAAACTGGAATGCAAAAGCAAACAAGAGAGGGATGAATTCAAATTGGCAGGTAGATTTCATATTTAAATCCACTGCTTGTTCCTTAGAAAACAGAACAAGAAACAGAATTTATCCTTCGGGTGTCAATCCGTAGTCACAGCCATAGGCCTGTCATTTTGGATTTGCAGTTTCAAATCCACATGTGCTCAGTTCAGGGTTATATAATTCTACCAGCTACCCTTCTGAATATCAGCATTTTGCATTATGTTTAGTCCTGCCCTGTGCCTGCAGGGCTCCAAAGAGCAAACAAAGACTCGGGGGAAAATGCATTAATCCTCATTAGCCAAGAAAGATACCCTCCAACTTCTGCACATGGATGTTGTTTTTAATTATACAACAACAACAGAAATGTAGATAGGACACAGTGTCAAATTGTTCCCAAGGTCGGTGCAAATGAGAACAGTCCCTTCAATAAACATCCAATTGATCACGTATCTCCTCATTAGATATATGTTTTAAGGGTGCACATCTGGAGGCAGAAACCTCATGAACTGGAAGAAGCAATCTAGGGAACTGAATTTTCAGAACAACAGTAGGCTTTTTCACATCACCAGCATCATGTAAATCCCCATTTTTGTTGTCGATGTGTGCCTTCAAGTCATCTCTGACTTATGGTGACTCTAAAACGAACCTGTAATGGGGCTTTCTTGGCAAGATTTGGTCAGAGGAGGTTTACTATTGCCTCTCCCTGAGGCTGAGAGCGTGTGACTTGCTCAAGGTTACCCAGTGGGTTTCATGGCTCAGCTAGGAATCTCCGCTGCAAAATTTGAAACAGTTTGATATGGTTTTAACTGCCAGGGCTCAATGCTATAGAATTCTGAGATTTGTAATTTTGTGAGACATTTGGCCTTGTCTGTCAGTGAACTCTGGGGTCACAACAAACTACAAATCCCAGGATTCCACTGGATAGGACCATGGTAGTTAAAGTGATGCAAACTACATTAATTCCATAGTGCAGATGCAACCTGGATCCTAACTATTTTTATGAAAGCAGGGAGGAAAATTGTTTGTCCAGCTGCTGTGGACCCTAAACAAGGACAGTCTGTTCAATGGCCTACTTCATTAGTGCAATTGCACATGACAATCCAGAGTTACTTCTTGTGTGTTTGTCGTATGGTTGTAGAGATCTGTTCCAGAGGATGATAAATAACCCATTCAGCTGCTTAGGTATGCTACCTCAGTATTAAACAAACATCCTGCACACTGGAAATAATATCTTGTTTTTCTTAATGAAGATTAATGCATATTTTTGAAATTTGTTTATCTCCTACTAGCCGGAAGGCTGGAGTAGCATGTGGATATTTTCCAAGCCACCCACAGTGAATGCAAGGCACCGTTCCAATCAGCATCAGGCCAAAGTTTCCACCAATTTCAGAAGTAGACGTTTGGGAAGGAACTGTGCTGTGTGAAGAAGAAATCACAGACGTGGTGGTGGAAATATGGTCTCCTGGGAAGGAACAATTATTTCCATCCCTACTTTTCTTGCCTACCCAATGCAGGAAAGCTTTGTGGAGGAGCATACACTACCCTGATCCACAGTTGAATAGAATCATAGGACTTTATCGCACAGGGAAAACTGGGAAGGAATCAAAGATTTACACAGTGATTATCCCAGGCAAAATGCGACTTTTCACACACATGGCTATTAAGGAGGCAATAAAGAGACAACAAATCACATTCAGGATTTCCCCGTGAATGATTTGTTGCTGTTTATTGCCTCTTTATTGCCTCTTTATTAACTTTTTAAGAGCAACTCTAAAAATCTTAATTGCAAATTTGTGTTTTGCTTGGGATAACAGCTGTTTAAACCCAGGATTTGCCCCAATTTTCTCCCTGTGATAAAGTCCACAGAGTTGGAAGAGACCTTAAGGACCATCCAGTCCAACCCAATTCGGCCATACAGACACACACAATCAAAGCATTCCCGACAGATGGGCATCTAGCCTCTGTTTAAAAACGTTCAAAGAAAGAGACTCCTCCACACTCCAAGGCAGCATTTTCCACTGTTGGATAGCTCTTACTGTTCAGAAGTTCCTCCTAATGTTGAGATGGAATCTCTTTTCCTGTTGTTTGAATCCATTGCGCTGTGTCCTAGTCTATGGAGCAGAAGAAAATAAGTTTTCTCCATCTTCAGTATGAGATCCCTTCAAATAAACAGGGCTATCATATCACCTCTTAACCTTCTCTTCTCCAGGCTAAACATCCTCAGCTTCCTAAGCTGCTCCAAACAGGGCTTGATGGTTTACAGCTATTTCCCAATTTTGGTCACTCTCCTCTGGACACCCCCCAGGTTGTCAACATCCTTTTTGAATGGTGGTGACCAGAACTGGACACAGTATTGCAGAATAGAGTGGTGCTATTTAGCTGAGATTGGCACAGAGACAGAAAATTGGCAGAACTGATGGAATGCCAAAGCAGTGCCCTCTGCAACACAACTCACTCCCTTGCCATCTGTTCCAAATTTGGGAAAGGGCCCCTAAAGGGAAACTTCTAGGGAGTTCAGGGGAAAAACAACCACGCTACCACCTAGCTTTCCAAACATTTCCATGTGGGTTTATCATTAACGATGATTTGCAATAAACAGTGTAATAATAGGACTAGTTAAACAGGCTGATGGGAGCCGAAGCCCAGATGTGCTCAAATTCAGTTACTTCCCGCCGTGCTCCAGGTTGGTAGAAGAGTAGCGCTGAGCATTCAGAGCTTCACTCTGCCTCATTTGCTAATCGTGCCGGCTGTATTATATTGGGTAGAATACACCTGGAGGGATTTCTGACATTAACATTGTCTGCAAAAGCAAAACAGATTGGTTTGCCAATTGCTAAGTGGCCCACCGTGAGAACCAACCATTCTAGGCTGATAGATACGGCCTCATCCAAGACCGGCAGTTTATCCAGCTGCAGGCTGTCAAGGAGACTGCTCCATCTCCGGCAATATACTTGATTGCCCATCTGCCTTTCTCTTTTTCTTTTTTCTTCCCCTCTTACCGAGAGAGTGTCAGCAATGAGAAGGAAGGAGCAGCAACTGATCTTCTGTTCCAAATTGCTGCTCTTACCAATGACCACAAGGAGAGCAATCAACGGTTACTGCAACATTTAAAAGAGAGCAGAGCCACACAAGTAAAATATTATTGTTATAATGGCAGCCATTTGTGGACTCAGGCGGGCACCATCCTGCCAAAGGAAAACACTTTGCAGTCCCTGCAGATTCCATTGAAATATATCCAAGCTCGTGCTTCCAGCCTTTCTAAGAAAGCAATGAAAACACCCAGTGTGTTTCCATGGCTAAGCAGGGTTTCAAATTCTAGTCTTTCAGAGTCATTGAGTGCATCAACACTGTAGAAATAATGCACTTACTGCTGTAACTTTATGTAATTGAATCCTAGGATTTGCAGTTTTGCGAGGTCTTTGCCAAAGAGGGTTGGTGCCTCACCAAACTGCTAATCCCACAATTCTGTAGGACTGGAGCCATGGCAGTTAAAGTGGTATCAAATTGCATTATTTCTACAGTGTAGCCCTAGTCCAGCACTCACTACCATGTTGGTTCTTTCCTCAAGCTACATACTCACTAAGATGGTTGTATGCATGAATTGGCAGAACCATCTTTGTTTCTGAGGCTAAACTTGTTGCTTTAGCACCAAAGTCTACGGAAGAAGTGAGTAAAATGCTGGCTGTAAGCGCCATGTAGCCATTTGGGCTCTACTTATGCAGACTCCAAAACCTCCCAAAAGATCCTTTCCCCCAACATCACCAAAGAAAATTGTTTCATCTGACAGCCTCCAGATGCAATGATGTTGCATTTCCCAATTCCCCCAGATAAAACCAAAACTGGGCATCCAGCTACTTCTTGTTTCTAATGTCCTGGTAATTTTTCCATCTGCAGTTTGCAGGGATAAGCAACCTTGCTCGTGAGTTGTGACAGTGCACAACAAGACCCCCCACACAAGATGTCCCATTGTGCATGAGGTCTCCCACTGCACAACATGTCCCTATGCACAACTTGTCCTGATGCAATGCATAACACTTTCCCAGTGTGTGATGCATCCCTATGCACTTGTTCCATTGTGTGTCTGAGCATGTTGTGCACCATAACCAATGTGCAATTGTCAGAGGCGCACCTGAGTCTCTGCTCTCCTCCTCTAAATATGAGCATTGTATAATATCACAATTCATTTTTATGTGATTGTCAGTCAATTTGCAATGACATAAATACCTAAACAGGATGCAAGTCTATAGTTTTAATTTACAAAGTGAGGCAGAGTTTGCAAGAGAGAGAGGGTAGAACTGAATCTCTCAAGAGAGATGTTGTCAAGTTTACAGGTACATGTGGCTTGTAACTTCCATGTCAGTGGGATGGAGAATCTGCTGCTGCTTTTAGCACAAACTTATTTGGAAAATACAGTTCAGCACTGTGAACAGCTCATTTACAGTTTGGACTAAAACCCCAAACACATTCACCCAACCAGCACCACTGATGGGAAAACCTAAGGAGCTTGTTTTTCCTTAGTAACTGACAACTCCAGATCCCGAATCCAGTCTTTCCTGTTAATCACCTCCACATCGCTTTGGCTTGTCTCAGTGCTGTCAAACCATCATAATATATGAAGAATGCTCATTTATTTTCTGGCTTCCCAGCATGAGTAAAGATATATGATGTTGTACAGGAGGATTTACCCTGACAGGAGGCTTTCAACACAACGAGGCTAATTTAAACACACAGTGGAGCTTAGTCCCTTTAAATGGCCTGTCTCTCTTTCTCATTTTGAAGCCTACAGGAGGCAGCTTTGTTGAACTGAAGAAATAGGAAACTGGTGAGACAATGGCACTGCTTCTGTTGTTGCCTTAACACTGATCAGTTTCTTGGTCTATCTTTTCTGTCTACCTGCCTGATGTATGAGCCTTCAAAGCTTTGATCAGGTCAGAACCCATTGGGCAGAAACTCATTGGTTACTTCTAACCGGAGTTGCTATTCTGACTAGACTTACGGAGACCCTATGATGAACCTGTCATGGGGTTTTTGTCACAAGATTCCTTCAGATGAGGTTTCCCATGGCCTTCCCTAGAGGCTGAGAGCATGTGACTTGCCCGAGGTCACCTGTGGGTTTCATGGATGAGCTGGGAATTGAACCCCGGTCTCCAGAGTCATAGTCCAGCACTCAAACCACATTGGCTCTTTTCCCACTGATTCAATTCCTGAATAACAGCTCAACATACAAGTAAACCCTTTAGACTCAATTTGTCTACTCTACTTGGGACAAATACAAGTGGCCACTGACAGCCACTGTGATGCACTTTACACCTTTGCCAAATAAAGTTATTATCACAAGATATATATCCAAGGGTAGCCGTGCTGGCCATATAGCAAAGTACAATAACATCCAAAATAGAGACAACAGTGATACTTTTATTGGGCCACCCAAAATGCACAAAACACATGGTGCAAGCTTTCAGAGCTCCACTGGATTCTTCATCAAGGCAAAGGTATTAAAAATTACACAGGAGGGGGGAAAATTGACCATGTTAGTCACAGGCCTGTATTTTGTCAAGGATACACAAGGTGTTGTTCTGGGTTAAGATGGTATGGAGGGATATCTATGCAGACAAGACACTCCTCCAATGCACATTGGATGCATTTATTGTCTTTTTGATCCGTCAGCCAGTCCATCTGTGCTTGCCATACGTGTCCTTTATTTCACAAAGTGAAAAGAGATTATTTTTGCACAAAGACTTCTTGAGAAATTTGAGGAAACCATGATTTAAAAATGTTCTTTCTGTCTTCCTCAAGAAACCTGAAGAGCTGTCAATTTCTCAACAAGATATACCATCTGCCTCCAGGCACCCAGGCCTGAAGCCTATTAGTTAGTCCCAGCTAGAGTAGACCCGTTAAATCAATGGTTGAATGGCGAGTCAACATATTGATAGATCCCACAGATTTAGTGACTTTCTTCTAGTTGAAAACAGCAAGATTCAAGCCCTTGCTTTGTCAAGACTGAGAAGTTTTGTCAATGTTCTTCACATCACTATGGAACATACGCTATGCAAAAGGACCTTGTAGTGCCTTTGAGACTAATGGAGGAAAAGAAGTTTGCAGCCTAAGCTTTCATAGACTGGGTCTAGTCCATCTGATGCATGGAGTGAAACACCTCTAGCAGGCATTTATACCAATGCATGTGCAGTATGGTTTGTGAATAGTAATATAATTTTTTTTAAAAAATGTGTGGGTATGGTAATGGGGTGAACAAGGGTATTTTAGGGATAAAGATAATAGAAAGGATTTCCCCTAAAGCCACGATGAGTAGATAAACATATGGATAGTGGAGGACACTCTTGGAACATTGTATGATCCTGGCTCAGGACCAGACAAGAGATGTGATAAGTGGAGCATGAGAGCCTGCTTGTGGCTGGGATGTTATAATATGTATTGTGTGCCAGGAAACCATTATCTCTGTTTACCCCAATGTCAATGAACTACAGTTTGTGAATATATCCCAATTCAGCTGTGACTATTCTCTCTCGGTCTCAATCTCTCTCAACACACACACCTTCCACCTTTTCATTGGCATACAAGCATTTGATTCAAGTCCTTTTCTCCCAATTTCTTCCATACCACAGTCAGTGGCCATTGCTTGAAGCAGTCAGCTCATCTTACTGAAAAATTGTATCCCTCTCTCCTCCCCACCTCCAAATTTCCTTTTGACTAGTCTCTTCATGTGCTTCGTAGCTTCGCAGGAGCATACTGTGTTATTTGTTTTTACAAGCAGATTGTAATATTGCAAAGCTTATGATTACTGAGAGTATATATATATATACAGTTTGATTTCAAAGCATTTATGGAGCATTTTATCATTAGATGGAGAAAGCCTGGACTTGACAATGAAAACTGCGAAGCAACATGAAGATGCCACTGCTTCATCTGCATGTTGCAATTTCAGTCATCATAATGTTGTGAGAGGAAAATATGATGGATTGACTTATTTTACTGGGAGGTATTTACCAGCACCTCTAATTCCTATAGAATCTAATGGAGGTTGAGGGAAGGAAACCGTTTTGCATCTTCTCTGGGTTCGGTAAATTATCACTGCAGGGTCCAAGACATCAGAAAAAGCAGAGGGAGGAGATGGCATTTTGATTTCTTATTTGAAATAATAGACAAAATGTATGAAAACAGTGTGGGAAGAATATTTTAAACTGAATCCTAGATGAAAAAGAACAGCCTCTTTCTGCCTGCCTTTCTGTCAGAGATACATGAAGCCAAGGAAATCACACAAGATCTGCAGGAAGCATTGGAGCTATTGTCCACAGCACCAGGATGGCTTTGGCTGTGCTAATTTATACTGTTGTATGCTTTCAAATTGTTTCCAATTTCTGGCAACCCCAAGACAAATCTATCATGGGTTTTCTTGGCAGGATTTGTTCAGAGCAGGTTTCCCATTGCCTTCTCCTGAGGCTGAGAGCATGGGACTTGCCCAAAGTGACTCAGTGGTGGGTTTAATGGCTGAGCTGGGAATTGAAGCCTGATCTCCAGAGTTGTAGTCCAACACTCGCACCACTACACCACACTAATTTATAGCCAGCAGTACATTAGCTTTGCTGGCCTCATTAACTCATAATAGAATGCATCTACATTGTAGAAATAATGCAGTTTGATACCACTTTAAGTCCTATGGAATCCTGGGATTTGTAGTTTTGCAGGATCTTTAGCCAAAGCTACAGATCTCAGGATTCTGCAGGATAGAGCCATGTCAGTGCTTTACTCAAGCTCTGTGTGTTCCCAGATGTTGACACAAATCCCTTTTCTCCTCACATGAATGGTGAAGACCTGTTTTAGGAACACTTCTAGCAAAAAGTTTCAGTGCACAAGAAGAGAGGGGTTAGACGACTTGTGAAAAAGATATTTTCTAGCTACAACGTCTGATCATAGGAAGAATGTGCCTTTTTATCTCAAAATATGATATTCTGAGACACCACAAAAAGACTTCAGCCATGATCAAGGCAATTCAACTACAGAGGAAAATCAAACTGGTGTCCTTAAAATCAGCACGATGTAGATGTTCAAGCGCATTTATTCCATGATGTAAATTATGGCCCTTGTTCCCTGAAATCAGTATGGCTTCCTGGTTTTTACATCCCTGTACATCATGCCACATTGTCCCTCGGGGTAAAGCAATGTTGCCTGTCTCCATGGAATGCAAGACTTAGGAATTCTGGCCTTCAAAATAAATAATAAATAAATAAACAAAATGTCATGAACGAGTCTCCTGGGGAGAGATGTCTTTTAAAATCCTCCAGGGCCTGCAAGCTTGTCAACCGAACAAAGTCGTATGAACGCCGAGCAATCAAAACAAGATGTGGTATAATCTTTGAGAACTCCTGGAGAACAGGAGAAGTCCCAGCAGACTGGAGGAGGGCAAACGTTGTGCCCATCTTCAAAAAGGGGAAAAAAGAGGATCCCAACAATTATCGTCCAGTTAGTCTGACATCAATTCCAGGAAAGATTCTAGAGCAGATCATTAAGCAGAGAGTCTGTGAACATTTAGAGGCCAATGCCATAATCACAAAAAGCCAACATGGGTTTCAGAGAAACAAGTCTTGCCAGACAAATCTGATCTCTTTTTTTGATAAAATTACCAGTTTGGTAGATGAAGGGAATGCTGTGGATATAGTATATCTTGATTTCAGTAAGGCCTTTGACAAGGTTCCCCATGACATTCTTGCAAACAAGCTCGTAAAATGTGGGCTAGACAAGGTAACCATTACATGGATTTGTAACTGGTTGACTGACCGAACTCAAAGGGTGCTCAACAATGGCTCCCTTTCATCCTGGAAAGAAGTGACCAGTGGGGTCCCACAGGGTTCTGTCCTGGGCCCAGTGCTATTCAATATCTTTATTAATGACTTGGATGACAGAATTGGGGGCATACTTATCAAATTTGCAGATGACACCAAATTAGGAGGAGTAGCCAATACTCCAGAAGACAGGATTGAAATTCAGAATGACCTGAATAGACTAGAAAGCTGGGCCAACGCTAACAAAATGAAATTCAATGCGGAGAAATGTAAGGTTCTGCACTTAGGGCGGAAAAATGAAATGCACAGATATAGGATGGGGGACATCTGGCTGAATGAAACTATGTGTGAAAGGGATCTAGGAGTCCAAGTAGACCATAAGTTGAACATGAGTCAGCAGTGTGATGCAGCAGCTAAAAAGGCCAATGCTATTTTAGGTTGCATCAATAGAAGTATAGTGTCTAGATCAAAGGAAGTAATAGTGCCACTCTATTCTGCTTTGGTGAGGCCCCACCTGGAATACTGTGTCCAGTTCTGGGCACCACAATTCAAAAAGGATGTGGAGAAACTGGAGCGGGTCCAAAGGAGGGCAACTAAGATGGTGAAGGGTCTGGAAACCATGCCCTATGAGGAACGACTTAGAGAGCTGGGGATGTTTAGCCTGGAGAAGAGAAGGTTAAGAGGTGATATGATAGCCCTGTTCAAATATTTGAAGGGATGTCATATTGAGGAGGGAGCAGGCTTGTTTTCTGCTGCTCCAGAGACCAGAACGCGGAGCAATGGATGCAAGCTGCAGGAAAAGAGATTCCACCTCAACATTAGGAGGAACTTCCTGACAGTAAGGGCTGTTCGACGGTGGAACACACTCCCTCGGAGTGTGGTAGAGTCTCCATCCTTGGAGGTCTTTAAGCAGAGGCTGGATAGCCATCTGTCGGGGATGCTTTGACTGGGAGTTCCTGCATGGCAGGGGGTTGGACTGGATGGCCCTTGTGGTCTCTTCCAACTCTATGATTCTATGATTCTATGATTCTATAGGGTAAACTCGCACACAAAGACGCACAAACCGAACGCACAAAAGACATTGCCCCCTGAAATTGTGCATCTCAAACAAGAGACAGTAGGGGCTGATGGAAGAGGCACAATTTAAAAAAAAAAATTGCAGGAGATGACACCTAAACAGAAAAATAGAAGTGCACTCTTTAAAAACAGGCTCATCATTTTGCAAACAGCTGGAGTGAGTCTTTATGCAAGAGCGGATGATGACAAGACAAAAGAGCCGAACATTCAGATGATGTCAAATCTCCGCATGGATTCTA
The DNA here is from genome assembly GCA_034509955.1 of Urosaurus nigricauda. Taxonomy (NCBI): domain Eukaryota; kingdom Metazoa; phylum Chordata; class Lepidosauria; order Squamata; family Phrynosomatidae; genus Urosaurus; species Urosaurus nigricauda. The sequence continues at coordinate 4,027,482 of JAOEGL010000012.1, read as the reverse complement.
AGATGCAAACGGATGCATCTGTATGGAAAACATAAGAAGTACCCCTCTTGGATCACATCGAAGGCCGGTTTTGACCTGTTTCCCACTGTGGCCAATCATATGTTTATAGGAACATAGGACATGAAGGTAATAGTCCTCCTCTGTTATTGTTGCCCCAGCATCTGCCATCTAACACTGTACTGCCTCTGCACTTTTGGCAGAAGAGAACACATGCAACTATTGTATATACTCAACCTCATGTATAAATTGAGGGCAGGTTTGGGGGCCAAAATTAGGGCTTTTGATGTGATCCCTAGATAAGTCAAGAGTATTTGACAAAGGGTGAAGCAAAGGAAAATTATGCCAAAGAACTTGCAAAATTCCAGCAGGCATAACTGTTTGTGCTCACCCTAAAGTCTGGATGGATGAGGAGGGAGCTACAGAAAATGGTAGCTGCGTGATGTTTGTGTGTTGCAACCAAACACAGACAGAACGAAGAAAAGGCACACATGCCAAAAAGGATGAAAAGGCAAAGCAAAGCAAATGGTGGCTACATTAACAGGGATTATAGCCTTTAACTTTAATGCGATGACTTTGCCTGACTTTAACACCAGGGATCCCTGATGGCACAGTGGTTCAGTGCCTATACTTCAACCATTCACAGCCACAAGGTTGTGAGTTGGCTCCCAGGGCTCCAGGGTTGACTCAGCCTGGCATCTTTCCATAGGTCGCTAAAATGAGTGCCCAGCTTGTAGGGGGCAACTAGCTTACACATTGTAAACCTCTTAGGGAATGCTTAAGTGCAGTGATAAGTGGTATAGAAATGTACTTGCTATTGGTATTGCTATTAATCCAGCAAAGCTGACAAAGATGCACAAAATTTCTTATTCAGACCTTTCGTAGCCCGATTCCTGTTGGCACTCCTTTGAGGAGAAGTGCCAAAGAGCTGCTGCTACTGTCGCCATTTTTCTGCCAAAAGGCCAGAAGTGGTGCCATGGCAGAGACTGTCGCATGGGTCAGTGCTTCTTTTAGGTTCTCCTGGGATAGACTAAGCTCTCTTCTTTCACCACTCTACCCAAAGAAGGTGATGGTTCCTTTTTGGGCATGACTTAAATTTCAGTACTTACATTGATCCATGGATAAGTCAGCCCGGTTTATTGGGGCTGATTTTTTGAAGACAATTTCTAGACTCATAGATGTCAATCTAGATTTATACAGTACATACATGGAAACAGCTATGTGCCTACAGAGAGGAGCAGAGGGTGAGACAAGTGGTTAAGCTGCCCTGGTATGATTCCTCTCAACCTATCAATTCTGTTCATTCCTCCTGATTTCTTGACTGCAGCTGCTCTTCCGGTCTATCTTTCATCCAAGATATGAGAACTCTTTGATTATTTTAATTTTCTCATTGCCTGGGATGAATTCTTGTAGCTCTTCCATGGTCATTATTTTTGTTTTCTTAATGTTCAACATTAAGTTTGCCTTGGTGCTTTCCTCCATGACCTTCTTCAGTCATTGTTCCAAGTCCTGGTTGGTTTCTGCTAGTAGTGTTGTGCCATTTGTGTACCTTGGGGTGCTAATGTTCCTTCCTCTAATCTTCAGGACTCCTTTTTCTGATACTAAGCCTCCTGTGCGAACAACACTTTCCGCATACAGGTTGAATAAATAAGATGATAGTATGTAACCTTGTCTTACCCTTTTACTAATTGGGAACCATTCTTTTTTTTTTTCCATATTCTGTTCCAACAGCAGTCTGAAGACATAACTCCCAACCAGAATTCTAGCCTGTGTGGCTATGCATGGCAGTAGAGCTAGAGAAAGACAAGCCTTCCTGATGTGCCTCCTCTTCTGTTCTCTCCTCGGTTAATCCAATGCCTTTTGGACTGACATTATCCAATAGGTTCGACTTTACTTCTCTCACCTTCACCAATTTCCCTTAATAACTTATTTCTCTTCATTTAACACAGTCTTTGATACTGATTCCAAGCAGCTGGTACATAAACAATGGAAACGTGAATGTGGATGTTCTGCAGAGCCAGCATGTCTAATAGCTGTTGATAGACCCATCCTCTGTGCATTTCATCTAATCCCCCTCTAAACCCATCAAAGTGAGCATCCGTTGCCACATCTTGTGTTTCCAAATAACAGGAATTAATTGTGTGCTGTGTGAAGGGCAACACTCTGTTCTGAAATGGCTTCTGGTCCATTGCATTATATTTCACTAGGGATGGGGAATCCAGGAATGCTAGCCTTATTGAGATATAACAGTTTGCCGGCACTTGTGGCAAGGACATCTAGTGGGACTGCGTCCAGGAACAAAACCTAAGGCAAATTCACACCAAAGATATAAATAGCAGCCAGGAAAGTCTAGTTGAAAATAACAGTGGGATGAAAACTATGTCCCTATTAAACCTCTGAAAATGACAGCCACAGATGCTGGTGAAACATCAGGAATAAAGTCTTCTAAAACATGGCCACAGAGCCTGAAAAACCTACAAAAAACTATGGACTGAAGAACAGCCAGCGTGTTCAAGTGGCATCTGAATATGAAAAAGGAGGATTTGCAGAAGCGAATGAATAGAATTAAGAGATTCCACAGATGAAGGAGTACCTCCGGATGGTAGCACTCCATAGCCTATATCCTATTGATTGTCCAGAGTAGATTGATTGAATCGGGTTTTTATCTATGTGGCAATTCACTATTAAACAATGGAGTTAGTTGGTCTATGTGAGCTGGGAGTAACCAACAGGATTCCAGGCCAAGACTGGATCGATTCTGCTTGCCTGCTTTGTTGTCACTTGAACTGTTTAGTATGCTATTATCTCTTAGAATGTACACCATGAGCAGGTTTACTTTAATCTATTTTATTGTTTATATGTACAGCACTGTGTAAATCTACAGTGCTATATAATTATTTATTTATTTATTTATTTATTATCTATCTATCCTGCCTTTCTCCCAAAAAGGGACCCAAGGCAGCTCACAATATAAAACCCATTAAAACAACATGATTAAAAACAATTAAAATAACCTCATTAAAACACTAAAAGGTTGTGCTGAATATGAAACATGAAAGTTAAAAACATAATCTGGATTCAAAAAGCTTACTTGAATTGTGTTGTACTGTCATGACTCCATACTAAGGAATTTTAGCAATAACACAAAATAGAAACACTATCCTTAGAAACCTGAGGAGTCCACTGCTGGAGCAGAATTCCCCGAACTAACTCCAGAGTCAGAAGGTTCAGTGGCTGCTTTAGGCTGCATTCACACTGGAGGAATAACCCGGTTTGGCACTGTTTTAACTGCCCTGGCTCAAGGCTATGGGATTGTGGGATTTGGAGTATGTTGTGAGGTCCAGAGCGGAGCTCCCATAATCTCATCGTCTTGAGCCAGGGCAGTTAAAGCAGTGCCAAACCAGGTTATCTCTCCAGTGTGGGTGCAGCCTTAGAACATTGCATCTGCCACAGTCTTTAGAACATATTTGCACATCCTTTTATCTGTGCTTGCCAGCCCATCTACCTGGCACCTCACAGTATCTACAACGCAAGAGGCATCTTCTTCACGGGTCTCCAGTCAAGAGCGCTCCATCCCACCCTCGGCCACCTGATCACAACACAAGCGAAGCAGGCAGGAGTAAGTGCACCTTATAATTAAGCTTTGGGTGTTTGAAGAGAAACACAATCTCTGTTTGGTGGGATTCACTGGCACAACAGTAATTAACGTCTCATTAACATTCACCTAATTAAGCAGCTTATGAAAGTGGATGGGCTCCCCATACGCAAACACACACATAGCTGCTACTCTTCAGCTTCAATAGATTCAGCTGTGTTCTGTCCCCCAAAATTAACCATTTTTTTGCACAGGGCACTCACCACAAGGCATTCATCAATGCTTTCTGAACTTTCTGTGTTCTCAGGAACAGGGGAGAAAAAAATACTAGGATGCATGATTGATCTAAGGAACCGGCTTGATATGGGAAACAGGTCCAACGCTAGGAAATGAGTCGGAGATCTGTGAAATGACACTGGGAAGCTGAGATTTTGCAGCAGCTGGGAAGGAGGTGAATAATTGGCCCTATCCTCACTGTTTCCCCTTGGAAACCTCTTTCCATTTGCTCCACTATGATGCAATGCAACAGAAACATGGGCAGGATCCAAGCAGAGAGAAAACATCTGGTTGAAAAAGGTCTCAAGTGGAACTGGATGGATGGATTAGTTCAGAGCTCAGGAAATAACTTTTAAGATGAAGGTTAAGAGGAGTTGTAGAAGATAGGGGGTCTTGGAGATGTATCATCCACTGGATTGCCATGTGTTGAGATTGCCTGTGAGGGCTGTTAAAAATAATAACAACAACGTCATAACTTACTAAAGCCACCCATACATGAGAAGTTATAGGATGAAATTCTGGGTCCCAGAACATCATCCTACCCTGGCCAGTTATAGATGGCATCAGGAAGACTTTCTATCAGGAGTGGAGGGAATGTGACCTTCTGCACCCAAAGTACTACCAAAGCATGGGAGTTTCAAAAATTAAAACAAACAGACAAACAGCTTCATTTATATACCGCTTCATATCCTTAAGGAGTGTCTAAACGGTTTACAATTGTAAGCTATTTGCCCCCCAACAAGCTTGGTACTCATTTTAGCGACCTCGGAAGGATGCAAGCCTGAGTCGAACTTCAGCCCTTTGCTGGTCTTGAACTCGCCACCTTATGGTTTTTGAGTGAGTGGCTGCAGTACAGGCATTTAACCACTGCGCCACCAGGGCTGTATGTTGGTGTGATGTTCAGTGGCGTTAGCAAGAAGATGGGGCCTACTGGTGGGTATGCCACCCCCCAGCCATCCACAGTTCCCCATGCATTGTTGTTTTTGTGTGCCTTCAAGTCATTTCCAGTTATGGAGACCCTACCATGGGGTTTTCTGGGGCTGAGAATATGTGACTCACCCAGTGGTATTCATGGCTAACTAGAAAATCGAACCCTGATCTCTAGAGTCCTAGTCCAACACTCAAGCCACTACATCATGCTGGTTCACTCCCTATACTACTTTAGATTAATTCTCTTTAAAATTATCCTTCCAAACTCCAGGGACTGGATTGGGAATGTAGGTCTGATTCCCACTACTTTTAAAACTGGATCGCAAACTGATTTGAACTGCTGAAGCAATTCAGAGAGGGGGGCCACACGCTAGACCCATTTAACCCACATCTTTTTGACAATTATGTTTTCCAGATCTTTTTGGATAAATTGATTCTGTACAAGTGTGACCCAGATGCGGATCAGAATTGATTCAAATTTGCCCTTTTGCTAGCTGGAGCGGGTCCATTTTGAACCGATTCATTATTGAATGTGAACCACAAGTGGGTTATTTTATAGGGAAATAATGTGATCAGGGCAAATGTAGTGGGAACCACACTCCGCTGTCGAATCAATCCATTGATTCGGATTGAAAATTGCTTTTTTTGTGAGTGGGGATGAGGCCGTAATTACTAAATCGACTTGCCAGCTATGGGAAACCAGGATATAAGGAATACCAGAGCAGCTACTTTTGTTCGTAGTTGATGCTGTTGCTATGAAGGATATATTTGTTTTTTGTTTTTTTGGGGGGGTTCTTTACAACTTTAATTACAATTTCAAGTTTTTTGGACCCCACTTGTCTCCTCCAAGCTGGGCTTTGTTTCCTGAATACAGCTGTGCTCTCTGAGAATGGAGGAAAGAGATGCTTCCCAGAAAATGGTTAGCATTATATCAAATTGGCCCCCTGGTTTCATTTCATATTGATTTGGTTTATTCAGCCTACTCTGTATTCTTTTATGTAAAAAGCATACTGTGATGATTCCCTATCTTTTATAAGTCTTTCATAAGTTTGGAAACTGCATCCCCAGCATGTCATTGTTTTTCTTTTTTTATTGTTTCTATTATCTGGTTGCAGTTGTTTTGCTCACCTCTGCTTTGCAGTGGAAAATGCTGGATCTTAGGTTGTTTGCTAGGAACACTTAACACTGAGGCATCACCTCTGGGGTTGTCACAAAATGTGAGGCTTTAATTGCAAAACACAGCAAAACTCGTGCAAAACCTTGGCACAGGTTTAAGTACATCAGGCAATGTTGGATCTTGGAGTGTATACTAGGAACCTCAAGCTGAGGCGTCTGTTTCTAAGTTTTGGAGATGTTGCAAAACGTGTTGGGTTTTTGTTTTGGGGTTGTTGGGAGTTTTTTGGAAAATGTTGCAGAACATTGTGGCACAACTTTAGAAAAGATTCTAAATTTGGGGGCTATACGTCAGAAAGCTCTGCATTTCTTATAAGTTGCCTCACTGTAAAAGCTTTGGTTGTTTGGCTTGTTTCTATTGTGTGAAAACAATTCTATTGTTAGTCCCAACTAGAGAAAACCCATGGAATGAATGAGATTTCCCTCTTTGTCTACTTACTGGTCAACAATTGAGTCAACAGATCTGCTCTAGTTTAAAAAAAATTAAATGGAATGGGAGATACAAACCAATTCAGGAGAAGTCTGCAGGGAAGCAGACAACCCGCTCAAAGCAAACCAAATCTGACTCTGAACACTCCCAATGATTTGTTAGCAACTGTGGAGATGGAGAGGGGTTCAAAAGGGATAGCTGGATCACATGCAATGGATACATCTGGCCCAGTCTTTTTGTCAGCATTCGGAAAAACTCGTACATGTAGATACCAAAAACTCAGCCCTGAAAACATTCTGCAAAATAAATGACAGTCTCCCCATCTCCATGATGCTGAAAGGCAGAAAGCGGGAGGGAGCCACTCTTTCTCTTTCTGGCAAGCAGCCTGTTAGCTTGATGCAGCACTTCCCTGCTTTTGCATTCTCCTCGGGCTCCATAGAAGAGAGTGACCTAGTTTTTCTGGTGGTGGAGCCATTATCCGACACAGCAGTGTAGGCAGCCGCCACATGGGGTTTCTTGTCTTTCCTAACACATACAAATGACTTTATACTAAGGTCTGGTTTCTGGCTTCCCCCTTCCCCATAGACACACGCGGTTGCACAACGCACACAATTCCCCATCTCTGGCTGCAAGGTGGGAAAGGATAGAAAATCTAGACAACATGCAGTGTGGTGGGGATGCATGATGAAAACACCCAGAAACATACAGCAGATATCAAATGCATGTGAATGAAGAGAGTATCAAACACATTTCCCCTTCCCCCTGTTCTCTCCAAACCCACCTACACAACCCTTCGTCCGGAAACTTATTCGGAGCACATCCCAGCCAGTTGGAGAACGTATTGATCATCTTGATCTGTATCTAATCCTAAACAGAGTTCTATGACTTTAAAATAAATAAATACATAAATAACAGACAGGGAAGGATGAAGTTCAGTTTCAAAGTTCTTTCTGTCACTGGAAGCAAGCAACCTCTTTTAGGGAACAGGATGGCTCCTTCAATGCTTTCTTCCTTCCCCCAACTTGCAGCAAGTTTTATATTGTTGGTAGCAGCTGGTTGAAAGCATGGGAGACATAGACATATCAAGGCAGTGGAAGTGGTAGTTCCAATGTTAGTAGGGAGATGAACCGACTCTGGGTTTACCCTTAGAAGTTTTTAATGAACTATCCAAAGTGCTGAACCACATTTCCCACTATAGTGCCAACACCTGAAGAGATCCTTTCAATAGCTTTGTTCATGTTATGTGTCTTCAAGTTGACTCTAGCTGCATCCAAACTTGAGAAATAATCCAGTATGGCACCACTCTAACTGCCACAGCTCAGTGCTATGGACTTCTGTGATCTGTAGTTCCATAAGCTGTTTAGCCTTCTCTCCCAGAGAGCTCTGTGGCCACAACAAACTACAAATCCCAGGAACCCATTGCAATGAGCCATGGCTCCCTCATCCAACCCCCTAATAGCACCACTGGTTTCATATATTATGGTCTGGATGCTAAGATACAGCCTTCAAAAACACTTGGGAAAACTGTTCTGCAAACATTTTAAACCCTCCCTCTCCATGCACACCCCTCTACTGCCACTCAGTAGCTTAAAACCTAACCTGTCCTAGGAAGGAGAATGGATCAGAAACCAAAAGCAGAGATTGGAGTGAAAAATTATTATTGCTTAGATTCAAGAGAGATTTCAGTTTGATGAGGGAAGGGAAAGGCCTGCCTCTCCCTCTCTAATGCATTGCCATTATATCCGGAAGATTTATTTGCCAAGGCTGTTCTGAATACAGACAAATGTAAGTGGGGTGCACAGAGAAAGAGAAACTATTTCTGATATGTTTATACTTCTGATCAGGTGATGTCTGCTATGTTTCCCTTTTGTATGCCTTCACTCTTACGTTTCCATTAACCTCTAGTGTGTGTTTTTAAAAAGTATTTTACAAAGCTCAAAAATAAAAGTTAATACATAATAAAAAATTGCTAACGTGAAGATCAGTCCCTGGAAATGATGAGTGGAATCTGCTTAGTGACTTAGGCAAGTGTTACACACCAGAACGTCTTTTCTTTTTGGATAGGACACAGGGGGTTATTCTCTTGCCCTCTGTGCCTCATCCAATTGACCTCCCCAGATAGCTGGCAAGCCCCATGAAACAATTGCTATTCGCTGGCAAGAAAGAGAGGAGGAGAAAGTGAGTCAGAGAAAGAAGAAATGGCTTGTCTGGATTCCAAGGGGAAGGGAAACAAGAGTAAACTCCATTTGGGAGAATACTATTGCCTTGGACCCACCATCTCTTAACTGGTTGGGGTAGTGCAGTGGATAGGTTTTAATCTGCTTCTAGTTGTTCTGAACTAACGTTGTTACATTTTATGTTTCTAATTGTTTTAAAATGAATTTTGGAATGTTTTTAGCCGTATCGTTTTGATGTCAGGTGTGAGCTGCTTTGGGAGAAGATCAAGATTGTAGCGAATAAATAAATAAACTGGAGCTCCAAAGGCTAAATCCATTTACCAGTCTCACCTGGAATAGACCCACTGAATCAATTGCGGAATGATACAACAACACTTGGTAGGGTAAGCTGAGCTCGATAAGTAGGACCATTTCTTACAGGCATAAATCTTACTGTTAGTCCCTTGACAAGAACAGATCCCCACTGAGTTAATATAATTCACCCAGGTCACAATTCAACCATTAATTCAATGGGTCTCCTGTAATAGGGAGTAACCATCAGGATTCCAGTCATTCAATTATACATTCTAGGATGGTACACAATTCTTTCTCAGCACCTTCACTTTGTCACTTGATTCTCAGGGATTTCATAAGCTACCTCTGTGCTTTCCCCATTGGGCACCGAGACACTAAGCAGGTACATTAGCAGATGGATCAACAGCTGTACAGTGTTGGTATTCAGAAGATGGTATAGCATAGCCACCATGTACCTGTGTGGGTGTGGATCTACATGACACAAGAATGATGTAGTGTTTCAGGAATCTAGGGTAAGTATGGGTTGGTGTACAGATGTTCCTATCAGAGTATGGTTTGTTGTAGTTGGGGCATATCTTCAAGTCATTTCTGACTTATGGTGACCCTAAGGTAAACCTATCATGGGGTTTTCTTGACAAGATTTGTGCAGAGGAGGCATGCCATTGCCTTCCCCTGAGACTGAGAGCATGTGACTTGCCCAAGATCACCCAGTGGGTTTCATGGCTGATCTAGAAATTGAACCCTGGTCTCCAGAGTCATAATCCAATGCTCAAACCATTGTGCCATGCTGGCTCTCATCAGGCTGTGATACCAAACTAAAGTAGATCCATGGACACCACCACCATCCCATCTGCATTTACTTTGCAATACAGCCTATGATTCTTCAGGAACCTAATCATATCATAGGTTAACTCAGGTTGCATGAAAAATCCCCACTGTTCCACCCTTCGGTAAGACAGCATCCTCACCGCTGTTACTGTTTTTTTCTCTCTTTAGACATAAAACAATTTTAAGTGCTTTGAGTGCTGCTTGATTGCTCATGGCCCAGGACTCTTGCTGTGACTCGTTTGAGAGGAAGATTACCTCTAGGGAAAGTGGGAAAATAGCCCTTTCTTTCCACCTTCCAATCAAACTTAATTGCACCATAATCTACCCAGAAATGCCAATGCACAATGCACAGGCGAGCCCTCAGGGTGCTTTCTCTATTGAATATTCCAGACTCAGGTAGAAGGATTTGTCATGTTCCAGGAATGCTTCCTGGAGGGCTGTCATGAGCCCATTTCTGGTCTTGAACAAATTGTAGGACAACTATCCAAGAGAGGCTGCAGGTGAACAGCAGCACAGACAGCTCACAATGGGACTAGCTAAGACATGTCAACATGGAGGTAAAGCCTGTTGTTGTGTGCCTTCAAACCCTTTTTAACTTATGACTTTAAGGTGAACCTATCATGGGGTTTTCTTGGCAAGATTACAGATGGACTGATTCAAAGAAGCTACGACCAGTCTCTGCTTCTGACTTCCTAAAAGAACCAGGTTTTAACTGGTTGGCAAAATAGACCAAGGGATCGGGCGAGAGGTAGGGATGGGCTGCAGATCACTGAAATGAACTGGCCTGCTTTGAAGAGACCTGAGAGAGGTCCAAACTGAAGCAAAGTTTTATCAAAGGCTGCATTGACCACAGCAGAATCAATGCAGTTTGATGGCGCTTTAACTGCCATGGCTCAATGCTACAGAATTCGGGGATTTGTAGTTTTTCAAGAGAGCTCTGCTGCCACCATAAAATACAAAGCTCAGAATCCCAAAGCACTGAGCGATGGCAATTAAAACGGTGTCAAACCTCATTAATTCTGCAATGCAGATGCAGCCAAAATGAACAAAATCTAAACTTCAATGTCAAGGCAGGGGCAGCCAATGCTCCATTATGATGAGCCAGTGATGAAATCCTCAGTCCTAATGGCAGGGTCTTCTCCATTTCTTCCAGGTGTTCATGGGAGCTGTTCAAGTGCTGAAGCCTACATAGATACAGGGCCTGGACCACTCCTTTAACACCTAGAGGAGTTGCTGATGTCTGATGGAGCTGCCAAGGAGGCTGCTAGAATAACCAAGGGTAGAATTGCCATCCCTCAGTGACAGAATCATCCTCTGCACCTACCTGGCAAGATGCAGAAATTCAGATGGTGTGATTCCGTATAAAGAAAACAACAAGCTAGAAAGAAAATTGCAGAAGCCATAGCTTTGTGATTGACAGCTCCCGCTGTAATTACAATTGAGAACTTTTTGGGAACTGGAAGAGAGTTCTGTGAATCACCAAAAAAGACAAATCAATAAGCCCTACAGCAAAGCAAATCTGAACTCTCCCTAGAAGTTAAAATGATTAAACTGAAGTTATTATAATATACTGTTTTCAAAAGGGCCTCATGATACAGCAACAGCACCCCTCCAAAAAGATAGCTAAAAAGGGGAACTGGAGATGATGCTATGTCTCTTCCATTCAGCAAAAAAGCAGCTAGATCCCTCTGAAGGAAACCTCCCTCCAAAAGCAGTGCATCCCTCCAGGTTCTTTAGCATGACTATCCTGGCACAAATCCTACAAGTAGTGAGATTGGACGGAATGAATCAATGTGTCAACATTGCCGAACTAAAGCAGTTTGACACCACTTTAACTGTCATGAACATATCCTACAGAATTTTGGGATTTGTAGTTTGAAGAGGCATCCAGCCTGGTCTATCAGAGAGTTCTGATGCCTCAACAAAGTACAAATCCCAGGATTCTGCAGAGTCACGGCAGGTAAAGTGGTGAAAACTGCTTCAGTTCTGCAGTGTGGATGCATCCAATGCATTTTATCTCTCTGTTGACTCACCGTAAAACAATTGATTCAATACGTTTATTCTGGTTGAGGCCAGTCAAAGGATCCAAGCCATGTCTGAAATTCCAAGGTCTCCACTTGACTTTATGTAGAATCCTCTTCTGGAATCTCCCTCCCTCTTCGTTCCTGATTTCTGCATGGTCTTTACCATTGCAACCGAAATGATTCTGTCCTATTTGTGTCAGTGTTGAAGTGTTCATTTATTTTACTGAATAAATCAGTTAGATTCACACTCCGTTCATTGAGTTCTTAATTCCCCACCTCTAATTAAATTAAGTAGCCACATTGGGGGAGAAACTCAATTACTGGAAAGAATCATGTAAACTCTGTGGAGCTGCTTCAAATTCCTAGGGAATTTGCTGATGGATTTCACACTACGGGTGCAATCCAGAGAAAAAATTAAACTACAATTTTTTGTGCATTTACTTCACAGTAGGGCATTACTGGCCTTCAAGAAACTATTTCTCAGTAAACAAGATCTGCACTTATGTACGCTTAAGTCCGAATAATTACCAGTGCTGGACAAATGTGTGTGTCTGTGCCTTCAAGTTGCCTTATGATGACTCCATAAATTTCATAGGCTTTTCTTAGACAAGGAAGAGTCAAAAGAGGTTTTGCCAGTTCTTTCCTCTGAAATATACCCCATAGCACTTTGAATTCATTGGTGGTCTCCCATCCAAGTATTAGCCAGGGATGAACCTGATTTGCTTCCAAGATCAGACAGGATCTGGCACCTTTTGGGTATTTCGGCCAGCTGGATGAATAGCTTCAGCTTGTTGATATTTACTCTCTGTAGCAGGTGAGGTTTTTCTATATCCCCAAGATCTTCTAAATGGAGATGGTAGCGGCTGAAACCTGGAGCCTTTCACATGTAAAGCATGCACTCTGATACTACACTATGGCCTAAAGTTAATTCATGGTGGCTTTTTCTGGCCCTCCATGACCTCTTTGAAGAGCAGCTCATTCCCAGCATGAAGATGAAATCTTTCCAGAAGCCCTCACTTGAGTCCACGTATGCTGCACATTTCCAATAATTTCTGAAAATAACTGAAGGGCCTGTATCTTCAATATGCAGCTAACTTTGGCCACTTTCCTGATCATTAACTAGTCCCTGAACTGGAGCTACCTGGGCAAAGGGGTGATCATTTTTCCCCATCAGGAACTGGACCTAGCAAAACTGAATATCTCTTGTGCCAGCTTGACCTAATGAGAGTAGGCAGTTAGCTCAAGCGAGCCCTGTGGCCTGGGCACATGTTGGCAGTGTGTACAAAGACCTGTCAAGCCCCATTCGGACTTATGGCATGATGCCCCTTCCAGTGAAAAGTCAGCTGAGCAATTTAAACATTTGTTTAAAAACAAGGGAGAAAGACATGAAGGCAGCTAATGAGATCCCAGCTCCAGGGAGGAAGCTCAAGAAGCGGTCAGATGCCACACTAGCCTTGAGCTGTTAAGCTAAAGAACAGGACTAGAACTGAGAAAGCCCATGGAATGGAAGGGGGAGCGCTTGGTTAATGACAGGCTGGTTGGCAAAGCGCAAAGAAAGCAGGACAGCTATAATCTCCTCTGTCTTCGGAGGAGGAGAGGTACTTCTGAATTCTCCCCTGTTTTCTTTATGAAGTTCACCTTTATCTGGTCTTCCTTCCAAAGTAGAACTCATTAGGGATGCTCACATGTTTTGCTTGGTCTGCACTTTTCAGCAAAGTGACCTGATTCACACTGCCAGGACTAATAAGTGGATTCTTCTTGGGTTTTCACACCTCTCTGAATTTTGAGATACAGGTTTCAATTCCAAAAAGTACCAGCTAGATGGATATATGAGAGAGAGAGAGAGAGAGAGAGAGAGCTTCTTTGGAGGTCTTTAAACAGAGGCTGGATGGCCATCTGTTGGGGATGTTTTGATTGAGAGTTCTTGCATGGCAGAATGGGGTTGGACTTGATAGCCATTGAGGTCTCTTCCAGCTCTATGATTCTATGATTCTAGAAGAGTTAAGTAGGTAGGTAAGATAGATGGCAAGATGGATAGATAGATAGATAGATAGATGATGGATAGATGGACTGGTAAGATGGATGGATGGGGGAGGGGGAGAGATTTGTCCACTTCAAAATCTTCTCTAGATCTACAAGGAAATATTGACCAACCATAGTGCCAGACATGCCCATCTGCCAGCCCCAGCAGAAACCAAATTCTGAAAACTTAGGCTTCAGTAGAAAAAATTCAAAAACCTTTATTCGGTAACTATAGCTCCAAACAGACATTTCTTGACAGAATTAATCCACAAGTGTTAACAATGCCCAATTAAACTCAACAAAATTTTGACTTCATGGCGGTTTATATTCTCATATGAACACATTTGCCCTTCTCTGTTCCGATATTGGCTCCCTTTGGTTTTACAGGCAGATTCTTTCCACAGGAATGACCCTGAGCAAGTTTGAATTATGCCTGCCTCTTCTACATGGTTATCAGACCATCTGTGCCTGAGATCACATCTCACTGCATATCCCACCACAGAACAGAATACTATGTTTTAGGGTGGGCAAGGTGTATAGCAGCTCTCATTAGACGATCTATGAGCTTCCTAAATGTTCAGGTTCAGACATATTGTCCTAGGGGCAATACAGGTCCATCAAATTGCACCAGCAAACCCAGGACACAGCAGTCTGTCTATGCTATTACAAAGCTTGAGGATGCTGAGTTTTGTTTTTTAAGACTACAACTCCCAGAATCTCCAAGGTGGGAACTCTTACCAAATGTTTTCTCCTTAATTTCTCCAAAATCTATATTAATGTGCTCTGACTGTCAAAGTGATGCTAGAGATGGCATGACGACTTCTGTGCTCTTTATCGGTTCTGGAAAGCCTTGGCTAACATGCAGAATTGGAACTGTATTCAAGAAAACAGAATAATGTGCGAATAAGTGGTTGTTCCTTTTTTTTGATGATTTTTTTCCGGGGATGTGTTACATGCCACTCTACTGCGAACAAGGACAAAAATGTGCAAATAGAACAAGGACAGAGACACACAGGGGCTTTTGCAACTGATGTTCATCTTTATGTGGACCAATTGATTTCCACCATTGTGGAAGGATGGATAGAAAGTAGGTTGACCTTGACCTACCTCTCCCCATTTATTGCTGACATTTATACACCATCACATTATGTTTCCTCCAAAGCAAGACGGGAAAATCCAATAAGCAATAAACTCCTGAGATGATTATAGTGACAAAACTACTTTTCAGCCTGAAAAGAAAACTCACAGTATTCGCGTTTCACAAACAGATCAAAACTGAGTGGGGAAATGTGAAGAGTGCCGCCTTGGCATGAGGCACACTAGCAACACTATTGGCTCTTGAAAAGGGGAATGCAATGATGAGCATTAACTGGGCCAGAAGGAAGGGTAGTTTGGTATTCATGTGTTGTCCAAATTGCTTTTGCAGCAACTGCTCCCAAAGCAGAGGACAAAAATAGTAAAACAATCATGTTAAAAAATAAATATCAAAGCATGCACAAGCTGGAATCGCATAGAAGCAAACTGCTCATGTAACAATCAGGTACACAAGCATTTTGATATTTTCTGTGATTGTGGAAGCAGTGGTGGGAGTAAGCAAAGAAGGAAGTAGAGACTCTTCATTGACAATCATTTGTCAAAGGCAACTGTCCAAGCCACCTCTCTCAGTGTGCCTTGGCTCTGAAGACCCTGATACTGCAAAGCCAAGCTTTCAAGAAATACAGTGGTCCCTCCACATTCTCTGGAGTGAAGGAGCTCTGTGAATGTGGAAAAACCACAAATAAAAAACAAACACTATTCCTTTTACCTAAGAGAACATCTCTCTAGGAAACTCCAGGTCCTCCAGTGCAACTCTATGGTCAATATCTGCCAGAAGTTGATTGTAGAATCATGTTGGAGGGTCTACAGATGCCCAGAGAAGTGTTTTCTCTAGGAATGTCTAGGTTCTCCTGCACAACTCTATGGCCAACTTTTGGCAGAGTTGCGTTGGAGGACCCAGAGATTCCTAGAGAGAATCAAAACAGCAAATAATCAGATCCGCAAAAGTCAACATTGCAAATGTGAAGGGCCAACTGTAGACCGCTTGGATCCAGTTACCTTCTTCTTCTCTCAGTGTTGCTGATGGCCATTTCTTATTTTCTGCATCACCACCTCGGCCCCCTTTTTCTTCTTATCATTGCTGCCATCTCCACCATCTTCATCTTAACTGTACTTAACTTTCTTCTGGAAAGATTTATTTGGGGGGAAGGTTGCTGTTGCTGTTGCCTTCCTTGGTGGCTGAGAGAGTGTGACTTGCCTAAGGTCATCCCATGGTTTCCATGCCCAAATGGAATTTAAAACCCCGATCTCCAGAATCATAGTCAACAGGTAAAACACCATGCCATGCTGCCTCTCCGTAACACAGTAGTGGACAGTATTTGGAGCATAGTCCACAAAATTGCCATGTTTTCCAGGGTTGTGGACAGCAGTTGGACAATTGCTTCTTGAAATACAACTCCCAGAATCCCCCATGGGGCTCATGGTAGATGTAATACAAAATTTAATATTTCCAAGCAATAGGTAGAGTAGAAGGGTTGAGGAAAAGGAAAGATCCTAATGCTTTCCTTTGGGGGAGAATGGGGCTTTTGAGATATGTTGACTCCTCTCCAGTTCAAACTATACACTCAAACTGCATTTAGTCTGAGAATCTAATCCCAGCCACAGTAAATCTTATATTCTAGCAGGTCTACTGAGTTCCTCCCCTGAAGTCATTTCTATCTTGTCGAGTTTGAGTTTAGGTTGCTTTCCCAGCCTCTAGCCAACCTGGAAAGTGGAAAAAGGCTGCCGATGTGGAGGACAACCATGTATAATGCAACCAGGACCTCTGAGCCTTAAATGGAAAGGTGATGGACAGTAATTCAGGCTGATGTACAAAATAACAATTCAGGAAAAAAACCTTGACTCATGAAAATTACATATCCACTTTTTTTCTAGGTAAGTGCTCCAAACATGCAATACTTCCCAGAACAGCAAAAAAGGATTAAACGAGAAAAAAATTTTTTTTTACACAGCTCTTACCTGCAGAGATAGAATAGGATGGCCACTTGGGTCTGCAAGCACCTAGCGCTTGATGATTTATAGGTTTTGACACATTCTGTTTTTTCTGAGATGCCAGCAGAAGGAAAAAGATTTTGGATGTAGCATCTTTTCGATCTTATAATTCAACCATGGTCACATCAGCCTAAAACAGTCTTCTCCTAACTGGCTGTATTCTGGACTACAAATCCCATCATCTCCAGAGAATAAAGATATTGTCATAACACTTTAATATGGCAGGGGTCTCTCAAGTAGGGATTTCCTTTCTAGTGCCCTAGGAAGACCTTGTACGAATGACAACAAGAACATCTCCCCTGAATCTGGATCTACACTGCAGAATTAATAAAACTTGACACTGCTTTTCCTTCCATGGCTCAATGCAAAGGAATTCTGAGATCTGTAGTTTTGGGAGCTATTTAGTAAGAGTGCTCTGGTGCCACATCAAACTACAAATCCCAAAATGCATAGACTAAATTCACAATTAAAGCAGGATCAAACTGCATTAATTCTGCAGTGTAGTAGCAGCCTGATTATTTCATAATGCTTCAGGTAGAGCAGTGGTTCTCAAGTTTGGTCCTTCAAATGTTTTGGACTTCCACTCCCAGAAATCCTTACTGTTGGCCAAAATGGCTGGGGCTTCTGGAAACTCAAGTCCCAAATACCTGGAGGGCCAAAGCTTGGGAACCACTGGGGTAGAGGACTAAAAAAAGGAAATTCACCTAAAACACTATCCCACTAAAACACTATCCCAAGATGCATCCCCGCAGAGTACACCACCTTGCGCTTATCATGATGAGCCATGGGCTGTGCATGATCCAAACCATATAATTTGGCAATTTTCAGTCTGCTTAATGGTGAATAAGATTGCTAAAGAGCATCATGGGATTTGCAGGAATATATAAAACCTGTGAATTGTTTTTAGTGCTGATCTGTAAGAGTGAGCTAACTAATGAGAGGGTCTGTGCAGCGCAAGTTGTATGATGTTTCACATAGTGAAATTTTAAGACCTAGACGAACAGCCTCTCCAATGACTTTGATGCACCAAAACCCATTTTCCCTTCTAATTGGGATGGAATAAATATCATTGGTATTTGTTTCTTGGCAGAGTAATCTGTTCTCTGAGGCTCAAATCCCCTGTCAAGAAAAAAGCTGGGGAAGAGTCTTCGTAAAATCTTTCAGTCTCTTCTACATTTCTGCACAGAAAGACACTTTTTCTTCTTTTCTGTACAGAAATATCCATGGACCAAGATCCCACACTGAAAAAAGATGGAGTATGGCTTTATGCTCATGGGGTTGTTGGATAGTTGTTGTGCCAACTTAGCTCATGGGTTTGTAGCTATTAGGTGTGTGGGCAAAATGGGGATGTTGTCTCTCAAATGAAAATGCTACCTCCCCCCCCCCCAAATGAAATTTTCCTTCAATCTCCAAATTCCTAGCATTGCAGTAAACTTCAGTTTTCAGGTGCATATTTAGAATTGTTTCAGGCATCCAAAGAAAAGTGGCAGACAAAAATAGAGATCCAGAATGGTGTAGTGGTTTGAGCAGTGAACTACAGTTCTGGAGGCCAGGGTTCAAATTCTATGGAACAGTTCTATGGAGATGGAACAGTTCAAAGCCTAGACAAATCAGCCAAAAAATGGTGAATTTCCAAATAAGAATAAAAGATGCTTTTATTGCAAGGCCTAATAATTAAATGTTAATTTCTCAAGTGCTTTATATGTTCAGCCTGAAAACGTACTCCAGAGGTTCAAAAGGTCCATATTAAAATTCACCTACACAAACGCAGAATACAAATGGTGACTGAGCAAAGTGATTATTAAGAACAATTGGATGCAAATGCTGCCACTTCTTTAATAGATGTGCACCTTAAAGATACTTACTCAATTTAACCCTGCTTTCTGCCCATCGGATGATGGTACCAGAAATAGCTGAACAAGAAAAGATGAACACGAATACATCTGCAACTACAGATGTTTCAAAAAGTGGCCAGGAGAGAAATCTCCAGAACTTGGCCTCCATGATACAGGAAGCCTCAAGCCAAAAAGCAAAACTTGAAGGAGTATGGTCTCACAATTGGAGCCCTCCTGCCTGGTGGGGAAAAAACCTCATAGGTTAGGTAACAACAGTAGATCTTTCATCTTCTCCTTCTATTCATGTTGGGTAGAACCTCTCATCCAGTGGTGGCTGGAGACTTCCATGTTGAATCCACTGTGGGGTTTAGCCTCAACTTGAAAGGAACCTAGAGAGCTAAATCCTCTCCCCCCAAACAGGTTAAACACCTCAGATAGCTCCTTTAAAGTATGAAGTATAACATGAAGAGGATTTGCCACCCAGTTGCATGAAAACCAGTGGTGGGTAGTGGTTTGAGCACTGGACTAGGACACTGGGAGACCAGGGTTTGACCCCTTACTGAGCCATGGAAACCCACTAGGCACACTGTGATGTTGGGCAAGTCATACTCTCCTACCCTCAGAAGAAGACAAAGGCAAACCCCTCTCCACAACTCTTGCCAAGAAAACCCCTTGGATGACCCCTTAGGAGCATAAGTCAGAAATGACTTGAAGGTAAACATAAACCAGGGCTTGCCTGAGGCAAGAGGACTCTCCCTCCATACCAACTGCCATCCTCTGCCTAGGGAGGGAGAGAAGAGGCAGGCCCAGCTCCACCAGGGCTTGCCTGAGGCAAGAGGACTCTCCCTCCATACCAACTGCCATCCTCTGCCTAGGGAGGGAGAGAAGAGGCAGGCCCAGCTCCACCAGGGCTTGCCTGAGGAAAGAGAACCCTTGTTTATCCACTTTTGTAAACCGCTTTGATCTTTTTTGGAAAGGCGGTATATAAATAAAATAAATAAATAAATAAAAAAATAAAAATAAAACTACATGGTATTCACAAACCACCACTGTTTCCATAAAGAGCTCACATCTGGCAGGAATCTTAGAATCTTAGGAGTGGAAGGGACCACTTCTGAAAGGTGTCCATCCAAACTCAAAGGAGAATCCACAACCCTGTGAGGCAGTCTTTTTCACAGCTGAACAGTTCTTACTGTCCAGACGTTCTTCCTAATGTTCAGCATCAATAAGTTCTTCCTCATGTTTGCATGAAATATCCCTTCAGATATTTAAAGATCATTATCATGACACCTCTCAGTCTTCCCTTCTCCAAACCAAACATATCCAACTCCCTAAGTTGTTCCTCATAAGACCTTTGATACTCTTGCTGGCCATTCTCCAGACACGTTCCAGCTTGTCAGCATCCTTCTTTGAATTGTGGTGTCCAGAATATGGATTTCCAAATGAGGTTTGACCAAAGCAAGATGAAGTAGCATATTACTATCTGGATCTGGACAGTAGACTCCTGGTCAGGCAGCCCAGAATTACATTGGCTTTTTTAGCCACGGCATCATACTGTTGGCTCATATTTAGCTTATGGTCTATTAAGAATATTGTTGTTGTTGTTTTTTCAAAACAGAGCAAACACAGAGAATCAATCGTGAATGGCAAGTCAACAGACAGGTGAATCGAACTGATTCAAGAACTAGATTTCGATCCTCTTTTTCCTGCTCGCACTTAACCTACCCCCTGCTTTTCTTCCAAAATGCAGTTCCTTGCTGCTTCTAATTTAAAAAAAACTCTTTTGTGTGAATCCTTTGGCGTATGCCATGCGTAACAGGCAGGAGGGACATTAAAGCACATATCAGAGAGAAGATGCCTCTCTCACACTGTTTCATCCACCCACTTTATTTCCAATTGCACATGGCAAATATTCTTCACTACTACTGAGCAACCAACACACGCATACACACACCAACCGACACACACACCAGCACACATGCACACCCATAGCAGAAAATCTTCCAGAACAAAGAACAAACAGTCCCCGAGAAAAAATGCTTAATATACTTGTTTGCCACATTACTGTCTCTCCCCCTCACCTTCCTTCTGTGTACTTTGTGTTCTACAAATATTAATGTCAGAGCATTTTGTTTTTAAAAGATGTTTAGCCTGAAAATGCTATAAAATATAGGCGGGACTCTATAATTCCTTCTATGTATCTTGATTTGCAAGGCACCAGTTCTTAGGAGAAACAACAATGATCCAATGCATGAAGTGTCCCTAGAGGAAAGCACCAAACTAGGATGGAGCCATAACAGTTAAAGCAGGGTCAAAAACTGCATTAATTCTGCAGTGTGGCAGCAGCCTTGGTCTTGCATGATCCAGTAAACTGATATCCCCAGGGTGAGATCACTCCCTCCTACACTCCAGAGATGGAAATAATATTAAAAATAAGTATTTAAGAGAAACACTAAAGCCAAAAACTAAAGGTTGGGAAACCTTGACAAGGAGAATCTTAGATGAGCAAGTATGTTCAGAGCTTGGGATGTACGGTGCCTCTACCTTGTAAAAATAATGCAGTTTGACACCACTTTAAGTGCTTGTACTTCCACCCTATGAAAACCTAGGATTTGTAGCTTTACATGGTCTTTAGCCCTCTCAGCCAAATACTGCTAGTGCCTCACCAAACTACAAATCCCACGATTCTTTAGGAAGAAGCCATGCCAGCTAGAGGCTGCATCTGCACTGTTTGGCACCAGGATAATTGCCATGGCTCCATGCTATGGAATTCTGGGAATCGTAGTTAATTGTGGCACCAGAACACTCTGACAGAGGCGGCTAAATGTCTCATGAAACTAATAAGGCCGAGCTGCAATTCACAAATATTGCAATTCACTAATAAAGCAGGGTCCTACATCTACAATGTCACTCCATGAGCACAAAGTCATGCTCCGTGCATCCCTTGATACAGGATCTTGGCCCACATCATCTTTTTTGCCAAGTTGTAAAGAGACTGCATCATGCCAATGAACGACATCTGGACCCTGGAAAAGGCAAGAAGTAGCACAGACTAGGTTTGGAAGAGATAGCATGGCTGGTCAGCAAACAGATGGCTGGGACCGCATTGTGTACCAAACAAATGCCGCACATCGCAATTTCTCTCCCGATCAAAAGCCGTGGTCTGATCAGTGGGATTCCTGCCATAACAGCTGCCACACCAGACCTCAGTTGTGTGCATGCATGCAAGCTCACAAGCTTGCTTAAAAGAGCTCATTTATCTTCCTCCACCATGCAGGTTACTGCAATCCTTTTTGTCCTATCAACATGATACAAGAGGGAGAGCAGGACACACCACAGAGATCTACCAGGCAAAGCAAATAGAGTCAGAGGGCAAGGCCTTCCCAGCTTCTTTCTGTTGCCATGAGATGCATTAAAATTACATGCATTAAAATTAAAACATAACCAGTGTTCACAGGGAAATCCAATTAGTTCCTTGTCGTTGATTCTATAAACATGCAAAAGGGTCCTGGGTTCACTTTGGTCCATGGCATCTTCACTACCAGTGCCATAAAAGAAGGATGGCACACAGCACAGACAGTACTGGGTTAAATGGACCAGTGGCTACACTCGGTAAACGGTCGTTGCATGGCCTTAGATCATTTCTTAAATTTTTGTTCAGGCTGTGAGAGTCTTTGCTTATATCACTAAAACAACAACACCCATACAGAGGATGGAGATATTAGTTGGCTCCAGGACTCCAAAGGTGTTTTGAAGACCACCCCAAAAAACAGAAGCATAGAATCATAGAGATGGAAGGGATGCCAAGGGTCAACTAGTCCAGTCCTTGCCATGCAGAAAAACACAACTACAGCACTCCTGAAAGAGACCATCTGGGCTCATTGTGAAAACCTACAAATAAAGGAGAGTCCACAACTTTCTGAAGGAGTCTATTCCATGGCTGGACCAGTCCTGCCATTAGGAAGTACTTCTTGATGTTACTGCTGTTACACTGCAGAATTAATACAGTTTGACACCACTCCAGTTGTTATGGCTCCATCCTGTGGAATCTTGGGATTGAAATAATAAAACTAATAATAATAATAGTAATAATAATAATAATAATAATAATAATAAATTTATTTATATCCCACCCCATCTGCACTCAGGCAATTGGGGCGGCTTACAGCATTAAAATTTATACATAACGTATCTCCCAGCCCTCCTTACTATAGAATTAAACACTTTACAATTAAAACAGATTGTAGATTGTTGTGGCATGAGAGCTGTCTGACAAAGACACAAAACTACAAATCCTAGAAATCCACTGCATTCAACCATGGCAGTTAAAGCAGTGTCAAACTGCACTAATTCTGCAGTGTAGATGTGACCCAAAAAGTATTTCTAAATGTTCAGCTCAAGGTTGAAATTCCTTAAGTGCTAAGAATTTGAGATTGAAGGAACTTTTATTTAGGAATTGTGAAAACTGAAGGAAATATTCATTTTGGGGGAGAGGGAGTAGAATTTTTATTCAAGGGGCCTTCTTGTTTGCTGGCACTTCAAGTCTACCTTTATCGCAAGTCCTTCTTTTGCAAGTGTTTCCTTCTCTGGGATGATAGCAGCAGATGGAAAATTGTACCAAAACATTCCTCCAGTGGCTGAATTTGCTCTATCAGTTCCTAGATTCCACAAATGCATCCTCCAGCACAAAATGAAATCATATCCTTTGTTAAACGTGGTCTCTGGAATGTCTAACCATGCAAAGTATCTGCCATTTGTGCGATATTGGACTTTAACACAATGACTCTCTGGAGTATAAGGAGGCTGATTTAGATAATTGTATATATTCCTGCTCCTCTTGTTTGTTGTTATTATTTTATTCCCCCCCCCCCCAAAAAAAATCATGTTTATCGCTTCTGCTGTTCTCAAACATGGTAACTAAGGAAACCTGAGTTTAGAGGCAGCGCTCAGTGATGAATGGTATCAATAAAAACAAAAATTAAAGTTTTGTTCAAGATCTGCTGCGTCAAAGAGCTTTGCTATGAACCGGTCCATAAAAGGGACAGCAGAAATAAAAGACAATGAGGGGAGGGAAATTATAAGAATATTCCACTGAGGCAAGAGAGGCTTATTACCAGCGCTCCATCCACATTTCTTTCTTGATCAAGCGAGGAGGAGTCCGAACCATGGAAACTTGTTTAGGCAAGAACAGCTGATTTATGTTGTTGTTGTGGCTTCCAACTGATCCTATAATAGGGTTGTTTTGGGGAAGATTTCTTCAGAGGAAGAAATCTCTGAGTGTATGATTTGCCCAAGGCCACCCAGTAGACTTCCATACCTGAGCGAGTATCCAAATTTTGGTCTCCCAGGGCGCATCTACACCATAGAAATAATGCAGTTTCAACACCACTGTAAGTGCTGTAGTTCCTTCCTATGGAATCCTTGAATTTACAAAGTCTTTAGCCTTCTCTGTCCAAAAGTGCTGGTTCCTCACAAAAGTATTAACTTTAAAGGATAACCAGGCCAGAAGAACCTTTGCTCAACATTAGATGTTACACCAGGTGCAAATCTGTCCACAATGACCATGCCTTAAACATATCATCTCTACATTATTGTAACATGCTTTGTAATGTGCTTACAAAGCATTTGGAGACTACAGCTACTGCAAAAGATGGCAACCAGCCTGTTCTCTGACATTTATAGCCTCGCATAACTCTAGTCATAAAAGTGTTTCATTGTCTTCATTTCCATTTCTGAGCTACTGAATCTGGCCTATCAGCTCTTAAATTTGAAGGGTTGTGGGGTTTTTTTTAATTAGGATGCATGAAACCTCATAATCTGTGGCATCAGATTGAATGCTCAGATGATATGGGGGCTCCATTTCTGATAGTGAAATAAAACAACATGTTGAAAATTGTCCTATGCCTACTGGTGCCCAAAGGGACAGAGGAATCAGCCCCTATCAGTAAAGTAATGTAAAACAGCCCAGATTATGCACAAGTAATCCAGGACACAATGGAATATGAAGAAAGGTCCAAAGACAAGGTCTTTGCTGGTGCCAAATCCATTACAAGGAGCTAGCAGTCTAGATAACTAAAGCCAAATAGGTAAGGCAAGGAGAAGTTAAACATAGCTCATCGGCCAAGAATCCCTTTATAGATGGCTGACCATGGACACAGGTGCTTGATTACTCAACATTTCCTGTTTAACAGGCATTGATCCCTATGATGCTGTTCCTTCTCTCTTCACCAGATTTCAGAGGCAGACAATATCCATTCAAGTCTGCTGAGAAGAGAGGCCCTTGGCTGCTTTGGCCTCTGATTTCTCAAGTTCAGAGAAGGAGCCATTGTCTGCAGCCGGATACCTCCCACAATCCAACTCTGCTGCAATAGATACGTAATATTCCAGAGGATGAGTTGTGATGACACTGTCATTTGGGTGGTTTTTCAGGATAATGGTGGTAGGTAGCCACATAGTCCAAAGCAGTGATGCGCCACTTGGAGTATTTCCTCACATACATTCTCACATACATACAGTAAAGATGTGATTTAATTTTGGGTCCTTGCAGTGACAGGGTTCAGCGGCTGAGACAGATCCTTTAAAGTTTAGACTTAAGCCTGAAGCAGATTTTACTGCCCAATTCACATGGAAGCCACCAGACACAACTGCTTGCAAGTTGACATCATAATGAAACTGAAACTGTCAAGAACCAGCTTTGGCTGTTTAACCAATAATAAACGGTGACTTAATTGACCATTCTTTAAGTAACATGGAAAAAACTTGAACTTGCTTGCTGGCGTGGCAATTATACTACAGTTATGCTTTTTAAATAGCATCATCAAGGACAATTACACCTTAATGCTGCCATTACATACCTGTGTTTGCACAAATGGGCTTAGTACAAAGACAACAGAGGCTGTTACTGTGATGCTGTGTGAATCAGAGACATATAGAACGCAAAAACAAACAGACAAAAAAAGAAAGAACCAGAATGTGCTGCTTTAAGTACATAGTAAATCACATTATAACTCGAGCATCCATGAAAGGAGTGTAACCCGAACAGCCTTTATCGCATGCCGCTGTTAGAAGAAGTACAGCTTAGACCAAGAAAAGAACAATTTGGAAGTATAAAGAAAACAACACACAGTCCAAGGATCAGTCACTAAGATATGAAGAATTTCTTCCCCAATGGCAGAGTACAACCAAGTAACAATAAGCCACCACTAAACAGAAAATCTCTCATATCTCACAGCAATTC
Organism: Urosaurus nigricauda; assembly: GCA_034509955.1. Taxonomy (NCBI): domain Eukaryota; kingdom Metazoa; phylum Chordata; class Lepidosauria; order Squamata; family Phrynosomatidae; genus Urosaurus; species Urosaurus nigricauda. Next base: position 4,001,577 of record JAOEGL010000012.1, on the reverse strand, counting down.
ATTTGCTTCACCTGTTCTAAACACATTTGTTTGCAGTCTCTCAAAACTGACATGGTTATAAGGCATTTTTTTCACACTTTGGATAACATCGGCATTGCTTCTCACACCAAGCTGCCCTGATTTTGGAAAGATACCGATGGGTCTGATGTGAGCACAAGACAAGCTCTTCCTAGCAATAAGTTGTAGTAGAAGGTATCGTTGGAAATTGTCAGGGCCAGCTGGAACTTGTTAATCCCATGTAGAGGAGACCTATTGATCCAATAGGAGTTATCCATGTGTTGATTCTAAGGTTGGAAAAATAGTTTAAAATGTTTGAAAGATGGTTTTAAAACGCCTTAAGGTCCCCAAGTATTGCCTTTTTGACATAGAAAATAGCACTTTCTGCAGATGAAGACATATTTCAGTACAGAAAACAACCTTTTCTGCCAAGAAAATCCTTTCCTATCAAGACAATGCTGCTTTTTGTCCTGAATTTTGTTCCGACTAAGTCCTCAACTACAAATAGTCTTCAAAAAATTGCAGTTTTCAGAGAAATTCTCTCAGTGGGAAGAAAATTGCAAAAACTACTCATTGCTTCAATGAGAATGAAATTTGGGAAGAAATGTATCCCTGGTCTTTCTTCTGCAATGGGGATGAAACAGTGCCTTCTCATATATCTGAAGCAGACACAGGGAAGCCTTATTGAGCACACAGCTCTCTCCACCAACACAAAAGCCAACATCCTCCATGGAAGAGATGGAGTATAACTTTACGGTAATAGAGGTAAACCACCTTTGTGCCATGCTGCCTTGTTAGTGAATTGTGACACAGGACAATCAAATGTACATCCAAATGTCCTTGTGTACCTTTAAGTGGAAAGCACAAATGTAGAATGTGAATGTATAATAGTGTCCAATGCTCAACACCACCTCCACAATTTTGAGCTGAATGCAGGTATTTCTTAATGGACTGAAATGTCTAAATGCATCCCTTTGGTGAACCTATCCATACATAAGACCTCAACAAGATTCTGGCCAAAATGAATTCAAAACTTAGATATGGCTCAGGATGTGACAAGAGAGTCCCAGTGAAAGGTTGCCTGGAAAATAGTGGAATTTTTTTTGTATGGAGCAAAAGACAGGTGGAGATAAACAAACAGAAAGACAAACAAACAGATAGGATGAGGGACTGATGGATAAATAGCCCACCGTTCTCTCAAAATTATTATTTGCTATAACCTCCTAGCATGCAACAGACAAGGTGGTTATTTCACTTTGCCTAATGGGAGGGCCAACCAAGGAAGAACTCGTATACATATGTCCAGGCAACCTCTATGAAACTGTCTTGGACAAGTCAGCCTACTGTTTCATCTCACCCAGCCTGCTGCCACATTGCAGAATTAATCCAGTTTGGCAACACTTTAACTGTCATGGCTCCGTCCTATGAAATCCTGGGATTTGGAGTTAGTTATGGAACCAATGTTATGACGTAGAAGGCTATATACCATGCAAAATGGCAAATCCCAGAATGCCATAGCATTGACTCGTGACAGTTAAAGTGGTGTCAAACTGCATTATTTCTGCAGTGCAAATGCATATGTAGCCCCAATCCTACACCTACATCTTTTCAGGAAAATGTGGGCCCCATTCCTGGTCTTTGTAACATTTCCAAAGGAGCATTTGGGGGGGATTGAACCAGGCCAGTCCTTTGCGCGGAGAAGGCCAATGCTGGTATTGGAGGGGCATTTGTTAGAAGAGGAAAGCTTCTTTTCCTTGACAAGTCTGTCAGCTGGGAGACATCCTGTTAGCAATAACCTAGTTTAGAGAGGTTGCATAGCATCTTTTTTCTATAAAGGCAATCTCTTGCTGTGAATGGATGAGTGTCATCTCCACCAAGATCCATTAAGGGTTTTATTTTATTTCTTGTTTTAAAAAAGAAATATATAGTCAGGGATGGAGGGGGGTGGTGTAGTGAAGCTGGTAACAAAGAAGGAGGAGAGACAGCTCTTGCCTGATCAGAAAATGTGTGAAAAAGGCTCTGACAGAATGAAACGTTTGTCTTCATTGAAATCACACGTTTTTGACATGACTCATCTACCACCATCCATCCATCCTACATGCATTTTCCAGAACGGCAAAATGTATTTCAAAAATCTCTCACTGGGGCTCAAAATATCTTGCTGTGACTCAAAATGTCAGCCAAAACACATCCACCAGAAGTGTATAAATATAAATATATTACAGTGAGAAAATGGGAGTTGAAGGCAGTGCGAAGTGGAGTTGCGATGTTTGAAGTTTAAGTGAGAGAGGACATCGACAGAACAAGATGGTATTTCCATTTATGGATAAAATTCACAACATTTCTCTCTCTCTCTCTCTCTCTCTCTCTCTGTTTCTCTTCTGGCCAGTTGCTCAGAAAAGAATACAGAGCTCTCCCTTCTTGCAATTTAGATTAACAACAACCCTGTAAGGTAGGTTAGGCCAAGAAAGAAGGCTTGAAGGTCACCAAAAGGTGAAGTATAGATTTGGTTTCCCATTGGCAAGAGAAGTTAGACTAGGGGTGCATTTACACTGTAGAAATAATGCAATCTGACCCTACTTTAACTCCATAGGATGGAGCTAAGCACTTCAGGAAATGCATTATTTCTACAATGTAAATGCACCCAAGGCTGCACTTTATCCTGCTATCTCTCTAATTTGCATGCAGAACATATCATACAGAAAGCAGGATTAGAGGAATTAGGTATGAAAATTGAGAAAAGGAACATCAACAATTTAAGATACGCAGATGACACCGTATTTATATTCAGGTCCTTCACTATTTTCTGCAGGTAATACGGTGTCATCTGCGTATCTTAAATTGTTGATGTTCCTTTTCTCAATTTTCATTAGTTAAGGAAGAAAGTGCAAAGGCAGGCTTATGGCAAAAGATAATAATGCTTGGCAAAGTGGAGGAAGATAGGAAGAAGGGGAAGACTGCATTCCAGGTGGACTGACTCAACAAATTGATTCATGCCCCTGAGCTTGCAAGACCTGAACAAAGCAGTTAATGAAGTCTCTCATTCATAGGATCACCAGAAGCTGATAGACAGATAGGTATTCCAACAACCTCCCAAAAACCAAAAATCATAATATCATTATGATATTAACTCAAAATGCATGAATATCCATTAACAAAGAGGGAAGCCAGGTTAGTCTGGAATGCAAACGGATATTGTAGCACATTTGACACTGAGCAAAAAACACTGTACCATTAGCTTTTGTAGGCATGGACCCTGTCTGCACTGGCTACACAAAATGGCCTCTCCACATCTGTTTGGCAAGGAGTCCAGACAACACAGGACCCAGTCCCTGAGTCCAGATAATGTTCAGCCCATGAAATCCAGTATATACCCCTCTTAAAATGGAGTTTAAAAAACCCTTACCATTAGTGCTAGATCTTCCTGGTAGATCTGGAGCTCTCTGTTCTGAAACAGAGAAGCTGTTTATACATGTGTCCCTTGGTCTACTTCCTCAGATGCATGGAGTGTAGTCTAGGAAATCTTATGCTACAATGTCTTTTGCTCAGTTAGTCTCAAAGGTGCTACAATATCCCATCAATTAACAAAGATACAGATAAAATGCATCATCATCATGATTATGATGATGCAATGAAACAAAGGGTGGTGTTAAATCTTAGATTCACAGAGTTGGAAGAGACCACAAGGGCTATCCAGTCCAACCCCTTGCCATGCAGGAACTCCCAATCAAAGCATCCCCGACAGATGGCTATCCAGCCTCTGCTTAAAGACCTCCAAAGAGACTCCACCGGTCTCCGAGGTTAACAGAATTAAATTAAAACCAATGAAGAGGACAGGAGTAAAGTACAAGACCCAAACATTAAAATCCCTTTCTGCATCAATCAATGAACTCCTAAAAACCTATTTGGTCCCCTTTTCAAATGTCTGGGCTGCTCTTTTAATAGGATTGCACTGTATTGGACTCCTGCTGCTGTTCTTTTTTTAGGCAAGCTCTTCTGAGAAAACTTGGCCCCCAAAGGCAGCCTGCCAAAGTACCTGAGCAAACAAAGTCCTTGTCGAAGAAGCCTCGCTATGCTCATTAGAGGCCTTCCTGTTATTTGGATGTGTCTTTGTGTCCCTCACACCTCAGAGCAGAAATAAACTTCCAGATTGACACATTACATAAAACACAGTGTTTTTGTTCAAAGTGGCAACTTTAATTAGGAAGATTAATTAGGGATGTGCAGAGCCACTTTTAGAAATTTGGCTCCTCTTGCTTTTCCTTAAAATCCCACTGGTATTTCTTCTTGGCAATTCTCGTTGTTGTTGTTGTTGTTGTGTGCCGTCAAGTCATTTTGGACTTATGCTGATCCTAAAGTGAACCTATCACCGGGTTTTCTGGGGCTAAGAATATGTGACTCACCCCAGATCACCAGGTGGGTTCCCTTGGCTAAGCGGGGAAATGAATTCTGGTCTTTAGAGTCATAGGGGCAGTACAGATGGGCAGGAAGGGGCAGTTGAGACACCGCCTCTTTCTGCCCCATATCATTGCTGTGGAGACTACAGGGTGCTGGCAACGATGCGCTCCAAAAACACAGCTCCATTTTGCACCACTTCTGAGGCGCCATTAGCGCTTTAGAGTGTCACTGTGCCGTCCCTCCTGCACCATGCCGTTTAGAGGTGGCACACGAGACACATCATCAGTGTGCATGCTGTCTAAACCCACATGCCAAAATGGCACTGGGAGAGTGCAGAGCATGCAGACACTCCACGTTCCCCAGCCCTAATTTTGTCCCCAGGCTGACACAAAGCAGCAGTCTGTACTGGGCCATAGTCCAAAGCTCAAACCACATGCCATGTCAGTTTGTACCCAGAACGGAAAGAACAATCCTAACTCCAGTCTCTCATTTTGTTTAAAAAATACATTTAATTTTTTTAATGCGATCTTCTCTTACCAAGGACCCATAATCCCCTTACCAAAATGGTGAGGAGCGCATGCACATGGCCAGATATAGCATTATGAGTTCACTTTAACACCATGATTACATCCTACTGAATTCTGGGCTTCCTAGTTTGGTGAAATCCTGGAGGTCTCCTTCCTTAGAGATCTTTAAGCAGAGGCTGGATTGCCATCTGTCAGGGATGCTTTGATTGGGAGTTCCTGCATGGCAGGGGGTTGGACTGGATGGGCCTTGGGGTCTCTTCCAACTCTATGATTCTATGATTCTTTCCACTAGCAGGTAAAACCATTTCTGGTTTTTTGGCTAGCCTTTGAGATGTGATTTCTCTTTTAGGAGAAACAGCCTTTGTGTGATGGGCTGTTGTGTGCCTGCAAGTCATTTCCAATTTATGGAAAGCCTAAAGTGAACCTAACAAGAGGGTTTCATGGCAGATTTCACCAGAGGGTGTTTGCAATTGCTATCCTCTGAGGCTGAGAGACTGTGACTTGCCCAAGATCACCCAGTGGGTTTGCATAGCCAAACTGGGATTTGAACCCTGGTTTCCAGAGTCCTAGTCTAATGCTCAAACCACTACACCACGCTGGCTTTCTATGTGTGCCAGAGTTTTATTTATTTGATGCTGTACTTTAATGGCTTATGTTTCTAAACCGTTTTCAACTGGTTTAAAATCAATGTTAATTTGGCCAGTTGGGGTAACTCTGCAACCTTCAAAACCTTAACCTTTTCTGTCATAAGTTAGAAAAAAGGAAATTTTCCAAGTTGTGCCTTCCCAAATGCCATTAGCTAAACCCATTCAATGTCTGAACCTGTTGAAGTCAGTGAGATCTCTTCCACTCGGGAGAGTTGGTTTGGGTGGACTCTGTAGCCTGGAAAATTCATGCTTTTTCAGTTTCAATCACAACTTTGTACTGATTTGACAAATGTCAAAATTATTCTGAGTAAGGAAACCTCTGATACATAAATTATTTATTTATATTCAAGCATCCTTCCTGTCCCAAGACTCATTACCAAGCATAAAAGTAACACACCGCAATGGCTTTGAATAATTCATCTGAATTAAAGCCAATTGAGTTCCTTTTGCAGCAATTCTCCATGTGTGGGTAGAAATTTGAATATTTGCCAATGGATTGTCATTTCAAATTGTCGTTAATAAATCTGAGGGGTCCTGTTCATTTCTGATCTCGTATCAGATCACTAGAGAAAGTGAGAGCGAGCAGCTAGTCTCATCAGACTTTAGTCTTGGATGAAAATGAGATATCAACATGCTAAAAAATGTTTCAGATATTCAAAAGTCTATTAGAAAATGTTAGGTATTTCTTTAAGTGTGCGTGTAAGGGATGCACATTTAGACATGAGCATATATGCAAAGAAGAAACTGCTAAGGAAGAACAAAGTTTATTTAAAAATAAAATAGACTAGCTGTTATGTTGAGAGATTTGAGTGCAGTTGGCAGAAAAGGGCAAAACCTTTTTATTCATAACTAAAAGACTTCCCTCATTCATAAAAAATATATTCCTGGAAGACTCATGTTAGCCATGAACCAGCTTATAGCAAAACCCAAAGAAAAACACCATGGGGATGAAAAGAATATTTAGAAATATTTGCAAAATGGCTGATAAAGCAGATTTTCAACTATTGAGAATCCCTGATGGGAAAAATCCTAGACTGAGGAGAATCTTCACAGTTCTGGACTTATTCTGCACAAAATTTGCACAGGTTTTGGTTTGTGACCCAGCTTTTCTAACCGGGAACCAGATGTTTAAGGGGAAATTAATTCATGGTTCCAGTATATGAACTTCCAATATTCCATTAGACTGAGTTTTGCACTGGGATGTATGCATTTCTGAATTCATATTCCACTGCTTTATTCAACCTCATTTCAAATATGGCATGTGTGAGGGTGAAAGAATTACAAAGAAAACCAGCGAGGAAAGGCAAGAGCTGGTTTTGCAGCCCACAGGTTTCCAAAGCATCTGTTTATTGAGGGGAAAGATGTATTCATAGACACAGATACCATCAGCGGATGAGGTTCTAAACATTTACTGTCCTGCTATCAATCTCCATAAAGACAGACTAGGGCCAGCGAAGAGCAGGAGGAGGAGAAGGCTAGGCTCACAGATAATGTCATAAATACACATGCGGTTTTTATGCATCTCCTAGAAACAACTATGGAATATGCAGTTTGACAGATGCGCACATGGGTAGTATCGGATTGTGGTTGCAAATACGAGGTCATTGGGAGGAACAGAGGAGCTATAATTCAGTCTCCATTCTGTGCTGGATAGGTTTGTGGCCATCTCGATTAATATAGGAAGACAACAAGGGTGGGAAGAAGGTTCACAGATTCATAGTTCTTGACGGGGTGCAATAGGCCATTGAATCCAATGTAGCAAATCCAGTAGAATATCCTAGGCGAGTAGATAAAGTCCAGAGTATCTGAAAAACCTTATCTCCCTATATAGAGTCATAGGATCATAGAGTTGGAAGAGACCTCAAGGGCCATCTAGTTCAACCCCCTGCCATGCAGGAACTCTCCATCAAAGCATCCCTGACAGATGGCCATCCAGCCACTGTTTAAAGACCTCTAAGGAAGGAGATTCCACCATACTTTGAGGGAGCATCTACCAGTGTCGAACAGCTCTTATTGTCAGGAAGTTCTTCCTAATGTTGAGGTGGAATTTCTTTTCCTGGAGCTTGAATCCATTGCTCTATGTCTCTGGAGCAGCAGGAAACAAGCTTGCTCCATCCTCCATATGATGTCCCTTCAAATGTTTCAACATGGTGATTATGTCACTTCCTAACCTTCTCTCCACAGGCTAAAAAATACCCATCTCCCCAAGTTGCTCCTCATAGGGCTTGGTGGTTTCCAGACCTTTCACCATTTTGGTCACCCTTCTCTTGACATGCTGTTAAGAACCTGCTAGAGTTCTAAGATCTTCAGGGGAAGGTTTTCTCTAAGACCTGGCACCTTCACAAGCTTCCTTGGTGAGGACATCAGAAAGAGCCTTCTTGGTGGCTGTTCCCAACCTCTATAACTCCCTTCCAAAGGATGCCAGGCTGACCTCCTCCCTGGTCTACTTTTGCCAGCAGCCTTCTTGTGTAGGCAGGATTTTAAAGTGTAATCTTTTAAACTATAATTGCTCCCAAGGAGGCTTCTTATCAAGGGGTGTGCTTTTGATATAAAATATTGGCCTCATTCCCACTACTTTTTAAATCGGATCGTGAATTGGTTTGAACTGGTAGAAACGATCCTGGTTCCCACTGAAGCAATTCCGAGAGGGGGGCCATGTTCCAGACCCATTTTACCTGTGTCTTTTTGACACTGATTTTTTTCCCACTTCTTTTTTGATAAATCAAATATGTGCAAGTGTGAACCACTATTTAAATTTCCCCTTCGGCCATCTAGAACCAAATCATTTTGAATCAATTCATTCATGAATGGGATTATTTTAGAGGGGAAAATGCGATCAGATCAAATGCAGTGGGAACCACACTCCGCTGTCGATTTGATCCATTGATTTGGACCACGCACTGATTTATGTAAATTGCCATTGTATGTCTTTTAATGTTTTTATATTTTAATGTGATGATTATAATGGTCTCTAAATTTTTACGGTTTGTTTTTAGTTGGTTCTTCTTGTGGGCTGCCTTGCATTCCACTCTGGGAGAAAGGGGTTAAATAAATGAAATAAATTAAAAATATAAAGAAATAGCTATCCCACCTATTTTTTAAGCATCCAAGAAAAGAGACATCACCACCTCTCTAGAGAATTGGTTACATTGCCAAACCGCTCTTATATTCAAGTTCCTTTTAATGTTTAACTGAAATCTAACCTTCTGTACCTTAAAATCTTTAGAACAGGTCCTATCCTCTAGAGCAGCAGAGATCAAACCTATTCCCTTTTCTTTGTGCCAACACTTTAGATATTTAAAAAGTGCAATCTTGTTGCCTCTCAGTCTTTCTTTTGGTCCAGAAGAGGGATGCCAGGAGAGAATTTGTCTTTCCACATCACCTAAATGCTACACCCCTGAAATGTTGCCAAGATGAAGGCAAATAATCCCCCACATGTTACTATGGGAGAAGCAGTGATAGGGCAAGGAAGATTAGTTACAAAAAAGAGAAACAGCATAAAGCGTAGTGGTTTGTCAGTCCTACTCCCATGATAAAGGTTTTGCCAATCAAGGTAAAAAAACAGGGAGCAACTACGTTGACCTGATACAACAGCCAAGATTGCAAGAGACCCAAAGTGGACTGAAGCCAACCCATGGCATCAACCACATCAATTTTATCAGGTTCCAGCAGCATCATAAATGGAGACTGAGTTGCGAGCTGAGCCCTGTTCTGCTGTGACCACAAGTGGGAAACCACACTGCTGGACGGATACTTGAGGACATCCTAGTTAGTGATGTGGAAATCTGTCCTGTTTCATTTTCACTCCATCTCTCAGAAACTCATCAGCAGTTCCCATTCCAGCCCAATGCTGTCTCACATTACAAGTCTCCCAAGTTTCTGTAATGTATGCATTTTCAATGTGTGCTTTTCCCCAGTGACCCCGCTGTGCTTCTGTGCAAATACATAAACACTCACACACAGAGAGCCAGCATAGTGTAGTGGTTTGAGCATTAGACTACAGCCCTGGAGAACAGGGTTTGATTTCCTGTTCAGGAATGGAGATCCACTGGATAAGCTTGAGCGAATCACACATTCTCAGCCCCAGAAAATCCTGATAGGGGTCACCATAACTTTGAAATGACTTGAAGGCACACAATAACAAATATACACAGAGAGAGAGAATCATATGCATTTTTCAGATGTACACATGGATTTGCACACTCTCTAAAAACCATCACATGCCAGATTATTGAGGTGAAGATGGGATTTATCCTGCTGTTATACTTGGGAGGTGCAAAACTGATATTGTCACATGGGGAAATGAGCCTAATAAATTTCTTTTCCACTGAGAAAAGCTGCAACCCAATGTCTCTTCTGCATAGCATCAATATTTGCATGCAGAGATATGCTACATGGACACTACACAACAAGTAGAAAAGCAACATATGTCAATGACAACATATGGAACAACATATGTCAATGACAAGGTGCCATTGTGCAATGCATAATGGGCAATGCATAATACAGTAGTCCCTGGTATCTGCTGAGGTTTGGTTCCAGGACCTGTCCTAGATACCAAAATCCATAGATGCTCAAGTCCCACTAGATAAAATGGCAGAGAAAATGGTGTCCATGGTATAAAATGGCAAAATCAAGGTTGGTTTTTTTTTTGTTTTTGTTTTTTTTGAATTTTTATATGTTTCAGTATTTTCAAGCCATGGATACTTGAATCCATGGATACAGAGGGCTGACTGTGTATGATGAACAACTGCATTTTGAATCCTGAGCATTGGGGGGGGGGGGAATATCTGAGCAATTTAATCCATTTTAAGTGCCACTAATGTACAATTTATCAAGAAAGGATAGGGAAACTGGATACTCCCAAACCTTACAGACAAATCCATTTAATAAGCTCAGAGTAGCAGTCTAAATATTGAAAAAGGCTGGTACACAGAAGGCAGAAAACAATCTCCTTCTTTTTCACTGGAGAGGAGGATGAGAAGAAATGCATTGATACAGCACAGAATATTGATTCTCTTATTTAAAAGCCAGAGGCTGGATCTGGGAGTTACAAGAGATGTATGGCTTCTAATCAAACTAGGAGCCCTGTCTTCATGTTTACTAGCAAATACCCCCAGCGTAATTGGAAAGTTGAAAGAAAAGCGGTTCTCTTCCCCCAGATTTTGCCACACCCCAATGCCCCAATTCACAAGGGACAAACTATGGATTGGTTTCACTTAAATACAAAGTCCTGCCCTGTTCCTCTATCCCATACACCTCGCCCAGGCCGGCTTGACAAGAGAGGTATTGCACTCTTATCTTGATAACAAACAAAATGTGATGGAATCAGATGGAACAAACATCGGACAAAAATATCTTTTGCCCTGCAGGGCAAAGGCCGGCTAGATTTCTCTTCGCTGGCTCTACTGAACTCTAGATTGGGAGTACCATTTGCAGAGAGGGTTGGAAAGGAAAGAAACAGAGGGCTTTATGTGCTAGCATGCACCACTTACAAAGAGCTAACGCTATTTAAGCTTGGTCCTTTTTATTTTCAGACCAATTTCTTTGCAGCAGTTCCCCTCCCACCTCCTCCAATTCTGTGCAAGGTGAACTGCTCATCCTTGAAGGCAGAATAGAAATTTTGGCTCATCTGTGCTAATGCACAGGGGTTTTTCACCTACTCTGCATACATTGCCTTAAGTTGCATAGGGAGCTGTTCTGACTTTAAATATGCGAGCTGGGCCCCATCTGTGAGGGCCAAATAAATCCACATCCCCCTGTCCTCTTAGCAGAGAGACCAGACAATATTGGCGGTAACCTTGCTGTTACGCCAAATTATTAATACATCTTTGAGGGAGGGACAATTTCCTGACCATCTTAAATTGGCCATTGTAAGACCGTTATTGAAAAAGCCCTCCCTCGACCCCCTGGTTCATAATAATTATCGGCCAGTCTCGCTGCTGCCATTTCTGGGGAAGGTGATCGAGAGGGCGGTTGCATTCCAACTTCAATCGATCTTGGACGAAACGGATTTTCTAGATCCATTTCAAACCGGTTTTCGGGCGGGCTATGGGGTTGAGACTGCCATGGTCGCCCTGGTCGATGATCTCCGTCTGGGCATCGACAGGGGTAGCGTGTCCCTGTTGGTGCTCTTGGACATCTCAGCGGCTTTCGATACCATCGACCATGGTATCCTTCTGGAACGCCTGGCAGAGGTGGGAATCGGGGGCACTGCGCTCCAGTGGTTCCGGTCCTACCTCTCTGGGAGGTTCCAGATGGTGCAGCTGGGGGACGTTTGCTCCGATAAGAGGGCCCTTACATCTGGGGTTCCTCAAGGAGCCATTCTGTCCCCCATGCTCTTTAACATTTACATGAAACCGCTGGGAGAGATCATCCGGAGGCATGGGGCGCGGTGTTATCAGTACGCTGATGACACCCAAATAGTCTTCTCTATGTCTCCGACTGATGCAGTGACCAGGGATGGCGTCGCTCCTCTCGTGGCCTGTCTGGAATCGGTAATGGACTGGATGAGGGAAAACAGACTCAGCCTGAATCCAGAGAAAACGGAAGTACTGGCGATAGGTTCTCCCGGTCCAGGGATGGAGGTGGTTCCACCTGTCCTGAACGGGGTCACGCTCCCCGTGAAGGACACAGTACGCAGTCTGGGGGTGCTCCTTGATTCGTCGCTCCATCTGATTTCTCAGGTGGACGCGACGGTCAGGAGCACCTGTTATCAGCTTCGGCTGATTCGCCAGCTGCGTCCCTACCTAGACCGGAGGGACCTTGAAACCGTAGTACACGCTCTGGTAACCTCTCGGTTGGACTTCTGCAATGCGCTCTACATGGGGCAGCCTTTGTATCACACTCGGAAGCTACAACTGGTCCAAAATATGGCAGCGCGGGTGGTCACTGGTGCTCCCAGGGCCGCCCATATAACACCAATTCTGAAAGACCTTCACTGGCTGCCGATTCGCTTCCGGGCTCAGTACAAAGTGCTGGTTATTACCTATAAAGCCCTATATGGCTTGGGTCCAGGGTACCTGAAGGACCGTCTCTCCCCATACAATCCGCCCCGCACACTTAGGTCATCTGGTCAGCGGTTACTGAGAGTTCCGGAGACTAGATTGGCGAGTACGACGAAGAGGGCATATTCCATCTCTGCCCCCTGTCTCTGGAACTCTCTACCTATCGATCTCCGCTTGTCCCCCTCCCTTGCTCAATTTAAAAAGGACTTAAAGACCTATTTATTTAACCAGGCTTACCGCTGAATGGACTTTTATTTACCTGCCTGTTGTAATGCCACCCACTGTTCTGCTGCGGCATATGCACTAGCACTTATATGGAGAATTGTGATTTTATTGTGATTTTATTGTCTTACTGGTTTTACTGCTTTTATTGTTTTATTGTTACCGGCTTGTTTTAATGGTTTTTATGTCCTACTGTTTTTTATATGCTGTACACCGCCCTGATCTATGGAAGGGCGGTATAGAAATAAATCATATTATTATTATTATTATGGCTCTGGTGCAAACAGACTGAACAATGGTCAGTGCATTCAGCACCAGAAACAGAGTATACCCCTCTTAAGATGCATGAGAACACCTCCCACTTTGCTCCAGATCTTCCTGGAAGGTCTAGAGCCCTCTGTTCCAGTGCCCAATGGCTGTTTAAAATGTGTCCTGCTGTGCCACCCAGTGCATCTGCTGGCACCATGGGTCACTCACTCTGAGGTCAGAACAAGGAGCCCAGCCATGTGGTTGTCTCTGGGTGCCTTGTTCTGTCCTCAGTGAAACAATGCACAGCAGTAGAGGACATGCAGGGTGGCACAGCATGCAAACAGCCACCCAGTATCAGAACAGAGGGCAAGATAACAGGAGAATGTTAGGGCAGTTCCAGGCCCAGAATATTGCAGGCTGTGTTCCTTCCTATAATACTTTGGCCATTACAGACAGAACTTTGGTTACTGTTTGGCAGGGATGTGCAAGTGAGATTCAGGGAACTGGCATGCTCCTGGAGGCTCTTTTCAGAGATCGGACAGGACAGAGACCTAAGCTGTAGGGCTATGAGACTCATGATCAAAATATGGAAGGTCAACCATCAGCATCTCCCTGGAGCTGTAAGGCATTGGGAGGAGGTCCTGTTTGGGATGACCATCTTCCACACTTCATCGTGTGGCTTGGGGAGAGGAATGGAAGTATTGCTTCACTCCTTTCCCTACACTAGAAGTATCTGCCTTAACCTGGAAGGCTTTAGGGCTTAAGCTCGGGGTCGATTGTCCTCAAAATAGGTCCAACCCCTTGGATACCTCTTCTAAAGCTCACCCAGATGTTATGGAAGCTACCAGTCTCTCCTCTTGGAGGTTCTTTGGTGCAGGAACCTGAGAAACACTTTGGATTACAGTCAGGGGAGGGTAGGTATTTGAGTTTTCACATTAGCGATGAAATATTATGCAAGAGAGTCCAGAACTGAATCCTTGGCTTTGGAGATGGGAATCATTATTTTCCTCTTTGAGGAGAAAATGGGTTTTTATTTGCTGAGCCTAACAGCAAATCAAGCCAAGCTGGGCTCACCCATGAGAAGCCACAACAGGTGGTAGGTTTCAGATCATCATCCGCTGTATAAACACAAACTGGGCCTGTAAATTGCTTTGAGGCTTTATGAACGATCTTAGCCATAAATAGGAAGATTTAATATTATTGCAGAAGAGGATTAATGGCATTATTAGAAGCATAAATCTGAGCGGAAGGCACCCTGGCTCGCTCAGTCACTAGCAAGGAGGCAGGGCTAGAAATTTTTCATCACTGTACATGGTTTTCTAGAATGAAAATGCCCTCAGAGTTCACCATAGTTCTGATGGTTCTTCACTTTCCTTCAGGGAAGGTGGACTTCCTCCTCCAACCAAACAAACTTCAAAATGGAAGCTAGTGGCACAGTCAGAGAGAAATGGTACATGATGCTCTGTTATTGTTTCCTATTTCCTTTTCACATACTGTGTGAGTGCAGAAACTTGTATCTATCCTATACAGGGCTTCTAGGGGTTGTAGGACTTCACTAGACCCTTTGAAATCCACCACCTCGGGTGAGTTAGGGAGGCCGACACCAAAACTCACTGATGAAAATTGATGGTTTGGTAGACAGCCAGCATGACGTGCAAGGGTTTGAGCATTGGACTACAACCCTGGAGAAAAGAGTTTGATTCTCTGCTCAGCCCTGGAAACCTTCTGGGGGACCTTAAGTGAATTACCATACATACTTGACTATAACTCGACTTCATGTGTAAGTCAAGGGCAGGTTTTGGGGTCAAAATTATGGATTTTGATACGATCCGTGGATAAGCTGAGGATAAAACCTAAGGATGTGTAACAAAGGATCTAAAGGATGAAACAAAGGAAAACAATGCCCAAAAAACCCAAAACCTATGGATGTTAGCCGTGAAAGCCTTTGACTTCACAATGCCAAAGAGCTTTCAAAATTGCAGGAGGCATAACTATTTGTGTTCACACTGTATAGAGAGAATAGTCAGTGCTTCCAAGACAGATTACACTCTTGCCTTCCACCAAGTGATGTTTTCTATTTTATGAGTTAAGGTACAGTATTTTCATTAATAAGTGGGTAAGTCGACTCAGATTTTTTGGGTCAATCTTTTGACTAAATTTTTTAGCCTTATACACGAATATATACAGTACACACTCTTAGCCCCACAGTCAAAAATAAATGACACACTGAATGAGGAAACATACAAAGATGAACCTTGGGTTCTAGAAAGTGAGGTGGAAGCTGCAACAAGAGAAATTGGGAAGAACAAGTCACCAGGAACAGATGATATTCTAAGTGAATTGCTACAGTCATCAGAGACAGAATCAACCCCAGAAGGCTAGGAAAGGTAGAGAGCAGAAGAAAGAAAGAAAGAAAGAAAGAAAGAAAGAAAGACTAAAAGCCAAATGGGTAGACTCAGTTGAAGAGGTCAAAGGCCAGGATCTACAAAAAGTAAGCAAAGCAGTGGACGATGGGGGGGCTTGGAGATATCTCATCTACATGATTGCCATGAGTTAGGAACAACTCAAGGGAAGCTAACAACAAAGACCCAGAAAACCCCATGATACGTTCATCTTAGCAATAGCAACAACAATAGCATATTCATTTCCGTATCACTTATCAGTGAACTCAGCACTCCCTGAGCGATTTACAATCTGTAAGCCAATTTCCCCCAACAAGCTGGGTACTCATTTTACCGACCTACGAAAAGACTCAAGGCTGAGTGGACCTTGGAGCCCCTGGGATCAAACTCACAACCTTGTAGCTGCAGTACCAGCATTTTTTTAGCCTTCAGTAAAAGAATGTATAGTTATTTGATGGTGGCAAAGTACCAACATTTAACCACTGTGTCACCTTAGGGTCATCAAAAGTTGGCAACAACTTGAAGGAACACAAGAACAACCACCTCTATGGTTCTGGAAAGTCTCAGAAAGTCCTTCCATTACCATAGAGACTACCACCGTCTGGAACAAAACACGTCCTACCTTTCTGGAAGAGACAGCCTGAAGAATGTGCATTTTTAGCCCCATCATCTTGAGTTTTCAGCCATGTGGTTTGTCAGTGGCAAGGAGGCTGAGGTAAGATGGCAGGTTCACTGATGAGTTGGAAAAATGGCCATGAGGTCATTTCTGGCCTTCATAATGCCCTGCCTCTGCCCTAGAGTCACAAACAGTCCTTGGCATAAATATAAAGCCCTCTGCAAGAGTGAAGTGGAAACTGGAAATGGTTCCTGTCTTCTCAATGGCTGGCTAGGAGAGAAAATTTCCGGTGTTGCTTTTTAATCTAGTTTTGTGACAAGCAACACCTGCTGAAATTCCCTCTTCTTCACCACAATTAAAGGTACAGGAGCCCTCTCCAGAAAGAATAAAGCTACTTCAGCAAGTGGGGAAAGAGCTATGAAACCTCACCTTCGAATGTATGACGGAGTTGCTGCCAGTCAGCGGACGATAATATTAAGGGAGACGTAACAATGTCCAGCTACCCGATGCACAGCAAGGACTACACATCCCATCTAATCTGTGAGTTATTTATTTATTTATTTATATCCCACCTTTCTCCCAATATAGGACTCAAGGCAGCTAACAAAAATTTTAAACAGTAAAAGTTAATGATATTTGGAATAAACTATGTTGAAGATAACAAATTATGATTTGTATAAAGGAAAAAATGCATGAATTAACTCTATAATCAGTTATAATACAAAAGGATGTATACATATTAGAAGATGCTTAACTTTTCTATCTTATGTTTTTTACTCTCCACCTTCTTTTTTCCCTCCTTCCCCCTTTTACCCTATATTTTTTCTTTCTCTCCTCTTTTATTTTTATGTATATGTATATATGTAAAATCTTTTTAAAACTAATAAAATACTATTATAAAAACAGTAAAAGTTAAACATAATACAAACACATTTAAAATGTTTAAAATTAAACAATTTTTTAAAAATTAAAATCATTAGGATTAGGAGTATATATTAGCTAGTCACATTAGGTTTCTCGTCAGGTTTCATGATTTGGCTGAAATGAACTAATCTGTCAGTAACTGTAATTTACCAGCCTGTACCTGAAAGAAGATGTCCTTCACACAGAGATATCATCTTGCTATGAAGATTCCTTGCATAGAATAAAATGTTTTTCTTTAAGTACCCTATCTCTGTCACACTCCAGTTTCACATGTCTTAGTTTGGAATGGCCCTTTTCCAGGGCTGAGGGAGGGAAGGAATAGTCTCCGCAGCATTCGAGATGGAGAATCCCAGTGGAATCACAGCAAAGTCCCATTGAAGTGGGTGGCAGAAAGTTCATTAGATAGGATAGATGCTCTCAAGAGATCCCATTCTGCTCCAAAGGAGCAGAAAGAGAGGGCCTCAGCAGCATTATCCCAACCCACATACCTAGTATGTTGAATCTTTACGCTTCTCCATCATTTTGGTCCTACATGAGATAGAAGCAGAATGAGGGTGTTTGGGAAGAGGCTGCAGACAGCTGCAGCTCAGTTGGAGTTGCCCCAGCTGTTCTGAATTAACACTCAGCCACTCTATATAAGCCAGGCAGCAAACACCTTTCCGATGCTGGAAGCTGTGTTGCCATTTGGTCCATGTGATAGAAACTCAAGGCACACAAAAAGACTCATTTTTTCCCACAAATTGACTTCTTTGAGTCCCTCTATTTTACTTTTCTCTGCTAAAAACTGATTCTGGACCTCTGGACTGCTAACTACCTCTGTGGCTTCTCTTACTTGCTCTCCTGAAAGTGAATTACAACACCTATATTTACTGCATATATATATATATGTTGGGGGGAAAAAACTACTTGTCCTACAAAGGCTGAGGTTGTACATTAATGGATTTCATTAGTCCTAAGAAATGTCCCTTTCTTGCTTTAAAGGGAAATCCAGCTGGAATCGAGATGTATGGATCTTGTCTATCGATGAGATTTTTAAACAAAGAATTAGCAATGTTTCCTCTCCCTTGTGGTTCATGTGGATTATGAGTTATTCACTGTAAATAAATTATGGTGATACCCAGCTCTGGGTTTTTTTCCCCCCTGTTGAGATTGCACAAGTTTTATCCATTCATCATAGATTATAACAGGACCTCATTATCTTAAATTAATATAGAGCTTAGCAAGCAGGGGTTTATTAGTCAAACTGTTTCTTATAAATTAAATTGATGGTCCTTGAGGTTCTGGTTCCCATCAGATTTTGAATTTTAGAGGCTTGATAAAGTTTGATCCTCAATTGGCTTTCCATCAATCTCGACTCCCCAAATGGGGGATTCATTATTGGATGGAAACTAGCTAGCTTGAGGAAATGCCAATGGCTGTTTCTCCTTTAGTACTTTCTAGTGAATTTTAAAACTGGGCAAGATCCATGTGGATATCAGCTGCCTCACGAAGTAGAATTGGGAGTCTCCCTCCTTTTAAAAAATCACGCCCCAGGGATTTCACTAAATCTCCAGAGCAGATGGGGAGGTTAATACCTAAAACGGGGTACTGTGGGGTGCCCTTGGAGCAAAGATGTTAATCCTCAATTATTTTGTTGTTGCATGCAAGAACAAATAACTAAAATAGTTGCTGCTCCACTGCGGGAGAAGGTGAATATTCTTCGGCTGCATTCTCCCTGTTTTGGACTGTTCTGAAAAATTGCACAGGAATTATGCTATGGGGAAAAAATATTTGGGGGGGGGATGTGCCTTTCTTCACAGAATAATTCAAAGATATAGCCATGTTAGTCTGTACAATCAGTATGCAGAGAGAGCATGCAGGACCTTTGAGACTAATTGAAATAAAGAAGATGGCAGAATGAGCTTTCCTAGACTTCAATCTACTTCCTCAGATGCATGTGGCTTTTCCATTCCACAAAATGCATCTGAGGAAATAGACTGAAGCCTACAAAAGCTCATACTGCCAACTTCTTTCTTTCAGTTAGTCTCAGAGGAGAAGAATGGCAATATCATTAGTTCTGGCCTGCAAAGATTAACATCCTTAGATTGCAGAGCACACATGGATAGCCCAGTCTATATCATTGCAGAGAGCCTTGCAATGTTGATCACACTTCCTTCTTATGGATTCAGAAACCTCAATGGGACCTTTTCTGGGATTATCCAAAAGCTCCTCACCATCCAGAAGCAGAGCCCTGGGGCCAAAGTGCAGGTACATCAATAAGTCAGGATTGTACCTAAAAAGAAACCCAAAATGCACTATCCTGCTATGTTGAGGTTAGACAGGCTATTGCACCGAGAATATGGCAAGAGCTCCCTGTTCTAACAAGATCCCTGACTTTCTCAAGGTAGCTGAGCAGAAAGCCTGGTAATGAGGGTGTCTCGCAAAAAGAAAATGCAAAAGTTCCCAGTGGAAAAAAGTCTTAAATTATAGCTCATTATAAGTTTTTTTCAAAAAATTCTCCTTAGTTACAAATGTAACCACCTGGGAGCCCTCACTGCGAAAGTACCTTGCATAATGTGATACAGGAAGGATTGTCTCCATTGCACCAGCTTCTTAGTATTTACCACAGCAAAAGTAACCTCTCCCACCTTCTGTGTTTTTTATAATCCCCAGCTATGCATTGTATCGTGGTGCTACCATTCTTTTGCAGAGTTTGTCTCAAAGGTTTTATAGCAGCATCCCTCAGCAGAGCTTTAGAAATGTTTCTCAGATGTTGCTCAAAAGCTTATGGCTGCTGAAATATCAAGAAATTAACCCTGTTTGGGGAAATTTGGAAATTTAGCAGTTGGAAAACTGGACATGGTAGCAGAGCTCCATATTGCATCTCTTTGTGTGTGTGCAGGCTAGACACCACTGAATGAGAAATACAAAGTTACTTGCATCAGTTTTAGAACTCCAGTTTTGGGCTATTTGCCTCGTATTAAGAAAGAGATAGAAAAAGAGAAAAAGGGAGAGAGAGAGAGGCTGATGTTTCTAAATTCAATTTAATTTACTTACTGGAGCAGCAAAGGCAACTGCATTTGAAATGTAGGACAAGAATAGACATGAAGGGAATGGGGAAGGGGTGTTGTTTATATGAAAAAAGAATCAAAAGCACACCAGAGATGGACCAGAAGCCTGTTAATCATTTCTCTCACTTTAGATGACCTTGGGATGTGAAGAAGGTGTGCTGTAATAACAGTGAAAGAGAAGAAATACAGAGGCAACAAAAAGTCATCCCAAAATATAAAGAGAGGTTGAGAAGATCATTGAGAAAGCTGAACCTGGAGAGGTGCATCAAAAAATGAAGCAAAAGGAGACACCACTATGGCTTCACTTTGGCTAACTTAGTTTATCATACAATGGAATTTGGAGGTATTCTCCAATGGCAATCCGAATGCAATCATGGGGTTTCATGTTATTGCGTATTAAAGTATCTCACGGAATTTCAGGCAATGGGAAGTCATTCCGAACGCAATCAAGGGGTTTTACGTTATTGCGTATTAGAGTATCTCACGCAATTTTGGGCAATGGGGGGGGGTCATTTTTGGGAAATGGGAAGTCCTTCTGAATGCATTCTGATTTCACATAAATTCACTAAACTAGCGAATTCACTTAATTGCGAATTGGCTCCATTCGCAATTGAGAGAAATTCCTCCCATGTGATAAACTCCTTAGAAAAATGTTTGCATTCCTTTAGAATTGCGTGCCTTGACTTCAGTGTCTTTCTTCTCGAAAATCAACCTGAAACAGCTAGAATTACACCACTTGTGTCTTTTCCTCCCTGCAAACAAGGATTCCGGAAAGAGTCTTTGGAAGGAGTTTTGAAGCCTAGATTGGGAAGATAATGTAATGGACACTTCTTTGAAATGTTTAACAAGAGGTTAGATGTCCACCTTCAGGGGTGTTACAGCCATTGGTGGCCTCTGTGTAGGGAGTGGACTGGATATCTTTTGGGATCCCTTTCCAAGTCTACAATTCCAATTCTATGACTCAGGCTTTCTTCCCATACACCTTTGCTGCTTAATACTCTGATGCTTCCAATCCTCTGCCTAGATGTTTTATTATTCAGGAGAGCCTCTTGATCAGACAGTCCCCCCAAGGCATTTCACAAATAAAAATCCTTTAATTGGGATGTTGTTAACTTTTCAAAGAAGAATTCTAATTTCTTCCTCTTTTTTAAAAAAATAAAAGAGAACATTAAAAAAATGTAGAAGGCTAATCAAGCCACCATTATTCTGCAAGCATTTTTTAGCTCTCACAAGCGTTCAGCTCTCCCTTAGCATTCCCTCCCCTTTCCCCGGTTCTGAACTCTTGCAAAAAATTCACAGTCTGCCCAAGTTTTTCTGAAACTGATCAGGATTACCCAGTTCCTCTTTGGCGCAGCTACATAACAAAATTCAGATTTCCGCTACCACATAAGAAACAAAAAACATCCAAACAAGATACGCCACTTGGGAGGTGCTCCCCTTCCAGAAGTAAATGAAAAGTTCTCTTTGGAAAACTGACAGCTGACCTCTAGTTCAGACAAAGTGGCCTCATGATCACAGTTCAGCCTAGAATGCTAATAGCTGATGTATGCAACCTCTGCCTTCCACTCACAGGTAAACGTAAAAGGAGATCACCAAGGATGAAGCCATAAGAAGCGTTTGGAGTGGTTTATTTTGCACAGTTAGACTGCACTCAGAATGCCATTTACATCCTGGGAGAGCTCATTAGCCTTGATTGTGCCACAGATTTTGCTACAGATTTTGCTACAGTCTTGGGATTCTCCATTTGCAGGCAGATCCAAAGACAAGAGCTAAGTACAATCACCAGAATGGCCGCTGCTCCCAGGCACCTTGCAAGCCAAGCCTGTTAGGCATCTACTTACGATCCAACCCACGATCCCAGGACTGTTCCCCAAATCTGAAAAATGACTGTATTTAGTGTTCACTTTGGAAATCTTGCTTGGTAGCAGAAAGAAAGGAAAGGAGAGACAGGAGTTGGCGATAGACATAGGAATTTGTTTTTTTTGGGGGGGGGGTATTATTCCCCCCCTAGTTCTATTTGCATATTGGCCTTTTTTTCTAAACCAGAATCCTGTGGGAGTCTCATTCAGAGATGAAATTTATCTACAGAAGCATTTGTATATTTTGTGTTATGCACATCATCTGCATTCAGTTCACGATCAAAAAAGTTGTGCATGGGGTATCCTTGTGAATGCAATTGCACGCTTGGATGTGAATTTAGTTGCACATCTGGCTGCGCATCCAGATGAGCTTTCAGTTTGGCAACACTGCCATAGAATGCAAACATTACACAACACAGAAACC
Source organism: Urosaurus nigricauda (assembly GCA_034509955.1). NCBI lineage: Eukaryota > Metazoa > Chordata > Lepidosauria > Squamata > Phrynosomatidae > Urosaurus > Urosaurus nigricauda. The sequence continues at coordinate 3,979,255 of JAOEGL010000012.1, read as the reverse complement.
ACATCACCTTGCATGTGTAGCTCCATACTGCACAGCACTGATGTAGGATTTCAGCCCTCATGATTTGAAAACATAAGAATATGTGATACTGAATGGAAGAAATGCTTCACACAGTTCCATTGAAGTGAATGGGACAGAGATTTGTAATCACAGGATTGTGTGGCATCTGTGCCAATAAGGAAAAAAACCCCACTCCCTCCAATTTTACATAACGTTCCCACCTCGAAAGGGATCTGAACAATGTATCCTATCCTTGGCCAACAACTGAAGGGATGTGTCAGAGCCATTTTAAATCCCCACCTAAATTAAGCTAATACTTACACACGAATGCCACCTACTGATGCCCAAGGCGGCTGCAACAATGTGGGTTGCTGGGTGATAAAGATCTGTAAATAACACTTGAGGATTGAAATTTGCTAACCATAACAACAAGGAGACTGTACAGATGCTGAAGCTTAAATCACAAGGAACCTTTTGGCCTGAATTTAGAAGCAGATATCCCCCCCCCCCCCATAATAACCGTCTTTGCATAAGCTTACCCCAGTTTTGACACTATCATTTACTTCTCAAGATTTCATCTGTAAATATAACCCGGCACTTGACCTACAGAGACATCCAGGGATTAGGATCTTAGCCTGCTGACAAGATTACCTCCCTTCTCATGTATGCATTGCCCCCCTATTGCTTATTCCATAGAATCACAGAGTCAGAATGGGTCTCATGGGTCCTCAAGTCCAACTGCCTACTCAATGCAAGATCCCCAGCTGCTGCTCAGCCTCTTTTTGAAGATATCCAGAGAAAGAGACCTCAGCACCTCTCTAGCTAATTGGGTCCATTGCTGAAATGCCAAAAGGTTCCTTCTAATGTCCAATCAAAATCTACTCTACTGTTAACTTCAAACCATTAGACATGGTCTTTTCTGGGACAGCAGAAAAGAAGCCTGCAACCTCCTCTCTGTGGCAGCTCTTTGATATTTAAGGAGTGTGACCATGTCACCCCTCAATCTTCTCTCCATCAAGCTGAACATGTTCAGCTTCCACCCCAAATAGTAAGATATTTTCTAGAGTGCACTTGGCTCATTACACTCTCTTGAAGCAACAGGTTCACCAGCTGCCAGTCCATTTTTAGATGCAATTCAAGGTACTGGTGATAGATAGGAGGAAAATAAACTCATGTGAGATGTGATGCTGGAGAAGAGTGCTGAGAATACTGTGGATGTCCAAAGACAAACAAATGGATCCTAGAATAGATCAAGCCCAAACTACCCCCAGAAGCCAAGATGACCCAATTGAGCCTGTCATACTTCGGCCGCATCATGAGAAGGAACAATACATTGGAAAAGACATGCTAAGGAAGGTAAAAGACTATAGAAAGAGAGGAAGACCACATGCCTATTGGGGAGATCATGGGCCTGAACTTGTAGGAACTGAGCAGAGTAGTGGAGGACAGGAGAACTTGGAGATGCCTCATCTATACAGTTGCCACGAATTGTGGTTGACTCGAAGGCAGTTAACAACACCAAACTCTGCAGCATGGATTTACCCCCAGTCTTTAGCCTGAAATCTTAAAAGTGAAACACCTGCTTCTTTGCAATCACCTTCAACCAGTTGTGAAGATCACAGTGATCCCTGCAGCTTAATGTCCTTCCTCAATTTTTGCCTCATTAATCTCTGCCTGTGCTTTCTCCTCTCCATTTTCCCCCTAGGAATTCTCTCTTTTTCCTCTTGACCCTCTTACAGTTATTTGTCTGGCTGTATCCCCCGAACCTGACTGCGTCTACCTCTATCAGGTCAGCATGCACAGCTGGACACACATCAACTCCGCCGTGCCCATTTCTGCCTACTTGTGCAAAAAATGCCACACTCAGCAGCTGAAAAGAGACGGATTCCAATTGAGTAGGCAAAGTGATTTAGAAGTTAATAAATGTTATGGGCTGGTCTATAAATCACAGCAGCTAAAATGTGACCGGGGCAGAGGGTTTAACAAGGTAGCAGAGGGATTGTATTTAAAAGCCATTTGTCTGGAAGACCAAATGCAAAAAAAGTCAAATAACTCTTCAGGAAAACAATGCTGCTAGGAACAGGAGCGGATAGTAAGTGGATTCACTTGCAGTATAAGATCTGGACTCAAATGATGTCAAACTGCATTAATTCTGCAGTGTAGATGCAGCCTTGAAGGCACACATACATTAAGCATCAATCTCTGTTGCATAGAGATTGCCATTTCAAGTCTAAAACACAAGTCTAACAAATTAGGAATACAAACACATACATACCATGTGTACAAGCTTTTCACCCTTTATCCCAAGGACCAGAGAAGATCTTCTGAGAGAGTTCAGACTCACATATCAAGGAATCTTACAGGACAACATGGTGCACTTACATAATTCTGGCCTCCCATCATCCTGATGCATGGTGCACAGATATATAGTTTAACTTCCTTGAAGAAAGCCCAGCCTGTGTCTCACTTTTCTGTAGCAAATGGAATCAAAAGACTGCCTCTTTAGCTGAAGTGAAAAAAGCATTGAATAGAGACTTCAGATATAAAGAATCAAGTCTAGATTATGAGAGAAGAACTCAACTGCTCTCAGAGAGGAAGATTGTTCACAGAAGATGGGGCTCAGGAGAAAAGCATTCCTGAGTACCATGGTGGTTTATCCTCTGTGAGATAGTGAACCCTTCGCTCCAACATGTTTTTCAAGGAAATCTTGGCCATTCAAGAGTTTTTGCTCTCGTACCCATGAATGGCAATATGGGGTTTATCTGCATCCCATGCAGAAACTCTGCAGCATGGTTCCTAGGAGGGTTTCCCATGGGACTCAAACCCTGGGAATTGAACCCTGGTCTCCAGAGTCGTAGTAAAACAGTCAAGCCACCACATTGGCTCTCAAGTCCCTATCCCCTGATCATAATATTTGATAGTTAGTGTAATTGACTTCTGTATTTGGAATGGAGAAGAAAACCATCTTGTCCTTTCTTTCAGGCACCTTAGTGTCCTGGATCTGTCCTGCCAATCCTTATCGAGCCTTGAAAGTATCAGCCAAGTTAAAACGGTCTTCCCCTCCTTTTCAAAAAAGTTATTTTCAAGCCCCCCCCCCCCCCAAGACACCAAAAATGGAACAAAAAGGCATTGCCGGGCTGAATATAGCCAAAATGAATTGGGAAAGTAGCCAGAAAGTAGGAGGAAGGAAGGAGATAAAAATCTGACATTTGAATATGAATATCAAGTTGAGCCCAGCAGAGACGAAAGAGCTGTCACCTCTTCAACAATAGGCGGCTAATGATCTGTGTCTTGCAGAAGTTGGGCAGTATCCTCCTCTCCCTTTGCCATAGGAAACCTCCTCTAATCCCCACAAGGCACTGGCTGTGGAGGGAGAATAAGAATGCTGCATTTATTCTGGGAACTCTCCAGGGCATTATTAAGACAAATTATAGAAAATTAAATGAGAGACACATCAACAGAGCTGAACCAGTCACAACAATCCGGATCCGCCCAGCCCCGTCCCAGCTTCGTTAAAAGTCTAATGAGGGGAGAGAGAATGGCTTGGCAGAAGCAGCACCACTTGCATTTGCAAAAAAGGAAGGGATGTGTAATTCCAAGCAAGCAATGTTTTCCCATACCAAGAAGAAGAGCTTGCAATATTGGACTCTTCGGTCTCTCTGCACTGGCACCGGGCAGTCGGGAGTGCCCTGGGCCCAGCTCTGCTCCAACAGTCCTCCATTGCAAAGACCTTCCATTCCGATACTGAGTGGTTGATCTCTGTCCTGTTTTGCTCATGGGAGGCTAGCCGGACTCCCAGCACAAAGCCTCAGTGTCTTGTGAAGGTTTTAAGCAGAGAGAAAGGGAGAGATAATCCATGCTCACCAAGGTATCAGTAGAAAAGCAGAAGTAGTCTAGTCCAGTACAGGTCATTCACAAGACAGTATTCAGTCCAGGAAAGCAATCCAAAGGATGATCCAAAAGAATAGTGAGAGTCCAGGCAGGGTTCAAGGCAACTGGCAATCAGTCAAAGAACAAGGCACCAGCATGGCGTTCTCCCAAGGAAAAGGATGGTTGTCAGCCATACCAGACCACGGGAAGTGCTGGGATATTTATAGTCTATCTGGGTCTGGCGCAGTTCCTTCTGAACCAGTGTTATATGAGATATGAATTGAATCCCAGTGAGCAGCCTAGTACATTTTGCATTAGCAGCCTCACTTACTTAACTACTCAGTAAGTTATCAGTACATGGACAACTGTGGCTAAGTTATCCCTGTTTGGGAAAGGCCGCCACTGGCAGATTAGTCAAAGCTGGCCCCAAGCACTCTGAGTCACTGAGTCTATCTGGGTCTCTAGTGACAATGATGGAGCTAGGAGTATTCCCTGTTTCTTCAAGGGGAGCATCAAGGCAGGTAACCAACTCAATTTCCAAACTTGACAACCACCAATCCACAGTACCATCATGTTATCAAGATCCATGTTCATTTGATTCACTCTCATCCAGCCCATTACTGCATCCGGGCACTGCTTCAGCACTCCACAGCCCCAGCCAACTTGATGACAAGGAGAACTAGAGCTAAGTGTCACCAGCAATTCCTGGACACCCAGCTCCAAAACTTCTAATGACCTCTCCCCGTGGCCTCGTATAGCTATTGAACAGCAAGGGAGACAAGATTGTACTCTGTGGCACTCCCTGGAACAATGGCCATGGGGTTGAGCACACAACCACAGTGCCACTTGCAGATAAGAGCAGAATCATTGTAAGACAATGCCTCCTAATCTCATCCACCAGATCTGATTCAATAAGATCAAATTGAGAGATGTTGATACTCAGAAATGTCTGTACAAAGACTTGCAAAGACTGTTGGAATGATAGTGGTATGAATAGCCCTTCCCCCTTTACTGGGCATAAACTATTGGTAGTTATCAGGCAATTGAGTGTGACGGAAATATCGAGGCATGGGTTTATTGTTGCTTGGGTCTGTTTTGAAGCCATTAAGCAAAGCAACTGGTCCAAGGGAAAACATCCAACATAACGTCTATTACAGCGTCTCTCATGCCTCCCAAACACATTGCTAATGCGGCATTACTATTGCTTCTGTTTCATACTTACTTTATGACATGGCAGTGCTCCAAAATATTCTATTGATTTTGACATCGTCACTTAAGATACCAAGAAGCCCCATGCTGTGTTTTCATCTATTTCCACCCTCCAGCAATTCTAATAGCCTGGATCCACTTAAGAACAGAAACGCGAACTGCAGTTTGCTTCACTTACACCTGACGCAACCCAAAATGCTTTTTAAAAAGAGGGTGGGAATAGACACTCCTTGCCCCTTGGGTCTGAACCAGCTGGAAATAAAATTGAGATCATAGTGAAGCTTTCCTGCTGGTCAATTGCTGGAACTGCAGGCTTCAGCAAAATGGAGAGAAACAGCCATTGGAAGCAAAGGACATATGTCTATTTTTCTTGACAAGTAAATTGGAGAGCACCCTGTTCCTGACATTTCTTTACACATACAATTATTGTGACGGCCAATCTAGAGAAACAGTCACTTGAGATGGTAATGACTCAAGTACAGGCTGTGTCTCTCTTATCCAAAATGCTTGGGATCAGAACTTTTTTGGATTTTGGGATGCCAGTATTTGCATATATGTACATCATGGGATATCTTGGAGACAGGAATCAAGTCTAAACACAAAACTCATTTGCTTCATATATGTCTTATACACTTACATGAATGTAATTTTATACACAATATTTTTGAATAATTTTGTGCATGGAACAATAGTTTGTGTATGCCGAACCATTGGAAAGGAAAAGTGTCACTATCAAAGCCACCTGGGGGGGGGGGATTATTTATTTATTTATTTATTTATTTATTTGAGTATTTTGCATTTTAGAAGGGACGGAGACTCAACCTTCCACCCCCATCCCCCCCAGGTCATTTTGGGATATTTTAAAGAGAAAATATACCACAAAAAAAGGCCTCCCTGGGGCCCTGGGTGCCACAAATATGGCCCTGGGTGCCTCATGTGGCCTGTGGGCCATACTATGTCTACCCCTGGCCCAGAGAAACTCTATGTGAAATGTTTTAGTTTGTGTTGTTTTTGTTGTTCTTGTGTAACTTCAGGCCACTTCCAACTTATGGCAACCCTAAGGCGAACCTATCATGGGGTTTCCTGGGGCTGAGATGGGGTGACTTGCCCAAGGTCACCCAGTGTGTTTCCATGGGCAAGTATGGATTCAAACCCTGATCTCTAGAGTCCTAGTCCTATGCTCAGACCACAACACCACACTGTCTTTCAGTTGTTTTATTATATTCTGGGAAATTCAAAACTAAAGGTTTATTTCTAATTCCTTCCATCAGATAAACCCAGGACCAGGTAGAAAGATAAAATATCACCAGTACATGTTGTTGGAATCTTTCGGTCCTTGTTGATGCCTGAAAATGAGGAAGCAGTCTGAAGTCTAGGAAAGCTCATGCTGCCAACTTCTTTCTTTCTGTTACTCTCAAAGGCACTACAAGATCTCTCTACATACTGCTTTATTTCTGAAGAGCTGCCAGGCTCTCGAGACACAAATAACAAGTATGACTGCACTTCTGACTATGAACTGCTCTGAGAAGGAGGCTACACGTCATTCTGAAATGAACTTAAGAAAAGGAATATGCATCTTACCTTTTGCAGAATCCCAGGATATAAGCTGGAGTTTCCCAAAGGCCCTCTGTCCATTTGATGTGGAACAGGTTTAAATCAAATGATCTAAGTCCACTACAAGGTCCACTATAAGCACACAGTTCCTGAAAAAAGGTATCTATTTCATTGGGATGCTGACCACCCGGAATTGTTCATGATGTCCAGATGCAGGAAACTGTGGAGAGAAAAGAAGAGATGCTGTTGTCATTGCTTTTTAAAGGATCTGTTGAAAGAGATGTCTGGAGAATCAAGAGCCGTGGCACTGTAGATTTAATGCCAATATTAACAACAAATGACATGTGCAAAACTGGGTCTTTCCAGTGTTGGAAAAGAGATGCATGTTGTACATTGTCCATAGGAAAATTGGCCTTTATGGTTCAAGGGGAGAGGTTTAGTAATATTTTGAAGCAATTAGTTTATTTAGATAAATGCAACACCAAACAGAGTATGGCATTCGACAAGCCCAGAGCCTACTTCTAAATAGGCATTTAATCCAAGCTGACACAGAATTCTTGCAAAACTTTACGGCGGCAGCAATTAAGCAATAAAAAGGCTATGACTGTAATATAAACTAGCCAATAATGGGCAAGGGCTGTTAGCAGACTAAACATGTCACAGTTGTTCATTGCAATTCATGCTGGAGCTCTAACTGATATCCTTGGCTGCATCTACACTGCAATTAATGCAGTTTGCTACTGCTTTTACTGCCATGGCTCAGTGCTATGAAATTCTGGAATTTGTAGTTTTGCGAGCTATTTAGCCTTCTCTGTCAGAGAGCTCTGGTACCACAGCAAACAGCAAACTACACCTCCCAGGATTCTATAGCACGGAGCCAAGTTAAAGTGCTGTCGGACTGGCTTATTTCTGCAGTGCAGATGGAGCCTAAGACGCCAGCAGGATTCCAGCCTATGTTATGTACGAATGGCAATCAGTCTATTTACATTTCTGTGTTCTCGGTGAGAGCGGAATTAAATATAATGGTTTCTCCCTATTTCAAGCCTTACAGCTGCCACAAAGTGAAACCAGTGAGCCAAAACTCATCACGGAGGCAGCCAATTTCTGAGAGAAGATTACCCTGCTGTGGTTTTCCTCAATATTCGGGTGGGTTTGCCTGCAACTCATGCTGTTCTCAAGTGGCTGAAGTTTTAACTAATTAAATGATAAAACAGGTTGAGGGAGGAGGAAAGCATTGTCTCATATTTGGAGGACGAGTACGTTGTCACAGTTACTCAAAGAGACACATTTCCCACCTTGCCAGCAGAATATTACTGAGCAGTGGCCACTTGTATATAGACAGAACTTTATTAGCTCAGACTGAGTTTAGCCAAGCACGCCACGTGCTAAAATTCCAGAAGACAACAAGCTAGTGAACCAAGGGAACAGACTCTGGTATCAAAGGATAGGGCAGAGATTCAGTCCTTGCTTTTGGATGTTCATCTACAGGTGCATTATGCCTCTAACCATTCATGGCGCCTTTGCCTTAGCCACCTCCTGAATGTTTTCTGCATTTGGATTCCACCCAGCAGCATCCGTTGGTTCAACGCTGCAGGTGTGCAAATATTTGCAAATGGATTTCCCCCAATCTCTAAACATGTGCTTTTGGTGCTGCACATGCATTGGCCAAATATGGTTTTCAGGAAAGCATGCAAATAAAGAGCAAAACAATGGTTTAGCATCCACTCCAGGTAAGTAGATCAGGGCCAGACAGATGTATTGATATGCAGCCGTTGTTATTGCTGCTTCTATAACCTAGACGTGTCACTATTGCAAAACTGAGCCCTGCTTTTGAATATAGTTGAAAGGCTGAAGCAGCTGGTAGAAGAATAGGAGAACGCTGGAAAAGATCAAGGCTCTACCTAATCTGACAGACCTCTGGACAGTCACTTAGGATCCCTCTGGGAAGCTCACAACCAGGACATGAAAACATGATCCTCTCTAGTTGTTGTATCTCAGCAACTGTTAAGTCCAGGAGCTTGCTACTTCAGCAAACCAGGCTTCAGTAGTAAAACTCAGAAAACCCTTATTCAGCAATGACAGATGGTCACCAGAGACATTTATTCTTTGAATTAATCAGCCAGCATTAGCAAAGCATAATGAGAAAGCATACACCATTTCAAAACTTTGACAGGCTGACTTCGCATTCATTGCAAAAGCAACACATTACTTTCCTTTTGCCCCTGGAGCTCTCCTTCTTTGTGGACATTCCCAAAAGACTGACCTTGGAGCTACCAGAGGCACCCTCAATTCCTTTCTATCTGCCCATTAACCACCAAGGAATGTGGTCAACAGTCCTTCTGTTTTTGATAGTTGTGTTTTGGCAAACTCCAAGGATTTTTATTGTTTGAAGTCAATCTCCATTGAAAGCATTGCACTTTGATGATGGCTTAGTACTCTAGGCACAGCAAAGCTGGTCACTGGACCAGAGGGCCTCAGCTATGTTGGTTATGCCTTTGTAACTTGTGCTGGAGGTGTATTAATGGATCTGATTACTTTAGCCCTGAGCTCCCTGAACCTCCTTTGAGGTTCATTTGAAATACTGCCACTGACTTTCTGCCCCTCTTGAGTGGGAATGAGGCCATTTATAATCATCGTGCAAGACATTTTGCCTCTCGCCCCTTCACCCTCCCTTTCTTTGACTGGTGCCAAAGAGGTGCTCTTTCCAGTCTACAAGCTGCTCTTCCCAATGTCAGCTCCATCTTCAAACTGAGTGCTTTTAAGAGATAAAACCAGACCGCTACATCTAGAAACAGACATGCAAACTAAAAGTTGCCTTTTAGGTCTCTCCTATATGGAAAGCTCAGAGTCATTTACAACTCTATGAAGGTTATATAACTCATATAGATAGTATCATAGGGACTTATCACACGCAGGGACTTACATGGGCAAAACATCTTCCAAACATTGCAGGAACATTGCGGAAGCAACAGAGCTGTGATCATCCATTGCACTTCTAAAGTGTAATTGAGGCTTGCTGCTATGTTTCCATCATGGAATCATTCACGGGGAGCCATTTTTTGAATAACGGGATGTCCCATTATTGAAAAAAACGGCTTCTCCTGGCTGCTCCACAAATGATTCCATGACAGAAACATAGTGGGAAGCCTCAATTACACTTTAGAAGTGCGACAGATGATCACATCCCTGGCACTTCTGCAACGTTTTTGCAACATTTGAATGATGTTTCACCCACATAAGTCCCTGCGTGTGATAAGGTCCATACATTCAACAATTGATTCAGTGGGTTTTCTTGGCAAGTTTTTTTCAGAGAGGGGTTGCCATTGTCATCCTCTGAGGCTGAAGTTTCCATGGCCAAGCTGTGATTTGAACCCATAATCATAGTCAAACCACTGCACCATGTTGGCTCTTGGGTTTACTCTAGTTGGGACTAATCCATAGGATTCAGGCCACCATTTCAATCCATCCCTACCTCCATTGTTCATATAATAGCTAGTCCTTTATTTTTTCACCGCACTGAAAGTAGCACTGCCGGATAATTGCCAAGTCTAGCTTTGAGATTCTCTAGTGCTCTTGATTCTGGAGCCTCCCTCTTGGCAGACAGTGCCGTTGCATTTAATTGTCCTATTAAGTATGCATAGAAGTTTTCTCTTTGTTAAGAGCCGCACACCCCTCGGTGGAAGTCAAAGATCAGAGAAAGCATTCTTCCCAGAAGCCAAGCTTCTATGACATGATCTTCCTATTATTCTCCCTCCTTCTTTCTGCATTAAGGTTGAGAAGATGCGAACACAGAGCTCAGCTCTTTCCAACGCAATCTGCTAACACAGTCTGAGAAGAAACCAGGGCAGAGTGTTGACATACTGTTTAAAAAGTGTTCTCGAGGTAATTCAGCACCATGGAGAAGGAACAGCCGTACAAGTCATTGTATGGATCTTGTGGTTAAGAAGTGCAACACCGGGTTTTTTTTTTGGGGGGGGGGGGAGAGAAGGGGGACATCCTGCAAAACTGGATCTCAGATTTGAATGACAATTTTGCACAGGGCAACAAACCATTCCTACTTCTGATCCACTATGTTTCAGTACGATACTTAAGGTTTACAAAGAGATTACAGAAGGGAGATCTCGGTTAATTGTTGCAATAGGCTTGCTGTGCATTTTGATGATAAAGTCGCTCAAATTCACTACCATTCAGCTTCTTTATATGATAGGAGAGACTGTCACTGTGGTGTAGTGGTTTAAGTGTGGGATTAGAAATCCAGGACACCAGAGTTCAGATCCTCACTCATCCACTGGATGTTCTAGGGAAAGTCACACTCTTTCAGCCTTGGAGCAAAACAATATCAAATCTCCTTTGAATAAATCTTGCCAAGAAAATGGGTTCGGGGAGGAATTTCAGTCAGTATGTACCTGGTAAAGAATTCTGGCCTATACAGTGACCACAAAGGATGCATCTACACTGTAGAAACAATGCAGTTTGACACCACTTTAAATAATAATAATAATAATAATAATAATAATAATAATAATGACTCCATCCTACAGAATCCTGGGATTTGTAGACTTAAGAGGAAACAGCACTCTTTGGCAAAGAAGGCTAAAGATCATGTAAACCTATAGATTCTGGGATTCCACAGGCTGGAGCTACAGCACTGAAAGTGGTTACAAAATGCATTGTTTCTTCAGTATAGATGCACCCAAAGTGGGTTACACTAGAATGAACTGGATTCAGTGCTTTCATAATTCACTAACAGGATGCCAGCCTTTGTCTGATTTCAGAATCTAAGTATGGTCAGGCATGGCTGCTACTTGGATGGGAAGCCACCAAAGATCTCCAGGTAAGGTTAGCCAAGAATTACGCTGGAAACCTTGGAGAACAATTGCCAGCCACAATAGTGGGCAGCGTCTTACATTCTTCCTGCGTTCTAACCACTCACCAAAGAAAGTTCACTTCAGGTGACTGCATTCTACCTACCATATTTTAACTATCATTTTCCCTTAAGCAATTGGAAAAGTACAGAATGCGTACAAAAAATGGTTGCTATTTCAACTGGCTTTCAGCATAGACCCACGAAATCATTCCTGCTATTATATCTTAATCTCTATATTTTTTTATTTTAAAAAAATGTCTAAGACTAACCTAGAGTGTTCTCAAAATAACTAATACAGATTAAAACACCCCATTCCGTTGTATACTTTTTTTCCCCATCCCACTTCTCATGTGATTGAGTGTGTACAGAGATCTTTGCAATTTCACATTTAAGTGGCTTTGTGACCAGCTCCTTCTTGCAAGAACTTTTCGCAGACCATCTGTTGCCATAGAGACAATGCAAAACAGGAAAACAAACAAATAAAAAAAATAGAAAATTAAAATAGTGTGGTGGGTGCATTGTGGTCTCTGCAGTGCTTCTACACCACAAAACAAGAGAGAAATGAAGGAATTTTTTTGCCAATGCTCATGCATAAAGGCAAAGGTAAATATTTCCCCTTTGACAAGGTTATCAAGTCATGTCCAACTGTAGGGTCCCCATGTGTTCATGCATATTGAATAAAAATCTTTATCACTATGGATGAGTTGTGTGGAAGACTGCTCCACCAGCAAAACACTTTTCAGGCACTCTAATTTCAAGAGAAATAGAATAGTCCCAAACACTAAAGCCAATAAAAATGCTGATATTATCACAAGGCTCTCATGTATCCAGAGACAAATCTTCTCTCTGGCAAGGATTTAGCAACACTGGGGCATCATACACCAATTTCAGCAGACATTGGCTGGAATTCATGACCATAGTTACAAATGTGTAACCTAGACTTACACATCTGTAACTGATTTGTGTCGACGTTTGCAACAAGTGGATAGGGAATATATAGGGATCATAAAAGTCCTCCAATCTTGTCTTACCAGACAGCAGCCACTGTGAGCAACAGAGGTCTCTTCTACTGTCAACCGAAACGCACCAGATGGATATTTTTACCCTTTATGCCCAGCGTTCTCCAATGTGAGGAGGAATTGCAACAAGAATCCTGTTTCTGGTTGTCATCCCAGAATTCGCTGGTGTAGGATGGATGGAAATATAAATCTGTAGGATCCCAATTGACAGGAGAACTGACCTCCTCTGCTTGCAGTGACTGCTGCCTAGTAAGGCATGATTGGGGTAGTGCCGGATCAGGAGATACTTAGCTATTTTCTCCAGCCAGGATCGAGCTGTGGTCCTTAGCGGATCCCATTATTTAAATTAAATTTAAGCAATTTAAACCTCTAGAGGGTTCGCCACTCTGCTGACATGGAAGCCACTAGCCAAGGCTGAGTGTTGTATGTGCTCCATAGCAGTTTCAGAGGAGCGGTTTCTCTTCCTGGAGATGCCGGGGTTGAACTTGAGACCATTAGCATGCAATGTTTGTGCTGAGCCACACAGAGACAGCTCTTGTCGAAAAGAGAAGATCTTCCACATTACCTCATTTACTCAGACTCCATCTCCAAAACATTTTGTTTAATGTTTTATTACTTTTCGTCTGTGCGGATGTCTCATTGAAAACAGCTTTTCTTTGGGTCGGAGTCATGCAGCCAGAGGAAGGCATCAGTATAGATTAAGAAAAATGCTAGGTTGGTTCTCATTTGTATTCCAGACCAACAGCAGCAGCTTTCACCATGGCTGAGAAGAACACAGAAAGGAAAGCCCCACGGAGAGCAGCTAAAGAATATTTCACTCAGACTCCAATTTATTTTCCATCATTAATGCTTGCAAAAGCCTAAGCATATCCTGAGAAGAGAAAGCACATTTTAATGCATTAATCAGGTGGTCACACGGCAATGAAAGAGGCTCTTTCTGGTGTTTGGACCTAATCCAATTAGCCGGAGAAACAACGAAGCCCCAGATCCAATTTGAGCAAAGTTGTCTGGCAACACATTCTGCCTAAAGTGTTCTGGTCAACTGAAAGTATCTCTATGTTGGCTTGTTTGCCAAAAAATTCTGATTTTTTTTTATGGGACCCTCATGTCCCAAATGGATTTTAGTGCAAGTGCTCCAATCCTCTAAGTACCCTATGCTAAGATTTAGCCTAGTGCGAGTACTTTTTCTGACTTTACGTAAAGAGATATTTAGTACCTCCTTACATAATGTATGAAATCCTATTGATGTTCCATGCTTAAGTTCCCTTACGGAGTGATTGGGCATTTTTGTCCAACATTTCTATGCAGTTCAAGGTTCTAGATGTTAAGACAGTGCTACATTTTCCCCATCAACTGAAGGCTTTCTATTGTCCCACTGCTCCCTGATGTACAGATGTCAAGCCCAAGAGAAAGGGTCTTCTCAGCTATAGGACCCAGACTGTAGAATGGTGCAACCTGCCTTAGAAAAGAAGAAGTCCATTCTTTTCCTGTGCCCTCCACCATCTTTTCTTCAGGCTTTCAGCCTGGTTTGGTTTTGTGCTGATGCATTTGTGATGCTGTTGCTTTGGCCTCCTTCTGGATGCTATAGCTCTATGGTTCTCTACATGTTTTGAAATTCAGTTCCAGAGAGGAATTCAAGAGCTTAGTCATGTTGATAAATACTCACTAAGACACTCCACTTAAGGTATGGATTCCAGACCTTTCACCATTTTTGTCACCCTTCTCTGGACATGCTCCAGCATGTCAATATTCCTCTTGAAGTGTGGTGTTCAGCAATGTACACAATACCAGGTGAGGTCTGACCAAAGCAGAATGCAGTTGCACTATTCCTTCTCTCAGTCTAGATACCACACTCTTAATAAGGCTTTAGTGAATGGACTCTTGAGAACCATCCAAAGTAAGACATATATGTGCATAACTCTGAATTATGTGCACATAAATCACCAGCGGAAGTGCAGCCTTATATCATCCCAAAATAAGCTTCATAGTAGCAATTCCCAGGGAGCAGGTATAGTAGGGGACTTACATGCGCATTTCCCACTTGTGGCATGTAAGATTTTCATCTGATGGAACACAGTAGGAACAGAGTGCTGGACTAGATAGACCCTGGGACTGACCTAGAAAGGTCTCTCTTTGGGAAATGCTGAAGCACCTATTGCACAAATAAATAGACACAGCCACATGTTCCATGTAAATACAATGCTGATCAACCATTTCAGGCTCAATACGTCCTCACCAATAAGCATCCCTATTAAGTTTACGATGTGGAAAGTTTATAGTCCTTCTTTGGTGTTATCAAAAGCCAGCCCAAGAATTTTTGGGCTCAGCTGAATATAGTAGACGCTCCAGTCCAGAGAATGAGTAACTTCATCTGTTTGGCATTGCATATATTATCTTGTGTTTGCAAACTGATGGCAGCTGGGGAGGCGGGGGGGGGGGGCATTACAGGAAAAAGAAGAAGAAAGTCTGAACTGTGCAACAGAGCTATGGCTGCCATCCCTTCTCTCCCTCCCCAAATTCTAAAAGGTTACAGCAAATAATATGATGGGATAGATTTTCCCCATAATGCAAGGGAAATTGCTTTTTACCAACTAGCTGGCAGTTCCAAAGCAATTACAATTCGGGGGAAAGCCGAGAAGCATAGAGACAGAAGGAATGCCTCTGTGCTGTGTGCACAGTGTTATTTATTTATTTGTTGTTAATGGGGGAAGCGAGTAATAGCAAGGGAAAGAAATGCCTTTAAAAGCAGCAATTTAAGGTATCAGAAGGAGCTGGGGGCATTAAATATTTACATCTCACAGGAGGGCTGGCTGGTGAAAGTGGATGGGTGAGCCCCTCTCTTAAACAGTTTTGGCAGTGACAAGGAAGTGTCAGCATCTATGCACCATTGAAGTTGGGTTAAAGGTTTGCTAAGCAACCATCTCACCCACTTGGGTTTCATTTAACCTCCCCCTTTCACATATTCTCATCACCTTTCTCAGCATACATTGGGTCCTGCCTCATCATCAGTCCAAGTATTTGTCCATCGAACCAAGGATTTTCTTCTCCGATTGACACTGGCTGTCCATGTTCTTGGAGGTCTTCTCCATCATCAATGTTTCCTGAACTGTTCTTCATAGTGGATATATATATATATATATATATATATATCCCTGCATATTTGCTAGGGTTAGGAGCAGAAGATCCCCATGAATATGGAAAACTGCAAATAACAAAAACACCATGTTTTTACCTGAGAGGACACCTCTCTAGGAATCTCTAGGTCCTCCAGTGCAACTCTGTGGTCAACGTCTGACAAACACTGACCATAGAACTGCACTGGGGGAGCTACAAATGCCGAGTAGAGTATTCTTTCTAGGAATCCCTAGGTCCTTCAGTGCAACTTTTAGTTAAAGTGGACCACAGAGTTGCACTGGAGGACCTACATATCCCTAGAGAGAACATATCAATCAAATCCGTGAATAATGAAAGCTGCAAACATGGAGGAATGCGTGCTGTTTGACTGAAAGATGAATTGCCACTTCTGGGGGTTCAAAGAGCAACTCACAAAATTTTAAGCTTGAATGTGGGTAATTCATGTACAACATGTGGATCCCAAATTCTACAAAAGGAAAATAACCTTGGGGCCAGATGTGGCCCCAGGACTGCACTTTCTCTACCCTTTTTAAAAACTAGATGAGTCAGAGATGGACTGTAAAACCTTCTATTGGTAAGGAAGGCGGTCTTCTCTTGTGTTATAGTCCTTCCCTAGGCATTGCACTCAACTTAGAGGTCTGCTTGGGTCAAAGGAAGTCTCATCAACCTTTTAGGTCATTTTCTATTCAAATCTCTTACTTACTTGGCCTGCCTGTGTACCGTTTGGGCAAGGCAGAGAAGACAGGGTCACTATAAGTCAACAGGTGACTTGAAGGTACACAAGCACACACATCTTTGCAGCCTGTGAATGAATAGAACAGTCAAGTGGAAGAAAAAGAGGAGGAATCATCTGAACTCCCCGGTACAATTAACAAGGTCTTGTTTCCCAGTTAGAAGCATCAGACCTGAGAAACCACGTTGGATTCTTCAAAGGAAGGCTTCCCAAGACTCAGTTAGACCTCATTAACAGCAATCCACATTTGGCTTTCACACCTAGACTGTTCTGATCTGCAGAAGCACTAACAAGCAGTAGTCCCAGCAGTTGGCAACAACCAAGGACTTCCTTCTTCTTGTGTCCAAATCTATTTGTCAACCCAACTGGGGAGATGAACTTTCTTTTACAGAAGTGGCTTTGCTGAAAAATCCCACCCAACGTTTTGAGTCAAGAACCTGCTGGCAAACCTCTCACTGCCAATTAATTTGACAAGGAAATCTCTCTCGAACAAAGGCTGCAATCCCATCTGCAGCTACAACTTACTCACTAAACGGCATGGGACTTACAGGCAGGAGATGCATGTAGGATTGTACAGCAAAGTGGTAACTCCTGATTCTTCAGGTGTATCTACATTGCTCAGTTATATCTATTGCACACCATTTTAATTTTCCTGGGTTTCTCTTAAGGAATCCTGGAACTTGTAGTCTGGTGATATACTTAGATCATAGTACTTAAGAGAGGCAGACAAACTATAAATCCTTACTTGCCTTTTTACACCATGGAACTGTTAGAAGTAATAAATATTATCAAACTTCTATAACTGGGTAGTGTGAAAGGCCCCAGTTGATGTTGCACAACCAATGCATTACTTATTGTTCTTGATGACAATTGTTGTGTGCCTTCAAAGTTGTTTCCAACTTATGTAGACCCTAAGGCAAACCTATTGTGGAATTTTCTTGGCAAGATTTGTTCAGAGGAGGTTTGACATTGCCTTCCCCGAGGCTGAGAAAATATTACTTACCCAAGGTTACCCAGTGGGTTTCATGACTGAGCTGGAAATCAAACCCTGGTCTCCAAAATTGTAGTCCGGCACTCAAACCACTATGCCATGTTGGCTCTCCTTGCAAAACTCTATGCATGCATTGTTGTACTTCTCCTCCCAAATCTATAACATCAGCCCCTCTAAACTCCAAAATTCAAGGAGAGGTTGGCATGAAGGGCATTTTGGAAGCCTCTACAAACTCAGTAGATTTTCCCCAATCGAAGCTTAAGATGTGGTTATTTACTGGTGCCATTTTTGGCTTTCCTGTTCTTTAACAGAAAACAAAACCTGACAGCCCTTGGTTCCACCAGAGAACGAAAACACCGAAGCCAATCTGACTTCTTTATCTAGGTGATTTCGCTTTAGTCGATCAATAAATTAATCCCATTTATCCTGCCATAGTTAAAGGGGGCAGCTGAAGGTTTCTAACCACTGGAAAGGAACGCCGGCTATTAATGTCATTTCTCCTTGTGTCTGTGATAGATTTTTAGTGTCTCCCTTCCTGATTCTCTGCTGTTGCTTTTTGTTTTATCCTCAATCGCTTGTCTAATAAAGGCTATTATCTTGGGCACAAATCTACTTCATGCCTCAATTCCACTTTCTAGCAGTCTGTAACAATAGTGGGATAATGATGCTTTTAAAGAGGGATCTTTCAAGAGCAGTGGGTTCCCTCTCCTCCTTTCTCCTCCACCATAGTGAGAAGAGATTAGATAGCAAGAGAGACAGTGAGTTCACAGGTAGAAGCAGCACCAAGGTTGATAAATTGGATGTCAAGGCAGCATTAGCAGCAAAGTCAATGGGACATCTTTGGGGATGCCAATAGAAACCCTGTATAGTCAATGTGAACTCTGGCAATTAAAGCAGAGCAACACATGATCCATGACTGTAGGCGAAGGGTGCATCCAGACAGACAAAAAAGGCCAGAAAGTCCCAGTTTTAATTCCTGCTCTTTCTAATTTTATTTTGGAGATCCACACACGCTTTGTTAATTTTTGTTAATTCCAGGATATTTTGGGTGAGTCCTAGTATGTTCAAAGACTTTCTGTCTCTACGTGTTTGTGTGTGTTGTATGCCTTCAAGTTGTTTCTGCGTTATGGCAACCCTAAGGCAAACCTATCATGGGATTTTCTTGGCAAGTTTCTTCAGATGGGTTTTGTCATTGCCGTCCTCTGAGGCTAAGAGAGTGTCACTTACCCAAGGTCACCCAGCTGGTTTCGTGGCTGAGTTGGGAATTGAACTTTGAAGTAACTTTTTTCTTTCTTTTTTTTTGGGGGGGGGGGTATGTGGGTCATCAAATGGACTCTCATTTACATTTAACTTATCTAGGGATTCCTGCAACATCATACTGGTTTGTGACTCCCACCAAACTACAAACCTCAGGATGTCATAGAGTAAAGCCATGGAAATTCAAGTAGTATCAAAGCGCTATAACTGTATAATGTGGCTACACCCCAGGTTTAGATAAGTGCTGCCTCAGAACTCATTGCCTGGGGCAGTCAGAAATGCTTATAATGAACCAGTCAATTAATACAGGATCCATTTTCTGCCCCCATCTGGGGGGAAAAATCTATCCCTCAAAGTATTGCAACTACTAATGACCAAAGACTCATTTAATCAGAAGCCAAGTCAACCAAGGAAACATTTTAATGAATGGCGGGAAACACAGATTTACCTTCAGCAACAAGAAGTCTTTCAGGTAAGTCTTCCCGCTGGGCATTTTTTCGATAATTGTGTTTATTAAGTCTCTGCTTCATGCTCTCTGCCCACCTTGAAGCCCTGGGAAAGCCATCCTTGATGGAAAGCCAGTAACCATCGAAACCACAAACTCTGACTTTAAGAACTAAATGCCAGGCTGCCCCAAAGGGCTCAATATCTTATTTTGCTCTTGTGGGAATGTACAAGCTTGAACACATTGAGGGTAGCTTGGCATGAAGATTATGGCAAACCCCTTCCATTGATGCACATGGCCTTTTAGAAACTCCTCACTGCCTGCTTGGGCAGCAGCTTGTTTGAAATGTAAGTTGGAGAAATGTGCAGTTTGTACATTTGCACACCCGCACAGTTTGCACACCCGCAATCACACACAGTCCTATGCTTTGTTCTTGTTGATGGTGGCAGTGGTTTGGAATTCAGAGACATAAAAGAGTTAATTTGGAACAGCAGTATACAAAGGGATCATGTAGCACTTTTGAGACTAATCAAGCGAAAGATGAAGTGACAGAAGCTTTCATAGTCTTAGGGTGCACCTACGCTACAGAAATAATGCAGTTTGATCCCACTTAAACTGCTTCAGCTCCATCCTATGGAATCCTGGGATTTGTAGCTTTACAAGGTCTTTAGCCTTCTCTGCCAAAGTGTGTTGGTGCCTCACCAAGCTACAAATCCCAGGATTCTGTAGAATGGAGCCATGGCAGAGAAAGTGGTGTCCAACTACATTAATTCTACAGTGTAGATGCATCCTTGGTCTCCTTCTTCAGATGCATGGAGAAAAGGGCATCTGTGAAAACAGATCGAGTCTACAAAAGCCTCTATTACAACCTCTTTTGCACAGTTAGTCCCAAAGGCGCTACAAGATTTCTTTGTTGGCTTGGTAAGGGCCAAGATGAATGTAGACTACATGCAGGAAGGGGAGAGTGGATTATCTTTCTTTGGAGGTCTTTAAATAGAGGTTGGACTGGCATCTTTCTGGAGTGCTTTAGTTATGTATTCCTGCATGGAAGACAGCTGGGCTGGATGGTTCTTGAAGGTCCCTTCCAACTCTAAGATTCCATGCTTCTATGAATACTCAAAGATCATGCATTTTTCTTCCCACTGACTTTACGCTCCTGGCTTCTCCAGCTTCTGTCTCCAAGTCACTGGGCTCTTCTTGATCTTTTTTTCTTCCTTCTTTCCCTCCCTCCCTCTTTCCACAGCCTCTTCTTCCTTTGTCTCTTCAAGCTATTTTCTCTTCCATCCCTGCTGCCTCCTCTTTGTTTCCTTCTCCCTCTTTAACAACCGCAATTTGAAAGTCAGCAAATAAACAGAAAAGCCAGACATAAATACTGACTCCAGGCTATTTCACAGCCCTGGCTAGAGATCACAGCTAGCCTGGATTCAGAAACATAAAGCCTACACTCTGAGGTAGTCAGGTACCATCACCCTGCCTTTCTCTCGCCTTGTCTTCCGGTTCACTCTTCTTCAGAGGGCAGGCGTTGTTCAAAGATAATTTATTCCACAGATTTCATCCATTGTCAAACAAAATTCAGCAGTGTATTATTCATCTTTTACAAGAAGAAAATCTGCCCAGCAATCATCCGCAAGTGTGAATCATGGCTCATGATAGATCAAGGAGAGAGAAAGAGAAATGGCATAATAGAAGATCAAAGTCCCAAAGAAAATGCACAGAGTGCCATTTTTATAAGGACTGATGCTTCCTCTGTGTAAATTGCCGCTGTTGTTGTTGTTGTTAACTACCCTATGGCAACCCATTGAGTGAGATACCTCCAAGACCTCCTGTCCTCAACTGATCTGCTCAGGTCCTCCAGACTCAGAGCTGTGGTCTCCTTGGTTGAGTCTATTCATCTAGTATGTGATCTTCCTCTCTTTCTACCATCCTCCACCTTTCCTAGTGTTATTGCCTTTTCTAAGGAGTCATGCTTTCACATGATGTGGCCAAAATACAACAGCTACAGTTTGGACATCTTGGCTTCTAGGGAGAGCTCAGGACTGATTTGCTCTAGAACCTATGTAAGGTCAAAGGCTTTTATGGCTGGCATCCATAGATTTCTATGGGGTTTTTGGGGCTATGTGGCCATGTTCTAGAAGAGTTTATTCCCGACATTTTGCCAGCATCTTTGGCTGGCAGATACTGGTGAAATGTCAGGAATAAACTCTTCTAGAACATGGCCACATAGCCTGACAAACCCACAAAAATCAATGCTCTGGAACTTATTTGTTTGTCTTCTTGGCCATTCTTCTCCAGCACTACATCTCAAGTTAGTTGATTTTCTTCCTATCCACTTTCTTCACTGTCCGACACTTGCATCCATACATGGTGATGGAGAAAACAATCATTCCACAGTGTAGGAGCAGCTGAAGATACATTGTGGGATAGGCAAAAGAAGAAGGGAAAGGGAAAAGAGCCAAAAAAAAAAAAAATCCTACCTGAGCAACCAGCAAAGCTCATATTACACTGGAAGCAAAATGGGTCAAAGCTTACAGCAGCAAAGAAGGAACAAAGATAGGTGGAAGGACTTAAATAATGCCTGGCTGCCCCCTCCCCCCATTAATGTCCAGGCATGACTGCACCATAAAACTTATACATGACCTTTCTCCGTTGGATGCCATCAATGACAGCTCCTCTCTCCAAGCGTCGCACACCATGTGAGAATGGAGTTGCATCCCCAGATATTCAGTCTGTGAGTTATGTAAAACTACTTAGGGACCCCTGCCTTAAATGGCATTATCTACCCAAGAGTACCAATGAAAAGGAATAGAGCTGCAATTTTACACTGCTGAGTGATGCACTTTGAGGCTCAAATGCTGCCCTCCTCCCCATCCCCAACCTGGATCAGTGGGAGGCGAGGTTATTCAGAAACTCTTTTCAAAACCCCGGCTTTCAGGACCGATGAGAATTTCTCAGGAGAGCTGAAATTATCAGTGAGAAAACATACATTTCTCCTTGTAAAATGGGAAGAGAATCATGTTAGGCCAGAAATGAAAATGGGCCAGTTCCCAAGGGAATGAGAGAAGGTCATATGTGAATGTAATAGAGAGTACAGACTGGATGTATTCCACAAAAAAAGACCGCAACGATGGCAGTGCTCCAAGCTAGAAACTTCCTTGAGCATACATTAAGATGGTGTTTCATTTTCCCCCGCACACACTTGCCCTTTTTTCCCTATTTCTTTTGGGGGAGAAGATGTTGGGGAGATAGTTCAGCACAGTAACCCAAAAGAAGTTTAATCGGCAAAGAAACATTTACATGGTGTGACACCTGTGTTCAATGACCCCATGCAATTTCTGCATAATTCTGCAACGGTATCAAAACTTGTCCCCTTTTAAATGTGTGTGTTTTCCTAATGCATGCATTTGTGCATACATCTTTCCCTAATGTGTACATGTTTTTGGACACTTTGAAAGCTGAGAACAGCAAGAGTTAGTGAACTCTGGGGTGGGATCCAAAGGATAAAGCAATTCTGATCCACCAGCTGGTTTGAGAAGTGTGGATTACACCAAGTTGCTAATAAACTGAAGATAAAACATAACATAATAACAAAAAAACCCAACAACAACCCAATATTCACCTTTCTGAGTAAAGAAGCTTCACATTATTCTGGGAATCTGTGTTCTTCAACCCAGGACCTTTGCAGTAAGGAGATGGTGATGGAGAAAAGCTAGGATACAGTGACCCAGGGTCACAGTGAACCTGAGCTTGGAAACATTCCTCTTTTTTGGAGCACATTTCCCCGAATTCTCCAGCCAGCATCGATACTTCCCATGCGTCCCCGAAAGGAACTTTTCCAAGCTCTTCAGTGAACAGATGTCTTCCATTTTGATATTATTCTGTAAGTTGGCTCTCTCCAGCCATCATGTTGCATCGCTTTCTAATTTGACTTGGAGAATATCAGAAATTAGTTTTGGAAAGCAGTATGTGTATAGTTTATTGCCATTTTCAAGAGGATTTCTTCTTCTTCTTCTGGTCTTTCCCCCCCTCGCCTTCCAGGTTATTTATGTGCACAAGCACATATGCTCATTGATTAGACTGCTGCAAAGAAATGGAATTGTTGTTGATGCAATCTGGAAGACAGTCAGAGAGGCGAATTTCATCAAGCATTCCTAGGCAGGGTGTTTTGCTCTGCTGACCAGTAAGGGCGAAAGGCCAGAAGAAAAGAATTTATACCAGGCCTAGCAAATCCAAAACCCTTTCATACATCAGTCCAGTCACAGGAGCCAACAGCACGTGTGTTTATTCCCTTTTATCCTCCATGTCTGTGGAGCTCTTTGCCAATGGACTCATTTGATGCCATTATTACACGCCTTTGAATGGGTATTAAACACCTATTAGTTCCAAATTGCTTTTGCCTTAGTAAATATATTTTGCTTCACTTAATTGATCTGGGGGTGCTGAATTATTCTATTCATTTTAGTGACAGTGTATCACATCAGTTGTTCTGTTGCTCCGGTGCTGTTTTATTGTTATTAATCCACATTGCTGACTTTTACACTGGTTTTATGCCTTTTATGAATTACGATGGTATTGTTTTTACCGTGAACATGTATTTGTACAATGCAACCCACCTGGTGGGATTTTGGCTCTTAAATGAAGTCCTATATTAATCCACATTGCTGACTTTTACACTGGTTTTATGCCTTTTTATGAATTACGATGGTATTGTTTTTACTGTGAACATGTATTTGTACAATGCAACCCACCTGGTGGGATTTTGGCTCTTAAATGAAGTCCTATAATAGTCCATATAAATTAATCAAACAACATCCAAGTTCCAACAGCGATGAAACAGAATGTACCTTTATGCTCACAAAGTGGCATGGTGCTTGGACATTGCTGTGTCCTTTATGAACAGCGACACTGTGAAAACTTAATGTGCATAAAAAATGTGCATGCACAACTGCATGTGCAATGCACAGTGTCTATTTCACATGTATATGTGCATCTATATGTGCAAATGGTCAATGTGTAATTTCCATCTGTGTGTCACAAATGTGACTTGTGCAATGGGCAATGTTCCAGCATGCACAGCTCCTCTTCTGTAACTTTGAAGTGAAAGCAGATGTTTCACATCAATCCAGCTACTTTCATAGGGGAATTTAAACATGTAAAAATTTACGTAAGCATTTTTGTTATTTGCGGTTTTTCCACATTCACAGCATCCTGTGCCCTTAACCCCAGCAAATGAGTAGGGACAACTGTATTTTCTTCCTATCAGCTTTCTTCACGGTCCAGTGTTCACAGCCATACATAGACATGGAAAATAAAATGGTATGGACAACCCTAATTATAATATTCAATGGTATATCTTTACATTTGAGGATCTTGTCTAGTTCCTCATAGCTGTCCTTCCAAATCCTGTTCTTCTATCTCTTGACTACAGTCTTGATTCTGAATAAAGATAGAGCCAAAGTATGGGAGGGGGAATCTTGAACTATTTTAATTTCATCGTCTCATATTTTACACAGAGGAGTACTCATACCCCAGGGCCCATTATGACAACAACTCTGCTTCTGCAACCTTGAAATGGACAAAACATCTCAGCCTTGGAGAAGAATGGTAGCCCATCTCCACTGTAGGACTCTACACAGATTTCTGGCCAATATATTTTAACGTATTTGCTCATTTCCATCTTGAAAGTATACAGAAATGGAAGAAAATGCCACCTCCCTTGACAAAGTGAAGACAGCTTGATTCCTAAGGCAGGGGAATGTTTGTGAGTTACCAGGTATATTAGATCATGCAACTGTTTGTAATAATAAACTCTCAGCAATCAAATCAGTGAGCCAGCTGAAAAAAAGAGGTACCCTGGGGAATAATTGTATGTTTACATGGAAACACAGAGGGAGTGGGCACCAGTTTCTCCATCTTGGTTACCTTAGCACTTTTGGTTATCTGGCAACGTACCTCTCGACACGACTGGAAAGTACCAACCCTCAGATCTGTGGCAGACCCAAACAAGTGCAATAGTTTTCATTTTAAGTGGGTTCAATGTATTTGTGCACAGGGCTATCATCTTCAACTTATCATAAGAGTTTAGTGAAAACTCCATTTTCAGAGACCAGGCAAGATGGTCAGTGCTAATCCTCAGAGTTGGAGCCAAAGGATGGCAACCTGTTGCACTTTTCTGCTGGTTACACAACCCAATGGACTTTCTCAGATGTTGTGGAAACTGTAATTCATTGTGCAAGTGGTTGCATTGCCTAAGAGGTTCCATAAAGTGAGAGAGGGGGAGTAGGATGAACTGTTATGCAATATGAGAGCGTATGCAGACACACCGTCTACTGAGGGATTGGCTACACAACTCCAGGTTAGATAGCCAGTGTGGTATAGTAGTTTTAGCATTGAACAACAACTCTGGAGACCAGGATTCAAATCCTTACTTAGCCATGGAAACCCACTGGCTGACCTTGGACAAGTCACATACTCTCAACTTTGGAAGAAGTCAAGGGCAAAGACCCCTCTGAACAAATTCTCTGAAGAAAACTCCTTGATAGCTTCATCTTAAGGTCACCATAAGACTTGAAGGCTCACAACAACAATCCCACACAGTTGCCCAACACTTTTGCAAGGCATTCCAGTGGGACAACAGCCCAGTGATCAAGATATCCAGAGTAAAGAACAACAACAACAAACACTATTTCTGAAGTAGCAATCAATTCTCCTGGAGCTGATCGGGAGCTGTTGAGAAACATCATTAACAATTGTGAGCGTTTCTGCACATTTTGATAAATTTGAACATGTAACACCTCCCATCTGCCTCAGGCATCCACCCACGGCAAGTCCCTTGATGCGCTGACAAGGGACCTGGCCTAAAATAATCAGCAGATGGAAAGAAGTTGATTTTCTTTCTCCTTGCAAAAATAATTTTAAAATGCATATGAAAAATACATATCCAGTACATCAAGGTATATTATCTTGTCTCCTTCCTCCCTGGATTTTAATTCCCAACGGATCAGACTTCTCTGTCTTTTTTCCTCTTTGTTTCTCATTTGCAAGCTGATCCAAAGCCAAGGCTGGTTTATAATTCTAATGCCATTTTATACAATGAGCAAGTCTCACCATTCACTCCTTTCCATCCAATCCAGAGCAATCTTTGCAGTGGAAAAATCCAGCTAGTAGGGTTATTGACAATTTAATTTTGCTTAATAACAACAACACATACGAAAGTACATGGAAATTGCATGCCCGTGCAACAATCCTATATTTAGCATTTTTCTGTGTTCCTCACTTTCTGAGTGTCAAGAAACCAAAGGCAATTCTATATAGGCTTCCACAGTTTCTGGATAAGGCAATCTTGAACAATAACCTATCTTTGAAGTGGTTTGCTTTGTCTATAGAAATACAAGCAGAGACTATTCAAAGCAATCAGGACCAAGATGTGGGCAGCAAAACTGCTGATGGTGCATCAGGTTCCCAGTGATATAATGTTTCAGCGAACAGTATGGCTGCATCCCAGTTCTATCGATTTTAGTTAAAATTCTGCTTTCTATATTTGGATACTCTTCATTTTGGCTCTCTATATATTTGGAAGGCTCTATATACCCTAAAGGCACCAGCTCCCATCTAATCTTGGAAGCTAAGTAGGACCATCTCTGGCTAGTACTTGGATGGGAGACCACCAGCCAATCAGGCAACAACTGTAGGAGACTGCTAGGCCATAAATATTCCAGGACCTCCCTCAGGAGGCCGTTGCTGACAACCAACCATTCTGGAGGAAGCAACGCTTTTGTTTGATAATTCCTGGCTCATGTTTCCAAAGAACTTTGGACTCTGTTTCTTTAACTGACCATGCGACTCAACACTCCCTTGGACTGATGCCTTCGATTTATTGCTATACCCTACTAATCTGGACTGCCTGGGCTCTGAAAACTGTTTCCACCTGGCTGGTAAGCTCCTGTATATGTCTGAGGCTGCTATTATCTTGTCTGGCCGACATACTTTGCTTAGTAGTTTGCCCCCAGCTGACTTCCAAGAGAGGTCACAGGGCTGAGTAGCACAATTACCATATAACTCCACATACAAATATGCACATGACACAAATCTGATGCAGAATTTCAACATGGGAGTAGCAGTCCAAAGAGGGAACTTGTGAGCAATTTTTTCCACACATCCCACCAAATGCAATTCATTCAGAGGTGTCAGAAGTATGGAAATACTATCACGGGGTGTTTAGTTGTTTTAAAAGAAAAAATCAGAGATGATGCAGTTATTATGTTGATTCAGTACTTCCCATGACAGGTCACTGTAAGGCTACAGCAGAAGCTAGGAAAAAACTCGAGTAATCTCTGGCACAAATTGTTCTTGCAGCTGTAGCAAAGGCGAGGCTAAAACTCAATCGTCCATGCTATTTTCCTAAATTAAACAATAAAGCAGGAGCCAATTCCGATTCTCCTTATGCTGCAATTCTTCATTAATCCTTACAGTAAAGGGGTGGGGGAAGCAGACAATTAAACTCAAGATGAATACCTCCCGCTTCATGAGACAAATTGATGCGAAAGCAAGGAAGACAGGGCAATGGATTCTAGTGAGTTACTTCTCAGAAGCAATAAACAGACCACAAAGTTTGACATGGAGTCAAAGAACCTGGCTAAGCATCATGCCAAATAGTCTCTAAGAATTATAAAGCTTTTCAGGTTTATTATCCCACTCTCAAACTAATGGAATGTAGTAGACTCTACAGTCGCACCTCCCTCCTCATCCTCTACTTCTTTGCTTTCTACCATTTTAACACGCTTTCACTCCTTTCTCTCTAATCTACAGTGTAAGGTTCATCAGGATGACAAACAGGGTCTTCTCAGGGGCCATGCCAATGGGATGGAAAACCTGGTCCCATCAGATAAGGATTTGGGATAGATCCTACTTTTAAGTTCTCATTTTTATAATTTTTCTAGTAGTCTTGTAGTTCTCAGGAAGTGGATGAGGCTGAGAGCAAAGGAGGGACTGGATTCAAGAGCACTCAGTGAATTTCATGGCTCAGTGAGGACTTGAACCTGGATCTCTCAAGTCCCTATTCAAAGGCAGCAATGAATAATTTCATCATTTTTCATATATATATATATATATATATATTAAAAAGTCTTAAGTAACCGGTGTTTTCAAACATGACTCACAATTTGCAACTTATTCTGGCACAATTTGCATGAGCTTGTTTTGTGCAGGAAACAGCATTTTCTGCATGGGGAATAATATCTCAATACAGAACTATTGATTCCTGCACAGATAAGGTTCTTTTCTATGCAAATCAGATGTGTGAATTTTATACTGAACAAATTTCCAATTACTCCTTTTTTTTCCTGAAGTTTTCTATGCAGGAATTAATACTTCAATATTGAAATATTATTTTTCACGAGGAAAGCGCCAATTCCTGCACAGAACATTCTGTTTTCTGCTCAAACCACAGTGACTGAATTTTGTGCAGAAAAAGTCTTAACATGCAAATCTTCTCATCAGTCCAGAATTCTTCTCATCAAGGTTTTTTGACACTTGAAAAACATGATTTTCAGTCTCTTTTTGAATATTCTTTAACATTCTTTCCATTCCTACAGGCTAACACTCTAACCATTGCAACACGCTGCTTCTCACTTGTTTTTGTATGCTGTTAGGCTCACTACCAAATGCGTGTGTGCATGAATGTGTGTAACAAGGACACACACATAGCCTAATTTCTGTTATTTTTCTCATCTTGAGTTTGCACCAATGGAATTTGCATATCTGTTGAGTTACTACTCAACTATGAAGTCAATGAGATTTTTTTCTAGTTGCATGCCTCCAACATTTCAGAGTTGAAAACCAGGACGCATGGGGCCAAGAAATGTTAAGAGTGCGGTCAAGATGGCAAAAGTTATTAATGAGGAAGATACACAAACCAGGAGAGATTGCGGAAGTTTGCTTTTGCCTGAGCCTACTGGGAAGGACAATATTTCAACTAACATCATAAATCCTATCCCTTCCCCTTCTTGAGTTAATGGAATGGCAACTACTTTTGCACGTTGAACTCAGTTTGCAGTAATTTAACTAAGCTGATGACAAAGGGGGAAAGTTGGAGGAAGAAAGCAAAACTAGGCCATTTTAGATACAGCTAGAAAACTGGGACTACAGAAACAGACACTGTGCATTCCCCATTGTACACTAAGCAGACACATTGGTAGATACACAACTGAATGCACAACATCATTCCTCAGCAGAAAGGCAGTGTGGTGCAAACATCACATAATTACCCAAATAGAGATGTGCAAAATATGAGCATGATGTAGAGTACCATCATGCTGTGCATTTTGGGGTAAGCGTTTTTGAAGCATACCTATCTTTCTCCCCAGTCACACAGGATTATATCTGAATTTCTGTGCAAGAGACTGGGGGGAGGGAATCTTGCTACACAGTATAGAAATGGAAAGGTAAAGAGACCGCCAGTGAGACTGGGAAAATTTCAACGGAAAACAAGTGAGCGATTTTCACATCCCTGCAAACAGGAGCTTAGTCTTCTTATTTGCAACATAAGTGAATCCCAAATCATTTCATATTGCCTGCGCCACAGAACCTAATGGCAAGCAACCCTGTCATTCTTTCACACTCAGCGGGGCTTGACCTCGCCGAGTTGCACGGGCAAATCAAGATGTACAATCTTCATGTCATGTTTAAGGTACTTTGATGGAACACCGCAGGTAAGAAGAAGAGAAGAAAAAGATCGGAGTGGAAAAAAAAGAAAAGAAAAGAAAAGAAATAATACCTCTTGAAAGCAACCAGAATTCTTAATAACACAAACTGTCACAAGTTTAGCACTACGTGCTGACAGTACCTCCTGGGATGTCAGGGCATATCTTGTCGAGCTGTCTTTGGACTTGTATACATGATCAGGGACAGCCAAGGTTACTCTTTTCTGCTTGGGCCTGGGCTACAACGTGTTTCGATTGAATTAGAAATTCTAGCCACTACCTTCATACATCTTCATATCCAAGTCAGACAGATGGAGAAGAACATTTCAACAACCCTAATTATTTACAGGCTCCACCTTGGCTTTCAGATTTTAATTAGCCCTTTGGCAAGGGCTTGGGAAGAAAAACATCATGATGATGATGATGATGATGATGATGATGATTTGCTCTGAATATATAACTAAGCAAGAAGCCGGAAGTCAACACTGGGAAGGTGAAGACTGCGATTCGGTGTAGCGTGTGACATTAGGCGTTGCATGAGCTACATGAACTTTGCATAGCATGGCAACATTACACAATGGAATATGCATCTGCCAATACAACCAAATGCAAAAATTGGATGCACAACCAAAGTTGCAACAAAATATCAAACTGAATGCAGCAGATGTGTGACTCTTCTTCTATGATCTTGAACTGGATGAGGATGTTGTGCACGGACGAAAATATCCAGCTGCTTCCATAAAGGAAGCACATGCATGAACAAGGCAGTGAGTGTGGTGTCATGGTTTGAATGTTGGACTTGAACTCTGGAGAAACCTCTGGAGGTTCGTCTTTGCCTTTCCCTGAGGTTGAGAGCATGTGACTTGCCCAAGGTGGGTTTCATGACCCAGGAGGGAATCAAACCCTGGTCTCCAGAGTCACAGTCCAATATTTAAATCACTATGCCATGTGTGGTTGTTGTTGTTGTTGTTGTTTGGACAAGCTTTTGACCATTCATTTCACTTTTTTTTATTTCTATATGATTTTCAAATGGTTCCGCTCAGTGCTTGGTTGCAATGGGATTGCTTGTTGAGTTGTCGCTTTCCAAACTGTTCCTAATGTTCTAACTGCTTGATCGTAGCTCTGTAGTATCTTGTTTTGATTTATGATGTTAGTTGCTTTGCATCCTGCACTGAGAGAAAGGAGTGCTATCAATTAGTTCATTACCTGAATGCATTAATTACATCCCTTAATTACTTATATTAATTAATTATCACAGTTAATTACTTATTTTAATTATATTAATTCATTGTGTCAGTTAATTAATTACAATATCTGATGAGATGGACACAAGCCCAGTTGCAAGAAGAGAGCAGTAAGTCTTGGGAAGTCTCTATATCAGGGAAGGCACTACTTACTAGGGCTTATTTCTTACTAGGGCTTATTTCTTTGCTTGCTTTTGTGTTGCTTTTTCAATGCCTTTGTACCTTCCCATTGCCACCTTTAAGCTAAGGCTAACTTGTTACAAGAAAATAGTATAAATCTGTGTCTGTTTAAAATAGCTCTTTAAAAATAAGTTCATTGACCATCAGTAGCAGCACAAAATGTGGTAGTAGGAAAATGAACCATTAAAAGAAACTGTGTAGTGGATTTTAGTCTGAATATTAAGAAAGTTTTCCACAATGCTGAGCTATTTCGGAAACAGGATACAGGGCCTGTGCGGTGAGGAGGTTTGAGCATTGGAGTATGACTCTGGACACCAGAGTTCGAATCCATGTACAGCCAGGAAACCCTCTGGGTGGCCTTGGGCAAGTCACACTCTCTCAGCCTCTGAAAACTCCATAATATGGCCACCTTAGGGTCACCATAAGTCAGAAATTACTTGAAGGCCCACAACAGCAACAACCAAACCTTAAATAGATCTTTTACAATTCAGTCTAAAACCCAGAATGAATGAAGCATTGACACATCAACATTCTTGGCTCAAGAAAACATGTACCAAATGTGTATATTTAAAAGCCATAGTGATGTTGTTGCCATTCATTACAAAAGATGAGAAAAAGTGGTTCTGCCATTTTATTTTATTTTTTTCAATCACGGTTGATCTCTCCAAGGATTTTTCTATGGGCCAAAAACTACCAAGCAAAGATTTAATGCAGCATGCATTCCCATCAGAGGGGAAATCTTTATGCGATGGATTTCTGCCTCCTGCATAGCCCTTCAAAGCCCTAAGAACATCGATAAAAGGAAAAGCTGCCTAGCCAGCAAGATAGAGGGTAAGATTCCTGGAAGGACTGCTCAGTTTGTTCCAGAAATGAAGAAACTGATCCAAAAACAAAACCAAACCAAAATAAAACACCCTCCCAATTGTTTGATAGCCACTGAACAGACCAACAGAAGCATATTAGACCAAAACAGACCAACAAAGGCATATTAGTTTTGTCAGACTTAAAACACAAGATGCTAATCCATTTGGGTTCAAAAGCATCCCAAACTCTATGTGACCAGTTGAAGTAGCCATTGCATCTTGCATTTTTCTCCTTTGCCCTCTCCCATGGCGGTCAACATGAGGGCATTGACTATCAAACAAGAATTGTGCCCTCCCCAGACAATATTTTTCTTTTAATCTCCAAATTGGTATCACTGCCATAACTCAAAACTTGAGCTGAATGTTGGGCATGCAAAGAAAAGAGGGCAGGGAAGTTACCGAGGGAATACAAAAACCACAAACGGACGAGCCCTAGGTCTAAACCATTTGTAAAGTCTTGCTCTCTGCAGTTCTAGCATTTCAGGAATTGAAAGGAATAATTTGGAGAGGGACGTATTTCTTATTTCAGGGCAATGCCCTCCATATTCCCGCCAAGGCTATATATATCTCCATACCATCTGCTTTCAAAGCATAAGACTTGCCATTTCAAATAATGCTTAAGAATACTCAGAGGGCTTTGCATGTGCAGCATAACAACAGTCTTGTAAGGTGGGCCCTCATGACACTGAAGATGAGGGTGAGAATGGAAACTCGGTGGTCTGGATTTTATCAGTTAAACTCCAATACTCTGTTAAATGGCCTGTCATTGCATAAATAAATCAAGAGGAACAACAGGGTTTGGTGCAAGGAATAGGAAGGGGGTTAAGGATAGGAGAGGCAGCACGGCATAATGGTATGAATGTTGGACTATGATTCTGGAGACCAGGGTTCGATTCTCCACTCAGCCATGAGACCCACTGGGTTACCTTGGGCAAGTCACATGCTTTCAGCTTCAGGGGAAAGCAATGGCAAACCTCCTCTGCACAAATCTTGCCAAGAAAACCCATGAAATGGTTGCCTTCTGGTCAACATAAGTTGGAAAAGACTTGAATGAAAACAACAACAACAGGAAAGAAGAATCACAACTCCCATTCACCCCCATTTGCAGATCACATAGGACAGAACATTTGTTTTCCTAACTTAAGTCACTGTCATAGCAGATTCTGCCCACTGAGCATCTATTGTTCTGAACTCTGAAATGAGCCTCTGCTCTCGGCATCCATTCCAAAGTCTCAAATCTGTTTGCTTTTCAAAGAGACCGGCAGCATGACCAGCACCAATAGCATTGCTATTAATTATTCTACGATATAAATCCCCAACAAGTGCGCTAAATGAGCAAGCTCATTTCATTCGTTTGTTTTGCTTCCAGCCCCATCTCTCCATGCTGTCTATCCAGAAGCAAGACCTGCTGGGTTTGGTGGGGATCCCTCCCTGTCGGGATCCTGCCCCGTGAACACACCTCAAAGAAAAGGGTCTGAATTTTTTTTTTTTCCCTGCAAATCTCTCTCCACCTCCCAAGCCATTCTTTTGTGTCTGGCATCACATCCTAGCTTGCAAACATCTCAGCTTGCAAAATGATATTTACACAGTCCTGGGATGGAAACATTGGGACATTACGGTGCAGTGTCATGGTTAGATGTTAGACTGTGACCCCAGAGAGACCTGTGTATGAATTCCCAAACAGCCTTGATGCCCATTGGATGACCTTGGGCCTGTCAGATTTGCACTTAATGGGAAATGAATAAACACAATTCAAGGAGAGGGGAGTGATTCACTCCAGCAGAGGTAACATGTGCATTGATTTGGATGCAGGAGAGGAATCAACAACAACAACAACAACAACAACACTTATTACATGTTGAGTCTCCTTTATCCAAGATGCCAGGTCTTTTGCACTACAGAGCTTTTTAGGTTTTGGAATATTTGCATATACAAAATGAGCTGTCTTGGACCTGGGGACATGACATTCATTTATGTTTATGGAGGCAGCATGGCATAGTGGTTTGACTACAACTCTGGAGCCTAGGGTTCAATTCCAGCTTGGCTGTGAAACCCCCTGTTTGACCTTGGGCAAGTCACAGTCTCTCAGCCTCAGGGGAAGGCAAGGGCAAACCTCCTCTGAACAAACCTTGCCAAGAAAACCTCATGATAGGTTTGCCTTAGGGTTGCCATAAGTTGGAAATGACTTGAAGGCACACAGCTACTACAACAACAACCACATGAGAGTCTAACAACATAACGATATTATGTGGAAAGTT
Organism: Urosaurus nigricauda; assembly: GCA_034509955.1. Classification (NCBI taxonomy): domain Eukaryota; kingdom Metazoa; phylum Chordata; class Lepidosauria; order Squamata; family Phrynosomatidae; genus Urosaurus; species Urosaurus nigricauda. The sequence goes on along the minus strand of JAOEGL010000012.1, from coordinate 3,944,933 downwards.
TAGAAAAGGAGGAATGTAACTCACTCCACCTGGGGACCATCTGGAGGACCCACATCTATGCATTTGCATGTGAGATGACATCAACCACAGCATAATGAGGAGGTAGACCATGGTTTAGTCATTTGAGCATTGGACTATGACTTTGAAGACCAGTTCCCAGCTTGGCTATAAAACCCACTGAGTGACCTTGGTCACTGGACAAGTCACATGCCCTCAGCCTCAGGGGACGGCAACGGGAAACTTGAAGGCGCACAACAACAACAATTGTAGCACAACAGAGTCTGGCTCAAACTCATAGAGATGTCTGGTCCCTGCAAGGTGGAAAACCAACTACCCTGAAACTAGATGTTAAGGCAAGAGTGCTCCTGAGCAAACTCAGAATGTCCCATCTGTCTGAACCAACAACAAAGACTCAACTCCCTCCTTTTGGGAAGCAAGCTTTCAGGACTAAGGATGGGAGAAGAAGACACTTGACTATTTGTTCCAATTGGTCTAGGGTTCTTCACCAGGACTAGGGATGGGGGGAAGAAGACACTTGAGTTTTTCTTTCTTCTACCATCCTTCTCTTCCCATTCCCAGTGGAATACCCTTCTTGGCTCCTGGGGTTTCCCTTCCCACTACCCCAACAAACTCAAGATGCAGCACCATCTCAGCCCAATGCCCCATGCCAGCCCCATAGATCTCCCTCTGAAGAATCAAGAGACTCACCCATTGCGCCTGTCCCGTGTTCCCGTGTGAATGGAGACGACTCCAACTTCTGGAGAAGTGGGTTAAGATTCCAGGGAACCCCAAAGTAGGAGGACAATGAACCTCCTTTGAGGGTCTTCAAGGTGAGACCATGTCTGGGTGGGAGAGGAAAAAAGCCCACCAAAAGGAAGCAAAATCTCCAAAAAATATATATCTTTAATTCCTGGCTGGATGGTCCCTTTCCTTAATGTGAAGGTGATTTCCGTCCCCAGTTACCAGGACGCCTGAGGACAAGTCTGGGCAGAAGGTGGTGGTGCTGGTGGAGATGGAGGAGGAAGGGGAGAAGGCAAAGGTTCAAGGTTGTCCGAAGAGAGCATCCTTTCCTGGTAGGGATGGTTACCTCTTTGTGCCCCCTACTCCTAAGGAAGGAGGGAAGGAAAGAAGAAAGGAAAAAGAGGGAAAGAAAGAAGAAAGGAAAAGGAAGAGGAAAAGGAAAGAGGTGGATTTCCTCTCCTCTCCCCCTTCACATTGTCTTCTTCCTCATCGCAGCCGCTTTTGAGGGCTTTCCAGGCAGGGTACCAAAGTGGTCCAGGATGCTGCGAAGGATGCTGTGAAGGATGCTGCTGAGGATGCAGCGAAGGATGCTGCGGCTGGACTGACAGTGTGGTCCTCCCTCTTCCCGCTTCGATCGCGCAGCTGCTGCGGATGACATCAGGCGGAGACAGCCGCCCCTCTGGAGACAGGGATGGAGGGATAGAGAAAGAGAGGAATGAAAGGATGGAGGGATGGAGGGAGGAGGGAGGGACGAGTGTGTCGCCTCTGCAGAGACAGAGAGAGGAAGATACAGTGAGAGAGAGAGAGAAGGAGAGAGGGACAAACAGTGACCAAACCTCCCCACCCTCTCTTTCTCTTTTTCTCTTATTCTTTCTCTCCCTCCCTCCCTCCTTCCCCAAGCTGTCATCCCAGGCGCCTCTTATTCCCAAGGAAGTCTCATTCACTGCCTGACTCCTAACATTCATTTTAAAGGCATCTTTGGTTCCAGGCACTGCTGGGGGAAGTTAGTTGGGGGGGGGGACTACCACACCCAGCATCCCCCCCACTTCAAACCACACACCATGGTCCATCAGAGCCCACTTTTCCTTCTCTCTCCCTCCCTGCCTTCTTTACTGGCCAGGATGCCCCCTTGACAGAGTAATTTCCTCCTAAGGAGGGGGATATTTATTCATGTTTGGTTGAAGGAAATCCTCCTCCTCCTCCTCCTCCTCCTCCTCCTCATCATCATCATCATCATCATTTAAGTGCAACTTTGGTTGAAGACACTGCTGGGGACTGTTGGTTTTAGGGGACAACCACTCCCATCATCCCCACCCAAGACTGTATGTCCCATCAGAGCCCACCTCCACTCCCTCTCCTTCCCTGCTTCTTTTACTGGCTAGGATGTCCTGCTAAAAAGGGGGGAAATAATAATAATAATAATAATAATTATTATTATTATTATTATTATTGAAATTATGGTTTAAGTTGAAGACATCACTGGGGAACATTAGTTTTGGGGAACTACCACATCCAGCATCCCCGCCACAACAGACAGCATGGATCAGCATCCCTCCAGGAAAGCCCATCTTCCCTCTCTTCCATTCTGCCTCCTTTACTCACTGGGATGCCCCATTGACTTATTTACTCCTGAGGAGAGGGGCATCTTTATTTATTTATTTATTTATTTATTAGTGTATTTGTTTTTAAAAATACACCTTGGATTGAAGCCAGTGCCAGGAAAAGTTAGTTTTGGGGAAGGGACTACAGCACCCAGCATCTCCCTCTAGCCTCTAGTCTGTGCCCCTCTAGCCTTGCACTGTCCAAACTGCAGCACTCCAAGATCTCAAGAAGGCTTCGCTTTTCACAAATCAAGCTGTTCCTTTTTAATTTTTCTTGTAAACCTTTATTGCTTTCTGTTTTTGCAAACAAAAGCAAGAGGGTTCTCGCGTAAAAATGGATTCTTCTTCTTATAGCCGCAGCCAAAGCTGAGGTTTCCTGTAAGTGGGAAGACTGTAAACATTGAAATATGAACAGCTAATGGCCCAACGTTTGGAAGAATGCTCTAATGGACGTGTCTCTGTGTGTGTATTAATCTATGTGTCCAAAATATCACAACGAATAGGAGATGAAGATACATTTGGGGGAAACATGCTCCTTTCCAGGCATTATGTGACTGAACATCGGTGGTCTACCAAAGTCATAGTCTGCAGAAGCATCTTCCAATGGAAAGACGATTTCACAATTCTTCTCCATCCATTCTACAAATGCCAACTACTTATGCCAACTCACCTGCCAAAAAAACAGATCTATTATCTCCTCTTGGCCGAAGATCTCAAAAGTTGGGAAGACTCATAGCAGATGACACAGTGCCAGCTTTTTTATCATATCTGCAAAGACTGCTGGAAACAGATGCATCGTGGACTGCCACTCAGGTTGCCATATTTCCAGTCCTTCATATCCCAGCATCCAATTTACATCTTATGTTAATTATTATAATCATGCATATTATTAATTTGCAGGCTGATTATGCACATTCAATACATTAATCATGGCACTTTTTCGGCCATTATGTTTCAATCCCAGGATGCATTTTGGGCATTTCGGTTGGTCAAACAAAGATATCACTGTTTTGTGGATTTTGGACGTTATTGTACATTTCTATACAGCCAACATGAAGGCCATCATGGCATAGTAGTTTGAATGTTGGACTAAGGGTTCGATTCCCCTCTCAGCCATGTAAACCCATTGGGTGACCTTAGGCAAGTCACACACTCTCAGCCTCGGAAGATGGCAATGGCAACCCCCCCCCCCAGGAGAAACTTGCCAAGAAAACCCTATGATAGATTTGCCTTAGGGTTAATGTAAGTTGGAAGTGACTTGAAGGCACACAACAACAACAATCCCAGAAAATAAAAGAAATCCTTTTACTCACCTGAGGCTGTTTGGAAGTGAAGTTCCACCATGGTTCAAGCCGTCAACACAATCGCCACACAACACAAGGCCAACTCTGCTTCCCCCCATTCCTTTCCCACCTTTTGGTCTGTAGGGGAAAATGGGAATTAATTGAAGAATAAGGTGGCAATGCTACACCTGTGCAGTAGCAACTGAAGCGTGCAGGGCTGAATGATGCTCCTGTCAATGCTAGTCTCCTTCCACAATTTCCTGCTTCATCACCATTGCCACATTTTAATCTATCCATTGGTCTGTGATGAAGGAGAAGTCAGGGATTTACTGCTTCAACTGGCCCCAGATGACCAGGCCATTTTTTTTTAATCCCTTCAATCTGGGATTTTCCAGGTTTTCCGGGACAAATGGCAACCCTAACTGCCATTGCTCTGTGGACCACCACATTGGGTAGCATTAAGAGGCCATTTTTGGGGCATGTGATCTCTTCCTCCTTCAACATGGAACATGATGCCAAGGGACACTTATAGGTGCATCAAACTCCAGCCCTCCTTGCCCCGGCCAAAAAGAAGCAAATATTGTGGCTTCCAGCATTGGGCTGCCTTCTGCTCAATTAGGCGCCACTTAAACAACCCAGTCCGGCATGGCTTCCTTGTGCTCCTGCCAACACTTTAAGACCTTTTTAATGCTGCCACAGTGCCCTTGCATTTATCTGGGCAGATGAAACGTAATGCTGACAAGGGAAAATGATGCGCGCTGGGAAAATAACCCTAATTATAGTTGCACAGCGTTAGACTCTGAACTAGCTATTATCACTCGAGGAAGATGCCTTGGAGTAATTGGGTAGGGCTCCCAGAAACAACAAGGCAATGTGTTATCGCTTTGGGGTGGAGTGAGGGGGTAGTGGGGTGGATGGGAGGGCAATGCATAAGCAAAAAACTGTTCAAGATGGGAGAGGAAAACAGTGCCAGAGTCCTGTGTACAATGATGTGTTCTTTGTGCCCTGTGTGTTGGATGCTGTGAAGTAGTATTGACTTTTTCCTCCTTCTCTACCATCACAATATGGAACTCAGGGGGTTTGGCTTCCATTGGGAAAGGCAAGTGTGAGGGTGTCACTGTTCTGATCATGGGAGGATTAAAGTTCAGATTACAGGCTTGAGTGGATTCATTGTTCCACTGACCTGAAAGCCCTTACATCCTATGTCAAGTCCTGTTTGGCCCTGAATCAGCAAGGCTGAAGAGTTAGAGAGAATGAGACTCATGTAAATGCCATCTTGAGATGTCTAGGATTCATTCCTGTGATGGATGCCCATCCTATTGGGGAACAGCAAAGCTAAGTGTAACCAATCCATCACCAGAAGGCCAATTTTATTTTTTTAAATGAAGGAAGTTAGGAAGACAAGAATGGATCATCTCCTCCTTCCTTCCCATGATGAGCAGAGAGGTCCCCTGGCTTTGTTTGCAGAGTGACCTTGCAGGGAGCAGATGGCATCATGCATGATTGGATCTTCCATCACTGCTGTTGCCCCAGATCACTCCCGTAAACACGCACATCGAGAGACCTGCTGGCTTTAGCTCCAGACATCAGAAGCAGTTGCATGGCAAAAGCAGATGTTTGCTCAGTGACAGGCCGAACATCATCTTGTCCTCCCCAGCACACTCTTCCCTCGGCACTCTTCAAGTGCATCCCTCTGGACCGAGATGTCATGCCCAGCTGTTATCTTATGAGAACTGCTTGGGAGCTCTTCCTCAGTCATCTTAGCAGGCAAGTTGGACAGATGTTCCATGAGATGTTCCAGAGCTTCTGGACAGAGAAAACTGGTCCTTACTTTGCAACTAGATGAAAGGAAAGGAGAAACGATGAATGGAGAGAAGCAGCAGCTGACACAAGAGTGGTGAACTAACTCTGGGTTTGAATCCAAACTTTAAATGAACCATACAAGATACTGGAGCTATTTTGGAGGTAGGGTTCAGCGCTTTTTAAAAGAGCTTCCCAAGGGCTGGAAGGTTAACTGTGAAGTTCAGGGTGCTGAACCTATTTAATGGTCAGCACTTTCGACCGCTCTTTTATAAAGCTCAGGTGAAGAACCACAGTGAATTCACAACCCAACTGTCTTCCACTGCATCTGCACCACAGAAATTTTCCAGTCTGACAGTACTTTAACTGCTATGGTTCAGTGCTATGAAATTCTAGGAAATGTTGTTTGTTGTAGCACCAGAGCTCTGTGAAAGCTGAATATCTCGCAAAATTACAAATCCCAGAATTCCATAGCATTGAGCCACAGAAATTAAAGTGATTATTTCTGCAGCATAGATGCAGCCTTGGAAGCCACCAGCTGACCTTGGACTGGGTCACAGCCTGGAAATGTTGTTGTTGTCATTGTTGTTGTTAATCTGCATCTCTTGGAATCCCTCAGAAAACATGCTTTCCTGTACTTTGCTTTTGGAATTGTGAGAGGAGGTAGAAACAAGAAATTGGTATTCCCTCTGGCTGCTCTTTTCCAAAAACAATGCAAACCTTCAGCAATCCCACTAAGCTTTCCTGATAGGTCTCCGTATGCTTCTATATACCTGAAGGGGACAATGAGCCAGATTTCAACACCTTGCCTAGTGAAACAGATTGAGATTTCTCCATCCACTTTGCTCGCTTAAAGTTTCTGCAAGGAGGTTTCTGCCTTCTTGCTACCTTAAACAGGCCTTGCCAAGGACACCAGAGCAAGCTATGATACTAAACACTAGGGGGAGAGAAGGTAACACCATTGCCACCAGCAGCATGCTCCGGTGGCCACTAATGACTTTACTTCTCTGGTGCTATTTTCAGGGAAGATAAAACCTCCTTTGTCTGATGAGCCAGAAGAGCAATAGCCAATGGCTCGTCTTTCTTTTCTATGATTCCTTCCCCCTTTCCTCCCTCTTTCCCTGCAAGCTGGTTAACCCTGAAATCCAATTACTGCTCATTATTCAGTGGAACTTTCCTCTTATGAAATGGACACACATTGAAGGGCTGCTGGGTGCTTACTCCTCCAGTGCTAATGGAGCTGCAAATTACTCCGGCAGCCATAAGGGACTAATAGGTGTGGACTTTGGCTTGTGCGCATGTCTGTGCAACATTGTTTCTGGGATTCAAAAATGCACCTTTTGTCATTCAGGTTGAAAGAGTCGCGGGAGGGCAGGAGAGTTCTTCCCGGTGACCATCCATAACAAATGGATGTCAACCAGACATCAGACTTGAGATTGAGGAGGAAATGAGGGAAAGAGGTCTGGAATAATTTGGGGCTTTTGAGTCATCCTGCACAATTCAAATTTGGGTTTGTTGCAAGGATGAGCAACTGCCCAGATGTGAAGGACATTTTGCTTCTCTATTTCCACCCAGAGGGCCACACCAGCACATTTTGAGGTGACATGACATGACGTAGGCCACCATTTTGGCCAATTTGGGACCAATTTTTTACTTAATGCAGTCAAACCACTGCAATTATAGGATATTTTGGCTGGTTTGAGGGGCCCAAAATTAGCTTGAATATTTTCTTTAGGGCTTTTGGACAGTTTGTGGAGGGTCCCAAGGGCCAAACGTAGGAGTCCCATGGGCCATGTGAGGCTGAAGACTGCCTTTGCCCACCCTTGATTTACCCAAATGAATTCTTACTGGACTATAGAACAGGACAGGGATGCTTTGGCCCTCCATATATTGTTGAACCTATAGAATCAGAAAAACATAAGGTTGGATGGGAACCTGAGAGTCAACTCACTGGCAATGCAGTAAATTCACCACTGAAGTATCCATGAGAGGTGGTCATCTAACCACTCTGAAAATCTCCAGTGTAGGAAAGTCCACCCATTTGGAAGGGGATCTGTTTCATTGTCAAACAGGTCTTACTGCCTGGAAGTTCTTTTCCATGTTGAGTTAGAATCTCCTTTCTTGAATTCATTGAATACCAGAGCTGTGGAAAAGGTAGAATGTTAATCCATTAGTCCATCCATCCATTCATTGAAATGATATTTCCATTCCTGGAGATGTCAGGTCTGGCAACACTGACACATGCCTTGATTGTATCCATTTCAGTTGCTGTGATATGTATGTGGAGCTGCCTTTTGAATCATGCCAGACACTTCAACAGAATCAAAATACTGTGGCCAGGCTGTTGACTAGACCTGGTTACAGGAAGCATCTAACGCCTGTTTGCAAAAGCTTCACATAGGATGACACCACCACTATTTCTGGGGTCGTGGGGTTGTCTAAATAATATAGGGACAGAGAAGCTGAGAGTGTATAGTATGTATATATATATATATATATACCCAATCCTTAAAATGCCAGAACATAACATTTTGAACTCAAAGAGAAGAAGAGATGAGGGAAGAGATTCAGGCATGTTTTAATGGTCCCAGCAGTCCCAGAGCTGAAATTGCAATTGATACTGCCACTGCCTGTTTACAGAATGTTGTGGCAATAAATAGCCCATCATCATACGAGAAGGAAATGTTGGGTAAGATGACTTGAGAGACTTCCAGGAGGTTTATGGGCCAGGTGAGCATCATCGGCCGTCAGGTAGCAAATAAAAATAAAGTGGAAGCCCATCTCATTTGGCCTAGCTTGGAATGCGGAACAGAGTAAGGAAAACAGCAAAGCAAAAGTGGGTGGATTTGCAATGGGGGGGGGGGATGCAACAGAAAAAGACTCAGCCTTCAAGAAGACAGAGAAGTTTGTAGGAAGCCAACGGGGAGGAGGACAATCCTTAGCTTTGCAGCATACCTAGACAAAAGGATTCGAAATTTCTGGCCTGGAGTTGAGGGTAGGGAAGGAGATGCAAGAAGACTTTCATGGCATTTACAAGACCCATTTCTGGAGTGGCTTCAGTGAAAGCCAAATCCACCCCACACACATCAGAATCTTCTAAAATATCCATCTTATTGGGTCATCCCAAAAAGTGGGGGTGTTAGATCATCTTTGTGCATTTTGGACTACAGTTCCAGAATCCACCATTGATGTATTATTATAATTGTATTGTTGATTGGGGGACCATGGAATAGAGATTGATGTGTTTGGCATTGTCAAAATTTGAAAAAGAATAAAAAGAAATTGAAAAATAATAAAGCCATCCATAATGATGGAAGCCAAATTCCTCCTTTCTCACTGCATGCATTCAGTCTCTGCACAGGGTTTTGGTTGAATCAATGATGTTTGTTCAGCTCTTCTGGGACTCTGAAAGTCATTTGCATGAACAAAGACATTTTCCACTAGAAGAGGAAAGAATACATGGTGTGTGAAGCAGCAATATTTTTTTTTTTTTTTAGTTTCAAAAATAAGGGGAAAAAAAGTCTAAAAAAGGATTGGAGTCTACACAATAAAGAATTCTAGAACCTTGCACAAATATAGCATTTTGAACACTGGTCAAGAATGTGTATTCCTGAGTTGTAAATGGCCATGAGCTATTCCCTAAGCAACATTGCCTCCAGTCTTCCTCCTCCCCTACAGGGTCCCTCCAAGTCACCTACTGTCTTACTCTGTCTCTCATCTATGGTTACCAATAACATGTTACCTACTCTGGAGCTCCTTGTCATCTTTGGGGCTGCAACACACCAATCGTCTCCTATTTTGGGGGATGCTATGCATAAGAGATGTCATTAATAGAAGTGCTAATCATATAGGAAAGAGGGAGGGAAGCCTATATAAAATCAGGCGGTGATAACAGGTGCAATTATGACTGACAAGCAAAGGACAAGGAGAAATGATGCAGTGCAGTGGACAGGACAGCCGGAGTTTGGTCTTGAGCTGTCACTTCTTTCTTAGTTTGCCTTTCCTCTCCTCCCACTACATAACCTAATTTTTTTTTCTCCAGATGCCTCCCACCTCAACAGGCAAGGCATGAAGGACAGGCATCAACAGCAACAGCAGTCTGGAAATCAAGCTGCACAAGCTTCCTTAACTCAATTGCTGTGTCAAGACAGAATCCCAGGGCTGGAATCTTGTTGGTATTTTGTGCATGCAGTTGTTGTTGTTTTGTGCCACCGGGTTGTTTCTGAACTACTGCAACCCAAAGGTTTTCTGGGCAAGATTTGTTCAGAGGAAGTTTGCCGTTGCCTTCCCCTGAGGTTGAGAGTATGTGACTTGCCCAAGGTCACCCAGGGGGTTTCATGGACAAGTTAAGAATCAAAACCTGGTCTCCAGAGTCAAACATTCAGACCACTACAACATCCTGGTTCTAACCAATGTGGAATGGCTGCATTCATTTTAAGGTTGCAGAAGCAGAGTTGTGCATGAGGTGCTAGTGGGTACATTGCATATGAGCCCCACATGGCCTATGAGCTGCATGTTTCCCATGCCTTTTGTCAATGTGATAAGGCCCCTATTCTTGTCAGCCTCGGCCATTTGTAAAGAGGATTACAGTCTGATGAAATCTGGAAAGTCCTGTCTTGTGCCACAGGACATGAGGACTGTGTTCAAGAGACTCTTAAAAGAAATAGAGTGGAAAAATAAATCTTGTGCCATCCCACATGAGGCAAACCAGTTTCTAGAGGGCTGGTATCTCAGTGAGTATGAAGTGCTTGGACAGGAGTTTAACCAAGAATGGCAGATGATGCCAAATGCTTGCAGGGAAAAAGAGAAGCATCCGATTCAGCTTGATGCGAACCAGGAGGCGGCACATGGTCCTGCGCAGCTGGAGGAAGGGTGGCCCTCAGTAGGGATGTGACCACAGAGGAATGATGAGATCTTTCATCCTCACATTCTCAGATGGATAATATAGGGAGATTTCTCCCCACAACAGAAAAAAACAGAGATTTCTGCACAGTATTCTTCCAGTATTTGCAGGATGTTGGGTTGTTCATTTTTGAGCAAAACAATTTCCTGAAACACTTTACAGTGTGCAAGCAATATTTGTAATTATTTTACACAAAAAATGCATAGGTTTAGATAGCTAAATTGTAGCTAGGCTCCATCTCCTGATCTGACCCCTAAAACCCACCCTAAGAGCCAGCTGTCCTAAGAGATGGAGTTCTGTGATGCTGGAGCCCATTCTCCAGCATCACAGAACTCCATCTGTGCTGGAAAATGACATAGCCAACCCCCTTTCACCCATGAGTAATAGTCCAATGAAAAGTTGTGACAGGACCCATCAGGAGTCCCTGTTTCTGCTCTTTGCACCATCACTCACTGGCAGAAGGAGACAAGTCATGTCCTACTGCATAGGTCCATTTGCCAGCTCTGCTAAACTGTGTCCCTGAGCACAGCTGGCTGGTTTTTAAAGGGGGCATTAAGGACACTTTGGTGCCAATGGTGCAATAACTGGAAGTGTGGATAGGAAATGAGAATGTTGTAAGCCTAGCTTACACTGATATTTGGTTGTTGAAAGTATATGGAGATAGATAAATCGACTTTCCTTAAAGTGGATTCTTGGTATCCGCCGGGATTTGGTTCCAGGAGCCCCCATGGATACCAAATGCAGATACCAACCTATGTGGCATCATGCTGGATTTGGCCTGGCATGTGTATTCACTCATGATCTGTCCAGGGCTAGACCAAGACATAATGTTCCAGACTGGCTCTGGATTAAGCAGCCAGGGTAGATGTGCCCCCAGTCAGTTTCCATAGCAAAACAACGTGTTGGACCGTAGTCTCCAAAGTCGTAATTTAATGTTGAAACCACTAAACCACACTGACTCCCAAAATAACCTTAACCTGGTGATTGAAGGACCTTGAGAAGAAGACCATTCTGGTTTTCCTAGGAAGGTAGTTTAAGAACCCAGAAGCAGCCACCAAAAAGGCCCTATCTCAAGTCCCCACCAACTGTTCCTGTGAAGATGGTGAGACTGAAAGAATGGACTCCCTTGAAGATCTCAGAGACCAGGCAGGTCCCTGTGGGGAGATACAGTATGGACGGTTACACATTCCTTGCCTCTGGATTACAGAACTGGTTTTTCGTTTCACTTTCACTAAACAAAAGCCTATACATAATCTCCAGCAACTGTACCACCAATCCTGGCATGGCAGTATTGATTTTTCTGCATAAGAAAATACAGATTTAGAAATCTACTTCACTCCCAAAGCTCATCAAAACACACATCAACATTGATCCCTACTGCAGCTGAGGGCAGGCCAAAATCAAGTCACTCCTTTTCATAATATTACAATCCAATATTTTGGCCTAAATCCTCTTGTTGTTAAAGAAAGGTGACCCAGTCCATGAATGGGATTTACTTACAACTTTTCCCCATTTAGCAATTGACTCATGAGCTGAGGGGTGCATCTGCACTGCAGAAATAATGCAGTTTGACACCACTTTAACTGCCTTGGCTCCATTCTACTGGGATTTGCAGTCTTCTGAGGTACCAGCACTGTTTGGCAAAGCAAGTTGCCTTCCCTGCCTGAGAGCTTTGCTGTCCCACCAAACTACAAATCCTAGAATTCCATCGCATTGAGGCATGACAGTTTAAGTGGTGTCAAACTGCTTTATATTTCTGCAGTGTGGCCGCATTCCAAGACACCCCCCTCCTCTTCTTCCCTTGCTCCATTGCTCACACCTCGCTCACAAACTCTTTCCCTCTTTCTCTCCCGCTTTTCTTTTTCACCTCCTCCGCTAACCTCTTTTCTCTTTCCCCAACATTTCTTTGAAGAAAAAGAATACCCAAAAGCAATTTTCTTTTCTCTCCGATTGAATGAGGCTGGTCGGGAAGGAGGTTTGGGGGTGGGTGAGTGGGAAGCCGATGAGATTTTCAATGCAGTCTTAGCATGAATGGACCACTAGCACACTTAGAGGAGACAGAAGGGTGGGCTATGAGCCAAAAGATGTGCACAGTTCCTTGGCTACCTGGATCACCAGCTATAGATGGACTGCAAAGTCCCTTTCTGTAACACAGAGAGGCCAACAGGGTTAATTTACAAGGGAAGGCTCAGCACCAAAGACAGAGTCACAGGGAGAGAAGAGAGCAGCGTCGGATGCTTCAGGAAGTAATTTGCTGTGGCACTTTCTTATAAGTGTGAATTGATTTTTGCTGTGCTGTGTCAGGCTGAATTATGAATGGGGAAAAGCAATGCTGGATTCCCCCAAAGGTGATAGAGTCAAAATGTATAAAATGTATGTGAAAGAGGACCGGGGGTTGGGGGGGGGGAGAGGATAGGAAAGGGAGATATGTCCCCCAAGACAGATTCTAAGAGACGTCCCCCAATTCAGATTCTTTGCTTGAACTTGGGTCCATGATGCTCGGGAAAGACTATAACTCCCAGCATCCCCCAGACAAGTATATTGACCTTAATCAATAAAATAATAATAATAATAATAATAATAATAATAATAATACCCCGCTCTTCAGCCAAGGCTATCAACAAATGATTGGCTGGAAGGAAAAGGTTGAGAAATGGCTTTAGCTGCCATACTGACTGGAGGGATCCTGGGAGATGTAGTTAAAAAAAAGAAAAAGAAATAAGGAACTGTTCCAAGCTTTTCTGGCAAGTGCTGCCAGAGCAAAGAAGCAGTGCCATAGCTATGCAATCTCAGCCAAGCAGTAATGCCAGCGGAAAGCAAAATGTCCCCATCTCCTTCAGTGCAATGCTTTTCAAATGAGCTGTTTCACCCGTTCATCGGTGCGTCGAGAGTTATCAAGGGATGCCAACGCATGTGTGAACTGATTCACAGTGTCAAGGGATGGGATGAGGAGAAAGTATAGTGGCGTCTGCATTTCCCTTCACCTTCCCTTTCCCTTTTCGAACGCTAACCATTAAAGATGAATTATTCACTTGGATTGGAAGGCAAATGAGGGAAGGGAAAAAAAATGGCTTTGCTCTCGGTTGCAAGCCAAGATCCTGCCTTCAAATATCCAGCCAGGCTGCTTCTGTTCCAGTTGGCTGGTTGGCAACCTTCACACCCAGCAAGGGCAAGCGATGATGAACTGGACAAGGATGTCAACAGATGTCAAAGCTAAGTGGCCCATTGAATCTCGCTGCTTCTTCAAAATGGCCAAAGGAAAATGAAATACAATGATTTCTACTGGCTGCTATAATAGCTCTGCATACTTTGTCTACAGCTCCCTTGTTGCAAGTGCACCACCGGCTGCCAGTCTGTTTCCAGGCACAATTCAAAGTACTAATGTTGGCCTACAAAGTCCTACATGGTTCAGATCCAGGTTAGCTGTAGTAATGTTTCTTCCCATATGAACCTGCCTATGTCTTGAATTTTTCCAGGGAGGCCCTTCCCTTTGTCCCATCACCATCACAGAAAGCCCTGGTAGGAACACAGGGGAGGGTCTTCTTGGTGTAACAGTTGTCATCCACTTTCAGTGTCAATCTGGAAAAAAGGCAGGATAGAAATAGACAAACAGAGGCAGAGACTGGTAATTAGCATTTCCTGGTATTAAAGGTAGAGTTCCTTCATTATATTTTCTTCTCCGTTGATCCTTCATATGCATTAATACTGTACTAATACTGCCATGTAGTATAATGGTTTGAGTGTCGGACTACAACTCTGGAGACAGGGTTTGGTTCCCACTTGGGCATGAAATTCACTGAGTGATCTTGGGCACGTCACACACTCTCAGCCTCAGGGGAAGACAATGGCAAACCTCGTCTGAACAAATCTTGCCAAGAACTCTATAGGTCCACCTTAAGGTCACCATAAATTGGGAATGACTTGAAATGAACATAAGACAGGCAATACTTGCCTCAATATACAACTTGGATGTAGGCCCTGTCTGCACAGGTCAAATAAACCAGTTTCCTCTAGTCCTCTCAGTAGGCACACTGGACAATGCACAGCCTGAATCCCAAGTCTGGCTTGAGCATAGTGTGCAACATCTAGTTCATTCAAAGCCAAACCCAGCATACACATCTCATGTAATGCATTTTTAAATACTTGTTTGCTCCAGATCTTCTTGGAAGATCCAGAACCCTCTGTTCCAATGCAGACCAGATGTTTGAAATGTGTCCTGCAGTTTTGGCCAGTGGCAATGCCACTGTGATGTGGCTGCAACATCTCCAAGAGGCATGTGGACTATGCGACTGATGCTGTGTGACTCAGGAGCATGCAACTTACCACTGCAGTGGCAGCACTGGGACATACATGCAAATAGCCACCCAACTCAGGAACGGAGGGCTTGAATAACAGGGAAAGGTTGAGGAAGCTTTGGAATATCCTGGCCAGTGCAGACAGGATGGCATTTCAAATGAAATACAAACAGAGCAGTAGGGTTCCTTCTTTAGTACAAGGGATGGCTGCCATCTGTGCAGAGAGCAGGTGGCTTGCAACATGTGTATTTAAATCTTGGCCTAAATATTTAGTTAGAGAAACTCCCCAAGTGAAAAGCCCAAAAGGAAAGAACAGGGAGGGGGGAAGAGAAGTAGCAATCCACTCTCCTTGTTAAGCAACCGCCAGCATTTTGACATAACTGTCTCTCCGCGAAACCCTATGATTTAGTGCCATTACGAGGCGGTGGCTTTCAGGACTTCACATGGGTGCAATTTCAGATCGCAAAGGTTTGTCCTAGTACATATATATTTGAATCTAATTGGCACATTTGGAAAGAAAGCATTGTTTGCAAACAGGTGTGCCTCGTTGTAGCCCGGAGAATCCTTCCTTTGAAAAAGAATAAATGAATCAGCAAACTGGAATTCTCCTGCTCTTACAGGAGATGTTGCCATTTAACTTGTTTCTTGGTTATCTGTGATTAGACCCCATCCATCCCAAAATTATTAAGGCAGGGATGGGAAATATGTCTTTCGTCTCAACATGGACTACAGCTCCCACTGTTCCTCTTGACTAGCCAGAATTGATGGCAATTGTAGTCTAATACCACCCATTCCTCTCTTCAGTCTTAAAATCAGTTTTATTTCATCCAAAAATTTAATGAAGAGGGGCAAATTTCCAGGAAATACTGTGTCAGTCGATATCTTTTGCTGGAGACTCAACATTAAAAGGAAAAGGAAAAGGAAAATTCTGCAGGTTGACAACCCATTGAGAGTTGTTGTATCACTGTATAAACTATGGACTTCTGTTTTTTACAGTGTTATATTTTCATTGATATTTTGCTGATAAATTTCTTGGGATCTCTCTCTCTCTCTGTTGTTTTCGTTTGGTCGTTTGGGGAGATGTTACACTACCACTAAAACAAGACCAATAGCTATACTTACTAAGCTTTCATATGGTTCAATGGTGGGACATGTCTAGAATTTGTCTGTGTTATAGATCTTATAATCTGATGCCATGTAGTCTGAAAAGTGTCTTCAGCTATATGATATTTTGGAAGCTATTGTGATGAATGCTCTTGGATTATTGATTGTGGTCCATTGCTGTCTTATGCCTTTGATAGTAATTGTCTGGTTATACATAGAATCAAGGAATGCTATCTGTGGTGGGAGAGGAGGAAATTTGTTATAGTTGTTGTTTACTGCCTCTACATCAACTTTGGCTTATGGTGACCCTATCAACGAGAGACCTTCAAGTCACCCAGTCTTCAGCTGCCCTGCTGAGCTCTCTCAGGTTCATGGTCATGGCTTTTTTGATTGAACCTATCCAACGAGTACATACCGTAGCCTTCCTCTTTTCCTATTATCCTCAACTTTTCCAAGCATTATTGTCTTTTCTAGTGAGTCCTGTTTTCTCATGATGTGGCCAAAGCATGACAATCCCAGTCTAGTGAGAGTTAGGTTTAGTCTGGCTTTTAGGGAGAGTGCAGGTGTGATTTGCTCTAGGACATTTATTGGTCTTTTTAACAGTCCACGGTATCCATAGAACTCTTCTTCTGCACCACATTTCAAATGTGATGGTGTTCTTCTTATTAGCTTTTTTTCACTGTCAAGCATCACAAACATACATAGAAATCGGGAATACTATGGAATAAACCATCCTAACTTTAACATTTAGTATTAACGACTTGAAGGCACACAAAAACAACATAATTCCCATTTATCACAGAATGTAATGGTGACATAAGCAACTTGCACAATTAAAAGTATATGTTTAAATTCCACCATCATATGCACAGCCTAAATGTATGTACATAGTTTCAATTGGTTCAAGTGACAATCTGGTAAGATGTGATGTTTGTCCCCATTACGTTCTGGGATAAACGGGAATTATGACATAGGAGTAACATTATTCTATATGGTGTGGTATGGAAGGAGGTCAACGGAGGGGTGACACCATGAGTTACCATGCCAGGTGATGCCACCCCTAGCAATGCTACTGCCTGCCTGCTGTTACTGGTCTGCCATAGTGGGCATGTGCCTTATACATCAAGAGGGGGAAAGCATGGACATTCACAGAACCATCCATCTTTGCTAGATCTGCTTCTCCTCCTCTTCTGCGAAGACAAACATTCTCTCTCTGGCTGATTTTTCTTCTCCTTTCCTCTAGCTACGCTCCCTGCTGATCCCAGCTGTGCCTGGCAATTTCCTGCCCGTAGTCTGACTGGTTAACTGGTGACTCCTATTTAGATTCATCTTAATTGTCGGCTTTGCTCCCCAGGGACGAAGCAACACTTTGGAAGATAATGAACCCATTCTTTGCTTACAAGGTCACTGCCTAAAGTGCTGCATATTTGATTGTTTGGGTGCAGGGATGGCTTTTATCCTAATTAACACTGTCTTGGCTTTTGCTTACCATGGAGAAAGGAAGCTCTGACTTTCTTCCTACCAGCTTTCTTTACTGTCCAGATTTCAAAGCTATACATGGAAACTGGAAATAAGATAGCATGGGCAATCCTAACGTTAGTTTTCAATGATGTACAATGAGACTGGTATCTGCTGGGTTTTTTCCCCCCAAGACTACTGTTCAACCTGCACATTTCCAGTCACTAATTATACATACCAACATGAATTCACATATAATACAATGAATTCCTCCCTTCCACTTCTTGAATATATCTGGAGTTATAAAGAAATGTTTGTCCCTATATATATATATATATATACCCAAAACAGTATTGATAATAGACTTATTTTTAATAGACCTTTATTATCTAATACTTTTTCTCATATTCAGTAAACTGTATATGTTTTTTTCCTGATGCAATTTGTATATTCCTACATAGCTATACTCCTTAATTATTATATAAAATCAACTTATAATTTAATTTTTAAAAAACCTGTGCAGCTAAAAACAAATAGAAAAAATGAGCATTAAAATGGAATCAAGCTATTGACAATATTAAAATGATTTAAAGTTACACTTTAAAAGATACAATACCATTTAAAAACAAAAAGCAATTAAAATAGGACAGCTGAAGTAACAGTTTAGCACCCTCATGGATCTTAGCCAGAAATATGATCATCATTTTACTCCTTGTCCAGACTTCTAGACCGGTAAAACTCCACTTTTACTTCTCTATCATGGAAACAACAGAATTTGACTTGTTGCTGGAAACCCCATTGTGTTCAGCTTGCTACATTAATCCATCCTTTTATCAAATCAAAGGGAAACTCTAATACAACCAATGGTCATGACTCTTAACCAGCCTTTTTGTACAATGAAGATCAGAGGTTTTTTAAGAACCCTCTTTAATTAGAATCTTTCAGCAAGCAGCTCATAACATGCCACTGACAACTTGCGAATGATGGATTGAATGTGATCGGTCAATAACAGCGGATCTCTACAATTTGCAGTTCTGTGTTCACCCTTCTCTTCCCATTCCAAAGTTACGCAAAAGCTGGACAGTGAAGAAAGCCAATAGAAAGAAAACCGACTCATTTGAGATGTGGTGCTGGAGAAAAGCAGTGAGAATACCACAGATGGACAAGACAAACAAATGGATCCTAGATCAGATCAAGCCCGAACTATCCTGGGAAGCCAAGATGATCAAACCGAGGCTGTCATACTTTGGCCACATCCTGAGAAGGCATGACTTATATGAAAAGACAATGATACTAGGATAGGTGGAGATAAGTAGAAAGAAAGGAAGACTGCACACTAGATGGATGGACTCCGTTATGAATGTCACATCATGAATTTCCAGGATCTACTGTATATACTCATGTATAAGTCTAGAAATTTTAGTCAAAAACTTGACCCAAAAAACCTGGGCCAACTTATGGAGCCATCCCATTTCTCTGAATAAAAGGCAAGAGTCTTGTCCATCCTGGGAGCACCAAAAAGAAGCATGGATCCCCTCTACTTTCTCATCTGCCCAGCCTTCAGGATGAGCATAAACAGTTATGCCTGCCAGAATTTTCTAAGTTATTTGGCATCATTTTTCTTTGCATCATCCTTTACATCCTTCATTATATGCTCCTAAGTTTTAGCCTCGATTTATCCATGGGTCATATCAAAATCCACAATTTTGACCCCAAAACCTGCCCTCCACTTATACATGAGGTCAACTTACAATCGAGTATATATGGTAAGCAGAGCAACGGAGGATAGGGGGTCTTGGAGATGTCTCATCTATAGGGTTGCCATGAGTCAAAGTTCACTCAAGGGAACTTAACAACAACAACAAGTCTTCCCAAAGGTTCTCATGCCTGCCGTTCACCCCATCCGCACATGCACTACATTTTTGTTTCACTCCCCAAAGCCTGGTATAGAGTGTCAGTTTACAGGCACTGTTAGCTGAGGTTAAACACAGTTCAGAAAGAGCTGCTTTGCTCCAGGCGAAGCAGAGTCAGATAACGAAGGGTTTCGGGTTTGTCTTCCTGGTGTTCATTCAATTAGTTCAATGACTGAGCTTGATTTTTAATGAACTAGTCAAAATCAGAGCGGACTGAGCAAATTAAGGCAGGTCAACATTATCAAAAGAGCTGATTGTAACAAGACGCATAGCATCGTTGGCTGCTGAAAGAAGTATCTGAGGAAAGCTAAGGGGCAGACTATCTCTGTTTTTGATGTTGGCATGACGCTTTGGCACTAGCCCTTTGGAATTTTGTTTTCTGATGTCAACTCCAACTACCCTAGGATATTCTTGGCAAGATTTCTTCAGAGAGGGTTTGCCACTGCCTTCCTCAAAGGCTGAGAGAATACGGACTTTATCACACAGGGCTAGAAAAGTAGGATGTTAACAGGATGAAAGCATCCAAAGATGACTAGGAATGGGAAGGGCAGCTATGAAAGAACTAGAAAAGATCCTAGAGTGTAAAGATATATATCCAAGCACTAGAGTTAGAGTTGTACAAGCCATTGTATTCCCCATTATATGTATGAATGTGAAAGTTGGACAGGGAAGAAAGTGGATAAAAAGGAAATCAACTCATTTGAGATGTGGGGCTGGATAACAGCGCTATGGTTACCATGGACAGCCAAAAAGAGAAGCAAGTGGGTCTTTAAACAGATCAAGCCTGAAATCTCCCTGGAAGTCAAGATGATCAAACTGAAGCTATAGTACTTTGACTGCATCATGAGATGGCATGACTCATTAGAAAAGACAGTAATGCTAGGAAAGGTAGAGGGAAGTAGACAGAGAAGAAGACGGCACACCAGATGGATGGAAGTTGTAGGTATGAATTTTCAGGACTTAAGCAGAACAAGACCTAAGAGAGCAGGACCTAAGTAGAACAGTAAAGGTCAGGGGATCTTGGAGATGTCTCATCCTCAGGGTCACCATGGGTTGCCATATTGCCTTTTCTAATGAGTCATGTCTTCCATCAATTGGGAGCGAACTGAGTACAAACTACTGCAAATGATATGACCTGAGGATGGAGGAGGAAAGTGGAGGAGAAAGAAACCAAGACATTTTAAAAGCAACTGAACAAGTGGGACAGCAAAGGATTAATCCGATCTGTCCCAGCCAAATCAGGATAGCATGAGTTCCTGTAACAGTATGGCCAAAGGTGATACGGTGGCAGAATCGGTATATTGTCTGCCATTGGGTATGGTTCCTGTGCCAGCTGGGGAATCTGGAGAATTGTAGTCTAAAAAAGGAACTTTTCCAAGCTCTGAATACTTGATCTCTGGGAGCTGACTCACTTATAAAACACTCTTCCAGAGATGCCTTTACATCTAGTTCAGAAGCTCAGTTCCATATTATTTGGGGACTAGAGCTTAGTGGCAGAGCAGATATTTTGGATTTAGGAAATCTCACTCTACAAGAGAAGGGATCTTGTAGCACCTTCGATACTAATCTGAAAGAAAGAAGTTAGTAGCGTGAGCTTTCCTAGAACCTTTTCCTCACATGCATGTTTTTAATATTAAAAATAAAATAGCAACAATATAAGATAATAATAGCAAAACATGCATCTGAGGAAGTAGGCACAAGTCTGGGAAAGCTCATGCTACCAACTTCTTTCTTTTAGTCAGTCTCAAAGGTGCTAACAAGATCTTTTTGCATACTGATTTTCCAGACTAATATGGCTATATCCTTAAATTCTACATGAGAACTTTAGGATACTGATAGGGAACTTCAGAACCTGTAATATTGGGGTTCAGAGTTGCATTTTCCCCACCTGCGGAGGCCTATGGCTGTCAACGGGAACGGTCGGGCATATGAAACCAAAGTCTGGTTGTCACGAAAGCACAACTATATGTGCCAGGTTCACCAGCTGAATTGCTAAAACTACACAGGAGGGGGAAATGAGCAACCCCAGCTATTCAAGTGGTGGCCGCAGTAATATTTATGTATTTGATGCTGAAAAGGAGATGATAACACTGGAGAGAAAAATGTGGTAACAACGGTTCACCTTTACAGAGAGAGAGAGAGATACATGAAGAGAGAAGGGGAGAGATTTTAAAGTATCCAAACAACCAGTAGAGCCAGATTTGGCGTCTGTCCTCTTTTTATGACTGTGTGTTGATGGATATAGAATACAAAGGGGATATTTATGCTTCCAACAATAGGCTGGCTCCGCTCTGTACCTTGATCTCCAAGTACCTCCGTCATTTCAAAGCATTAAGCATCTCTGGGAAATTTACAAGCTGTGACAGGGGAAGAAAGATATGGGTTAAAGCTTTCAGCTGCTCACATTGTCAGTGCTGTCCTACAGCAAAAATGGGTTAGCGTGCCCAGAAGTGGAAGAGTGACAATTCCTTCAACAAACTCCCTTCAAGTGAGATCTAATTCTTCTTCTAAAACCCAAATGCAATGAAATTGCAACATGCAAAGATTGTGCAAGGTGCTTTGTCACACCAGACTTGGGTTGTTTTTTCAGAGTCTTGGCATCATCATCATCTTATGCTTTAATCCCAGTTTTTACTAACCTGGTGCTCTCCTGGTTCGGTTAGACTATGACTGCTATACCCCACATGCCCCAGTGATTATGGAAGTTGTAATCCAACCTATTTGGGGGGCAGCTTTGATTCTTCTTACCCAACTGTGCTTCTGGTTTGTCCTTCTTTTCTGACCTACTCTTTTGCCTTGATTCTTGGCTCACCTCAGATTGGTTTGTCCTATGATTCTTGACTTAGCCCTAACAACAGCACCTATCATTATTCTAACTATATGAGTCCCTATATTGGGAGAAAGGTGGGATGTAAGAAAATAATAGCAATAGTAATAGTAATAATAATAACTACTACTACTACTACTACTACTACTAACAGAGGGACAGATCATCATCATCATCATCATCATCATCATCATCAAAGATTTACACGGCGCTTTACATGATCATACAAAGAAGGTAAAAATAAAATAAGTCCTGCCAGTGGCTTCCAGTCTAAAATCACAAAGCATAAAATTTTAAAGCAGACAAATTAATGAAGGGAGAGATGAAAGTCAGCCCTCTATGCTTTGCCTGTTCCTATCCTTATGATTTTATCGCTGGACTGTTTGTACGTTTGTCATAACCTCTTTCCATTTGTGGAGTGTGGTTTTTAAAAAAATTCTCTCTGCAGTTGTTATTCTTCGGAACATCCTGCAGGGTGTTGATGGAAAGTTGGGATATGAATGAAATAAACAAAGAAATAAGGTAAGTAATGAACACTTGAAGATTTGATGCCACTGCGAAGAAAAGCTGTTGATTCGAAACAGGCTTTCTGATTTAAAAGTGTCAGGATTTTTAGATGTGTCAACAACCTCGGAGAGAGGGAATAGAGAGGATTGTTTGTTCTCAGCTTCGTTGCCAACCATTTTTCTCGAAGGGAAAGTTCCTTCCAAGATGAATTTTCTCCTTTGGCATGTGTATATGACAATTTCCAGGGCTCTGAGAAGAGATATCAAATCCTGTAAGCATAAACTACCATTTCCTTTGTCTTCAGACCTTGCATATACCTGGTCGCTTTTAATTTTTGAAACAAAAGCACCCCTCCAGCCTAAAAAACAATCAGTGGGCTGGAAATGGCCCGAAATTGTCAATTGGATGCCTGGAGGATTCTGGGACTTCATCTTAACTTCCATTTTTAAAACAGTTGCAGGGAGTCCCACATGCCCATTATCTTCTCGCTCCCCTGTGTGTTTGTGTGTTCAAATACACACATATATCATATCTTGGAAAAAAGTATTTTTGCACTACAAGAACCTCCAATAATAATAATAATAATATACCCCGCCCCTTTGAGATCAATCCGGGCGGCTAACAACAGCAAAAATACAATTACATTGCTTGTGGGTATAATGATGGGGCATTCTCGGAGCTGTAGTCCATAAACAACTTTTCTATGTGTATGTGTCTGTCTGTCTATCTATCTATCTATCTGTCTGTCATCTATATATCTCATGGGAACTGTATAGACAAATGGCAGATACATTGTGAGGCAATAAAGGTGAGAGTTGTCCATAGCTTCAAAACCTATTAGCTATGTCCTTGGATTATGAAAATAGATTTGGGACCTAAATGGATATCGATCGATCAATCGATAGTCTATCTTTTGATACGTAAGCTCTTCTACCCCTCCTTCACATCCCCAGGATCCAGATGGCAGCCTTCATGACAACTCTTTTTTGATGTCAAGGCAATGTTAGCAAATATTTCTTCATTTTGCTTCAATAGCTCTGCAGCCTCATCTCTCTTTCTCTGCCTTCGTAGCTCTTCTCTTATCTTTCATTTGATGCTAGGATGGATCTTAGTGGAGTCCTTTTGTGTGTATGTATGTATGCTAGGATGGATCTTAGTGGAGTCCTTTTGTGTGTATGTGTGTGTGTTTTTAACCAGACACCCCTTTTCCCTTATTTGATTTTTCCCCGTACTCCCTTTATATTTCTTCCTCTCCTTCCTTCTCCTACTCACCTTCTATACATCCATTTTCACTTCAATCCAGAAAACTTATCATATAGGATAGGAGACTTGGGAGCGAATAGATGGCTCTGTACGCAGTTTAATTTACCAACTAAGGCTTTGCATCAATTTAACATGTAAGGAATAGGAAGGCAGGATGCATGCAATTTGGGGTGCAGAAGGGAAACATTTCAAGCTGAATAATAATAATAAAAAAACTAAAGTCAAACTAGCAGAAAGACACCCCAGACCTTGCTGTTGCTCTTTAAAGGAAGAAGATTTTTTTTTCTTTGCAAATGAAAGGAAATGGGACTTCTAATAACAGAGGGAGATTAGCTAGTGCTGTTATCTCCCATTCCTTCAGGCACTTGGGACTGATCTGTATCCACAGCACAATCTTGGCTTTCCCGAGTTCAAAGGAAGCCAGATTCTGAGATTCTTTGCCGCTTGTTCAGAACTTAGTCATTTCTGCAAACTGTCTCACTTCTGATTTGTATTGGTGCAATTGATGTCAGAATCTGCCTGGCTTCAGAGGAGAGAATCTGGCTGGTATCTTCCATGTGTGTGGAGGCCGAGGCAGTGGAACATTTTTGTCAAGTCTACGAAAGCTCATGCTACCAACGTCTCTCTTTTCCTTAGTCTCAGAGATGCTACATGATCCCTTTGCATAGTGATTTTCCAGACTAACATGACCACGTCTTTGAATTTTTGTCTGATGTGGAACATTCACCCTTAATGCAAGGTATATGTGGAGGGGTGAGGCACAGATCAATGGGCAGAGAAAGGAGATGCTCTTTTGCAGCCATCCTCAGCGAGGAAGGCAAATGTCTCCTTCTCTGCATACCAGACCTCAGCATCTATGTAGTTCTCCCCTTCCTTTGCCTCCTTTTCTCACCCAGCCAGCAGCCCTTCCAGACCTGGAAAAGGCTGCTGAACTAGTGGGAAATTGAGGCAGAGATAGATGACAGCTGCAGTGAAAACATGGAGTTGCCATTGCCACTACTGCTTACTGCTCATCTGTTTGAGGTAAGCCCTGAAGAGATGGGCAGTGGCATTGGTAACAGACACATCATTATTCCTTCCGTGATTATTACTGAAAATATTTTTTCTAGTACAATGTATGGGGAGCAGTAGTGTCACCCCAATTGGGGTGTCACCTGGTTGGGTTGGCACCCCCCTGCATCCCTTTATGATGCCCCTGGAAAAGGCACTGAGGGATAGCTACTCTAGTTCCCTTCCGCTAGAGATGGATATTTTCTAAGAGTTGCTCTCTTAACTTCTGCTGAAAAATATCCACCAGGGTCATCTACTCCAAGGCCTCATTCCCACTACCTTTTAAATCGGATTGCAAACCAGTTTTAACTGTCTCAAACGACCCTGGTTCCCACTTAAACTGAATCACTGAAGTGATTCCAAGAGGGGAGCCATGCACTAGACCCATTTAACCTGCATCTTTTTGATGCTGATGTTTTCTGCACCTTTTCTGATAAATCGATTCTGCACAAGTGTGAACCAGATGCGGGTTGGAATCAATTTAAATTTGCCCTTCAGCTGGCTGGAGTGGGTCCATTTTGAATCGATTCATGCATGAATGTGAACCATGAGTGCATTATTTTAGAGGGGAAAAATGCAATTGGGGATAATGTAGTGGGAACAACACTCTGCTGTGGGATCGATCAATTGACTCAGACCGCACACCGGTTTACCTGTAAGTGGGAATGAGGCCCAAGAGTGAAACAACTCTTACCACCTGGACTTTCTTTCTAACATTTAGTCAAGCTCTCCTTTCTTGTAATTTGAATCCATTGGTTCAGATCCAGCTCTCTGTAGCAGCAAGAGACAAGTGTGCTCCATCTTTCATGTGACTCAGAGATTTAAGGTTTTGCCTCCTGCCACATTTGAATTCTGATCAAAAGCCAATAGAAGTACAATTCTCATCCATCCTTACTTAGGGACAGACCGTCTTTGATGGTTGTGATGCTTCTCCTGCCTCCCTGTATAGATTCACAATAGATTCATGCTGAATGGAAGCAGCCCTGATTCATTTCCTCTGGAGTGATCTATCAGAGAAAACTGTGTGGGCAGCCTGCACCACTTTTAGCTATCTAGCTTCCCTGTTGGCTAAAGCTGCCCCATTCCAAGCCATGCCATGGCCTTTACTCTATTGCTGCCACGTTGTCCCCAGTGTCCATCTCCTTGGTCTAAAGAAAGCTTGTTCATCCACTGTCATGCTCCTGCCCCTCCTTGCCTGCCCGCCTGCCTTGCCTTTCTCCCATCCCGATTTATATGCAAACTGAATGAGTCAGAGCAGCCAAGCGGAGAAGCAGAATGATTGTGTCGACTTCAAAGAGAGCAACAAGGCGCCTTTAAACTCAAACCTGAGGTTTAACAAATGAGAAGAGGGTTGTGGAGGAGGGTGCGGGCATGAAGGCATTGTGCAGCCCAAATAAAAAGAAAAGGATGCAGGAGGGAACTAGGCCCGGCTTGATAGGAAGAAAAAGGGACCTGGCTAGAAAGATTAGGGGAAACCGGAGGAGCTGATCATTATACCACCATTCACACATAGCTAAGCTGCAGGGAACTGCAGGTTACTGGGTGTTCCTTTACTAAAATCTCAGTCATTTTAATTGCTCCTGATGTCTACAGTATGTGTCTGTGTGCCTTCAAGTTGCCTGTCTACTTACGGTGACCCCATACATTTCAAAGGGTTTTCTTGGGTTAGGAATCCTCAGTGGTGGTTTTCCCAGCTCCTTCCTCTGGAACTCAGCCTTCATTGTCTTCATTGGTGGTCTCCCATCCAAGTACTAATCAGCGCTGACCATGCTTAGCTACCAAGATCAGACAGGATCTGGTGCCTTCATGATATGAGTATATGCCTTCAAGTCGCAGGTCAATTTATGGCAATCCTGTGAATTTCATAAGGTTTTCTTAGGAAAGGAATACTCAAAGGTGGTTTTTCCAGCTCCTTCCTCTGGAATAAAGCCAACAGCAACTGGTACTCATTGGCGGTCTGCCATCCAAGTACTCACCATGCTTAGCTCAACTCTTCTAGAACATGGCCACATAGCCCAAAAAACTATGGCTGGCATCTTCAGAGGGACACAGCCACAGTTGCAGGCGAAACATCGGGAATAAATTCTTCCAGAAACACAGCCACACAGCCCAAAAAAACCCACAGAAAACTATGGATGCCGGCCGTGAAAGCCTTCGACTTCATAATAGTGGTTTTGTTTTGTTTTTAAATCTGCATTTTTCCCCATGTTCATGAGGGTCCTTTACCCCGAACCCGAGCAAATGTGGAGGGACCACTGTCGTTGCATCAAGCTGGGGGAGGATGTGCAAATGAGTATGGATGAGACTAGCGGATGCGCCACGAAGGATCGCTGTGATGGTAATCTCATTATCAAAAGAGAAGTGGGTGGAAGTGTGATAGCCTTCCAGTCTCAAAGCTATCGGCAGCTGAGCGGTTCCTTGTAAGCCTATTGCAGGAGCCGTACCCATCAAGAGTGGCGCATTTCTGCTTCCCTTGGTGGCGCTCCTAATTAGCAGCATGGAAATTGTGTGAAATGTGCCAGGGAGTCGTCGAAGGTTAGGGAAGAAGTCAAGTGGCTAATTAGTTGGTTTATGGCTTTCTTTTGTTTAAAACAAGAAACATTGGTGGTTCTCGCAACCTCCCCCCTCTCTCCACTCCCCCTGCGCTCTCTCCCCATTAAACATAATATGATTAAATACATGGAGGCTTTCGGCAATAATAGTATTACTTTGGAAGAAGTGTAATGCTCCAACCCAGTGTTCTCGGTGAGCCTCGGCGGAAATGTCAACCGCCAAAGGGTAAAGCAAGGTATTGGCACAAGGGTGGGGAGTGTCTTTCAGTCTCTGTCTGGGGATATTTCACAAGTTCTGGGGGGGGGGGCTACGTTCCAGTGGTGGGTGGGGCCAAAGGCAAAAGGGGTGGGGCCAAAAAACAACATTTTAGAGCTGGATGCTCTTATTGCATTTCAGTCCTGTAGAATGTATTGATCTGTTGTCATTGCTGTGTGCTTTTGAGTCATTTCTGACTTACGGCGACCCTAGGACTGCATCCGCACTGCAGAAATAATCCAGGTTGGTACCATTTTTAACTGCCATGCCTTGGTGCTATGCAAATCTAGGAGCTGGAGTGTGAAACTGAAGGCTTTCATGGCCAGCATGCTTAGATTTTGGGAGGGAGGGGGGTTCAGGCTATGTGGCCATGTTCTAGAAGAGTTTATTCCTGACATTCTCTGAAGATGCCAACCACAGATGCTGGCGAAACGTCAGGAGTAAACTCTTCTAGAACATGACCACATAGCCCAAAAGACCCATAAAAATCTAGGAACTGGAGTTTTGTGAGACATTTAGCCTTGTCTGCCAGAGAACTCTGGTTCCGCAACAACCTCCAGTTCTCAGAATTCCATAACATTGAGCCACAGCAGTTAAAGTGGCATCAAAATGGACTATTTCCGCAGAGTGGATTGGAGCCTGAGAGACAGAAAAAGAGAGATGGGTCGACCTATGGAGCCAAGGGAAGCAACTGCATCTGTCACTTGCTGCTCCAACATGGATGTGTTTTATTTCTGCATTACAGCAAATTAGAAGAAACTCCAGCTTGTGCTCAAGTAAACAAAGCCTTCCGCAGCAGGGGGTCCATCTCCCCTCTGCCAGAAAGCAATCACATGGTTTAAAAAGGAGAGGAAAGAGTTGCGCAGATCAGTTGTGGAGGGAAAAGCCACAGTATGATGCTGTCCTTAATCACAGAAGAAGAAAAGCTTTTCCCACAAAATAGCAAGATGCGCTCTGCAGAGAAGTTGCTGTGTATGGCCAAGCTTCTATGTCAAGGAGAGGGAGCAAAACTGTACACTCTTGGAGTCTGGCACCACTTTAACTGCCATGGCTCAGTGCTATGGGATACTGGGATTTGTAGTTAGCAATTTGGCCTTCGATGTCTGAGAGCCTTTGGCTCCAAACTACAAATCCTAGGATCCCATTGGATGGAGCCATGGCAGTTAAAGCATTGCCAAACTGCATTAATCCTGCAGTGTAGCAGCAGCCTTTTTTTTTTCTTTAAAGCATAACTTTTGTCTCTTTTGGACTTATCTTTTATCTGTTCTGTTCCTTACGTAACTGACAATGAATACTTGGAAAAGTAGCTTTTCTTCCCCAGATCTCCCAGAACCTCCAGCCAAGAAGACTATTGTTCATGTCGGTTTGGGGATTCTGGGATTGAATGGTTCCAAGTTCTGTTGTCGATTGTGTTATATTATTCTAAGAGCCAATGTGGTGTAATGGTCTGAACAATGGACTAGGGCTCTGGAGACCAGGGTTTGCATTCTTTGGACACTAAACTCCTGCTGACTCAGTCTAGAATTGCATTGGCCTTTTTTTTGGACACCACCTTACAATGCAGATAAAATAATATTTATCTCTTCAGTAATCTTTTTGGTTTTCTTCCCCCAAAGGGAGAGTCTTTAGCTCCAGAGTGCAACATGGAGCTCACTTTTAATTTTGATCCCATCTCTTCCCTTTTTTTGGTTTTATCGCAATACAATCTGCAGAAGACCAAAAGATTAAGTGCTGGAAGGAGAAGCAGAGCTGGATGTTTATATCAAAGATGTGCTTAGGTCATGTAACAATAAACCCATGGCAAAGTAATTTTAAAGGGGTCAAGGATACTTAGTAGGGAAGGGAGAGGCTGCCCATCTTTAAAGAATGTTCTCCAGGGTCTTTGCTAAATGCAGTAGAAAATTAGTTCCCCAACTGGAGGGAAATGGCAGGGAAAAAAATAAAATAAATCCCAGCTTTTCATTTCCTGAAAAGTAGAGAAAGCAGCTAAAGGTAAACACAGAGGGTTTAGTTATATTTCATTCTCAACCTTACTTTATAAGCATGTGCTCCAAGGAGTTCACAAATAAGATGAATTTATTTATTTACAAATAGAAATGCCATTTAACAACAGCAGCAACAACAGCTTCCTAAACCATTATGGAATAGAGACAAGGCATAATAGAAGGAAACGCGCGGAACCTGGCCAGATCACAAGAATAAAGCATTTACTGAAGATTATGAGAATAAAACCCTATTACAATAACAGTAGCATGTCATAATAAAACATCCCTTAATGCCTTCCTAAAATGTTGCGCTATAATCTTTTGTGTTTCCTTGACTTCATTTGAAGCAGCTTTCCACTGGTCAGTTTTCTCTGGATTAAAGAGTACTGGAGCCTTTCCAGGAGTTGCTGGCACTTGGGATGCCTCCAAGGATATTGTCCCTGGTCTCGTCCTGCATTTCTTTGGCAGAGAAGGCTGAAGGCTTTATAAAACTATACATCCCAGAATGCCATGGGATGGAGCTACAGCACTTAAAGTTGTCAAACTGCATTATTTCTATAGTGTAGATGCACCCTGTAGAAATACTTTAATGCAGTTTGACACAACCCCGAGAGCCAGAGTGGTATAGCGGTAAGTTTTTAAAATCCATTTTAAGGGAGGGATGGACCAAATGTGGTGCAAAACTGGCCTCACATGGCACTGCCATGAAGACATGGTACTGTGGGGGCCAGGGTGGGAAGGGAACCAGTTCATTTGGCACATGTAGATGTGTCCTAGGAGATTTAGGAGCCCTGGTGGCACAGGGGTTAAATGATTGTACTGTGGCCACTCACTGTGAGTTCAATCCCAGCCAGGGGCTCAGGGTCAACTCAGCCTTGTATCTTTGTGAAGTCACTAAAATGAGTACCCAGCTTGCTTGGGGCAATTGGCTCTGCAAACCTCTTAGGGACTGCTTAGTGTGGTATGAAGCAGTATATAGATGAAGTTGCTATTGCTATTGCTATTCCCCTCGTTGCCTGTACCAACATGTCCTTCATCTTTTTGTCTTTTTAGCCGAAATGGTACATGTCCTCACCTGATGAGGCTTTTGTTAACCTGGGGCTAGGTCTTTGCCTTTGCTTTTGAAAAGACAACACTTTTTTGTTGTGGCTTTTTCTCCCACTATGCAGGTCCAATGGAGGCAGAGAAGCACTCCAAAATGGAAATCATACTCATGGTAAGCCTACTTTGTTATTTATTTCCACCAACTCCCACCACGTCTTTTCTTGCATGTGCAATTTCCAGCAACACCTTGTCGATACGCCGAACAGCTTTCTTTCCCTTTTGCTTCCTTTAAATTAAAACCTAATTACAGAGAGTTGCAAGGATTGGAAAAGAGAAAGGGGGAAAGACTGAAGAGTCCCTGTGGTTCCTATCCTCGCTCAACATTATTAGACCTTTTACTGCCCATCGCTTGCTAATTAAAGCTTGTCACTTCCATTTACCCGGACCAAAAGAAGAAGAAAAACCCACCCAGATTCAAAAATATTCAACCACAGAAACCAATATTTTACAGTTTGAACAAAGTATGATATTTTTACTGAATAGAAAGTGACGATATATACAGTGATCCTTCCACATTTGCTAGGTTTAGTGGAACAGTGTCCCTTATCTAAAATGCTTGGGACCAGAAGTGTTTGAGATTTTGATATATTTTTTTCCAGATTTTGGAATATTTGTATAAGCATGAAGGGCTATCCTGGAGATGGTACCCAAGTCTAAATATGAGAATCATTTGTTTCATATACATCTGTTGATGGCTTTTAAAAAGCCTTAAAGACGCATCCCTTCTGGCAGGCCTTCCCAGATAGTATCTAATTTCCTGGCTCCATATCTACTGCCGACTCTTTCTCTTAGCTCCTTTTCTCCCCTTCGAAATTGTTTTATGCAGTTTCTGGCAGTTACTTTTAAATGTTTTATTTGCATTATGTTTTTAATTCTTAGTTATTTAATTCTATTTTAAGGGGTGGGTGAGGGGGATGGGATTGTTGTATTTTAACCTGTGATGCTTTTAACTATGTTGTACCCTGCCCCGATTGCCAGTTCAGAGGGGTGGGCTATAAATAAAATTATTATTATTATTATTATTATTATTATTATTATTATTAGAAGGTAATTTTATACACAGTATTTTAAACAGTTTTTTGGATAAAGGAGACTCTACTTCTCCTGAACCAGAGCAAAGGCTTTTGTTTTCCATCATTCTGTCGCCATATCATGGGCATGCATAGTATATCCAGTGTCTTTCCAATGGGATTGGGAAAGCTGGACAGAAGAAAGATGAGATATAAAAAACTCATTTAAGATGTGGTGCTGGAGAAGGGTCCTGAGAATACCTTGGACCACTAAAAAGACGAATGAATGAATGTGAGCAACCTTGGACAAAATGATTACAGTTTACAGAACTGTTGTGTATAGGTTTTTCAGATTTTGGTTGCAAATGCCTTCCATCTTAATGCAAATGTCTATTTCTTTGGGTGTGATAAACCTCATTCTATTTGTAACCAATTTCTCTTTCTTAATCTAGAGTGAGGCAGTTCAAGTATAGCTCATGGGTAGCATGCTGTTGCCAGGGCTGTTTCTTGGGCCCTCTATCTAGATTCTAGATGCATAGAAAGGGAGGAAGCCATCATATAAACCAGTAAGCGATGTGTCTGGCTGGGGCTATCCAAGAGGAATTCTTTCACCCATTGCTTTAACCTCCTCCTCCTGCGGCACAAAAGCAACAAGATTCCTCTGAGACATGAGAATGCCAAGAGAGAGGGAGATTCATCAGGCACCAAAGCTGTAGCGAGGATTATCTGTAGCTCATGCCTCCATTTATCTGATTTCTATGATCACTGTGTCAGAGTTGAAAAACTGAAAGAGCTCCTCGCCTCACCTCCCCCGGGTGCAAGCCTCTTTCTTTTTCCCCTTTGAGAACCGCAATTCAGCTCCCAAACTGGCAATGGGATTTTTATGATCAGGGGTTTGTTTCTTCTCCCTGATGCGCTGACAGCAGCTGTTATGCTTTCTTCTATGCAAGAGGCTTCAAAATTGCCTTTCAGACAAAGATTCCCATTGTTTCTTCATTGATTTCCCCTGCGACCAGGATCCTATACACTTTTGATGTAGCATAAATATACAACAGCACAGGTATGCTGGTTCCAACCTGCCCAAAGAATTGCATCAAGGCCTTGAACTCACCTGACATGCTGCCATCAAATAGATCCATACCTGCCAATTGTCCCAATTTGGTAGGCACAGTCCCGGTTAATCCTTCACCATATCACTTTTTCAGTCACTTTTTAAAATGTCCCAGTTTCTCTTTCCTCCTCTCACTTCACTTATTGTAGTGTGCTGACTTTGGTTAAGTTAATTTCATAGCCCGAATTCTGTTGGTTAGTCCATTCCCAACTTGAGTTGACCCATTAAATCCATGGTTGAGTGGTGAGTCAACAGAGAGTAAATTCCATTGGTTCCATGGGTTTACTCTCGATGGGCACTAACAATAAGATTCAGGACTATATCCTACCTGTGGATTTATCTGGCATTGCCTTGTTCAAGAACTCAGTTTATTTCCATGGGGGTGGGGGTGGTGGTGGTGATTCCTAGCCAGGCTAGGGAACAACTCCTTCCAACACCTTGAGCGGAAAAGCTCTGCTGTTGTTAACCACTATTAAGTTAACTTTGTCTTATGTCTTATGGTGACCCCATGAATGAGGGACTTCCAAGGCATCTCAACAGCTCAGGTCTTGCAGAATCAGGGTTATGGCTTCCTTGAGTCATGATTAGATTTTGCTGCTACTCCTCTTTTTCCCTGTTCTTCCATTTCCTCTTTCTTTTGAGGAAATGGGGATTAAGGAAAGGGTTTTCTGAAGATTCTCATCCAAAGGCAACTGTGACCAGATCAGTAGAGAATATCTGGTGTGGACAGATTAAATTTTCTATCTCTGGGCAAGGGTAATTCATACCTTCAGACACTCAATTGATACTGTCCACCATAGCTGACTGCTTCCTTAGCTCCTTGCTGATGTCTGTTCCTTTGCCCTCCAAAAAGTCAAATCAGCCAACAACTTTCATTTCCTGTTTGAGAAAGTGAAGGGTGGAATAAAACACCACACTAGCTTATGGGATGATAACCATAACAGTAAGCAAAATCCTCTTCATATTTTACACTTGTCTAAACTCCTCTATAGAAGCAGTTTGACATTTTTGTCTCATGTTGTAAGTCTGCACTTGCTACAGGGTTGTGGACGTGGAATTGTGCCTTTATTAAAGAGAAGGAAAGGACATTCAGAAAGTTTGTAAAATGGTCAAAAATTGTGTTTCTTATCAGAAAACCTTAATGAGAGGAATCCTGGATACAAGTTCTTGGAAGTTCAGGATACAAGTTCTTGGAAGTTCTTGGAAGTTCACAGTTCTTGGAATGCTACTCCAAAGTCCATTGTTGTATCCAGAGTTTTACATTGAAGCCTTCTTACAGAGATATGATTTCTTTAAAAACACGTGAACACACACACACAAAATGTGCTCACATACACACACACTACATATCTTCTCATTCCCCCACCCCACCTGGTCAACAAACCTGCTCATCCAAGTTCAGCAGCATTGCCTGTACAAAGCCATGTACATGGAAAACACATTAAGCGCTATTGAGATGGTTAATTATTTATGTCAGTGGGATGCTGTGGGGGAAACAGACCAGGATGGCTAGATAACAGGTGGTAAATTATTCAGAGTTTAAGCTTTTCTCTTTCCTTCTTTCACCAATCTTTCAGTAGCTGGGGACACCCGCTCTTCCCATCCTCAACACAGTTTAGAAGAACTGATCCTTATAGAAAACCTCAGCACCATCTCTCGTCCTTTCTTGTTTCCACCAGCAATGCCTTTGCTGGACTTTACATGCAGGTCTTGAAGCAGGGAAGGGAATCAGGATTCATTGGCATATCCCTTTGTTTTTGAATCCCTTATCCAGAATCTCAGGTGTGAACGCAACGGTATACTATCCTTTAGTGGAGAGAGGAATGAACTCTGCTCATGGTCAGCATTTTACGATCTTGTCTATTTCTTAAGCAAGGATCTTAAGCCTCACTCACACAACTGCCCATATGATTATTATTTTATTCTCTATATACCTATTAAGGTTCCCCTTCAACTGCTCCTGCCATAAATGATGATGAATTATGTAACTCTTTTCTCACCAGTCATCTCATTCCTTCGTGTCTCCTAAAGTAAGAAGCCCCCAATAACCCAATGTCCAGCAATTTCGTGTACATCTTCACTTGCCAGCTATTCACTTCAATGACTCACATTAGCCAGAGAGCAGTCTCTGGAGATAAGGCTTGATGGACACAAATTGGACATTAAACATGAGAGCACACCAGAAAGAAAAAGAAAAAAAGGAAAGCTATATCACAGACTGTATTAATCTCTTCAAACATTCCACCTTTGACATTACAAGCATTATACTTAAAGAGGGCAAATTGAAAGAGAATTGGAACAGAAGGCAGTTGGCATGGCTCAGCTTGGACAAGGAGCCATTAGAAAGCTCCACAATAATGACCAGGTCCAATCTGAGCTTGGGAAGTTACTCTTTTGGTTGACAACTCAATGACTATCCATGCTGGCTAAGGAATTCTGGGAATTATAGGGTAATTTTTTTAAAAAGCACACGGGTTTTCAAAGCTCTGTTTCCAACCTGTCTTGACATTATTGTTGTGAACCTCCATGTCAGGTCCAACCTAAGATGGACCTATCGTCGAGTTGGTTATTATAGGGTAATTTTTTAAAGCCCACATGTTTTAAAAGCTCTGTTTCCAACAAGTCTTGACTTTATTGTTGTGAACCTTCATGTCATGTCCAACCCGACCTTATTGTTGTGAGCCTTCATGTCATGTCCAACCTACGGTGAACCTGTTGTGGAGTTTTCTAGGCAATCTTTGTTCAGACAGGGCTGGCCTTTGCCTCCTTTGTAGGCTGGGAGAATGTGACTTGCCCAAGATCACCCACTGAGTTTCCATGGCCAAGTGGAGATTTGAGCCCTGGCCTCCCAGAGTCCAACATTCAACCCACACTGGCTCTACTCTCTAACTTGACTGGATGGGCAACTATAGTAAGTCGAAGGGCTGGTTTTCTGCTTCTGGGACCTTCCAGGGGCTGCCTAGACCTCAAAATAAACCTTCAGGGTTGTGTGAAATGATCATTTTGCTGTCACTTCAGTTAGCTTGGGATTTGGAGAAGGGAACACTTCCTGCAGGAACATATTGAGGCATGCCAAATTGAAGTTTGCAAGTATGAGTTGTTAAATTAGTTCCACAACAGGCAGGGAGCTGGAATTCAGTAGACGTATTCAGTTAGCCAACCATTTGGGTGGAGCGTACCTTTCCATATTGTGAGAACAGCTTTCCACATTCACTCAAGCTCCAACGCATCAGGAAACCGAAGCTGATAAGCACAATGCCTTTAATATCAAGATAGTATGGCAATCTACACTATAGTTAGGTCTAGCTTCATCACTGCCTTGGAGGTAAATGGCCATCAAGAGATTGTGGGGAGTTGTGGTCCACAGTATCTGGAAGAGTTCTTCCCCCCTTGTCTAATCTATTTTCACATAGTAGTTGTGGGGCAGGGGGGAATGGAGAGAGATAATGCTCCACAGAGTGAATAGGGGAGACAGAGAACTACCAAACCATCCTGAAAATATTGGCTTTACTTAATTTTTGAGTGGTAATAAGGGTTAATATTTGAATGGAAGGCCATCTGGTAACACCAGCAATCCTTAGAAACCCAAGTCTGAAATACTGAGTCTGAAATACTGAGCTGCTGTGGCCAGCCAGAGTAGACAATACTGAGCTACATGGACCAGTGGTCTGACAAAGCTATTCCCTGTCTTCTTGTGATCTGTGGAGTCAGAACTTGATATTTATTTAATTAATTTATAGCCTGACTTTCCTCCCCACCACCTCCAAAATAAGTGAAGGTGGTGTATATAGTTGCCCCTCTCCCCCCACCACCACCACCCTTAACATTATCTTCACACAACCCTAAAAGAAAGGATAGGTTTATAGATGAACTGGCCCAAGACTTCCAAAACCCCAAATCAAAATCCTAGCTGACATAATCCTTCTTTCCCTTTGGATTAACCCATGCCCTCCCTTCCGCTTGTCAATTCCTCATCCCCCGAAGACACTTTTAGGCCATGATCTTTTTTATTCAGTCCTTGAATAAAACATTTTGTCAGTGCTATGTAAATAGAGCTCCTCATTTCGCTTGTACATCCCCAGGACTGTTGTATCCAGGTGCCTCCATGACAATGCAGAGCCAGCTAATGCTCTTTAGGGATTGTCGTTCCCACCAGGGATGAAATGTTAACCATTGGTTGCCAGGAAAAGCCTTGGAGAAGCTACAAGAACCACAGAAGGGCTAGAGCCACAGTAATAGGAAGAGGAGATACAAATACCACTAGGGCAAAGGAGGTAAACCATGAACTGCTCTGAGACATGATGCCAAGCAGCATTCTGTGATCTCTTGGCATTTGTTGCCTTGGTACTTCTGACTTGTTTGCATCTTTAGGAAGTACTATGCTAACATAATCCCTTTCATGTGCCTACCATGTTTCTTGTACTACATGGACTGCCACATCTGAAAGGCAGAGTCCATTCTTCTTCCAGATAGCTGACCATGGAAAAGTTCCTTTTTTGGACCTCACAGAATTCCATAGCACACATTGTCATCCAATAAAGGAACTTTCCCAACCTCAGTCAGGCAACTCATTTGCCCAGTGGCTACTTTAACTACTAAATGAAGCTCAGGTTTAAACTTTGAAATATCTGATGACACTCTTGAGGGCCAGTTCCTTTACCCTTTCCTCTGCTTTGTAGTGTCCTCTGATCAATATCAGTTGCTCTACTCTTTGTTTTCCTCATCAGCTGAGGTTCAGAGATGATTACAAGAATTTGGACCTTCTCAGAAGTAGCACCAACATTAAAATGGTAGGTTTCAAATAAGTGTTAACTCACCATTCAACAACTAATTTAATGGGTCTGCTCTAGTTTGGCGTATCAATTGGATTTGGGCAATTGATTGATTTTAACATTTGTGGCAAGGGTAGGCCCAGTACTGCCACCCAAATGTTGTCGGACTACAACATTCCAAACCAAGGTAAGGGCTGAACATAGCTGAACTGGACTACAACTTTCACCAGGCCTAGTTTGCATAACAAATGGTGAGGAATGCTGCGAGATGCAACCCAACAAGTTCTGCAAGACTACATTTTTCCCACCCCTCCTCTAGGACCTAAATCCAATTGGTACACCAATTAAACCATATCCATTGAATCATTGTAACTTAGAGAGGTGTTGGTTTACCTGTTCATACTAGATTCAGTTGTTTCAATAGTAATACTATTTAATTATTTTTTAACTTTTGTAATCAATGTTTTTACTTCTGTCTTTTTAAGTTATTGTAACACACCTTAAATCCCATTGTGGGAGAAAGGCAGGATATAAATCCTTAGGGGAAAAAATAAAGTAAATTTTCTAGTAGAGACTAACAGTGGGATTTTGGCCAAAGACTGCAGCTTCGTAGCTGGTTTTCCTAATAGCATTTATGCAACTGAATAGCATGCATGCCATCACAGCAAACCATGCTCTATTGCATTCCTGGATCCAGTCCTGTATCATACTGATTCTCCTCTTCAAGCAATTTCTTCCAGAGTCTCTCCATCCCTCTCCCCACCCTGCTCTTCTTCCTTCTCCAAGGGTAGCTTTCCCCCTGGAACAGTTCCACAGACATTAAGGAACTGTATCAAAGTGTAATTGTTCTTCCCACTGTTTACTCGGATCGCCCTGCTGTGTCTGCTTCCCTCCTTCCCTTCCTTCTCCAGCCTGAAATGAGATGCACAGTCCATGAGTTAATTAAACGACATCTCTGCTTGTAAAAGGAGATCGAAGACATTATGCATGAGAACACCGCAAAGCCCAAGCCTGGGGAAAGGTATTTTATCTCATTAACATTCATCCAAGGCACATCCTCATTCCATTTTAATGCTCTGTGTGCGAGGAGAGGACAGCAGCCAAGAGTCAGCCTGTCAGAGCTATTCAGATAAGGACCACCAGGCTCTTGAGAGACTAGTGATCCAAACCAAGACTAGTGATCCAGGCCAAGAGAAGCATGAAGGAGGTTCCACCACTGTGAAGACCTCTAGTCTAATGTGACATAGTCTTGGACAATGACGTTCCATCTTTTGTCCTCAAGATGTTTGGGACTTCAGCTCTCCAAATTCCTTTTTTTCATGTTGGCTGGAACGTCTGAGACTTGAAGTCCAAAATGACCAGAGATCCAAAATTTGAGAGGTAGTGGGTGAAGGCACTGGACACAGTAGGAGATGTTGAGGGCTTTGTAAGGATTCATCTGGAGAGTGCCACATGCTTTGGAGAGACTCAAAACCACAGATGGGAGATTCCACAATCAAAAGTGAGTGGAAAGCCACCTCTTCTCTTCCCTTTCTCCTTTCTTTCTTTTCCAAGCTTTGTTTCACACTACACAATAAGTAGTCTTTGCCAGTGACTGCCACCACTCCGTACCTGAGATGCTCTCGGTGTGTTTGCAAGGTCATGCAAGCTGAGAGCGAGTTGATATCCCCTTCCCCATAGAGGCTACAACCTCTGTGACGGTGCCTGTAGGAGCAGACTACAAATCCATGTGACTAGAGCTGTAGAATTAAGTAGCATGTGCCCAATTCTTGCCTCCCTCCCATCCCTGCAGGAATGGTGTCGCAAACAAGGACTATAGGGACTGTATTGATTGGAAGGGAATTTGGGATCTCTCTGAGCCTCACTTCAGCACATTTTTACCTGCTGATTGCAATCAGCAATTCATTCAGAACCGCACGTTTCTTCTGCTTGGTAGATGCTGGACTACAGCAGTCAGGGAGATGTGGGAATGAATGAGCTTCTGCTCATGAGCTCAAGTCCAGTAGAACATGGTCTGGAAAGCAGCACACTCTTTCTAAAAAGGTCAAGAAAGGGTTGATAGAAAAGTGCCATCCTTACTAGTATGATCCAGCAGTGGGATGAATCAGCTCTGGAAGCCTTTAGTTAGCAACTCATCTCAGCCTCTTTCCTCAGTGCTGGGTTATCTTTCCAGGAGGACTCATTATGACATCCAAATTCCCTGAAAGGATGACAATGTAGACTAGAATTACATGAATGTCTTATGCATCAGTAAGTTATCCAATGGAAGCATTTGGAAAATTTTGTTTGAAGTGAACAGTCTGCATTCAGTGCAAAGTTGTGGAAAGAGATTTGTGCATGACTGATGCCCTCGTACATATGCCTTGAGTATGCAGGCATGCATTGTACATTGGACATGCAGGTGCACATTGTGTTTTTGCTAGATGCTTATGACACATGCAGATGCTTATGTGCATTTGGTGGCACATCACACTTCATCAACAAGTGCCATATCATTCTATGAGCATAAAGTTATGCTCCATCTCCCTGATGTAGGAATGAGGCCCTGAAGCATACCACCATACCACCCTGAACACCTCATCCTCTCTGATCTCACCATTGGGGTTGAAAAAAAAAATAATGATTGTACTTTCCTAGTATAGAAAGCAGGTTTCCCAAAAGTCAGGAAATACTATTGTCAAGAGTTTTGTGTAGTTTTCTCCTGGCACTCAGCATCACAAAGGATTGTAGAGGAATTTTTCTGTGACATAAAATATTGCTCAAAACAACCTATTTTCTGAATAGAAAATCTAGTTGCTGTGCAGAAAACAGGGGTTTTGTACTGGGGGAAAAATGCTTCAACAAGGTAGCATTGTGCAAGTAATAATTCTTCCACAGCACTTTGGGATGTTCAGATCTAGGAAGAATGCTGCAACAGTGTGAAAAATAATTGCGGATTTCCATCCTGATTGAATGGGAGAGTACCAGAGAACACCAGGTACCTCCAAGTAGAGCTGGGAAAGTATCCAGCCTATAAGTGCCAGTGACAGTCAAATCTGATGATACTAGCCCAGCTAGACCAAAGGAACATCACAGTACAGTCAGCTTTCTCTTTGCTTATGCTTATGCTTCTAAGCTGCCTTGGTCATAGCATGAATCCATCTCACTCTGTGTTGTTTGCTGTAACTGACAGCAAGAGCACTTGAAGACAAATTCATGGAAAATAAGGCCATTGGTAGCCTCCAGTCATAATGGATATATATTCCTTCAGGCAACAGAAGCAGTATCTTTTTGAATTCCAAGTACTGAGGAACACAAGCAGGAGGTCACTGTGGCATTCCTGTCTTGTTTGTGGGCTTCCCGTATTGCCCACCTTGTGAACAGAGTGCTGGACTAGGTAGCCCTTTGGTCGGAATCAGCAGGGCTCCTCTTGTGTTCTTCATATTGTACACAGAGATGTCCTTGTCAGCTACTTTCAAGATCCTTTAAATATTTTTATTAATGCTTTGAAAACATTAGGGTTGGATGTGAGATCTCATGCCAAGCACGCAGTCTGCCATTGAGCTGCATCACTGCGATGGAATTCCTTGTACTTCATTCTGATGAAGTTACTACTGGGTACCAAACATGTGAATAATAGTAATAATAATAATAATAATAATAATAATAATAATAATAATGTAGTATAGTAGAAATAATAATAATATTTATTTCTACCCCGCCTCTCCAACAAGATCAAGGCAGGTTACATCCGTAAAATTCATACAATACAACAGAATAATATTCCACAATCCCCTCCCTCCTTAACCCCAATATCTATTATTATTATTATTATTATTATTTTGCCAGAATAGCTACTGGCAAATTCCTTTCAGCTCAATTTGCGACCAATGCTTGGCTTTCTTTATGCACATTTAGGAAAAAGAGCTCATGTGTTTTTCCAAACTCCTTTTCTAGCTTGTAATTTTGGTGTAGATTCTCTGATTGGGTTGTGCACATGTGTCTTAGCATAAGATCCTTTGGGAATTTCAGTTTTCTGGTACAAGTTGTGGCACATACCTTCTCAAAACCCATTATCTCTAGGAACAAGAGAGGGCTCTATATCATATTGGAGTACAGCTGTATAAAATATTTGTGGTTTTTTTTTAAAAAAAAAAAAAAAAGATGACAAAATTGATGCCATACAGAAATATTGTGTTTGTTGTTATATGCTATCAAGTCTATTTTGACTTATGGCAATCCTATGAATGAGAACCATTCAAGCATTGCTGTTATCAATTGCCCTTCTTAGGTCTTGCAGACTCAGGGCTGTGGCTTCCTTGACTGAGAATTACAGTCTTTCTCTTTTCCTGCTGCCTTTTACCTTGCCAAATGTTATTGTCTTTTCTAGTGAGTCATGTCATTTCACAACATGTCCAACATGTCCAAAGAACGACAGCCTCGGTTCAGTCATCTCAATGAAAGTTCAGGCTCGGTTTACTCTAAGATCCATTCATTTTTCTTTTTAATGGTCTGCTCTCCAAGGCATTCTGATGTGAAGTGCCTACAAAGTAATAGATCTGCAACTATAACTTTTGAGCTACTTGCACATAGAGAGAGAGAAAAAGAAAAGAAAATATTACAGTCCTCAAAGTCTCCACATCTATCCCATCTGGAAGAGACTAAACTTGAAATGTGCTACTCTGCAACTTGCCATTATGTAACCAAATTTTGGAAAGTTCCTTTCTGGATTATAATTTGCAGAATCTCCCAGATAGCATCCTCTTAGCTTCAGGTCATGAGAGCTAGAGTCCAAAAAGTATCATTTCCCAGTTTCAGACATAGTTTAATTAACCAACCAGTATTATCTAAATTGCAAACATTTAAATGACTTCACACTGGAAGGTTTACTGTTGATATCTCATTGCGTAGGAGGAGATTATGATCATTGAAAGCAAGACTCCATCACCAGTTTGCATTCTGCATGGGACAGCAGTGACCTTTGGGTGCACCATGTATCTTTCCAATTGTTAATGCATTTATCCCTGTAAAATAGATTATTCCGATAGAGCCAAGCTAATTTAAGAGGTTTAGTGCTGTGCTGAAGTTTTTTAAAGTCAGACTCTCCGCAAAGCCATAACTTTATTTCCTGCACCATTGCAGTGATAGATGGGGAGGAATGGTGACTCTCATCTCCAAGAGTGGCTGATGTCCAGGGACCATGTTTCAATCCTTAGGAATATAACCATCTAGCCAACATATCACCAGGACCACAAGACAACCACTGTTTCAACAACTGGCAAAATTATTGTTGTAATGGCAGTCAGTGTTTATGTATATGTAGTGCAAGGGGTTGTATATTCTAAGAATCCTGGTGTGGATGTATTCGGTCTTTCAGGGTTTCTTGTACCACCAAAAAAGAAAAAGTGCTTTTCCACCTTTGGCTGGACTAAAAGATAGTCCAGCAATAGGTGGAAAGGTGGATAGTCCTTATTTTTTCCACTATCCTGAGGTTTCCATTTAAATCTACACAGAACTTGGGTTTGCATATTTTCATATGTATCCAGCATAGTTTGGGAATTTCACTGAGCTGAGGACTGTATTGGGACATCCAAACACTCATGCTTGGAACTTGTGAGTGTTACATTTTGGAACACAACTCTCCAAAATTTCCATCCAGCCTGGTTGCTGGCTATTGGAGGAGAGAGAAAAATTTGTAGTCCTGGGGTCACATGTGATCCCCAAAGTTATCTTGTGGTCCTTGACTCTTTAGCTTCTCTGGGATGGTCTTTTTGCAATAAAAAAAGATGAATTGCCTGTTTTAGAAGACTTCCAGAGCAATAATTCACCTTTTAAGTAGGTCGTAACACTGCCCTGCATTTTAAAACATTTTGAGGGGGAAATTCCAAAGTAGAATAGATGTCCAGGTATGGTTGCTTGGTTACTTGGTTGGTTAGAGTTTTGTAGTCCATGTGGCTCCATGGATCCCAAGAGGAGAAAATTGGCCTTCAGACCCACCTTAGTTATCCACTGCTCAGGCATTGTTACAATACTGGGATTTGCTAGATTTATTTTTTTTAAATAATAATAATAATAATAATAATAATAACTTTTTCCAACTGCTGTTTCTCATGTAGGTTCAGTCTCATGTCTGGCAACTCAG
The DNA here is from genome assembly GCA_034509955.1 of Urosaurus nigricauda. Taxonomy (NCBI): domain Eukaryota; kingdom Metazoa; phylum Chordata; class Lepidosauria; order Squamata; family Phrynosomatidae; genus Urosaurus; species Urosaurus nigricauda. The sequence goes on along the minus strand of JAOEGL010000012.1, from coordinate 3,901,277 downwards.
CTCTCACAACTAGCAATGAGATAAGGAAATAAGAGAGAGAAGGGGTGCGTGTCTGAAGCAACCTTCTCTGCCTATGCAGGACCATTTGGTGGCAAGCCATTAACTCTGGATAATTTTGCACATCATGGTAGCAAAGAGCAGAGGTTTGGAGCCGCATGCAAATGTTCCTCAGTTCCCTAGGCATTTCCCAGCCGTATCTTCCAGCCTTTCTGCCACCAGCCAGCAGCAAAGGCAGCCAACTGCTTTTGATGGTATGGATGGCTGCCAGATGGTGTCTTGATAGTAATGATACTGACAAAGCAAAAAGGAACTGTCTCACAGACAAAAAGCCTGGCTTTTTTGGTTTTGACTGTTTGTATCAGCAGAGATGTATAGCAGATCTGAGACAACGTATAGTTAACCAGCAGGGGAGACATCTAGCCAAGGAATAAAGCTGGGAAGCAGAAGGTGTCTCACCAGCAACAGCTAGGCACAAACGGAACAGTTTTATTGCTGTCCTAACCATTTCTGGAGAAGCGCTAGGGCTCTGATCCATAGCACAGTTTGTTATTGTTGCTGTGGTTGTTTTTGCTTCTGATTCCAGTATAGGGCTCTGTGATAAGAGTCATGGTGCTAAAAGACATTAAATGTATCTTCCAGTTTGGGTCATATATTAGAAAGCTATTTTTAAGAAGAACAAATGTGATGCCAGTAGTTGGGGGGGGGGCTGTCAAGAATGATTGGTGACTTGTCAAAATTGATTGATTGATGACCTGTCAGGAATGACTGAGATCTGTCAATAATGATGGGCATGCCACTTCCCCGGAAATACTAGTGCGGAACATACGGGATGGGTCATGTGACCCCACCATTAAAGTCGGTTATGAGGTTACTTCCTGATGGGGTCATATGAACCATCCCAGATGTCCTGCCCTAGTATTTCCACGGGAGGGGCATGCCCATTATTTTGACAGGTAACAATCAATCAATCAATCAATTTTGACAGGTCATCAATCATTCTTAAGGCCTCAAAAAGTCATAAATCATTTCTGACAAGAGCTGCACCCCCCTACTATTGATGCCACACTGATATCATACCCAGTGGAGCAATCCCTGGATGGATGGTGGTCACTCCTATGTTCAGAGCATCAACCTTCCTACTTTTCAATTATGGTTAGTTTCAATTTGTTGTTTTACTCATCTTCTTAAAAGTCCTGGGGATTGGTCGTAGAACAGATCTAGTACTGGGGTGTGCATTTTCTCCAGAAGCATTGGGTCCCTTCATTCCACAACTTCCCATGAGATCACCTTTCAAGCTCTGGAACAGGCTTGACTCACGCTTGCCTCCTTCTCATTGCTGTCTCAGCACTTTGGTCTGAGTATTGTGCATCAGTATAAATCATTGCTGATGGTCTGAGATCACCTGGGCAGCATCTGCACTGTGGAAATCCAGTTTGACACCACTTTAACTTCCATGCCTCAACGCTATGGGACTCTAGGAACTGAACTTTGCTGTGGCACCAGAAGTCTCTGACAAAGGAGGCTGAATGTCTCCTAAAAATTCAGTTCCCATAATTTCATAGCATTGAGCCATGGCAGTTACAGTGGTGTCAAACTGGATTATTTCTGCAGTGTGAATGCAGCCTCTTTACTACTGCATAACCCATCAAATCGAGTCCCCCAAATTTAAGGCAGACAAGGTGCGTTTGCACCTCCTGATACCATCCAACTGAGACGTTTTGGAAGAAGACCACCATGTTGGCTTTGTCCTCAAGGACCAGCCCTCACTTTTGCAAAGGCCACAAGCTGTCATTGACTGGATCTTGGAATACTGCAATTTGTTTGCGGTTTCAGTGCAGCTGCAAGCCTGTGTAGCTGTCAATCCTGTGTCCTACCCCTCGGCTCCAGTAATCGCTTTGCAAATGAAATGTTCCTTAAGCGAGGAAAGACTGATGTAAGAGAAATCATTTCTGCCCAAATAAACAACCACAAAGCCCAGCCTTTTAATCAACCCCCGTGTCAACAGCACAGCCTGAGCGGGAGCCTCCTGCTTCCCTCCCCGGCTGCAAAAGAATTGTATCAAACTCCAGTACATGACAAATGAAGGGAAAAACTGCTTGTTAAATCAGTATGTGTGGAAAGGGCTACAAAGGAAATGCACCAGCATTTTCAAATGCTTCATCGACACTGCAGGACTCGTTCCTGTATTCTTTTCTTTCTCCCCTCCTCCCAATTTGGCACTTTAAACATATCCTCCAAAGCGAAGGGAGGCTGGGAAAATCAATGGCTATTTTTTTTTCCTGGATAAGGATTATAGCTGGCAATAAAGACAGCTCTTGGATTTTCAAGTGCACTGTGAAAATCACTACTGTGCAACGGTGCTATGTCGTTCCTAAAGAATTCATTGATTGACTGATGGATGGATTGATTGACTGAATCATTGATTGATTAGGCATTGCCAAAAATAGTATTCCATCAGTGTGCCAGTGAGCCACCACGGTGTCATGGTCTGAGCATTAAACGATGACTCTAGTGACTGGGGTTCAAATCATTGCTCTGCCATGAAATCTCTCTGAGTGACTTTGGGCAAGTACCATGTTTGCAGCCAAAGGGTGTATCTACACCAGTGATTCCCAAACTTCCAGGAGTTTTGGACTTCACCTCCCAAAGTGCCAAACTATTGGCCAAGACAGTTGAGGTTTCTCGGAGCTGAAGTCCAAGACACCTGGAAGACCAGAGGTTGAGAATCACTGATCTACACTGTAGAAATAATGCAGTTTGACATCACTTTAGGTGCTGTAGCTCCTTCCTATGGAATTCCAGGATTTCTCGTTTTACTAGGTCTTTAGCCTTCTTTGCTCAAGAATGTTGGTGCCTCGCAAAACTACAAATCCCAGAATATATCAAAACTAATAAGTTTGCAGAGTGAGGCCTGGTCTGTAGTTTCAGGTCTGGCGACATGGTTCATTCAGAGTTTGAGGCCCAATTTATAATTTGAAGCCTAATAGTTTGTAATGTGTAAAGAGTCCATGTGGAGCAGTGTTCCGAGTGTTGCACTTGGACCCCAAGAAACCAGGGTTCAAATCCCCTCTTAACTATGGAAACCCACCGGGTGACCTTGGACATGTCACATTTTCTCAGCCAAAGGAGAGAATGGCAATGGCAACTCCCCTCTAAAGAAATCTCGCCAAGAAAACCATATGATAGCATCGCCATAGGCTGGAGTCAACTTGGAGGCACATAACAACAGCAACATCAACAACAACACATAATTGAAAAGCATATGCACAAATATGTTTCAATCTGGGGTGGGCAAAGTGTGATACCTGGGGTTCATACAGCCCCCAACACTTTTGTGTTCTCCCCAGGATTTTTTAAGAGGGGGAAATGACATCACAGGTTGTCGCTGAAATTTGTCTGCAAACTGCTAAATGCTTTATAGTCACGAGGGAAATGCACTGCTGCCAATGGCAAAATGAGCATCACAAGCAGTATAACATTTCCTAGTCAATATCATTGTCAGTATCATATTCCTAGTCAATATCGTAGTCAGCAATGTATCCCTTATTCGATCCTATTAACTGAAGTCAAATTAGCTAAATAATACATTACATGTAATCTTTAATGCCTTTTAAGCAATGAGGGAGATTTTACTTTATTCAGCTTTAAGAAGATTCATGATAATAATTCCATCTGAGTAGATTTGGTAATGATTTTTTTTTAAAAAAAATAATGCCTGAGATCCTACAGTGAGTATGCAAACTGCATCTGTCCATAATGCACCTCCATGTGCAATGCAAATTTGTATGATTTGCATTGATGCTGCGATGCATTGTTCATCTACCAGTTGTGTAGCACAAAATTGTGCAAGCCTAGCCATGCTGCCTCATTGGATTGTGCTGTCACAAAATATAATAAAGCCAGACATTTTGCTTTAGGGGCAGCAGTCCCTCCAACCTGCCATCCTCTCCTAAGGAGGACATTTGCAAAACCTCTGAGGCATGGCTCCTGTGCTTGCCCAGTCAAAAAGCTGGCATAACACTAAAAAGGATGCCGCCATGGCACAGCTGTCTAGAAAACCCAGTCATTTGCATCCTGGTATTTACACTGCTATTACAGCACCAAAAGAATCCAAGCATTGTGTGTTTCTACCGAGGCAAGGAAAGAAGCTTTGTCTGGTGGCCATTCAGTTCCAGTGATCAATTCTTTCCTGCTCATGTTCAGCCATATGGTTTCATTGAACAGTTCATTAAAGAGACAGCTGAGCATGTTGGCACAACCATAATCACACGGCAGAGCCTTGTGGCCCAGCTTTCTTTGGGCAGAAATTCACGAAGCACAGCAATTGATGGTTGGCCTCAATGCAGCATCCATTAGGATCCGTGAATGCAGAGCAGGTTGTGCTGACAGAAGGGACTCAACACCAAAAACAGAAAGGAAAGCATGCTCATGTTGGGGTGGCGAGGGATGAACAAGAACAAAACCCATCAGTGGCGGCTTGTGGTATCTCAAGGGTGAGAAAAGTTTAAAGCATCTTTTACATTCTTATCCCCGCACTGCTGGATTTTAAAATCAGGATTCAACACAGTCCTGGGACTTCCTTGCTTTGAGATGCTGTCCATTGTTGTGAGGTTATTTTTAGCTTTAGGGAATGCTTTTATTTGTCATTGCTGCTGCTGTTGTCATTCTTGCTGTGTACCTTCAAATTGTTGCCATTGTATGTCTTCTGGCTTATGGCAGCCCTAAGGTCAACCTATCATGGGCTTTTCTAGGCAAGATTTGTTCAGGGGAGATTTGCATTGCCATCCTCACACTGAAAAAGTGGGCTTCTGTGTTGATGGTAGTGGCTGGCATCCCCTTGGTAATGTAAAGCGTGTGCATTCCTCTATGGAAGCAATTGGACATTTGTCCAATGCATAACATCTGTATTCAGCTCAGGCTTGAGAAAGCAGAGGTGCACATGTATATTGTAATCCACAAGGATTTCCATTGCGAATTACACACTTGGTAAAGCAGTTCATGAATTAGGTGGCCCCACGTATGTATTGCCATAGTGCATGGTTGCACAGTGAACATTAATGGGCATTGTGCATCAGCATAAATCATTGCTGATGCGCATTTAGTTGCTCATTGTCACAATTTAGTTCTGCACTGTCACAGGTCTCTAATCAGGGAGTGCACCACAAATGAAACATATCTCTTTGAGCATAATGTTATGTTACATTTCCTTAGTGTAGTGTAGGATCTCATGCAATGGGGATGATGATCCATGTTGCCGTGGGCTCTTTATTATCCAAGACCTTGGTATCACCAACTGCAGGAAGAGAGCAGGAAGGCAGAAAGAAGCAAGGGGGGAGAGATCTTTTGCCACACCCTGCTGAACATTTTGCCATAAAAGGAATTAGCTGATGTGTGCTGAAGGCCTAGGTTTCGCTTATCAGTTTAAGCCTCTGGCACACAGCATTGCCAGATATTAATTCCATAATCCCTCTACTGGCAAAAAAAGAGGGATGGAGATTCTCTTATTTACATACTCTTATCTCCCATCTTACTTCAGATCTCCCAAAAAGCCAACAGCAAGACACACAAGTGAAACACAAATCTTTTTTTTTATAATCAGTAAAGGACTGTAGTCTGGGATAACAGTCCAGGATGATTCCCCAGTGTGTGGAAAATAAATCAAACATTTATTTGTCCAAGAAATCCTATAGGTATACATCCAAAGCTATATCTGGTGAGCCAAGGTCTTCTTTGTGAATGCCAGCATTTTCCTTGGAAAAGAGAAACACTCCCCTCCAAATGCAATAATGTAGATGGCCACTTGATTGTAAGGACTTTCTCACACCGGCTAGAAAAGTGGAATTTTAACAGGATAAAAGCATCTTTGGTACTTATCACATGACATTGTGTCCATCCTGCTGTTGCCTTGCATTCCATTTACTACTATTGTGACTTTTTCATTGATGTGCAAAACCCATCAACAGGCTCTCAATCTCACTCTATTCCATGACTGCCTTTGTGTGATAGGTCCCTTCCAGTGTAGTTCCACTTTTCAGGCAATTAGGTGGTGAAAGTGGCCATGATTCTGCTCCTCTCCCCACTCCCCCTTGCAGTCATCACAGCAGCCAACACATGCCTGAAGTTGGTTGCTATGTATATGTTCACACCGCAGCCGCCTTTGGGACGTGGTTGGCATCCCCAATTGCTTGTCCTTCCCACTTCCACCTGAAGCATGGGGCTGCTGTGTAAATATGCACACAGCAACCCTGCACTTTGGAAGTGGGGACAGAGGAGTGATTGTGGTGGCTAACACTCTCCCAAAGCCAGCTGCTGTGTGTACATTCACAGTGCACTCTGGTTCGTAAACTAGTTGCTGATTTTGGCTAGTCTTGGACTTATCTCTGGCCCTTCTTCCAGGTGCCCTAATGTAAGTCTCACCCTGAAAAGTCTTGGCACACAAATCCCAACCCAGTATCTGCTGAGGGCTTTTTCATGAAAAGAGCAGTGAATTGGCTTTGGATTTAAGACCGACATTTCAATGGGCTGTCCCAGGTGCTGACCTCCATCCTCATACCAGGTTCAACATCTGGGCTAGATGCTTTAAACTTTGGTCCAAAAATCAGAAAGTTACCAGCCACCACTGATCCCAGGCTCCCTTTCTCTCCTTCTATTATTGTTGGGGGCCAAATTTTGACATTAGTGACATGAAAAATCAATATTCAAAGTCTGGTAGCAGGCTGAGAGCAAATGCTGATCCAGTTGTCTGGGAACACCTTTGTGACCAGTCTAAGAACAAGTGGCTTCCTTCTTTAACAGCTTTCCAACTCATGATGAAGCTGTGCTATAGTCCAATAGGATCCCAGATTGGATAGGATCAGTTTGGAAAGGAGAAAGAAGGCATAACCAGCCATGAAAGGAGGACATTGGTGAGATGGATGGAAATGTCAAGAAATGGTAATTTAAAATGGGATCCTTAGGAGGTGGGTGGAGAATTAGCCCAACTCATCAAAACTAAAGCTTTCAACTTGAATACTGAAATAGAAGGGCATTCAGTTCAGCCCTGGTTCATTTTGTTTAGAGATCTGTGGGATTCTAATAGTTTCAGCACGTACTGAAATGTTAGTTTATGTGTTTATTATGATTGCTTCTTTAATTACCTAAAACACAAACAGACACTTTACATAATATGAAATTAAACAGGATCTTGCTCTCAAGAAAACTGTCAAAAGGATGATATTGTCAAGACACATTGTAGACAAGGAGAACAAAAGACAGTTTGCCTCTCGCACTAAGACACTTGCAATAGGCTTTAATAAATGCATTTGTTCCTTTGCACCTTTGAGGTTTCATCTTTTCCTTGCTTCCTTAAGTGGAACCATCCACATTATGTATGTTCAGCATTCGCGGCAACAAAATCTCAGTGGGAATGTTTGTGATTATTTTCATCTTTTAATAGCTCCAGTTATGCCCACCCACATTCTGACTGGTGTTCAGCGCGTCCAAGAACATATCGCTCCTGACAGTCTCATCCCAGAATACAATCCTAAAGCTGTGAAGTCAAAGGCTTTCATGGCTGGCATTTATAGTTTTCTGTTGGTTTTTTTTGGGCTATGTGGCCACGGTACCAGGCCAGCATTCTCTGAAGATGCCAGCCACAGATGCTGGCAAAATGTCAGGAATAAACTCTACTAGAACATGGCCACATAGCCCAAAAAACCAACAAAAAACAATCCTAAAGCTGTCCAGTCCAAGAAAAATCTTATCAGTTTGGCCAAGCATTGAAATGAACCCTGTTGTTGTTCCTTGCGAATGCATGAAATGTGCTAGGCATATGATGCAACATGTCCCAGAGGGCAAAAGAGGAGGAGAAAGGAAGCATTGTTACATTGTAAAGCTGGGCATCAATTTACATAAAGGAGATGCGCCAATAGCTCTGCGAGTGTTAGAAATTCCTCACAGTGGTTACAAGGGTGTGTTGATGTGGTTTGTCTCCCTCTTTAACAAAACACCGGGCTGCTTAGAGGCTGTGAAAACCAAGCTGGAGGCAGGTGAATAATTAATTGGCGCTTTAAAGAATCCAGCCATTAATAACACTGAGCCAAGTGGTAGTTTATAAATGTCTCTGTCAGGGTGGAACATGGTATTGAAGGAGAAAGAGTAGGAGAAGGAGGGGAAATACCTGTGGGAAATGATTTCCATCTGCAGCCTGCAAGAGAAGGAAGTTATAGTCCCCCGCCCCCATCCCACCTCCACCATCATCTCTCTGTTTTTGACATTTGGGTGTCAAATCGATATCACAGCATCAATGGCATGGAAAAATTGGTCCCCATTACTGCTTGAGAAAATATTTGTATTGCCTCTTGCTCCTTAAGGTGTTGGATGCTAATTGAACATAAAAGGGTAGGACTTGCTTGCAGGGCTGCAGCAAAACCCATTAAGGAAACGATTGCAATGTTTGGAAAAAGCTCAGCTCTGCAAAGTGGGAATAGCCCTTGCAGGGATGGGGAGGATAGTCGCACAGAGTTCATATGCTTTGTTTTAAGAACTCATGAGCTTGGAGATATACCCTGGGGGAACACAGTTGTTGTTTGTTGTTGTTGTTGTTGTGAGCCTTCAAGTTGTTTTTTTTAGTTATAGCGACGCTAAGGCAAATCTATCACAGGGCTGGAAATCAAAGATATAACCACATTGGTCTGTAAAATCAGTATATAGAAAGATCTTTAAGCATTCTTCCCATGAAAGCCCTGTGATAGAGAGATCTTGTATTGCTTTGAAACTAACAAAAAGAAAGAATTTGACAGCATGAGCTTTCATAGACCTAAGTCTACTTCCTCAAATGACTTAGTAATTCATCAGAAGTAATGCATCTGAGGAATTAAACTTAAGGCTATGAGAGCTGATGTGGCCAACTTGTTTCTTTCAGTTAGTCTCGAAGGTGCTACCAGATCTCTCTGTCACAGGGCTTCCATGGGAAGATCCAGGCTGCTTCCAGACTGAGGAAACAATCCAATTTGACACCACTTTAACTGCCATGGCTCAAGGCTATGGGATTTTGGGAACTGTAGTTTGTTTTGGCACCAGAGCTCTCTGACAGAGAAGGTTAAATGCTGGGTTCTTGGGCTGCTGCCTCTGGGATGAGATCTATGCCTGCCCTAAACCATGCTTCTGCTCACCTCTTAGTTGAGTTAGTTTCCTGCAGGCCCAGAAACCTAACCGTTCAAGGTATTGATCTATACTCAGCCCTGAAAACCATGCCAGAAAAAAATAATAATAATCAGATTTTGACTTCCACCTCCCACTTGCTATTGGTCTCCACTCCCACAGATAATTGGGCCAGGAGTAATTTGATTTTGGTCTCCTGGGCACCGATTTCAGGTCCCACTGTAATCGCCTATCCTGGATTAGTGGAATTTTAGCTTCCCTGGGGCCAGCTTCATCTTATTGCATTTCCAAGCAGTGGCAGTGTAATATCTCTCAATGCAGGAGCCTGCTCAGCAATGACCAGAGGAAGACATTCTATGCACCACTTTCTTGCATTGTAGGAAAGCAGTCCATGTGCAATAGCAATGAGCCCATGGCAAAGTTTGTCTGCTGCAGGGCAGGGATGAGTATGAGCTGTTGACCAGAAGGATATTTTGACAGCACCTCATCCCCAGCAGGCTATATCAATGGTGCGATACTCTACAGAGAGAGATGTTTGAAGCAACTGAATGTCGCTTTTTGATGCTGCGTGGGAATGCTGGAAGAGCATTTACTCTTTCAAACTTGCCTCCTAAAGGCACCAGATCCCATCTGATCCTGCAGGGTCAGCTCTGGTTAGGACTTGAACATGAAATGGCCAACAAATACCATGTGCTGTATGCTACATTTCAGAGGAAAGAACTGGCAAAATTACCTCTGAATAGTTCTTGCCTAAGAAAACACAGTGTGCTATAGTGGTTTGAGTGTTGGCCTATGACTCTGAAAACAAGGATTTAAGTTCCACGTTAGCCATGAAACCCACAGGGTGACCTTGGGCAAGTCACACACTCTCAGCCTCAGGGGAAGGCAATGGCAAACCTTATCTGAACAAATCTTGCCAAGAAAATCCCATGATCAGATCACCTTAGGGTTGCCATAAGTTGGAAATGACTGGAAGACACACAACAACAAGGAAATCCTATGAAATTCATGGCATCTCCATAGGGCAGTAGGCAACTTGAAGTCACATACAGGCACAAACCAGTTTCAAACCATGTCCCTGGCCATTGTGCATATGCATGTGTGCCTTCGAGTCACCTGTCGACTTATAGCGACCCATTAATTTCATAGGGTTTTCCTAGGCAAGGAATGCTCAGAGGTGGTTTAGAAGGCTAAATAGCTCTCAAAACTATCCCAGGATTTCATAGCAATGAGCCATGGCAGTTAAAGCAGTGTCGAACTGCATTAATTCTGCGGTGTAGATGCAGCCCAAGACTGACTCTGCTTAGTTTCCATGATTGCATGGGATTGGGTGCCTTTAGGATATTTAGATCCTCCCTGGCCATTGCAGAGATTTTAGTTCTCTCCATGATTCCCGGCTTATATAACCATCCCTTTTCCTGCCTGCGGGTTCATAAGAAATAGTGCAGATCTTTGCCACTTGCAAAGTCTTTTTAACATATGAAGCTGTTTAAAGGGACCATACAGAGAAGAGGGGCAGGAGCTGCCCTCCCTCCTTTCTCTCCAAAGTCCCATTAAAAGCAGATCCGTGCCTTCAAGCAAGCCAGTTAATTAAGCCCTCCTTTTAACGACTCTTGCTCTAAGTGCGCACAAGTGAGGTTTGGGATGTTTTATTTTTTGGTGCTTTCTTTTCTATATTCTAAAAAAATAAAAATAAAAATCTTGACATTCTTTTCAATCCTCCTTAAGGTCAGGCCTGGAAGAGATTAGCTAGAGGGGGCTTAAACTGTGCCGAAAAACTTAAATGTCTCACAGCAGGCAAAAATTGCAGTCTTAGCAGGAGATCCTTTTTGGTTCTACACGTAGGATGTATATGCTTAACACATCTCTCATCCCCTGCCCTCCAAACAGGTTTGATTGTAGAGCTCTAAATTGTCAAGTGTTGAGTATTTTTCCAGGTGTGAATAGCACAGGCCTGGGCAGAGCAAGGAAGGAACCTGTTTCTCTAGGCCTCATTCCCACTACCTTTTAAACCGGATCACAAATCGGTTTGAAGCAGTTTAAATGACCCTGGTTCACACTTGAACCGAATCACCCTAAGCATAGCAGAATTGGGTAGGAGTGCTGTATGGTTTTAATTGTACTGCTTTTTTAAAAATATCTTTTTATTTCATACTCACAACTAAACAAAGTGAGCAATTATAATGTCCTTTAATTGTACTATTTTTAAGCACTTTGATCTTTTTCAATTGCATTTTAATCTTTTAATGTGTCATGTGTCTTAACGCTTCATGTACTGAAGTCCATTTTAATGTTCGCTTTTTGTATGTTTTGAATTGTATTGTTCTTTTAAACAGCGAGCCCCTTTGAGTCCCTTCATCCCATGAGTCCCATGAGGATGGTCCCTTAGTCTCAGGCTGTAGACTTGGAATCTCAGGTCTGGAGACAGTCCTGACCTGGCAACCCTAAGCACAGTCTGGCGTCCTTCCCGAACTTCCTTCCTCCATCATTTTGCTTGATTCCCTGCACTGTTCTTCCCCCACTTTGCACTGCTACCACCCACCTTAAATCCCAGAAGGAATCGCACTCAGCAATTCCATCTGCTGCACTCCAAGGAAATGGAGTGTTTTATTTGGTATGATAATTTTTACAGCTTGAAAAGTGGCAAGGCAGCAGCCGAGGAAGGCTTGCATCACCGTCAGATTAATAAGACGTGCGGGCAGGTGCTTCTTTGGAGGTGTTCAGGGCCTGCCTTCAGGGAGAATACAGAGCAGAAAGTACATTAATTGGCACCTTCCCCAGGGATAAGGTCGTTTCCCTCTGCCAATGCCACCCATTCAAGCCTCCTTGGCAGTGATCAATCCTGTGCCAAATAGAGTGCCAGGCAATGCAGATGAGGAGAGCACCAGTCATCCCCAACTACCCTCCATCTTCTCGTCTTCCTCTGGTTGCAGCTTTCAAGAAGAAGGATCATCACCAAAACACACAGGGCAGAGCAGCCTTGCTCTTGCAGGGTAATGATCCTGGCAGTTTTTTACAGCCAAGAATTTTATTTTATTTATTTATTTCTGTCTCTTGGAAGAGCCGACAAGGTCTGTACATCACGATGGCTAAGGGGATATTGCTATCCAGAGAAGTAACCTTTGCAAGCTCTGCTTTCGACTCACTGTTAGGTGAAGACAAACAGGTGGGCCCTAGAACAGATCAAGCCTGAAATTTTTCTGGAAGCCAAGATGATGAAACTGAGGCCGTTGTACTTCGGTCACATCATGAGAAGACAGGACTCATTAGAAAAGACAATAATGCTAAGAAATGTGGTGGGAAGGAGAAAGAGGAAGGCCATATGATAGATGGATGGACTCTATATTAAGGAGGTCACAGGTATGAATTTGCAGGAACGAAGCAGAGCAGAGGAGGACAGAGAGTCTTGGAGATGTTTCATCTACAGTGTCACCATGAGTTGAAATTGACTGTTCAACAATGACAACGTAGTCAGGAGCAACTGCAATGAATCCAGGAGGAAAACATCAGGAAGGCTGAAGTTGTAACATGAACATTAGACCTCTGTGGGTTTTAGGGTGTTGCAACATGGAGGCAGGATCTTTTCTGGGGATGGGGAGTAAAAAGAGACATCAGGCAGTAAATCACTCCTTATCTCCATAATCAGACTTTTTTTATCCATCACAGAACTAAGTTACAAATAGGTTGTCTTTTATTTATGGTTTGTTTTTGGAGGGGGGGGGATTGTTAACCTACAAGTCCTTATTTTATGGACTGGCTCCTCGGCTATTATACCCCAGTAATAAGGCCTTGTCCTTCTTTCTTATTTTCTTTCATGCTATAATGTTTAAAAGTCCTCTCCCCCCCCCCCCCCGTCCCCATCTTCATTCCAATTAATTTCACAAAACACGGCTGAAGTGTATCACAGCACAAGGCTTTGTATATAGTGGCTTTCATCAGTGCCGCTTTAATGACACTGATTGTTCTGGAGTCACTGTCAGGCTGTTATTTTACAAGGCTGGTATAAAACATTCACTGTCTCTATTCTGTTGTTTTTTAATGTCATTATATTTTTCAGAAATCATGTCTCTGGTAAGTAAAAGTGAAGGGATTTATTCTGTCTTTCCTAGGCAGCAAGCATACGAGGCCACTCAATGCAGAAATGTGAAATACCTATCTGTCTGTTTGGAGTATATTTGCCAAAAGAAACTTCTGATCATGTAAGGAACCTCAGTGAGGTTTTCTTTTTTCCCTTCTGCGAGCTTTAAAAGTGGTAGGAGCAGCAACAATGATGGTCAACATCCTACGTCACAAACATTGTTATGAATCTGTAGCTACTGTAAATGTTGTTGTGCGACTTCAAGTCATTTCCAGCTTATGGCAACCCTAAGATAAACCTATTATGGAGTTTTCTTGGCAATATTTAATCAGAGGAGGTTTGCCATTTCCTTGAGGCTGAGAGAGTGTGACTTGCACAAGGTCACCCAGTGGGTTTTGTGACTAAGCTCGGAATTGAACTCTGATCTTAAGAAAAGCAGCCCTGTCTTGTGCAGTTCTCATCCTGTTGGTGGCATTTGTTGTTCTTGTTATGTGTCTTCAAGTCACTTCCGACTTATGGCCACCCTAAGATGAACCTATCATGGGCTTTTCTTGGCAAGATTTGTTTGGAGGAAGTTTGCCATTGTCTTCCCTTGAGGCTGAGAGCATGTGACTTGCCAAAGGTCACCCAGTGGGTTTGATGGCTGAGCTGGGAATTGAACCCTAATCTCTAGAGTCATGGTCCAACTCTCTACTGCACCACACTGGCTCTCCTGTATTGTATATACTCACAAATGTACGTCTAGAAATTTTAGTCCGAAAATTGACATGAAAAGTCAGGGTTGATTTATCCATGGGTCAATGTAAGTATTGTATTTTATTAAAAAATAGAATTGTCCCCTTCTCTTAGCAGAGTGTCGAAAGACAAGTCCATCCCTGCAGTACCTAAAGTAAGTACCATCCCTGTCTACTCTGTCCACCATGGCATCACTTCTGACCTTTTCGAATGTCTGGGAGAGAAAATGGTGGTGGCATCTCTTTTGCACTTTCCCTCAAAGGAGTGCCAACATCTTAGCTCCTTCCATTCCTGGTTGCATCTCGACACCCATCACGCAACCAGCCTTTAGTACGATAACAGTTATGCCTGCTGGAATTTTGTAAGTTGTTTGGCACCATGCTTCATCCTTTAGATCCTTTCTTACATGCCTTCAGGTTTTACCATCGACTTATCCACCGACTTATATCAAAATCCATAATTTTGGCCCCAAAACTTGCCCTTGACTAGAGCATGAGGGTCAATTTATAATCAATATGGTATGTATCATCTCCTGACCCAGTCTCCCAAATGTACCTGAATAGCCAACAGCCACAAGGAATTTTGTTGGGGTCCTGCTTGTGATTCTGGCAGCACAGATCTCTAGCTTTTCATTTTCAATTAAGGCTAAGCTGGATATTCATATTTATAAAAATCATTTTTTATTTCCAACTATACATATTTGATGTGGTAGAATTTTTCAGCCAAATGGACCCAGATCGCTTAAAAATTCATTTGCAGGGAGCTAGAGTAATGTCCTGCTCTTTTTGCAAAAAAATATTTTCTGCCTTCTGTAGTTACTGCCTTCAAAAAGACCCTCTTCATCCTTGTACCAGCTTCATAGCACTTTAGGTGCTGTCAAAGTCTCTCACTTTAACTGATGCACATGGGATGAAGCCAACTACTATTCAGAAATTTCTGAGCTATAGTACTTGAGCTGTCTGGCAGAGAATTCTAAGTACCTCACCAAACTACAAATTGCATCATTCCATAGGATGGAACCATAGAAGTTAAAAAATCAAAGTACTGTGCTGGTCTATGAACATAATAAATATTCTATCTTCTGTCTAAAGTACTATAATTGTTTGGTGTATCTTTAAGTCATTTCTGACTTACAGTGACCCTAAAGCAAACCTATTATGGGGTTTTTTTCATGATTTGTTCAGAAGGGGGAGTCTATTGCCCTCCTCTGAGGTTGAGAGAGTGTGACTTGCTCAAGTTCACCCATTGGGTTTCCATGGCTGAGTAGGGGCTTGAAACCTGGGTTCCTGCAATCCTAGTTTAACGGTGAAACCACTACGCCATGCTGGCCATAGTTGTGTTGAAGCATAGTTGTGTCATGGCTTGGAGGTCTCCCCTCCAAATCCTATCCAGGACTGACCTTACTTAGCTTCAGTGATCAGATGGGATTTGATGTCTTTAGGGTTTTTAGATCCTCTGCTATATTGTGTATATGTGTTCACCTTCAAATCTCCTGCTCACTTATGGTGGCCCCATGAATTTCAGAAGGTTTTCTTTGGTCAAGAATCCTCACAGGTAATTTTACAAGTTCCTTTTTCTGAAAAAGAACATATTGTGCCTAGTCATCCAAGTGCCATATTCAGGGATGCAAGAGATAGAGGTGTTTATGTTGATGTCTACAGCCTTGGAATATGGATTTTTCTTAGGGTGCATCTTGAGCTTTAAATAAGTGGCCACTCGAAATCAAGATATTTGGTGGCTTTATGGAGGACTCCTCCCCTTCCTCAGTTTAAACGAAAACGAATTTGGAAGTAAAATATTTTAATGAGCCATTTCAGCTTTTTTAATGTCTCTCTGCAGTCTACCCTGAGTAGACAGAGCTCTGTTTAAGGGAAAGGAGGGGGGAAATGGAGAGAAATCCAAAATTTAAGCTCACATCCACACACAAAACTTGTGAGTGAAGACCTTAAACCTTTTGGAGACTAACAGTTTCTTTAGCTTAGGCCTTCTTAGGAAGCTGGAAGTTGGATGCCTGGAGCATACGGAGACCAAATCTGGATGTATTTTAATCAAAAATTTGTTGGGATCAGCCAAAGCCTCAAAAGGAACAATGATCTTTTCTCAAAGTTTAGACTATGAGAAGACGCTGCAGTTCCTGTTTAGGCATGGACTGACGCAATCATTTTTTAAAATGGAAAAAACAAACAAACAACAAAGCTATGCAACATGCAATGCACACCGATACACACTTCTGGATTTGAATGCTGATTTTTCCTAGTGCCTGTTTCACAATACTGGAAATTATCACTTGTAAGACTGAGAGTCAACTTTTTGTTTGCTGATTTCAACCCTTTGCCATCCCCAGTTCCATTCTGGCAGGCAATGAAATAGGTAATTGCCTACGAACGCTCCCTAGCCTTCCGATAAATTCATTTCAGCAACTCTTCAAAGTGAAAGTGGACTCTTTTAATAAATCCTTTTTCTTATGCTACTCTATCAACATGTTGTGCAGAAAAAAATGACTCCTCGCTGGAAGAGCATCTTGATTAAAGGAGTATTGATGGCCATTGCATCCCTGCTTTGACTCTGGAAATAAAAATGGCTTAGAGCAAATGAACACAGGTGGGAATTATGCATTCACATCGATGGACTGAACATCTCTCTGGTTTGATTTCATCACTTTTCTCCTATCCCATCAGCATTTCCTTCCCATCCTTATTTCATATCTGGTTGAGTTAGTACTTGCTTGCTATGTGGAGATCTCAGCACGTTTTAAAATATCTAATAGCCTAATTCTATGGTTATTCCCAAATAGAATAGACCACTGAATTAATGAGATTTGCCAATTTAACTAGAGAGCTAGCTTAGTATAGTGCTTTGAGTGTTGGGGTAAGATCCCGTTAATAAAAATGGCTTTTCCGAGGATTCCCCGTGAACACTTCAGTGACGGAAGGAAAGCGGGAAGCCTCTATGAAGTGCAACGGATGATCCCACCTCTGGCGCTTCTGAAACATTTGGGCAATGCTTAGGCAACACATCAGGAACATTTGGGCAGGATCAATGCCCCTTGTGATAAGCCCCGTAGGTTAAACATATAGAGTAGTTTTACACTATAGCCCTTCCCTTAACATCACATACGTCTTTGGACACACACCTTCTTGAGGCACATCTCCAAAAGCCTTCCAGATATTACTTGACTTGCAGTTGCAATTCACATCATCCCTCAACTTGGGTATGCAGATGGGAATTGCAGTCCAACAGCCAATGGATGGCTACATATTCCCCAGCTACTGTCATAGCTTAGAAGACACTCTAAGGTAAGAGTGAAGAACCCGGTTGAGCTCAAGGGCTAATTTCTTGGGGGTACATGCCTGGGGCCAAAGGCAAACAGACTGAACCAAGAACACAACTGTATTTTGTTTTTGTTGTTAATGTCAGTAACAAAATCATAGTACAGGCAATAAAGACAAACCCATGTAAAGGTTGAGAAACCACCAAATGACAGCATAATGGAGAAAGGAGCCCAAGTATCTGAGGAATTTGTAGGAGGGCTCTAAGAGAATCAGATTTGGCCCTTGGCTTCACTCCTGTTGTAATGCATGTAAGATTCAACCATGGTACGACTGCCAAACCACCACCAGCAGCTGGGCCAACAAGGTGATGAAAAATAGCTGGAAGCCAGGCTCAATGATGCTGCAGGGATAGAAGCATAGATTCCTTTAGACTGTGAGAGCATGGCTTCTGAGCTCTCAGTGGGTCCCTGACAGCTAGCACTGTGGGTCCACCAGGACTTCTTCCTTTTATCCCTAGACACCAACCAGATCTGTAGAAGTGGATGGGATGTGAGGACATAGATGGTGGTTACATCATCTAGGAAAGCTCAACTTGAAAAATGTGATTTGCAAGATAAAATTGGGATGTTGGGAGATGTCTGCTGAGATCTTGAAGAGCAAGGAAGCGCTTTAGCTTCCTGAATAGGACAGCTGGATCATTTTGATTAATGAAACCATAATAACATGCATGAATCATAGAATCATAGAATCATTGAGTTGGAAGAGACCACAAGGGCCATCCAGTCCAACCCCCTGCCATGCAGGACCTCCAAATCAAAGCATCCCCGACAGATGGCCATCCAGCCTCTGCTTAAAGACCTCCAAGGAAGGAGACTCCACTACGCTCCGAGGGAGTGTGTTCCACTGTCGAACAGCCCTTACTGTCAGGAAGTTCTTCCTAATGTTGAGGTGGAATCTCTTTTCCTGCAATTTATATCCATTGTTCCGCGTTCTGATCTCTGCAGCAGCAGAAAACAAGCTTGCTCCCTCCTCAATATGACATCCCTTCAAATATTTAAACAGGGCTATCATATCACCTCTTAACCTTCTCTTCTCCAGGCTAAACATCCCCAGTTCCCTAAGGCGTTCTTCATAGGGCATGGTTTCCAGACCCTTCACCATCTTAGTTGCCCTCCTTTGGACCCGCTCCAGTTTCTCCACATCCTTTTTGAATTGTGGTGCCCAGAACTGGACACAGTATTCCAGGTGGGGCCTGACCAAAGCAGAATAGAGTGGCACCATTACTTCCCTTGACCTAGACACTATACTTCTATTGATGCAGCCTAAAATTGCATTGGCCTTTTTAGCTGCTGCATCGCACTGTTGACTCATGTTCAGTTTATGGTCTACTTGGACTCCTAGATCCCTTTCACATGTGGTCTCTTTCAGCCAGGTGTCCCCCATTTAAAATTTAAGAAAAACTCCATAGACCCATTCCATCGGCATCATTACTTCAGGCTGCAGGACTCCTCCTGTACTTGGTCCGGGATTAGAATGGCTCCAGCAGAGAATTAGCACAGAGTAAGTAAACACACCCCTTAATGAATTCCCATTAAGCTTTTCCATAAATTCCCCAGCATCGTCTGTTTATCTGCTTGCTGACACAATCATTAGGACATCTATGGCTCCAGAAGCTCTTACTTAGCTCTGCAACTCCCTCTGGAGGCCTGAGCAAGTATCATCAAACCGCAGGCTTGGAAATGCAAGGTAATTTATAAGGAAAAAAATGGGATGGGAGCCATGGGTTCTTTTTATTTAAGAAAAATACTCAAAAGACGGGAGATCATTCATAAATGAACTCCCTCGTGGCTTGCTCTGAAAGCACATTGTTAGGCTGTGAGTCAACAGGAAGCTGGTGGAAAGAACTACCCAACAGCGATGCTTCCCTCAATGCAAACATTGTGTCTCTGTTGCACTGCTGTCCAGCCCTGAATAGCCAGGGATAGCCAAACTGTGACATGCCTTTAAAACTCTCTGGGACAGAGAGAGTGCATTCACAACAGATGAAGGAGAAGATGTAAGGTTGTTTAACCAAGGAGGCTGATCCGGTCTTCTCCCTGATGTCTTTCTACCAGGGAAAAAAAAAAGACTCTGGCTGGAATTCATTGGGGACTTGTGTCTTCATCTGCGGAAAATAGAACTGAGCAGTTTTGCAATGTCTGTATTCATCAAGCAGCTCTTATGTTACTACGGTATATAGGGGAGCCAGAAACGTAGTCATTGTGCATCAGAACAAATGAACAATGAGATCTATAGCAGAATAGGACTCTATGCACAATGTGACTGATATGTATCAGAACTGATGCACAACAGGACCAGTGTGCATTGGGACACCAGCTAGGGAGTGCTAGTGCACATCGGTAGAGCCTGATGCACAACGGGACACTTTCGCCAATGCCCTGGTATGCATCTTTGCAATTCACAGGGAAAGTTTCTTAGAGCCTCTGCTATGGAGCTAAATATGAATAATGTTACACAACATATCCCACAATAGGGAGTCGCAGCCCTTTTTTAATTCTTGGAAGTCTTTAGTAGGTAACCTGGTTTGTGGTTAAAAGAGCTGTTCCCTCATCTTTACCACAACTTTGTTATTGCTGTTGCTGTTGTTTTTGTGTGCCTTCAAGTTGTTTCTGACTTATGGTGACCCTAAGGGTTTTCTTGGCCATTGTCATTCTCTGAGGATGAGAAAGTGTGACTTATCCAAGGTCATTCAGTGGGTTTACATGGGTGATCCATAATTTGAAATCTGGTTTCCAGAGTCATATTCCAATGCTCAAACAACTACACCACACTGGGTCTAGCTTCACCACAAGTGTTGATGCGTTTATAATTGCTTTTGACATGTCTTCTGTTTAAATTCATCTGTTTCAATGGGGGGGGGGGGCAGTTAAGAGAAGGTCTTAACATAACAAGGTTTATGCATACATTGGTTCCCTTATAGAAGTGATTGACATTTGAGGCCTTGTCTGCATTGGCTAAGATACTCTGAAGGCAACCCAGAATATCTTGGCAGCTGTTTGAAACACATCTTGCTGAGCCACCCGGTGCATCTGCCAATGCAGTGGGTCACTTTGTGCTGAGATCAGAATGAAGTGCCCAACAATGATCACCTCACTGGGAACCTCATTCAGAGGAAGCAAATGGTGGCAGCAGTGAATGTGCCAAGCAGCTCAGTGAAATGCTTTTCAAACTGCTCTATGGAGGACTTGGGATCTTTTGAGAAGATCAGGAGCAAAGTGTGATGGATTTTACTCCATTTTAAGAGGAGTATACCCCAATTCCAGTGCCAAATGAGATGGACATCATCCAACCAGTCCACGCAAGAACCAGGGTTCAGACAGGGCCTTAGTTTGATGGAGAATGTCAATGCATTAAATGCAAAGTTGTGGAAGTGGAGTTGCACATGTAGTGTCATTGCACATAGATGTGCATTGTGCATATACATTTGGTTGTCTGTTTTGTTGCAGGCCATTCATTTAGTTTGCACAATATTGCCATTCCATACAAGGACTGCATCACACAATCAAGGCATAACTCCACATTCATATGTTGATACTACACAAACCTAGTGCAGGAGATCAGCAGAATATAAATCTAACAGAATAAACCCATAAATTTGATTATTTCTACTTCTTCCCCCACCAGATCGATGACATTTTCTTCTCTAATTTAAGCTCAAAAATTAATGCAGTATTTTCTTGTATTCCCAGCTGACAGATACAGAGCTCAGGCTCTTATGTTACCCATGAGAATGTAACTAAGCTGGGATTGCAACTTAGATCTCCTAGAATTAAACACCCAATAGGTTGTTCACCATCTCACAAATAAATTCTACACATATTAAAACAATCCACATTTTAAATTCCACAACTTAAAAATCATCTGGATAAGCCTGCCGGAAGAGATTGGTCTTCAGTTCTGTTTTGAATTTAGACAGCATATTCTGCTGTCGGATGTCTTCTGGCAGGTCATCCCACAGTCTAGATGAACCCCCAGTTAAATGCTTTCTTCACATTTCTAGAGGTTTCCAGGAAAAACAATTTTGGGGCTTTTTTCTCCCCCAGGGAAAGGGCAATTGAGAGATCTAGAGAGATGTTAAACCTGTGGGAGAATACATTGGTGCCAAGGCTGCTTTGCTAGCACCTACACAAAAAGAAGAAAAGTGAACAGACACATACACAAAACTGCCTCTCTTACTAGAAGTTCCTTTCCCTTCTCATTTCCCCATCTTGAGGAAGAGAGACAATCTGGATGGCTGCCTGTCTCTTTTTGCTGAGTCAATAGTTTGCTGAGAATCAATTGCCAAAGGAATTCCACCTTCATTTTCAGCCTGAGAGTTTGTCTGCAATTTGCTCTCTCCCGCCGCCTCCTCATTCTGTTTGTTTCAGACGTGATTTTTTTAAATAAAATAAAATAAAAATATGTCCTTGGCTTGTTTCTTCAGATCAGTCTTGATGTAGCAGAGAGAGGGTGGCTGGCTCCTGGAAAAGTGGTCCAAAGTACAAGCCACACTTGGAAGATTTTGGACTGGACAAAACTACGAACGTCTCCCGGTGCATATTTTGTGGTCTTACCTGGTAAGAAATGCTGATGAATGAAACAGAAAGTAATAGTAGGCATCACTTTTATTGGGTCTTCAAATGGCAAACTGGATGCCCTGCTGCCTTCCGATAAGTCAAAAGGTTTGTCTGCCATAAATTGTGAAAAGGGAGAATTGGGGGCAGAAACAGAGAAACAAAACAAAAAAAATCTGAAAACAGTCCCAATGACGAAAGTGTTGTAGCTCATGGCAGCTAGTAGTTTCCATGTTAAGGAGCGATGAATCCACTTTGGGTGTTTTGTTTTTCTTAATTGTATAACACACACACACACATACACGTACATGAATTTCATAGGGTTTTCTTAGTCAAGGATTTGAAGGTACAGAACAACAGAAGGTTGTTATCAGAACAGTTATCAGAAGTTAGGATCATTTGGACAAGGAACTTTTCCCATACTCTGTCAATTCCTGCAGATTTATTTTTTATGATTTAGTGGTTTGAATTTCGGACATAGATTTCTAGAAGACAAGGAATGAATTCCCTTCTTAATCATGGGAACCCACTGGTTGACCATCGGCAAGTCTCAGACTATTACTTTAATAATGGTATTCACTCAGAACTGGGGGCTATTAAACCACTAAGTGGAAGCCTCGGGGTCTGTAGTTTCTCAATTCACTGCCGTCTCATCTGGGACTGCAAAAATATCTATTAAAATCAATGCATTTGATCCAAGAGTTTTCCAAACTTTTCTCATTCTTTCTAAGAAACGGCACCTTTGGGACACTTCACACACACCAAACCAAAGAGGCCTGAAAGTTGGAATCTTTCCACACAAGTGGAAGGTTTCTGAACACTCCCATAAGGGATACCATCCCAGCGTTACTGTGTATGCATATGGCCATTTGTTTTTGAGGCTGTCTTTTGCTGTAGCTTCTCCCTGAAGCTTCCCTGCTTCCAAAACCGGTCCTCCTTTTATGCAAACTGATGCCTGTCAGATGCGATAGCTCAATTTCCATCACCGAGACAAGAATCCCAGCCTTGGTACTCCTATTTGTTTGCTGGCTTCCAGGGTTGTTGTGGTTTCTCCCTCTGATCTGGGTTCTTGGTTGGGCTGGAGGGGGCCCTTCCTGGCTGTTTATTTTGTTTTGTGAAAGGGCAGAGAAGGAGGCCTCAGGAAAAAAAATGTCAGGCCATCAGATGGCCTTTGTAGATGGATTGGAGGATGGTGTTTTTGCATTAGATAGAGAGAGAGAGTTTGGATGTGAGATGGAGTCAGATATTGTATATGAAGGATCTGTTTGCAGGGTAACTTCTGCCTACAGCGAATCGTGCTTACCAATGAAGCATCCTGCCGAAATGAAAAGGAAAGGGGAGTACAGCCCATCAATGACAGGGACTGGAAGCAAAGGTCTTTGCTGAAAAGCTAATGATAGAACAAGGAAAGATTGTCTCAGGGACTCGACAGACTGCCCCAAAAGGGTGGGCTGGAGGCGCCCGTTTTGGCTCCAAACTGCACGGCCTCCCTCTGCACCAAAAAGAACCTTCTTTTTGGTGCGCGTTACAGATGCCATGAGTGTGCCATCGGCACACGGTCACATATCGAGGACTGCGCCACACTTGCATCATGATGGCGGCTCCCATGTGGGTGGCTCCGCTCTCCTGAACGCTAGTGTTGGCCCCAGAACACCACAAAGTGCCATCTGTACTGGACCCCAGTTTACCAATAGCAGGTACTTTAACCAGCAGTGACTGAGGCAAGGGAGGAAGGATATTCAGGTGCAGTGATATTCAATATTATCACTGCCGGTAATTTCCCAGAATGTAAGAAAACACGAGCCAATGGATGTCAGATGGCTCATGCCTTTTCTTTCTCTGCAGCCAGGTGCTTCTGCTCTTTCAGCTACCAAAAGGGATTTGAAAGCTGTAGGCCAGGCTACTCAAATTTTTGTGCTTCATTGTTCCATTTTTTTCCCCCTTTTTTTCTTTTCTGTGCATCATTTCCAAGACTGAATGGAAGGGAATAAAAGGTAGAGAAAGGGGAGCAGGACTGGCTGCAAAGTGTTCACCTTGGAGAGATTAGAAAGCTCAGCTCTTTCAAAATCAAGCAGCTAAAATGCCGGTTACAGGAAGGAAGACTTCCTAGACATGTAGCAATGAACACTGTCACTTTACAAAGGTCCTGTTCCCATCACTTTCCCATTTTTGCCCCCACAGAGGGAGAAAAGGAATGTGTATCTTTGAAAAGCAACATATATAGTCCACCATTGAGCTGCTACATTGTTCCTGCTGTTTGCTGCTCTTCAGGAGAGGCTTTCAAAAGTTCAGACTTAGGATTTTGGTGATTTTAGAAAGTGCAAAACCATAGGGAGCCTAAATAACGTCCTTCCTGATATTTGGATAAGAAGAGACTTCACAGTTGAAATTCAAAGCAAAGGGTAGGAAAAGGGTAGAAAAATACAAACTATGATTAGTTGACAAAGTTATAGGATCAGTGCACAAGAAGGTGTGGCCGATGGTTTCACAACACTAAACTGGTGCATCTAGGGTTACTGATCTAATACCATGAAATCTATATTGTCTCATGTTTAAGTGATATTTCTGTCAGAGAGTAGAAAAGGAACTTTGGGATACCTCATCTCCTTTTTGATTTCCGCAGCTCTAGGCCATCCTTGACCTCTCTGCCCAACCAAATCTCTATCTCCCTAAACTTCTACTTTTAAAAAAATGTTCCCATCTTTTTTCCTCTTCTTCTGCCCTTCCACCCAATGGATGATTTCAAAGTTTTCAAGAAATTTATAAAAAGTCTCGGTATCTTTCCTTTGTAATCCTCCTGCATATTCCCATTACTTCTGTGCTCCCTCCTCTAACTACAGGACATGCAAGCTCTTGCATCACTTCAGCAAAGCATAAATATCCACTGGAAGAATTACACTGCACAACCCCTGTACTAGTGTAGCACAATATATGAGGATCAATGGTCCAAGCACATGGCAGATAACCTGTTTGTGAAGCTGCAGTGCATCATTTACAAAAGCAATGCTCATTCTTTAAAGTGTTCTTTAAAATGTTAGAACATTTGCAAGAATCCCATATGCGCAACTTCTCTTATATCATCTTGACCTGTATGCGACCATTGTGCATTGTCAAAAAAATAATAATACACTTAATACGCTGTGACCACCTGCATTTCCAGAATCACCTTAGGCTTGTGTACAGAGGTTTCAGAGATCTCCTTGCTCAAGTCTGTAATAAGTCTAGTCACGTACTCAGATGGCTGAGTTGTGAATAGACATCTCCAAAGTATTCCAATCCAAATTATCCAGTGTCTGTTTTTAGGACTTCACCCTTAGCTCCTTCCAGCCTCATCTGTCAGAATGCTTACCTTCCTTTTTCTCTCGCATCCATCTTTTCAGCAACAAGCACTCCATTTTGCACAGAATAAATCCTCATTTTATAACATCCTTGTAGTGTGGAGGTGGTATTGGGAATTGCGTTGCCCATCCCACCTCCCAGGCTGGGTGTGGTGGGGGGCATTTGTCTTCCTGATCTCTCACGGCTGCTCCAAAGTAAGCGACAGCTGTGCCCTGTTCCCTGAAGCCATCGGTTATCTGTCAGAGCCTTCACTCACTCAAATCTAGGCTGGCAGGTGGCAGCCGGCAATGAAGGAGGGGAAGGAGAGAGAAGGCATATTACTTTATTTGCTGTCAGCTCATCAAATGAGCGAAAGAACAGACGGACAACCTGCCAATTTATTATGCGCCATGTAGAAGGAGCGGGGAGAACACGAGGTATCGGAGATGCCATCTCCAATGAATTTGACTCGTCGGAGCCTTAAAGGACTTCTCCAGTATGACAAAGACCTTTTCCTTAACTAGTGCTTGAGGACTTTCTCATCATTTGATGACACCCCAGGTGCCATTAGCTTGCCGAACCATGGGCTGGGTGTGGGAAGGAGTAACAGGGGCCCCGGAGGTTTTAAAGCGTTAACATTAAAAGAAAGCCAGCTTTGTGCCATGAGCTCATGATCCGACATGACATCTACAGGAAAAGGAAAAAAACAGGACCTTCATATATAGTTAGGAACCATCACTATTGAGCTTGGGGGAAATTTCTTCTCCTCCTCCTCTGTACTAGTCCAATTTTAATCACACAGTTAGTCCCCATGGAAAGTCTGGAAGAGCTCCTTTTTAGGACTCTAACTCTCAGAATCTTCCAGCCAAGATGGTCATGTTCTGGCTCTTACTTTGGCCTTGTTTGGTCCTTCTCAGTGATCTTCAGTCTATCTGGCTGAAATCCTCCTATTTCACCTCTGTTTCCTCACCTTTCCAACTTAATTTAAACAAGATCTCTCCTGGGATTGAAATAACCTGAGGAATATATTGAAACCGAACCAATGAGGTTTAGTAGTTTGAGTGTTGGACTAGGACTCCAGGACAGTGAGTCTGAGTCCCCATTCAGTCACAGAAATCCAGTGGATGCCCTTGAATAAGTCCCAGGCCCACTCCCTCAGCCTCAGAGGAAGGCCGTGGCAACCCACGCTGAACCAGTCTCCCCAGTGATAGGTTCAACTTATGGTTGCCATAAGTCAGAAATGACTTGAATGCATGCTACAAAGCAACAATGCTTCCCATCCAGGAACTATTCCCTTAGTCTGGGAACATGTTTCACAAAATACGAGGGATATATTTAGCAAAAGGGAGGAATTATATTAAAAATGGGTTGTTGCAGGTCCTTGAGAACATCAAAATGGTTCTAATGCAGCATGTGGTCCACAATCTGCTCTTTCCCCATGGCCAAATTAACTTTCATCTCCCTACTATGGCCCTTCAAGAGTTGTTACCCAGTACCCTCAATAGGGAAAAATATGGGGAGGTGCCACCAAGCAACATCTGGAGGACCTCAGGTGCCAACCTCTGCTTTGTCCCTTCTGAGCTTTATTTACTGCTGATGAAACATGACTTTGCATATTCTGAATTTCGCAAATGAACTCATTAGATTGGCAGCAAGCCATCATTTGCCACTATCATTGTGCCCTAAAAAAGTTTTCTGGGAGATGCTGTTGTGCCTGGTAACTGACTGGGATATAATTCTTTACTGACTTTGGCCTCCAAGGCAGCAGTGAGTAATTTAGCAATTTTCTTCCTATAGCAAAAGAAAAAAAGAAAAAGAAAACTACAATTTTTAAAGACTGTTGGTAGTTTGGGATTTATTTTGCACAAAATGTGTACAGAAGAAAAAAACACAATTCTTTGTACAGCATTTTCTGCACTGAAAAGATTTATGTGTGGAAACAAAAGCTTTTTTATTGAAAAATTATATTTCTTTTTTTCTGCACACAGAAACAAGTGGAAACTTTCGTCAGAATAAGTCCCATACTGCAAATATTCTTTTCACTCAAGATTTCTCCTTGTCAGGGTTGCCTACACTCAAGAAGTACATTTCTGACCATCTTTCTTCAAATATTTTTTAATAGTCCTTCTATCCCCAGTAGCTGTTGGTTTCCATGTCAGTGAGGCAGTGAATCCATTCTGAGTTTTAGACCAAACCATAAAGTCACTCAAAATACTTAACCCGGTCCCCAAAAGTTTAGCAGCTTGGATAGCAACTTTAAAGTTCAAACAAAAGCCAGGAGTGGATTCACCATCCCACTGACATTCATTTCCTTTGTGGAAATGAAAACAGTTCTTATTCCCTCCCTCCTTTCTTTCTCTGTCTTTTTGATACATCTTCATGCCTGCAAGAACCTAGTCAATATTTTGCAGAGAAGAGAGTCTTCTGCTTGTTATGAAAGCTTTTGTGATCATTACAATCCTCCCACTCTAATTTCTCACTTAGGGAAATGAGTATGTGGTAAGCACTGAAGCTTAACACTATAATGCATAAAATGAGTGCATTTTAGGAACTACATAGCACACAGAATCTGAAGACAAAACCAACTGAACTCCAACTGCCTCCAACAGCCATGATTTCACCCCCAAAAGCAAACGCTGAGACCTTCCTTGTCCTGAGCAATGGAAACTGAGAGGTTCCACATCTGTGCAGGGGTGAATCTTTGGGGGTTTGTCCAGATTTTCAAGGAAAGGACTAGACAAGATCTTGAGGTATAACAATATATCATTGAATACTAATGTTTGGATGGTCCACACCATAGTATGCCCCATCTCTATGTATGGTTGTGAAAGCTGGACAGTGAAAGAAGCTGATAGGAAAACCAAGTCGTTGGAAATGTGGTGCTGGAGAAGAGGTCTAGAAATATCCTGGGCTGCTAAAAATATAACTGGATGGGTCTGAGAACTAATCATGCCTGAACTCTCACTAGAAGCAAAAATAACTAAACTAAGGCAGTAGCATTTTGGATAGATCATGGAAAAAAAAAACCTATTTGGGGGGAAAACAATAATAAAGAGGAAGGTAGTAACACCATGATTCTATGAGGTCTACAGACACCATGGATATATATATATAGAGAGAGAGAGAGAGAGAGAGATAGAGAGAGAGAGAGAGAGAGAGATCCTAGAGCAAATCTAACTTCAACTCTCCGTAGAAGCAAAGACGACTAAACTGAGCCTGGCATATTTTGGCCATACCATGAGAAAGGACGATAATGGTTAGTAAAGTGGAAGATGCTAGGTAAAGAGGAGGACTACCAGATAGATAGACTTGATCAAGGAAGCCAGAGCCATGTATCCGCAAGACCTGAGCAGGATGGTTGAGGATAGGGTGACTTGGAGGTACCTCACGCATAGGGTCACCATAGGTTGCAATTGATTTGTAAGCAGTAAACAACAACAATTCTCTGCTGCTAAATCCTGTCTCCCAAATAGGTTCAGCACCTTAGTTTGGGCTGCAGTTTGGACTGATGCCCAGAGTGGATTCAGCACTGCACTGACATGGAAGCTTCCATCTGCCATTGGTAGAGAAGCATTTAGTCTCAGTGGTTGAAGCTGCATTCTATTTACTGTAGCTAGCAAGAGTGCTGAAACTATTTGGAAGATAGGGTTCCCCATTAGTTCCATTAATGTGATAAGCATTGGATGCCATTACTTATGAAGGCTCAACAGGTATTGGTCAGGCTGACCTGTCTACTTGGTTATGGAATGCTTCCATATCTTGGGGGAGAAAAATCCAAATCTGAAACTCTCCATTTGTCGGCTACATTTTTTATGGTGACTAAACAATCAAGCAAGAGAAAAGGGCATAATTAAATTCTCAGTTGTCCTTGTATTCTGACTCAACAGCCAAACATGTATAATTGCTAGTGGTGAGCAAAATGGACTCGCCTACAATATAGTGACATTCTAAATGCATTTATGAAGAAACACTGATCAAGTGTCATTAACAAGGATGGGTGTTCATTCTGCAATGAATAGAAAATGAGCCGGCTGGGACACAGTATGTATTTGTTCCCAAAAAATTGTCGAAGAGGACAAACATATGAGTGAGAATCATCGCATTGGTCACCCATTCACGCTCATTCGCTCCGTTCAATGAGCAAACATATAGTTTTCCTTCTGTCCAGGAGCAGAACAGACTTCAGTGACTACCCTTTTTCCTTTACGGCATTGTTCCTAAGCATTTGAGCTAGGGATTGATCTTTCTAGCTAAGAATGCTATATTAAAAAGGTTCCTTCAAAAATAAAGGTGGAGAGTCAGGAAAGATATTGGGGTGAGCATCACCAATCAAGGTGCTCAAAGGTGCTACAAGATATCTCTACATCACTAATCAAGGATTGTATTATTATTGTTGTTGTTGTTGTTGTTTGATGTAATTCTTGTATTCAAGGAACCAGCTATTGCACCACGTGATATTCATCCTTCCTTTAATGAAGCCACTGTTGTAACTATGAAAGGCAGAAAAAGTTACAGTTACACCTATAAAGGAGATATTGGCTAGACTCCTGTTGGTGATATATGCATATGGGTTATGTGCATGTATGTCTTTGTTGAGATGGGGTGCAATGCACATTCCCCAGCCTTCTGTGGCCCTTTCAAAATCTTCCCTTCCAAGCATTTGTCCTGTACTAGAAGTTGGTACTGTTCCTATTGTTGTAGCTGTGTGCCTTCAAGTTGTTTCTGACTTATGGCGACCCCAAGGCAGCCTTATAATAGGGTTTTCCTGGCAAGATTTGTACAGGTTTGCCATTGCCTCCCCTGAGGCTGAGAGAGTGCGACTTACCCAAGATCACCTAGTGGGTTTCTATGGCTGAGCCAGATTTGAACTCTGATCTCCCAGTGTCCTAATTCTACCCTCAAAGCACTTTGCCCTTAGTTCTATCTTGTTCCCATATTCAGAATATGACCATAACAATATTATACCAAATGGTAAAAAACAAACATGGAAATCTTTGAAAATTTATATTGTGACCGAAATGGCAATGAGTGTTTCTACCTAATCCATTGGTTATTTCAACAAGAAAGAAACAAAAATGGATTGCAAGTAAATAGTTATTTCAACTGATTGATGCAGTTTCTTTTCCCACATGTACCTACCTGAGACATGGTTTTATTCCTTCTTTTGGTAGCCTTTGCTTTCTCATTCCCATTGGTCAGGAAAGCAGCAAAACAGGCAAACAAACACCAGGCCTGCCATCCAGCAAAACGGCTTACAAATTAAAGCATTAAAACAACAATAAAGTTTACAACATACAACAAGCGAAGGAAAAACAAGCCAGAACATCACAGGGCTGGGCTGGCCCATACTCCATTAAATCAGATGTTGCCCATAACACCTCATCACATTTTTGTATGCAGAAAATGAAATTTATAGCCAATGTTTTGTGCTGCCAATGCAAAGCTATCCTCGGAGCCACATATTTGTCCCTATCAGTACAAGGTGGCATATTAATTTTAACGCCTTCTTCATGTCCGGCGTCCCATCCAGAAAACCTGCCAAATATCTTTGTTTGTGACATTTCATAAAAGCTGAGTGTTTGTTCGCTGCGTTGGGAGGAAACAGGGGCTGGCAACTGGTAGCCTGCAAACAGAATCCAAGTGACGGAGGTTATTCAGGTGCTTTGAGTAGAAGAACTTGCCTCTCCCACAACCATTCTGCCTGTTTTGCCACCATATTAAATTAAGGTGAGAATCTGAAGATGCCAGCCACAGCTGCTGGGAATAAACTCTTCTAGAACATGGCCACATAGCCCGAAAAACCCACAAAAATCTATGACTCTATGTTACCAACAGCCCTGCTCAGGTCTTGCAGACTCAGGACTGTGGCTTCCTTCATTAAGTCTACCTGGCCTTCCTCTACTTTCTATATTACCAAGCACTATTGTCTTTTCTAGTGAGTCCTTTCTTCTTGTGATATGTCAACGTATGAAAGTCTGTTTAGTCTAGTGGTTATCAAACTGTGGGCTGGGACCCCCTGGAGGAGAGCAAAAGTTGCTCAAGGTGGAGGGGGGTGCAAGACGTGGAGGTCCTGATATCCCTTTACTCCTACTCCTATGACTACTCCTTCTCCACTTCCCAAACAAGTTCGAAAGGCTATACTTTACTGGTTTGCACAATGCAGACTCTCATTTCTAGGTCATTGGGAAACAACAGAAACAACATATGTATGTGTCTCTCCACCTCCCGAGCTTTCTCTTTCATTCCTTTCTAGTCTAATCCTAATTAGTTCAGTTAATGTAAATGCAGTTGAGTTATTCTCTGGTGGCAGCCACTGCTGTCACCATACCTTCAATTAAAAACATCAGTACAGGATTATTACCGATAAGTCTTCCCTCTAGCATACGGCTTGCCTGACTATCTATCTATCTATCTATCTATCTATCTAATTAAAATATGTTTCCTCCTGCCACTGCATCAACAGGTAGCCAATACAAGAATATTCTAATTACAGAATTTTTACTTATATTTGTCACCCTACATATTCAATAATGTAGGAATATATGTTGTTGTTGTTGTTGTTGTGTGCCTCCAAGTAATTTCTAATTTATGGAAATTTCTGACTTATGGCAGTCGTAAGGCAAATCTATCATGGGGTTTTCATGGTCAGATTTCTTCAGAGGAGGTTTGCCATTGTCTTCCCCTGAGGCTGAGAGCGTGTGACTTCCCCCAGATCACCCAATGGGTTCCATGTCCAGGATGGGAATCTCACAAAAGCCCTCCAAATTCTTCCAAACCTCAGCATTACACCTGAGCAGTCAGCATGGATGGCGGTCTAGCTGGTTAGGGAACTCTGCATGCTGTAGCTCAAAAAAGGTAACTTTTACAGAGTCTGGTCTGATCTGGAAAGATTCCTCTTCATGTTTTCCAACTGGTGCATAGATGGCTGTGATGGAGAGGGACATGAGATGGAGAGAAATATAGTGTGGCTATTTTAAGTGGGTGACAGATGAATTTTTGAAAAATCTTGGGAGAGTGTGTTGTTGCTGGAGGGAGGAGCCTCTGCGAGTCAGACCTGTGAGACACCAGAGGGTGGAGCTAGCAGTCTCAGAGCCTTTCTAGAAAGTTCCAGCTGGGGGTAGAGCTTCTGTGAGTCACTAGGGGATGAAGCTAGCAGTCCAGCTCTATATAACCTCTCCCAGAGCCTTTCTAGACCTTCCTAAAACATTTCCTGCTGGAGAGGAGGAGGAGGAGGGGAGCAGTTCTGGGTGGCTATTTTTAAGTGGGTGAGACTTGAATTTTTGATAACTCTTGGGAGAGTGTGCTATTGCTGAGGGACAAAGGAGTAAAACTGATACAAAGGAGTAAAATTGGAACTAAATAACAAACTTTTTGTGCATGATGAAGAAATAGAGAGTCCTCATTATTTTTGTTCATCACTTTGGTTTTGGATTACTCAGGCTGCATCTACGCTAGAGAAATCAGGCAGTTTTGACACCACCATAACTGCCATGGCTCCATGCTGTGCAATTCTGGGATTTGTAGTTTGTAGTGAGACATTTTAGCCTTCTGCGCCTGAGAGCTCTGGGGCTACAACAAGCTACAAATCCCAGGATTCCGTAGCATGGAGCCATGGCAGTTAAAGCGATGTCAAACTGCATTATTTCTGCCAAAGTTTTCAGCACTCTAGAGGATTATAAAGACATCCCTTCTTTTCCCTGCTTTTTCCTTTCCATCCTGTTATGTGTTTTGACTTAATCATCTCTCTTTATTCAATTGCCGTCGCTGTATGACCACAAATGAGCCAACCCTCGAATGAAATTCACACCTCGGGAGAAGGTAAGAATCTGAATACAAAAGTGGTTGGAGAACAGATGGACTAACCCATTCATTCATCAGTTTCATTGTCTATGTCCTTTCTTTTTTTAACAATCTTTTATTCAGTGCTTTGAAAGACAACGAGGAGGCAAGAATGAATGAGGTGGCCCAGTTAGGGCCGTGAAAAGGCCCAAATTGAGTCCGTATGCCGTTCCCCAAGGGAAGGCGGCTGGTGTCACTCTTAGTTATGGCAGGACAAGGGGATGCTACGGAAGAGTTTCTATGGCAACCCGAGGAAGGC
Organism: Urosaurus nigricauda; assembly: GCA_034509955.1. Lineage (NCBI taxonomy): Eukaryota > Metazoa > Chordata > Lepidosauria > Squamata > Phrynosomatidae > Urosaurus > Urosaurus nigricauda. The sequence continues at coordinate 3,868,022 of JAOEGL010000012.1, read as the reverse complement.
GATGCAATGCGATGCAGGGATGATGTGGAAAGGAAAATCAGGTCAGGAAATAACTTCACATGTGACAAAGCCAGGAGCAGGCCTCAGAGGAGGCTGCAAAGGGCAGGAACCTCACCTCTCCACCGCATTGATATAGGAACAATCTGCATGCGCAGGCTGGATTCAGGTGAGGCATGGCACCATTATGTAGGGCTCACTTACATTTGCAAATATTTTCACACCTGCAGCATTGAACCAATGGATGCTGCTGGGTGGAATCCAAATGCAGAAGGCATTCAGGAGACAGCTAAGGCAAAGGCGCCATGAATGATTAGAGGCATAATGCACCTGTAGATGAACGTCTGAAAGCAAGGACTGAATCTCTGCCCTATCCTTAGATATCAGAGGTCTGTTCCCTTGGTTCACTAGCTTGTTGTCTTCTGGAATTTTAGCATGTGGCATGCTTGGCTAAACTCAGTCTGAGCTAATAAAGATCTGTCTATATACAAGTGGCCATTGATGAACAACATTCTGCAGGTAAGGTGGGAAATGTGTCTCTTTGAGGAGTTGTGGCAATGGACACATCCTCCAAATATGAGAAAATGCTTTCCTCTCCCCTCAACCTGTTTTATCATTTTAAACATGATGCTTTGACTGAGAGTTCCTGCATGACAGGGGGTTGGACTGGATGGCCCTTGTGGTCTCTTCCAACTCTACAATTCTATGATTCTATGAAATGCCTATCCAATGTCATTTTATTCAAGAACTGTATCTTAGGGGAGAAAAGAATTCTTTCTAAGCCATATCTGTAACTTTGTTCTGTTGACAGAGAAACTCTATAGGCCACACTATGTCCCACGATCCCAAACTAGCTCCAGGAAAGAAATGTTTGAAGTGTTACGGTTGGGGACCGTTGTTCCTGTTGAACTAGGCGCTATCTGTACCAAACCATAACTTCCTGTCAGATTAGATTACCAACATTTCTTTTCTGGATCAGAGTAGCTTTTGGATAGGGACATGAGACAGATGGCTTCAGAGGGCCCTGATCTTCCTTTGCAGCCAACACTTGACTCAGATTCTCAATCAACTAAATACTTTTCAAGCTTCTTTGCTTGAGGATGAAAAAAGCTTCCCGTCTGATGGTAGCATTTGGTAAAGACTGCTGATGGCCAGAAGTTTAAAGAGATGTTTGTGTTCACGTCTCTCTCCGTAATTAAGTTTGGTTTGGCTCTTTGGATATGTATGATGGGATGTTGCTTGGAACGATAGTTTCTTCCCTACCCGAGGAGGGCTTAATGACTCAAACTCCCAAAGAAGATATGTCTCTTCTGGGCATCATGGAGAAGTGTGTGTTGGTCAGTGTTAATTTTCAGTGAATGGGCCAAAAACAATACAATTAAAGAGATTTGATTCATAATGCAAGAAGAAACAGAGAAAGTTCCTGACATCAAAGCTTTAGATGATTCTCCCGGGCATTTGAGAATTTCATTCTCAAATGGGGCAACATGAAATTTTAGCCAATTTCTTTCTCATTGTGGTATGAAGACAAATTCATAGTCCAGGACTTGTTCTGTGCAAAGTTTGCACATTTTCCTGTACAAAAAACCAAAGCAGAACAAAACAGCATTTTCAGCACATGAAATAGTATATTTCTGGGCATAAAATGCTGTTTTTGGAGCAAAAGAACCATATGTAAATTTTGGACCAAATGAGTCCTCAACTACAAAGGTTCACATCAATCCAAGATTCTTCTTATTAGGCCTTTCCAACCCTCAAGAAAGAAGTTTTCTGACCATTTTAAAAAATGTTTTCCAGTATTTCTTCCATCTTAGATTCTATATGGAGCAGTGTGCAGAGGAGAAAGTCAGCATGGTGTAGCTGTCTGAGTGTTGGACACTAGGAGACCAGGGTTCAAATCCCTGCTCAGTTACGGAAACCCAATAGGTGAACTTGGGCAAGTCACACACTCCCAGCCTCAGAGAAAGGCAAAGGTAAACCTCCTCTGAACAAATCTAGCCAAGAAAACCCTGTGATAGATTCACCTTAGGGGCTCCATAAGTCAGAAATGACTCGAAGGCACACAACAACGACAACCTGCCAGACAACGTCCAGACTTTCAGTTCTGGATCCCAACTTCCGTGCTTTTTAAGTGGAGTGAAACTTGTCAAGAAAGCCCCTTAGTGTCACCATACGTTGGAAATGACTTGATGGCACACAACAACAACAGCAAAAGTTCAACAGTGGCCCTCCAAATAAAAAAAAAGAATTTTACTGCAGTTCTGATAATTTCTCACTACTGGCTTGGCTGGCTAGGAATTGAGGAATTATGGATGAAAAACATCCCAAGGGATAGCATTACCAACTCCCCTGCTTTTGAGGAATGCCTGAAAAGTGCTGTAATCTCTTGTAAAGCATTGTAGTCATTTCCTTTTAAATATAAAGAAATATCAGATCACAAGGTGAGCAGGATTTTATAAATAAGTGCCAAGACCTGTTGATTTCTACCTGCCATCGCTCCCTTTATTTTAGATGTCTATTTTGAGCGTCATTTCATATACCGGCTTGTGCTATATGCTAAGGAAGGTGGCACTCCAAAGCTGAGCAGAATAAATTAATAGAGATGTTGGCAAAAGGCTGGATTTAATAAGCTAGTCTGCATCTTTCCTCTGCACAATATTGCCATCTTTTTTTTAAAGAAAGCAACTGACTTTCATCCAAATGCCAATACATATCTTCATATGCAGACGTTCACCTCTCTCCACCCGACAATTCAAAGACGGGGGCACAGACACACGGGAGAGGAGTTTCATTAGAAAATATAGTTGGCTACCCAAAGGATCCTGCCAGCATGGATGCCCTTATTTATAGAGAAATAATTGGTACTTGGCACTGATGGCATCCTCTATATATACAGCACTAAAAATGCCACCTGAGCCACAAAACTGATTCATGCCAGCCCATAAATAAATCCACTGACTATGAACAAAAGTGGCTTGATGGAAGAGGAGGAGGAGAGGGGAAAAGGAAGAAGGATTTGTTGAGGAAGATGGAAGCTCCAAAGTAGGGAAAATAGAACAGAAACAGGAGAAAAATAGGAAAGAAGTAATCATTTTGCTAGAAAGAGGAAGAAGAACCCTTTGAAGTCATTTTATCAGTATTTATTAAACAGGGCTGCATCTATGCTGCAGAATTAATGCAGTTTGGTACCACTTTAATGGCCATGGCTCAGTTCAATGGAATCCAGTGTTATGTAGTTTTGTGGGATATTTAGCCTTCTTTGTCAGAGAGCCCTGGTGACACAACAAACTATAAATCCCAGGATTCAAATGCACTGAGCCATGGAAGTTAAGGCCATATCAAAGTGCATTAGTTCTGCAGTGCAGATCCAACCCAGGATAATTCAAAGTAAAACTCATTTCGTGGAGCTGTCAAGAGACATTCATTGCTAATTGGCAGCTCCCTGGGTACATCTGTCCAATAGAGATCTGTCCATTTGTTGCACCCGCAATGAAATTTTCCTTCATTCCCCAACTATCTAGGTTTGTAGTAACTTAAAGCTTCACTTAGAATTGGGATTTAGGCAGTGCAGGTTAGACCTCACTCTATTGCAATGCTCAAAGGTAGAGAATGAAGGAAAATTTAATTGAGGGATACATTCTTATAGGAGGAAAATCCATGTATTTGAGATGTGGTGCTGGGGAAGAGTGCTGGGGATACTGTGGACTGCAAAAAAGACAAACAAATGAGTCCTTGAACAGATCAAGCCAGAAATCTCCCTGGAAGCCAGAATGATAAAGTTAAGGTTGTCGTACTTTGGTCATGTCATGAGAAGGCAAGTATTGAAAAAGACAATAATGCTAGGAAAGGTGGGGTGATGTAGAAAGAGAGGAAAACCACACACTAGATGGATGGACTCTATTAAAGAGATCATGGGCATGAATTTACAGGATCTAAGCAGAGTGATGGAAAATAGGGAGTCTTGGAGTTGTCTCATCCACAGAGTCACCATGAAACTTGAGAGACATTAACAACAACAACAACAACAACAAAAACAACAACTAGTTCTCATTGTTAGACAATGTCCTCTTCTCCCCATAGTTATACCCTTGCACCCGTCAACCCTTGATAGTTGCCCACCTTTGCTCTAGTGCTCCTTGCATTGTTAATCTGGACAAAGGAACACATCCCTTCTCAACTTTCTTCTTCTCAAATATGCTTGAGATGGTGGGCAGAGGAATAATCATTCCATAGGCCTCTGTTGGACCTACCCTCTAGTTTGAGAACTTAGGCCTTTTTTCCAAAAGTCATGTTTTAGCATTCAGACTAAGATGGCTACTTCAAAGATGCCATGAAATCTGCCCACCCTCTCCGAAAACTTCTTTTGCTGAAATGCTCATTTTGCCACCCAGCAGATAAAATAGAGGCCCCTTTGAATTTCCTGAAATCTCCAAAAGCAAGGAGGTTCTCAAAACATCGTTTGTAGGGTTTGAGCGCATGAAACACAGATTTCATGGCAGGCGTCTGGTTTCCCTAACAGGAGCCGAAAACCGCTCTTTGCGCTAGCAAACACTGAGCTTCGGGCCTTATATCGAGAGTTTTCACAGGATTCACAGCCATTTGCATAAATTCTAATTAACAGATTGCTAGGGCAGAAAATCAGTCAAAGTTTTTCTATTTCGCTCTCGCTCTAAAACGGAAATGGCCATTCAGCTAAACAAGGTTGTACTGCATTTTGTGTAATTACCCAATTTTAAGCACTAGTATGGCAAATGTAGTTCTAATTACATTTGTTGATGGGGTAGTAAAGAATGAGCATGAATTGTTGGGAACTGTTGGGTCTAAAAACAAGAAACTCACAATTCTGAATACGTATAAACAGGGAGGTCATATTCTCCAACTATTATCCCATTTTTTCAGATGCTTTGAAATGTCCCCGTTTCTCTCTCCTTCTCCAACTTTGCCCCTTTAACCTCAGCTAATTCAATTGCTGCAAACTGAGTTCAAAGTGCAAAAGCAGTTTGCACTCAATTGACTCAAGGAAAAGAGCGGTGAGGTGAAATCTTACTCCATGTTTGGTCCTACATGTCCCAGAAGGCTCACATAGTGTAACCAATAGTTAGGGAGTTTTATTCCAAAACATCTGAAAGACCAAAGGTTCGTCACCTCTGGACTACAGGACACCTCAGACTCCTTCCATCCAAAACTATTATTGGCTATCTTCAACAGCATCAAGGTTTTATAAAGTCTTCTTGATCCAGGTGGGACTTATCGTCCAGTTTTTACCTCTGATGTAACAGTTCTTACCTATTACTCAACTCCAATGTCCATTATCTAGTCTCACCCTTGTCTTAAATCTCCAGTTTTTGGATCCATAAACTGGTGCTAGGTTCCCTGTCTTGGAAAAACCCACCTTTTGGACTGCAGCTCTCCAGCCAATGTGGCCAAAGGCTATGGGAATCCTGGGCATTGTAGTCCCAAAAGGAACTTTTCCGAGTTGTTTTATTGGAAACCAGAGTCATCCTAAGTGAAAGAAAGTCCAAGTGTACTCAGACATTGGAGTAGACAATTATTCATTAAAGGTGGTCAAATGAAACCCAAGCTGGGAATGCCCAAATAAGTCCAGGGTGCATTGACAGGGGACTCCAAGGATATATTAAATTTTTCACATCTATGAGTCCTCTGCTCTCTGCGGCCTGCCAAGCAGGATTTGATAGACACCACAGACGCTGCCTGTGTATGTGTACATGTACGCTGTGCAAAGTAATGCAAAGGGCTCAAAACTCCTGTCTGAATCCAAAAAGTCACAAGTATATGTCAATGCAATGCTTGTGTTATCCTTAGGAAGTGCCTCATTTTCCAGAAAAAATATCTGTCTATGAACGCCACCAAGCCAAAACAATCCGGAATGAATGAAGTGTCTACTGCTCAGCCAATGTTCAATTTGTTGCAAGTCTCACCATTTTTGAGTTTCATTCTGGAGTCTGACCTTCCTGAGTGCCTTACAGATGATTTTCCAATTCGTGTCGGCTGGTGTCAGAGCCAGAAGTGCTTGATATATCAGAAATATGCTCTTTTGTTGAGGCCTTGAGGAGACCTGATCCATCACTGTCTCTTACCAATTGCTGCCACCTCCCTGATGACATGCCATACACACAGACGATGCAAACACAAATCCACACTTAGAACAACAAAATGAAATCTGTATAAGTATCCTTAAAATAGCATGACCCCAAGTCACATAACAGATGTGTCAATAATAATGATAAAACAAAGAAACTGATATATTTTCAAAAGCCATACTAAGAAGAATGCGGTCACTGGCTGCTAAGGACATAGGGCTACATATATTGTAAATATGGAGCACGGGAGGAGGATTTGATTGTTCACAGTTTTTAGGGGTTGCAATGGTGGCAGTGCCAGAGGGAGAAAGATGAGACCAAAAATTCCAGCATGTTTTAATTTAAAGGTCTTACATCCAATAACAATGGCCAAAATCCTGTTAGTCGCTTTTGCACTTGCAACTCTGCATGATATGGATGTCTCTCTTTTTATGGATGGGGTACAGAGCACTATTTTTTAGACCACTATGTGCAATCCAAACCTAGCCCTAGGTTTTGCATTTCCTCACCTATGCAATATATCTTGCAATGGGAATATTACCAAGGTAATAATTTCACCTTTAATGCAACTGGCTAGTCTCTGTGGTCTCCTAGAAAACTCCACTTTCGTACAAGAGTTGAACTTTGGATAAGGATGTTTTCTCTGAGTGCAAACCACTCAGAATAGTGACGGAAGATAAATGCTACAAAATCAACTTGATCATACCTCTCCAAATCTCTGTGGAAGGATGCCCCGTCAATTCTAATACATGATGGGCCTTTATAGCTTTGCAGCCAGCAACAGGAGCCCAGTTTATTTGATTTATATTGACTTTGTATTCCTAAGGATAGATACGTATACATTTTCCATCTTGAAACCAACTTAGCCATCTGGATCATGATGGATCAAAACAAATTTTTCAGCAAGAAACAGATGGAGGTCTGTTTCATTTCCTCATCCAACCAACTTTTGGTAAGTGTGGGCATGAATCTCTTTGCATTTTTAACACCTCCAACTTTTGCCTGTTTCCTGAATTCTTCAACAAAAATATCTGGAACACCTTTCTGTCCATCTCAGGGTTCCTTTCGATAAGCTAGGAGTATTAACATGGCAAATAGAACAATATCATCAGGTGAGAACTAATGGAAGGAAGAGAGTTACATGGATGTAACATCACAACCACAAAAAGCTGAAAGCTGGTTGGCATCAGCATTACGCTTTTTCAAAGTAAGCTGCCCAAGAGCTGTGTGGCTGGACAGGGAAAAACAACTTCTGTCCTGTTCAAATTTGCAAATTTGCCAGTTTTGCCTTCTGTACATTTCATTTTTGTTTACTCCCAGGTTTATTTCTTAAATTTGTTGAAGAAATTACTGATGACAGTAAGTTCACACCCAAATCAAGATGAATAGAATTCCCAACTGATAATTCTCTGAGACTGCAGGTATGAAACCCACCAAGTCTAACAATGTGAAAATGCACACAGAGACACAAACACACTTTGCTAGGCAACACTGGCTGCATCCACACTGCAGAAATAATCCAGTTTGTCATCGCTCTAACTGCCATGGTTCAGTGCTATGGAATTCTGTAGTTTGGTGAGACATTTAGCCTTCTCTGTCAGAGAGCTCTGGTGCCCAAAGAAACTACCGTTCCCAGAATTTCACAGCATTGAGCCACAGCAGCTAAAGTGGTGTGAAACTGGATTATTTCTGCAGTGTGGATGCAATCTGAGTATAGCAGGGAAGGGCTTTAACTTAGCCTTCCTCTCTTGAAGCCTCCCACAACCAGAATAGAGACAAGAGTACCAGCTATGCCAATGCAGTCTCTCCTCTTTCCCTCCCTACTTCCACCAGAAATGATAAGAAATAATTAAATTTGTCGACCTCTTCCTTTGTCACTGTCTGTCAGATTTATCAGGCTCTTCCACCTCTATCTGATTCCTTTACAGCTCCCTTAATATTCCGGAGGTACTCTCCAACAAGACAGCCTTATAAATAATGATTGAAATAGGTTTTCTCCTGGATACGACACTGTTAGAGGAGGAGGCTGGGTGGCAAGAGAGCTGGTCTAGCAAGCAAGCTAATGAAGCTACTTTGCTTCAAATGTGGTCTTTTCTTTGCTCAACCATCTCATTGCAGTCACTGATTAGAGGCATTTGCCAGGTCTTCTCTCCTCTTCTGGGACTCATTTGATTCCTTCAAGGAGGCTGATGTTGGCAGCAGCAGCAGATGAGTGTTTTCAGTGTTCAAGTGTGTATGGGAAAGGCCACATTGCGGGTGGTGTGTGAGTTCATCCCAACCTCACCTCTGGCAAAGAGGCTTTGCAGGTCTTTATTGTGGTTTTGGAGCCATGTGAAAAGTGTCTGTCTGTGGAGAAGGAGAAGGAGAAGAGTGGATCGAAAGGAACAAGTGTCTAGAACAGGGATGGTCCCTCTTCCAAGAAGGCAAAATAATTTGGGCTCTAGAAGTATCTTTTGCTGCACAAACTGACCACCTCCTGAGCATTTAGGACAGAGCTTGGAAAGAATGTTGACTCCTCCTAGAAGTGGTTGGACATTTCTGCATGATGTGGAATGTCCACCTTCAATTTGAGGTCATTGGAATTAATCACCCTGTGCCATTGTGCTATCCATGTCACTTTTCACATTTGCATGTGCAGATACACAACACACACTGTGAATGGAAGACAACTCTGTCCATTTTGTTGCAGATTCAGTTGCATCATATCACAATTCACTCACCAGGCAGAATTGGGCAACCATCACGTAGCTCTGCAGGCACTAAGTTTCACTCCATCTCTCAGGCATCAGATCTTGGCCAACGTGTTGTAAATAACAGTACTGCCTGCAGTGCAGGAATTTGCTAAGCATAAGTTGCATGCAGTGTCCAGAATCCTCATGCAACATCTGTGAAGGCCCTCTGAATCTCAAAAAAAATATTCTCCAGAATTTCCCAGCAGCTTCAAAATCAAGAGAGTGTTCTGGCATAAAATGGGACTAGGGTGCCACATTTGGATGGTAAATTGCATTTTCTAGAGGCCATGCTGGCATGGAGATGTAGGCTGCATCTTCTTGTGGCCTTGCTGGATGATAACATTTTAAAACAAGTTGAACAGCAATTAAAAAACAGGTAAAAATCATTAAAACCCTCCTGTACAATCAGTTAAAAGTTGAATGTTTGTCTAAGAAGAAGTTCTTTGGCTTCTGGCTGAAACAGAGCAGAGAAGGGTCAACCAAATTGTTTATGGGAATGAATCCCATAGACCCTTTTTGGTGGCTGCTTCCCAGACTATGGAGGCTCATGTGGGGATTAGGCATTAATACACAACTCTTTTGCTGAGTAGCAACATTGCACAACTGAATAAAGATACTAGATGTGCAACTAAATGCCCAACTGTGTATGTGCATCTCTATGCAAAATGCATATCCCTGTGCAAAATCCATCCATGCACAAAGTAGATGAGCATTACAGTGCAATCTGCATCCAGGCACATTAGCATCGCATGCTGAACTCAACTTCTGCAAGCTGGAACTGAATCTCCCATTCCACATTGGACAAAGATGTCCAACCACTTTCATGGGTGAATGCATAAGACCACAAGTCGGATCCCACTCATAGTCCCTGCCTCCCCAGATCAAGATAGTAACAAGCCCTGAGTCAGGAAAGCTCTATATATATTCCTTGAAGAAGCAACAGAAAGGAGAAAGCAGAGAGCTACCTGACAGTAGAGAAAACACACCTGAGTCTACCAGGAAACACATCAATAAGTAGCCTCAAATGTGTAAAGGATCAATATTATGCATAGCCTATTACTCCAAAGGAGCAGGGCTAGCATGCAGCCTCTTTCTAGCACACACATTCACACACACAAAATTTCAGATCGAGGAAACAGAGAAGAGAAATTGGGAATTGTCAGGCCTGAATCAAGGGAGACGTGAAGCAGAACTAATGAAGACAAAGTGCCCTGAACCATTTGGGGAGAATAGTCCTTCCCACAACACATGGGGCCTGTGACCCCATGACATGATGATGGCCGCCGCCTTAGATACCATTGTAAAGAATGCAAGACAAATTAGTGGAGGGCAGCCAGATTGATTAGACTCCCATTGATGATATCTGTATTCCATCCCACAAAGCCACAACCCCTGATGGGAGACCATGAGCCCCGTTACAATCTGTCAGACTAATCTACCCCACGATGGTGTTGTGAGGATGAAAGGGAGGGAACCGGTTTCATCTCATTTCACAAGCCAAGTAGTGTTAATACCTACAGGTGAGACCACCACATTATAGCAGGGATGTCCAAGAAGATCTAGGAAGGAATCATTACCCTGGATGGCCATGGCTATCAATCAGTGCTGATAATACTGATCTATCTATCTATCTATCTATCTATCTATCTATCTATCTACCCACCCATCCATCTATCTAGAAGATCCCAGGGTCTTTCCCAGGCATCCGCAGGCAGTGCTGCTGGAAATAGATCCTGCCTGAAACCCTAGGGTTCATCTACACTACAAATAATGCAGTATGACATCACTTTAACTTCCGTGGCTCCATTTTACAGAATCCCAAATCTCAGGCTTCCACAGAATGGGGCCACAGCAGTTAAAGTGGGATCAAACTGCTTTATTTGTACAGTGTAAATTCATCCTGGAGAGGTATCGCTGCCAATTAGAGTTAGCAACGTTGGGCTACACACTCTGACAATACAACCCTTCATAGAGAAAAGGTCTGATCTACTACAAGGCAGGGTCCTATGTTTCTGTACTTGCCGTATTTACAGTGATCTCTTTTCAGGGTGGGAATTGTTGGGGTTTTGAAAAGTGAGTGGATATGACTTGCCACAGCCTGGAGGAGAGTGAATATGACCCCTCCAACTCACAAAAATTGTCTACCCCTGAATTAGATGATATGCTAACCACATATTTTGCTCATGTGCTCCCCTAGTGGTGAAAGATCTCTCTTTGTCATAGCACGTGCTTGTCTTCCTGTGTCTTGCATTTGGTTTGCTTTGTTTTGTGCTTGCGCATGGGAAGGTAAGTACAAGCTTAATTTGCTTATAGTGATGAGGTCTGCATCTCTGAGGAAATCACATTGCTAGAAAGAAAATGCATGTACTGCAGGCAATATTAGTAGTAGTGACAGTAGTATTTTACAGCCTACTATTTTCCCAGAATGTGGATTCAACACAAAATACATGTGATGCCTAGTTTAATCATAAGCTGGAAATCAAATGGGCAATTACCTAGAAGTGAGTCCCACTGGGTACAGTGGGACTTACATCAGAGCAAACATGCTTGAACTCCAGAGCTTACACAAGTTACATTTTAAGACTGGAACTTCCAGCAATCCAAGTGGACATGGTATCGAGGGGGTCTTGAAAGCTGTAACTTTTCAAAAACATTACGAGATGAGATGAAAATCCTGGGCCTCCTCATCAGCTTCGACTCCCTTCGTACTATTTGCCTTGTAGAGAAGGTTGCCCCTGTTGTTGTTGCGAGCTGCAAAATTTCGTGACTAACTCTCCCACCTTTGGCTGCTCCCTGAGCCCCCAAGAGCAAAATTACTTATTGATTTTTGGAAGGCGACGTCCCCTATTACTCTCCACGGTCTCCCGTCGCACGTAAATATGAGCAGAGCTGCGGCAGTGAAGGATGAGGCTGATTTTGTATGCCGGTTTTGTGGGTTTTGTAAAAAACAAAATGCAAACTTTAACTTGGAGAACAGTGCAATGGCATCTTGCAGTGATTCGAATCAGAGGAGCGCAAAGCCAGGAATAATTGGGTGAGCTCTTTCTAGAGAAAGATAAGGGGAATCTCTCTGGCTTAGGGAGAGCCAGTGTGTGGTGGTGCTTTGAGCGCTGGACCATGTATTCAGCTTCTAATATTAGTAAGTTGTCCCTGGTGTATTTTATAAACACGATGCCCGCCTATATTTTTCATCTCTTTTGTTGTCATCTGTCTTGGACGAGAGGGAAACAACATGACCATTTAGTACAATGAGCATGGATATAAAGTATGCCTTGAGCATGGATGTAAAGTATGCCGTTTTTCCCTACCTCAGGCAGCAAAATGTATTGAGACAGCCCAGTATCACATCAGACAACTGAGCCCTTCTGACGTCTAGCTCCAAAAAGCCCATATGGAGGACAATAAAAGGTTGGGAAAATGATATTTAATTGTAGTTACCTGCCTCGATCCAATACATGGAGAGGCGGGATACAAATTATTGTTATTGTTATTACTTTGGACTATAGCTCCCAGAATCCCTCAACTGGCTTGGCCAAAGCTGCTCAGGGGAATCTGAGAGTTGTAATCCCTCAATAAAAAAATCTTATTTCCAGTCTTTGGAGTGAATGCAAGATCCTCAAATTCACTCCCACAAAGAGATTGGAGCTGGCCAAAAAGAAGCACTCTTGCATTCACAACCAGTGGATTCTGCTGCATAAGGCCAGCAAAGACACCCAAGGAAACATTTCTCTGGTTCTCTGTGAAACTGGGCCTGCTCCTTTTCTTTTGCACTCCTACGCTGCCCTATTTTTCCCCAAAGAGGCTTCCACCTCTCACCACTCACCCTTGCTGCCTTCATTCCACCTTGTATCCCCAACCCTGAGATCTCGAAAAGGCCCCTTCTCTGCTTCCCAACTTTAGAGCCCAGTTCATTAAGTTCCGCAGTCATTTTGAAGGAGTTCTCTTTATATTAGTATAAATGAATCACTCTTTTAATATGTTTTGCATCATAAACCTGAGATAAGAGTCTGGGAAATTAAAAAAAAGAAGAAGACTTCAGCAATTATTCTGTCACTTTTCCTAGCCTGCGACAGAAATAAAGCAAGAGGTTGCCCACAATGCTGTGCCTTCTTGCTGGGATATTTTCACATGCCTTTGCACTCGACAGACAATCCCTCTGTTTTTGCCTTGTCCTAAAACTCACATTTAATAATAATAATAATAATAATAATAGTAGTAGTAGTTTTTATTTATATCCCACCTTTCCAGAAGGATCAAGGTGGGTTACAATAGAATACATAAACAAATACATATATTATTATTATTAATTTATTTATATAGTGCTGTAGATTTACACAGCGCTGTACATACAAACAATAAAATAGATAAAAGTAAACCTGCCCTGTACATTCTAAGAAATAATATTCTAAGAAATAATAGCATAATGCATATAAATAATACATAACAATACAGGAAAGGGTCCAATAAAATAAAGATCCAGAGTGAAAGAGGGGAGAAATGCCACCTTCTGAGTGTTGCTGGATTGTAACTCCCAGTCTTCCTCTATCCATTTAGGGGATATGAGAGTTGCAATTTATTTTGCCCATAGAGGATAATTCAGTCCATGGCCTGAATCCTAGGAACAGTTTCAATTATAGTAGCTCTATTGAATGGATACTCAACACTGATATAAATCCCATTGATTTAATGAGTCTGCTCTAGTTGGGATGACTGAAGAAACCTGGAGGAGGAAGCCGAACCATAATGAATTAAAAATCTAGCACACATATTAAATTTTAGAAAGTTCACCTGAAATGCATTAATAGGGACAAAACAGAAAAATAGGGCTGGAAGGGGCTGCAAGGACCATCTCCTCCAATCCCTTGCTCTGCAGATATACACAACTAAAACATTCCCGAAAAATGGCCTTCCAACCCTTGTTGAAAGACCTTCAGAGAAGGAAAATCCACAGTCCTCAAGGCAGTCTGTCCCACTGTCAAAACAGTCCTTGCAGTAATGTTCTCCGTAATGTTTAGACTGGATCTCTTTTCTTGTCGTTTGAATCCATTGATTCTCATTCTAGTCTTCAGAACAGAAAAAATCAAGCTTGCTCCATCTTCGACATGACATCCCTTCAGCTGTTTAAAGACAGCTATGATTTCAGCTCTCAGTGTTCACTTCCCCAAGCTATACATGCGCAGCTCCCGAAGCCATTCCTTATAAGATTTCCAGACCTTTGAGCATCTTGGTAGCCCTTTTCATTCCGGCTTGTCAATATCTTTCTTGAACTGTGGCGCCCAGAATGCAATAATGTTTTATTGGACAAAGGTACTAGAAAAAAATATGACCTGATCATGGTAAATAGAAAGTTTGAAGTACATGAACGTGCTGTAAAGATATTATAAGGTGATCCTATTAATGCCTTGCAGCTATAGTCTTCAGAGTTCACTTCTTTGTCCAAGATTTCAAGTGTCAGATATATTAGGATGTGAAAATCATTCTTTTTTATATATATCAATGAGAGAAAGGTGTGACATGCTCCTGATGAGACACATAGCGATAGCCTGCTGAGCTATTGCCAAGTTTGATGAGAGTTCTCACCTTCAGGCCAAAGGGAAGGCAAGGAGAGCACTGTTTTTTGACAAGGTTTCCATAATTTGCTCCAAAGAAAAAAAGAGGGGGAAAAGGTCTTTGCACAAAATTACTGTCTTTTTCCATTGTGAAGCAAACAGAGAGAGGTGGGAACAAGCTGCTGGAGGAGAGTTGGTTGTGCATTCAACACAAGGGTTGCATAGCATAATTAATGTGTAACTTTTCACGCTTATACAATATAACCTTGATGTATGATCTCAGCCAAAGCCATAGATAGCTAGCTAGCTAGCTAGCTAGATAGATAGATAGATAGATATTTTTAGCAATACTTTGTAGTAATGCTTTTTATTTAGCGTTGTGAGAACATGGGTTTTTCACTCAAGCAGGCAGAGCATAGAGAGACAGATGATGAAAAGGAGAAGCAAGGGTTTAAAGAAGATGGAGAACAGAAGAAACAGCTGTAGGAAGAGCGGCTAAGTCAATCTGCTTTCCTTCAGGATCCCTGGGGTTGGTTTGTACTTTGCAGAATCCTACAGCTCAGCTTCTGTACTCAGCCCATTTTAGGCAGAGGAATTTTGGGATAAGGCTTGGAGAACACAGCATCAAGTGATTAACGCATATGGTCCTATTTCTCAAGATTTTTAGTGGCACAGAAGGTCCAGGGTTGATAGCAAGTGTGCAGGATTGAGTGGCAGCCTTGTCTTCATGCCCAGTTGGGCAACAATTTCAAATCAACACAATAGTTGTGTTACACAATCAACATATAACTCTGCTTGTGGAGACATACGCTACACATATCTCTTTTAGGATCTGGTTCCCAGAATGTCCTAGCCAGCATGGCCAATGCCTTTTCTGAGCTGAGACCCAATTCACTGATCGTGTTGCATAAACCTTCTCTTGGGACCAGATCTGAGCTTATGGCAGTTCCTTTGATAGCTTTCATGTTTAAATTCTATGGGTATGTGTTCCTCAGGCACCTGGCTTTCATGACAGGAGTGGAGGCCTGGCCACCATTTTTGCTTCTCCAAAATATCCTGCACTCAGCATGACTCTGGATTGCTTACTGATGTTCTGTGCCTTCAAGTTATTTCTAATTTATGGAGACTTTTGGCAAGATTTCATTCCCTTCTTTTGAGGCTTAGAGAGTGTGACTTGCCCAAGATCACCCAGCGGGTTTCTGTGGCCAAGTGGGGATTCAAACCCTTGATGTAGCACTTTCTACTCATAACTAGAGCAATCTGAACCATAAGGAAAATGTTCAATATAAATACATGGTGCCGACTTTAAAATTTTCCATTATGTCTTAATGATTTCTGCTTTGCTGTTGTGCGCCTTCAAGTTGTTTCCAACTTATGGCAACCCTAAGGCGAGCCTATCAAACAAACAAATGCAGACAAGCAGCGTGGAATTCGCTGCAGCCCAAAACAGGGATGTCATTCTTCACTTAGTTCCTTTTTGAAGGAAGCAATGAGTAATTTTAGTGGTGTTCTTGTTGTCAGAAAGTTTTCAGAAATGCTGCAGTTTTCAAAGTCTGTTTATAGGTCAAGACTTACCCTGCGCAAGAAACGCTGCAGATGGTTGTCTTGAGTGCAAAATAACATTAGAAAATAATATTTGTGCACAAAAAAATTATTATGCTGTATGCACAAAACAACTTTGTGAAAAATTTGTCTAGAATAGATCTCAAACAATGATGAAGACTTCATCATCTTCTCATCAGGGTTTCTTGACATTTGAGAAATTGTTTTTGTGAACTTTTGGAGGCAGAGTTTTGCATATGTTTGCCATCCCTATTGAGGAGCAATGCAAAGTGCTCTCATCACTCTGCTTCTAGTAAAAGAATCACTGCCCTGTAAGACTGAAGCCAATGATGAAGCTGGCCTTGCACATATATAACAATGGTAAGGCAGGTGTGACGGTGTGAGTGCATTACCAGCAAGCAGGCAAAAATCAGGCAATTACTTGGCCAAACATCGGTGCTCCCAATTTAAGCTTGATCAATGACTCACTAAATCTACTGCTAGAGTGCTGGAATGGGTCCCGTTCCTCCCATTTACAGAAGAGAGATCATTGAAACTCGTACAGTCTTTCAATCACAACCCAAAGGTCAGCGTGGCTGATCGATTTGGTTCTCGATTTTACGGTAGGAAACAAAGAGGTTTAACAGAAGACACATTTGTGGATTCTTCCAGACAGGGTGGGCAGGACCAGGTTGAGAAGTTAATTCATCCCACTCTCACTTTATGTCAAGCAGCAAATTATATTTCCAAAGGCAATAGGGTGCTCAACACAGTCGTACAAGTTTCCTTACTGTTGTTCCTTCAGCTTTTTTCTTTTATGGAACAAAATGTTAAAGCTGCCAGCTGATCGCTGGTAACAGATCAGAACAGAATAGTGAGAGACTTTGATAATATTATAGGAATCTGGAGTCCTTAATATAGCAGGAGTATTGCAATAAAACTATGGAACTCACTGCCACAAGATGTATGAATGGTGCCAACTTGGGCAGCTTCCAAAAAGGATTAGATAAATTCATGGAGGTGAACTATGATATTGAACTATGATATTAGCCCTACTATATCTCCTGAGTAGGACACAAAGCTGGATTGAGACCTGAAACTGGATAGGAAGGTACTACACAAAATCATTGGCCAAAGGATCCCACCTGTCAGCCCCTACCTCCAGACTAGCTGAGAGACAGGAACTGGTCAGACGGACAAAATTTATTTGGAAACATCAGCAATGGATAGAACGTTCCATATTACATGAACAGAAAGGAAGGGTGCAAGGGCAAAATATGATTTTGCATAGGTTGCAAGGCCTTCTAGAGAACAGAATGGGATGGTGAATCTGCTCTGGTTATAACTTTATGAACTTTGAAGGAGATACCCATGGTGGCTCTTCTAAATAGTTTTAGCACCTTGGATAGCTTCTTTAATTCACCACTCCACTGAAATGGGTGCCAAATGTCAGTTGTCAATTGGTTCCAACACATTTCTGAATCCAATTGATGATGATAATTTTCTTGTCGTTGTTGTTGCTGCTGCTGTTGATGATGGTGGTGGTGGTGATGATGATTCAGTGTCAAAACTGGCATAGATTTTCATGCACATCTTTCCAAATGCATGCACGTTTCTGCACATTTTTTAAAATGCAAACATTCCCACAGTGCCTGGCTGTTAAAACCCTGAACTCTTCCATGGCCTCTATAAGATAAATCCATTACAGGAGTGAGTAGAGGGAGGGTGAACAAAAGGATCCTCTCCCGGGGTTCTCAGGAGAGCAAAGTTGGTCTGCTTCCAGGTCAACCTCAGCAACGCTAAGTCAATTAAAAATGAGACTATCATAGAGAAGAAAGTTAAAAGTGTCAGCCCCAATTACCAAACATTCAGGTTGGCAGCCATTCAACAGGCCCTTGGGCTAACCCTCATAATAATCCCTGGTTCCTTCCAAATCCTTGCAAATGAATTAGTTAGGAGCAGCCAGTGTTTCTCGCACACTTTGGCCTATGCAAAGCCAAAGACAATTATGTCTGCAGTTTAGCACTGAGTGCATGGCACAGCGATCAGAGGCAACCTTTGGTTTTTAGAACGTGCTAAGCGGTAGAGCTTTGCTAATTTTCACTAATGGAAGAGGAAATTGCTCAGGGATGCCTGCCATTTAGCCAAGGGGGGATGCACAATGCATACGCATGTGCAAAAGCTAAGCATACACTTTGGCCAAGCTCCTCTGCCGTGTGTGTAAACATCTGTATGTGAAATTGTGCATTAATTGTGCATTGCCCAGCTAAACCAAGTCACTAAATGTGAAATTGCATATACAAGTATATATGCACCAGCATATATATACATATAAAAATTGTGCCAATACACATTGTGAGCAGTGTGACTGTGCATGCATGCACATCACAGCTCCATATGAAATGGCACCACACACATTGCTTCCCTTCAACAACCTTGAATTGGATGCAGATGTTTTGCATTAGATAATAATGTACAGCTATTCCTATAGAGGAAGTCATACACAAGACACCAACAGGATTCTTCCCTT
The DNA here is from genome assembly GCA_034509955.1 of Urosaurus nigricauda. Classification (NCBI taxonomy): domain Eukaryota; kingdom Metazoa; phylum Chordata; class Lepidosauria; order Squamata; family Phrynosomatidae; genus Urosaurus; species Urosaurus nigricauda. The sequence continues at coordinate 3,849,571 of JAOEGL010000012.1, read as the reverse complement.
TGTTTTTCAGGCCAAAAGCCAAAGAAAAATTAGCACAACCCATAAGATCAAGAATCCTCCACTCACCTTGGGCTGGATTTAGTGACTACTTCTTCTGTCCATATATACATACATCTATTCATCCATCCATGCTTTTGGCAAAAAGAGAGAGAAATCCACCAGACAACTCACAATGAAAAAACAAAATTAAAAACATACAATCATCCCAAAGCAATAAAACACCACTTTAAAATCAATAGAACATTTTATTCTTTTCTTTTTCTTTTCGTAAGGCATTCATTCTGGTCCGTGAGAAAGGCTGGAGAGAAACAAAATCCATAGCCGGGTAATAACTTTATTAATACCAAGGAAAATGCCAGAAAAGTGTGCAAGCTTTCAAGTTGTTCTGAACTTTTGAGACTCATAGAATTGTACAGTTGAACCCTATGGCTCCTTAATCTGGGCTTGTTTGTTTGTTTTAGTTCTTCCAATATGGGGGGATTTTGCATGGACCACCATTTTGAGGAGCACTGCTCCAATCCAACTCCCATTGAGCTGGAAGCCAAAACTACAGCATTTGTAGCTAATGGCCATCCAACCATTGGTTGTTTTTTGGAGTCAGACTCAGTTCAGTAGGAAAGCATAGTTAGACAAGAGCACATTTCGGCTACTCTGCTGTTTTAAAAGCAGCACACTTGGCTTTGATATTTTGATATTTAAATATTTTTGTTTCTTTAAAAAGGTTGAAGCCTTAGGAAACTTGAATTACCCCACAATATTAATAGCACCAGGTGCAGACTTTGGCAAAGTTCCATTATTCGGACTGTAAGTCCCAGAATCCATACTTGTTAGGATTACAACTTCTGGGTATCCAGGAGCTGAAGGAAGGAAGGAAAATAGGAAAAAGAGAAGGAGAAGGTAGGAAATAAAGAAATAACTTTTTCCAATCTCTAAAGAGCTGGAACTTGTTTTTTTGTTTCAATACTGCCAAGGGGACAAGCAAGTTCCAAGATTACAATTTCTGCAGGGGGTCATTGGGTCAATCCGAGCAAGACAAAGCAGCAAAATGAACAGGCCTCTAGCAAAAGGAAGGAGAAGAAAGGTCAGTTCTCTCACCTGGAAAACATTTGGCATTCTGAGCCTGTCAAAGAGTTTGCACAAGTTTCCAGGTGTTTTTTTTCTCCTTCCTTTTTCCCTCCTTTCCTCTCCACCGTCCTTATTGCAATAAAATTAAGGCAGTTGAACAGAAAAGAGGAGGTCCTGTCGGTTGCAAAGGCATATCTTGAGGCTCTGTACCGCAGATGCCTAAGTGGCAAAAACTAAGGTTTAATGAATTAATTTCTATTATTCAACCCTTTCCCTGAAGTCTGTGTTTTTTCCAAGGAAGCTTGCAGCAACAACCATCACACACACACACACACACACACACACACCAGGAAAATATGGCTTGGATCCAATTATAAAAACCCCTTAAAATTCAGCCATTTTCAACTCAACCAATTGAGAACTTCTAAAAATGCATGAAAATTTAACATAGAACAAAAGAACAGGAGTAATAGATCTAATTAAGCCTTTTCAGTTAAAAACCAGTTGTTGTTGTTGTTGTTGTTGTGTGCCTTCAAGTCATTTCCAACTTATGGCGACCCTAAAACAAAGGTACCATGGGGTTTTCATGGCAAGTTTTATGAGAGGTAGTTTGCCATTGCCATCCTTGGAGGCTGAGAGAGTGTGACTTGCCCAAGGTCACCCAGTGGGTTTCAATGGCTGAGCTGGGATTCGAACCTTGGCATCCAGTCATAGCCCAGTGCCCAAACCACTCCAGTCCATGTCAGATAGATAGTTAGATAGATAGGATTGATGGCCAGCATGTTACTTAATACAGTGGGCCCTTGTTATCCGCTGGGGTTTGGTTCCAGGACCCTCTGTGGATAACAAAATCCATGTATGCTCAAGTTCCATTAAATATAATGGCACAACAACATGGTGTCCCATATATAAAATGGAAAATCAAGGTTTGCTATTTGGAATTTATATTTTTGGGAAATATTTTCAAGCACTGTATGCTCAAATCCATGGATGAAAGATCCATGGATAAGACAGGCCAACTGTAATATGCAGTCTCAGCTTCACTGAAGCCTCTATTCTTGAACCCGTAAAGAGGCAGGTATTACCTGCAGTCATCACATTTAACACATTGGATGCATAGCTTGGGGGGCTTCTGTGAGCCATCCCTGCCTCCAGAGTCTTCCTCTTTGAGCACTGGCTAGGGATGAAAAGAATATCTGAACGTTTACCCAAATCCTGACCCGTAGTAGCAAACCATTCCTCTCTGCATCTTCCCTACTATCCTCCATATCTCTCCACCTGCTTCTCTCGCATCACAGGGGCCTCCCCTTCTTTTCTTATACGGCGTTTTATGAACGCCTCGATAAAAAAATATATGTAACTATTAACTTCTCTTTTCCATTACTCCCCCACTTCACCAGGCTTTATGAGTCACAAAAAGGCAGAGCTGAGCGTTACAGATGTGCAGCCACTAAAATAAATACTAGACGTGTCAACCTTGACATTCAATTACCAAGCACTTCACTGCTTCTTTGGTTGCTCCATCCTTTCCCTCTTCCACTCCTATATCATCATCCTCTTCTCTTTAGCGAACGGAGCCACTGTCATCCAGTAACCATCCTCCCTTCCATGAAAGCTCTCTGCAACAGCTAGGAAAAAATGGCAAAAATTAAAAAGTCCCTGGGATCTGAACGGTGGTCTCCTAGAATCCTTGGCTGCTGCCACACTGAAGAATTAATGCAATTTGACACCACTGATGTCAATGTATCTACTTAAAGCATGCCTAACTCTGGATCTAACCCACAATTTCTTTTTAAAAGTTTTTTTAAGCGTATTATTACCAAAAAAAAAAAAAAAAACCCACCCTGCAGCTTACAAATCATAAAAGGAAAAAAATCTTTGTGGGTTTTTTTTTTAAAAAAAAAAAACCACACTAGCAAACGGTTAAAATTTCAACTAAAATAAAACTAAGGAGGAAATAAAACAAGCCCATTTGTAGAAAGTTCCCAGAGATTTAAAAGCTCGGCTATAAAACCCAACAACAGCTTTTAAAGAACAATAAAAGTGCTCCGGGAACAGCCGCCTTGCTAAGAAAGAGAGTGAAATTCATCGGCTGTGTAATGTAACATGGCAGTTGCACCCTCCTCTTCATTTCTATCAAGTCAAGGCTACGATGTCAATGGGAACAGCAAATCCAGGCTACACTTTAAGACAGACTTAAAGGAACTGTCCATAGTTCTGAACCTCTTCCTGGGTATAGCTTTCAGGACCTTGGATACCTCCGTCATGGTCTAAAACCTAGACCCTGTTCACTCCTCCATGACATCAGAACCACCATCTGCCCCAGAGATGTGTTTAAAACACTGCCATCAAGTTTACTTGAAGCATGGTTTTGATAGGGAGAAGGATATCATCAGTCATGCAGTGGAGCCATGGTTTGCAGCAGGAGCAGGAAAGGTAAGGGCCGCATCAATCTCCGAGGAGATCTTAGAAGGCTGCATCTCCCCCGCATTGCACACATTCATTCAAAAGAAAATTTAAAATGACCCCCAAACACCCTCTGGGCAACATGGAGGGCATTTTCGCCATGCTTTTGAAGCCTTGCTGGAGAGGACATTTTTAACAACAGGAAGGGAGCAGAAGTCACCAGAAAAGTCCTCTACTGGGTTTAAAATGGCCTTGAGGTGCCCAAAATGTGGTAATAAATGTTCCCTTCATCCCACTAGAGAACATTTGGGGGCAAAACAAATTGAACAATTTTGCAAACATTTTGCAAAAAAAAAAAATTGCTTGAACCTTAGAAGGCTAGGGGTCCTCCAGATGTGGTCAAAATGCATCCCACACACCCAACAGGGCATCTGGGATCATTCTGCAGCAAAAACAACATTCTTGAATATTTTGTTTGCAAGAAAAAAATATTTCTGGGGTCCCTGGGAGCCGCAAAATGTCCCGGGAGGGTTGCATGACCATACATTTCCCAACCCTGGTTTGCACCATGAGGCAGTACACATTTTTTTTAAGAGAGTAATAATGCCATTTGCTTCTCTGTTCCCTCGGAGTTTAACAAAGGGATGAAGCTGGCTGGTACAGCTTTCCCCAGCAACAATATAGCATTAGTTTTCTTCTAATCCTAATTGTGGCTTGGTCATGAATGGCTTGGTCATGAATGAGCAATTGCTTTAGAAAAGGCTGGTCCCTGGTGAGCTGTAGGCCATGATCCAATTAGGATGGTGCTGGTAAGACTACTTTTCAACACCAGGATACTGACACCATTCCTTGGGGACAGAAACTCCTTTTCCTTTCCCATTGCTTCTTCAGATTCCCAACAGCAATTGGAGAGTGGGGTCACCAGCAAAGCTCCATCCCATCAGCAACCATTCAACTATGAGAGAGCACCCATAAATTCACTTGAGAGCCTTGTTATCCTAATTGCTTTAGCTGCACTTTGTCCTTCAATGGCAGTCAAAGGAATCAGAAGACCAGCTGGCATTTCATCATTAAAACTATCATATGCAACTAAAGAGGGTCATTATTTTCAGCTTATTAGGAGCTGAGTTGTCACCGGGTTTCGAGATGCTCTGCGTTCGTCCCTGCTCCACCCATCCGCCTGCTCCATCTTCAAGTGTTGCAGAAATTCCTTTGAGGTCCCAGGAAATCAAAAGGATCAGAAGTGCAGCAAATGTCCTTTGCCTGCAGAGGAAAGCCTTTCATTCTTCAGAGACTCTCTTCCTCACAAGGGATTGGCATGCTTTGAGTCTCTTTTCTCCACAGCAGAACGCTTTTCCCCAGACCATCCTATTTTTAATTTTCCTTCTTCCTCAAATCACTCTGGCTGCTAGCCTTGAATGGGACTGAGAGATAGGTTTGAGTGTGCCATGGCTCCTTTGCAACGATGGCTCACTGTTCCCACATCAGTAGGGCAATTGAATTCCTCTGGTTTTGAAATCTGAATTTTAAAAGAGCTGCTCTAGGTGCTGGAACCTAAATCCCTAAATAGGTTCAGCAATTTGGATGGGCTGGCCCCTATGGTTAACCACAGCTAGAACAGTCCCATTGAATCAGTAAGATTTACCTATGTATACATGATATATTCTCAAGAATGCTGTCTCTGGATGGGAAAGAGATCATTTGTTCAATGGGAACCCTTTCGTGTCCATTTCAGAGAGTGTCATGTCATCAGTTAACCTTGTACATTTGTCTTTTACGTATGCATCCCTCCTGGCTATGCAACCACTGCAGCCTAGACATAACCACCAGAGATCCAGTCCATCTTGTGTAACTATAGTCATATCCACTTTCTTTGAGGAAACCCATTGTGTGATCTTAGCCAGTGGTCTTTCTGGACTACACACTTTCCCCATAGAACTGTACATTTCAGGATTGCACTTTTTTTTTCCTCCCTTGAACTGCACATTTTAATCTTATATCACATTTCTTTTAAAAAAGAATTGCATCCCCAAAGGAAGGGGATAAGAAACATACTGAGAATAATGGCACATGAAACCAGCAAGTCATTCACAGCTCTTTGGGGAATTGATCAGATCTCTTACAGAAAGATCGCAATTGACTCAGTAATGACTTCTTAGGTGGCCAAAATGGGTTGTTCCAAGAGTCCTTCAATTTCAGAAAAGGCTGGAGCCATTTTTCCAATGCCTCCTCATAGTGTGTCGCAGAGACTGTTTTGATCGAGTGCTTGTAGTGAGCGGTGCCAACAATTGCATCCTCCTATCAAGCAGGTTTCTAAAGCACCAGGTTGTTTCCTGAACCTGTTAAAAGAACAACAACGTAAGACGGTTTGCTGCACACCTGGTAAACACCCTCACCAGGAGTTTAATTCCATTAACTCCGCTCATGGTGGATCCAATTGCAAAAGAAGCTATCGCTGGAGGGTTTTTTAGTAGCAGTACATGCTGGGACATAACCAGCAGGGGAGACTTGAAGCACATTCTCCTAAAAAAAATTTAATTTATTGGCTTTTCCATATTGATTAGGCAGTTGTGTGCATACTTCAGGGTTACTGGAGGTATAGAACATTGGAAGGATTGAATGAGGAAAGCTGCCAAGTCTTTTCCAGACTCCTTTCTGTAGTTGATTTCTAACATTCTCATTCCACAATTCTGTTCCTCGAGATGCTTTGCTCCAATTAACCTGTTCTCTTTTTCTGGGAACATCGATTTTCCAACTTTTTTTTTACCTTGTGGCTTTTAATTATTGTAACCTGCTCCAATTGGTTTAACAGAGGAGTGGGCTATAAATAAAATTATTGTTGTTGTTGTTGTTGTTGTTGGGGGATTCCTTAGGATGGAGGCATAACATTTAAAGGACGATGAGACTTTCATAAATTCCAGAACTATCAAGCATTAACATTGGTTATTGTTGTTGTTGTGTGCCTTCAACTCATTTCCAATGTGTGGCAACCTTAAGGTGACCCTATAATGTGGTTGTCTTGGCAAGATTTGTTCAGAGGAGGTTTGTCATTGCCTTCCCCTGAAGCTGAGAGCATGTGGCTTGCTCAAGGTCACCCAGTGGGTTTTATGGCCATGCTGGGAATCTGGGAATCGAAACCTGGATTTCAAAGCCGTAGTCCTACACTCAAACCACTACAACACGCTGGCTCACTAAGCCCTAGTGGTTGCCACTAGTTATGCTTCAACCTAATCCAGTTCAAAATTGATTCGAAGAGAGTAATAACATTTGATTTCTATGAAGATCGGGGGGGGGGGGGGGTAGGGGGAGAGAGATTATGGATCTTATCCCAGATCTATTGCCAGCTGTCAGCGACCTTTTGACTGATCCAGCAAGGATTTTTTTAAAAAATGCCCTTTGCATATAACCCAGGAAACGTTCTGCTAAATTCAGCCACTTTTAAATGCATTGTCCTGCTTTGACACTGACCCGCTAGGAAACCTTGGACATCTCACTCTTTATCGCCCCCATCCTTTTTGCCCTCTCTTTCCCCTGTAAGCGAACGCCATTTTCTGGCTCAGCAGAGGCCCTGGTGGAGGTTAATTAGCTATCATTCAAGTGGCACTTGAAAGGCACAACATGCCATATAAAGCTAAGTGCTAATATTATTATGGCAGCCCATATGGAGCTGAGTTGGCTGCCCTAGCAAAACGATGCTAGCTGAAATAAGGGGCAGGGGAGAAGCAATAGGGCAGAAATAAAATATTTCATTGGACACCTGATCATCCCAGGGTTGGCAAGATGACTGGATTCCAAATCCCCAGTAAAGGAATAAGTCTCACGCATCAGGTTGGTCTATTCAAATAGCATCCACATTCGATGGACAGAGAGCTGACAACATTTGCATGCAAGGATTGTAAACACTTAGAATGCCATCTCTTCTGACAAGGACCTGGGCGTCCGATGATTGTGCAAAAGTGTAGGCTTTTTGTACATTTCTGCTGACCCACACAGCAATGTTGCAACTGTGCCAGGCATGTAAATCGTTGCTTCACCTTCAATCAGCAAACAAGAGGAGTCTAAGATGACAACAACCACAACCCAGTAGGTGTATAGTTCTGGGGTGGGCAAAATGAGGGCATTGATTCCCCCCAAAGAAGAATTATAATCCCTTAATGAAACTTCCCTTCAATCCCCAGATTTCTAGCACTGAAGAAAATGAGATATTGGAAATCATTTGCACCTTCAACTCTTAAATTTGCTGTGTTTGCATTCCCTTGGTAACTTTTCCTGCTCCTTTTCTCTGGAGGCCTAAGCAGTCGTTCCAAAAATGTTAAGTTACTGCAATTCTACAAAATGGAAGAATGAAGGAACAATCCATTTGGAGGGGGGCAGACCTTTTTATTTGGGGGGCAATGTTCTCATTTTGCCTTCCCATAAATACATCTCTGACTTTTTATGCAAAGGGATCGTCTATCACCTTTTAGACCAACTGTGCAAAAGACGTTGTAGCATAAGCTTTCATAAACTTGGTTTACACTCTCAGATGCATATATGTGTTGGTTTTTAAATGTTTGCTCTATCTGTTGGTGGAAGGTTGTTTTTACATCAGGATTCTCTGCTCCTAGATTTGATATGATTTTAAAGGAATTACCCAAGTACTGACACCTTTCCCACAATAGCCTCAGCACCATGGATCACTCCAAGTTTGGATAAAAGCCCAGAGCAGATTCACTGTTTCCACTGACATGAATGCCATCAATGCAGAATTATTTTTGTGCAATCTATTTAAAAAGTAGGTCTATTAACGAAGTAGGAGTATTGGGTGGATTTGTTTGTGCTTTTTGATCATTCGGCCTGTTCTGTTAGACTTTCTCTCTGTGTTTGTGTGCACTTTGCTACAGAAAGATAAAAGATGCTCGTTCTGCACAGAGACTTTGTGTGCCAATTGCAGGCAAGACAATAAAAAAGCATTCAGTTCTTGTTTCTTCTGCTGGAGGCAAGAACCCTGAAGGGGCGAGAAGAATCTTCAACAGGCTGCCTCAGCATTTCAGGAAAATTTCTCTAGATCAAAATCTCTCCAACTACAAAGGATTGGTTTTTTCCTTATCCTTAAAATATAATTTCCTATCCCTTGAGCTGACCTATAATTACAATATTCAGGGCATGTGCCAACCCCATAATTTCTCCTTTATCAGGACCAGGATAAGAGTAAGTTCCACCCAGAGTAGATCCGTTGAATCAATGGCCCTTACATAAGTGTTGACCTACTAAATTCCCATTGATTATATGGCTCTACTCATTTGGAGATAGCAATTGACTTTAGGTCAGAGGTGGGAATCATGCAGCCGTCCAGATGTTGTTGAACTGCAGCTTCCAGCATCCTTCGCCATCACCTATTGAACAAAGAGGTACAGTAGTCCTTCCCTATCCACAGATTCTGTATTGACAGATTCCACCATTCACAGCTTGAAAATATTCCCCCCCAAAATCCAAAAAGAAAAGCTTGATTTGGCCGTGTCTGTTGTGCTGCCAGGGTACAGCAGGGCATCTCTCATTCGCCTGGGCCTTCCATGTAAATACACCACTAAAAGATTTATGCTCCACCAGTGTCAAAGATAATCTTGGCTCCCATTTTATAATCCTAAACCTGAATTATACTAATCGTAATGTTAAAACGAATTTGAAACAAAGCAATTGGAGATGCGGCTATTCCTCCTCCCTCTTGCTCCGCATCCACTTGGTCGCCAGAAGCCCAGCTGAATAATGAGGTGGAAGGATAATGTGAGTTTGATTTACATATTTCTCCGCTGCTTTTTAAGGTAAAGCCCTCAGCAGCGGGACTGCATAAAAACAACCCCCAAACATGATAGCCTGTGTTTATTAAAAATGTGTCCAGATTTATCACTGTCCAACTGTACACAGCCTCTTAGCCAGGACTGACTGTGGGCAACTTTTTTAGTTGGACTGCGCTGTTTTTCAGTCAATTACTCTAAGTGATGAATTGAGCAAACATGGCAGTACCAGTGAAAATGCCCTGGATTTAAGAGACTCTGTTTTCTGCTACACTCCTAAAGCCAGTAAATTTATACCTCCGTTTGCAAAGACTTGAACAAGCAGGGTCCCTGGATTTGAGTCCTGGTATGGTGGCCCTAGGCACACCACGTCATGCTTAAACCCTTGGTAATCCTGCGCCATCAAAGCCCATGCCAGGTCCATGTGCACGCTAAAATCTCATTTATAATTCTTTCCACCCTTAAGGGTCTTCCTGAACAGTGCCTGCCTTTACATTAATTCACTTTTTTTTCCAAAGCTATATGCCATCCATCTTCAATACAGATTTGGAAGGAAATGTGAATGATGATCTCTGGCGGGCAGACCTCTGTGTGATCTGCACATTAAACGGTTAAGAGTTAGCCTATACCTTAGCCACAGTGTGGCTAAGATGGCATTGTGAATTGTGCAAAATCTATAAAAGGTAAAGGTTTTTCCTTTGACAAGGTTGTCAAGTTGTGTCAAGTCGTGTCAAGTCATAGGGAGCAGTGGAAAAATATATGGAAATAGAATATTTTCTTGGCAAGTTTCTTCAGAGGGGGTTTGCTATTGCCATCCTCTGAGGCCCAGAGAGTGTGACTTACCCAAGGTCACCAAGTGAATTTTTATGGCCAAATGGATATTTGAATCCTGCTCTTCAGAGACATAGTCCAACACTCAAACCACTACTCTAAGGGGAAATCAACTTTCTTATAACAATATATTGCCATGAGCTGCCCCTGTTGTGCTGCAAGTACTTTGGGGTGGAGTGGTCTTGAAAGGGCCCTTAGGATCCATTAGCTTTACAAAAGACCTGCTCTGGGTCAAGATGGACATGGCTGGAACTGGCTTATTGAAATGGATTTATGAAGCCTCTTGCTTTTTTGGAGATGAGGATATTTTCCTCAGGAGCCTGGCAACAAGAACTCGCAAGGTTAACTCCTGCCCTTCATAGCATAACCTACCGTGTTGCTATTGCATTTTTTCCAAAGATAGCTCTTGGCCTCTCAAATCTGGTTGGCTCCACTTGGCTTTTTTCCTCCCCAACACTCACTATGAGAAAGTTATAAGGGGTCAATGGAAAAAAATTTTTAAAAAATTATGTCCTTCTCTGCTTCAGAAACCAACCACGCTGGATATTGGCTTCTCTAATGCTCACTAGTGGGCCGTTCTGAATTACGAGCCTGATTTCTATCATATCAGAAATGGTGTATTTATTGCTCACTTCCTGCACAAGCTCCTGTGAGAGCAAGCATTACGACAACAGCAGAAACAAACCTGTTATTCTCTTTATTGCAAGCCTCTTCCTGCCTTAGTAATACCTTTTCTTTTCTTTTTGCTAAAAGAACTTGGTGTCCCCATATAGTTCCCCCTGTTTATCTGACAGCAACTGTGAACTTTGAAGCATGGGGTTGGATTATGATGACAGGAAGAGAGAATGTCACCATTGGTTCAGGAAAGACAGGTATCCAACTTTAGATTTAACGTAAACCATCTAGCTTATATAGAGTCCTTTTGGTGTCTCGGACATATAAAAAATTCTATTGCTGGGTACTTTTCCCAGATGTGGAACATCTGCGTGCATTTTAAGATTGTTGAAGCAGAGTCATGAATCTGATGGAGATGTGCATTTCATATGGCTTGTGCATGTGCATGCAGATGATTTTTGTCCCTATAAACCTCCAAACCTAAAATCCACAAAAGCACCCTCCCATAAAAATTTTTAAAAGGCTGAAAATTGGTTGAAAAATGAAAACTACTGCCATAGCTCAATGCAATAGAATTCCAAATTTGTGACACATTTCACCTTCTTAGACAGAAAGCTCTGGTGCCACAGCAAACTGCACATCCCAGGATCCCATAGCCTGGAGGCATGACAGTTAAAGTGGTCTCAAACCGCATTAATTCTGCAGTGCAGATGCAGTCAGAATCTTGCCCAGGAGTTGCAAAGGCATAGCCTAGAGTTTCACATTCATAATACTTTGGTATTCATGATCCCTACATACTGTAAATACTCATGTATAAATTTAGACATGTTAAGTAAAAAAGTAACGTGGAAAACCTGAGTTGACGTATTTGTGGGTCAATGTAAATACTGTACTTTAACTCTTATTTTTAAAAAAGGAACCATCCCCTGGCGAAAGGCAAGAGTGTAATCTGTCCTGGAAACACTGTCCCCTCTCTACTCTCTCATCCATCCAGCTTTTAGTGTAAGCACAAACAGTTATTCCTGCTGCGATATTGTAAGCTCTTTGGCATTGTTTTCCTTTGCTTCATCCTTTAGATCAGCGGTTCTCTCCCTGTGGGTCGTGACCCCTTTGGGATCGAATGACCCTTTCACTGGGGTTGCCTAAGACCATTGGAAAACACATATTTCTGATGGTCTTAGGAACCAAGACACCGTAATTTTATGGTTGGGGGTCATAATACATGAAGAACTCTATTAAATGGTCGCAGCATTAGGAAGGTTGAAAAACACTGCTTTAGATCCTTTGTTACATGGCCCTTAGTTTTACCCTTGACTTACCCTTGGGTCATATCAAAATCCATAATTTTGGCCCCAAAACCTGTACTCAGTTTATACATGACGCCGACTTATAGTCAAGTATATAGGGTATAGCCTAGTTTAGGGGTCATGTAGGGACCGTAAGAGTCCCCCAATCTCCCCCCTTACAGGACAACAGCATTGAGATCAATAGAGGTCCATTCCAGTATCATTTGTGAAGCATCCATTTGTGATGGATGAAGGATATTGTCATCCAAGGGACCCTGTTTCTGCCTGTTGCAATGGGGGTCATGCAACAGAAGGGGTGGGAACATCAGTCAGCAGATCCCCATGGATCACAAGCAGTTACTTCACAGTAACCAAATTTTGGAGGCGTCAGGACAAGATTCACTACATAGCAGCATAAGTACGGTTGTTACACATTTGCAACTCTCCAGCAAGGTTCTGGTCCACATCAACACACAATGCTTTGGGCATCCTTTATTTTTATTTTTTGGACAGCAAGGATCTCAGTGCAACAAATCAGAAGCTAAATAATTAAACAAACAAACAAATAAGCAAAACGAAAAATAAAAAGGGAGGGGGAAAGCCCCCCAAACAATTTATTGCACTTCTTTATTTTTATGTTTGTTTTTAAATCCAACACATGGGCGCACACTCATTTCGTATTGCGTTCTCCTTTGGGGGGGAAGCAGATATCTAAGCCACAAACAAATCAAAACAATACACAATAAATGTGGATTGATTGCCTCCTCTATCCCTTGAAACTGTTTATGAACATTGGATACAACAATGCATTTGATCGCTGTAATATTTTAAACATTGCTGGTAACTTTATACAAATTGCTTCAAGGGGGAAATATTCATATATCAGCTCTGATGAATTACAAACAATTTGTGCTTTTATCTCTTCTCGGAAGCCCATCAATTTAGACACTCATCAAGTATTGGAAGGGAAATAATTTTTAGAGGATTTCCAATGACCTCAAATAACTACATTTTACTTACGATGATTGCCTCTTTGTACTTAATGAATCAGCACCTGTATGCAATAAACCCGGAACCTGATCCTCATTCGGAAAAGAGAAAGCCAAGGTGTTTTTTTGTGCTCAAGAATTTAGTAGCAGTTTTCACCCAGGTTTCCTCAAGGATGTAACCAACTTAGCATAGCATCCTAAATACCTTTCCTATCCTTGAATTTTTGTTACATTATGTGCCTTCAAATTGACTGATTTATGGAGACCCTGTACTAGAATTTTCTCAGCAAGATTTATTCCTATTGCAACACTGAAAACACTACACCATGTTGCTTGGGCCACCCAGATAAGGAGAAATATGTTGGAGAAAATCTCTCCTCCACCCACCTCATTCTTTACCATCAAATCACTTGTCGATTTATGGCAACCTGATCAATTTCAGTACAGTTAGAGAAGTACAGTGGACCCTTGTTATCCACTGGGGTTTGGTTCCAGGACCCTCCGTGGATAACAAAATCCATGGATGCACAAGTCCCATTAAATATAATGGCAAAACAAAATGGTGTCCTGTATATAAAATGGAAAATCCAGGTTTGCTATTTCGATTTTATTCTTATGGGGAATATTTTCAAGCCTTGTAAGCTCAACTCCATGGATAAAAAAATCCATGGATAAGGAGGGCCAAAACTGTACTTAGAGATGGTTGGCCATTGCTTTCCTCTGAAATATAGCCAGCAGCACCTGGTATTGTTTGGAGATCCACCATTGAAGTACTAACCAGAAATTACCTTGCTTCTCTTCCAAGACCAGACAGAATCTGGTGCATTCAGAGTATTTGAATTAAAATCTGAGCCTTTTTTTAAGGCTCATTGCCAATTGACAGGAGCATTTCCCATCCACAGGGTTTTGATTCCAAAGCATGGAATGACCAACATCATTGAAATCAGTAATTTCTACTTTAGCATGTTTTGAGTCAGAGCATGAGATTTCTGACAAGCTTTTCCAGCACTCAGGACAGACTCACAACCTTTTGCCACTCGAGTCAAAGCCTTTAACAAAGCCTCGAGTCAAAGCCTTTAACAATTCTAACCTGATGAAGGATATCAACCCATCTCAAGTGCTGGTGCACACCCTGTTTTTAAGAGTTCCATGTATATTAAAGGAGACACAGCTGTGTGCCATTGGGTATATCCTGGATCCCTAATCTGCAGGGAGGACATCGACCCATTGCAAGGGTTGATGTACAATCTGTTTTTAAGAGTTCCATGTATATTATTGAAAGTATTGGGATATTTCCAAGAAAAGGGTGGTAGAAGGGTGGCAAGGCAACCGGAGGAAAAGTTTACCCCGTGTTTACCAGGGTAATGGGGAGGGGACTCAGGAATGATGGGAAGGTTCGGGAATGATGGGAGGGGAGAAAGCAGCAATGGCCATCATTCCTGTTAAGTAACATGTACAAATAGAAGTCTGCCTTACATTATTATTCCACTTAAGTTGCCATGGTCCCATCCTATGCAATCTTGGTTCCTGTAATCTATTGAGCCACAAGAGAGCTCTGTCTGAGAATCCTAATTGTTGTTGTTGTGCCTTCAAGTCATTTCTGATAGTGACCCTGAGACACGGGGTCTTCTTGGCAAGATTTGTTCAGAGGAGATTTGCCATTGCCATCCTCTGAGGCTGAGAGAATGTGACTTGCCTAAGGTCACCCAATGGGTTTCATGGCCAAGCTACGAATTGAACCCTGGTCTCCAGAGTTGGAGTCCAATACTGAAATCGCTATGACACACTGGCTCTTGAGGATCCTAATCACTCCTCCATAAAATGTAAATTCCAGGATTCCGGAGGACAGAGCCATGACAGTTAGAGTGGAATCAGAGCACTATAATTGCCCAGTGTGGATGGGCCCAAAAGCTGCCGGCTTGCACTGGAAAATGGCTGTTCTCAATAGGTTCATGGCTGTTGCTATTATGAAATGCATAAACCTTCAAACTTTGCTCCTTTCTAGAAGGTTGGTGAATGTTGCAAAAATGTAGGAAACAGACTGTACAGAAATCCACACCTTTCTTTTATCTCAGCGTCTTTGATCAAAGATTATCGATCAAGGAAAGTGGGCCATTATTATAAAAAAAAAAACTACCTTAGCAAAATAGTGTTCATTTAAAAAAAAAATACATAGACCTTCTCTCCTCTCTCTGTCAGCAGTATCCCGTAACAAGGAATTAATTGTATCAGCCATGAACAAAAGAAGAGCAGTAAGACTGCACTTTGGAGATCAGAAAAGTATAGTCTTACCTATTCATCCCCCCCCCCCCCATCATTTGCTTCTCACCTTCTTGATGTCACAGATTTTTCAAAGGCATTCCTGATGAGTGGAGCAAATCCCATTAAATCCTCCCTTTCATGGCCTAGAAGTGTCATCTAAACCAATTTTGACTTCCCTGTGATCAGGATTTCATGTTCCCTTCCCTCCGTCCCTTATTATCAATGATTATCTCTTAGAGGCTCAACGCATTCATCACTAACAAAGTTGTCTCTTTCCTTAATATCTTAGTTTTACCCACAACGTTAAATGCAAAAAGACAGTGAACTGGATCACAGCTAAAGGGAAGAAGACAGTGCATTGGTTACAGTCCTAAACCAGAGATGTACAGTCAGCCCTCCATATCCACGGATTCTTTATCCACAGATTCAGCAATCCGTGGCTTGAAAATATTCAAAAAATATATATAAATTCCAAAAAGCAAACATTAATTTTTCTGTTTTGTATAAGGGACACAATTTCACTATGCCATTGTATTTAATGGGGACTTGAGCATCCTTGGGGGGTCCTGGAACCAAACCCCAGCAGATACCAACAGCCTATTGTATATTATAATTCTCCACATGTGTGAAATGTGCAATGCAGTTCTTGTGCTGAAGGACAATATTGTACAACTTAAGACATAACCAAGTAAGCATCCCGTGCACATCTCAAGCACATTGCATGCCCAGTCTCTCTGCCCATACTACCTTACAGGGTTGCTACTGTTATGGTAAAGTGGGGATATAGAATATAATTACTCTGGATGCTTGTGTAAGGGAAGGAGGAAAACAGAAATCCATTATAGGAGGAAGGATGAAAGAAGTGAACCTATGTTTGGTTAGATGTCCCTAAGAGCTGGTTCTCATGTGTGAGTATGAGCTAGCAGCCATTGTTGGGATTGAAGCCGTGTAGATTCTTCCTTCTCACACAAAGGGAAGAAAGAGACGAACCACTTCAAGAAGGAGGTAGCCATCTCTGCAGGAAAGAAGAAAGCAAAAATCTTGATTACATAGGCCATAGAAAGATACAGAGGGGTGAAACTAAGGGCAAATATTATTTAGACTCCCCTCCATCACTGGTCACTTTTTACAAACATTGGTGGCACTTTGTTTCCAACATTTGGAACATGGAACAAATCAGTCTGTGGTGGCAATCCTCTATAGCTCAGAGAAGCATAGTAGGATTGCACTAAGATGATCCCTGTGGGGTTATACAGACCTGGACTTTGTGCCAGCTTGTGCGTGGGGTGAGGGCTGAGCATCCATGTGCTCCAAGCCCTTACACTGCCACCCGGGCACCATTTTGGCACACATCCTTCTAGATGGTGCGTGCCATGATGATGCACCTCTACCGCAGTGCCCAAATGGCACAGCACGGAAGGGGTGTCATAACACCAGACCGTGGTGCTTATGACACCCCTTCCAGTGAGTTGCTTGGGGTGGCTTCTTTTTGGTCCCTCCAGGGAAAGGATTGGTGCCACTGCAAAAAGGGTGACACCATGCTGCCCATCTGTATAACTCCTATATCACCATCCCTAACTTTCCAAATAGCTTTTGAAACACACACAGAATATGGCTATCATGGGGAACAGACATGACTCCAGAAGCATCTGGCTATGTCCCCATAAACAGACATAAAATGATTTTGGCAGCTTTAAGACTTTCAGAGGACCCCAGGGATCTCAGCACTAGTGTCAATTTTAGGGCTGCCAGACTGAAACCTGAAGAGGGCTCCTGTACCTTCAATGGTTGTGTAGAAGAGGGGATTTTTTAATTGTTTGCTCACCAGGCAAACAAACGATTAGTAACATTTGCTGAAATTCTCTCTTCTATGCAACCATCAAAGGCCCAGAGACCTTTCCAGTTCTCATTCTGGTGACTCTCGATGTCATTCTTTTGGTGTCTATCTATGGGGAGATGTTTCTGTGATTCTCCTCGATCTCCATGAAGAAGGGAACAGCTATGGGGCAGGGTCTTCAGAGGGTATTCCTCAAATTGGAGAGGGTGCTTGGGATGCTGCGGAGGAAGAAAACAAATACCAACCCTCAGCACTCAAAAAAGGACATACATGTGGATAAGGAAAATGTACACCTCTGTATCCCTAAGAGGATGCTGTGCAATAAATGAAACCTATCAATAAATAATTACATAGCCGAGAAACAAGGATGGCTTTGTTACCTTTGTGTTATGCATATTTCTGACATTTATAGCCCAGCTTTCGAGCACGGAGCTCATAATGACAATCACCTTCTTTTATAGGCACTTTTATAAGGGTTTGATTTGATTGATTTGCAACCCGGCAGAAAGAAAATAGGAAGGCAAGGACAGGGAGAAGATGCAAGTGAGATGCAGAGAAAGAGAACCCAATTGAGACTGAGAGATTGTCCCATCCCTGCCCTCCAGACACTTGATCACCGGCTTTTTCATTGTCTTGCACACTCGCAGCTGGGATTTGTAGCATCTTGTGGCCTAATTGCCCAGGTATACCCTGTCCTGCCTTTCACGATGGATGGTTAAGAAGAAACTGCCAGCAGCCTCCACTCCACATCTCTGGCTGCTCCCTTCCTCAGTGGCATTAAAAATGCTGGCATTTCATCTCAGCCCCCATGCAAATATTTTTCCCGTTGATTTGGAAGAGCTTTAAATTGGGGGCATTTGTTATGGCTTTGATGAAGAGGTAAGCAAGGCTTTATTTAACCATATTTCCTGGAACAGCGGGGAAAACCGGCAGCTATTCTAGGCCAGGCAACCCAAGGATGTGCTTCTGCATGTCATCATTTCATTGAGACGAGAGAGAGAGAAAGAGAGCTGTTGAAAGTGACAGCCATGCGAGATGATGTTTTGTTTGTCTGATAACACTGGAGTCTCATAGCACTCCTATACATCCTTATCACCACATCGGTGAAGGCGGTGCAGGCCAGGGGTTGTTTAAAAACAGATATTCCCACTTCAGAAATCCTCTGACTTTTTTATTATTAAATCAAGCCAGACAGGCTGATTTGCTCTTTGCTTCTATCTGTATCTGTACTACAAGTAGTTTCTCCACTTGAATCTGTAACTGTTATCTAGTACCGTGGCCCCTTGTTATCCGCTGGGGTTTGGTTCCAGGAGCCCCCATGGATAACAAAATCTATGGGTACTCAAGTCCCATTAAAAACAATGGCACAGTAAAACAGTGTCCCTTATATAAAATGGCAGAAGGAAGGGTTGCTTTTTGGAATTCATGCATTGTTAAAATATTTTCAAACCGTGGCTGCCTGAATCCATGGATAAAAAAATCCATGGATACGGAGGGCTGACTGTTTACAGCAGCAATTTTATATATGGGTCTGCCTTTCTTCATCCACTCACAGAAAAATCCAGTTCTGCATGTTTTAATGTAAATCCCAGTTCAATGGCTGTTACCCTGGTGCAAGACCCATTCTTGCTGCAAAATCAAATTTGTACTGGCATAATTCTAAAACTGGGCTTCTTCTGTTTACACAATGTTTTTGTGTTATATGTTGTCATTTAAGTGCTTAACAAACACTCCACATGTCTAGTTTCCTATAGTTTCCAACTGCACATTATGTTCTTACTGCATTTGTCCCCCAACTGCACATTTTTTCCATTCACGCATTTTGTCCAAGATCCTACATCAGTGAAACAAAGTGTAATTTTATACTCATGGAGTTCATTACAGTTTTGCAACACTGCCTCATTTATGAATAGCTGTGTTGTTCAACTAAATGTGCATTGACCATGAATGTGCGCATGCAGTGTGCATCCACGTCCAATGCTCAATGTGCCACTATATTCCCTCATGCAGTCATTGGACTGCATTTTTCATCAAGCTTTTTGCAGAATGGTCCATGGCCAGGAATGATGGGAATTGCAGTCCCTGCCTCATCTGTACAGTTTTGTGTGTTTCATGCCCACAGTTCTAACCTCTGAGTGATACCACGCTACCTTTCTTCCATCCTTCTTCTTTCTTTATTTTGGAATTGGATGTGGCAGTCTTTATTCCTGTGAACAGGAAAAATGAAAAAAAAGAGAGAAAGAAAGCTGGAGACCATACAGAAAAATACACCTATTTCTGATGCTTCACGTTGCTTATTCTGCCAGTGAAGAGAAGAAAGGAGGCCTCCATTTGATCAGAATTACAAGAAGGGTGAATACACCCACCGTCCCTTCCTTTCCATGGCCTGACACAGTCCTGTTATCTCGACTCTGCCCCATCCATTGTCTCTGTAACTCCAGCACCATCCCAAGGGGACCCCTCTTTACAGCGCAGTGATATTTTCTTCCTTTGTGTTCCTCGAATGAAAGGTCACTGGTTCCATTGTATCTCAGTGTTGCTGTCTGTGTCTATCAGCAGGAGAAATTGAGAAGAGGCTAGACATAAATCCTCAAAGAGTATGCAATGAGACTGGGTGCTGGACCAGACTGCCAAGGCCAGGGATGGGCACGATCTGGAGGCAGGAGAGACTCACTCAACAATTTGTGGGCTCCTCTGGAAGTTGAGAGAGACACATCCATGCTATCATGGATGTAATTAAAGGCCTCATTCCCACTTACAAATAAATCAGTTTGCAATCTGAATTGACGGATCGATTTGACAGCGGAGCATGGTGCACACTACATTTGCCCCAATGCATTTTTTTCCTTGTAAAATAACCCATTTATGGTTCACATTCATGAATGAATCAATTCAAAATGGACCTGCTGGAGGCAGCCAGAAACTTGGGGAGTCAGTCCCAAGAGTCACACAAGGGTTGTTAGAGTGAAAATTGGAGAGGGCTCCTGGACCTTTAATGGTTGTGTAGAAGAGGGAATTTTAGTGTTGCTTACAACCTAGTTGTGTGACAAGCAACACCTGCTGAAATCTCTTTGATTTATGGTGACCCTATGAATGAGAGGCTGCCAAGTCACTCTGTCATCAACAGCACAACTCAATTCCTGCAAATCCATGGCTGTGGCTTTCTTATCATGGCTATGTTTTTCAGCAGCTGAGAGTGTGTGACTCACCCAAGTTCACCCAATAGGTTTCCATGGCCAAGTGGGGAACTGAACCTTGCTCTCTAGAATTATAGTCCAACATTTAACACTACACCAAGGTGGCTCCAAGGTGGAGTTGTTGCTGCGCGCCTTCAAGTCGTTTCCAACTTACGGCAACTCTAAGGCAAACCTATCACAGGGTTTTATTGGCAAGTTTTTTCAGAGAGCCATTGCCATCCTGAGGCTGAGAGAGGGTGACATGCTCAAAGTCACCCAGTGGGTTTACATGGCTGAGCCAGGATTCAAACCCTTGTCACCAGAGTCATGGTCTAGTGCACAAACCACTACACCATGCTGGCTCATCCAAGGCAACTTACAACAGTGTAATACAAATACAGCTTAAACATTACATTAGACAAAATATTTTGATATTCTTAAGCTATCAATAAACTATCAATAAAATGGATTGGAAGGTTGGAAGGGAGAGGGATGTGTCAACAGTGAAAAGGCAGATCTGGGGCTCAGGGATCTCCTTGGCACACTTCAACAGGCCCCAGAGGGTCAGACGACTGCCTCCTCCATAACAACAGCCTCTCTGGCAGCTATTAAAATCACTTGCCATGTCACTCCTATGAGCCTGGCTGTCAGTTGCTGTAAAGGAATCATTTAAGTGATATTTGTTTTTTTCTGCCTTGGTGATCTTGCCTTTATTTCTTCAGCTGGCTGCTTTCTCCTATTACTCCATCACGCCATACCTGTCTGATTCCCTTTCTCTGCCACAGGTGCAGGCTGGAAGGCAGCAGACCTGGAACCTCATGTGTATTTGCAAGCGCACGGATTCCAGTCCTCTGGAACTGCACACGTCTTCTATATATTTCTTATCACCATGCAAAAATGGGAAAGCTGGTGTCTGGTGCAGCATGGATCACTGTGAGAACCAGAGCTTGGTCAGAAAAGTAAGTTTCTAATCTTTAGCAGTACTGAAAAGGCATGGAATAGTAAGATCTCAATTTGCAGCAAGGAAGTTCAGTAGGATACCCAGAAAAATGGATATATATTAATATTTCTGCATTCTTGTGAGCTTGCAGCTTGCAGCAAGTAGTGACTCTCATGTCAGAGGGGGAATGAATCCATTTCTGTATTTAGTCCAAATTTCAGAGGACAGATTCAAAGTGCTGTATCCATATGGTGACAGGATTCAATGTCACCTTGGGTACTTCCTTTAATGTACATCAGCCTTCCTTATCCACAGATTCTGCAACCAGGGTTTCCACCATCCATGGTTTGAAAATATTTTTTTTAAAAAATCCCAAATGCAAATGATGGCATCTTATATAAGGGACACCATTTGACTATGCCATTGTATATAATGGGACTTTAGCATCTACAGATTTTGCTATCCACATGCTGGAACCAAATCCCAATGGATGACAAGGGCTCACTGTACAGACCAAAAGCTGCCAAGGCTACACTGCCCTGCTGACACTGATCCACCATTTGTCACTTCTCTGCATCTTTATAAGAACAGAAGTTCGAATTATGTATAGTGAGCCAAAGCTTCTCTTACCTAAACCCATAGCAAAGACATATTCCCACCCCAGGAAAGAGGTGCTTCCCAAATTCTTCCTAGCCATATTTTTTCCTTGATTTTAGAATTCCACATTATCTATTGTGTATTCTCTTTTGTTTTGTTTTACAAACTGGAAGGATGCATTTGGAAGTCTCCGTCGTTCCTGTTTTTAATTTCCGTGTTAGGTACAGATCACTGTGCATACGCAGTTTGCCACAGCTCAGTTCCTTCCATTCATTTGTGGCTCCCAGCCCTCTCCTTTATCAATATGCTTCTGTGCATTGGCTAAGAGTTGTTGTTTTTTAAGGGCAATATTGATGTAATTATACTCATGGTTGCATCAAGATTTTATTTTATTTATTTTTTTGTCTGTACTGCTTTGCCATTTTGCAGAGGCACATCACATGCACATCAGTAAAACATCACACAAAAAGAATCAATGCAGCCATATCATCCCGGCTTGGCTTGAGGCTGAGGGTAAGCATGGACTGGTTGTTCTAGGTCATGTCAGGTCCTGTGGATTTAAGGCAAAACCAAACCCTGGAAGATGAGACAGGACGGTCAGGACCTTGGGCAGTGCAATGCATGTGATATTGCTTGGATGATTCTCCCACCAAGAAAGATTTGGATCAAATCTTGTTGGCATCTAAATGCATTGCCTAACAGAAGCAACATGACATTTTTGTACAATGCAGGACATCCATATTCAGTCCAAAGTAGCAGAAGTGGAGTTGCATGGGTGATGTACATGTTGATGTGGATGAGCAGAAAGCCCCAAACGTGCAAAACCATGCAAAAACACCCCTAGTATTATCCCCATAAATATAAGGTATCCTTCACACCTCTATTTTCCTCTGCAGTCTCTCTCAAAACTGCAACAGGTAGTGATGCAACATCATTTCTTGTGTTCGTGTTGAAAGTTTGGAGGGACCCTGTGGAGGTTGGAGTTGTGGGGAAATGTTGGATCATTTGAGATGCAGCACTGAAGAAGAGTACCGAGAATACCATGGAAATCCAAGAAGACACACAAATGGGTTTTAAAACAGATTAAGCTTGAAATCAAGACTGGAAGCTAGGATACTAAACTGAGACTGTCTTATCTTGGTCACGTCATGAGAAGGCATGAATCATGAAAAAATACAATGATGCTGGGAAAGGTGGAAAAAGAAGAAGACCACATGCCACATGGTTAGACTTGATCAGGGAGGTCAGGGATCTAAGCCTGAAGGACCTGAACAGAGCAGTTTCAGACAGGGTTTTTTTTTTTTAGTGACCAAACAAGGAAGAAGCCAAAATGTTTTGCTCATTTTATATTTTTGGATCTGTTAGTTATCCCTTTGATAAATCTGTGGGTAGGTCGGTGGGTGGGAGATTAACGGAATCCTTTTGGGATGCAGGCAAACTTGGGGAAAGTGCTGTTGGTTTATTTTTTAATCACCTACATAATAAATAAAGACAAATGCCCCAACTTATGAAGACTGGCTGATGAAGATTGTTGAACTTGCTGAGATGGACAAATTGACAGCTTTGATTAAGGATAACACTTTGATGAACCTTAAGAAACTAGGAGCCATTTATATCTTTTATGAACGCGCATGGGGACATATATCAACTGTAGACTTTGTGAAATGAACGGAACCTGCTTATTATAACGCACTTCCTCGGAAGGTGATAGAGTCTCCTTCCTTGGAGGTCTTTAAACAGAGGCTGGATGGCCATCTGTCAGGGGTGCTTTGATTTGGATTTCCTGCATAGCAGGGGGTTGGACTGGATGGCCCTAGTGGTCTCTTCCAACTCTACGATTCTATGATTCTATGATTAAGTAGTAGCAATTCATATATATCATGGTTTTAAGGAAATGTAACAGAAGGAGGGTTATAAGAATCGGCAAGTGGAGAGGATGTCAGTTAGGTGTAGTACAAAAATGGTTTTTGCCATTTAGAGATATATAAAATGTATTTGTGTTCATGGGTGTTCAATAAAAATAATTTTAAATAATAATAATAATAATAATAATAATGACAAAAATAGGTTTCCTCCCATCCTCCCATCCTCCCATGTATATATTGCTATGGAACTCCAGAGCTTAAAAGTAACTCCTTTCTGCTCAGCTTCAGAGAAAGGCAATGCCAAGCAGGGTCAACTCCGGTTAGTACTGGGATAGGAGACCGCCATCTGAATAAACCTTGCCAAACAAATCCCATGGTGGGATGATGATGATGATAATGATGATGATGATGATGATGATGATGATGATTTGTTTGTATCCTGTGTCTCCAACAGGATCGAGGTGGCTTACAACAGAAATAAAATACATACAGTATAAAAATATAAATATACTTTATCATAACTGAATTTGAATATACGTAAGAAAACAGCCCATAGAGTCCTAGAACAAAGTGCTACACCATGCTGCCTCCCAGAATGACCATTCTTGCTAGAGGTTTCCGGAAGCTGTAGTCCAAGTGAAATATATTTCCTGGTCCTGGCATGAGTCTCGTAATGTGACTTGAATTGGATTGGGACAGGATAACAACAGCAACAACAAAATGTTTTCAATCTGAGAATGATCAGAACTGACTTTTCTGGCCACAATGGGAATTCTCCTTTTCTGTTTATTCCTTGACGCTTCTTGGCTTGCTTCGGGGTCTTTTCAGCAGCTGTGTTTCTAAAATAGCACCAGCAATTACATGGCCGCCAGTCATATCCCCAGCTTGACAAAAATCAAACTTATTAGAAACACAGGGGCGGTGGAGGGAGGAATAAGAGTGATACAAACTTGGAGGTGACAAGCAATCCGTTCAGATCTTCATGGAATGGAAAATTAATTTTATCAGCGCAATAATTAAATTTGATGTATCTGGATAGTGACATGGAATTAGCAGCATCATTAGGACTAGTGCGTTTTCCATGGTTTTGAAGCGATGGTCGTTGGGGGGCAGGAGTGAGCAACCCTTTTTTCTTTGCATGGAGCCCTTCCCTGGGAGATGCTGTGTAAATTTTTCTGGCAGATCGCTTTAAATCTTCAAATGACTTTTGAGCAACAGGGCTATCAATCCTGTTTATTTATCGAGTGAAGTGGAGGAGAGCAGGATTTTCAACCTGAGGCTCACGGCAGGTAAAGACACAATTTAAATAGCTAAGAATGCCACTCTTATATCTGTCCCACTGAGTTCAATGAGACTTGCTCCAGAATAAGTCTGTTCCTTTTGTTTTAAAAGAATCGCCTCATTTCCATTTGGAATTGTACTGGCCACCTTATAAAGCTCCATGTTGTATGTCAGGAATTATCTGATCCAGCTTTTTCAAAATTCTGAATAAAGCAACTGGCCCCTAAGGATTGTATATGAAATGTCCATATTCAGGAGTAGTATGCCTTTGATTTCCATGCCATGCTTTGCTTTCCAAGCCATGCTTCATACTCCATGAAACAGTAGTCATCCACTGTTTCAGACAAAATACTGGACTAATTTTGTTGTAGGCAGAGATGGATATATTTCTCTCGTTCCAGCCTTTACCTGTTTTTCATGTATTCATTCATAAGCCTCTCCTCTCCTGTTTCTTCATTAATCTGCATGTTTTTTTAAAAAAAATGCATAAATATAAAATGTAAGGGTTAGTTGAATATTCAATTTTGCATGTGTTTTCTCCTCCAAAAATACTTGTTTTCACATGCATCTTGGTAATAACCTAAGATGTACACTGCAAAATCAGAGCAAAGGCACATCTAATCCAACATCCATTCTGCAAGATGGCTAACCTCTTGCCTATAGCTCCATCCTATAGAACCCTGGGATTTGTAGTTTTACAAGGTCTTTAGCCTTTTCTTCCTAAGAGTGCTGGTGCCCCACATAATTTCAAATCCCATGATTCTGTACAATGGACCCATGGCAGCTAAAGTGATGTCAAACTGCACCTAACACAGCCCTGTCGTTGACCTGCAATGTTGCAGAATTAAATGCATAACCCAATGTGCAGCTGAATGCATGCACAACGGCACCAATGCGCACAATTCCATTTCCACTTCCACAACCTTGAATTGAACGCAGGTGTTCTGGATCACTCGCAAATGTTCGACCGCATCCATAGGGGAATTTGCTCATGCATAAGACACCAACAGGATTTCGCTCTGTATCTTTGCTTTTTGCAGTACCTTTCCAATCTTTCCCCTTCTACGCAAACATTTTGCTTTCAGCATCTTGTAAAATTAGCAGCCTTAACAAAACCAACTGCTAATTAAGCTCTTTATTAAACAGGACTGTTTCTGAATGCCTCCTTGTCAGGTATGGATTTATCCAAAGCCGATCCTTGATCGCCAAGCAGTCTTCATATTACTAATTAGCAATCATTATGATTCGCATGATTGCAAAAGCCTTTGTTTCTCGGTGAAAAATTCTTCGCAGGAT
Organism: Urosaurus nigricauda; assembly: GCA_034509955.1. Classification (NCBI taxonomy): domain Eukaryota; kingdom Metazoa; phylum Chordata; class Lepidosauria; order Squamata; family Phrynosomatidae; genus Urosaurus; species Urosaurus nigricauda. The sequence goes on along the minus strand of JAOEGL010000012.1, from coordinate 3,823,351 downwards.
TAGAAAAATGCAGACTGAGCCGGGAGGCATTTCAAAGAAGTAGTAGTTTGGGCTGTTTAACAGGCATCAACTCTCTGAAGTTGGCTGGCATCTATTTTCTTTTATGCAGATTAGTGTTTTTGCTTGTAGGTCTTTAACCCATCATTCTTGAGGGATTCAAAACTTCTTTTCCCAGGACCCATTGGACTCAGAAGTGACTTGATGATGGCCTCCATGATGTAGATTGGATCCTGGATTTCAAGGACAGCGTTATTTCACATCTGTTAAAGCAAATGAAAAAGAATACTGTCAGTATTGTGAAATGTGAAGAAGTCACACTCTCTCAGCCGCATAGGAAGGCCCTGGCAAGCCCCCTCTGAACGAACATTGCCAAGGATGCCATAAGTTGCAAAGAATGTGAAGGACCACCACAACGAACCATGTTAGGCCATGGAAACGCTTTGTGTGAGCTTGGGCCAGTCACACTCTCTCAGCCTCTGAGAGAGTGGCCCTCAGGGGCCATTTCTTTCTAATTGTTATATTTGAATTGTACTTGTTTTTTAAATGTTGTACCCCACCCCGATTGCTCACCCAGAGGGACAGGATATAAATATTATTATTATTATTATTATTATTATTATTATTATTTAATTAATTAAATGAACCATCTAATTAAATGATTCTATGTACAGTGCTGTGTAAATTTACAGTGCTATATAAATAAAGGATAATAATAATAATAATAATAATAATCTCTAGGGCAATACTACTTTCTGCTCTGAGTCTGACTAAACTGGTGTGAGTCTGGCTGAGTTTTACGCAGATTCGCATTTTACTTGTAGGTGATGTGCCCTTCTTTCTTGAGAGATTCAAAAACTCTTTGCCCCAGACCCGGTGGAATCGGACGTTTCTTGATGATGGCCTTTGTGATGTTGGTTGGCAACTGGTTTTTTAGGGCCGTGGATGGGATGGCAACTGCTTGCCCTTTGCTCTGTGAGGCCAAGCAACAACTATCATGAAGCTGGTATTAAAGCAGGCAGCAGAAGAGGATTTTGTGGCCACTCTTAGTCCCAGAAAAATGGCTGTATTTATGCCCTGTCACTTCCTGAGTGATCTTCCCATCCGCAAGTGCTGGTTTGAGGTGAAATGGCAAAGCTTTCTCCCTGTGGAAATAGGGAGAAGGAAACAAGCATGACCTCAGCCCACCCCGGGAGCACAGGAGCTGCCACCGTGAGTGACATTTTTAATATTATTCTTATTATCAGCAAGGCTGTCACGGAATATCTGCTGCGCAGCTGCTTGCTAAACCAGTCCATTGCCATGATGTTGCAGTGAGGCTTATTAGGATTCCAGTCTTATAGTAAAAGGTTTCTTTGCCGGCTCTCCAAATTTATTGCAAAATAATGAAGTAGTACCAAACAGAAAAAAATTAAAATCCATGACGGCAACAACAAAGAGGTGAGTTCATCATATATGTCACGGGAGATATTAATCAACTATTTTCATTTGCAGGCATAGGATCAATTGTTGTTGTTACCATGTGCCTTCTAGCCATTTCTGACTTGTTATGGCAAACCTATAAGGTGGGCTTCTTGGCAGAATTTGTTGAGAAGGGGGTTGCCTTTGCTTCCCTCTGAGACTGAAAGAGTGCAACTCGCCTAAGGTCACCCATTCAAGGGCATGATGTAGTGGCTTGAATGTCGGACTACAACTCTGGAGACCAGGCTTCGATTCCCAGCTAAGCCATGAAACCTACTGGGTGACCTTGGTCAAGTCACATGCTCTCAGCCTCAGAGGATAGCAAATGGCAAACCTCCTCGGGACACCTCTTGCCAAGAAAACCCCATGATAGAGCCACCTCGGAAACAACTTGAAGGCACACCATAACAACAACAAACCTTCATTGTGACAGTTTGTTTTCCTGGAGGAAACTAACTGAAACTAAGATTATTATTTTTAAGTGATCAAAGCCATATAAAGCGGCATGAATCTCTTATAACTATGCCATACAGACACACTCTCATCCAAAATTATTGAAGCAGCCCTGTTTAACTTTATTTCTGCTTTTTCTCCCCTGTTTGTTTCCTCTGTGTTGGATTTTCAACTGTAAGCTCTTGGGCATGGAGACCTGACCTCTGGCACACCATAAAAGCGCACAAAGACAGCATTGTTGCCACTGTTATTGTTAAAAGCAATAACCTTTGTGAGTCTGTATACATTGATTTTGCAATGGACTCAGGCCATGGTACAGAGTACCGCATGCGACTTGCTTGCTCCAGCCTGCAGCAGCTTCGCAAACCACTACTAGTGCAAACATAAATGATATCAAAGCAGTGGTTATAGTTGGGAATGTTCTCTAACATCATGAGTGAAAGTGAGATAGAATTAGCAAGACTGAAAAGAATGGAATAAAGCAAAATATGCACCTTGAAGACATCAAACACGGTGATGCAGATGCAGGGAAAAGCATACCTATAATAATAGCTTGAGCCTATACTTAACTGAGAAAGCCAGTGTGATGTAGTGCTTTGAGTATTGGGCTATGAATCCGGAGACCAGGATTCGATTCCTGCTTGGCAAAGAAGCCCATTGGGTGATGGTGGTCAAGTCACATGTTCTCAGCCTCAAGGGAAGTCAATGGCAAACTTCCTCTGAACAAATCTTGCCAAGAAAACCCCGCAGTAGGTTTGCCTTAGGGTTGCCATAAATCAGAAGTGACTTGAAGGCACACAATAGTTAAATGTACAAACAGAGAACATAGTGAGGACAACACCAGAAGGGGAAATTGTAAATTGAACAAGTCATTTTCAACCCAAATCCATAGCTTTGGGATTGGGTTAATCAAATAGTTCATGAACTTTTCCTTGGGGTCCCACCATTGCTTCCCTCAAGGAAAGACCTTCTCTCACACTGCCTTGCACTGGAAAAGAAAAACTTTCACCAAACTCTTGTCAGGAGGATGGGTTTCTTATTGCTCCCCTTGCTCCCAAATGGCTTGGCTTGTCAAAGCAAGAAGCATGGATGCAAGATGCATGGCAAAGTCAAAAGCTTTCATGGCCGCCATCCATAGATTTTTGTAGAGAAGCATTCTCTGAAGATGCCAGCCACAGATGCTGGTGAAGCGTCAGGAATAAACTCTTCTAGAACATGGCCATATAGCCTGAAAAAAACCACAAAAAATATGCATGGCCTTCACCCACCCCAGTTTTCTTCATAGTCCAAGGAGAGCAAAGTTGGACATGGGGAGGGGAAGGGACTCTTTCTCTCTATCTATCTCTCTCTCTTTCTGGAATATTTCCTGTAAACCATTGGGATGAGCCCAAAATCCTGTTGCCAAATCTCCGTGTTCAGACTTTTTACTAATTTCTCCCACCACCATGATAAATGATCCTGTCGTCAAAGTGACAACTTTCTAATCTGCATGGAGACAGATGGGTCCCTCTGAGGAGGAGGAAATTCACCAGTGATGCCTGAACAGGAAGGGAGGAAAAAACCAATGAAACTGAAAATCTAGGAGGGAAGAAGTGGAGAGATAGGGGAAAAAAATCTTTTTGGAAAAGTGAAAGGCATCTTGTTATCTGTAACACAGGTAGAAACATTGTGGCCTGTGGCAGCTAAGTGCATGCAGTCCATGGAGATGATGTTTGTGGTCCCCAAAGCACTCCAAATTTTTTGCAAGCAGTGTTTAACCCCAAATAACACAGAAACCACCCCCAGATGGGGAAAGCTCTCCAGGTGTGCAAAAAAATCAGACAATGTTTGTTGTTGTTGTTGTTGTTGTTGTTGTGTCTTCAAGTCATTTCTGACTTACGGCGACCCTAAGGTAGACCTATCTTGGGGTTTTCTTGACAAGATTTATCCAGAGGGGGTTTGTCATTGCCTTCACCTGAGGCTGAGAGAATGTAACTTGCCTAAGGTAACCCAGTAGGTTTCTATGGACTAGCATGGATTTGAACCCTGGTCTCCAGACTTGCAATCCAACTCTCTTTTCCTTTGCAGTCCTTTTCAAAATGGAGACAGGATGGGACAACTGGGGCTCTTTGTCTATATATGAGTATATAACTCCAAAGATCAAGGGAGGAAAAATCTTGCTGGAGGATGAGATCTGCTTGTCATTGTGTTTCAGATAATAAATGTTAGATGGAAGGGTCATCCACGCTACTGTCCTGTCCTGTCCGGGCCTAGAAATAGCTAAACCGATCTGAAAAAATAATGATTATCTCCTGTGCTCATCCAAGGTTTTCCGCTCCAGAATTGCTTCAGGCCATGTGTGCTGCTAGAAGAATCTCTTTTTGAACCAAAGGAAAGCAGAGAGATATTTGGAACTGGAATGTAGAATTTTTAAAAAATTATACAGTTAATCATTAGGAAGTCGATGGGCAAAATCTTTATTGTGTCTTATGCATGTGTTATCCATGTTTAATGTTGTTTGTTGAGTGTGGTCCCGACCGAGGAGAAAGGTGGGATATTAATATTAATTAATTAATTAACAGTTCACATACAGTTCAAAGTCGTGAACGCAAAGTTGGGCATGGAAATACGCCTTGCACTTGAATGCACATTGCGCATTTCATTGTACATTATCTCTCTCGGTTCACTTGCACCAATGTTGCCGTTCAATACAATGTAGTACAATTAATGCCTGACCGTGCATGTAAAGATTTACACCACATTGCTCTAATATAAGATCTGGGTCTAAGGCTGCGTCTGCATGGCAGAAATAAAACAGTATGACATCACTTTGCCTGCCATGGCTCAATGATGTGGAATTCTGGGAATTGTCATTTGTTATGGCACTAGATTTCTTTGACAGAGGAGGCTAAATGTGTCACAAAAACTACACGTTTGTAATTAGGGGTATATCCGCATTACAGAAATAATATAGCGACAGCACTATCCTGCAGATTTGTAGTTTGGTAAGGCACCAGGGCTCTCTGACAGCTCAGGCTGAATACCTCACCAAACTACAAATCCCAGGGTGCTGGAAGAGAGACTCGTGGCTATTAAAGTAGTGTCAAACTGCTTTAATTCTGCAGTGTGCATAAACCCTTATTACAAATGTGTAACCAAGAATTGTCTAAGTATCGCAGCAGTGGTGTTGGATCTCAAATAACAACAACAACCAAGAGCAACCACTGTGTGGGGAGGAGACAGGGAAAAACTCTGCTTAGTTAATTCAGGGCACTGTTTTAATCCATTCAAAGACTGCGAGTAATTTATGCAACCAATTGACTAAACTATGATGCCCTAATATTCAAATACAGTGAGTGGGTGTGACTGCATATGTCTATGAGAGACAGAGACAGAAAGGGAAAGATTGAGAGAATGAACATGTGAGCGTCAAGCAACAGTCGCTAAATTCCCTGTCAAAAAGGAAGTGAATTGTGTTGCTTGGAGCTTTGTTGCAATGGCCTTTAAAACCGTTCAGGTGGAAAGAATTCACGGAAAGCAACAAAGTAAAATAAAACGGGACCAACCCCATAAATCGGGAGCGTTATATATTTATTCCTTCATGTTAAACTCTTGGGAACAATCAGAAGAATAAATACATGCTTGAGCATTGCTGCATGAAAGGAACAACACCAAGCAAAATGGAGTCCAGCAATTTGAGAATGTCCCATCCATGGACACGAACCTTGGAGGTAATGGCTGGGATCCCGATGATGTTTTCAACATGCTCAGGTCCCACAGATGTGGTTGAACATGTGTGTCTGCTGAAGAATCCAATCCTTCAAGGTTCCAGAAGAAGAGTCACTCATGAGCGTCTCCTCTGCATGCAGATGTGCCTTGTGCAAGGTACATTTTTGTGTTAAACTCAGCATGCTGTCTGAAGGGGTATAGTCATGGAAAAACCTGAATCTGGTCCTACAAAGGACACTTGGGACCCATTTTACGCTTTTGTTCGAACACCTAATTCAGATGTGTGTTGTCAGTGTGCTATTTTGTATACAAGAGAGCCCAGGAACTGCATTATTGATCTCATCCTGTAGGTTTTGACAGATATCTGTTGCCCAGCGTACATTTGGACTGACATCATAGGAATATATGAGTTAATGCTCGGTGGCGTTTTATCGACCATTTCTATACCAATAAGTATCAGATGGTGAAGCTTCTTGAGGTTATTGGATTCTGCTAGCAAATGGATCTCCTTTCAAAAGCTTGGAGGATGGGGGGTATTTATTTGACAACCTAAATTCATTCAAGCTCAGACCATTCTTACAGATGTAACTAGGGAGACTGTCCTTTCACAGGTCCTTGCCCTACCAGAAAGTTTAGCTTTGCTCAATGACACTAATTGAAATAATTGGTCCAACTCACCCTGGGTCATTTCTTTCATTTCAGATGATAGGGATACTTCTTCAAAGCAAAGACGAAGGGATGGAAAATCCACTCTTGGTGTTACAGCTGTTCCTTCCACAGCTGCTCTTAGGTCATATAAGAACCATCCAGAGGCTGAGCCATGGTCTCAACAGAGTTTCAGAAGCGGGAAATCTCTATACAATCCAGAGTAGCTGCAGAAAATGGCTATAAATCCAGAGTAAATGCACTGCTCCATCGTAGTGGATCCATAGGCTAGCCTGATCTAGCTGGGTGCATTTAGACACAGAAATGGGGATAAATCTCCTCTACGTACATGAAAAATAAAGGGATGGCATGGATCCATAATGTGTTAACATAATGTCCCTGAGTAAGAAGGGAATATTTTTCTCACAATCTGGAATCCTGTTGGTTAATTCCAGATAGAGTCACCTGTTGAATGATGAGTCTACAGATAGGTAAAACCCATTGATTCAATGGGTCTATTCTAGTTGTGATTATCAAGAGGATTTAGGCCCAGGTTAAGGTTAAATTGGGGATGCAAAATGCCAGTTCTGACTGGCGGAAGTTCGGAAGGTTGACAGTGACTGTTTCTGCAACCCTAGTAAATAAAATGCTGTTTTGAAGGCATCGACAAATAGTTATGCACCATCCAAGAATGTGTAACTACACGGCTGGAACTCTGTTAGTAAATTCCAACTAGAGTAGACCCAGTCAATCAACTGTTGAATGGTGAATCAACACATTGGTTAATCCAATTGACTCAATGGTTTCAATGTAGTTGGGACAATAATATTTAGGGCTGTGGGAGATGTTAAGCATTGTGGAATTCTGTTCATCCATCTATGAACTGAATCTGTCTGTGGCACAATGGCCAACAATCCACAAATTTGCATGTAAGCAAACTTGATATCATTGAAACAGCATGTGAATCCTGTGCATAGAAATCGCCAGGTGGGTGTCCTTGCATAGATATGATACTTACACACAGGCATTGCATAAGATATACAGCCCTTTTCTGCTCTTGGCCTGTCACTGCAGTAAGCCATGCTGCAGACCTTTTCCACATTGAAATGTGTGTGCATGCATATTGGCGAGTGTATTATATATGTATCCATCCCTTTCCTTCTGAAACCTATTCCCAAGAGCTGTGGCCATGTTCTCCGCCTTCTCTTTTCTGCTGGAAAGCTGCCACCTAAAGGAAAAGAGAAGCATCGGAGGCGCCAATAGACACCTTTCTTGGAGATTTGCAAAAAACATAGGACCGTACTGCCACCTTCTGGAAATCACTTGCACTGTTCAAAGCATATTGGCAATTCCAATACTGTGCATAGATGTAAACATAGATGTAAACCTCAGGGATTCTCTGAAAGACCTGTTTTAAAAAGGCAGCATCTCATTCTCATTGAGCATCCCACTTCATATTTTTATGTATACTAAGAGAGGCTCCCATTGGCCTAGCCAGAACACAGGTAGTGAAACATCTACTTCCATCTAGGTTTCTTGGGCCATCCATAAAGATCACCTTGCAAGTAAAAGTAGAACAGCCAAAAGCCTTCAGAACTGGTTCAACAAATGCGTGGCGGCAGAGCTATGTCTCAAGCAGGGAACCCAAAATGCCCAATGTTGCTGATGAAACATAAGAAGCTCCTGGGGAGGAAATGTACCCACAAATCTTCAAAAACAGAAGTACTGGGTTGTATCTATGAATGTCCACCAATATCATCTTTCACATCTGAAGGAAGACAGTGTAGTGTAATTTTGGAGCAGCTTTCCCCAACCTGATATTCTCTAGATCTTTCAGACTTCAGCTCCTGTGGTCCTTTACCATTGATCATGTTAGCTGGATCTGATCAGAATAGCAATCCGAAACACCTGGAGGATATCAGGTTGGGGAAGATGCTCTAGCATCAATAACCTTGGACAGCTCCCATTTGACTCTATGACCCATTGCCATGACATAGCTCTGTAAAGATATAGGTTGACCTCCTGTTGGTGAAATACATGTTTGTAAGCTGCATTACACATTCAGGACAAATTATTCACTATAATGCAAAGAATGTATTCTGCAGGCAGCAATGGAAGTGGAGTTGCACATAGAGCAACACTGCACACTGTGGTAGCATATTTGACATTGTGGTTGCACATGGGGTTTCACAGTGGCACCTTGTCATTAGTATGCATTGTGCAATGTTGATATTCTACATAGAGGTTACTTAGTGCTGGTGTAGCATATCTCCACATGTGGATATTTATGCTATGCTGAGGTGATGTTGGATTGCAACCACCGAGGGTAAAAATCCTGGGGAACATAACAAAAGCTTACCTAAACCAACATTATGTTAACTGTGATAGTGAGTTGGATGAGTGGGGAAACTAGGCCTGTTGCCTCCACCTAGAACATCATTTATGTTGTCAGCACCAGTCTTGGTGTATTCACCACAATGGCTGTTCATGTAAATCAGTGGTTCTCAACATTTGGTCCTCCATTTGTTTTGGACTTCAGCTCCCAAAAGCCCCAGCCAACTTGACCAAGAATCAGGGATTATGAGAACTGAAGTGCAAATAATCTGACGGACCAAAGGTTGGGAACCATTGGAATATACGCTTCTTTTCAGTCCATATTGGAGCTGCACAAGAACAGTCTCAGTAGATAGAGTAATGTCAGCTTCTCAAAACCCTACTGCCTTTTTCACATTGGCAAACATTTCAATCTGAACAAGGACAGAAGAAGAGCAAAATGCAGGGGCACTTTTGCAGCTTGGAACAAATATTGGCACTTTATTATTTCTATACAGTTATGAATTATCTAAGTGCTGCTGAAAGAGGGCATCTTTTCCTTCTCTTCAGGAGTCTTCTCCAACAGACAGTCAATTCAGAGGAGGGAAAGGGATGCTGATGGTTGTTAACTGCCATCATGCTGACACTATGCTAAATATTTACTTTAAGGCTAAACACTCACAGTGTATAACAGAAACATAAGGAAGAACAGAGAAAAAAATTGCCAGCATCAAGCATAGGCCTGCCACCATGGAAAGAAGGTCTTCCGAAATCCAGAGGTGCTCAGATCATCTCTGGCCTGATCATGGCCATTGCCTAAACCTTCCCAAAGCTCATAGGAATCTCCATTCTCTCATGTCTTGAGTTGCAAATCAAAATGATCCCTCCATTCCATGGTTGCTGAAACTGAGGCAGGATGTGGCCTTCTTGGAGATGGAGCTCCATATAGGGCCGATCCCCACCACACTGCATGGGACAGCTTTCAATCTTTGACAATGCAAACCGGAGGAGTGGTGTGAACATATTCAGAGTGGCGGATCCCCAGGCTGAACCGTGGCGCTCTAGGTTTGTGGACAGTGACCAGCTCAACACTGTAGTCAGGGGGGCCTGGTGTGCTGTCTTTGATGGAGGGAGTCAACCTTTGGGATATGCTGTGAGCGGGTTGACGGTGTAGGTACACATCTGGCTCTGGTATGGTATACATGGCTGGGCCGGGCCCTTTCACTGGATCTGTGGCATAACCCCACACTGATGCGCTGGTAGCCATTGAGAGGCAGGGAGCAGAAGGCTTGACAGGTAACCCAGGGCCCAGTGTTCCTGGTAGGGTATACCTGTTGGGTCCTGGGGTCAGGCTGTTCTCCCAGTAGCCCGTGCGTACACCTATGGTATATGCTGGGGCATTTGGTTCTTCAATTGGGTGTATCTTCTCAATATAATATTCGTTCGGGGCAGGAGTCGGAATTATGCCTGAAAGCCAAGAGGAAATAGAGAGTGCTCAGAATTTCCCGTTGCCATTTTAAGTTTTAAATTGTGTGTTTTTTTAAAGCAATCACTTTTAAGAGAGTGCCGTATGTTTTAAACGTTGCTGCTTTTTATCCCTTTTAAATGAATGTTTTAAACTATTTTAATATTGTTAACAGTCTAATTCTATTTTTAGTGCTGAAGTTTTACACGTTTTTAACTATATTGTAAACATTGTGATTTGTAAGGTGCCTTGAGTCCCAATCTTGTGGGAAAGATGGGGTATTAATAAAGGTGATGGTAGTAATAGTAGTAGTGGTAGTAATAGTAAGTATAGATCACCTCTTCTGCTAGCCCTTGTGGAGAAGCATATCTTAAATGAAAGTGCAAACCATTCCCATGCAGAATTAAATAAAAAAAAAATACTAGTTTCATTTTCACATACAAAAACAAATCATTTCAATGTGAAGTTGAAGGCTTTCACAACCATCATCCATAGTTTTTTTGTGGGTTTGGGGGGGGGCTATGCCTCAGCATTTAAACATCTCCTTTTGTCCTCAAGGATGAGAAGATGTACCTGGATTCTTTACATCCTTTTTCCTAAGGCAACAGATGGACCTCACTCTTCCTTTCCCCTGCAAAACAGATCCAACTCCACCAGCACCACAAGCACCACTGACCCACATATGTGCTAAGCCATTTCCTACGTAGCCAACAGTTTCCACACAGCCATGAGGTCTCCATGCCTCATTGCCTCTTCCACCATGGAGCCACGTTCTCTCCCAGGAAACAGTTTAGCCTTTCTAACAGTGCCTCCAGCCTTTCCCTTCCAGGTCAAACTGAGCAGATGCATCAGAGAAAAAGAATTGCTTTTTTTATTTGGAAAAAAAAATTAATAATCCAAGCTCTGACCTTGGCAGCAAAACGCCTGCTAACTGCTCTTCGGGTCAGCTTTATGAACAGCTAGTGCTGGTGGATTTCTGCTTTAGGTTTAAGCCTGTACAGGGTTGAGTCTCCCTTATCCAGTATTCCAAAACCCAAAATATGCCAGAAACCAAAACTTTTAATGTGGCTGAGATAGTTACACCTTTGCTTTCCAGTGGTTCAGTGCGCCTAAACCTTGTTTCATGCACAGCCATTATATAAAATTATGCTGCTTGAAGATTATGGGACCAGTCATTCAAAAAGCAACATTTTTTTTCCAATTTCCCTGCAAGGGAAGGAGAGAGTGAGTGACCATTGGGAAACTCAGCCCCACACCATTTTACAAACGTATGCCTAGTCTTTGTTCTGCAGCAGAATCACATGTTGGAAAAGGGGTCCCCACCTGCCTTGCTTTGATACATTAAACCTCAGTTTCTTATTTATGGGGATGTCTGCTTCATTCCTAGCAGCCGTTACAACCAAGAGGCTTTCCTGCAAAGCTAGAGCGGGCTGCTGTAACACCCCCGTGACACCTCCACTTGTAATTCAGTGTCTCTTAGCACTAATTCCATACATAGCCACCTGGGCACCTACTAGATTACAGCTCTAAAGCTACATAACTCTCTTGTTTTTCCCTGATGATATTTCAGTGGCTTTGCTTTCAATCCGGCAGTTGCACCGCCATCAACATCTCAAGGTCCCTTAGCTTCAGGAAGATAATGCCGTCCCAGCTTGATTGACTATTAGCACCTAACACTTGCAGTCTCTTTCCCTTCTGATCAGATTAAAGAAATGCCCCACAGCTTGTCTGAGGAAGAACTTGGTTGCGGAGAACATCTCTAATCTCTTCTTGTACTTGCTGTTAGATCAGGTACTCAGAAAACACTAAGAGGTAGTCAGAAGGAGGAACCTTCTGCCCTCCAGACATTGTGCACTGTACATTAAAACAATACTGTTTTAAGGGGAGGGAGGTGGGAATATTGGAGGATTTTAACTGTATATGTTTTTAACATGATGTGCCCCGCCCCGATTGCTCGCTCAGAGGGGAGGGTAAGATTATTATTATTATTATTATTATTATTATTATTTGGACTGAGCTGGGAAAGGCTAATTTGCATCACAAAGTCACATGGAACTTTGCCATCTTTGCTCAATACCATAAATCCATCCCGATTGTGACCACTCTAGGATCTACACCAATAACAAAGCCAGCCTCCAACTTACTTGTTCTCTTTTTTTCCTGTGCCATACGGAACGAAGCTGGCCTCCATATTCCTAGGTGCGAAAGGCTGGGATCCACATAATAACAGGGTCCAGGACTCTCCACCAAGGCAATCACTTGCAAAGGAAAAAAAAAAAAAGAAATCATCAGATCATAGAATCTTATTGCTGGAATGGGCCAAATGAACCTGAGTCATCTTGCCCCTTTCCTGCCTTACTTTTTGCTTTGGATTTCAAACGCATGGTGTAGGCCGGCTCAGTGTACTTGGTAAAGTCATGATCCTTAACACCAGTGCATGGTTGCCTGCCGTACTTCCCAGGTCCTGGCCCTGAAAGAGAATCAGAACCACAAACAGAGCATGGGTTAAAAACCCAAAAGACATGATGATGGAGGAGGGAGGAAATAGATTTTATCCCACGTTCTTACCAATTACGATTATAGTTAGCTAGGCTGCACCTGGGACTGCTGCCACACTACGGTAATAAAGCACTTTGATACCACTTTAACTGCCATGGTCCAGTGCTATGGAATCCTGGGATCTGTAGTTTTGTGAGCTATTTCATCTTCTACATCAGAGAGCTCTGACGCCACAACAAGCTACAAATCCTAGGATTCCATAACAATGAACCATGCCTGTTAAAACAGTGTTAAACATTAATTCTGCAGATTCCGTAGGATAGAGTTATACTGGGGCAAAACCCAAAGCAGCTTACAACAAATGACAGAATTAATATAGTTTTGACACTGCTTTTACTGTCATAGCTCTATCCTATGGTATCCTGGGATTTGTTGCCTGTTGCGGCACCAGAGCTCTCAGACAGTGAAGGCTGGATTGGTCACCAAACTACAGATCCAAGAATCCAATAGCATTGAGCCATGACAGTTAAAGCAGTGTCAAACTGCATTAATTCTGCAGGATAGATATGGCCAAGGATGGGTGGACTGCATCTACAGAGCAGTAATTCCCTGTTACTCTCTAGGGTCTTCAAGATGCTGTTGGGGAGATGTTGGGATTCTCTCGTGCTCTTGGTTTCTTTGTGCTCCCCCCAGAACATCGAGCTCACCTTTAAATTTGGCACTGATTGATGCATAGTGCCGATTGCCTGCTTCAGGTCTGGATGGAATCTTTGGCAAAACATGAGTAGGCTCCATTGTCGCAAAATTATTTTTCAATCTGCGCACTTCCATGGGACAGTCCCTAGAGTGATCTGAGCAGGGTACCACTTCAAAGGGTCACTGGTGCTCCTAGGGAGAAAAGGGAAATTAAAAAATACACACTTAGCCATAGAGGTTGGATGGTCACCTTCTACGAGTCATTCCTCCCCGTTCAACACGGCAGCATTCACTTATTCTGTGCCAGGAATGGCCAACTGTGGGAGGCTCGGGGGCTGCATATAGCCCCAGGAGGCTTTGAGCAACTCCATGGATTTCGTAGGGTATGCCTATTCTTAGGCAAGGACTATTTAAAGGTGGCTTTGCCAGTTCCTTTCCCTGAAATACAGCCTCCAGCACCTGGTATTTGTTGGAGATCTCCCATCTGAGTATACCAACTGGCTGACCCTGCTTCACTTCCAGGATCAGATGGGATCTGGCAAATGTATGTGAAATCCCAAGATCCTCTCGGGAACAAAGAATGAGCAATGAACCAGAGCCTGGAGAAGGGGCCTGAACTTGGAGAAATTCCTTTTGGGGGGATTACAACTCCTGGATTCCCTTGAAAATATCGCAAGATCCTCTGCAGAACATAGAACAAGCGGTGAGCCAGAGTGTGGAGAATGAATTAAAAGCTGGGGAAAATTCCTTTGGGAGGACTACAACTCACAGAATCCCCCAGCCAGGTATTCTGTGAGTTGGAGTCCCCCCAAAAGACCATTTCCTCAAAAGGTCTGGGGGAGATAGGCCAATGGCCTTTTTGTCTCTTGTTACCACCCATCCTACTAATATCCAAATTCAAGTGATGTCAATAACGAATTCCATTCATTCTCATTTGCCTCAGTGTCCCATGCTGAATTGTCTGCAAGAGCGAGGACAATGGAGAAGAAATTTCCCCGGATTCCCCTCTGACTTCCTTCAGAGTGTCTTGCCTTCCCTGACCACAGTCTCCTCTCTCTTTTTGGAACCTAAACAGCTTCTCAAGTTCCGCTCTGCTCCTCGGTTGCCAAGAAAACGCTGCTGATGCACGTTTGGAACCAGCCTTGTTTATTTCCATATTGCCATGGTTCTGGCAGAATATTGGGAAAGCAGATGGGAAAGGTTGTGCGAAAAGCTTCCTTGCAGATGAAATATCTCGTTCCGGGTCCGCTGCAGCCAGCCCCCAAAAACCTTGTGACTCTGGTTTCCGTGGACAGTGACATCCAAGGCAGAAAAAACTGATGATTGTATTGATAGATGACAAATGTGAACATGATGTGCATCATTTGGAGATATGTACCATGTAGAGAGGGAGGAAATAGGCACTATCTATTCAGTCAGGAAACAGAAACAGAGATCAGCCTTTATTGCATATCAGTGCAATGTCAGCTTAACTTTCCCTGTGAAGACAATCATGCTAAACCATTTCACAGCAAATGTACTTTGATTTCAACTTCTGACAGTATCAAATGACATCCCAAGGGCTACCCAAAATCCTGGTTTTTTTCCTCCACTTCAGCCTTAAAGATGACCCCTAAAAGCCTTTATGCAACTAACTCATGGGCATCAGTTTTTCAGAGCATCAGTCTCCTACACCCCAGTGACCGTTAGTTCATGCCATCTCTTTTTAGCAAGCCACCGTTAGAATAAATATAAAGAAGCATTAGGTCTACGCACACCCCAAAATCCCTTTTACGGTCATCGAAAAGCAGAGTGGCGTTGATGTAACTAGTCCGCCAGCTCTGAAAATAGCTTGCTTTTGCAGCAGCCAGAAAACTGGAGACGTTTCTAAAAGTGACAGTTTGGCTCCGTTAGCCAAACCGCTCCTGCCCAAATTCAGTTGCAACTTTGCAAATCTCCACCCGTAGCTTTTGCTGGGAATCCAAAGAAGAGAAGGGAGGGGCAGGTGGCGGGTAGAGGAAAAATGCAAATAGAGGGATGAAGTGAAATTCAACAGTGGTATGGAATAATTCATGGGGTGGAGAGACAATGGGGATCCAAGAGAGATGGATGCCCACCACGTTTCGAGGATTTCTGCTTCACTCCAAGGGTTGATGTGCTGATCAAAGTCTGCAAATACTGAGCCTTGTGCTGAGAGGGTACCAAACAATTCTGAACTGTTGGAGCCACAATAATAAGGACCTTTGGTTTGGAGGGCAGGTTGCCAATGTCCCTTGGAAGGGTGAGGCCTCAAATCATCAAGTCTGGAGGCCTCAAAATGAATGGCTTACAGTTGGGCAGGAAGGCTAACTCCTCTGCGGCCTGGATCCACTGCAGTTGTCTCTTCCCCCACATTGAACCAGATGTCAAGTCAGAAAGGGGAGGAAGGAACCTGAAGCTGCAGCTTTCTCAAGACAAACAAAATCTGTTTTCTGTGGAGCTCAGGCGAAGGCTGGGGTTTTTCTCTTAGGCCAGCCGGCAGCCGAGACTACAAAACACGGGTGAGATCTGTTATGAATGAATATTGGCTATTCATTCTCAAGACACCCCTCCCTTCTCTCTTGCAGGTTGGCCACCCACCGAGGATTTTACTAGCCTAGCCAAAGATGTTATCCTCTTGGCTAGATGACAGCAGGATACAGGGAAGGGAGGTAGGAGAGCTGAGCCCTTCTCCCATCAAATGCACATGCATCTTCTGTAATAACACACTCCCAGTGCCTGGAAAAAATACCGTTCAGACATCAGCTTTCAGAATCCCCAAGCCAGAAAGCCAAAAATTCCATTTTCCAGATACTACCTTGTGCTACAGCTCCCAGATTTAAGCCTTGAACTACTGCCTCCATGGTCCCTTGGGCTACAACTCTCTGGTTTAGCTTTTTGACTACAATATCCTGAGTACTCTGAAAGATCCCAAGTTTACGCCTTGTGTTACAACTCCCAGGATCCCCAGCCAGCATAGCCTTGCAAGTCCAAAGAATAATCTTTTCCCAGCATGACCCTCTGGAGACCATGAACACTCCCCCAAGACCAACTCAGCACCCAAGTTTTTTTTGTTTTAATCTGATCCAAAAAAAAAAACTTTTGAGGAAAGTTCAAGCCACTACAAAAACCTGGTTTGGCGGCACAAGAGTTGCTCAAAGGCATGAGACTTGGAGGCCTTGTTCCCCCTTTTCTTCCTTTTCCCAAACTTTTTCGTGTGTAAAATTTACACATCTTTCTGACTTTTAACCCTCTTCTGCCCCACACCCTCCAAGGTACTTACTAGAAGTGACCAGGGTTCTTATGAGCAGGGTCATTTCTTCTCCATCTACACCTTTCCCTGTCCTCCATGTTTCCAACAGACATCTCAACATTCCATGTTGCAACTGCCCTTCCTCAGTCCATGCAAGCCCTGTCTGGTTAATAAAAGGTCTACAGGTGGAAGAGACAAGGAGTTGTGTAAGTTCAACTCTGCCCACTCCAGACCCCAATTGTCCTGGTTTTAAGAAGGCCTAAAGCAGCAGTTCACAACCTTCCTAACTCCTCATGTTGTGGTGACCCCCAACCATAAAGAGGAGTGGTATCTTGGTTCCTAAGACCATGGGAAATATGTGTTTTCTGATGTTCTTAGGCGACCTTTGTGAAAGAGTCGTGCAACCCTCAAAGGGGTCACCACCCACAAGTTGAGAGCTGCTGGCCTAAAGGAGAGCTAGTGTTGGACTATGACTCTGGAGACCAGGGCTCAAATCTCAGCTTGGCCATATAAACCCACTGGGTGAACTTGGGCAAGTCACACTCAGAAGATGACAATGGCAAGCCCCCTCTGAAGAAACCTGGCAAGAAACGCCATGATAGGTTCACCTTGGGGTTGCCATAAGTTGGAAGCAACATGAAGACACACAATAACAATAAAGGGAGAGACTAAAAATACATTGGGATGAATCTGATTACCGTAGCCTTCAGAAGGATCAGGAAAACTGCTGAATCTCATTTGAGATGTCCCTCTTTAGAATGAGATGGTTAAGGATTTCTCCTTCCCACACACTCTCTCTCTTTCTCTGAAACACACATATGCATTTTCTATTTTTCTTGTTTTCTTTTCCAACAGACAGTTCCTTTCCCATAGCTTCTGACCGTGTTGAGGCATTCATCAGTAGGTTTTTGAGTGGGTGGATTTTTATTGTGGTAGTGGGCTCCCTGAAGGGTTGTCTTACATCCGTCAAGACCTCCCCTTTATTTCTCAGCGGTCCTATTTTCGCTACAGCCCTGCCAGTGCTCACTACCTGAGAATGCTTTTGGAAAGAAAAAGGATGAGAGGCGATCACTGTTTTTCTACAAATTGTCCCAGATGCCTTTGATAAACAACAGAGAGACTGTTGTTGTGTTCAAGACAAGCTGGATCAGGTGCCGTGGGATCATCTGATGAGTGGTGTGTGTGTTTCGCTGCACTCACATGGAAAACTGGATTGCACAATTGGAAGGGGAGTGCTGGCCAAGGCTAGCCCACAAAGAAGACAGAATGAAATTGTCAGGGTGAGTTGCAATACCAACAAGCCATCTTTGAGCGGAACCAGATGTAGATGAAAAACTGAGTCCCCATAATCATCACTGTAATGGAGGTGTCTGGATCATGGGTGTTTGCAGGATCTAGGTTATAAAGAAGCTGAAGACAGGATACAGGAAGCCCCCACTTCTCCTATGCATTAATGACCAGAGGACCATCAGAAAGTGGAATTGGTTGAAAAGTGGAAGCTAGGCTTTTCAGCTTGCAAATGCATTTGCACTGAAAATGCAGATAACACATTGATTTATCACTTTAGAATGTGTACTAGAGCTAAATTGTTGTTGTTGTTGAGTGTCCTCGAGTTGTTTCCAACTTATGGCAACCCTCTCACGGGATTTTCTTGGCAAGATTTGTCAGAGCAGGTTGACTAGTGGTTTAGCCATCAGAGGAGAGAAAGACTGTAACTTGCCCAAGGTAATGTCCCACTTCAGGTGATGGGACATCTTGTACCACTGCCAGATATGTAACATTAAAATTGTCTGCACACAGATCTCCTTTTCTGGATTCCCAGTCAAGGCTGTTTCTGCCATGCATCACCCAGAGATGTCCACATCTTCACAAACTGGGCCGTAAAAACTTCAGCATTCCTCCCAGGGGCTCTCAGCATCTAGCATGCTTAGTTGAATGCCAGAATGCTAGGAATCCCCAGCTCGCCTGTTTTCCTCATAAAAGGTAAAAGAAAGCCAAGCTGGGAGGAAAGAGCTCCACTGGGCATCACAATGTGGTGAATCAGCGACATCAATTGTGTTCCCTTGGCTGTTGCCACCACCCAAACAAACACAACAGATGCCCACCGATGTCCCACTTGAAGGAGTCTTGGAAAAACAGCAACGTTTTACAGATGCTCATGATTCAAATTGCCTCCGCTGCCTTTGCCTGCCTTTTCTTAAACCGAATGTGCCACGATGCCTGGGATACCTCTTTATATAGCGTGTCGTTTTTGTCGGACCCCACGGAAGTGGGGTTGTTTATGATATTTAGCTCTCCCAAGAAAGAGGAGCCTAGGAACTGTGTAAATAGGAGCTCGGCTAGAGGAACATTGTGTGTATACAGTGCGCTCTTAGAGCCAGTCGCCAGCCTAGTATAAATATGATGAAAGGGCAGGAGAGAGAGGCAGGCACTGTATACATAGCAGGGTATGAAGGAAATGCTTGTCTCGGTCTGTGGGCAGCACTGAGAACAGATGCTCAACTGTTCTGGCCTCCGGACGCTTGAACAGTTGCATAGAAGGGCTTCTCAGTAGACTCAACTTGTCATGGAAGGGCAGGAGAAACTCTATGGGATCTACTGAAGTTCCTTCTCTTCCATCCACCAGAGCTAGGCCATGTCTCCTTTCTTGGACTTCAGCTCACTAAACCTCTCCTCCCCACCAACTTGGTGGCTAGGGGATACTGGGAATTGTAATCCACATACCCTCCAACCATCCAGATTCAGCAGGGAGAGTCTTGGTCAGGGTGACCAGATGTCATAACCACAAAGGAAAATAAGGTGCCGCAGAATGCAGGACATTCAACAAAAATGTAGGACGTTACCAAAGAAAAGCTGGAAATGCTAATGTATACATAAATTCATTTCATATGGTTTATGTGTAGATATATTACAAAGGATGTATTTTATTATGTTCTCATATTTTTCTGATGAACCCGCTTTCGTGAAAACACCTGGTTGGCTTGCAATATATTTCTAGAATTCCAAGCAAAATGAATGCTTCAAATTGTATAGGGTTTTTTTTTTTTTTGTGGGTTTTTCGGGTTATGTGGCCACGTTCTAGAAGAGTTTCTTCCTGAAGTTTTGCCAGCATCTGTGGCTGGCATCTTCAGAGAATGATGCCAGCCACAGATGCTGGTGAAACAGCAGGAATAAACTCTTCTAGAACATGGCCAGATAGCCTGAAAAGCCCACAAAAAACTATGGATACCGGCCATGAAAGGCTTCGACTTCACGCTTCCAATTGTACTTTACTAGCTTTCAACAATCCAGATCCTCCTTTCCTTACCACTTCTCCATCAGAAATAAAAACAAACAAAACCTCCACATGGTTAGGGACAGCCATCTCCACAGCTTTTCACTGTCACTGGGCCAGTAATAAATCCATGACACAAGGACAGGTTTTATGGCTCATAGCAGAGGATGGTTTTGCAATTCCTCCCGGACCCACGGACATAAGGTTGAAATGTAAGACGTGTCCAGGAAAAGGAGGACCTCTGGTCACCCGATGGGTTTCTATGGTTGTGCAGGGATTTGAACCCTGGTCTCTCCAGCATCATAGTCCAACACTCAAACCGCTACATCAAACTGCCTTTCAGTTTACTGGTTTTACATTTTTCTTTTTACAATTTACAATTCCCTTTTTTTAAAAAAAAAAAAAAGCAATTCATGAAATTGCTGTCTTAGTCGGAAATTTAAAGGTGTTGCCCCTGGTACTGAACCATACCCCTCCAATGGGTTCATCACCTTATAACTCGGTTAATCCATCTTGATCCCACTTTTTCAGCAGCTTTGTATGATCATTTGCCACCTCTGCCAGACATCTCTGGTGCCCCAGCAAAGTACACATACCCGGAGTCCATAGGATGGAGCCATGGCAGCTAAACAGGTGTCAAAGTACATTAACTCTTCAGTGTGGCAGCAGCTTCAGCCCTGACAGTGACCTTAATAGAGTAGATGCTTGCATTGGAAGCAAGCCCTTGGTTCCAAACTGATGTGTCTCCTACGTGCGGGACTGGCGGAGAATTGTAATAGCAGGGGATTTTAATCGGGGACTTTCACCGAGGCAGGGATTCCTCTTGTTATTGCTCTGTGCCCTTGTACAATTTGCCAGTAACATCTGATTAGCAACTGTTTCCAGCACTTGAAAAGGCACCAGCTGCCCTCTGGCTAATGAGGATGTATTTTTAACTTCCCTGAGTGCATTAAAACAAGGCGGCTGACCTTCTCTTTTCCTGGGTTTCTCTTCTTTTGATTCCTCCACAGAGACCCTCTCCGGAAGCTGGGAAGCTACATTTTTCAAAAGCAATTGGTTGCCGCCACTTTGGAAACATCAATTTTTTGGATTTCAAAAATGGCAGAATCGCCAATTTACAGGGCCATGGCTGGGAGCTGAAGCTCAAAATAAGTAGTTTTTCCAAGCTCTTTTAGTTACAATTATAATCCCAAGGTCTCACGCCTATTATTCGTCCCAATTAGAGTGGAGCCATTGAATTAACTGGATTTACCTATGTATTGACTTGCCATTGACCAACTGTAAAGATATATCATGGGATATCAAAGTCAGATCTTTCAATACCAAAGTCAGGATTGTCCATGCCATCAAATGAAGGATTTCTGTGTATAGTTACAAGAGTTGAATAGCAAAGAAAGTGGATAGAAAGAGAATCAACTCATTTGAAATGTGGGGTTAGATGACAAGTCTGCGGATACCTCAGGCTACCAAAAAGACTAATAAGTGAGTCCTAGAACAAATCAAGCCTGAACTTGCCCCAGAAGATGTTTAATATGCTTTTTGCTTATTTAAAATATTTTTATAATTTTAAATTGTGTAACCTGTTGTTTTCAGGTTATTTGTAAGCTGCCCTGGGGTCTTTTTGATGTAGAGTGAGGCAGAACTATTTTAATAAATAAATAATAAATGGCCAAATTGAGGTAGTCATATTTTGCCCGAAAATAAGAGATGTGCTCCGGCATTGCTGTGGAATAAAACATCAACAAGCTGTGCTGTTGTTTAAAAAGGCTTTCATTTATCTTGCTGGTATGTTTTGGGAAAACCCTTCTTCAAGAGCTATAAAATTACAAGACTACAAAGCTTATACATTTATTAGCAAATGTTATATGTATTCATTAAAATTATTTGCTCCCCCTCAACTGTCTCTGTGGTCATAGTTTGGACACAACTGATTAGAAAAGGCAATAATACCGTAAAGTGGAAGGCAGTAGAAAAGGGAAAGACCACACTATCTGTGGATTGATTCAATCTAGAAAGCCAAAGCCCTGCTTTTGCAAAAATGGAATAGGAGTGTTATGTACATCAAGGAAAGTAATGTAAGATCAAGGAAAGTAATAGCACCACTCTATTCTTCCTTGCTCAAACCTCACTTGCATACTGTGTCCAGTTCTGGGCACCACAATTCAAGGTGTGGACAAACTGGAGTGGATCCAGAGGAGGACAACAAATATGGTATAAGGTCTGGAAACCATGCCCTATGAGAAGCAGCTTGGGGAGCTGGGCATGTTTAGTCTGGAGTAGAGAAGTTCAAGGGTGGCCTGATAGCCATGTTTAAATATTTGAAGGGATGTCTTCTTGAGGATGGAGCAAACTTGTTTTCTGCTGCTTCAGAGACTAGGACATGGAGCAATGGATGCAAACTACAGGAACAGAGATCCCACCTAAACCTTAGGAGGAGCTTCCTGATGGTAAGAGATGTTAGATAGTGGAATATTCTGCCTCAGAATGTGGTGGAGTTTCCTCCTTTGGAGGTTTTCAAACAAAGCCTGGATGGCCATCAGTCAGGAGTGTATTTCTGCATGGCAGAATGGGTTGGACTGGATGGCCTTTGTGGTCTGTTCCAACTCTAGGATTCTATATTTCTATGGAAATCCAACATGGTGTACTAGTTTGAGTGTTGGACTATGACTGAAGACCAAGGTTTGATTCCCAGCTTGGCCATGAAATCCATTGGGTGACCTTGGGCAAGTCACATGCTCTCAGCCTCAGAAGAAGGCAATGGCAAACCTCCTCTGAACAATCCTTGCCAAGAAAACCTGTGATAGGGTCACCATAAGTCAGAAATGACTTGAAGGTACATAACAACATGATTCTATGATTCTTTGAACAAGATACGTTGGTCATAAGGGCTCTTGGAGGTCTCTCATTCATAAGGTCCCTATAAGCTGAAGTCAGCTTGATGGCAAATAATGACAACAGCACCAACCATGCCAAGAGGATTCCAGCAATAATCTCAGGTAGTGTCTCTGGAAATCTGGTCCACTTGATACTGGCAAAACTACTGCCTAGTAGACAATCTTGGGGCTAGATACATGAGTGACGCATCCCAAGCCAGCTTCACATGCCATCATGTCACTGGTTGTCCTTATCTACCCTGTGCAATTTCGATAACAAACCTTGTGTCTCCATCAAAGCTATCAAGATAAGAAAGATGAGATACGAGTCCGGAGGAGTGGACAAAGTCAACAACTGATACCCAACTGTGCGGATCGTAATTATATTCCAACATTTATTGCCTTTCTTAACAAGACTGAGAAGGAGGCAATATCGAAAAGCGACAGACTCCCAGGGCCGTGGAGCTATCTTCCAGGGAGCTATAAATAAGAAAAAAGACGGAACAGAGAATATTTCGTGAAATTGAATCTGTCCAAATCAGCAAGTCTTGGCAAAATGATATCCCATCCCCGAGTCTTAATAGAATTAGGTAATGAATTTGCTAAACCCAAAGGAACGGGCTCGTAAAAGTCTCAGAAAAAAAGCTAGGCACATACCAGATTTATTTAATGTCTTTATTAATGATCTGGAAGCTAAGTATAAACAACACATTAATTAAATATCCCCGTTCAAGACGGGGAGGGGGGGCTTTCAGCCTTCAATGAAAGAAAGAGCGAAAAAGAGAGATTGAAAGAGAGAAAGATTGAGAGAGAAGAACTGGCACTGAGGATAGAATTCCCTCCAAAGGGAAAGTAATGCAAACAAGAAGCCCTGGAAAACCGTCTCATCAAAGGGGCCGGCTGCCTCACGTGAGCGATGGGTATTCGATAAGAAGGCTGCGCTTGTGGAAAGCTGAGGTTAGAGCAGGAAGCTTGTTAGCATGAGTTATAGAGGAGACCCAGCTGCATAAGCAACAGTTTTACAGTGCAACAGAGTGCCATACAGATGGAGGCATCCCTCCAAAGAAGCAGACATAACAGATTCTTTCTTGGAGGTGGTCTGGTCCCTGAAAGCTGTGTATACAAAAGTAGCCTGTGCAGAGCGGAGGCATCCATGGACTAACCTGTCCAAAATTTTTCTCAAAACGAAACTTTGGGCCCAACGTTCCTGGGTTTTCCAATTTTCCAACCTTCCTTTGCAAAGCGGTGTTTTCCTCCTTCTCACTCCCTCTTCACTGCTTTGACTACACTCACCTTTCTTTTTTTAAAAAAAATAAGTTTTTCATTGCAAAATCCTGCCATGCACACCTTTCAGGATGGCATTGCTCATCATGCATTAGGTCACAGTAGCTTCTGAATCAGTGGCATGGTAAAACAACTCCTTGTTTTAGTTTGAACTTCATCTATGGCTGCTGCTGCTGCTGTCGTTGTTGGGTGCCTTCAAGTCGTTTCTGGTTTATCATGGTCTTTTCTTGGCAAGTTTCTCTGGTGCTACAATAAACTTCATTTCCCAGAATTCCATAGCGTTGAACCATGGCAATTAAAGTGGTGTTAAACCAGATTATTTCTGTAGTCTGGATGCAGCAATAGTCCCCGTTCATCAAAGACCAGGTACTGTCGGCTATATTTCAGAGGAAGGAGCTGGCAAAACAACCTCAGAGTGTCCATTGCCTAAGACAACCTTATGAAATTCATGGGGTCACCATAAACTGACCATGACTTGAAGTCACATACACACATCCTGAAAGCACCAGATTCTGATTGATTTTGAAAGCTAAGCAGGGTCAGTTTTTGTTAATACATGGATGGAAGACCACAAAGGAATCCCAGGTGCCATCGGCTATGTTTCAGAAGAAGGAACTGGAAAAACTACCTTTGAATACTCTTGAGAAAACCCTATGAAACCCATGGAATCACCATAAGTCAACAGATAACATAAAGGCAGACATGCAGAGACACAATTCAAACCTGTGACTCCACAAGATTGTGGCACCACTCCACCACAACGTGAGGTTTGCCTCCCAGTCTGGGGATGCGAAGCACATCAATTCCTTGAATGATCATCCAAGAGCCTGAGAATGGCCTGATCCAAGAGGGGCTCATGTAATTTGTCCATGTTCCTCCATTCAACTATATCTATTTATATATATCTGCTTCACTGAGTTTGGGATAGAAATCTGGGCAGGGACATTACCTGGGTAGCTCCATAACTTGGAAAGGGAAACTTGAATATCTCCAAGTTATGTCTTGGTCACTCTGTTATTTGGCTCCAAGTCTTTCAGCACAGCCAAATGAGAGCTTGGCAAAAGTTACTTTTGAAGACTACAGTTCCCAGTGACCAAGTTGGCAGGAAGATACTAGCAACTGTCGTCTCCAAACTACAATTTTTCCAAGCGGTGAGCCAAACGCTGCCTCTCCATAGCAGCAGGCCCCCTCCCTTGACAGAGTCCTCTCCAAAATATAACCATACAGAACATACAGACTCATAGCTCAAGGCCTGGCCAGAGCCCAAAGAGTTATGACAGAGGCGGGAAAGAACAAAGAGATATTCAAAGTTCTGTTCAAAGGGGAAATGGGGTGGGCTGAAGGAGGCACCAGCCCTCGAAGAAAGGAGCTGGCTTGTAATCTGAGAGGTTCTCTGTTTTAACCCAGCCCGATTTTGTGACTGGTGGGGAAATTCAGAATGTCCCTCCCTCGGCAGCAACTTTATTAAATATAGTAGTAGCTGAACACTCAGCTGGAAACAGTTGCTTGTCTGTTTAACTCCTGACTCCTTTCCCCGCTCATTCCTGGTGCCCCAAGGAATGGTGCAATAGAACTGCTGGCCCATCCTAACCAAAACCATGGGGTCCAGACTGATGGTCACAGTCCTTCTACTTCTGTCCCAGCTCCTGCTAGAAACGCCATTGCTTCACGCAAACCCAGAGTCTGGAGGTAAGCCATGGTGCCTGTGTTTTCCTCTGCTGAATTTTCTCCTTGCTTTTTGGTGGACGATGCACATCTGGAAGGAAAGGGGGGGGGACCTGGAGCGTCTCCCAAGGAGAAGCATGAGTGCATATGAGTAACAGAGATGGAGCAAGTTATACGGTCCAACTGTTTCTAAAAGAGACATACAGATGTGTTATTTGGAGAAAGACAGTTGTCCCAAAGACCATAGCCAGGACAGGTATGGACTCTGGACTTAGCCATTGTTAGGAAGGGCGATCAGATGGGATGGTCATTGTGAAAGAGTTCAGTTGTAGCTTCCAGCACATTCCTATGGATCCAGATTCAGTGGGAGTTTATTAGAACAGAACATCATGTGACACATGGTTAAAATGTGGCTTTCTGAATCTCTCTCTGTGTGTGGGAGAGATGGCATTTAGGTGAACCAAACATTATCAGCCTAGGCAGATGTCCATAATATCATCCAATTTTCTGATTTATGAGCTTTGTTGGAGTATGAAGCAGATATGTTTTTTGTCAGTACAAACAGGTTAACCAAATGTGAAGCTATGAAATCATCTTCACTGATAGCATTCATTCAAGTATGGTATGGGTGAACATACCTGGGTTTACTTAGGGGTGTATGTGCATGTGTACTTTCAAGGTATCTGTCAACTTATGGTGACCCAATGCATTTCATAGGGTTTCCCAGGCAAGGAATACTCAAGAGTGGTTTTGCCAGTTCCTGCTTTGACACAGCCTACAGTACCTGGTATTCTTTGGTGGTCTCCCATCTAAGCACTAAACAGAACTGACCCTGCTTAGCTTCCAAGGGGGGATCTGGTGCCTTCAGGGTATTTAGGCACCAGTGCCTAAACACACAAGAGGGAGTAGAAAAGTCTATCCTCAAGGTAATACCTACCTTTCAAGATACTGGGCTGGTTGGATGGAGCAGTGCTTGAGATCTTCCTGAGATCTTCTTGAAGTCTTCCTACAGAGGGCACAGTTGGAGAGCAGAACACCTGACCCTCATTTCCTGATAAAGTTTCAAATTGGAGCATCGCCTTTTGTGGAGGAAACACCATCAGAAATCTTCACAAGCATTCCTAAAAGGTTGCTGTTAGTAAATGCAGTGCAAATTCTGAGTAGGGTTGGTTGGTTGGTTGGTTGGTTCTCCTTAATCTGTGAGTTGATGTTTGAGCACATGTGGCTGTCTCGTACTCACAAGAAACTCTGGCACTGACTGTTGTGGTATGAGGCAAGGAACCTAAGTTTATCAGTGTGCATTCAGTCAGCAGACATCTTTTCTAAGAATGTCAGTGTTCAGGCTTAAATGAAGATGCTCCTAGAACTCATGGTTGGTAGAAGAAAGTCAAGAGTGTGGCCAAAACTTTATCTGAAATCAAACAGGGGTCTGGATAGCACTTTATCATGATTCTACCCATTTAATGACAATCTGTTCTTCCTGCCTCGATAAAGCAAGAGGAGTAACTCTCCTGCAATGTGTCCTTTTTGCAACTGAAAAGCATCAGGAAAATTAAGTAAATTCATCTGTTCACCTTGCATTGTACAACTCGTGGCCAACAATACGTATATAGATAGGTATTTATTGAACATGTGTATATTCTGGACTTCTGGCAATGAAGTCTCTGATACTGATGGACTGAGTGGGTTCTTTGGCATGGAATGTTTGGCTTGTTGAGCAGCAAAGCATTGTGCCATCTAAGTTGTTTCAGGGCAAGGGAAGTTGCCAGTTTAGCTAAAATGATAATCTCCCACTGAGCAAAGGGGGCTGTCACTCTTTTGGTATAAATTTGGGGACTGGGGAGAAGGCACGGAGACAGACAGAAGCAAAGAGGTAGAAGGAAACGTGGAATCATTGACTGAGGGTGCATCTACACTGTAGAAATAATGCAGTTTGACACCACTTTAAGTGTTGTAGGACCATCTTATGGAATTCTGGGCTTTGTAGTTTCACAAAGTCTTCAGCCTTCTCTGCCAAAGAATGTTGGTGCTTCACAAAACTACAAATTCCAGGATTCTGGACGATGGGGCCATGGCTGTTAAAGTGGCATCAAGCTGCATTATTCTTACAGTGTAGATGCATCCTAAGAAAAGTAATTGATTTGGGGAGCAAGAAGAAGAGACAGAAATATAGATCTATTTGGGGGTAATCATGGAAAAGAAACTTCAGACTATTTAAGGTTGAGAGGGGCTGTAGGATATGAGAGATGATGGTAAATCTAGGAAAAGGGACTTTTCTGGACTACAGTTTCAGAATCCCCCATGACCAAGAGTTCTAGGAAACTGATCTAGACATGGCGATTAAAGGGAGTGGTTGCTAGACCTAGACCCTCTGTTCTAGAGTCAAAAATCTAGTGTGTAATGGCTTCCTCTGTTACGATACAGTTGATGCCTGGTACTTGTCAATGGGCAGTGAATATCCCAAAAATATGTACAGGTGAATTTCTCATTGTGTTTTCAACTAAACACTCCATTCTTTGTTGCAAGCTCCTAGATTAATTAGTCAATATGCATAATTTCATATGATTCAGTCTATTTCCTGAATTACTCAGAGTGGGAGAATGGGTTGCAAAATGTAAGAAGTTCTGTATCCACGATCAGCATCCTGCATTCTTGTTATGAGGAACTTGCCTTAGATGGTAAAGTGTTCCTCCTGTCCATATCTTATCCTTGGCAAAGTCAGTTGGCTTGGTATCAGAGGTGTGTCCCATATCAAGTTATAACATCGTAAATTCCAGGAGTGTGGCTGCACCGTTCTGTCACAGCAAACTCAGGCAAGAAATGATGGAATGGCATCTCTGAAATAAACACTGCAGTCCTGTCCACACTTAGAAACACAGTGGGACTTTCGTCTGGATAAATGCATTATTGTTGTTTATATACAAATATCATTAAATGAGATGAAGATGGCATGTGATGGCTGCCCTCTCTTTCATAGGGAGCTTTGGGAACTATCATTCTGTGACAGGGAGATAGATAATCCAGCTTCACCCAACCTAGTATCCTCCAGTTGTTTTAGACTATAGTTCCAATCAGACTTGGTTAGCATGGCAATGGTTAGAGATATTGGGCTTTGTGTTGTTGTTGTTGTTGTTGTTTTAACTCATCAGAAAAGACTACTCAACACCTAAACTAAACAAACAATGTGAAGTCAAAGGCTCTCATGGCTGGCATCCATAGTTTTTTGTGGGGTTTTCAGGCTATGTGGCCATGTTCTAGAAGAGTTTGTTTCTGATGTTTCGCCAGCATTTGTGGCTGGCATCTTCAGAGAAGATCTTCACCTTCTCTGAAGATGCCAATCACAGATGCTGGCAAAACATCAGAAACAAACTCTTCTAGAACATGGCCACATAGCCCAGAAAAACCCACAAAAAATCTATAAACAAACATTTCCAAGATCTCTTGAGGCAACTGTGGTCTTATAGACATTTGGAACTTCAGCTCCCAGATTTCCATCGAGAGATGACCAAAGGTGGAGAACTGCTGCTTTAAGGGACAGGAGAAGTCATGGCAATTGAATTGTTATGATGCCAGTGATGGTGTGATGTGCGTTTGAGCTGACTGACATCTGGTAACCCAACTGTAGGCAAAACTCATTCAGAAAATGTTTGCTATTGCCTTCCTCTGAGGCTGAGGGGAGGTCCCTTGTCCAAGGTGACCAAGCGGGGTTCCTCAGCTGAACTTTGGTCTCCTGGAGTTTTAATCCAAAAGCACTGGCTCTGAAGTGTTTTATAAATAAAGATAAATCTGATCCAAGTATGCCCTACCGTTAATGGGTTTTGTCTTTCTGAATGTGGTGGCCTTCCCCCATCTTTCCTCTTTTGTGTGACTGGGTTTTGGGCAAGTGGATGCATAAAGAACATCATTCTCACCATGGGCCTCAGAAATAGTAGGAATGGTTCAAATGCTCTGTCTATCTCAATCCTTGCTTTGCTAAAATGGACTATTACCAATAGTAGTATTTTTATCTGAGGGCAGGAGGTACCACCTAAGGAAGGCAGGGAACCCTCAGAATAATAATAATTGTGCATGGAGTAGAATCATAGAATCTTAGAGTTGGAAGAGACCTCAAGGGCAATCTAACTCAACCCAATTCTGCCATCAAGGAAGACACCATCCAAGTCCTCCCTGGGACAGATGGTCATCCAGCCTCTGTTTAGAAACCTCCAAAGAAGGTGACTCCACCATCCTCTGAGGAAGTATCTTCCACTGTCAAACAGCTCTTGCCATCAAGAAGTTCTTCTTAATGTTTTGGTGGAATCTCTTTTCCTGTAGCTTGAATGCATTGCTCCATGTCCTAGTCTCTGGAGCAGCAGAAAACAAGCTTGCTCCATCCTCAGTATGACATCTCTGCAAATATTTAAACAAGGAGATCATGCCACCTCTTAACCTTCTCTTCTCCAGGCTAAACAGGCTGAGCTCCCTAAGCAGCTCCTGGTTTTAATGCTGGAAAAATGGAGAAACGCCAACCAGTTTCCAGAGCACAGTGCCCATGTTTTCCCACAGGGCCATTTGCGTAACTTGGCATGGCTGGCATTTGGCAGTCCCATCATTTCTATTTCACTCTTCTCTGTCTTTTCTATTTCACCCTTAGCCCTCTTCCTCCGCCAGGGCAGTCATAAATCAGACGAGGAGCCGCACCCATCTTGCGCCTCTTTATGCAAAGGCTGGCATGAGGTTTGACAGTGCGGGTGGCGCTTTTCCTTGAAGCTAAGTCAGAGCTTAGAAAAGTTACTTTGCAGAGGGCTGAATAGACCGGTTAGTCCCGACTAGAGTTAGACTGCTGCCACACTGCAGAATTAATACTGTCATGGCTCCATTCTATTCAATTCTGGGATTTCTCTGATCAAGAAAGGTAAATATCTCACAAAACTACAAACCCCAGAATTCCACAGCATTGAGCCATGGCAGTTAAAAGGGGATCAAACTGCATTAATTCTGCTGTGTAGATGCAGCCTAAGACATGCTGAACCAAGAAGTACTTTGCAAGCTAACACTTGTCTAAGTCCCATTGATTGAATGGCTTTACTCTAGACTAACAATTGGATTTTGGCTTTGAACTATACTATTCGTCATGCTGGCAAGGAGGTAACTGGGAGTTGTAGTAGTTGTAGACAGGGAACCATCTAATTAAAATAATAATAATTGTAAGCCACATTGAGAGCCATTAGGGCTGAAGGGCAGGGTATAAAGATCGTAAATAAATAATAAATGAATAAAAAGGTAACTTTTTCCAACCTCCAATGATGCTCTTGTTTTAACATCTCCCCTGCTTCTGTTATACTTTGGGTGATCCTCTTGTCATTTTTGTTTTCAAATTCACAAATGAAATATGTCGAATTTAATCATGGCAACAACTCCTTTAAGTCAATTTTGGGTTTTCTTGGGGGGGAAAGAATTCTCCAAAAAGTTGGGGATGTTTTTGGAATTGGTTTATTAGTTTATTCCAAGCCTATATCTGAACTACTCAAGCACTTAATGGTATGTTCACAATGATGCCACATTAGAAGTATAGAAACCAAGTAATTTTGTAAACACAGGAAAGTCCTTCTCCTGTTTTACCATCCGTGTTAGAACAGAGTTGTTTGTTACTTCATTATATAGTTTATTTTGTGTGATTGCTGTTGATCATTTTGTATGACTTATTGATTATGCTTTGTGTTCATATTCATAAAGACAAAGAAGGCAGATGGACGAACGGATGGATGGATGGGTGGATAGGAGTCAAAGATGATGTGAGATTTCATTTTATCTCAAAACATTTAGCTGTGATTTAGGACTGATCAGATCAAGGATTCATACACTGATACCATAGTTTTGTGCGTCTTGCCATTTCTGCCAGGCATCACAAGATAAGTGATTTGATTAAGAATGGATGCATTATGAATTAATAGTTAGTAAGTGGCCCATGTACTTAGTTTTATTGAGAGTTTAACAAACTAAGCTGATTTGCTGTTGCCGTTTTTGTTCAGGCACATGCTGGTGGATAAGCATTATAATTTCTCTCTGTGTGTAATTGTCATGGATCAACTTGGTTGACTTGAAGATTTTTTGTCGTTGGCTAATTCTGTAATTGATGGCGATGCTATACGTAGTATATGCCGGTATTTAAAATAATTGAATTACATTAAGTAACAGTGGATTCAAATAGGTTTGTTTGCTCAGCAGTTTAATGAGACTGATTAACACTTATTTATTTTCCTTTGAAAGATAATGGAGGCCTAATAGATTCATTATAGTTGAGGGATCAGAGGATATTTAATTTTAAAAAGCTGCTTACATACTGTCTATTGGAAGACTATTAGATCTTTGATGTCAAAAATGCTTATTGTTTAATGTCTATATGATTATACACTGAGTTCCATTAGCTAATGTGAATTAATGGGATCGTATTATAGAGTATTAATATTTACCTGTAATTCATATCTTGCCATTCAAATTCTATTGCATACTTTACAGTCCATTACTCAGTTAGTCTTGCAAACGCATTCCAGCTCCTTAGCATCAATTCAAATCTCCTTCCCACCCACAAAAAACCTTCTATTAGTGTGTGTTTGTGTGTGTTTTCCAGTTGCCTGTTGGCTTATGGTGACCCCATTAATTTTATAGGGGTTTTTTAGGCAAGGCATATTCAAATGTGCTTTTGCTAGTTCCTTCCTCTGAAATACAGCTTATAGTACCTGGCCTTCATTAGCAGTCTCCCATCCCATTACTAACCAGGGCTGACCCTACTTAGTTTCCAAGATCAAATGGGATTACATGGATTTGTAACTGGTTGACTGACCGAACTCAAAGGGTGCTCAACAATGGCTCCCTTTCATCCTGGAAAGAAGTGACCAGTGGGGTCCCACAGGGTTCTGTCCTGGGCCCAGTGCTATTCAATATCTTTATTAATGACTTGGATGACAGAATTGGGGGCATACTTATCAAATTTGCAGATGACACCAAATTAGGAGGAGTAGCCAATACTCCAGAAGACAGGATTGAAATTCAGAATGACCTGAATAGACTAGAAAGCTGGGCCAACGCTAACAAAATGAAATTCAATGCGGAGAAATGTAAGGTTCTGCACCTAGGGAGGAAAAATGAAATGCACAGATATAGGATGGGGGACATCTGGCTGAATGAAACTATGTGTGAAAGGGATCTAGGAGTCCAAGTAGACCATAAGTTGAACATGAGTCAGCAGTGTGATGCAGCAGCTAAAAAGGCCAATGCTATTTTAGGTTGCATCAATAGAAGTATAGTGTCTAGATCAAAGGAAGTAATAGTGCCTCTCTATTCTGCTTTGGTGAGGCCCCACCTGGAATACTGTGTCCAGTTCTGGGCACCACAATTCAAAAAGGATGTGGAGAAACTGGAGCGGGTCCAAAGGAGGGCAACTAAGATGGTGAAGGGTCTGGAAACCATGCCCTATGAGGAACGACTTAGAGAGCTGGGGATGTTTAGCCTGGAGAAGAGAAGGTTAAGAGGTGATATGATAGCCCTGTTCAAATATTTGAAGGGATGTCATATTGAGGAGGGAGCAGGCTTGTTTTCTGCTGCTCCAGAGACCAGAACGCGGAGCAATGGATGCAAGCTGCAGGAAAAGAGATTCCACCTCAACATTAGGAGGAACTTCCTGACAGTAAGGGCTGTTCGACGGTGGAACACACTCCCTCGGAGTGTGGTAGAGTCTCCATCCTTGGAGGTCTTTAAGCAGAGGCTGGATAGCCATCTGTCGGGGATGCTTTGACTGGGAGTTCCTGCATGGCAGGGGGTTGGACTGGATGGCCCTTGTGGTCTCTTCCAACTCTATGATTCTATGATTCTATGATTCTATGATTCTATGGGATCTCATGCCTTTAGGATAGTGAGGCTGTGTGGGCCTTCAAGTTACCTGTTGACTTATGGTGACCCCATGAATTTGATAAGGTTTTCTTAAGCAAGGAATACTCAAAGGTGGTTTCATCAACACAGTCATATTCTTGTCTACTCATAAATAAGTCCCATTGAATTCTGTTGGGCTAGATAAATTAATCCAGGACTACAACCTTCCCCATGGGATTGAGGGCCGATACACACTGGCACTTTGTGCCAGCCTGTGAGCAGAATCAGGGTGCAGGGTCCTGACGCTGGATGCCCAACGCGACCCCCCGGGCATCATGGCTCATGCTATCATGGCAAGACTCCGGCCCTGCATCCACATAATGCAGCACCAAAGAGGCATTATAAAGCCACACTGCCAGAGTTATGGCACCCCTTGGAGGTTGCAAAAAGGAACCGCTTTTTGCAGCTCTTTTTTACATCCTCCAGAGGCCGGATCAGGGCTGCAGCATGAGGTTGCCACAGCCCTGATTCGGCCAGTAAAGGAGCAGCTGCAAACTACCCCTTTGGGGCAGTCTGTATAGCCCCTGAGTCCCATTTAATTCAAGTATAAGACACTTCTGTTAAAGCAGGCATGGGAACTGTACATCCCTCCAGTTGATGCAGTGTTAGAGATCCCAGTTCTCCAGGGCTGTCCCTGAGTTTTAGAGGCCTGATCCCTCTTCTCCAGTCCTTCTAGCAAGGAGAAAATATCTTCAGAACAAGAGCACTACCTTGAACAGTGTTTATGTGTGCATTTGTGTATTCTCCTTTGCTAGACTTGGCTTGAATGTGATATACTGTTTGACGCTTATGTGCCAAGCATCCATCTTTGTGTTCATTGCTGAGTCCGTGGACCCTGCTGGAAATTACACATACAAACATACCCTCTCTACACATACACATATATACACACACATACACACACAAGATTGAAAAAAATCCTGCAGCGTCTGCTCCATCATCCAACTCATTATGATTTCTTCTCAAGTGCTTTTCAATATACTGCAAGAATTTCCACACTAAAAGCAAAATCAAAAGATACGCCCATCCATCAATGTCAGGCTTTGTGTGTTCACAGTGCATTGCAAGAAAACAGTAGATAATGGAATGAGAAGGGGAAAGATGGAAGGAAATATTTTTGCTAGTCTTTTGGGGTTTTTTTCCCCCTTTGCACAAGAACATAAGAAAGGCAGTGCTGATTCAGAGCAGGGTCTGGAAAACTGGCTTCTTAAAATGACAACTCCCAAAAAGAACCCATTGCCTGGTAAGTCCATGGTCTGTACTGACTGGTGACTTCTGGAAGTTATAGTGCAAAAAAATAACTTTTTCAAGCTCTCCGTCAGACCTAAGGCCTACATAGAAAGCATTCTGTTCCTTTGGTGGTCAACAAGATGCTTCTGAAAGTCCAAAAGCAGAAAAGACCTGTCAAATGGCACACTTACAAAGTGTGCCACATTCATCCACATTACTTTCATTGCCTGAATTGTTAAATTCATTTAAACCAAGGGCTGGGCAAATGTGGGTGGTAGGAGGCCACATTAGCCCCAACATAAGATCTTGGAGAGGCACACCCTCTTATTTTACCCCCACTGAAAAAAATAAAATCCGATTTTTGCCCTCAAATGTCCTTTAGGGCATAGGAACATTTTGCCATGTTTTAGGCTCCCATGGACCTAAATCCTACCTTACTGTAACTCCTGACTAGAGTAGACCTGCTGAACTAATCAGATTTACTTACATGTTGACTCACAATTCAGTTACTGACTCAGTGGGTTCAGTTACTGACTCAATGAGTTGGGAATAACCAACAGGATTCAAATTATGTTCCAATTAATCATTTTTTATGCAGCCAATGTTCAAAAGTCCTGCACTTAAAATGGAAAAATTAATACACTGATGGATGGGAGGATCAGCAAGTCTTTCCATCGAATGGCAACCTTTTCTACACTTGACAGAAATTTAACCAGACTTAGCCGGTGCCCATTTTTCTGGCATTACTGCTGGCCCCATCCATTGATGTTTCATAATACAGTGTTCATTATTTCCAAAAAATACACTATCACCAGACAGTTTGATCCAGCACAACACATACCAAGGCCATCATGTCAGTGTTATTCATTTCTTTTGGAGACAGATGGGGGCAATGTCCAACTACTTTGAAGAGGTCAGTCTAGCCTCACGTTGCAGTGTACCCCATCAGCCAAGGGAATTGTATTTCAGGTGTGGCTTTTGCTTAAACCACAAGTTGGCAAAAGTTGAGAACAAATGAGACGGGCACAGGAGAAAACAGTTTGCTCACTGGAATGAGACGGACTACTCGTGGGAGTGGTAACCATGACAAAGCAACTGTTAGTACAATGTTGGTTTGATTCTGGTACAATACCTGGAAAAGGATATGTACCACTAACTATTTCCATGGGATCTTGGGCCCTAATAAAGAGTGAGTGATTGTATTGTAGTGTAGTTGTTTGAGAATTGGACTAAGGCTCTGGAGACCAGGGTTCAAGTCCCCACTTGGCCATGAAAACCCACTGGATGACCTTAGGTGAGTCACAAACTCATAAGTCTTAGGTTATCATAAGTCTTAACTCGAAGGCACACAACAGCAACAACAATGACTGTTGCACTGGTGCCAATGTTCTGGACAAGAATGCAGATGGAATCAATTCGCTAACTTCATCAATGGCATTAATCAGCATGTCTATGTGGGTCAGTGTGGCATAGTGGTTTGAGCTCTGGATTCCGGCTCTGGAGACCAGGGTTCAATTCCCAGCTTATTCACGAAACCCATTGAGTGACCTTTGGAAGCTCACATGCTCTCAGCCTCAGAGGAAGGCAATGGCAAACCTCCTCTGAACAAATCATGCCAAGAAAACCCCATGATAACATTGCCTTAGGCTCTCCGCAAGTCAGAAACAACTTTAAGGCTCACAACCACCACAACTACCCTTTGCAACCATAATTGAAACTGAACTTGTCACCTGATCCCCCCACGTTATGCATTTCTATCCCAATTCACACTCATCTACCTCCAACCATCTGTCCACAGAGACTTCACTCTATATGTCTGATGAAAGAGACAATAAAAACTATAAATTTCTTTTCCTCTCAAAGGTGCTACAGGATTCCTTTGTTATCTAGTACAGCCATGTCTTTGAATATTAATCCTTTAGCCTGATGTTTTCCTTTGATGGAGCAAGGGTTGGTGGATAGATATGGTGATTCTTGGTGCAATCAACACAAATCTTGGGAGAGGCAAGGAAGGTCTTTGTGTCTCATCCAGCAGTAAAGAGAACCATCTCAGATTTTAGGAAGGTGCCTTAAAGGAAGAAGGCCAACCTTAAATAAAGTTTCTGTTATTCAGAGCGGGAAGGCGTATCTCTTGTTTAGTTTAGCAGGCAGCTTTGACACTCAGTCTGTTTTGGCATGGTGACAAAATGGACAAAATGGCGGTCACACACTGTGAATATATACACTCACACACACACCTTTGCCTCGGTATCTGTGCAGCTGTTTATAATGAAGCAATGCCTGCGTTCTTCCAACTCTACATTTGCGTCACAGCTCCCATTGCAGGACATTTTCTTGTGAGGTTGGTTATTAAATGTTGTTCAAAACAGAGGACAACTCAAGAAGTTGGAAGTAATTTTGCACTCTTTGGACACCGGTAGATCCAGAGGGTGACATTAACTGGCAGTTTACTGACGTCCAAAGATATATATTAAATTAAGCTTAGAAATCGGCTTTTAAAAACCCTGAATTTTTTAAAAGGTTAGCTTACAGGGGATTGGTGGAGGAAAGATGGAGAGACCTAGGTATCTGTGATGGGAATAAAGAGAGATGTGCATTTTCTGGCAGTCCACTTCATTTCTATGCTTCATGTAGAAGAGGGATAAGGCATCCCATCTTTCCTGACTCTGCCAACTCATTCAGCTGTATATAAAATTCAGATGTGGCCATGTTAGGATCAATATACACAGGGATCTTGTAGCACCTTTGAGACTGAAAGAAAGAAGTTGGTAGCATAAGCTTCCATACACTTTAGCCTGGTGCATCTGATGAAGTAGACTTGAAAACTAATGCTACCAACCTCTTGCTTTCAGTTCATCTCACCTGTATATAATTCCCTATTACCTATGGTTGCCAAGCACATGCTTAAATGTGAGGCTGAATTCCATCCAGCTGCCTGGTTTGAGGATAGCCAGTGCCCAGATGAGTGTGCCTATAGTCTGGGAAAACAGCCAGAAGGGAAACCAAGTCAGTTCAGGATCATATATGGAAAGTGGGCAAGAGCCAGGGTCAAAGTATGAGACGAAATCCGAGAGTAACTGAAGTCCAATGCCAGCCACTACAGAAGTAATCAAATAATTTAAAGGCCAAGCTGAAGGCCAAGAAGCAATAGAGCCAGGAACATCAAACAACGCCACACTGAGATTTCAGAGCAATTGTTTGCAACCAAGGAATAGCCTTGTCTGTGCTAATTCTTAGCTTGCAAGCTATAAATCGGCACAATTGGCCTAATTACTTCAGTGTGTTCCTTTTAAGGCCAGTCCATTCTTTTCCTACTGTACACATTTCAGTCTGAGGAATGAAATGACTCAGTATCTGGCTCTTGGTCTTCAAGAGCGAGAAAGGAGGGTCCAGGTTCTGCTTCTTCTTTTCTTGTCTCTCCTCTTCCTCATCCTTGTCAGAGGAGGTCTCCTCTAAGTAGAGTATGACACCAATATTTCTTCCATGATCCTACAGGAAGAGGCGGGATATAAATCAATTTTTATTACTATTTTTATTATTATTATGAAACTCATAGAATGGTCATAGAATCGAAGACCTGGAAGAAACCACAAGGGCCATCCAATCCAATCCTACTCTGCCATGCAGGAATATATTGTTTCTGCTGCTGTTGTTGTTGTTTCTATCTCATCTTTTTCCCAGATTGGGACTCAAAGCAGCTTACAACAACATTGTTAAAACAACATTGTGAAAAATCCATAAAATGCAAAAGTTAAAAAACAAATGATGATGACGATGACGACGTTTATGGTGATGATGATGTTTATTTATAACACCTGTTTCACCAAATGGTGGAACATCAAACTTATATAATCAAAAACGGATGACAAAACACAACACTATAAAATACGAAAATACTAAAATAATATACTAAAAAGAAATTCCTTATCAGTAACTACCCATATCTACAACCTTAGGCAGACTTAGCAATTTAATTCGGCAAATTCAAGAGGAAGGTCTTTAAACCTTTACAAAAGCGGGTAAGATCCTCCTCCGGCCGAGGCTAATTTTATCCAAAGTGCTGTCCTCCTTTGTCCTCTTTTTTCCCTGACATATTCCTGTCCTTTCTTTTTTTGGTGACGCAAAAGGCACTTCCTTAGGTCTGGCCTTCTGTCCCCAGTTACCCTTACAGAGCTTAGAGAAATCTGAGGAGAAAGCCCTTGCTTTTGAAAAGTTCTGCCAAGCATCACAAATGGAGTTGTCTCTGGAGGAATTAAACATCTCTTCATGGGAGCCAAATGGAACAGATGGAATCTTGCACTAAGGAGAATATTCGCAGTTTGGGATTTATTCCATGCAAAATTTGCATGTGGCTGTTTTGCTCAGAAAACAGCATTTTCTGCACAGGAGTCAGCATTTTTTGCACAGAAAACATGTTTGGTTTTTGCTGTGCAAAACATCCCCACTTGAATTTTGCACAGATTAAGTCTCGAAATGAGAATAATTTGCGTAGTGTTTCAACACTTTCCCATAGTGAGAAGAGAAGGCAAGAATTCTTCATTGCTTCCTTCAAGGAAAGAAAATCAGAGAAGAATTGCATCTCTGTTGTCTAGGTGGAGTGAGCCTTCTCCTCCCTCAGGCTTGCTCCATAGTGGTTAGAGCCAAGATGTGCTTTCTCTTGCCTTCCAGTTCAGAAGGTGTGGAGCATGACTCATTTCTTTTTCTCATGCATCAAGTCACTTAGAATTAGAAACTGGATGGATAGAATGAGTAGGTGGACAGAATGAGTAGGTGGTGGAAAGCTACAGAGAAGAAAGATGTTCTACTGGGACCCAGAATGGAGGTTGGCTTCTGGATGACTTCCTGTTGGAAAACTTCCTAGGCCTAAAGTCACATCAGCCTTTCCCAGATCTTAGCAGAGTTATTTTTATGGACAATCCCAGGCTGGCCATCCTACGTGGGGAATTCTGAAACTGGTAGCCCAAAAATATAATTCAGTAGAGAGTAAGCTAGAGAAGAATGGGCATTCATTTCAGTTATTCATTGGCCATGATCTTCATTTTCAAGGATAGCTACAACAATGATGGAGCTTTATCATCACAGCTATATCTGATGGTGCCATCCCCCAAAACTCTTATCTTTTCAACCAGTTAGCATCTCAACTGAAGGTTTTGGGAGTGACTGAAGATTAAGGCCCTGGAAAATGACATCTGTAGTGTTCTTCCATCATGGGACAGTTTGAGACAAGGCAGCTGGAAAGATTTGTTGGGGTTCTGCCTCCAACTGCTTCTCTCAATGTGTCTCATGGCCAGGAGAGTGTTGCAGAGGTAATTTTCCAGGGCCTTGATCTTCAGTGCCTTTGGGTGCAAATACGCTGTCGAATTAATTCAGTTTGACACTGTTTGGATGCCTAAGCTGCATTTCTAAATACTCAGTGGGTATTATAAATTGCTGCAATGCTAGAAATTTGGGGACTGAAGGAAAATTTCAATGTCGTTGTTGTCATTTCCAACTTATGGCAACCCTATCATGGGGCTTTCTTGGCAATATTTGAGCAGAGGGAGTTCGCCTTTGCCTTCCTCTGAGACTGAGAGACGATGACTTGCCCAAGGCCACCCACTGGTTTTCCATGACCAAGCAAGGATGTGACCCTGGTCTCCAGAGTTGTAGTCCAATGCTCAAACCACGACACCATGGCTCTCTAAATTTCAACATGAAGCATATTTTATTTAGGGGGCATTATTCTCATTTTGTTCCTTGTCCCCCAGTAGCGATACCCCTGGACACACATCCAATAGTCAACCTTTGTCAAGAATCTTATTGCAAGAGCCAATTGCAATTGCTCTTTAACCCTTATAGTTTTGCAAAAGGCCACACCTAGGCAGCTCTCCGTGCAAACTAGACATTCTTCTTTTTAAAGGGCCCTGTGGTCTTGTGAAGATTGCAGCATATTTTCATTGCAGAATTCTCCGCTCAGGAGAAAGAATTGGCCGAGGCTCAAAGTCAGGGCTGGATTTTCTGTGCTACTTGGAAAGCTCATCATGATTTATTATGTCTTCTTGGGCTGCCTGCCCCCTCCATGTGCCACATGTTTTTCAGGCCACAGTTTTAAAGCAGCTGAGAAAGTCTCCAGCCGATGGGAAACGGTGAGGGAAAGAAAGTGTGTGAGAGAGGAAGACGGAGCAGGGAAGAGCAACCAGATATCGTGGGAATCAGGCTGGAATATACTTATCTCACTCTTATTTTTAGTCCAGAAATGAATTAATAAGTGCACGTTCCTAACAAGGTTAAGATGGGCTTAATCCAAGGGCCAGAATTTTTTCATTCTTTTTTTCTCGTGTTTTTTTAAGGAAATTCAGCATCATAGGCTGCAAAGCAAATAAAGCACAGTGCCTGCCCATGCCTTTGAGCATCTGCATTTTTGTCCACACTGAACAATTTTGTTTTTTAAAAAGGCCTAGCAAAGAGCAAAGAGCTTCTTAACAAGTTGCTGCTCTGTGCCTTCAAGCTGACTTTGACTTATGACAACTCTATTATAAGGTTTTCTTGGCAAGATTTATTCAGAGGAGGTTTGCCATTCCTCCAAGGCTCAGAGAGCATGACTTGTCGAAGGGCATCCAGTGGTTTTCCAAAGCTGAGCAGAAATTCAAACTCTGCTGTCAAAAAATCCTAATCCAACACTCAAAGCAGATGTCCTTATCCAACACACTGGCTCTTCCTATCTATATATGTATAGTAATATATTTAGAACACTTTCTGGACTTTCTAGGGAAACTTAATTCAGGGGGTGCTACCATTGATCCAATTGTAATTCTTCCATCATGGTCATTGTTGCTGTGGCTAATTTGTCATCTGGCTACCAACCATCTGGCAGATGAGTATCTCCGTATTTAGCTAGACTGGTCCTCAAATGGCAGACCTGCAGGTCACCAATGAGGCTACACTTCAAGCTTTATCATCTTGGTGAACCTGCCTGAGCTTGTACTCAAAAGCTGGCATAATATTTGAAAGGCTTAGGGTCACCTCCATGCCATGATGGAGATTGCAGAGTTGATCTTGGAGTATTTTGGTGAGTCCCAGCAAGAGTCTTTCCATTGACGAGTGTGGAAAAATAGGACTTGCCAGAGGCAACACCTTGCCTGTTCCCATCTCCTGATCTCAGGAGGGAAGGAGTATCAGAACTGCTGGCCTTGCTTAAAGCTTCTGCAGTAGGTCAGGGCAAGGAGGACAATAAAAGACCACTGACTAACTCTGAAGAGGTGGGCGGTAAAAGACAGTAGAAGGACTGCAGGTGTCTCCTTTGGATCTGAGTTGCAAGGGAATGAACAGCTGTGAATAAGGACTTGTGCAATAGCTGAGGTTTCTCTTGACTGCTGAGTCTGGAAGACCCCCAAGAGAGCTGTACGCCAAGGGGGACTTAGAGAGAGCTAGGAGATGAGCTCCTCTACAAATGGAAAAACCAGACATGTTGGTCAGGTAAAGAGAAGACTTTGAATTCCTGATGAGAAACACTCTTTTCTGTCCTGGCAGATATCTTTTCTTTATTGATCTATTTGCATTTATGCTTGCTCCTTGGGACTCTAAACCTCCTAGTCTATCCCTTCCTGGGCTCCTCATTCTGCAACTAGTTATCAAGATCCTGTTGTTATTGTTAACTGCCTTCAAGTTGACTCACAACCACCTACTGAGTGAGACACCTCCAAGCCCTACTGTCCTCAACCACCCTTTTCAGTTCCTACGGGCTCAGGATCATGGCCTCTTCAATTGAATCCATCTAGTCTGTGGTCTTCCTCTCTT
Source organism: Urosaurus nigricauda (assembly GCA_034509955.1). Taxonomy (NCBI): domain Eukaryota; kingdom Metazoa; phylum Chordata; class Lepidosauria; order Squamata; family Phrynosomatidae; genus Urosaurus; species Urosaurus nigricauda. The sequence goes on along the minus strand of JAOEGL010000012.1, from coordinate 3,780,854 downwards.
TCTACCATCCTCCACCTTTCCTAGCATTATTGTCTTTTTCTAGTGAGCCATGCCTTCTCATGATGTGGCCAAAGTAGGACAGCCTCAATTTGGTCATCTTGGCTTCCAGTGGGAGTTCAGGTTTGATGTGGTCTAGGATCCATTTGTTTGACTTTTTGGTTTTCCTTGGTGTCCTCAGCACTCTTTTCCAGCACCACATCTCAAATGAGATTATTTTCTTTCTATCTGCTTTCTTCAATGTCCAGTTCTTGCATCCATACATGGCGACGGGGAGTACAAAGGCTTGAACTATATCATGCTATTCAGCTTGATATCTTTGCACTTTACCTTTTACTAGTTCTTTCATAGTTGCCCTTCCCAGGATTCTCCCAGGATCCTATCAAGTTCTATAACCTGAGGCCACCTATCTGTGTACCACTGAAGCACATTCTACAGCTATTTTCATGGTGCATTGGCTATATTCCTTACCTGGGGATACTTCTCCCTACATGAGAGGTCCTGGGTATGACTGAAAAGTTGTCAAAGCTACAGGGTTTGATGTACCTCTTCTCAAAGAGGCTTCAACCTCTGTGATACTCAGAGTGGTGTGTCAAGAAATAAGTAAATCCCATTCATTTGACGGGTGCACTCTGGTTGTGATTAGCAAAAGAAAGTTTTTTTGGAGGAACACAATAATAAAGCATAATAATAAAGTGGTTTTAGGGGCCTTCAGGTCCTAAGCGTCTCATGGGCTGCTATTTCCACATTCCTGCATTAAACCAATATGCTGGCTTGCACTGGTAGAACTTGTAATCCAACTCATCCAAAGGATGCCAGATTAGGGAAAACAAGTCTAGACCATATTAAAGCCTCTCACATCATGGGATGATCAAGTTGCACAATGTGTCAACATGATGTTCTGGAGGCATGTACTGCCACATGATAGCTTTCTGGATCCTTGTGACAGTGGCATGAAGCACAACTGAGACACTGACAAGCGTTTGTTTTAAAAAAATAAAGGCTAGGGATTTGGAAAGATGTCCATGCGCTGGGCACGGGAACCCATATACAGTTCAAGGCTCTCAAACTGCTCTGTTGAAACTCATCACAAGGCAGAGAAATAGCCAAGCAGAGGTTTGTAATGGGGATATTGAATCACAGAATTGGAAGATATTGCAAAGATTATTTGGTCTGTTTCCAGGCAAAATTCAAAGTCCTGGCTGTGCCTTATGAATCCCTATATGGTTCAATCCAGGCTCTTTAAAGAACTATAGCATCCCATATAAGTCTACCCAAACTCTAAGATTTTCAGGGGAGGTACTGGCCTGTTATCACAAACATAGAGCACTATGCATGGGCCACAGCGAAGGTTGCCAGGTCATGACAATCCCAGGCCATGAGATTTCAAGACCAAAATCTGAAGCCTAAGGACAACCTCTTGTGAACTCAAAGGCTCTGGACACTGTCAATGATACAAGAGGTGGCTCCTGCTAATATCACTAAGCATCAACTGCAATTTTACAAAGCATGCCATTCAAATAAAAAGCACCAAGCAGCACAAATGGGGGAAAGATATGTGTGTGTCCGTGTATATTTGCGCACACAATTTTGAATCTCACACCCTGAGATTCCTCCTCCTGAGGACTGGAGAAAGTCTAGTCTCTAATACTTGGGGTCAGGTCATGAGATCTGGGAAAGGTAGCCATAGCAGGCCAGTGTACTATGCCTTAACTCCACCATGAAGCTTTGGCTTTCTGTATCTTTTGGGCTTGCTGTTGTTATGTGCCTTCAAGTCATTTCCAACTTAGGGCAATTCTTAGGTGAAGTTTATCATGGGGTTTCATGGCAAGATTTATTCAGAGCGGGTTTGTTTTGCCTTCTTCTGAAGCTGAGAGAATATGATTTACCCAAGGTCACCCAGTGGTTTCCATGGCTGATGGCGGATTCAATCCTGGTCTCCAGAGTCATAGTCCAATGCTCAAACCACTGCTCTTATAGCCCACCCAGCATGGGCAATGGCAAGGGATTATGGAGGTTGTAGTTACACACATGAAGAGGACTAAAGAGTTTCTCCTTTTGCCTTAGCACAGCCATCTGGCCGGTGATAGCCATTTTTAACTTGGGCTGCATCTGCACTGCAAAAGCAATGCAGTTTGACACTGCTTTAGCTGCCATGGCTCAATGCATTGGATTTCTGGGAACTGTAGTTTTGTGAGACATTTAAATTTCTCTGACAAAGAGCTCTGGTGCCACAACAAACTAGAAATCCCAAGATTCCATAGCACTGAGCCCTGGCATCTAAAGTGGTATCAAACTGCCTTATTTCTGCAGTGCAGATGGAGCCTCGGCCAATCTCAGCTTCCCTTGGGGATTTCCTGGGGGTGCCAATCTTGCATTCCTGTTACCAGCATGAGTTTTAAAAGCAATCCAGATGACATGCTGTACATTCTGAGAAATCCTTTTCATCGGAGTGCTGCCAGAGTTCAAGTTGAGGCATTTTCCAAAACTGTTGCAAGATGTACCCTTGGTATATATATTTTTTTTTCACTGCCCGGATGAAATAGCCCAACACATATGGATTGCATTATGCTTTATATTTCAGTAATATATTGCTGGCTTTGAGCGTGAGCTGGTTGTTTGAAGTGTTGAGTGTGAGCTGGTTGTTTGAAGCATTGCTCCCAGACCCAACACTGTGGAATGGAGTAGATTTGACAATAAATGAAACAGAGACTCATTTAACATACCCTCCAGCTCTCTCAATTTGGTAGGGACAGTCCCAATTAATTCTCTATCATCCCACTTTTTCTGCTCCTTTTTAAATGTCCCAGTTTCTCTTTCCCTTCATATTCAGTTTACTACAATTGCTGCAAACTGAGTGCAAAATGCAAATGTAATTTACACTCAAATAACTCAGCAGCAGAGAAAGGACAGGAATCAATGGAATCTTGCCCTTCCCATTAAACTCAGGCAAAAGCAAACTGCTGTAACTTCTCCTAGCATGTGTCTTCTTCCACATTAATAACTTTTGACATCTTGACCACACTTTAAGGCTGCTTGGCCCCCTGTGTCCTAGCTTCCATCTATGAAATGTTGGATGGCATGATCTAACCAATTGGAAAGCCATGCAAAACTGGAGCATGTTCATTTTACATAGCAAGAAACAAGTATGAATTGTAAGAAAATGTTGCTATGTGGAGCTCTTGTTTTAGGGCAGGTAGCTCTGTCCTCCTGCCAGGATATTTCATTCTCCCTTAGCCACATTTTCCACGATCCCTTCCCACCCACCCCGCCAAAAAAACAGAACATACTGTAACCAATGAACACATTTAGCCTTCATTGGGTATTTTTGTGCATTCACTCCATTTTTGAAACTATATATACACTATATATAAACATAACATCTAGAAATATAAAGATAAAAATAGAGTGCATGGACCCTATAAAAAGGCTCACTGCAAGCTACTTATTAAAAGTATTTTAGAACAAAAAGGCTTTTGCCTGCTGTCAAAAAGGAGAGCAGAGAGGAGACAGACTTGGGCTGCATCTGCACTGCAGAATTAATGCAGTTTGACACCGCTTTGCAGTGCAGATGTAACCATAGCCATGTCAGGCTGGAATATCAGTATGTAAAGGGATCTTACACCACTTTTGAGACTAATTGAATAAAAGAAGTCATACCCACACTGCAGAAATAAAGCATATCTTTGCTATACCTTAATACAGCATGGTGTAGTATTTTGAGCATTGGACTGTGACTATGGAGACCATGGTTCGAATCCCAGCTTGGCGATGGGAACCCACTGGGTGATCTTGGGCAAGCTACACTCTCTCAGCCTTAAACGATGGCAATGGCAAACCCTCTCTGAAGAAACTTGCCAAGAAAACCCCATGATAGGTTCACCTTTAAGGTTGCCATAAGTCAGAAATGACTTGAAGGTGCACAACAACAACGATTGATAGGATTAGATTATTATGTTGACCGTCTTTTAGACAACCCTAGCAACCAATAAGTATTCAGTCTCTTGAAAAAGAGTCTGGCATTTCTGAATAGATCCAGTACTTCTCATTCATTTCAGTGGCACCAAAGTGTTACCTCTTCGGCACCATGGCAAAGAGGCGTATAATCTCCTCCTCTTCTCCTGCTATTGCTCGCATTAGATTTGGCCTTCAAATTGCCTCTCGTAAATCTGACATAACTGAATCGACAAAGACAGTCCAAACGTTTTCCATGATTTAGATTCATCGCGCACCTCAAGATGGAAATAGCTCTTTTCAAATACAGTACCACACACACACATCTGTAACACACACAACACACTAAACACCTTCTGAAAGAAATAGGTAGAGAGAGATCCCACCCACTTGTTCTCAGCATGATGTAAGACTGATTAAAGCATACAGATATTTAAATCAGAGGGAAGGAAAGTGAACTGGAGAGTATAATTTAGACCATATCTATCGCTGCGGAAAGAAAAAATTACCAGCTGCCCAGCAAATCAAAGTTTTGTGAATGCAGGGTTGGAGACTTACAGAAGTATTTTGAGGAGGCTGGAGGTGGCTTGAAAGAAGCAGACCTGTCACCACTGAATTATTTTGTCCAAATCAAATGGTTTGGAAAGTTTTTGAGAAGTAAACTGCATGTTCTCCCGTGGACACATGTCATGGCAAATTGGTGGCCCTTTCTCTTTTCAGTGAACCTTCAAGATGAGATACTTTGAAAGGGTAGAGAAGAGTTAGAACTTGGAAAATATACTCTGCTAGTTTACAACGACCTGAATCCTCCATCCAGAATTGCCATGCTTGCTAAGGGATTGTGGGCACCATTGTCCAAAAAGAGACGACGAGGATGGGAATGTTTAATTCATTCCTGCCAGCCAATTTCCCCATAAAAACTCAAGGAGATCCCCGTATGCAGGACTCCACAAACCATGGTGAAAATGGACCCAGCCACCCTCCATAAAGCATCTGGGTAACAAGAAAAATCATTTGCTGTTTCTTTCCATGAATTGTGCTTCACACTTTAGGGGCAGATCTTGCCAGCTGCTCAAAGTGCATAGCACCAGCAAGTCAGTCACAAAAAATATACATGTCTCAAGTTAAGTCAAGTCAGCGTGTCATTTTTGCCAAGTCCAGTCCAAGTCAATTCATTGAAGTAACTAAGTCTGACTTAAGTCTGAGTCAATTGCCTTGAGTCTACATCACTGCCTTGGGTTAAGACTTACCTTGCTCAAGCCCTGTGTTCGAAGCCCTCCTAGGGAGGGTGAATATACCCCGGTTTAAAAACCTTGTTACACTATTATGTGGTGTGTGGTTGAGTTGTCATGATTCAGTTGATAACCTACAGCCCTTTGGGGGAAGAGAGGGCTCACTGAGCATCCTTCTTGACAACCTCCAGGTCAGTGCTTTGAAAAAGAGACAGGCATGTTAGGCCGACAGAAACCGTAGATCAACCTTACCCCAACAAGTCAAGAACTATGTGAACAACCACATAGGAGGGAAAAGGCCTCTGCTATGCCTGCCTGCAGATTTCCTCCGTGCAGAAACATCTGTGCTGCTCTCCAGGGGATGAGTTGTGTCCTAGTCACCCTCACTTATCCCTGTCTGCTCTTCTCCCACTAGAGGAAAGGACAGAATTTTGCTTCATCCAATAAATTAAGCTGATGAATACAAATTTTCCATTCCTCCCTCCTTGTTAAGGCACAAATCCTGCTATATTTTTAAATGCAACACTATTGTGAATACACACGCCATTCAAAAAGCATTCGTTGGTTGCCATGCAGCCAAGCTGCAGCCAAAGGGTCCACAGAACAATTAAGCGACTGCATGCAATCAACGCTAGAAGAAGACAACAAAAGAGGGACACAAGGCCAACCACCCCATGAGCCTGGCTGAAGCCGTAAGAACGGGGACGTTCAAAATATTATGTGTCCATGAAGTTTGGAGGCTCACCCACCCACCCGCATGAATGACTCATTCGTTGCAAGGGGGAGCTTTATATTTAAAAAAAAAGAATTGGGTCAAGATGAGTCAGTTGTCAATAAGAATCAGGAATATTGTGGCTTTGAGTGGTGTAATGATTATCCCTGTACCCAAATGCTGGTTACGGGATTTGCCGCATGGGTGTGTGGCACCATGTTCCAGGAAGAAATGTGAGATGGTCTGGATACAGGAAAGGATATTGGCAACCCATGCTTAAAAGACTGGCTGTCACCTGCTGGATCCTGTCTCCAGACCTTTTGCTCTGTTTTGCAGGCTTTCAGGGGCCCTTCTGCACTGCTCAGGTGTAGCACTATGACTCCATTTTAACTGTCATGGTTGTGTCCTATGGAATCCTAGGACTTGCTTAGGGAGCAGGCTTCATCCACACTGCAGAAATAATCCGTTTGACACCACTTTAACTCCCATGGCTCAATGCTCCACTCTGGTGCCACAACAAACAACATTCCCCAGAATTTCATAGCATTTATTACGCTGGCTAAATGGCCGTGATAAAGAATCATTTTGCTTTTTTATTGTTGTTGTTGTTAAAGTAGTATCAAACTGGATTATTTCTGTGACAGAGAGATCTTAGGCCTCATCAATCTACAAATCCCAGGATTTCATAGGATGCAGCCAAGGCAGTTAAAGTGGAATCATAGTGCTATACCTGTGATGTGCAAAAGGGCTCCAGGACACACCCAACATTATTTTGGAGAGGTTCTATTTTGGAGCTCCTATTTTTTATCTCTGAGAACCACCCACAATATTAGAAAACAATACATATGTGGCTAGATCAGGAAGTGGAGAACCTCCAAATTTCTCTAGATTTATTTAGACAACATCTCCCTGAAACCCCAGCCAGCATGGTTCATGGCAATGGATAAAGGGAGTTATAGTATAAAATATATGGCACACCAAATCTTCCCTACTCCTGATCTAAGGATGCAACTACACTGTTCTACTGCTGTGCAGTTTGAGACCACTTCACATTCTTTAGCACCATCCTATGCTATCCTGGGATTTGTAACTTTGTAAGGTCTTTAGTCTTCTCTGCCAAAAAGTGCTGGTGCCTCACCAAGCTACCAGTCCCAGGATTCTGTAGAATGGAGCCATGGCATTTAAAATGATGTAAAACTGGATTATTTCTATGGTGGAGTTGCACTCTGTACCAGGAAGTTCATACCTGCCCTTTGACTTCTTTGTAGGCCTTTCAGGTGGAGGGAGCTTCTGAATAGCTCCTTGTACAATGGTTATAAAAGAGCATAAGAGTGTATTACCCTCTTCATTTACAGCTGGAATGACATAGGTATTTTCTCCCAACTGGCATAGGATAGAATGGCTGGTCCATATTTAAGAAATTCTTTGCCAGTTCCCAGCAACTGGAGGCTATATTTCCTGCAGTGTGAATATAAAACAAAGCAAGCATTCGAAGTGGGGCAGAGTTTTGGGTTTGCAAAAGAATGGCACCATTAACTGATCTCAGAGGGGTTCTTTGAGATCTGAGTCTATTTGTGGGAGATATAGGCCATAAAATCTCCAGAGGAATGTGTGGTGAATGTCAAATTACATTCATGGTTGTTTTGTGGTTAAAGCTATTTATATACTCTGCTTATGGTCATAGCCATTCACTAGGCAGAATCTGTGTGATCTGGTGACCATTTTCAGTGTTATATTAGACAGCTTCCAGTCTATAAATCTAACCACAAATCAAACAGAGCCTTTAACCATGCCTCCAATTCTATTATGAGAGCCTGAACAAAGGATGCAAGAAAAGCTACTTTCTCTTCATTAGAAGTATTTAGATAAAAGCTGGACTGCCATTTATATGGGATACCATAGATAGAAACTGCATTGATCAATTGTTTCGACCTAGGCCTGGCTCATGAAGTGTATTGAATCAACACACAAAGAAAGCAACACAGTAGCCTTGCCTCTTCTGTCATTATTCCCATCACCCTTGCATGCGGAAAGGAACAGGTCTGAACTAGAAATCCTTGACTATCCATGCAAAATCTCCACATAAGCAGGATTCCCTTCTGTTTTGTGCGTTCGAGTCATTTCTGACGTATGGCGACCCTAAGGCAAACCTATCATGGGGTTTTCTTGGCAAGGTTTGTTCAGAGGAGGTTTGCCATTGCTCTCCAATGAGGCTGAGAACATGTGACTTGCCTAAGATCACCCAGTGGGTTTCCATGGTTGAGCAGAGAATCGAACTTGGGTCTCCAGAGCCAACATCCAACTCCCAAACCGCTATGCCACGCTTGCTCTTATAGTAAAATGGTATCCTATATAAAATGGAAAATCAAGGTTTGCTTTTTGGAATGTATTTTTTAAAAATATATTTTCAAGCCGTGGATGATGGAATCCGTGGGTAAAGAATCTGTGGATATGAAGGGCCAGCCATATATGTAATTTCAATAGCCATAACAAGTACATTTCTATACTGTTTACAGATGTATTGCATGGTTTACAAAGTGTAAGTTAATTCCATGCTGGCTGCCAGCTAGATGGATATAAATGAGAGGCAGACCACTGAATCAAATGTAAGCTATAGATGTGTGCTTTCTCTCTCTCTCAGGCTTCTGGGGACCCCAAAGGAATTGTGTTACTCTCCTTCTCCTCTTTGTTTGCTTCTTCCAAGATAGAGAACATTTCTTCTGGCTCCAGAAGGCCGGCCGTCTAGTTTTATATATCCTGTCCCACAGAATTTTCAGGGCTCACCGTGTCATTTCCTCTGGGAACCGTGGCGGGGGTGGCTAAAAAAGACAATCTTGGCCGAGGTGAAGATGGGCCGGAAGAGGTTGCGGTATAGGGGGAATGGGAGCCCCCCTCTCTTTTTCTCTTTCCCCCAGTCTTGTGTCTGGGAGCGAACATGTCCAACCATTTCCACACCCTTTGGCCTCTCTAAAGAGATGTTAATATAATCATTTAGGGCCCAGGCAGCTTGGATGTGTGTTTTCCCTTTAAACGCAAACTCCTGCCCTGTGCCTTCATAGGAAGCGGGGAAAGACTAGCTGGGTTCTGCGTCATTTTCATGACAACGAGGAAACCCTTCCTATATAAAACCACAGTAGCAAAGACCACGTTTTTCTTTTCAGATCTGTCTGAAACATTCCCAGGATCTTTCCGTTCGAAAATGGGTTAGACCAGCTGCGTTTCCTTTCAAGCAGCCTTGCAACACATGTCTGATTTTTTTTCTCTTCAACCGATCTATTTAAAAACTCTTTCATTTTGAGTAAAAGGTGACTGTGGACCTTTGCACTCTGCACATTTATATTGCTTTGAATACCACTTCACATGGCTGTTTTAGCTCCATCCTACAGCACCTTGGGATTCGTAATTTTGTTAGGTATTTCAAATTGTCTCCTAGGAAGATCTAGTTCCTTGCCAAACTACAAAACCCAGGAATCCATAGGAAGAAACCATGGTAGTTAAGGTGACATCATGCTTCTATAACTTTGCAATGCAGAAATACTCCCGGATTAATCGAGCCATTGGGAGATGTGCATAAGTTTGATGGCAAGAGGTTGTTTTTAAGCCATTGGTCATTTTTCCAATATCTGTATCATTAATAAAGCCCGCTGGAGCACATTAGATCCCATACTGGCATCCGTTGGCTAAGAGCATGGATATTTGTGTGGGCATTGCCAAAGAGGTTGGCATGCCAATGATGCTGGCATGCCAAAGATGCCAGATTCAATCCCTGGCAGCTCCAGTTTCGAGGATTAAAGAACAGCTGAAAAATCCTTTCTCTGCCAGAGATAGTCGAAACACTTTGCCAAGGTAGACATTAGTGAAGCAGAGATAGACAATGGATCTGTTTTTGCAATAAGACATTTTTCATAGAATACTCTGCAGTTCATGTTGTAATATAAGAAAACACTTCCAGCTGGAATTCAAGACTGTTCAGAAGGGCTGAAAAGAATATTTTAGAATATTTGAGGGGAAATGATCAATAGCTTTCTCAAGCATCAGAAAATCCTGAGGAGGAGAATCCAGGACAAATTAGACCCTTTGCAGTGTAGGACTTATGGTGCATGAAAAGAATGTACATTTTTATGCAGAAAACATATCTAAACATATTTAATGAACCTTTACACACATTTAATGCATCAATTTGTTGTTGTTGTTGTTGTTTGTATCGTTCCCTTTTCCCAGACACTGGGACTCAGAGCAGCTTCACAATATTAAAAGAACAATACAATTAAAAAAGAGGTGCATTAAAAAAGGAATTAAATTATTACAATATTAAAATAGCTATTAAAAGAATAAAATACATTTTAAAAAGATAACACTCAATAAAACATTGTAAAAGGTAACAACCTACAATGCCTATTTGATAAATAAATGCATTAATGCATAAAGGCATACATGTGTAATGCACATAGAATGCACATAAATGCATAGTGTGAAATGCACCTTTAATGCACATCAAGGGCACAAATGTGTAGTGCACATTTTTTTGTGCAGAAAACATATTTCCTGCACAGAAAGCGGTTTCACGGCACACAAAAATGCATTATTCTTTTCAGAGGAAAAAAAAAAACAGTTCTGTGCTGAAAATATGTTTTGTCTACAGAAAATAACATTTTCTGTTCAAAAGTCCCATGTGTGGTTGTGTGTGGTTTTATTCACAAAATAAATCCTGACCCATGCATACAGTTTTCAAAGACTTTCTCACAATAAGGCAGGGGAGAAAAGTGAATTTGTTCATTCGTGTCTGTGAGAGTGAAATTTGCAAAGATTTGTTCACAAGTTCCTCTCCACAAAGGTCTGTTTCTCCAACAATTTTCACGTGTATTTGATACTAGTTCATTTCCCACCTCATATAATCATGTGTCAGCCAGTAATAACAGATAGCATTTTTCTCAATTTCTTGCTTTCTTCTGGGTTGTCACAAAACCTTTCAATTTTATCATCTCTTGGATAGGACTTTTTTTCCCCTTTCCAAGTTTCGTTTGCTTTTCCTTACAAACACACCGCCTTTGTAAATGTAAGAATCTATCAAAGAACCTTGTATTTAGTCATATGCTAATTTGGTCCTTTCTTTTTCTCCTTCTTTTTAAATGATAGACCCATTTTTCAAAAATAGAAAAGAATAGCAAGTATTTTTTTTCCCCAACAAGGGACTCCAATTGCCTCTTTTGTGCCATTTGTGCAAACCGTACTTTTCAATATAAATATCTGAAATTGTCCTTATTGCAGGAATGATTTGTCATGCAAATTAGCCTCCCATCCTGTGCAGGTTTTCCATTTTGTGCAGCCAAATTTGAGGCTGGTTTTGGAAAAGCAGGCAAAACCGCCTTCCTTTCCCCCTCTCCTCCCTTCCATTTTTGAAAGAGAAGGGGACAAAATTTGAAAGCGGGAAAGCAAAACTCACTAGTCTTCCTCTCTTTCCGTGGATGCATCTGCACTGCAGAAATAATGCCGTTTGACATCACTTTAACTGCCATGGCTCCATCCTACAGAATCCTGGGATCTGTAATTTTGTGAGGCACCACCACTCTGTGCCAGAGAAGGCTAAAGACCTTGCAAAACTGCAAATCCCAAGATTCTGTAGGCTGCAGCTACTGCACTTAAAGTGATGTCGAGCTGCATTATTTCTCCAAAGTAGATGCACCCTGAGTCGCAACTTGAACCAAAGATTTTCTTGGCTTTAATCTTTCTATTAGTCCAAGGTGTGCCATCTCCAGAAGTAGTTGGACTGCAGCTTCCACCAGGTTTTGCCAGCACTGCCAGCGGTGGGGGATGATGGGAGTTGGAGTCCAACAAAGATCTTTTTGGCTATAATCTTCTTCTTACAGTAGCCTACAGTTGTAAACCGCTTAGACCCTCCCTAGGCGGTATGAAGCGGTATATAAATGAAGCTGTTTTGTTTTGTTTCTTCACCCAGACTAGGAATTGTGCCATCTCCAGAAATAGTTAAACTGCAGGTTCCAACAGTCCCATCCAGTGGTGGGGTGTGATAGGAATTGAAATCCAATAAGGCTCTGGAATATGTTCCCCCATCTTTGAATAAATCTATGATGGACCTTTCAGGGAAGGGGAAGGAACAGTGCTTTAAGAAACAAACACTCCAGGAATTGTAATGAGGCCTGCTGAACTCCCACGCATGCACAGAGGCACATGCTGTGCAAAGGGGAGGCCAGCTAAAACCTCTGGCTCTCATTGTGGAGCCTTAATGGCAGGCTTTCTTTCCACACCTGCAAGTGTTTCACACTATTAATAGGAATGAGTCACTCCTCTTCGTCTTCCATCCATGCCAATTGCAGTTTTGCTCCCTTGGCCCAACACCCAGGGACCCCACACCATCCCATCCTCCGCAAATGTCACGGTGCCAGGCCTACAGTGGACATCTCCCCGGACAATGAGGGACTTGCTGGCATGGTGGCGTGCCATCGGCAACAGCAGAGTGGGGAGGAGAGATTTTGAGGGGTACCCCAGCAACTCATCGACACGATCTGCTAGCAATTTATTTTATCCCTTGCAATCTCTCCTCTGAGCTGCAGAGCATGGTGGTTCCCGAACGAGAAACAGATTCCCAATGGTTTAATTTCTCAAATTGAAAACGGCTGGGTCTGGAGAGTGGGGCCAATGTCGGCTTTCCAGATCTACACACACACTGCCACAAGCCACACGCAAAGGGACAAGCAGTGAGCGAGGGGGGGGGGAGTGTTGGAGGGCCCCTGAAAGACAAGGGTGTTCCTGCTGAAACAAATTGCAAACACTTACCACTGGCACGTTGTTCTGTTGCATTTATATAAAACCTTGGGTGCATCTACACTGCAGAATGAATGCTGTTTGACACCACTTTAACTGCCAGGACTCAATGCTAGGTCAAACTGCTTTATTTCTGCAGTTTGGAAGACCAGTTAGCCTCAATGGTTCTACAAGATCCCTTTGCACAATGACAACAAGGACAGTTTTCCAGCAATTTGGTTTCCAATATCTCTCTTTTTAAGGAATAACGTACTGAGCATATAAATCTGCCTTATTCTGAGTTGCATTATATTCAGGACAGAAACAATGTGGACCTCCAGATGTTGCTGGAATGCAGCTTCCATCATTCCCTGTGCTCGCCAGGGATGAGGGGATTCACTTGCCAATAATATCTGTAAGTTCACCCATAGTTTGGATGAAAAATGTGCCATCCACATCCCACCAAAAGTTATTGAACTCCAGCTGTCATCAGGGTCAGGGTAAATGGGAGATATAGTCCAGGAACATTTGGAAAGATGATTTAAATGTTTTATTCTTTCCAGTCCTGCTTTCACCTATGCCACCAGTGCTGACTCTTTCCCACCCCAATCCCCAAAACAATAATCCCCTAGTATTTTCCCAAGAGAGAAAAGCGGCTGTATGGGTCAGCCAAAAGGAAGCGTCTTGTGAAGCCATTTCAAAGCATTTGCCTCCTGGGTTGTTCTGAACTCTTCTCATGAGTCGAGAACAGGACGTTGCTATTCCTGGAAAAATGACTGCTTCTTTTCTCCCATTTAATGGGTTTATGTGACACAAATCCACACAGTTTAGTTTAACGTCTAGGGTCATCACCTCTCTCATGCGGGAGGAAAGCCCCTCTGCAACTGTGGCTGCAGTCTCTATGCTAATTCATGCAAAGCAGGATTGCAAGATGGGCGAGTCTCCAGTGCCTCCAGATATATGGGGGCTTCATCACCCCAACTGGCCTGGCCAAACAATGAAAGGTTATGGACATACAGTGGTCCCCCGGGATACGAATCCCTCAGGATCCGAAATCCCCAGGACCCGAAACCGCCGGGGCCGGAAAAACGGCCCCGGCCAACGAAAAAAAACCCGGGTTGCAAAAAAATTTCGCAACCCGGAAGCTTTAAAACAGCGCGCTTCCGGCGCGCTGTGCATTGACGAAAGCGGTCCCCCGGGTTACGAACGACTTCCGGGTTACGAAGGTAATCCCGGAACGGATTACCTTCGTAACCCGGGGGACCACTGTAGTTATTCATCACATCTGGAGGGCTACAGTTTCCCCAACTGAGCTTGCGAAAGTGACTTTTGGACCACAGTTCCCAGAATCCACAGGACATGGTAGATAGAAGATTTGGGGCATTGTAGTCCAGAGAGTAATATTTCTCATTTTTGGTGCCTCTGATCATGCTGGGATCTCATTGGGAATAGTAACCACCTTGGATGAGGGATTCTATGAGCTGTCATCCAAAAATTATTTGTTTTCCCCAACTCTGAAGCCACTCGATCCTCATTGGGCTGGGTTGGAAATTCCCTTTTTTAGGCCATGCTGGCTGGGACGTTCTGGGAGTTGTAGTCTCCTAGGTAGTCAGCATAGTGTAACCGTTTGCATGTAGGATTAGGACTCTGGAGAACAGGGTTCAAATCGCAGCGTGGCCATGGAAACCCATTGGGTGACCTTGGGCAAGTCACACTCTCTCAGCCTTGGGAATGGCAATGGTAAATCTTCTCTTGCTAAGAAAACCCCATGATAGGATCGCCTTAGGGTCGCCATAAGTTGCAAATGACTTGAAGGCACCCAACAACAACAACATCAACAACAACAACAACAACAGTCTAATCCAGTGGTTCTCAATCTTTCTAATGCCACGACCCTTTAATACAGTTCCTCATGTCATGGTGACCCCCAACCATAAAATTGTGGTGTCTCGGTTCCCAAGACCATTGGAAATACATGTTTTCCTATCGTCTTAGGCGATCTCTGTGAAAGGGTCATTCAACCCCCAAAGAGGTTGCAACCCACAAGTTGAGAACTGCTGGTCTAATCTATACTCTACGTTTCCTCCAAGAACCTTAACTTCACAACAACCCTTTAAGGTAAGCCAGGCTGAGAGTAGGCTCACCCAATGGAACTCATAGCTCAGTGGGGATTTGAACCTGGATCCCCCAGTCTCAATTCAAAACTCCAACCCACTCCAAGCTCTGCCCCAAGGCCTGATGTAAATGCCATGCCATGCCCTCTTGGTGGGCTGCTTGAAAGAAGACATGGGCACACAAAATGGAGAAGGCCGCAAAAGGAAAGCATTTGCTTAAGCATCCCCTTCCTTTCTCTGAAAACTCAGCCCTCCTTCCATTGGGGCAGTGCACTGGGGGGGGAAACCCAACCATTATTTATTGGCAGATGCCACTCAATTCCAGTGTGGGCAAAAGTTAATTTGTCCAGTTCCCAGGCAGTGAAAATTAGCACCATCTGTGCAAGCACTTAAGAGCAGAGATTCTAATGAATTTAAGGGACAAAGCGGACCCAACGAAGGAGAACCACGTTCACAATCCTCAGCAATTTGCTGCTTTCCTGCCCTCTTCTCTTCTTTTGTTGCTAATTAGCTGCCGCTTTCAAGAGCAGAGCCGTACTTATATGTTTTGCATTACTAGCAGCTTTAGGGGAATGAGAGCAAGGAAAGGGCACTAGATAAAAACCAAATCTGGGAGAGGTGCCACCTTCTGGTTCTTGCTGTGCTGTATTCATCATCCTTCCCCTTGACTTATGCAGACTGATGGGAGTTGCAGTCCAGCAACACCTGCAAGGCTGTGTGTTTCCCCACCCCATCGTTCCCATTTTTTAGACATACAGTTGTCCTTCCATGTATGTTTATAGATTCTGCATCCATGGCTTGAAAATATTCAGACACACACACACACAAAAGCCAACCTTGATTTTGCCATTTTATATAAGGAGCAGCATTTTACTCCGTCGCCGTATATTGTGGGATTTGATTGCTGTTAAACAAGGCCGACTCCAGCTAAATCTAATTCATCTATATGAAAGAGACCTAAATCATAGGTAATAATCAGCTTTGACTAGGAAGAAAGTGGAATGATGACTCAAGGTATAGATAGGTCATAGTCTTAAATCACATTTAGAGAGAAGCGGGAAGCCTTTTTAATAGGGGAAAGGGTGGGAAGTGGGGAGGGACAATGTTATAAACTAAAAATATGCATATATTGTATGTATTCTATTTTATATGCGTGAAAGAGATATCTTCTTCTTCTTCTTTCCTTGAAATGTCAAATAAAAAAAATATTGAATTAGAAAATATTCACATATACAAGGAAAAAATAAAAAAAAAACTTGATTTTGTCATTTTATATATTTACTACACCATTCTATTTAATGGCACTTCTGCTCTAGTACTCCCAACATCTAAAAAGCTTCAGGCATCCCCGTCTGCAAACATAATTTTCTTTTCTTTCTTCTTTAAGTAGAGTACAAAAAGTTCCCACTCTTATAAAGTTGACCAACTTTATAATGTTGAACATTTGTCCATCTCCGCCAACTCTATGTTCAACATCTGCCAGAAGAATCATCCTGGAGGACCTACAAATGCCTAGAGAAGAGTTTTCTCTAGGACATCCTAGGTCCTCTATGGTCATCCTCTGGCAGAGTTTCACTGGAAGACCTAGAGATTCCTGGAGAGAACATATTAATCAAAAGCGCAAATAGTCAAATCCAGAGAAGTCAAAGTCACAAATGTAGAGGCCCAACTGAATTTTTTGTCTATTGATCAGTGGCCTATAAAATAAACATTGGCCAATATCTTCTGTTGAGGTTGTGCCGCATAAATCTCTGCAGATAGAGTCATGCAACCTTCCAAATATTCCAGCCACATACACAATTGGCATCGATGCCCACATATCCTTATGTTGCCCACTCTGCAAAATATCCTCCCTGCTGAAATACAGCATGTTCCAACTGTTTTATCATTTTAGAGACACATAGAAAGAAAAGGGGCAGGGAAAGTGAACCAAGGAATAAGAACACAGCCCACAGGAGAGTTCTAGGGGTGAACGATTTTCAACATCTCACTCTCTCCAATGCTAGAAATTTTGGGACGGATGGAGAATTTCAGGGGAGGAGAGATAATTTTTATTTTCTCGGACATTGCTCTCGTCTCCAATTTCTCCTAGCTGTACCTCCTGAGCTCAGGGTGGCAGGCCCCTCCAATTTGTAGCCCATGGTCAGTGCCCTACCCAAGGGCATCGCTACCAGAAAGAGCGAAATCTGTGGGTGTGAAGGACCACAAGTTCAGGGTGGAGTCTGGAAAGCCTTGGAGTGAAATCGAAAAGAGGAAAGAAAGCAAGGAGCTGGGGAGGGGAGCAGTGGATGAATTTGGAAACCGCATCCTGTGGGGCTGATACAATCTTTCCAGGCCGGGTTCATTTTGGCAAGCCGGGGGCCTATGAGCGAGTCTGAGTCACACTCCGGGAGATGTCACAAAGGCCCTATTTAGATTTATCCTCCAGCCCACCATCTTTCCCTCCCCTTTCCTCCCCTTTCCCCCTTTCCTTTCCAAACTTGGGCCAATTTCCTCAAACCTTCCCCCATCCTCCCAAGGCTGTTTGGGCTGAAATATAATTAAAATGCCTTCATCTAATTCTGGCGAACTGCAACTGTTTTGGAGGGGAGAAACTTCCAAGTGAGAACGTTAGAAAAAGACACTCCATTTCTGCAGCTCTGGAGAGAACCAGTAGCTCCACTTCCATGTTGGAGAAAAGCTCTTTCTTGACAAGTGTAAGTTGGTCAATTGAGTATATTGCCACCCCATCGCTGCCTTAAGCAGTAGAGATGGAAAGAATACTCAAAACTATTGAGATGATGGATGAAAAAATGGGTTTCTCAAGTGATAAGGAGAATACTGGATGGAAGAAAATATTTGCAAGTTGGGACTTATTTTGCATTAAAAACATGTGTCCCGTGCCAGGAGAAAGGCAAGAAATTAAATCAATCAATAAACGCAGTGGCATTTTCTGCACAGAATACAAGTTTCCCATGCAGAGAATATGTTTTTCTGTGCAGGAAAGAAAAAAATTCTGCATAGAAAACAACTTTTCTGCATAGATGCACAAACGCACAAGATGGCTTTCTGCGCAAGAAACCACGTGTGTGTTTTTGCAAAGAATAAGTCTCGAACTGTGCAAAATCTGTGGGTTTTGTATGTAAATATAAAATTTCCCCAGTATATAATACATGTATTTCATTAGATTCAGTTAGAAAAAATAATTCTGTAGAATTTTTATCTGCACAATAATTTAGGATGTCAAATACCAGAAGAAAATTTCACAGAGTTTTCACTGCTGTACTATTCTTCGTGGTGGAGATGTCCTGACAATTTTTCAACATGGGCATGAATAATTGTGAATATTTGTTCAGTTCCTGCCCCAGCAGTTCCACTTCTAACATAAGACCTTGAAGAGTATATTTTCTGGCATGTTTTTAACCAAAAGAATCAATCATACCCTGATTGATTTATTTTGAATAAGTGTGCAATAAAATACAGTAGTGAGGGAAGATTGAGCAGAAATTGGTGTCAACAAAGACCTTTCCAAAAGAGCCCCTGAGCTTTATCTGTAATACATTGGGAGCATGGTGTTGAAGAGAGGAGGAAAACACCATTTCCCAAACAAAGTATTGTGCAGAGCCATTGGTTGCTGCAAAACTCAAAACCTCCAGGCCCCGGTGTTGCCAAACAACACACAATGTGTACCAGAAATCCAGTCTTTATGACCCAATCACATCCTGGCACAAACATGAACAAAACGGTGTGTTCTAGCCCAAAGACCAAGCGGCCATCTGGTGCCAGGCTCTCTTTCCAGCCCTCCTTTTGCCTAACTGGAAAAAGCTGTTTCTAATTAGCCAAAGAAAAGGATGGCATTTGTGGACATCTGGGCAAAGGCAGTTGCACTGACGGTGACCAGCTGTCAAAGCAGTGTGGTGTAAGGGTTAGAGCTGGACTTTGAAGATCCAGAGTAATGTCTTTACTCATACCCTTCAACAATTCACAGACAAAAACAGGCCAGCATGTGGCCAGATCTTCCTGATGGTGAATGCTGTTCAACACTGGAAGATGTTTTCTTCTTTGCTGGAGTCTCCTTCTTTGGAGGTTTTTAAACAGAGTCTGGATGGGCATCTGTCGAGAGTGCTTGGATTGGGTCTTCCTGCATGGCAGAATGGGGTTGGATTGAATGACCTTTGGGGTCTCTTCCAACTCTATGATTCTATAAGTTGCTAATAGATTTATATGTCAAAGCCAGCCCTGACACATGTGACCCCACACAGCTGCAGAAGGCATGACTGTTTCCATGTTGCTCCGGTAATATATAATTTTTGCATCTTCTGGCCAAGCCAAGCAGTGAAGGAAATGCCATTGACGTGAGACGACTTTCTACGGCCTTAATAAAAGCATCTTGGACAAACCGTCACAGGATTGTGAGGTCCTTGCCAAGGCACCCGATCTTTGTAGTAAGAAATGCATCTGGTGAATGAGACCAGCCTTCATCCACAAGAGGGAAGCAGGACAAACGTTTAAAGAAGAACCCTGAGCAGTAGCTTTCCTATTTACTTGATTTTATGGGTACGCTCTGGTAGCAAGCTCAATCCTTCTTCACATGTGGAGAAGGAGGAACAAATATCTGTGTGTCTGCCCTTGACACTCATAGGTCATTAAAACATCATACCAGATACCCAAAACAATGACAGGTTGTCATTCAAGATGAAATGCTCAACTTAAAGTCAAACTTCCTAATGAAGAGGGTGCTAGATGCAAAAGTGGGTAAAGTCACAAATCATTAGGAAATCACAATGCCTGAAAATTTGACAAAGCATATTTATTTATGGATGTTGTCTGGGGTTGCATCTATCCTGCAGTTTGTCACCACTTGAACTGCCATGGCTCGGTGCTATGGAATCCTGGGGTTGTGTTTGGGGGATTCTGGGATTTACAGTCCAAGAAAGCCACTTCTCCCTGCTCTGATATAGGGTGAGTTTGGCCCTGCGAAAGGCCCCAAAATGTGCTTACGGCAGTGTGATCCAAGCGCTCATGGTTTATGAGTCATCCAAAACGAAATGGAAATTAAGGGAAGAAGCGAATGTACGGCTGCAACCTGAACGGAGCTGGCCCATCCCTTCCTGAAATTTCATGTGGCATTAAGCAAACTGCCTGGGTCCAGCCAGGGAGGGATGTTTGAGAGCTTTCGGCAGCATCCAGCAGCTGACTTTAGCAACCTGCTGGTGTCGCCCAGAGGCCTTTGGGTTTGGCTGCTGTACATCACATGTGTGGAACGGTACGTGCCTGCCCTACAAATATCCAACATAATTTGGGGAGTTAATGGAAACATTTTTTAAAAAAACCCAACACTGCCCCTTGGACTCAATTCAGTCCTTTCATCCTCTTGGATCCTGCTTTGTGTGTGTCTGTGTGTGTGTATGTATACCATCTGCTTTGTTTGGAGTAACTGAGAGCTGAGGCAGTAACCACAACAGTTCCTTGGCAACACTCTGGGCTTCAGTCTCTGGGTGCCGTGTATGTGACAAGGAACGCTTGAAACAACCAAGCCATATTGTTTGCACAATCTGCTTGCGTACCGCGGGTAGCCTTCTAAAGTTTAAAGCAAAAAAATAAATAAATTTCTAAATAGACCCAACATCCCAGATCTCTCTAATGCTCACCCACAACAAAATTTTGCAAAGTAGCTTGGTCTCGTTCCGAGTTCCTCTCCCAAGATCCTCTGTTCATAGAATAAAATCAGTCCCAACTGGTTTCACCAGAGGAGCTCCTGCATAGGGAGTCTCTTCATTTTCTGCAACCATTTTATTTATTGCCAAGAGAAAGGGGGAAATGAGCAACTTGCAAAGCTGGCTAAAAAAAACAGAGACTTGAGGTTTGGCTGGGCCATCCTCCCATTAGAGAAAGGGTGTGTGCTCGCTCGCTTTCGTTCTCTCTTCCTCCCCAAAAACAAATTTGGGGGCAGGAGGGAGGGTGCCACCAGCCTCAGGGGAAAGCCCTACCAGCTTCAAAGGGCTCTTTTGAGAAAGCAGCAGAGACAAATAACAACATCTTTGCCAACCAAGGCTAGGCCGCCCTGTCCGCTTCCTTTAGGGGCTGCCATGCACACGCCCTTCTCCTTTGCACCTCACTCTGGTCTTCAATGCATGCTTTGTCCACCACCAAAGGCCTACCAAGCTACAAAGCTCCATGTCTTCCAGCTGTTGAAGACAGCTCCAGTTCCTTTCTTCAAAAAAAGAACCTCTTGTAAAGCAGGGGCATTTTTTAAAACACAAAGCACACTCGACATCATTAAGAAGGAAAAAGAAATCAAGAGTGATGGTTTTATTATCTCCTCCCACTTGACTTCTACTGGACTCTTCCTCCCTCCATGTAAATGTGACAAATGCGCCAGCTGGGACAGCTCCATTAGAGAGTGACCTGGCAATTGCCCTTCCTTGGGTTCACACGTGGATGGCAGCCTGCGGAGAAGCTCCTTTTGCCCTTGGGTTCAAATTCTTTGCCTGCTGCCTTCCTTGCACTGTGCTATTGAACCCGTCGCTTGCAAAATGCAGCGTCACTTCTTGGTCTGAACAAATACCTTCTCATATCTTGTGGTCTTTTGTTGTGCACCTTCAAGTCATTTCCAACTTACAGCAACCCTTCATGGGGTTTTCTTGGAGGTATTTGTTCAGAGAGGGTTTGCCATTGCTTTCCTCTGAAGCTGAGAGAGTGTAGATCTGAACTGCTCCAAAAAGAGCTGCAAAGGAACCCTCTTTCCCAACCTGCAGGGATAGGTGGAAAACTCAAGATGTGAAAGCAAAATTAGAAAAGAAAAAATGGGAGATTGGGGAGAAAAAGAAATGGAATTGCTCACCAGCCTATAGTCCAAATTTCATGGTGGTAGTTTATTCACCAGCGAAATGTACCTTTTCTTACTGCAAGTCCCAGAATTCTTGGAGTTGCAAAATTCTGGGAGTTGCCATTCCAAAAAAGGGCATCTTCTGAGCCCTGATTCCTGATGTGTTCTAAGTTAGCAGGCCAGTGGTCTTCTTTGCATTTGCAAAGCATGGCATAGTATGCATCCCTGTCTTGAAAAATACATTTTTGCAAAGGTTTCACTTATTCTCATGATGCTGATGAAGAGGCAGGGTGATTGCAATGAGGCTGGGTGCCTCCAGCAAAAACCAGCCTTTCCAGTACCAAGATCCTATCTCTGGTTGTTCCCTTCTCGGGTCTCTAGGATCATGCCTATGTCACACCTGGAGAGTCAGAGAAGGATCAAGCCCTCCTCTTATTAGAGTGGGTCCACATGGTTTTCAGGGGAGGAGAGAATTACAAACAGAGGAACTTGGCCCTGAGTATGACTGGCTCAGAGGACGGAGAGCTTCTTCTACCTTATAAAGTCATTCCCAAACCCAGAGGTTTCCGAAAGCTGCTCCCAAGAGAACGGAGCCAGGAATGCATTGTTGTGTCCCCATTGAAAGGGTCAGCCAGAACCAGATCAGAAGGACGACCCATAAAGAGGGTGAACTTTGATGGAAATGCCATTCCTGATCTCCCAGGAAATCCCCCCAAATTGGATCACTCCTCTCTTCTACATCCGTTCTCCATGCTTCTCCTCATATCTATCGTTCTCCAGAACTTTTCTTTCTCCAGAACCTGCCACAGCCGTTTCCCTCTCCCCACAAAATCACACACAGAGAGAAATTATATTAAATTATGACTTCCCCAACCAGGCAAGGTTATGAATGCAATCATTTGTTCTCAGACCTTACATCCCGGCTCTCTTAAAGAATTCCAGCATGTCTTTCTACAACAGCCGCTTCAGAATTCCTTTGATTTCTTGCTGCTGCCCAATTAGCTACAATGAGGACAAAATTACCCTTACACCAGGCTAGCCCTGAAAGGCATCAGATCCCATCTGCCCTTGGAAGCTAAGCAGGACCAGCCCCAATTAGTACTTGATGGGAGACTTCTGGATCAGTCCCAGATAAAGTAGAGCCACGGATTCACTTGTGGAATGATGGGTCAGTATATTTGGCATATACAGAGGGCCCTTGTTATCTGCTGGGATTTGGTCCCAAAATCCCCCGTGGAGAACAAAATGCGTGGATGCTTAAGTTCCACTAAATATAGTGGCACAACAGAACGGTGTCCCTCATATAAAATGGAAAATTGAGGTTTGCTATTTGGAATTTATACTTTTTGGAATATTTTCAAGCCTTGGATGCTTAAATCCCTACATTAAAAAAAATCAGCAGATAAGGAGGGCCAACTGTACTCATGTACAAGTTGAGAATTTTTAGTCAAAAAGTGGACCCAAAAATCCACAGGTCAGTATAAGTACTTTAACTCATATATATGTGTGTGGATATACCCATCCCCTTTGTCTCCTTACAACATCATACAGTCACAATTTACTGTAGTGCCATCCACATCTATCCAACCTTTAGGGTGAACACAAACAGTTATGCCTGCTGGGATTTTGTAAGTTATTTGGCATTGTTTTTCTTTGCTTTCTCCTTTACATCCATTGTTACATACCCCTAACTTTTACCTTTCACTTATCCGTGGGTCATATCAAAAGCCACAATTTTGGCACCAAAACCTCTCCTCAACTTATACATGAGGTTGATATATAGTCAAGTAAATAGTATAAGTAAATCCTATAGATTCAGTGAGTCCATTCTAGTTGAGACTAACAAAAAGGATCCAAGACTTTCTTTATGAATTTTAAAGGCCTTTGGGGAATGAGGGGGTGAAGGGATACAGGATGAGAAATCACCACTATGCTGGGCTTTTCCAAAACTATTCTTTAAAAAGTAATCTGGACTCCATGGGAAAAAGAACATCCTCAGAGCCTGTGGTTTTTTGATCAACCATGCCTTTCTCCAAAGGAGCAGCTTCACAGTAAAAACTTCAGAGAGATGATTCAGCAAAAGGAAAGATGGGGAGAGAAAGATGACTGGAAGCCTCATGGGACTCGGGTACCGAAATAGATTGAGAAATCCAAGGATGCTCGATCGTGAGCGATAACTGAGCTGATGAAAGGATAGCTTAAGACAGTGGAATCTAATGAAGCTGTGTCTGGAATTGTCCTAAGTGCCTTCTAATAATAGAAATACAGTGGGAACAATCTGGAAGAGAGAAAGAAGAGATTTTTTTTAAATGATCCAAGGGGTGGCTATGCATGTATGGAACTCCTGAGCCTTTCTAGATATTCATTGAATGTGAGAAGCAAGGGGGACCAAGGTTGTGCCCATTCCCCCTCCTTCCAATTCGAACACATTCATCTGATGGAGCTATGATGGCCATAATTCAAATCCTGACTCTCCCAGGGAGTGCCCTTGGGTGCCTTTGGGCAAGTCACACTCACTCATTCTTATGGGCAATGACAAATCCCCTTGTGGCCATTTATGGGGCAGTGGGAAGATGCCCAGACAGCACTTGTCCCTGCTGTGATTTTTCCAAGTGGGGGAAGAGATATGAGGTCCTTCTTCCAAACCTGCAGCTTGGGGAAGAGAAATGAGGATGTTGACCCAGATCTGTAGCTCTGCACTTGGAGAAAAAGAAATGAGGTCATTCTCTAGGGAACCCCTCATTTATCTTCCTGTGGCTGAAGAACTGCAGCCGTAGCAAATAAATAACCGAAGCAGTGCCTCCATTCATTAGGTTCCTTGTGCCTTGAGATAATATTGTAGCCACTGTCTTTTTCTCCCAGCTGCAGAATTGCAATGCCATGCTGCCTGCCCTCCCTCTGCCACCAAAGGCTGGGAGGAAATACTCAAGTGTCAGAATAAAAGCACGTTATTTTAGGGTGCATTTTTTCATAGAAATTATAGAATCATAGAGTTGGAAGAGACCCCCAATTGCAATCCACTACAACCCCTTCTGCCATGCAGGAAGACACAGTCAAAGCACCCAACAGATGGCTGTCCAGCCTCTCCTTAAAAACCTCCAAAGAAGGAGACCCCACCACACTCCAAGGCAGCATCTTCCATTCTTTAACACCTCTTACCATCGGTAAGTTCCTCCTAATATTTAGATGGCATCATTCAATCCATTGCCCCTTGTCCCAGTCTCTGCAACAGCAGAAAACAAGCTTGTTCCATCCTCAATATGACGTTCCTTCAAATATTTAAACAGGGCTATCAGGTCACCTCTTAACCTTCTCTTCTCCGGGCTAAACCTATCTAGCTCACTAAGCTTCTCCTCATAGGGCTTTGTGGTTTCCAGACCTTTCCCCATTTTGGTCACCCTTCTCTGGACATGTTCCATCTTGTCCACATCCTTCTTGAATTGTGGTGCCCAGAACTAGACACAGTATTCCAGCTGAGACCTAACAAAGCAGAATAGAGTGAGACTATATGACTTCTCTCAATCTAGACACTACACTCCTATTGATGCAGCCAAGAATCGCATTGGCTTTTTTAGCTGCTGCATCACACTGCTGACTCACATTCAGTTTGTGGTCTACTAGGATTCCTTGTTCCCTTCACATGTACTGCCTTCAAGCCAGGTATCACTCAGTTTATATCTCTGCAGTTCATTTTACTGCCCAGGTGTAGTATCCTACATTTCTCTCTGTTGAAATTCATTTTGTTACTTTTGCCCAACCTTCTAATATGGACATTTTGAATTCTGATATCGCCTTCCTCCAAAACTGAAAAAGTGCATGCATGGATATAATAGGAGGTTTCACTCTCCAAAATCACTTTGATACTGCCATGGTTATGTAATAATGTCTTGGCCTCCATTCATTGTTCCTAATGAATGTTATAAAACAATGTTCTTTTTTATTTAAAAGCAGAAAATTTGCCATGGGGGAAAAGAATAAGTGCTGGGAAAATTTTCCATTTCAGAAAAAAATTCACGTTATGGTACTAGGCAAGTCTGGAGAAGACAAGAGCGTGGCTGCTCCCAAGGCCTGGAATTTAGTGCAGCCTTTGCACAAGCAAATCAAATCTTTTTTATTCAGGGAGGTCTTTGGCATCTGATCTGAACTGCATTTTTCTTTTACTATCCTTTCTTCACACTGTTTTTTTAAAAATCTTTCATTCTTTTCTCTTTATGTTTCTTGGTATTATCCTTCATCATTGCCATCCTCATCGTAGCTTTTTCCCAGCCCTGGGATTCAAGACAGCTTACAGAAATTAAAACAGATGCAGTCTTTTTTATTGTTGCGTGTGTGTTTGTATATAGATATAGATACAGATATAAATATAGATATAGATATAGAGCCAGCATGGCATAGTGGTTTAAGTATTGGACTAGGACTCTGGAGACCTGGGTTTGAATCCCGGTTCAACCATGGAAACGCATTGACCTTGGGCAAGTCACACTCCCTCAGCCTCAGAGGATGTCCATGGCAAACCCCCTCTGAAGAAACTTGCCAAGAAAACCCCATGACAGATCCACCAACTTAGGGTCACCATAAGTCGGAAATGACTTTACGATATACAACAACATAGATATAGATAGACATAGATGGACATAGACATAGATGGATATAGATAGACGTAGATTGTTGTTGCTGCTGCTGTTGTTGTGTTACTTCAAGTCATTTCCAACTCATGGCAATCCTAAGGCGAGGCTATCATGAGGTTTTCTGGGGCTGAGAGAGTGTGACGTGCCCAAGATCTAGTTTGTACTAGTTTGCTTCTGCTACCACTCTGAGTATGATTGGGACTGGCCTGGTTTGTTCATTTTCTATTCCTGTGGACTGTATAGGTATACTTACCTGGGTTCTTACCAATGTTAAACAGGACACGGTCATCCAGAGGGAAGACCTTCCTCTATCCATCCGATCTCCTTTCTCCACGGAGAGTCCCAGGCCACCCACCGAAAGGAAAGCTGAGTAGGATAGGAGAAGGAAAGTGTGTTGGAGGGACCTGGCTGAACCTGGGAATTAATTCCTCCCTGTGTACCCAGCAGATTTATTGGGCAACAGGGCACCTTGTGTCTGTCGCTCCACCCCAAAAGTGCCCGCTCTGGGTGGAGAGGGATTAGAAAAACACAACAAGGTTTCCTTGTCCCGTCTTCTTGGTTGCTACCTTCCCTCCTTGTGAAAGGGACCTTCAGTCTTCTCTTTTGGCCTCTGGAAATAATGAGGCAGCTTTGCTCCCAGATCGTTCCACAAACACTGCCACAGACAAGGCCGGGGTTGTTCGGAGCAATGGGGGAGGCCCGGCTTTCTTGACGTGTTTTTCCACCTTGAGAAACCTGCAGCAGGAAATGAAAGGAGGGACATATGGACTTTTTCATGGCTAGGGCCTGCAAGGGTGGGTGGCTGGGTGGGTGTGTTGTTTTCCTGGAACAAGCCCCGCCATGCTATCTGCACATAAATGAAGAGAGCGCTTTTAATGTGTTCCTTTTATGCTCGCTTTACTCTCACGGCACACCTGCACCACCTCTTTCCCTCTTTCCTTTATTTGGAAATAACATGCTAGAAAGAGCCAGTTGGCTGTGTTTGATGCCTTCTCCAGCTCTGAAAGACATAACTACAAGAGACATTGCAACAGAAACTCAATGAAGAATAACTTCACTCCTTTTGTGGGATCACTAACTTTTTTGTGTGCATATTAAGACAGTTTATTTAGCCCACCAAAGGAAAGTTTAGTTACCCGACAAAACAAAATAAACACAGAGCACAATCTGCAAGGTCTCTTTCACCTTGAGCAGTCGGCCATCAAAAGTGTGCCAAAATAAAGACAGCAGGGAGGGTGCTATCATTTCCAAGTTACAGCGATCCTAAGGCGAACCTATCATGAAGTTTTCTTAGCAGAATTTGTTCAGAGAGGGTTTGCTCTCACTTTCTTCTGAGTCTGAGAGAGTGTGACTTGCCCAAGGTCACTCAGTAGGTTTCCTTGGCTCAGCAGGGATTTGAACCCTGGTCTCCAAGGGTTTTAGTCCAGTGCTCAAACTGTTACATCACACTGGTTCACGATGCTGACCGTAGTGGACATCAATGTCCATGAATTCCATCTTTTACTCCAAGCCTTCCTGAACCTTCCCCTTCTTGCTATTTTCTTTTTAAATGCACACCCGTTGTAAAAATCAGCAGCCAAATATTTTCCCACCTACTTCCTGCACCTTGAATGCACCCCAGCAAGAGACATGCTGAAGTCGTACATTTAATCTGCCTGCACAACTGGCTTTGTGGTTGTTTCTAGGTATACAATCGGTACAGACTTGAGGAGCAGCCTGGCTCTTAAAAAATACAAATATACCAAAGTGAATGAAGCCGGTGCGTTCCTCGGCATTACTTCTTTTACACAAAATTTGGTACCAGCGGCAGAAATAATATTGGTTGAAAAGGAGTAGGTCATTGTTGTTGTTGTTGTTGTTGTTGTTGTTGTTGTGTATTAGAGTCATTTTTGACTTATGGCAACCCAAAGGCAATCCAATCATGGGATTTTTCTTGGCAAGTTTCTCAGCAGGGGGTTGTCATTGCCATCCTCTTGCAGCATTCTGTTTATGAAGCACTTCAGTTCTATTCCCAAGGAATGTGGTCATAAAAGCATGCCCTTTGTTGTGCCAGAAAAATCCATTTAAGGTAGATTTTCCCTTAATTGCTTAAACATGCCTTTGCAACTCCCTCCTTCTGGAGGATGAATTGAAGTGCTACAGCGTCATGCGGAAAGGTAAGCAGGAAGCCTCTTCTATCTCGCTTCATCTCAGCTTACTTTTGTAATGCCATAAAGCTCTTAGTTAACTGAGGTTTGCCTTTACTGTCCTCCACCACACCTAAAAGTAGCAGGCCTGTTTAAGCAATTGAGGGGGAAATCCACACCGTACAACTGTAGGAGTGTGATACGACTTTCGCTGACATTGTTCCATTCTATGGCATTTTAGAAATTGTAGTTTTATGATATATGATTCTATGATTCTATGAGGTACTTAGGCTTCTCCAGCACAGCACTGGAATTCTATGGCTAAGAATTCCAAGTATCATGAAATTACAAATCCCAGAATGCCATAGGATGGAACCATGGCAATTAAAGTGGTATCAAGATGCAATAACTGAGCGATCTGGATACATCCTAAGACAGACCACATTATGTATGCAGCTCTTTCTTTCAGGAATGACCAAGAAACAGCCAGTGCTGTTTCTTCCCAGCTCCCACCAGCTTCTGCCGCTTGAGGCAGTTGCCTCGCTCTGTCTCATGGTAGGGCTGGTTCCTAAGCCCAAAGCAACTTCCGTTATACCTGGCCGCATTCCTCCTGCCCAAATTTTGATCCTTCTTCCGCCTTGAACCGTTTCCGACACTTCAAAATCCCTGGTTGTGGTTCTTCCCAGAGTCGTGAACTTGGTGAGAGAGAGCCCAACATGTGCTTCTAATCATGAAATCAAATAAGGGAGAGACAGAGAGGGGTGTGAACTCAAAACCTAAGGAAATGGATGGGGGGTGTGGGAGAAAGAGAGAGGAAGGAAGAACAACAAAGCTATGCAAATCCAAATCCAGGAAAGAAGGCCGAGATGCAGGGAGGAGAGAGACGAGAGGTTTGGGGTTTCCCTTTGGCTGCTGATGGAGACATCTGCAGACAATCACCACTGGATGTGACCTCCCAACCCTTGGTTTCATTTCATGCTTGTCAGCTCTGTTTGCTCCCAGCCTGAGCTCAGAACAGCAATTCTTTTCGATTGCATAGAATCCTGCAGCATCTCTGGTCAAAAAGATTCTAGGATTCTAGGATTTTTGGATTCTGTGACTGCGGGACGCTGGGGCTACATTTTCCCCAAATCCTGCACCACTTCTGACATAAAGGGAAGCAGATTCTAGGCCTGTGGGATTTGGAAAGTTGGGATTGCAGGATACTGGAACTACTTTTCCCAGAATTCTACAACCTCTCCAGTAGAAAGCAAGCCAGGATCCATGCAACAGCTTGCAAGAATGATGATCTGAATTTCAAACTCCCTCGACCTGTAGAGAAACAGCCTTCACAAGGATGGGATTGCTTAGGAGTTTGACACCACTTTAACTGCCATGATTCTGTCCTACAGAATCCTGGGATTTGTAGCCTGGCAAAGCACCAGACCTCTCCAACAGGCCAGGATGAATATCTCAGCAAACTACAAATCTCAGGATTCCACAGGATGGAGCCATGACAGTTAAAGTAATGTCAAACGGCTTTATTTCTGCAGTGTGGAAGAACTATTGGACATTTTTAAAGCAGCTTAAAAAGTGAAGTGATAGAGGATAAATAGGGATGGTCCCTACCAAATCAGGACCTTTGCACAGTATGTAGTAGTCCAAAAGAGTTAACTTTTCCAAGCTCTGGCCCTTGTCCAGTTCAGTCTTTAACACCTCTGGATTGCCTTTGAGTGGCGAATGCACCAGGAAGTTTTGCTATATTCAACTTATAAGCAATGCCACCATACAATGACACTATAGCACCATATGGGAGATCTTTGGAGATGCCATCAGCCACATGAACTGCTGCATGGTCTCCAGTTTCTGGAGTATAGCCATCAGAGGACAGCCAATTTTGCAAGATCAACTTGACAGGAAAAAGCATCCCATTCCACCCAATTAAAAACCCAACTGCTCCCAAATGACCAAATGGGATGAAAATCCCTGGCAGTGAAGAGGTCAGGATCCAGTCAATCTTTTAAAAGAAGATAGTTTGGAGCCATCACTGCCTTGAGCTGCAAGCAAGCAGCCTTTGCCAAGATCAGATTCTTATGCAGGAGGGAATCCAGATACACAATGCTTATGGGCTTGATTTTATCTATAATATATGTTTGCCTTCCAATGTCCGAGGTTGGTTGGGGAAGAGGAAGCAAAGAAGTCAATAAGCAGCTAGCCAGAGAGAAAATAGGTTAGTTTCCTCCATGTTAATGTAACATTTAGGGGGATCAGGGAATACATTCTTAATATTTAAAATAAAGACATCTACACCACTTTCCACCCTTCCTAAGTATCTAGTTTCTCTTCCACAGTGATCTAAATCTGGCCAGAAGAGAAGAGAAAGACATGTAGAGTAGGAGAAACTGAGAAAGAGAAGAAAGAGTGGGATGAGAAAGATATATTAGTTACAAGAGAGACTGAGAAACTGGGGCAGGGTCATATCAAGATTCAGAAGTCTACAAATTCAGAGCCAAAAGCATCACATTTTGTACTTTCCACCAAGTCTGAGCCAGCATAGTGTAATGGACTATGACTCTGAAGACCAGGTTTGCATCTACACTGTAGAAATAATGCAGTTTGGCACCACTTTCACCACCATAACTCCATTCTACAGAATCTTTGGGTTTTTCGTTTTGTGGTGCACCAGCGTTGCGCACAAAATTCCCCTTGCAGACTTAGCACAACTTATGCCGCATAGTACATCACCAACAGGATTCTGGTCACAATGTTAAAGGAACTGCCCAAGGTGCTGAACTCTAACCCTACAATAGGTTTAGCCCCTTGGATAGTTTCTTAAAAGCAGAGTCACACTTTAAGTCAGTTAGCTCTGGGGAGAATGATTTTCCAAATGGATAGATTCAGATGTTTTAATCGCATCCGTTTTGTGATGAACTGCTTCAAACAAGGGGTGAAACAAGGTGCACATTTGACATTTGATGCAACAATTTGGGATTGACTGTTCCAATGTTGAAGGGAGATGCCGAAGAAACAAGGCAAAATGATTCCTAATTATGTCCTCTTAGTCGCTTACAATATTTTTGCATCCTTCCTCCCACATTCCCCACTTGTTGTTGCTGCTGCTGCTACTTTTGTGTTCATATTTTTATTTCAAACCCTGTCCTTAATGTATTTGGCAGACGCATTTTGAGAAGGAAGGAGCTAAAGATTGGAGAAAGCTGCTTTCATTAACGTTAGCACCTTCAGTCTTCATCGGAGTTGCAGTGTTTCCAACTGCAATCCAATTAGTGCAGTAAATAATTGATTCCTTTGAAAAGGAGAAGTGGAATGGAAGTGTTTTTAGATCATTTAACTTATTGGGCTGCATCAGAAAATGGCTTCTGCCAAATCAAGTGATTTATCTCCCCTTATATTACCTAGATTGGGCTGGGCAATTGTACAGGGGAAAGGGGTTATTATCATCCCAATAATGCCCCTGCAGGCCACAGTAAGGCCAAACGCCTCCATTTGTCTCTGCAGTCCATCCCAAAATGGTGTCAGGAATAATGTTCCATCTATGTTCCATGCTTGGATGTGTCCTCCCCACGCATGAAAACTCGATCTACTATGCACCTTCCTAAACCTGAGCCAAGCTCCCTGTTGACACTGAGGAGCTGCCTTTGCAAGAACATGGATTTTTCTGCCGGCCAATGCTGAGTTATGGAATTATTTGAGTTCTCTGTTGCCTAAACCATCTTGAAGCATGACTCATCTTGTGGGAGAACAGCAGGGAGGAAATTGCTTGGCTTGTGCTTTCTCATCCTATCATCATCCAATCTGCTGACTCCAGGCCTGGGGTTTCCTATGGAGGGCCAGATGTGGGCATAACTGGCCACATCTGTAAGAGGGAAAGGAGGAACCCTTTCTATAAATAGTGTGGGCATCTTTTAGAACTTCTTGTCTGAACAGTAAGAGATGAGTAGGACGGGTAAGGTTGCCAAGTCTCAAGGCCTAGCCATGAAGCTCCCATTTTCATGAGTCCTCTCCAGCAAGAAGATGCATATTCTCTGATTTTGTGAGGCTCGGCTCCAGGCACACAGGACTGCGTGCAGATCTCCAGCTCAGCTATTAAAGCAGCAGCTTGCTGCAATTTTATTGCTGTTAACTGCCATAAAGCCAAGTTCGAGTACGGCAACCCCATGAATGAGAGACCTCCAAGTCACCCTGCTCAGGTCTTGCAGACTCAGAACAATGGCTTGGTTGATTGAGTCTATCCATCTTCA
Organism: Urosaurus nigricauda; assembly: GCA_034509955.1. Taxonomy (NCBI): domain Eukaryota; kingdom Metazoa; phylum Chordata; class Lepidosauria; order Squamata; family Phrynosomatidae; genus Urosaurus; species Urosaurus nigricauda. Next base: position 3,748,283 of record JAOEGL010000012.1, on the reverse strand, counting down.
ATGCAGTCCTCTTTCCCTACTGCCTTCTACTTTACCAATCATTGTTGTCTTGTCTGATGAGTTATGTCTTCTCGTGATATGGCCAAAGTATGACAGTCTCAATATCATCATCTTTGCTTCTATGAAGAGTTAAGCCTTGATTTGCTCTAGGATGCATTTATTTGTCTTTTTAGCCATCCACAGCATCTGCAGAACTCTTCTCCAGCACTGGATTTCAAATTACTTGATTTTCTTCCTATCAGCTTTCTTCACTGTCCAGCTTTCACAGCCATACAGTGAAAAGAGAAATAAGATGACATGGACAAACTAGCTTTAGAATTCAATTATATATCTTTACGCTTCAGGCTCTTATGCAATTCCTTCATAGCTGCCTTTTAGGTTCTAGTCTTCTTCTGATTTCTTTGACTACTGTCTTCGTTCTGATTAATGATTCGGCCAAGGCATGGAAAATCTTGAACTATTTCAATGTCTTCATTGTCTACTTTAACATTAGGTAAATCCTCTGTGAGACTATATAGTGTAGTGGTTTGAGCATTGGAATAGGACTCTGGAGAACAGGGTTCGAATCCATGGTTGGTCATGAAACCAACTAAGTAACCTTTGGCAAGCCACCTCTCTCAGCCTCAGGTAAAGCTCCTCTGAACAACTCTTGCCAAGAAAACCTCACAATAGGTTCACCTTAGGGTTGCCATCTTTCAGTGTCTTCATTGTCTACTTGAATCACTTGAAGACACACAATAAAATCATCTATATTGATTACCTTTCTTTTCTTCATGCTCAATTGCACTTTCTTCCTTGATTTTCTTCATTAACCATTCCAGCTCTTTGCCGTTATAATGTGCACGGTTGTAATTAAGGATTTACTCTATACAAAATTTGAATGTGACTGCTTTGCATAGAAAACATGGTTTTCTGCTCAGAAAAAATAGCATTTATGTCTGGAAATGTTATTTTTTTCACAGGAAAAAAAGCCGTCTCCTGTGCAGAAAAGGCTGGCGTTGGCACAAAAGGATGGTGAGCAAATTGTGTCTCAAACTGTGAATAAGCTTCACAAAAACATTGTGGTTTTGGAAGGTTTTCTCACAGCGGGAAGACAATTGCTAAAATTACTTGTTACTTCCTTTGGAAAGAAACCTATAGAAGGGTTACATCCCTATGGCACTGAGAATTTTATTCCAGCTTCTCGGAGATTGGAGAACCAGCTGTTTCACTGGACAGGTTGCACATAGTAGCTACCACAGGTAGTAACATCTATAGTACAGGTTGTGGTGGAAGGCTGTTGGAGGGCAGAGTTGTATGCAATCTCTGCCATGCTCTTCACTCCCCAAGTGTGTCTGTTCCTATGAGAATCCCTGGAGAAGCCAACTTGTCCATTGCCTCGGGCAGCAAAATGTCTTGGGCCATCCCTGCAATTGTGAAAAGCCTGTCCCTTTCATACAAGAGTCTCCCCGATCCCTGCCTCCAGTATTCCTCCCTTCCACTTGTTCATATTCCTTCTTTGGAGCAGCGACGGCAGCAACCGAAATTCTTTCCCTTATTCTTGCGAGTAACGCTGTTGTTCCGTTCTTGGCCTTGTTCCGTCAAGCAATGACTGCAACACCAGGAGGAAGACAAGCAGTAGCCAGTCAAGGAGCTGGTTTACATAGAGGAAAGACACAACTATGGGTAACATCATCACAGCTGGCTGGCTGCACGGAAAGTGTGACAGGGGGTTCTACGCTCCTTGCGGTGGATACGCCTCTCTCGTGCTCCGACAAGGCAAAGGAACGTCATTTCCCCAGAGAGGCTTGGAAATGGGAACAAAGGCTATTTTTAACTCAGAGGAATGGAGGGGGGAATAGAAGAGGCCTCTCCCTGAAAAGGACAAATGTGGCAGTTGTAAACCTTGACCATGGGAAAGATGCCTTTTTTGGACTACATCTCCCAGAATCCACAAGCCAGCAGGTCCAATGCAGCAACACTCAACCCTGATCTTAAAAATGCCCCCCCCCCTGGAGTTTAGCTCCCAGAATCACCCAGCCAGCAGGGCCAATGCAACAACCTTCAACTCACAGCTTGGAAATGGTTCTTTTCTGGACTACAGCACCCAGAATGCCCCAGCCAGTATGGTCAATGCAGCAACCTCCAACCCATCTCCCAGCATCTTCCAGCTAGTATGCTTAGGAAGGATGCCCATCCCAAACCCTGGAGAGATGCACTCAGTCGCTGTTGCACCCAGAGATGCAACCAGTCAGTACTGATCTGGATCAAAGCTTGGAAAAATTCCTTTGGAAGACCAACAACCAGAATCCTAGGAGACTCTGGGAATTGTAGTTCCCAAAGGGAGCTTTTCCAAACTCTGTGAAGGATTATTGATGCATTGCAGATAATCCACACAATGCTGTTGACTATGTCCATGGCTTTTTATCATTTTTAGAATATTGAACATGCTTTCCATCCCTAGAATGCAACCATATCACTGTTGTATTTGATGAAAGGATCTATCTTCAGTTTTTTCCAATGCAATATCGCATTTAGAGTGTTGGACTAAGACCAAGCAGAAGCATCCACAAAGAGCCAGTCACTGTCTCTCAGCCTAACCGACCTTACAGTGTTGTTGTAAAGTTAAACTGGGATGGATCTGAGCACAATGGACTCTTTCTTGAGTTCCTTACAGAAATTTTCGGCTATCCATATATAACCAATGTTCTCAGAAGGGTTACCTGTGCACTACCTTTTTCAAAAACTTTAAAGTCGGATATAGTTGGTTTGGATAAACCTGAAGGGAAGTCAATATAAAATATACAGCTGGTATCTAACTCCTTATAAATTTACAGTGCTCCCTCATACACATGTTGGAAGTGTAATACATTTCCTGTTGACTTTCTGGCTAGCTGGCGGACTCAGCCTTGGTGACCGTTTATTATAGGTGAAAATAATTTTTCCTTTTAATCTCTTAATAAATTTTTTTTAAATGATTATTATTTTTTTAATCATTCATCATTAAACCCTGTTTCTGGAACCATTAAGAGAAAAGACCGCAGGTTAACAGTGTCCTCTAGTTTCCAGTTTCTTAACCACAGCTATAACTGAAAAAGCAAAACATTGGCATTCCGGACAGTTGTCACAAAAAAAGAAACAGCTAAATTAAGTCTGGACTATTGCTAAAAATGCCAGAGCTCTCAGTAATAATTCAAGGAAGGTCAACAGAAACTTTGTGAAAGAGGCAATTATAGAATCTGGGACACCAACACGGAATGTTTCTTTGAATGAGTATGGTATATAGATATATATATGTTTGTTCAAAACGTTGCAGCATTTGAATGTATACAGCTGAAACGTGTTTGTATTCCATTGCATTACTTTCTTTTCCTTCTGCTTTTCATGGCTGCAATCCAAGATCCCCTCAGCATAGTGTAAATATCCGCATGCAGAGATACACTAGAACAGTACTACGCAACTCCCATGCAAAACAGCAACATTGCACAATGCATATCAATGGCTGTGTGCCATGGCTCAATTGCATAATAGCAATGCATGACCACAATGGGAGACCACAATGCACACTGCACAATAGCAAAGTGCCACGCACAACTACAACATGCAATGTGCAACAGCAGTGCAGTGCACAACAACAGTACAGCACATTGTGCATTGTGTATTGTAGTTGCATGTTGAACATGGTGCTTTGTAGTTGTGCATTGTTGGTTCACCTTGTGTTTTGAAGTTGTGCATTGTGATTTGCTACCGTGCATTGTGCATTTTTGCACACTGTGGTTGTGCATTGCTTCTCTGCCATCGAAGACTGGCACACAGTCATGGGCGTGTGTTGTGCAATGTTGCTATTCTGCAAGGGGGTTCTGATGTACAATGTACATGCCCTCCAATGGGTGCTGTATGCACAAATCTGCTTTGACTGCTGTCTGCAGAATATGGCTAGAATCTTGTTTAATACTTACATCTTTGTAACTGGATTTATGTCGGCAAGAATTAGAAGTGGACAATTCCATAATGTCTATATCCAGTCAAGGGCTCCTTTTACTTTACTATGTAGGGGAGCCAGCAAAGTGACTTATGTGCATTGGGATCATGCAGAGCCAGACTAATGCACACCGATCCTGTTGTACACCAGTCCCATTGTGCATCGAGACACCAGCTAGGGCATGCCAATGCACATTGGTAGAACCAGATATGCTTCGAAACACTTGTACATTGATCCCACTTTGTATTGGGACACCTGTTGGGAAATGCCAATGCGCATTGGTAGAGCCAGATGTGCACTGGGACACAATCCAACACAGGAAGAGGCAGGATCCAATTATTATTATTATTATTATTATTATTATTATTATTATCATCTTCATTATTGACTAACATGATTTCTTAGCCACTTTGCTACATAGTTAAATATACATAGGCTACATAACATACACTGTGGTAGACTTTTTAGCAAATAATTTGACCCACATGGATTGCACAACATACACATTCATGCATCACTAGCACAATGCTGTCCAGCATGAATTTGTTTTACTAGCCATGCTGCATTTTTAGAATGTGATATTCTCATTTGAAAAAGACAATAAAGATTTAAAATGAAAAAAGAAGAGCCAACCTGAGCCTCATAGAAGAGTTTGGGCTTTTCCTCTTTGGGAGATGTCAGTTCTCAGAGACTTAACATGGCAACAGCTGTCTCGGTACCCAAAGAGACCAACATGGATGGTGACCTTTAGCGTCTGTTGCAGATAAAAAGCAACAGCCATTTGCAACTAATCTCTCCCTGGCACAAAGGGCCGGGCCAGTTTGCATACTGGCATACCAAGCAGAGGCGTCGCTCAGGAGGGGAAATAGACAGCGGTGGGGTCTCTGCCAACCTGCAGAGTGTCTGGTTATTAGCTAGTTTTAAAATAGGAAAATGCATACCCAGAACTGAAGCTGCATTAGCCACGTTTCCCTGTGTTGGTTAGATGTATATGCACTCTTTCAGCACCACACAAAGGGTCCACCAAGAATCACACAATTAAAGAGTGATCAGATCAAAAATAGGGACCTTATCAAATGTCGGAAATTGGAAGTATAATCCAATGGCAATCCGAACGCAATCATAGGGTTTCACATTATTGAGAATTAAAGTATCTCAAGCAATTTCGGGCAAAAGGGAAGTCATTCCAAACACAATCATGGGTTTTACGTTATTGCAAATTAAACCATCTCACGCTATTTTGGGCAATGGGGGGGTCATTTTCGGGTAATGGGAAGTCATTCTGAATGCATTCCGAATGCAATTGGAATTCACGTAAATTAGCTAAACTAGTGAATTCACGTGAATTCGAATTGGCTCCAATTGGCTCCATTCACAATAAAGAGAAATTCCTCCTGCACTAGGACTGGGTGCAACGATATAGTGCAATGGCTCAACATGGTATTCCTCTTAGTTGTAATGCAAGGAGGCCCCAAATTTGCAAGTAGCTGCATTGATCTGTATCGACAAACCTGCTTTAGTAGCTTTTTAGTAGCTGGGAGCAGGGCTTTTGTAAAGCAGATAGGTCTTAATAGTCCACTTAATAGACCAAGCCTCAATGGAGCTTGACAACAGGGGTCCCTCATAATAATATACTGCCAGAGGCTTTGTAGGGCCAACACCAGTCAGAGTAGACAATCTTGAACTTGGACACAGTGGGGGGGGGGATTATTCAGCCAAAACCTGCACCATGCACAACACCCTGTCTACCTACCATGCACACAGAGAGAGAGCAAACTCAAATATTTCCATTTTCCTCTGCACTCCTTCTCAAAATGGTGACCGAAAGTGACATCTCCTCATTTCCTGTTTCAGGAATGCTTTAGCTGAAGATTTCTGCATTGGCAGGGGGCTAGACTGGACAACTCATGAGATCCCTTCAAATAGTGTAGTTTTATGTAGAAATTGTGTTATACCTGAAGCAGCTCCAGGTTTCTAGGCTGTTACGACAAATCTTCTGCTGTCCCAAATAGAGCAAGATCTAGGAAGGAAGGAAGAGCACATCATTCATAGCAAGCTGTGCAAGCAAAGATGCCTTCAAGACACGTATTGCTGGCTTCAGGTTTGTGAATTCAAAGGACCCTTTGAAAGATGAGGCATTGTTTGCTGAACCAAAGGGGCCCAAGGTTTGTAAAGTTTTACCCGTGTGGCATTTGCCCACATGGGCAAAACCGAGCACAAAGGCACAGAGCTTAGTGAAAGACCAGACAGAATTTGAGCTCCACAAGGACATGTGAAAAGTCAAGAAAAGAAAAGAATCCCGACTTTGCCGGCTCTGGACAAGATGACAGCGTCATCTCTGACCTTTGCAGCAATCGTCTCATAGATGCAATATTTACAGGGGATTTTCTGATAGCTTCACTTCAGCATGTTTGCTCTCCACTTGCTTGGAATAACAACTGTGTTTGCCTTTGTAGACGCCTGACGCTATCAGATGTCTTGATTTGTTCTGAAGGGCTGGCAGAGAAACACCTAGCAGTGTGTCTACTTGAAAAGGGGGAGAAGCCCCCTTCTTTACAAGACTGGGTTCAGAAAAATAAGAGTCCATTCACTGGCAAGAGAACGGCAACTTTAAGTTGCCAAACTGGAAGTAAAAATGCTATGAACGGATGAGCTCAAGGGCACAGTCTTTTCCGTCAGACATCAATATTTTCCCTGCAGGTTCATTGCATCATGTCTGAAGGGTAATAGGGATTCCTTGCAGGTGAATTGGACCTTTGTGCATTCAATTGGTACACAACACACACACACTATTTCTAAGTCTAGGCATATCACAGATCTGATGTCCATACAATGAAGGTAATGTGAACCCCTTGTAAGTTCTACATAGTAACTAACAGGCTGCTCAAACTGAGAAGTATATGGTGTGGATGGATGTGCATTTGGGGTGAGGTGGATGTCCTTCCTTTGTTATTATTGCACAGGATTTGCAGGTGTCCCTTATTATAAAGAACGTCTCTTATTTGAAAGCCATAAAGTTTATTGTTTATAGGGCTAGCAGATGTCTCTTATTCTAAATGATGTCCCCATGTAAAGGTAGGGAAATGTTTCCTTTTATGTACATAGAATTGTGTGCCTTCAAGGCATTTCTGACTTATGGCAACTGTAAGATTGGGGTTTCTTGGGAGGATTTGTTCAGAGGAAGTTTGTCATTGCCTTACCCTGGGGCTGAGAGAATGTGACTTGCCCAAAAGTCACCCAGTGTGTTTCGTGGCCAAGCTGGGAATCAAACCCTGGTCTCCAGGGTTGTAGTCTGAAACCACTACACCACACTGGCACTCTTTAGACTGTATAGGATGCCCCAAAATTTCATATTTGGAGGTATGGCCCCTTCATAAATGTGCACATCATGTAATCTATGGATACAGTTGTTACTCTTGCGCACCTTCAAGTCGTTTACGACTTATGGTGAGCCTAAGGCAAACCTATTGCCAGGTTTTCTTGGCAAGATGTGTACAGAGAAGGTTTGCATTTGCCTTCCTTTGAGGCTGAGAGAGTGTGACTTGCCCAAGGTCATCCAGTGGGTTTCCATGGCTGAGCAGGGATTCAAACCCTGGTCTCCAAAGCCATAGTCCAACATTCAAACCATTACACCATACTGGCTCTAGACAATCCATTAATTTTTCAGAGAAAGACATGGCTGAAGACTTGCATTTGGTATTTTGGGGTTTTTGGTATTTCGGTAGAACACAATTGCCTCCTGATTGTCGACACCGCTGTCCCTTATTGCTGTTTTGAAAAAACAGGCGATACTATTCTTGCAGGGGGTTGGACTACATGGCCTTTAGGGTTTCCTATCCAGTGCTGTGCTTCCCTGCAACAGAAGGAGCAGCTTCCTTTAAATGGGTCACTTGTCCTCCCTCCAGCCTGGGATTCATCCAGAAAAACTGACACTGTGAGTTTGAACACACCTGCTCTTGCAGATGGATTGCTCTGCCGGTAATGCTTTCCTCGTCTTTCTGACCCAGTTCCATTCTCTTGTTTGATGTGTCAGAAAGAGATGGAACAGAAAAGGCGATTTGGAATGGTTCTCTTTCCCCTCGACTCCCACCCATCAGTTACCTCTGCTATTTGGGATGAAAGCGGCAAGCAGCTGTACCAAAGTTATTAACAATTGCCAGGAGGAGAGGCATGGCAACACATTGAAGACACAATGCTCTGTGCAATCCAGTGTCCACAATTACAATTGCTGCTTGCATTGTTATTGAGAGCAGGAATGCGGCCTGAGAGGCACATGCAGACCTCACAGCCATTTGGAGTCCCCCCCTGAGCCCCATTTCTATCTTCTGGTTTATAAAGGCTTCTCTTGGGCTTAAAACAGGAGTTTAAAGGAGAGGAAGGAATTGGCAAAACCACCTCTGAGCATTCCTTGCCTAAGAAAACCCGATGAGATTATGGGCTCACCATAACTCAATAGGTGACTTGAAGACACACACACACCCTAAAGGCACCAGATGCCTTCTGATCTTAGAGGCTAAGCAGGGTCGTCCCTGTTTAGTGCTTGGATGGGAGACCACCAACAAATACCAGGTGCTGTACGCTATATTTCAGAGGAAGGAACTGGAAAAATCACCTCTTAGGATGCTTTGCCTGAGAAAACCCTAGGAACTGATGGACTCACCATGAGTAAACAAGTGACTTGAAGGTATGAACACACCCCAAAAGCCACAAGATCCTGTCTGATTTTGAAAGCTAAGCCAGTTCAGTTCTGGTTCATACTTGGATGGGAGGCCTCCAACGAACACCAAGTACAGTAGGTTCTCTTTCAGAGGAAGGAACTGGCTAAACTACCTTCCTTGCATAAGAAAACCCTATGAAAAACCCTTATGGGGTAACCATAAGTCAACAGGCGAGTTGAAGGCATATGCAAGGTGTCTAACCTATTTTAATGATAGTTCAACCCCTTGGCAAGCATCATGAAAACGTTAAATATAACCAGTATGGATGCACCTCAACTTGGCATGGGTGCCTGCAACCACCACCAGTTGCATATAGAAAATCCCACATTTGGTCTCTAGTATGTCCCCAAAAGGACCAAGTCATAGGTGATGAGAAAGACTTTAGTCCAAAACACACTGCAGAAATAATCCAGTTTGAGACCGCTTTAACTGCCTTGGTTCAATGCTAGCAAATTCTGGGGACTATAGTTTTGTGAGACGTTTAGCCTTCTCTGTTAAAGAGCCCTGGTGCCGCAATAAACTACAATTCCTAGGATTCCCTAGCACAGAGCCAGGGCAGTTAAAGCTGTCTCAAACTGTTATTTCTACAGTGTGTTTTGGACCTTTCTGAACCTGAATCCTTGGGAAACCGCTGACCATCAGATCACCCTGAGCTACGAGGTTGCAAATATTCTTGCCCAGTTACTATATGTCTCTTCAGAGCTTGGAAGTGTGACTTTTGGACTGCAACAGCCATAATCCTCCAGCTGGGGATACTAGGAATTGTCATCCAAATGATAACACTTCCTCTCTCTCTCTCTCTCTCTCTCTCTCTCTCTCTTAAAAAAAACATTTGGTCTCATCCAAATCCAACACAGCTCTTCTTTGGCTCTCGCGTTCTTTGGTTGTTCTATCTATCCATCTTGCATTTTATGTCTTTCGACTGGGCTCTGGCACAAATGAAGCCAGGGCTGTGTTTTCTCATGCACAAATGTAGTCAGTTCATAAATACATTTCATCACCCAGCTAAACTGCTTGGGGAGATGGTACAGGTGGTGGCTTTCGTAAAATGGTTTTCTGGAGGGTTATAGAGAGTTAATTTCCCCATCTACTGTTCGCGATTGGAAGTGCAAGGTCCTGAATTTTCTTTTCTTTTCTTCTTTTTTCATTACTGTTCTTTTTTTTTTTTTTAATTTGAAATCTCCAAACTACAAGGACAGAACTCCTACTTTATGAGAAGTCAGGCCATAGTAAATGTTGTTGTTGTTCCCTTCAAGCTGTTTCCAACTTATGGCGACCGTAAGGCAAACCTATCACATGGTCCTACTCCATTTGCCTGTTTCTAGAGGTTTCCTAATTATTTAATTATTTAATATTACTATTTTAATAATAATAACAAATTATGTAATTTGTATTTGATTGTGATCATTTTGCTGTGGGTGGAGGGGCGGGGATTGTCTAATTGATTATTCTTGTTGAGTTTTGTATTGATTATTATGCTGTGTTTTGTATTTTTATTTCTTTTTATTGTCACCTGCCTTGATCCATAGGGAGAGGCAGGCCAAAAATCAATATGACATTCAGTATCTTGGAAAGCTCCACTGATATGGACCCCATCAGCCACCACTTGCCTTGGGTCTGTCGCTTGAAGGATGTTGGTAGACCTGAGTATTAACCTCTGGACATCTTCCTTTCAGCATCCTTCTTTGGAGATGGCTACGTGGAAATGCCCTTGGCAAGCACTTACACCACCGTCCAGCTTCACGTCCAGTTCTACACTAGCCAACGCAGTGGACTCCTTTTCCTGGCCGCAGGGCAAACCGATTATCTCCTCCTGGAGCTCCGTGCTGGTGTCCTACAGGTGGGCCAAATGTTCTGCCATTGTACCAACACATTGTTGAACCACTGCGTGCTGTCATTCCCAACAATGGTAGAAATCAAAACGGAGGAGGCCCAGGATAAGAACGTGGCTAGTTTTGTTTAGCCTAGAACTCGCAGAAGTTCTACTTTGGAGGCCTGTTCTTGTTGGGTTCCTTCAAGTCTTTCCCAACTTATGGCGACCTTAAAGTGAACCTCACATGGGGTTTTCTGGGGCTGAGAGTGTGTCACCCAGTAGGTTTTCATAGCAGAGCAGGGACTCAAAATCTGATCTCCAGAGTCATAATCCAATGTTCAGACCACTACGCCACTTTCGGGGACTACAACTTCTCAAGTCTCCCAGCCAGTGACTATGCTGGTTGGAGGATCCTAGGAATTGTCACCCCAAAAAGTAACTTTTCTGAGCTGTGGGAATGCCTCCCTGCTATTATGAACTAAGCATAGCTCCTTAGTAATTCCTTATAAACATAGCTCCTAGAGAGACAGTGTGGCATAGTGATTTGAGAGTTGGACTAGGAGTCTAGAGACCAGGGTTCGAATCCCAGCTTGGCCATATAAACCCACTGGGTAACCCTAGGCAAGTCACATTCTCTTAGCCTCAGAGGATGGCCATGACAAACCTCCTCTGAACAAATCTTGCCAAGTAAACCCCATGACCACCTTAGGGTTGCCATAAGCCAGAAATGACTTGAAGGCACACAACAAACAGCAGCAGCAGCAGCCTTATGAACTAAACTGTCTCTTTCCTCATCCATTCCTGCCACTAGGTCTTTCTATCCTCCTTTCCCAAGCAAAACATAATAAAACAACAAAATATAACTGCTTTAGTCTGGAAAATCAGCTTGCAAATGGATCATGTAGCACCTTTGAGACTAACTGAAAGAGAGAAGTTGATAGCATGCTACCAACTTCTTTCTTTCGCTTAGTTTCCAAGACGCTACAAGATCCCTTTGCATATTAAAATGACAAGCCGAACCATTTAAAACAATACAAAAATAATTTCAATAAACTAAAAAAACCTATTAGATATAATAACAAATTAACACAGTATTTGAAAGGAATTCATGAGGCATGATGAGAACGACATTATCACTCAGGGCCTAAATAAAAGAGTACTAGTGCCCATCTGGCCTCCAGGAGGAAGGCATTCCACAATTGGGCTGTTATGGCTCTCCTAACCTCATAACATGTATTGACTTCGCTGGTGAGATGAAAATAACAAAATGGGAAGCGAGAGGAACATTCAGAAATAAATGGCTGCTCCAATGATGATGATTTTTTTCAGGCCAGAATGGACCTGGGCTCAGAAGAACTGACCGTCAAGTCCCCAGCAGGTCCCTATCTCAACGATCTTGTGATCCACGATGCCGACCTGTTGCTGGCAGATGGGCAGATGACCTTGATGGTGGATGGTCTCTTCAACGTGTCCGTGGAAATCCCAGGGCCTCAACAAGAGCTGGACATTGAGTATGGCCTCTATGTGGGAGGAACAGGGAGCCTGGAACTGCCATACCTCACCGGAGTGAGTGCACCCTTCAGAGGCTGTCTCCATGCAGTGACGTTCAATGACCGTGATGCCCTCTCTGCCCTGGCATCAGGTGCCAAAAGATCCCGTGGTGTCCGAGAGGGGTGTAGCGTCGAGTTCTCCGCTGGGCCTGATGATCCCCTTGGTTTCCTCGGACCAAACTCTTACATTGCATTCCCTGGCTGGAGTGCGAGAAACGAAGGATCTATCGAGTTTGTGATCACCACGAGTGTCAAGCAAGCTCCTCTGATTTACCAGTCGGGACTGGAGAGTGACTTCTTCTATCTGGAGATCTTTGACGGGCGTCTCAGAGGGGTAGTAGAGAAGGGGAATGGTCTCGTGGTGCTCCACAACAACATCTACCTCAGCAATGAGCAGGACCACTACGTCAAGGTCAGTGGTATGAATTTACCAAAATCAATTACATGGCCCAATATTCTCCATCATCTACCTAGGGTGTATCCAACACTGTAGGATGAAAGCAGACACCCCTTTAACTGTCAAATCCTGGGATTTGTAGCTTATCAGTTGGGTCTGTCCAAGAGCTCTAATGCCTCACCAAACTACAGATCCCAGGATTCGGTCGTATAGAGTCATGGCAGTTAAAGTGGTGTCAGACTGCTTTCATTCTGCAGTGTGGATGCACCCTTAGTTGAGTATACTTAATATCAGCTCCATGGGGAGAAGGAAGTCCATTCGGTCAGCAATCGATTCAAGGGTAAATGATGTTTCTGTTAGGTTTGGAAGATCAGACTAGGAGACGTTACCTAGTTAAACATACAGTACTTAAATATCACTGGATTGGAGGGTTGTTGTTATATTGATTTTTAAATCATATTAATAGTTAACCCTTCTCTACTAATTTCCCTATCTCTGGTCCAGGTCTACATGGATGTCCGGAGGTTTGAGATCCTTGTTGACTACTATGCCTCACAAACCTCCAACAAGGGAATCCACAGTCACCTCGATCTCCAAGGACCCCTTTTTGTAGGAGGTATGAATGAGAAAGCCACCGCCAGGATGAGAGAGCGTGGGTTAGCATTTATGTCTGGAAACAACTTCTTCAATAGCTCCTTTGTTGGCTGCATTGAAGACCTGAGAGTGAACCAGGAGAAAAGAAGCCTTCAAGATGCTCTCATCACTAGAGACATTACAGCTGGTTGTGGGAAGCTAGATCAATACTCAGACTACGATGATGTATATGAGCAGGATGAGGCCACCACAAGCTCCCCTCTAGACAACTGGCAGGGCCCAGTCATGGAGCCCTGCCGTCCTGACCCTAATCTTCCTCCTGTCTTTGCTAACTTCACCAAACTTCTACATGTCAGTCCCCTTGTTGTTGCCGAAGGTGGGACAGCTTTTCTGGAATGGCGCCATACCCAACCTACCATTGACCTAAGCAGCGCTAACATCAGGCAGTCTCAGGTTCTCTTCAGTGTAACCACTGACCCCAGGCATGGAGACCTGCAACTGGACCTCTCCCGGGTGAGGAGCAGAAGGAAGTTCACTCTGTTGGACATTGTGAATCGAAAAGTCAAGTATGTCCATGATGGCTCAGAAGGACCTATGGACCAGCTGCTGTTAGAGGTGACTGTCACTGCAAGGGGAGGGATCCCAGAGTGTTTGTGGCAGGGTCAAATATATTTGTTGCCCATTAAGATCAACCCAGTCAACGATGCTCCTGAAGTGATCTTCCCACATGGAGACCGCATGGTCATTCTGGAGCACACACGCAAGCATCTCAACCCAGACATTATTCAAGCCGTTGATGATGATACCCCCTGTGACAGCCTGAGGTTCCAGCTGCTTGGAGGGAAAAGGATGGAAGAAGGTTATGTAGAATATGACTTCCATCCTGGAGTCCCTATCGAAGACTTTTCCTGCAGGGACCTGGAAGCAGGCCATGTGGTCTATGTCCACCAAAATGGACCCACTTCATCACTCATTGTCCAGGTTGACGATGGCATGGTCATGAGCCCAGTGGCCACCTTGAAAGTAGTCGCCGTGGAGCCAGATATCCAGGTTCGCAACAACACCGGCCTCTTTGTCGCACAGGGGGGTGTTGTTCCAGTCACCACAGCCAACCTCTCTGTGGAAACCAATGCAATCCAGCAAAAAGTACCCATCCTGTATCGCTTGACAATGCCCCTCCAGTATGGTGAAATCCAAAAGCAAGGGAGCTTGGGTGGAGAATGGAAGAAAGTAGAATCCTTCCACCAGCAAGATGTGGAACAAGGACGTGTCCAATATTTCAGCACAGATGAGGAGCACCATACAGAAGACATGATAGAGAAGCTGCAGTTCATAATCCAGGTGGGTCAGAAGACTCTGAGAAACAACACCTTCCTCATCAGGATTAAGAGGGCCACCATCAAGATGAAGACCATAGTCCCTCTCCAAATGAAAAATGAAAAAGAGAGAAATATCACCACTGCTGAATTGGAGCCAGCATTAGAAGAGCAAGATTCTAGCCCAGAGCCTTTCCACTATGTAATCATTCAGCCACCCAAAAAGGGAAACCTTGAGCTCCTTGGAACAAGATTGACAGAAGGCTTTGGTTTTACCCAAGAGGATCTGCAAGATCATCAGCTGAGTTACAGTGCAACCATCAGAGACTCAGAGGAGACTGAAGATCTATTCCAGTTCCGTGTCATGGCTGGAGCTCACTACTCCCCTGTATACACTTACAGAATACAGATTGGAGGAGATCCCGATGCCCCCATTCTGACCAATGTCCTCTTGTCCGTTTTAGAAGGAGGTCAGGCCACCATTTCCAAGGACCACTTGTTCATCAAGAGTGCCAGCAATGCCAACTATCTGTATGAGGTGATAGATGGTCCAACCCATGGTAAGCTGACCTGGAGAACGTCAGAGCATTCCCCATCTAGTGAGGAGGTTATAACAAAATTCACCAATGAAGATATTCTCCAAGGCCGTCTTGCGTACCAGCATGATGATTCTGAGACGATGGAAGATGACATCCCATTTGTGGCCATCAAGCAAGAGGAGGGAAGCTCTGACTTAGATGCTGAGGACGTGAGAGGTGTCTTCAGAGTTTCCATTCAGCCAGTTAACGACCACACCCCAGTCCAGATGGTCACCAAGGTCTTTAATGTGGTGCGGAATGGACAGCGCCTGATGACTACCAATGATATTGCCTTTGTTGATGAAGATTCAGGCTTCTCAGATGCACAGCTGGTGTTCGTAAGGAAGGACATCCTCTTTGGCAGCATCATTGCGGCTGATGACAGAAGCCGCCCTGTCTACCGCTTCACCCAAGATGACCTGAGGAAGAAAAGAATTCTCTTTGTCCACTCAGGAGCTGACCGAGGCTGGATCCAGTTCCAGGTTTCTGATGGGCTCCACCAGGTTGCCACCCTTCTGGAAGTCCAAGCCTCTGACCCTTACATCAAAATCAACAACCACAGTGGCTTAGTTGTCCACCAAGGCAGTCAAGCAACAATTGACTCTTCCGTCCTCAGCTTGGAAACCAACATGGACATCAGGAATGATGAAGACATCCTTTTCCGCATCATAGCTCCACCCAAGTGGGGAGTGGTGCTGCGAGATGGACAAGAAGTGTCATTTTTCACCCGGAAGGACCTGCTGGCAGGAGACATTCTTTACCATCACCATAACAGGAGCAGGAATTCCCAGGATAAAATCCACCTCTCCATTGAAGCAAACCAGGTGACGGTGGAGGAGGTACTGGAAATCACAATATATCTCGATTCCTTCCCAAACCCTCTGAACATTGTTCACAATGAGAGGATCCACATCCTCCAAGGAGAAGCTGTGGAGATTAAGAGTGACTACTTGCTGGTAAGTCATACTTTTTCTGCCCTATATTTATTGCCCTTCCTTCAGGCATGAAAGTCCCCTATGAGTAACAAAGCAGGAAACATAAAAAGAGTTTGTGGGTTACTCTTTTTATGTCTAGAATCAGAGTTTAGAAACTTGTTAGTGCCTTACATGTGCATCAGTTCTCCTGCAGAAGCAGGTGGACATTTTTGTCTGATGCAGAAGGTTCATATTCAACTCAGGGTTGAAGACATGGAGTTTCATAGGCGAAGATGTTGGTGTGTGCACATGCAGGTATGCATGCGCATATACATATAATACCCACCAATGTGCATGTGCATGTGCATGCTGATCTACATTAAAGTGCATATTTGGAGGTGCATTCCATTTCTGCAATATTGCTGCACAACACAATGATTGTGTAGCACAGTCAACTGGTATGGTAATTTCCACATGTGGATTTGTAGTTTTGTAAAATATTTAGCCTTTCCTGTCAGAAAGCTCTGGCGCTCTCACCAAAAGAATTTCAGAACATTGAGTCATGGCAGTTAAAGTGGGGTCCAACTGCTTTATTTCTGCAGTGTGGCAGCAGTCTGTTACTGACAACTGATAATCTCCTTACTAGTATAAATAATGGTCAATTGGTAATTATAAGGAAGACATGCACCACATCCGTACAACACTGGCCGTCCTGACAGGCAGAGATTCATTGGTCCCATCTCATGGCTTGTTCTGACTGTGTTTCATGTCCACCTACCTCTGTCTTGCAGGTTGAGCATGAAGAGACGCCTCCCCATGAAATCATCTACACCATCACCATCTCTCCCCTCTCAGGGTTCCTGGTGGCCTTGTCCCAGGGCCACACCTCAGATGAACCCGCAAGCTTGGACCCAATCCAGACTTTCACCCAGGAAGACATCAATGAAGGCAAGGTCCTATACCTGCATTCCAGCCCTGAGATACAGAACGACCAGTTCACGGTTGACATCACGGCAAATGGGGCAGATGCTCTGGAAGGGGTTGTGGTGGACCTGGAGATCCTCCCAATTTCCATCCCACTGGAGGTTCACAACTTCACAGTGACTGAAGGGAGCAGCCATGTGCTTTCCATGGATGTCCTAAATATACCCAGCACTTACTTCACAGCTCTTAATGTGGAGTTTGTCATCCTTGAAGCACCAGAGCATGGTGTTTTCCAGAACGTGGAAAGACCAGAAGAAGATGACTTGAGTGTCTTCTCCTGGTATGAGGTAGGAAGCAAGGCAAAGTTTCTGGGATGGTCTGTCTGAAAGCCAACTGTTGTTGAAGGGAGTATTACAATGGGCCCATGGTATCTGCTGGGATTTGGTTCCAGGACCCTCCCTGGATACCAAAATCCATCGATGCTCAAGTCCCATTAAATACTATGCCATACTGAAATGGTGTCATATAAAATGGCAAAATATGGTTTGCATTTGGGATTTTTAATAAATATTTTCCAGCTGTGGATGGTTGAACCTAAGGATAAAGAATTCGTGGATAAGGCACATAATTTGGTGAAGGACTTAGAATTCTCTGCTAGAGAGCTCTAGTGTTGTAGTTTAGGGGAATGAACTAGGCCTCCCCAGCAAATAATTCTAAGGACTGCTCCAAACCACAAATGCTAAGATTCCATCAATAGGAAAGAACTATGTAACTAAAGTGGCATCACACTGCTATAATTGATGACACACTTCCTGTGCATCTCAGAAGTTCAACAGCTGGATCTAGCTGACATCTGATATGGGCTCAGAGAATGTCCCATAGTCCTCCAACTGCTGGCATTGTTTTAAAGCTGCAAAGCAGAGACTAGAAAAAGGTGATCCTCCCAATGTTTTCTCCCATCAGAAGAGCTGAACGGTGAGGGATTATGAGAGGTAAAGTCCACAAATATCTGAAGAGAACATCAGTTGTTATACGGGAGTTGAGAGGAATCAGTTCATTGTTAGACATAGGGAAGTCTCTCCATTTTGCTTTCTTTCACCTCAGGGGAAAAAAATTAAGTGCTTTCCCATCCAAAATGTAGAAGGAAATTGCCAGTAGTGGCCAGTAGTATGCTCAGTCACCTCCTTTACTATCCTTATATTTCCCATGATCCAGGGCCCTTATGGCCATCTTCCCCTTGCATTCAGGTGGAGCATCAGCTTGTCCGATACGTCCACGATGGGAGCGAATCCTTGACTGACCAGTTCACAGTGGTGGCCAACGTCTCCAAGGTCAACCAGCAGAGCCAACCCAAGACAGTCACCATCGACATTATCCCAACTAACGATGAAGCACCAATGTTGGTGGTCAACCTGGGACTGCAGGTACTGCCTTCTTCTCTGGACGTGGTCGGGTTATGAGGATGCTGGGAGGGATACAAAAAAGTAATAAATCCTCAGACAAGTTGCACACACCAATGAAATGAGAAACAGGATGATGATGGAGAAAATCAAGGTCTGCATCCAACCAGAATCTGACGTTGCTCTGGTCTCCAGAGTTGTAGTCCAACACTCAAACCATTGCACCATGCTGGCTCTCCATAGGGTTTTCATAACAAATTTTGTTCAGAGTGGGTTTACTTTAGTCTTCCTCTGAAGTTGAGAGAATGAGACTTGCCCAACATCATCCAGTGGGTTTCCATGGTCAAGTGGAGCTTCAAACCCTTGTCTCCAGAGTCCTGGTCCAACACACAAACCATTACACCACCTAGGCTCCCTATTTTCTTTGTCATTTGTTGTTTTTGTTGTGTGCCTTCAAGTTGGTTTCGGCTTATGGCGATCCTAAGGTGAACCCATCATGGGGTTTCCTTGGCAAGATTTGTTCAGACATGGTTTGGCATTGCCTTCTGAGGCTGAGAGTGTGACCTGCTCAAGATTACCCAGTGGGTTTACATGGCTGAGCAGGGATTCGAACCCTAGTCTCGTTCCTGGTTCAATGCTTAACCCCACTGGGTCCTTATTTTTATAATATAATCTACAAAAAGATGCTGTGATGCATATCTGGTCTGAGATCCAGCTGTTATAGCTGTTAGCGGCTGGCAGTGCCAAAGACAAAGAAAGGGTGGAGCAAAAGATGGCAAAATCATGCAATACTTGTGCAGTTTTTTCCACTAGTCCTTGACTAACATTCAAGGATTGGGAGAGAAAGGGGAGATTTTGGAAACTCCAGCTATGTTTATTGGTCTCATCTCCTTGCAATGGCCAAGGATGGCCACAGTGTGGAAGCATAACTCCATGCTACAATTCCCAATACACTTTGTATAAGAAAAGGAGGACTACTTTGAACTTTTTATGTAACACAGACTCCATGATCAATGTGACTCAGAGGGCCAGCCAAACACACCTTTCTCCTCAACCAGCCTTTTAAAAGTTCAGATCCTCGATTTCTTATTCATCGTTCTGTAAATCAGGAACAGCTCATCTGCTAGACAGGGCTCCTCACTTTTTAAAGTGTGCATCTCGGGCAAATGTATCTCATTTAGTAAGCATTTATTTAATGATATTTTTTTTATCCTGCATTTTGGCCTTAAAAAACAAGAAAAACAAGAAAAAAGATTGCCAGGCCAGGTTGCAATGATAAGTAGCATCTATTCTCTTGCAAAAAAAAATTATACAAGGAAGGGATGGAGAAGGAATTACCAAATTCAGTGAGTAGCTGAGATGGAACCAGTTTAAGAGCCTCTTGAGATGGATATGGATGGGAGAATATTCCACTCTAATTCCTATGGAATCCTTGGATTTTCAGTTAAGTAGTGGTTTGGGCATTGGACTGGGACTCTGGAGACCAGGGTTTGATTCCCAGCTCAGCCATGAAACCCACTGGTGACCTTGGGCAAGTCACAGGCTCTCAGCCTCAGGAGAAAGCAATGGCAAACCTCCTCTGAACAAATCTTGCAGAGAAAACCCCATGATAGGTTTGTCTTTGGGTCACCCTAAGTCAGAGACGGCTTGACGGCACCCAACAACAATTTAGAATGGTCAGCCAAAGAGCTCTCGTCCC
Organism: Urosaurus nigricauda; assembly: GCA_034509955.1. Taxonomy (NCBI): domain Eukaryota; kingdom Metazoa; phylum Chordata; class Lepidosauria; order Squamata; family Phrynosomatidae; genus Urosaurus; species Urosaurus nigricauda. The sequence goes on along the minus strand of JAOEGL010000012.1, from coordinate 3,728,419 downwards.
TCCCCAAACTACAAATCCCATAGGATCCCATGGGATGTGGCTATGGCAATGTGCAATGGAAGTGCTACAATTGTGCAGCATGGAAGAAGAGATGATTGCCTAAAGCTTTGGAGAGTTTGCAGAGCCACTATGGCACTGGTTCTTGTACTCCAGGGCCTTTTGCAATGTCCGAGCTGCTTTTCCAAAAATAAAACCACCTGCAAAATGGAAAAGGCCTTTGGCGTTTTCATGATGCTGTCCATTCTCCTGAGGGCTCTGGTTAATTCATCCCATGAGGAATGACCGCTTCAGGACAAGTCAATCAGGGCCGCAGAAAAGATGGCATGAGTGGATGCGTATATGTCAGAAGGAGAAGGGCAAATCCCTCATGAGAACCAGAAAGAGATAGAAACCAAAGGGGAAACATGATGAGGCCAGAACAGGATCCAAACCAAGCTGATGTTCTCATAACCCATGATCTCATTGTTTAACAGATGCTGCTCATCGGGATCACTTCAGGGTCAGGGTTCTGTGTGTTTTTGGGTGAAGGTTTGTTACTGCTGTTGTTCAAGGACTCGTTTTATTTTTAAAAAATTCAAAATACATTCCCAGACTGGGAGGCTTTCTAGCTGGGGGCAAGAAGAAATGTGTTTGCAGGAGAGAGAGCAGAAATGCCTTTGGGTTCCTAAGCTGTCCAATGCTATTGATTTATTGCTCTTTTTATCCTTGGCCTAGAAGACACAATGGCCTGCAGATCCCATAATCCCTGGGTTTTGGCCATGGTTTTCGACACTTTTAGGACTGGGATGGGCAATTGGGGAATACCAAGCTCTTGGAGGACAATACTTCTCCACTCTACTCCATCTTTATATATATATATATATATATATATATATCCCAAACTCCTCATCCATGAAACCCACTGGTGACCCTAGGCAAGTCACACACTCTCAGCCTCAGGGGAAGGCAATGGCAAACCCCCTCTGAACAAATCTTGCCAAGAAAACTTCATGATAGGTTTGTCTTAGGGTCACCGTAAGTTGGAAATGACTTGAAGGCATGCAGCAGCAAACATATATTCTATATTGTATAGACATGTGTAGGTATTTTTTAAAATTTATTTATTGTGGCAGCCTTTTCTTTTTTTCTGCAACCTGCACCATTTGCAATTTGGAACCGTATGGTAAATGCAGCAATGGAAAATCTCTGTGGTGCCCCCCTTCCCTTCCCTTGATGCCCTAAGCATGTGTTTATTTCGCTTAATGGTTAATCCAGCCCTGGACCCAAACCTGGTGTGGATCCCCTGCCCCGCTGATATGGAAGACACCAGGTCCAAGGCATTGAAAAGTAGGAGGGTTTAAAGGAAAATGAGAGAAGAAAAACAGCAAAACTGAAGGCTAATGTGACACATAGGTACTTGCTTTCCAAATGATATGGAAGCCATCTCCAGGCAAGTGAGGCAGAAGGAGCCATCCCTGCATTTCACCGGCCAACTCCACGTGACTCTTCCAGAGATCACAGGCAGCACGGAGCATGGACAAACATAATAAAATGAACAACTAAGAGCAGAAACGAAGCATAAAGCTTGAATAATTCAGCGTGAGCATGGTCTATGGAGAAAGCTCACTCCAGCCCTTCCCTTGGAGGACTTGCTTTGCAACAAAGACATTCCCATTACCTTTTCCAGAGGTTTGACAGGGGCTGCTTCCACAAAACTACAATGCTGTACAATTTGCAAATTCTGAGAGGAGAATAGGAATTGGAGAGGTGGAGGTATCCACCCTATCCATCTTCATGTTCCTAATTTGCCCTCCCTAATTTGTTTCCCTGTTTGCCCATTCATATGACTGCAGTCATAACTGAGGCTAGCTTGAATTCAGAGTTTGGAAGCAGGGATAGCACTACAACTCCCAGGCTCACCCAGATGCCATAATTGAGGTCACACAGCCAAGAAAGCCATGCACAGAGTTGCGCTACACAACCCTTGTGTCACACAACCCACTGCCCATCTGCATGTGCAAAGACAGTACATGTGCAGCTCTCCACAACTTTGCACTGAACAGAGGCATTCTGCTCTGGTCCAAAATGTCCATCCTCCTCCATAGGGCCATATTTGGACCCAAAGTTCAGATTCATGGCAGACAGTTCATATACCCTGAAGCAAATATTGGGTCCTTGGATGAACCAAAACCCTGGTAGAAATCATTGTTGTTCGGAGACCTACAACTTTTAGGAGTCTCTTGTTTTGGATTCCTTCTTGGAAAAGGCAAACAGAAACAAGAGCTGCAAAGCTTGAAGGAGAAGGAGGAACCACCAGGAGACCACTCCTGAGTTGCTGAAGACTACAGAAACACAAAGGCATCGTTTCCAAGTGTTTGCTCCGAACAAACACAATCCAACGTCTCAAGCCTGGGCATCTCTTTGTAGGAACTGGGTGTGCCTTGTTTGAACACAAGCACAGCAGAGCCGAAGCCAAGGGCAGCTGGGCCCTGAATCACCACATCCCGGTGTCTGAATAACTTGTTCCCAAGCCAAAATGCATGACAGAAGTCAGGAGCAATGCTGGAGTAGTTGACAAATGCACCAAATGAAAAAGCAGGGAGAAAGAAGAAGAAGAACGAAGGTCAGATTAGAACGATGATTTAGGCCCGAATCCATTTGTCAGTCCCAATCAGAGTAGGTCAATGGGATTTGCCTAAGTGTCGACTCAAAATTCAACTTATGGTTCATATGGATCTACTCCAATTGAGACTAACCAATAGTTCAAGAAGTAGGAGTTCTACGACATCTTAACCTTCTTGCACCATGATTTTAACTCCCCCACATTTGCACGTGGTTGTAAAATCTCCATAGCTCTAGACCTACAACACAGGGATTTGTGTCCACTTTGTTGTTCTTGCCTTCAAGTCAATTCCAACTTATGGTAACTCTAAGACAAGCCTATCATTGAGTTTTCTTGTCATGTTTCTTCAGAGGGGGCTTGCCATTACCATCCTTTGAGGCTGAGAGAGTGTGACTTGCCCAAGGGCATCCACTGGGTTTCATGACTGACCCAGGATTTAAACCCTGGTCTCCAGAGTTCAAATCAAATGCTCAAACCACTACATCATGCTGGTTCACACTTATAATTCACAAAACCATTTCTAAACAACATCCCCAGATTTCAGCCATTTGTCACTTTGGGAGAAAACAGACAGAGGAAATGTTGCTGTTCATTGCTCTACATATTACTATAGTTCTCTTTTTAATTAAATTGTATTGGTAAAATACATACTACAAAACCAAACAATCATTAGTCAAACAACAGTAACAATACAAAACAGATTAAAGAAAATAAAAGAAAGAAGAAAAAGGAAAGAAAAAAAATTATACAGACACATCCACTTACCCTTCTCTTCTTAAAATCATCTATCACCTATCTACAAATTCTTAAATCAATCCTTACTTCTTACATCCAACATATAACTTCTCTCATGCTCAATCTCTATCATACTTCAACTTCTTTCCCTTACATTGCCAGAATATTTGCCCCTGCTTAAGATTTTCTTATTCACTTCTTTTTCCAGCATGTTTGAAGACAAAAGTCATTCATCGTTCATCGTCCATCTTACATTACTATGTTGCTGTTTACATTTACATGCTAGTATTTACACTTACATTATTTCTAAAGCACCTGTAATTTAATATCGTAGCCAGTTGAACAAGTAAATGAAAAACCTGCCCTCACATTCCTTCTCCAAAACTTACAAACGTAAAGATCTCACTTTTTAAACTTTATTTCCATTTAAAGTTTAGAACTGCAATTTCTCCCCCCTTTTAAACAAAAAAACAATTATTCTCAAGATTTTTTTAAAAAATGCATGATGTTACCCTTGTCCTGGAATATTTAGAAGCATTCAACACTATCCATGGTCTTAAGTTTCTCCATTGCTAATTCAACAAGCACAAAGAGAAGGGAAATGGATGCTTTCCTTGTGCACAACAAGTGTCAAGTTCACTTTGCAAAGCTAAGTGTGTGGCGATGTTGTAGTTACTCTGTAAAAAAGTCACAGACTGGACTTCTTGTATTTCATGTCATTTGGGCCTAGAGTTTACAGCGTGTGTATGTGCATGCATGCACATGCACATTTGTGCACCATGACAAGGGTGGATAACATCTTGTGCATCCGACAAAATGAGTAGTTATAATTTCTGCACTAAAATACTGCTCCTTTTTAAGGCCTCATTCCTACTACCTTTTAAACTGGATTACAAATACTGTAGGTTTGAACCAGTTTAAATTACCGTGGTTTGCACTTATTTGGAGAGAGGGGCCATACACTAGACCCATTTAACTTGCATCTTTTTGATGCTGATTTTTTTCTGTGTCTTTTGGATAAATCGATTCCATGCAAGTGTGAACCAGATGCAGATCGGAATCGATTTAAATTTGCCCTTCAGCCAGCTGGAATGGGTCCATTTTGAACCCATTCATTTGTGAATGTGAACCACAAGTGAGTTATTTTACAGGGAAAAAAATGTGATCGAGGCAAATACATTGTGAACCATGTTCTGCTGTCAAATCAATCCATCGATTCGGATCACAAAGCAATTTATTTATAAGTGGGAATGAGGCCTAAAGTGCTTTGGGTCCCTTGGTCATTTCATTTCCTTTGTTATTTGACCACAGTCTTTCTGTACTGCTCTAGTCAAGGTCATTTGCAGTATACAGAATTGGCGAAAGCACAGTGTAAAGAAATAGTGAAAGCCTATCCTGTAATAATTTGATCCAGTGAAAATGTCAGCTGGTATTCAGTAGTTCGGTGATGGATTTATAACCTGGAGTTAGGGATATTGAGTGTGTGTGTTGTAGTTCTTCAAGTCATTTCTGACTTACGATGAGCCTAAGACGACTTTAAGTGTTGTAGCTCCATCCTATGGGATTCGTCGTTCTTGTTGTGTGATCGTTTTCTAGATGGTTTATATGGTACTATTATTCCATTGGGTGGTTAAATGGCATTGTAGTAATTATAAGCAATTTATAAGTTCTGCAAATTTATGTGTTATTTTGTAAGGGAGTTTCCAGAGACACACAACTTTCAGAAGTACCAGGCTTCCTTGATAGCCTTCCCAAACTGTGAATCCCAATATTCTGTAGGAAGGAGGCAAGACAGCTAAAGTGGTGTCCAACTGCATTGTTTCTGCTGTATAGATGCACCCCTAGTCCAAGACTCAAACTCCTGCACCGTGCTGGTTCACAGTTATGTTTGCCTAGTATATTTTTAACCAAACTCACAAAGATTCCCCGTGGCTTTTAAAACGCTGCAGGATAAAGGACTGGCTAGAACATGATTAATGCTGCAGACAGAATAAAGCCTTCAGAAACATAGAAAAGCAATGGGGGGATGGACTGGGGCTGGATTCTTTGGTATGAGAAACAGAGTGATATTTCTATTTTCATTTGAGAATTTTTCATTCAAGAAATGTCCAGTTTTAGCAAGCCTTCAGCTTGCACCGGAGGAACATAAAGACAGGATGTCAACAACGAGCAAGTAGATCTGATACGGCACAGAGCATGGATGAGTTGTTTTTGGACTACAGCTTCCAGAATCTGGCAGTTGTAGTCCAAAAAAGGGACCGTTTCCCGGCTCTAGTGAAAAAGGTGGGCACATACGTGGTGATGAACGTCTTTGGTTTCTTGACTCTTCCTGCCAGATCCAAGAAGGCGCCACTGCAGAGATCACCCCTGAGCTCCTCCTAAGCGAAGATGAAGACAACCCACCTGAGGAGGTGGTCTATTCCATCCGGAGGCCCATCAATGGGAAGGTGGTGTTGAAACCATCACCCAACCACATGGTCCAGCGGTTCACCCAGGCCCAGATAAACCACCATCTTGTTCAGTTCATCCATGAAGGTGTGTAGAGAAAAGAAGGGGGACAAGATGGTGGCATGGGTGGGCAAATGGTGGCTTTCACACATAATCAAGCCATTGGTCCTTCTTTGCTCAATATGGTCTATTATACTAAATACAGTAGTCCACTCTTATCTGTTGAGGAGACGTTCCAAGACCCCCAAGAGATACCGGACATTGGGAATACTACTGTATCTTATACTTGTAATATTTTTAACCACGATTGACTGCGGGTAACTGAAACCGTTGAAAGTGTAACTGCACAAAAGGGGGGATTGCATAATATATTCAACTGTGGTTGAGTGCAGGTTAACAAAAAACATGGAAAGCGAAACCAAGGGTAAAAGGGGGACTGTAATATTTTCAGACTGTGGTTGGCCACAAGTAATGAAAAACACGGATAAAGGGGGGGGGGGACTGTGTAATATTTTCAAGACCATGGTTGACCACAGGTAACCAAAACCACAGAAAGTGAAACCATGGATAAGGGGGGACTGTGTAATATTTTCAGACCATGGTTACATAGGGAAATGAAACTAGAGAAAACAAAGCCACAGATAAGGGGGGGGGGGCATGTAATATTTTCAGACTGTGGTTGACCACAAGTAACTAATACCATGGGAAGCAAAACTGCAGATAAGGGGGAACCATGTAATATTTTCAAACCACAGGTAATTAAAAGCATTGAAAGCCAAACTGCAGATAAGGGGAAATTGGGTAATATTTTCAGACCATGGTTTTCTATGGGTAGCTAAAGCTGTGAAAGTGAAACTCTGGGATAAGGAGGAACTGAGTAATATTTTCAGAACATGGTTGACCGTGGGTAACCAAAACCATGGCAAGAGAAACAGCGAAGATGACCCCTGAAATTCAGAGCTTGTAAAAGATGGAGGGTGGATAAAACCATCCCCAAATCCCCCACCCAGCATGGCCAACAGGAGTCCAAATAAGCCACTATTCCTATCTCCGATTGCTCTCATTTAAGAGATGGGGATTTTGTCTAATATTTTCCATGAGGTTGTTTAATTTCAGGAGCAGCAGAAGCTAAGCGTCCATTCACCCACAACAGAGTCCTAAACTTTATGCTCTGTTCTTAATCCATTCCGCAGGATCCCTGGATGGAGGGTTTTCCTTTGATTTATCAGACGGAGAGAACATGTCTCCAGGGCATTTCTTTGCTGTGAGGGCCCAAAAGAAATTGTCTATCGTTCTAGAAAAAAAGGAAGATCTGACTGTCTGCCCAGGTATTTACTTATTTTATTATTTAGGGAGGTCAAGGGCCGGTGTCTACAAAACTCATCTGAAGTTGGCAAAGTTCCATAATTTAAAATGTTGCTCCATACGCAACATCTGAAAAAGTCACTATACTGGAATAACTCCCAGTGCTACCAGTATAAATCACCCAAAGGATTCCAGTCTCTCGGTTTATGACATCTGTGAGTTACATCCTAATATAAAATTATGTGGTCACCTGCCAATCTCCAAACAGATAAAGCAATTTAAAACCAAAGTAGACCATAAAGACATACGATCCAAAGCAACATAAAATATGGCAGCAAAAGAAAACTCGCAGCACCCCAGGATTAAGTTCATGAAGCTATTTTCTATTTACACATGAGTAAACCCATGGGTCTGAGATTTGCCACATCAGATCCAAATGAGTGATTCTCCTCCTGACCTTTTCTTTTAAAGGTGCTTCTCAGCCAATAAGAAGCCAGAATTTGAAAGCAGTGACCAATGAGGAAGGAGAAACCCAATCCCTATTATACATCATTGAAAAACCTCCCCAGTTTGGCATGTTGCTCAACAGCCAGAAGGACAGCAACGGAGAGCAACTGAGGAATTTCACCCAATCAGAGGTAAGGACTCTGGCAATTATGGTCCAAAAAGTTACTTTTCCAGTCTCTGAGAATATAGACTGACCATTGGGGAGATAGCACAACAGATGGAGATGCATGGAAATAAGGGATTGAACAAGGACCCATCCCACGTTGTAACCTTCTCTTCCAAGATCTAGAGATGAGCAACCCATGCAAAACATACTTCGGTCTTATGATGGCATTGCAATGGTTCCCAAACTTTGGTCCTCCAGGTGTTCTGCACTCCAGCTCCCAAAAGCCCCAGTCATCTTGGTCAACAGTTCCGGACTTCTGGGATCCAAAATCCAAAACATGTGGAGGACCAACTTTTGGATCCAACAAGTTATTGGTCTGGTAGACATATATAAGACTGACCAGAGGACTGACCAAACAAAGCTAAAGATCTTTAAAACTTTTGATAGGCATAACTGTTTGTGCTCATCCTAAAGGCTAGAGGGATGAGATAGGAGAGGGAGTTGCTGGTTCTTTTTGATGCTCCAAGAAGAGATTAAGCTCTCACCTTTTACCAAAGCATGGCTCCCTTTTTTGGCAAGAGTTAAAGTACAGTACTTACATTGACTCGTGGATAAGTCAACCCAGTTTTTTTGGGTCAACTAAAATTTCTAGACTTACACATGAGTATATAGAGTAAGCCCCACTGAGCACAGTTGGGTCAAATAGACTTGTATAGGATATATTGACATTCATATAGAGTGTATAGACAGGTCCAAAGGGTGATAGTGGTTCCTTCTTCCTCAGCTGCATGGATGGTACTGGGATGTAGGTTCACTCCCTAGTTGCTAACTGGCCATGAGGATGTGTCCACCATAATCTGGTTGCTATATCATAGTCAAGGGAAAGGCATTTCACCAGGAGATCTTGTATACCTCCTTGCACAAGACCTGAAAAATTACTTATCTTGGTTTAACGCTTAGTTCTACTAACATAAGGCACCGACAGAATTCTGGAATTGTCTCATTTTCCATCAAGCAAATCTTCTTCTTTTCATCCATCTAACCAGGTGGATGCTGGAGTGATAGCGTACTACCACGAAATGCCATCTGAGCCTTTCTGGAGTCTTGAGGATGCTTTTCATTTCCACGTTTCTTCTCCATCCGCAACGACAGATCCATACATCCTTGGAGTGTCAGTATCCTTTGAGAACAGCTGTCCCCCACAAGCCACTCAGTTGTGGAAGAACAAAGGTAAAGCAAGTGTCATGTTCACAGCTCACACAACTGTTCGTAGTGGTGAAGAAAACAAAAAGTTACTGTTTAAAAGTAATTCCATCCTATGACACACAGATTGAGTCTCCTTTATCCAAAATGCTTGGAACCAGAAATGTTTTGAATTTTGGGTTTTATTTTTATTTCAAAATATATGAAAATATATATGTCCATAATGAGATATCGTAAAGATGGTACCCCAAGTCTAAACACGAAATTCATTTGCATTTCATATATACATCTTATACACATAGCCTGAAGGTAATTTTATATAATGTTTTAAAATAATTTTGTGCATGAAACAAAGTTTGTGTATATTGAACCATCAGAAAGCAAAGGTGGCTCTATCTCAGCCACCCATGGAAAAAGTTTGTCATTTGACCAACAAGGAACCCACCAGCCATCATTGTTACATGTACCTAACTACATTACATGTACCGTGTTACTTCCAGGATCTGGTTGTGAAAGCACAACAGAGGAAAATCATACAGTGACCCTCCCCTCCAGGCCCATCCTGCCCTTTCCAGTCTGAAGGGGAGCTTCTGTTCTTAACTGGATGGTCTGAGGATGTAAAAAAAATCTGGATTTCCAGTGAGACTTTTGATTAAACTCCTGCATGTTTATTGTATGACACCCTGGAATCTGTCAGAAGGAAAGGTGTGCCAAGTCAAGGAAAGTTACTCATGGATGTTACGTGTTCATGAGTAACTCAAGAACCCTGTTCAGAAAAGTTACTCGTGGCTGTCAATATGTTCCATTGTTAACAGCGTAACTTATTTCCCCCCGACATTGCTCCTTTTTAATTCAATGTTTATTTTAAACTAGGAGTGATCGGAGAATATTGTAAGGTGCCTTGCTTTTAGAAGGATGGATGGATAGATAGATGATAGATTAGATAGACAGACAGGTTGGAGTAGGTTCAGAGAAGTACAACAAGAGTGATAAAGAGGTACAGAGAACAAAACATATGGGCAGAGTTTGAGGGAATTGGGCATATTCATTTTGCTGAAGTGAAGACTGAGGAGTGACATGATTTCAATCTTCTTTTTTAGGCCTCACTGTTCCAGAAGCTCAAAGTAGAGTGATTGATGTCTCATTACTGGATGCTTCCAACCTTCTTGCCTATAAAGAACCTGACTCCAAGACACCCTCCTATGATGTGGTATTTCTGGTCACACAGCTACCTTCCTATGGAACCCTGTCTGTCCCTGATGGACCGGTGAACAGAAAGCACCCCTATTTCTTGCAATCTGACCTTGTTGCAGGTGGGTTGGAATATGCTCACCATGGACCCGGCACCGTGGTTGACCATTTCCGATTCAGTGCTTGGCTCCGGCATAGCAGTGTGAAATCAATTCAGCCCCCACAAAAAGAAGAGGGTCCTGTCATTTCTGGAATATTCAACATCACCGTGAGGGACAGTAATGAGGTTCCACCGCGGCTGGTCAGCCAAGGACATGTTCTACGGGTCCTTCATGGTTCATCCTTGAGGATCTCCCAAGAGCACTTGAATGTCATGGATCCTGATAGCTCCCCAGAAGAGATCAAATATGACATCCTTTCTGGGTCATCCAGTGGTTTTGTGACCCACGTCCAAAATAAGCAGGTGCCTGTTACCCAGTTTACTCAAGCAGACATCAATGCAGGGCACTTAATGTTCATCGCCAATGGAACTAGCTCTTCTGGGACCTTAGACTTTGCCATCTCTGACGGACACAATCCAACTATTTTCACTTCCTTGGAAATCATGGTTGTTCCAGCAATTACCTGGGCAACAAATCAGACACTCTTGGAGATACCGCAGGGTGTGAACATGGCCTCCTTGTCCCACCACCATCTTTTAGGGACTTTGGACAAAGAGGAGGACAATACACTTTACAGAATCATTGGGGGGCCCCAATTTGGCCAAATCGAGGTCAATCGAAAGCCTGTGAGAGAATTTTCACAGAAGCAAGTGGACGATGGAGAAGTGATGTTCACCTTCACTGATTTTGCCTCCTCTGAGGATGAATTCCAGTTCCTTGCCACTTCAAGAGAGGTCAATATATCAGGTGTGGTGAGCGTTGCAGTGAAGGCCTTGGTCAAAACGAAACAGGATGCCCTCTGGCCAGGAGGAACCACTATTCAACTGGACACCAGCATCCTTGATGCAAGCGAGTTGGCCAATAAGACAAAGAGTAATCCTGAGTTCAAAATCCTCCAGGCTCCCCAAAGAAGCCAATTTGTCAAAGTCTCCAGAGACCAAACAAACCAGCTTGTCCCAATTGATACCTTCACTCAGCATGATCTTGAGCAAGGGCTGGTTGGCTTAGAAATCTTGGGGATGGAAGACTCTGAGGAAAATCGAGAGCAGGATGAATTCCTTTTTGAGTTGGTGGCGGAGGGAGTTCCCCCTGCTTTGGAATCTATGGGGTATACAACCGAGGCCTTCAACTCTTCAGCACCCTATGGAGTTACGCTGCTCAGAGTACCCAGTCTTGAAGAGGAGGACCTCAGCACCACACCCAAAAGCATAACCCCTTCTCCCCAGACATTAACCACCAGCCCACCTCAGTCCGAAAATCCCAGCCAAAATCCTAGCGAGCTGCCAGTTCATCCAACAGCATGGTCTGGGCAAGGGATGACAACATTGCCTCCTCCAGCGGAAAGGGGCACACTCCTTGGCTTCATTGAAGCCAACATGTTCAGCATCATCCTGCCCATATGCCTCATCCTTTTGCTCCTGGCCTTGATCCTGCCCTTGCTCTTCTACCTCCACAAGCGGAACAAGACAGGCAAGCACAACGTCCAAGGGACGCCCCCCAAATACAAGAACGGGACAGTGGTTGACCAGGAGACCTTCCGGAAGACCGACCCTAACCAAGGCATTCCTTTGTCAACAGTCAGCACACTGGAGGCCAAAGAAGCAGGACTCAACTCAAAAGGCGTAGCGCCAGGAGGACAGCAGGACCCAGAACTTCTCCAGTATTGTAGGACATCCAACCCAGCCTTAAAGAACAGCCAATACTGGGTCTGAGGGTTGGTACAGAGACTAAACAGTGTGACTGTTTCCAGGTAGAGTGGTCCAAGGGTCCTTCTGCCTCTTCCTTCTTCTCCTTGTCCTCCTCTTTGTTGATGTGTACAAGAGACAGTCAATGCAATACAAAGAAGTCCATATAAGGGCTTAATTCTTCCAGGGTTATCCCAATTATAGTGGGCCCTTGGTAACCAATGGGATTTGGCTCCAGGACCCTCATGGATACCAAAATCTGTGGATGCTCAAATTGAATACAACGACATAGTAAAATGGTGTCCCTTATATAAAATGGCAAAATCAAGGTTTGCTTTTAGAATTTATCTATTTTAAAAATATTTTCAAGCTGTTGATGCTTGAATCTATGGACAAACAAAAATCCATGAATATGGAGAGCTGACATTATCTCGGTTTCCCCAAAGACATTAAGTTCATGATGGGGAAATCTCTTCAGAAACCAGCAAGATCCTGAAAAAACTGTTATTTCAGAGGGAATGGCAAAATGTACAATTTATCTTCTTGAGAACCAAAGGTTTCTTCTTTAAAAAAAAGAAATATCCCCAAAAAAGCACCATTTAATTTTGAAGCTCTTATGAATGAGGCTGTGTGCTTGAAAAGCCATGTAAAATCTTAGAACCAAAAAAAAAAAAAAAGAAAGAAAGAAACTGAATTCAGATGTTCAGGGTTGGTGGGATTTCAGTTCTTTATGTTGCTCTTCCATGTGACAAGGAAAAGTCCCAGGAATTACAAAGCACAATAGCAACCTTTGCAGCACACATTGTACAAAAGCATGCACAGTGGTCTAATTTATGCGGTTTCAGAGTCCGAGGGGGACATAGCAGAACCGAGATGAGCCTGATACAGAATTTTTCATTACTGTTAACCAGTACAGAGTTGACTCAGCCCCAAATCTTAGGCAACTGCAAGATTGGGTAACTTCTGAAGATGAGTAAAGTATGCATTTACTGGGCAATTCCAAGAAGACTGCTGTTTTGCTTTGGGGTTTGGTTTATTTGTTATTATTATTTTCCAGGAAAATATTTTGGGCATCTAAGCAATGAAATGTCAGGTGATGTTGAGGCGGATCGTCGGCACTTGGGTAGATGTTGTTTCGACAAGCCAAGCATTGAGCTGTACTTTGTAGAATATATCGGGTCATTCTGAATCATCCATTCCAACCCACAGCAGGATTTCCCCAGAAGTAAAGATTTCCACAGATGTTTCTCCAAGCCTGGAAGATGAGGAGTAACTCGCACTAACTTCCAAGGGGAGTTGCGACTGGTTCCCGAGGGCTAGGCAACCAAACAAACAAAGAAAGAGAAAGGCAATCTTAGGTTGGAAAAAATGAGCTCCAACCAAAAATACTAGAAATGAATTATTGGTCATTTTTTTTCCCCTTTTCTAGTGGCGGGTGCTGTTTTCAGTGGCAATGTAGTGGCGACTCTGCTTCAGGTTTTAAAAGAGTTAACCATAATATCTCAAAGAAGGGCTGTAACATAGAAAGATGGAGCAGATTCAAGGCTGCCTATGTCAGTGGGTTGGTAAATCCATTCAAGATCTTACTCTGACATTTCTTGGAGTTTTCCAAGTTGCAAGTAGGATTTGGCACCTTGGACAGCAATTTCAAATTACAAAGGTAAACCTGGAGTCCCACTGATATAGAAGCCCCCAGCTGTCGCTGAGCAGATTTCCACCGTTCAGAAGGCAGATCTAGAACTGGTAGAAGGATAACTGTAGAGAAGCAGCAATGTAGTGGTCCACTAACAGCAAAACATATTCAACAGTGGAACAGTTTGCTTCAGAAGATGAAGAAATATCCATTTAAGCAGATGCTGGGCACCCTCCCAACAGAGACACTACTGTAGTTGCAGGCTTCATTGCAGATCTTGCATTAAGTAGGGGGTCAGGATAGGTGGCCTCTAAATCCCCTTCCAACTATAAAATCTTTTTATTTTGCCATTCTAAGGCCAGGGTGTCAAAAGTGCAACCTTCCAAATGCTCTTGGACAGCAGATCTCAGCAACCTACCAAGGTGTAACTACCAAGAGGACAAAAGGAGGACTTTGCTGAAATTTTCCCTCCATCCGAATCAAATTTTCCTTTTGTCTCCAAATTACCAACATTGCAGAGAGTGCTAGGAATGCCAATCCAATAACGTCGAAAACGTCACATGAATGTCCCCTTGCTCTAAGGCTGTGGTTTCCAAACTTTGATCTTCCAGGTGTTTTGGAAGAATCTTCAGCCAGCCTGACCAACTGTCAGGAATTCAGGGAGCTTAAATACAAAGCACCTGGGGGACCAAAGTTTGGGAATCACTGCTTTAAGGTAACCCAATGGATCCTTTCTTTCCAGTACAGTCCTTAGTGCTAACCTACCAGGGGCCCATTCACACTATAGGATTATAATGCCCTGGTTCAGTCCTAAGGAATCCTGGGATTCATAGTTTAGGGAAGGAAACTTACAATTCTCAGCCAGGGAGCACCTCGTCAAATTACAAACCCCAGGATTTCATAAGAATAAAGTGGAATCATATCAACATAATAATAAAGTGGAATCATATCATTGGTGTGACTGGGCCCCAGGTTTTTTAACCAGCTTGGCCAAGTCAGTGATAGGAAAACAGGTTCTGCTTCTGCAATCATGCAGCACATTATTTTTTTCAATTTCATCCTCATCTCTTCTTCAGGAAATCTTCCAGATCATAAGATCATACGTTTCACTAATGCCCAAGGTGTACCAGGGATGCGGAAGCAATCTTTTCTCCAGGAAATCTTCCAGATCATAAGACCTTGTTTCACAAAAGCCCAAGGAGTAACACTAAAGCAATCTCCTACCAAAATGATGCATACTTTGAGAAATCCAGAAAGCTACTTTTTTTTTTTGGACCGGAGAACCCAGAATTCTTCAACCAAGAGTTACTTTTTTCCCAACTCTGGATCTTTAGAAGATCCAGAGTATTTTTTTTAAAAGCCATAAACCTGGTTTAAAGCAATGTCTCACTATTTAGAGGTGATTTGGTGGGCTTTTTTTCCCAGAAAAATGTCAAATGGTGTCTCACACAGATTGAATAATTTATAACAAGATGGCCAACTTTGCAAAGGTTGCTGAAATAAAACCAGTTATTTTTAAAAAGGATGTAGTCATATGGAAACTTCTTGATGAGGTGGGAGGTGGATGGCGCAGAGCTGTTTGATGTTCATATTTTACGGGGAGAGAAATTCAGAGCGTACGGTGACTTTGAAACAAGGCAGACGGGCATCTCCCACACATTTGGCATTTATTATCTTGCACAGCTTTCCCATGGCTTGATCAGAGCTGAGAATGCAGTTGGAGGGTCCCAAAAAAAAGAAGTTAGCTACTATTACAGTTATGATTTCCAGAAGTAACTCTTTATTTCCTTTCTGATTCAAAAATAATTAGAATAATCAGCCAGAATCCTCCATCACAGCCAATGTTATATATACAGTTTGGGAAGGAGGCGAAATTCCCTAGAGAGCATTTGGGGGCATTTTGGAGCAAAAACTGCCCTTGTGGAGTATTTGGAGTTATAAAATTGCTTTGGGGTTGCATGTGGCAGACGGATTGCGCTTTCAGCCCTCCTTGTTTAGGACCCGACCCTTGTGTCAATAAATAGGATCAGAGATCTAAACTCTACAAGAAACCACCCATCATGGGGTTTCCGTGGCAAGTTTATTTCAGAAGGGGTTTGCCATTGCCTTCCTCTGTGGCTGAGAGAGTGTGACCTGCTCAAGATCAACTACTGGGTTTGATGGTTGATCTGGGGATTGATCTCCACAGTTGTCTGTTGTCGATGATGCTGTTGTGTGCCTTCAAGTCATTTCTGACTGATGGTGACCCTAAGGCAAACCTATCATGGGGTTTTCTTGGCAAGATCAATTCAGGGGGGGTTTGCTGTTGTCATCTTCTGAGCCCAAGAGAGTGTGAATTGCTGAGAGAGTGAGGCTGAGAGAGTGTGACATGGTCACCCACTGCATTTGTATGCTTTGTATGTCCATGGACTAATGAATGCAGTCACAGTTTGAACTTATATTCAATTCTGAACTCAAACGCTAGCCAGGGTGCCACTGCCTTCTGCATCAGATCTTTAAAAAACCCCAAAAAGTGATATCATCTATTTGATTCATTTGTTAGATTAATTAGATACTGTTTTTTTCCACCATTCAAAGCACTGTGGAGGGGATTGAGTGCATGGGGGCATAAAAACATCGTAAGTATAAACACAAAACAGCAGCCCTGGCCAACGGGTTCCTTCTTTCAAAGCCTTTATAAGGTTACTGGAGCATAGCTCACATTCCTACCACAGGCCTGAGCCAAAAGCATGGCTGTGGGGCCAGAGGCAGGCAGGCAGTCCGCAAGGCTGGAGTAAAGTACTCAAATGATGAGATTCTCCAGAAGGAAAGTCAAAGGATGATTTCTTCAAGATGGCTCTGCCAGATCCAGAGAAGCAACAGCATCCTTCCGAGTGTCATTTGCTGGGGAGGGACAATGAGAAAAGGTTATTCCACTTCTGTACTTTCCAACCTGCCAAGGATTAATCCTAATTAATCCTCTGCCTTCCCACTTTTTCAGCTGCTTTTAAAATGTCCCAGTTTCTTTCTCCTCCTCACTTTCCCCATCTGTTCCCCCCCCCCCCCCGCATATTTGCAAAAAAATAAATTGCTTTCAACTTAGATCCAAAACACGTTGGAGAAATAATCCAGTTTGAGGCCACTTTAACTGCTATGGTTCACTGCTGTAGGAACTATAGTTTGCTTTGACAGCAGAGCTTTCTGACAGAGAAGGCTAAATGTTGCACCCAATTACACTTCCCAGAATTCCATAGCACTGAGTCATGACAGCTAAAGTGGTATCAAACTGGATTATTTCTGCAGGGCAGATGCAGCCTAGGAGAGGCATTTCAAAAGGCGGAGGACTTGTGAGCACTCACACTTCTACTCTTTAGTGCACATTCTTCCTGAGTTATAAAACATCTGTCAACAACGTTGTCGTGTTTTATAATTATTGCTATTTTTAATTCCCTTTTTAGCAAAGACAGAAAGGGCAGGAGCAAAGAAGGATGCTACTAAATAGCCAAGATGGGCCAGTAAGCGTGCTGCTTTGCTATAAAAGCAGCACCGAAGAACATGAAATCCCATCAAAAGAGTAAATAAAAGGGCAAAGAGAATGGGTGTGACTCTCTCCTGGCTGGTGACAAGTTGGCAGAGCCAGCCGAACAGTTTCCATTACACTTTTTAAAGGATTTCTGAGACCAGCCACTCCTAGTTCTATGGCAGAGGTGGGAAATCAAGATGGTCAAAAATCTGGAAACCAAGTCCTGTAAGGGAGGACTTAGGAAGCTAGCATTGAATTATCTTGGAAAAGAGAAGACTAAGGGTGCATCTACACTGTAGAAATAATGCAGTTTGAAACCGCTTTAAGTTCTGTAGCTCCATTCAATTAGGGTTGCCATTTGTCCCCGAAAACCTAGAAAATCCTGGATTGAAAGGGCTTGAAAAAGAGCTCTTCATTTGCATTGGGTCTAGGGTTGAAACATAATGGTAGAAAAAAGTGCAAGGATTGACGTGCTGAATTTGCACAATTTGAAGTTGAAGGCTTTCACGGCCGGCATCCATGGTTTTTTGTGGGTTTTTTGGGCTATGTGGCCATGTTCCATTCTCTGACAATGCCAGCCACAGATGCTGGCAAAACGTCAGGAATTAACTCTTCTGGAACATGGCCACATAGCCTGAAAAACCCACAAAAAAACTAAGAATGCAAATTAATAATATGCTCAATTATAATACCTTGCCCAATATGAAAATCAGATATCTGGATATGAGGGGCTGGAATATGGTGACCCTTCAACTGACGGAACCTTAGAGTTTGTGTTTTGCAAAGTCTTGCTAAAGGTGCAATTCCAAAGGGACTTTTCCAAATTCTGGATCCAACATTAACGCTTCAATGGGAGGCCCTGGGGAGTGAGGCAGGCGGAGAAAACGTATAGTTATTTTATTGCCAACTTCCTAGATCCGGAAGTTCAATGCAAGCAACCTTTGTTATTCAAAGGCCGGGTTCTAGCCGGCTTGGGTTGTATAGCCAGGTGATGGATTACAGTTCTGCTGTCTGCAGCATTGGAGGTAGGCAACACCTTGCAGGTTCAAGCTACCTGATATCACCCCTTCCTGGGTTACTGACAGGTGGCTGGCTTGCAGAAGGAACCCACAAGAGAATAAAACACACAGTTGTTGACGATTTTCTTCTGCTCCTTCCCAAAGGATTTGGGTAATCTTTTGTGGCAGAGAACAAAAGCCACCTGGCTGTTGATTCTCTTTGGCTTTCTGCGCCCTGCAAGGGATTGTGTTTGCCCCAGGCAGGTAGGCAAGATTTCGGTTGAAAAACCCAGAGGCAATACACATTGTATATTTTTCTGGGTTTTTTTGGGATATGTGGCCATGTTCTAGAAGAGTTTTTACCTGACGTTTTGCCTGCATCTGTGACTGGCATCTTCATAAGATGCCAGCCACAGATGCAGGCAAAATGTCAGGAATAAACTCTTCCAGAACATGGCCACACATAGCCTGAAAAACTCACAAAAAACTATGGATGCCAGCCATGAAAGCCTTTGACATCACACTAGAAATACATATAGTAAATGTCTTTAATGGCTTCATCCTACACAATCCTGGGATCTGTAATTTAATGAGGCAACAGCACTCTTTGGCAGAGAAAACTAAAGACCTTGTAAAGCTACAAATCGCAAGATTTCATAGGATGGAACTATAGCACTTAAAGTAGTGACAAACTGCATTATTTGTGGAGTGTGGATGCACTCCTAGATTAGCTACAATGCAATTAGATGATTAGACTAGATTAGATTGACATACTGATAAAAATATACTGTACAAAAGTTAGAATCCTACTGGTTATTGGCATACCCTTTAAATCAATTATTGGATGGTGTATGTGGGTAAACCCCACAGATTATTTAGATCTTCTCTGGCTGAGACTAACAGTAGGATCAAGGCCATTGTGGGCATTAAGAAACCATTATCTCAGTTTGAATCTTTGGTGACACTGAGATCTGGGTGCATTCATTCCTATTCAGCTGTCTCCCATGCCTGCGATATGATTTCTGGCTCTGCTCTGTGTGCGTGTGTGTGCCTTCGTGTGTTTGAATATATGTGTGTGTGTTTTTAAAAAAATCTCAGCAGGGTGAGAGATCAGGCATTCCTCAGATTCCAGACAAGAAAAGAATCTCATGAGGGGGTGCATTCTTGGGATCAGATCTCAGATGGAAGGGGAAGATGGAACCAGTCTCGGCTGGCGAAGGAGCACTGCTGCATTCGCCGGACAGAGTAGGAGAAGGGAATGGAGTGATGCAAAAAACAGACAGCCTCTCGCACATCCTCCCTCTGGTTGCCTGGCACAGAGAGCAGTTTTGATGTGGCGTCTCTGGGCAGGGATGCTGTGCCAGATCCTGCATGATCCCACTGGCTGGGGCAGGAGATGAGTCACGGCTCCAACTCAAAACTGAATAGGAAAAACAGGAAAGTAGAGTGAGGAGCTTGCTCTTGATGCCCAGGACATTGCTGGCTTAGAGAGTCACCCCATATACCAGCTGGTTTTCCAACTCCAACGTCTGGGGTGTCCTGAAAGCCCTGAAAACAGATATGAGGTTCTAGGGCAAAATGGATACTCTTTCCTTTTTCTCTTCCACTGCCGTCACTGCTCACTTTACGTGCCCACTACCTCCTGGCCCTGGCATTGCTGCCCATTTCATTTGACCTTTCTTTCCTTGCTGCTGCCTGCTCACATGTCCTCTTCGTCTTTGCCATTGCCATCACTGGCCATTCACTTATCCTCTCCTTTGCCTGTCTGTTTGTGTGTGAGCTGTGGTTATCCTATGATGACAAGACAAACTCTTTGCACATGCTTAAAGGCAATATTTCTCCCATTAGCCCAGCATTCAAGAGCACTGATTTTCTCTCTGTGAGAAATGACAGGGTCTGTTTATGTTTTTCTCATTCTAATATTGGCCTCTTGGGCTTAGGCCAGAAAGGAGTTCAAGTCCGGAGCCAAATGAGGCAGTTCTGTCCCAGATTTGAAATCTGGGAGTTGCTCAGGCACCGATATACAATGGGGAGGGGGGCACATTCCTGCGCGTGTTTTAGCGATTATGCGTTCCCCCATGTGGGTATTGGTGTGGCCAGAGAGCAAAGATTGCATACTGTTTTCATATTCGCAGAGCCTTCTCGGCTTTGTGTTCCACAGCACACAGCCTTGAGCCGACGGGAACACTAAGAGAGATAACAGATGTTGCATTTTAAGAATGACAAGAACCGTTTTAAAGTACCAAACCATGATCGCTACAGAGTCCCTTCTCCTGTCCCAAAGTGAACTCCAGAATCTTTTTTTTCCCCAATGATCAGCTTAGTTCAATGTGAACCAAGGAAATGTTGACTGAGGAAGGCATCTTTTGGGTAGCATCAGTGATGTCAGCAACTCACGTTCCATCTCCAATCTCACCTTAAACAAGACATCCCAAATGTTCAATTTGCAATTGCAGTCAATTTGAACCAAGGAAATGTTGACTGAGGAAGGCACCGACTGGCTAGATTTTTTAAAAAAAATAAATAAATAGTAAAATGATGTCCCTTATATAAAATTGCAAAATCATGGTTTGCTTTTGGGGTTTTTAAAAATATATATTTCCTAGCCATGAATGGTTGAATCCTTGGGTGCAGATTCTATGGATATGAAAGGCCAATTCTACTTCATGAACCCGCAAATCCCAGGTTTCTATTGGATGGAGTCGTAGCAGTTAAAGTGGAATCATAATGCTATAATTCAGTAATGTGGAAGGTTAAAAATGGTTTGCAGGAAACTCCTCTCTTGTGGTCTCCATCCATTCCTCCCACTGCCTTTGCAGAAGCACACTGAGGCCGAGAAAGGGACCTTCATGGAAAGTATCCAAGCTCCCAGTACCAAGGTTGCAATTTTTGCCAGTCCTGGTACCACTGGACCAGCAGTATCTGCAAGTGATGACTGTGCTTTCAACCCGGTCGCTAAAGGCACAGCCGATGCAACATCATTCCACTGGAAGTCCAACCTAAATGGGTTAGATTCCACCCGGAACGGGTTAACACAATATTTTCCATAGCAAACAGGGTTACTTTGGAGTTCTGTTTAAATTGTACTGTACTTGCATTAACTTGTACTGTGCACATTCTCTCTGCCGCACCGCACATCATCCCATGGATTTCTGCAAAAGCTCAGCTGAGCAAAGGAAATATTCCCCGCACCTGGTGTCTATTAACGTTATCGAGCGGGTATAGAACAAGCTCTGTAGCGCTGGTTGATTGTTTCCGGCATGAAGCCTGTTCAACAACCAGGCCTGAGGGCTGGCCACCTGCCTGGAATTTGGTCTGACTTTCCTTAGTTTCCTCCCTGCCCTGACTTCCCTTCAAATGCAGGGACCCGGGAGGCAGGACTGCTCAACCTCGGCCAAGAGAGAAGTTAATAAAACCACATCTGATTTGGAAACCCGATGTGCTGGGCAAGTTTTTGAAATCCGTAGGAAACGTTGAGGATATAAGCAAACGAGAAGAGTTCCTGGTCTTTCTGTTCGTTGACAGAAATACTGGATAAATCAATAAGATAGACCTTCAAGCTAGTCTCTGAAAACCAGGGCCCCTGTTGTTAAGTAAAGTGAGTCTGGAGATGGATTTGGAGAGCCTGACCTACTCTGCAGGGTTGTTGAAAGGATAAAATGAGTAGGAGGAAAGCTATTTGCTCTGCTTTCACTGGAAGAAAAGAAGAATATGGATGTAACAAATAAATGTTCCTGTGCTGGCTTTATCTCACTCTGATTATATGCAACTTCTAGATAGTTTTCTAAGAATCGTACAATCTTAGAAAGGGAAGAGACCCCTAAAGTCATATAGTCCAACAGCCTGCCATGCAGGAATACACAGCTACACACTCCTGAAAGATATCCATCCAACTCTGCTTACGGTTCCACTGTTGAACAGCTTGTATAGTAAAAATGTTCTTCCTAATATTTAGGTGTACTCTCTTCTCTTGTGATTTGAAGCCATGGATTTGTGTTCTCGTCTCTGGAGGAGCAGAAAACAAGCTCACTACATCTTCCCGATAGCATCCCTTCATATATTTAAAGATGACTTTCCTATCACCTTTAAATGGTGCAACTACACTGTAGAAAAAAAATGCAGTTTGATACTACTTTAACTGCCATGGCTCAGAATCCTGGGATTTGCAGTTTGGCGAGGCACCAGCACTCTTTGGCAGAGAAGGCTAAAGATCTTCTCAAAAGACCTTCTCTAAAGCTCTGTGGGATAGAGCGACAATGCTTAGAACTCTTTCAAACGGGAGGAATTTCTCCCAACTCCGAATGGAGCCAATGCGGATTCATGTAAATTCGCTTGTTTAGCGAATTTACATGAACCCCTGCTCCATTCGGAAGAACCCCTGCTCCGTTCGGAATTACTTCCCATTACCCGAAAATAACCGCCTCCTGCCCAAATTTGCATGCGAAGTTTTAATTCGCAATAAAGTAAAACCCATGATTGCATTCGAATTGGCTTCCCTCTTGCCCGAATTTGCGTGCGAAGAGTTAATTTGCAATAACATAAAACCCATGATTGCATTCGAATTGACCTTAAATTATACTTCCAATTTAGCCTCATATGAAAGAGTAGTGAAAGTGGTGTCAAACTGTATTATTTCTACAATGTAGCTGCACCTTGAGTCATCTCTTTTCCAAGATAATCACATCCAGCTCCCCAACTCCTTCCTCGTAAGACTTGGTTTCCAGACCTTTGATCATCTTATTTTCCTTTCCCTGGACATGTTTACAGTTTGAAGTTTTCATTGTTGTTTTTTTAATTGCATATTTCCCAGGGAACTTGTGTTCCTGGGTAGTTTAAAAGTACAACAAACAAACTTTTTTTGTTTTTGGTTAAAAAAAATAAAACTATCACTGCACTCTGGAACCTGATCCTGCTTTCTTCCTCTTCCTTCTCCATGATTTAGCTCCGTCGTCATCATAGTTTGCAATTTAGCAATCATCCTTTCTCTGGA
This sequence comes from Urosaurus nigricauda, assembly GCA_034509955.1. Taxonomy (NCBI): domain Eukaryota; kingdom Metazoa; phylum Chordata; class Lepidosauria; order Squamata; family Phrynosomatidae; genus Urosaurus; species Urosaurus nigricauda. Next base: position 3,705,353 of record JAOEGL010000012.1, on the reverse strand, counting down.
ACACCACTCAAGTAATTTCTAAACATACCCTAAGGTCAAGGCTGTTAGCAACAAAATAAGGCAGTAAAATATGGATGAAATGTTGAGTCATAGAATACTCCTTGTTCCACTTGCTTGTGAACCCTGAAACATAAGTGGATCTTGGGAAAGCTGATTTTGGATTGCAATTCCCAGAGTTCCCCCATAATATAAATTAATTAATTAAAGGCGGAGAAGAAGGTGGTGGAGAATGTGGGCATGGCGGTGGGGAAGGAATCGGCCAAGATAATTGGCACAGAGTCCATGTTTTTGCAAAAAGTAGATTTCCCCCATCTGCTTTTCGTTGCTGCATCATTGACCCAGAGGGTAATCCTAAATAAACTTGGACTTTGTCCAGGTAGACCTTATCATAGAGTCTTGCATCTGTTGTAATTATTTCCTGTGATATCCTGAGGGACTTTGAGATAGAAGACATTGAAGCTGCTCTTCGGAGCAACGGTGAAATGGTTTGTGAGTTCGTAATTTTAAAAAGCAAAGGTCGCACACAACCTCTCCAGAGCTTCAGAGCAGGGATTCCTGGGAGCTGCAGTCCAAACAAAGCAACTTTTTCAAATCTCTGCTCTAGGAAGGCTGCAAGTGGAGACTCAAAGCCCTCTCCTGCAAGGATGCTTTAATTAAAAGAGTCAGGATCAAAAACGTCAGTGCGGACATCTACCATAGTACTCCCTTTATGCAGCCATGCTCCCAGGTGGAACCCAAAAACATAGCCAGATATGTTGGTCAAGAACTTTCCGCATACGCAGAGGCAGGCCTTTTTGTAAAGCTTGTGGACCTTAATTGCCCATTGAAGACTGAGCCATACCCCAAGGGTTTGCATAATGTCAGGGCTAGCTTCCAATCCATATTGTTAAATGCAATGCTTCAAATACTGTGAAAATTGTATCTCATAAGGAACCTTGGTGGGGATGATAGATTATACCATCAATCATACCAATCAAAAAGTCCCAGCAGTTCAGACCTGTAAGCCCGAATTGCATTAATGGAGTGTGCTATACTTTTTTACTGTGGGCCAATGTAGTGCAGTAGTTTGAGCATTGGACCATTTGGGGAGCAAGGTCCAAATCCCTGCTCGGCCACGGAAAGACACTGGGTGACCTTAGGCAAGTCATACTGTCTCAGCCATAGAGGAAGGCAAAGGCCTTTGAGCCAACCTTGCCCAAGGATGCCCAACTTGCTGAAGATCATCCAGTAAGTTTCATAAGCAAGCATGAAATAGAACCCAGACCTCCAGAGAGCTCCGGTGCCACAACGAACTACAAACCCCAGCAATTCCCTAGCCCTTCAAACACTACAATTCTTCAAGTCCATAAGTAAAACTTTTTCCAGAAAGGCTGAAATGGATGGAGGATAGGAGCCCTACCAGATTGGATTAATGACTCAATCTTTGGCTGAAGTGGGGGGAAACTGTTCTTTCTTTCTTAGGCAAACATTTACTAGAGCAGCCATCCACTTTGCCTTTCAGTTCTGTCTCCCTTTGCTGATCACTCTCCAGCAAGGACTTTGGTCTCTGTGTGTTTCCTACAATGTGACTAGAAAGAAAATGGGAGTGTGGGAAAGACAGAGGAGCAGAGCAGGAGGAAGGAAGAAAGATTTAGTCATCCCTACTACCACCCTATGTTTCCTGGCCGAAGGAAAGTTACTCTATGTGACTTCAATTCCCAGACTCCTAAACCACTTTTTTTCAATATTTCCAAACTGTGGATGCTTGAATCCATAGATAAAGACCCCGTGGACAGAGAGGGCTGACTATACTTGATCCAAGGTATAGGGAATCTTTGACCATTTCAATTTTTTTCCTTATCTAGGATGAATTCTTGCAGATTTTCCATGGTCATTCTTTTTTGTCTTCTTAATGTTCAGCATTAAGTCTATCTTGTCACTTTTCTTCTTGACCTGCTTCAGTAATTGCTCCAGGTTTTTGTTCTGCTAGTAGTATTGTGTCGTCTGTGTAACAGAGGTCATTCACACTTAGTTTTTTAAACAAAGAGACTCGCATCTCTGCATCAATTCAGAACCCATTCAGAATCGATTCAGTGTTCCCACTACAGTTTTAGGCTACCAAATCTCTCCGTGGCATTTTAATCCTGTTGCCATTCACATTTCCACCATATTGGTTTAAAATGGAGGCGCCTCCATTTCCAGAACGATGCAGCACGATCCAAATCCATTTGGTAGCATGGTCATTTTGTACAAAGATGCGAATCGATGCAGCTAAGGCATCCGGTGACAAATGCACCAGTTTAAATGGGCTTTTTGGCCACACACACATATGGAAATTGCATCAATTGAAATCAGGGCGAGTGTGAATGTCACATAAACTGGTTCCAAACTGGTTTATTTCTGTAGTGTGAACAGCCCTTAGGCTGTTAATGTTCCTTCCTCCAATCTTCACTCCTCTTTCCTCTGAGTCTAAGCCTGCTCTGCATATGATACACATCCATTAAAGATATAGGAGCCCTCTCCTGCTTTCATTCTGGCAAGCCGAAATTATGCGTGTGTGGCTCCCACTTGCATGCAAAAGAAAGAGGCTGTTTGTTTGAGTTCCTTCTCTCCCTCCCAGCCAAACTCCAGAGCAAACCCAGGCCCTGCAAGGTTGCATGTATCGGCCTGTGGCTGTGTGTTCTGGCTGGGTCACATACCTTGCCTCTGATGTCATTCTCCTTGCTGCGTTCAGGCCTGGGGAGATTTGCACTGAGCGCATTTCATTTTTCTTGCTTGCTTTCCATGCTAAACGAAAAGAAAGCCCAAACTGGCTCCGGGTTCTGCATCCTCGATTTCTCCTTCTCGTTTTTTCTTGTTAAAATCCTTCCTCCGGGCGAATCGTTTTTTAATAAAAAGCTTTGACTGAGTGCTTTAATCAGCAGTATTTTTTTTTCTTTTGCAAGAATGTCGCCGTTCCTCTTAGCACTAAAAGAAAAGCATTTGCATGGTGTGAATCATGGGGATATTTCCATATGCTCCAACTGTCCTGATTTGGCAGAGGTGGCCCAAATTAATCCTCTGCTGTCCCACTTTTTCAACTGCTTTGAAAATGTCCCAGTTTCAATCTCTCTTCCTCCTACTTTCACCCTTTTTTCCTCAGCTTACTTCACTTGCCGCAAACTGAATCCAAAGTGCAAGAATACTGTATGTACTCAAGTATAAGTTTAGAAATTTTAGTCCAAAAATTGACCCAAAAAACCTGGATCGACTTATCCACTTGTCAATACAAGTCCTTTAACAATTATAAAAAAGAGAACAATCCCCTGGCGAAAGACAAGAGCATAATCTCTCCTGGAACTGCCGATTCCTCTCTATTCTTTCCTCCATCCAACCTTTGTATGAGCACAAACAGTTATGTCTGCTGGGATTTTGTAAGTTTTTTGGCATTGCTTTCCTTTGCTTCACCCTTTAGAGCTTTCGTTACATGCCCCTAAATTTTATCCTCAATTTATCCATGGGTCATATCAAAATCTATAATTTTGGCCCCCAAACCTGCCCTTTGCTTATACGTGAGGTCGACTTATAGTCGAGTATATATGGTAGTTTTTACTAAGTTAACTCTGCAGGGAGGAAATTACAGTTGAGGGTGGAAGCCCTGTTATAGAGGAACCCTAGATCTCTTTTTATGGTAGGAAATTTAATATTGGCAAGCAGGGAGTTATCAGTTTTGCTACCTGGCGGTACTTGCAAATTACTTGTCCCATCCATTATCATTTGAAGACAAAGAACCGTGCAAGCAAGATGTGTACTTTGAAATGCCTGCTCTCTGCTCAGTATAGCTTTGTCGTCGCTGATGTGTGTGAGTGCCTTCGAGTCATTTCCAGCTTACGGTGGCAAGGTTTTCTTGGCAAAATTTATTCAGAGGGGGCTTGCCTTGCCTTTGCCTTCCTCTGAGACTGAGAGAATGCGACTTATCCCAGATCACTCACTGGATTTGTCAGGACGTCTTCAGAAGGGAAGGAAGAGGAAGGTAGGCACAACATGTTGTTTTTCCCAACACCAAGTGCTCCTTGGCCCTTTCCCCCTTCTCTTTGGGCGACGCTTTTGCTCCAGATGTCCTTGAACCCTTGTGAAAAATCCTCCCTAGGAAGTTCACTGTTAGAACAAAATGCTCTCGAATAATGGGCCTTGGAGAAGGTCAGCAAGGAAGGAGAAGCGTCCAGCGCTGATGGATTGCATCCTTCCTCTTGGGCTCCTCCTGGACTGAACGGTGGAAACAAAATTCCCAGCTAGCCAGCACAAATAGCCTTATTCCCCTTCGAGGTGGCTATGCTTTCGTGTGTGTGTGAGATGGGAGTTGCATGCCCGCCAACAGATGAACAAGAGAGAATGTGTGGCCAAGCAACCCCCAGAGTGGGATGAAGATGGCAAAAGTTAGGAATAATGAAAAAACGGAAAAACTAGGGGATGCTGCAACAGTTTGCTTTTGCCTAAGTCTACTGGGAAGAGCAAAATTTTGGCTCCTTCTCCCCTCTTTCCCAGTTGATTATAACTTTGCAGCAACTGGTAACAAAGGAAGAAAGCAGGAGAGAGAGAGAGACATTGGGACATTTTAAACCCACTGAAAATTTGGGATGACAGAGGATGAATTGGAACTGTCCCTGCCAAATCGGGACAGATGGAAGGTACGGGGTTGTAGCTCAATAGCTTTGGCCACTATAGTGGATGATGGGTTTGGTAGTCCAACACGTGGTGGAAAGGGCTACTTTGCTCTGAGGCTGAGAGAGTGTGACTTGCCCAAGGTCACCCAGTGGGTTTCCATGGCTAAGTGAGGATTCCATCTACAAAGCTGTGGTTCAGTGCTCAAACCACTGCACTACGTTGGGTCATAGTTAAAAGTATAGTAGCACAGCCCATTAATGCAGTTGGGTTTCCATCCTTTGCCTGTGCCTTCCTCTGAGGCTGAGAGAGTGTGACTTGCCCAAGTCACCCACTGGATTTCCTTGTCTGAGCAGCGATTCGGACCCTGGCCTTCAGAGTCAAAGTTCAATGCTCAAATCACTACATCACACTGGCTCTCCATATGAATACATGCACGATAAATGAATGAATGAATGCCATTCAACAAGTGATATAATACCGGTATATACAGACACACTTTTTCAAGGCAGTGTTCTCACCCAGAGATTCCTCCCCCTTGTCCCAAGGACCAGAGAACAGGGTCCAGGAGGCCCAGAGACATGGAAACCTACATGTTAGAGTCAAAGGGCCTTTTCTGGTTTCACGAAACCTTTTTAAACCAGCGTGGATCTCCGCTTAATCTAAAGGAATGCCTGAAACTCTGCCAAGCTTGTTCAAGGAGGGAAAAGCTGCATGCATGAATAGGGCTACAACAACAATCTGTGTTGGAACAGGGCGAGGAGGGGCGATCATTGCTCATCCCTAACACACACAAACACACACAGAGACACAACATTTAAGCTCTTACTTTAGAGGAATAATAAGTCTCCAAGGGAGCATTTAGTCTCTTCCATTGCACAGTCTTCTGGCCAAGGGTTGCTTCCTTTGAGGTTCAGCCAGGCAGCTAAACTCTTTCTCCAGGTTCCCAAAGCTTGGAACATGGAAGAAATTGCTATTTTTAAATAGGACAGGAGGGCAAAGCAGAGGTTTAGTTGGACGTCAGAGGCCCAGGGGTGCAAAGAGACACTTTTGGAGGGTTTGGTGAGGGTTTGGGCCACTGTGAAAAGAACTTTCATAGGTAATGACAAAGAATTGTTGTTGTTGTGCACCTTCAAGCTGCTTCTGACTAATGGCGACGCTAAGGAGTTTATCACATGGGTGGGATCCCATGCAAAAACAGGATTTAAATGGGGGGGATTGATTTTCAGACGACGTTTGACATTAAACAGAACAGAAAGTGGGGAAAACCCACAAAAGTGGGTTGTTTTTCAGATGATGTCAGGGTTAAAGAGCATTAACGCGACATTAGCCCAGATTGAAAGTCAACGAAACACTCTGCTTTTTTCTTTGAGTAAACCCCAAAAGTAAAAAGTGGCTCATTTTGTTGACTTTCTGTCCAGGTTAATCTTGTGTTAATGCTCATTAACCCCGATGTGTCTGAAAAATAACCCGGGCTGCATTCCCACTTACAAATCAATCACTTTGCAATTGGAATTGATGGATCGGTTTGGCAGCGGAACGTGGTTCACACTACATTTGCCCCGATCGCATTTTCTTGCTGCAAAATAAAATAAAATAACCCACTTGTGGTTCACACTGATGAACTAATTTGGGCCATTATTATTATTATTATTATTATTATCGTCGCCACCTTTTCTCCAGAAATGGCACTCAAGGTAGCTTACAAATTAGGACAAGAACAATGCCATCTAAGTACAACGTGCAAAAAAAGCAAGATTAAAATGGGATTAAATAATTAACAGCGATTTGCCCACTACCATTTCTACTTGATAAAACGTATCCAGGGCCCATTTTATTGGTTGCCAAAACAAACAAACAAAAGCTCCTATCTGGAATATCCGAGGTTAAAAGTTAGACTGATGGAATATGGAAAAGGAAAAGGAAAACAAGCCATCACTTAAGAATTCTTTCAGCTTAGCTCACTTCTGGGCCCTTGAGATCATGATGCAACAGCTAACTAATGCAGGAAAGCAGGGCACATGTATTATCTATTTATTTGCTGAAAATGTTTATTTGTCTCCCAACTGGCCATGCCCGCCGACGCAGTTAACCAATGCATACCCGCCAACATTTCACTGATGAAAACTGGGACATGAAATGTTATTAATAAGGAAGAAAAGAGAAAGTAGGAGAGGCTGCAGCGGTTTGCTTTCGCCTGAGCCTACTGGGAAGGGAGCTGCAGAAGGAATCCATCCACTGCAAACTGTTGTTGTTGTTGCATGCCATCGAGCCATTTGCAATTTAAGGCAAACTTATCACAGGGTTTTCTTGCCAAGATTTGCTCGGAGGCGATTTGCCTTTGCCTTCCTCTGAGGCTGAGAGAGTGGGACTTGAGCCTCTTTTAATTGGTATGTTTTAAAGAATAGATATATGGAGGTATTTTAATGGTTTTATAGCACAGTTGGTTTTGTGTGTTTTCTTTGGGGGAGTTCTGTTTTGGGTTTTAACATGTTTCCATGTCCACCTTGGGGAGAGGCGTAAAAGATGATGATGATGATGATGATGATGATGATGATGATGATGATGATGGACCAAGGTCACCCAGGAACCTGTTCGAACTCAGTTATGCTGGTCTGGACAATATCTGCCATAAAGAACCACTGCTGAAAAATGCACTTACTGCCACCGCATTTTCTCAGCAGCAATGGGAAGTGTCTTCCTTCCTTCCTTCCTTCCTTCCTTCCTCTCTCTTTGCTTGAATTCTTGCACCCTTAATACCTTAAAACATAGACTTTTTGGGAGCAGGAACTAGCATTCTCCTTTCAAAGCCAGACCACAAATAAGAGGGAGCTTGGAAGGAATGTTAAATGGAAACAGGCACGTTCAACACTTTGCTTTTGTAAAGCTATTCTTTTTTTAAAAAAGTAAAAATAAAAATTGGTAGCTGTTGCCCGCAGCAGGGGTGTCGTTGGCTGGCCTTGCCAACGTGGTGTTCTATTTTGGGCTTTCGGATGCCAACTGGGCTTGCAGCTGATCACTATGGGCAGGGAGGGTTTTTTTAAAATCCCCTCCCAACAAATGTGTGGGATAAAAGCATACCAATGACTCTGGGTCTGGAGAGTGCAAGAGCGAGTTCTCACAGTGTATTCCCTCCCACTGTCCTGATTTGGCAAAGTCCCAATAAATCCTCGGTCGTTCCCCTTTTGCAGCTTCTTTCGAAAAAGTCTTGGTTTCTTACTCCTCCTTCCACTTGTCGTCCCCAAATTATTTCAATTGCTGCAAACTGGGCTCAAAGTCCAAGAGTAGTTTGCGCTCAGACAGCCAGCATGGTGTAGTGGTTTGGGTGTTGGACTATTACTTTGGAGAAGAGAGTTCAAATCCCGGCTTGATCATGAAGCCTTAGGGTGACCCTAGGCAAGTCACACTCTCTCAGCCTCAGAGGCTTTGAAGAAACTTGTGAAGAAAACCCCAAGAAAACACCTTAGGGTTGCCATACATCCAAAATGACTTGAAGGCATCCAACAACAAAGCTTGCACCCAACTCCACAAGGGGCAGAAAAGAGGGCAGAATCTCGCCCTTTCCAATAGGATCAGGCAAAAGCAAACTACTGCAGCCTCTCTTTTTTTAAAAAAATCCCAAATTGTTGTTGTTGTGTACCTTTGCGTCCTTTCTGACTTATAGCAACTCTTATCACAGGGTTTTCTTGGCAAGTTTCTTCAGAGGATAGTTGCCATTGCCATCTTTTGAGGCTGAGAGAGTGAATTTGTCCAAGATCACCCAGTGGGTTTCCGTGGCTGAGCCGGGATTCAAACTGCGGTCTTCAGAGTTGTAATCCAATATTTAAACTATGCTGGCTACTCCCTAAACTTCAAAGCCCAGGATCCCAAAGCATGTGGCCGATATGGTGCCAAAAGCCCTCATCGCTCCCTGATGCTCAAATACACTTCGTACACCTTTTGCAAGAAGCAGGAGGAGAGAGAATAAAAACCCACATTAGAAGGATTTTCTCCAAGTAAGGAAGATTTCTTGAAGATAAATCTTGCCAGGAATCCACGCTGACAATGCCGTTCCTGGGTGGTCTTCCTGGCAAGCCGGAGACCTCTGGGCACAAAATGAAACCCACATCCAGCTCCACGAGCTGTATTTTATTTTTCTCATTTTCTCTCCATGTTCCTCTTGCAAGAGGTAGCCTCTGAAATCACCACCTTAGGTGCTGGAGGAGGAGGGAAAAAAACATAGGTTAGAATAACACATGATTTTATTTTATTTTATTTAAAAAAGAGAAGCTTTAGTTGCGGTTTCTTGAATACATTCATCAGGCGTCAGTCATGGAAAACTGGTTTCTCCTCTTGATCCTCGTCCCATGCTGGGTGTTGCTGGGGTTTTGTTCCATGATCTCTCTGCGCTTAGGGCAAAAAGAGTGTTAGGCTAAAAAAAAATGTCCTTGTGTGCCTTCAAGTTGGTTTCTTTATTTTGACTTTTCTTTATTATAAATAACTAAAATATAAATATCCCACCTTCCTCCCGATAAAGGGACTCAAGGCAACTAACAAGTTGTTTCTGACTTCACTCTAAGGTGAACCTTTCATGGGATTTTCTTGGCAAGAATTGTTCAGAGAGAAGTTCGCCTTTGCCTCCCTCTGAGGCTGAGAGTGTGTGACTTGCCCATGTCTTTCTGGTGACCTTAACCTTCTCCAGACTGCGCTTACCTGGAAGCAGATGAAGCAATTCACCTTTGCAATGCTGGAAATATGACAGCACTCAGCAATAAAAAGAGCTAAATGCGTATCGGAGAAAGCAGCAATGACAGAATGAATAGAGCAATGAACGATGCCATAAAACAATGTTGGTTTGTTTTCTCTGTATTCATTGCTCCATCATTATTACAGATACTGTTCCCTGTGCACAAGCACAATGAAATGTGTGTGCTGTGTGTCTTTGAGTCCTTTCCGACTTATGGCAACCCTAAGGCTGACCTATTACAGGGTTTCCTTGGCAAGATTGGTTTGGAGGAGGCTGAGAGAGTGTGACTTGGCCAAGGTCACCCAGTCGATTTCATGGCCAAGCGGGGAAATGGACCCAGATGCAGTCTGGAATAGTCCAACACTCAAGCCATAATGCCACGCTGGCTCCCACAGCGACCAGTATATTGTGCATTTCGGTTGGCCAATAAAGGTATCAATAATGAATTTTAGCTTGCCTTTGTTAAATGGCCAACATAACTACCCCTGAATGTTTTCAGTATTACCCCCTTTCACAGCTTAACACCAAGGATGTTAATTCACCAACTTGGGCATAATAGGACCCACACCTCTTTAAAAGTACCTTCTTTCTGCAGCCCCCTTCCCATGCCCTCCAACTGTCCAAATCTGGCACGGACAGTTTCAATTTATTCTCTTCCATTCAATTTTTTTCCAGGCATTTTAAAGAGTCCCAATTTCTTTCTCCTCCTCATCCTCCCCCCTTTATCCTCAACTTACTTTACTTAGTGCAAACTGAGTCCTCACAGTGCAAAAGTAGTTTGCATGCCTTTTAACTCAGCAGAGAAGGAGAGGAAAGGAAAAGGTAGAATCCCTTATATATCCCTTATATAAAATGGGGAAAAAATCAAGGGTTGCTTTTTTAAATTTGGAGAATTCTTGCCAGGAAAACCCTAGGATAGGTTCAGCTTAGGGTTGCTGTAAGTTGGAAATGACTTGAAGACACACAAGAACGACACGAACCACATTACGGCTTGCTTTCTCCATAGTTGCTTTGTCAATTACTCTGATTCAAACTCCTGTTCTTCATGTTGGGCTGGGTTTGAGTATTATTGCTTTAGTCAGGTCGCCTTGCCTTGTTTATTAATCTCCGCGGTTTGAACAGATTTTCTCTGACATTTGCTGTCTAGTCATTAAGCCCGCAATGCAAACCCTCTCCTATTCCTGTATTGATCGGCCTGCATGAATCAACCATTCAATTTATTTCAGTTGCAATATTGAGTCTGTGTCCCTTGTCCCTGGGTCACTTATATTCTCTGGCTGTGGTGAAGAATAGCTCCCATGGCAGTGACTTTTGTCTAAAGTTCTCCAAAGTTACTTGTCAATTTATGGTGACCCCATGAATTTCATAGGATTTTCTCAGAGGTGGTTTTGCCAGTTCCTGGCAAAATATAGCTTGCAGCACCTGGTATTCATTGGCAGTCTCCTATCCAAGTACAAACCAGGGCTGATCCCGCTTAGTGGTTGGAAAAACTAAATTTCCCAAGCTGTGTTTAAGTTTCTACTCACCATGGTTGCATTGGGGTCCCCAAAGGGTAACTTTTTTTGAAATGTCTAGTCCTCACCTTTTACAATCTGGGAGCTGGCATACCCAAAAGTAACTGTCTCAAGCTGGGTTTCTTTGGTATGTAATCCTCAGGAATTGTGATCTTCAACAATAAACTTTTCAAGCTTTTTAAAAAGTTTAAACTCCTTACGGGAGTTGTGGTCCCACCCCAAAAATAACTTCCACATGTTTTAATCCTAATGGTTACATAAAAAGTTCAAATGTATGCTGTCAGAAATGGTGACATGATCCAACACGAGGAGCAAGAGTCAAAACAAAACCTGCATTGGGTCACTTCTGGCACTTCTTTAGTTTTGAGTCAACATACCCTCCAATTGTCCTGATTTTTCCCAATTAATCCTTTGCCATCCCACTTTTCCATTTTTCTCTCCTTCTCCTACTTTCTCCTTTATCTTTGGCTTACTTCAATTGCTGCAAGTTGAATTCAAAGTGCAAAAATAGTTTAACTCAGTGGATCGGGAGAGGACAGGAGAGGATGGGGAGACATCCCATCCTTCCCAGGAGGCTCAGGCAAAATCAAACTGCAGCATCTCCTCCTAGCTCGTGTCTTTTTTCTTATTAGTACGGTAACTTTTGCTCCAGTCTGATGTTGTTCCTAGTTTTTAATCTGTCAAATGTTCAAAGGTATGGCCAGCATGGCGTAGTGGTTTGAGTGGTGATGACTCTGGAGACCAGAGTTAAAACCCTGCCTAGACCTGGAAACCCATTGGGTGGCCTTGGGCAAGTCACACTCTCTCAGCCTCAGGGGAAGGCAATGATAAATGTCCCCTGAAGAAATCTTGCCAAGAATACCCCATGATAGGTTTGCTTTAGGGTCGCCATAAGATGAATACGACTTGAAGGTACACAACAACAAAGAGTGTTATAACAGTTTCAGCAACAACAATCATACCCTCCATCAGTTCCATTTTAGTCGGGGCACTCCTGATTCCTCTCAAATTTCTGTTGCGCTTGGCCATGAAAGCCCACTGGGTGACCCTGGAAAAGTCATATTCTCTCAGCCTAAAAGGAAGGCAATGGCCAAGCTCCCCTGAAGAAATCTTGCCAGGAAAACCCCAAGCCTTAGGGTCGCCATAAGTCAAAAATGACTTATGAAGGCACACAACAACAACAACAACATGGTCCAATAGGCCAATGTTTCCAGAGCCTGTATAATGTGGCGTAGGCATGCGTCAGTCCTGTGTGGTTTATGAAAACGGTATGGAAATCACATTGCTGACCAAGACATAAATAAGCAAATTTCGCTGTCGGTTCTTCCGGTCGCTGTATGTTTTTCAGCAAGGCTAGCCGCTGACTTCTGGTTTATAATGACACTTTGGAGTAAGTCCAAGCCAGGCCTGGTTTCCTTTCTGTGCTTTTAATTTATTCTCAACATTTCCCTGTGAAAACAAAGCCCACGCACTGGGCCAATTTATTACCCAGTGGGTGTTGACAGTATCTGCTCCTTTATCCCCCTAGGCTCCCCATCCACCGACCAACCGAAGGGGGAAAACAATTTATATTAGGACAAGGATGGGCCTTTGTCCAGCTGCTTTCCCAGAATCCCCTCCTTTGCAAAGAAGCTTGAAGAAACACAACAACAAAAGGGAAAAGATCATGCTCCACACAGACACACACACACCTCTCCAGAAGTGCCTGTTTCTGACTCTCCACCTTTACACAGGATGGATAGCTTTGAACATGCTGGTTAAAACAGGGTTGGGTAACAGAACATGAGGACCAGATACTTAGAAACAGCTTGGGAAGGATACAGCTCCCAAGTATAACCATGAGGACTAGATGCTTCAACATAGCTTGGGAAAGTTATCTTTTGGGGACCACAGTTTCCAAAGTACAAACATGAAGACTCAACACTTCAAAGCAGCTTGGAAAAGTTATCTTCTGGGAACCACAGCTCCAAAGTATAACTTTGAGGACACAACACTTCAAAAACAGATTGAAAAAATTACCTTCTGGGGCAACCACTGCTCCCATAGTAGACCCACGAGGAACAGATATTATGGATTTCAGCTCCCCGAATGGCTATCCGTTGGCTATGCTGGTTTGGGCTTCTAGGAGCTGAAGTCCAAAACATCTGGTGTACCAAAGTCGGAGAGCTCATGAGCCAAAATACGCTTGTATTTTTGGCCCCACTCCTTTTGTCTTTGGCTCCACCAGCCCACAAACTTTGGCTCAAACGACCTATCGCACTGGCTTAAGTCTGACGCCAGTCCAGATTGACCAAGATGGTGGCCACATGTGAGTCTCACCTGGCATGATGGTGCAGCATTGTTTGCAGGGTCCATCGGCATGGATGGCAAATTTCATATCTCCGGAGGCACCACTTCCGTAACTGCAGAAGCTCCATGGACAGGCCAGCTGGTGCATCACCACTTCTCCTGAGGGTAGGCTTGCCCATGCAAACCAACAATAAGAGAGGGTAGAGGGACCCCCCAATAACACGGCTAGGACCTCTCCAAGGTAGATCCAGCTGTATCATTGGGAGTCCCTCTACCTTCTCTTCTCATGGGTTGCATGGGTGAGCCCAACCTCAAAAAAAGTGTCAGGGTGCCAAGTGGCCTATCCACAAAGCTCCTGCAGAAGCAGCAGTGGCAGCTCTGAACAAGCGATCTCCTTTCCCTGAGCTGCTCAATACATGGAAGGGAGATGGCATGGCACTTGGGTCCATTCCATCTTATTGCATGCCGCAAAACTGTGCACTAACCCAAGGTTTTGGGGAAACACCAGGGGCTTTGCCAACTCCAGAGCAAAGGTGAGTTAACGGGGATGACCCAGAAGTTGCCATATTCCACCAGAAGTCACTATACATGATGCAAATGGGCAGCACCAGCATCAGAATGAGGATGGGACTTTCGCCCATATAGACATGGCCATAATCTTTCCAAGAAATTGAATGTAACCTTCAGGCTGGAAGAGGTTCCCCACCCGTGAGCTCAAAAAAGATGACAGAGTCTCTCCTTCCCTCTTCCCATGAATACGATTAGCCCAAATATGAGTCAAACCCAGGTTTCTTTGAAGATGAAAGGATGAATTGATAGTGTGTTCAGGGGAGAATTATACTTGAACGGGGATCTTTTCTTTGCTGCTTCTACTTGTCAAGGCAACGCAACACACTGACATGTCTGAAACTACACGTTCCTGTCGCTTGTGCCCCATTTCGCATTCACAACAGCTTCCAAATGACATTCACGACTCGTTCAAAAAGCAGCAAAGAACCTCACCCACAACCCAAACCCCAAGTCCTTCAGAAAACAAATCAAGCCAAGGATACAAGTGTCATTTCCAAGTGTTGTTTTGATTTCGGAATACAAAAAATAATTATCATTATTCAACAGTTACCTCTATGTGCGATTTTTAAAAAACCAAACAAACACACAACCACTTACAAAGAGATCAATACCTTTTGTGTGTCTGTGTGCGAGTTCCCTAAAAGAACCATTTTGGTGTGCCAACATTTAAATCCAACCCCCACCCCCCCGCCGCCCTTCAGCTTTCTTTCCTGTTTTTGTTATTAAAGTCATTGCAGTCCTTCCAGAAAGCATTGAAACTGTGCAAATCAATCCTGATTTCATTTATTTGTGGGAGGGGAAGCAGGAATTTGATTTGGATGGTGTAATTCTAGAAGATCAAGCCTGAGAAGAAGGAGGGAAAGGGGAAATCCCAATCGCAAGCAATGTCCTGTTTGTTTTCTGCGAGAGATCGGCTTTCCCGTCTCTCTGTAAACAGTGTAGCTGGGGAAATTGGAAGACCCTGTCTTGAAGCAGAAGAAAGTCCTACTTCCCAGAATGTCACTCATATTCTGTTTCTTGGCTTGGCCTCCTTGGGACTATATGCTGATGTTTCAATGCGTGGTCAGGTCACTAGGGCAAGAACCGCCCCCTTTGATTATTATTATTATTTTGCTCAGTGTTGTAATTTTGGTGTGCCTTTAAAAGAAAACCCTGGAAGCTCTACCTTACACTCGGAGACACCCCATTTCTGAAGCCCCAACTCTCCGCAGCAGACAGAGGTTTCCACTCCCCTCCGGGTTGTGCTCCAAGGTGGTGCATCCACTCTGGGTTTTACTCATCAGCTTTAAAGAAGCCTTCCAAGAAGCTGAACCCTATCCCCAAAATAGGTTCGTCATGTCTGGCTGTTCTCATTCAAGTTCAGACTATAACCCAGAGCAGATCTATTGGTCCCCATGGCAACCTCCGCAACAAAGATAGGCCTGGATGTCGAACGTTAAGGTACACTCCCCATGTTCAGAGTGTAGAACTCACGGCTAATAATCCTGAATTTGGAGCTGGGAGTGGGTTCTTTCTTTTAGACTCAGCTTGGTTCAAAGGACAGACAAGGCGAATGGAGCACCAGGCGGTCAAGGGATGCTAGAGGTTGTCATACATCCTTAAAGTCTTCTCCAATTGCTGGCTGACCCTCTGGTAGAAGATGATCTGCTGCTTGAGGTAAGACTGCATCATCTTCTTGAAGTCCGAAACCCGCCGCTCGTGGAAGTGGTTCATTTCCGCCTGCAGGGCAAAACCCACCACTCGGCAACGCTTCCGGATCCCGTCTGCCTCATCCTGGTCCATCTTCCCTTCATCGCTCATCCGCTGGCTCTCCTTCACCTTGGCAAAAGCCCCTGAAAGGAAGGAGGGAAAGAGAAAGAGAGACATCAAAACGGTGGACATTTTCCCTGCAGTAATATGTGGCATCAAAGACCTAGAACCAACATTGGGGGTTTGCAGTATAAATTTTACCACTCTTCTTGTTGTATGCCTTCATGTTGTTCCAAACTGCAAACCTCGATTTTACCATTTTATATCAGGGACACCATTTTACTATGCCATTGTATTTAATGGGACTTGGGCATCCATGAATTTTAGGATCCATGGGGTGTCCTGGAACCAAACCCCAGAGGATACCAAAGGACCACTGTATACAGATGTGATGTATCTTCATTGCTTCTTCTAATACTGGCGTGTGATAAGTGCCAACAGAAATAGATGAAAAATTGGAAACATTGAGAGGTAGGAGTAAAGCATACCAGTACAAAGCCCCTAATATTTGCAAACATACCAATTTGGGGATAAAGTACTATTGAGAGTGAAGAGTAAGCATACCCATTCAAAGCCCCCCAGGATTTGCAAAAATACCACTTTTTGAAAAAAGTCTAAAGTGCCAAATAACAAACCGTCAAGTTCAATGGCCATAAAACACGTCTGGTGTTCATCCTTCTTATCCGAACCTGACACACTGTTATCTTAACTCTAAAATAAAAACTTATTCAGCGATGCTAGCATTCTCTAGTCCCATGTTTCACATTCCGGTGCCGTAATGATTAGCGAGATGTTTGCAGTGGCTTTAACCGCTTACTCATTTCTCGCTTATTTGTCTCTAAGAATTGCAAAATTTCTATGCCTTGCTCTTGTTTTGCTTCGGCCAGCTGTGCATCAGTTTTGTCTGCAAGGTCCTTAACGTATGTCCTCTGCTAGAGCTTAGAAAAGTTACATTTTGGAACTGCTGGTATGGCCAAAGTGTAGAGATTTTGGGAGATACAATCTTCAAAAAAGTAATATTTCCATGCACTGGTTAGAATATTGGACTATGATTAGAGATCCAATGAATCCTATTATGAACCTTCCAGGCTTTTCTTGTGCCAGTTACTATTTCTCAGCCTAATCTATCTTGCAAGGATGCTTTATATGTATTTCCCTCAGCTCCTTGAAAGAAATTGGGGGGTGACAAATGTGATATTTCTCTGAACTCCCACAATACACAAAGCATTCGAAAGTACATGTTAATAACTACTTGAATACCTATAACATGAATTATTGCTGCATTTGAAGAAGTCGGATGAAGTCCACAAAAACTCATGTGAAGATAAATCAGTCTCAAAGGTACTAGTAGATCCTTCTATCCCTCATCATTTCATTTATTGATATAATCTAATCCCAACATTCAACCCATGACACCACACAAATCACAAACCTTTTCTGCACAAATCTCGCCAAGGAAACCGCATAATAGTCAGAAAGGACTTGAAGGGGCACAACAACAGAATGGAAACCTTTTGGGGGTGACCTTGGACAAATCACACTTTCTCAGCCTCCGAGGAAGGCAAAGGCAAACCCCTTCCGAACAAAT
This sequence comes from Urosaurus nigricauda, assembly GCA_034509955.1. Classification (NCBI taxonomy): domain Eukaryota; kingdom Metazoa; phylum Chordata; class Lepidosauria; order Squamata; family Phrynosomatidae; genus Urosaurus; species Urosaurus nigricauda. Next base: position 3,688,297 of record JAOEGL010000012.1, on the reverse strand, counting down.
TTTGCTAAGAAAACCCTATTATAGGTTCATCTTAGGCCACCATGATCTGGAGACTTCTTGATTTGGAAAAAAAAAGGCTCTTATATATGGGCCTAAGCAAGCAAGAAGGGACAAAAATGATTCGAACCATGCTCTTCAAAGTCATACTCCAATGCTCAAACCACTGCACCATGCAATTACACTCTCTCAGCCTCAGAGGAAGGCAATGGCAAACCCCCTCCGAACAAATCTTGCCAGGAAAACCCACAATAGGTTCACCTTTAGGTAGCCACAAGTCAAAAAAAATGACATGAAGGCACACAACGACAACAGCTGAAGACTACAAAATCAGCAAGTGTGCTTGTCACACAACAATGGGCACTTGCAGAAATTCCTTCTTCCACAAAGCTACAAGTGTCGTCTCTAGTTTTCACTCTGGGAACCCTGCATACATCACTGGAGACAGGTTGCAGCAGCAGGTAACATCGCAACGGTCTCGTTCTGTTCCGATTTTTCTTGCGATCTTAAAACTTGAACCCAGGGAAAACACAGCCACGGATCCTAAAGACGCAGCTGACGCCCCCGCTAATGCAAACGAAGGAAGAACCTAGTTGTTTTATAAAGGCAATAAATAATTCAGACGGACTACTTAATGCACCGAGCTGTCACTGCAAACAGACTGTGCTTGGCTTTCCCTGCTACTCACACACACACCCAGTCCTTTGCACACTGGAGTTACTCATGTGCAAAATTGGATCTGTTCTGTGTGTGTATGTGTGCAAATGTGCGCACACAGAGAGAGAGAGAGAAACAGAGGAATGACATTGTCAGAGCAGAGAATCCAGGTCATCCGCTCTTGAGACCGGTCTAATCTGAAGTCGACTTCCATGTCTATAATTAATTAGCTGCTCTGGTTTCTCAGGGCACTTTGTACTCATTCTGGATCTGTGCACCATCCAAATGTTTCTATTTTATACACACACACACACACACACACAATTTAAGTTAAAACAAAACTTTATCTCATACATGTATTATTAGATATTTGGACTATCTAGATTTTAACGGTTTGTATTTGAATGTATTATAGTTTAATTTATAACTGTTGTAATCCTTAAAATTGTTTAATTGTTTTTTTATATATATATTTTTACATTCATGTATTTTAATATTTTGTATAGCTTTAAATTGTCTTGTTTTGTACTTGTTCACCGCCGTGAGTCCCTATATTGGAAGAAAGGCAGGATATAAGAAAATAATAATAATAATAATAATAGTTATGATAATGATGATGGTACCATAAGGATATCATAATGATGATGCCACATTATAGATGAATGAAATATCCTTAACCTCCCGGCTCGGTTTGGGTTAAGCTCTCCCATTAAAAGTTTAACATCTTGACCCTGATGTCTATGTAATGGGTTGCTGTTTTGAATTGTAATTTTTATTATGTCGTTTTAATTGATGTTAGTTTAATTCAATTTTAAGGGGCGGGTGGTTGGGTATGGGTCGTGTATATTTTATCTTGTATTTTTTAATTGATGTAACCCGCTCCGATTGGATATAGAGGAGTGTGCTATAAATAAAACATTATTATTATTATTATTATTATTATTATTTAGTTTCCATGCAACAATGCATTGTGTTGATTTTCTCTAGCTAGGATTTTAGAGTACTGTACTGCAATTGAATTTAGAAAAGGTGAGGGAATCCTATGATGTTGTGACTGCAACTCCCAGCAGCCCCGGCCATCGTGGCTGATGGTGATGAATGCTGGGAGACGCAGTCAAACCACATCTGGGGGGACCCACATGTTCCCATCCCGATCAAAGTCCACATTTTAAATAGCTGCTCAAATAATACACATTTTTGGCAATGTTATGAAGCCTCTTGAAGACTGCTTTGCAACAGACCTTAGAGATCTGGGCAAAAGAGAAGGAAAACTCTTGCTGAAAAGTAAAGTGGAATGGATTTTGAAATTAAAATCTAAATGACAAAGCTTAGAAAATCTGAGATTTCAGGCAGTCCTTTTCGTCCAGATATGTAAGTGTATGTGGGTGTCCATGAACGTTATTTATATTTTCTACCATCTGCTGATAAGATATTTTAAAACTTCAGGCTTTATTTATATGCTGCTAGTAAATGGTCTTTGGAGTTCCTGGCTCAAAAATATCCGCAGTTTTGATTTTAAGTGGCCAGGTACAGGCTATAAACAATAATAAAATATGTTCCAGTACAATAAAGGTTCTCATGCCATTGGATGTCATGTACGGACTCTTGCAATATTTTTACATAGCCTCCTAAGAAGGCCAAAACATGTCAGGCTTTGTAGCTAATAAAAGTCTAATCTTCCAGCATCCTGAGATATATATATATATATAATTTTATTATTTCCTCTTGTTGCTTTACCTCTCGAAGCCATAGCTGCAGAGAGATTTTGTCTGTTGGTCTTTTAATGAATAACAGGCCCACCATCGGAAGGCATTTACATTCGCCCGCTCTCAAAAATCACTATGTAGACAAGCTTAATTTGCTTCTGAAATCCCAACTTGGCCAGCCAAGCAGAAGAAAAAGGACGCTCCTTTCCAAAATAAACGGCCAAATGTCAAAAAATAAAATGTCTAGACGGGACGAGGGATTGTGTAAGATTTTGCAAAGCCTGGTGATGCTTCTTTGCCGTCTTTCGACAAGGATGGGGCAACCCAGGCGACAGACAGGGGATGGATGGGGCAGGATGGAAAATATTCCCTCCTGCCACCCTTGTCAGATCTACTACGGTTAGTGGACTGAGTGTTGTATGAAATACATACATATATTAGAATATATATAAAATATTGAATAAAATTGTCTACAGGCTAGGTGTATAAGGTGTGCAGGAAATATAAATGATGTTTTTGTTTAGGCAAATCTCCAGGATATCTCATTGTGTGGTTTGAAGGTTGGACTTCGACACTGGAAACCAGGGTTCAAATCCCCACTGAGCCATGAAACCCACTGGGCGACCTTGGGCAAGTCACGCTCTCTCAGCCTCAGGGGAATGCAATGAGAACCCTCCCCTGAACAAATCCTTGCCAAGAAAATCCTGAGAAAGGTTCGCCGTAGAGTCACCGCAAGTTGGAAATGGCTTGAAGGCATCCGACAAAAGCAGCAAAGCCACCCTTGTCACCCGCAGCCACTTTCAAACCATGTGTTGTGATGCAGCTTCAGTGTCTTTTCTTCCTCCTGTACTTCTCCTCTTCTTTCAGCCTCGCCTGGCATGTAAACAGGATCTAAGAGTTTATCTCCTCATGCAACGGCCCTGACGTTATAATCCTTTAACCAGGTACTGGCTACAAAGCTAGTCGGAGACACTACAGTGGTTCCCTTGCTATCCGCTGGAGTTTGGTTCCAGGACCCCCGTGGATACCAAAAGTCCCATTAAATGCAATGGGAGAGTGAAATATATAGCATTATATCATTCAGTCACTCATGCCTCATCAACCTACAAATCCCAGGATTCTGGAGGATAGAGACATGGCAGATGAAGCACTAGAGCTCTCTGGTAGACTGGGCTGAATACATCACCAACCTACAAATCTCAGGACTCCGAACTTTGCCCAATTGCCATCTTTCGTATACCTGCCTGTCCATGTGCTCCATCTCCACTTTTTATACTAAGACAAGACGCAGTTTGCAGTTTGAACTCAAGGCTGTTTTCTCCCTTCCATCTGCATTGATTCATAAAAGGGAGAGAGAGCGCATGAAGTTACTCCAAACCCCACCTTTAAGCCACAGGTGTGCCTCATGCGTCATCCCATCGCCAGAGAGACAGACAAACAGTAGAGCCACACAGAGTTGCAGTGGATCATACGGAAGTCCATTGGAAAAAAATTGTACCATGCATGGTAAGGGTTGTGTCTCCTTTATCTGAAATGTTGGAACCAGAAGTGTTTTGGACTTTAGATTATCCCCCCCCCCGCCCCGATTTTGGAATACATGGATATACATAATGAGATACCTTGGAGATTTTACATAAGGTATATACATGATGCTTCCTTACCCATCTCAAACATATGTACAGTATAGTCATTATGTATAGCCAAGTATTCCAAAATCTGGGAGGGAAATCCAATGTACAAAGTACACCAAAACACGTGTGGTTCAAAACATCTCCTAGATATCTCATTATGTATATGCTATATGTGTTTGTGCTTCATATACAACCTATACCCATAGCCTGAAGGTTATTTAATACAGTATTGTTAATAATTGTGGGTACACTAAACCATCAGAAAACAAAGGGGTCACTATCTTGGCCACTCATGAAAAAAAAAATGGGTTTTGGAGTATTTCACATTTTGGAATTGCAGATAAGGGAGACTTAGTGAATTTCATAGAGAGCCAGCATGGCATAGTGGTTTGAGTGTTGGACTATGACTCTGGAGATCAGGGTTCAATTCCCAGAGCAGCCATGAAATCCACTGGGTGACACTCTCTCAGCCTCAGAGGAAGGCAATGGCAAACCCTCTCTGAGCAAATCTTGCCAAGAAAACCCCATGGTAGGTTCACCTTAGGGTCACCATAAGTTGGAAATGACTTGAAGGCACACAACGACAACAACAAAGTACATTTCATACAGTTTCCTTAGGCAAGGAACACTCAGAGGTGTTTCAATAGTACACATTTGTTATAGTTTGATGCCCCTTGAATTGTTATAGTTCCATCCTTTGTGATTTTAGACTGTAAGCCACTGGCAGGGCTCATTTTATTTTTACCTTCTTTGTATGGTTATGTAAAGCACCATGTAAATCGTACGGTGCTATATAAATAACCTTTAATAATAATAATAATCCTATTTAAATAAGTGAGCAAATCTTATGGAGTGCTGGGACTTGTAGTCCAGTAAGGGACGCAAAATTCTCTGCTAGAGAGCTCTAGTTCCGTAGTTCAGGGGAGGGCAGGATTATAAATCTCAAGATTAATATAATGGAGATGTGGCAACTAAAATGGCATCTAGATCCATAGTATAGACATGTTTTTGGTCCGATGTTAGTATGCATTTTTTACTGTTTTGATTTGTTTACTTATGTATTTAATTATTTATGTATTTGGTTATTTGCTCGTTTGATTTGTTCATATAGAGGCCACCTTTTATCTCACAGTGGGACGCAAAGCAGCTCCCAAAAGAAATCCAATAAAACCCAGAAATATAATTTTTTAAAAAATGAAAATAAACTCATCTTAAGCTGCACAAAATTATTCCAAAAAGACAGAAAAGTTTAAAAAGTAAAGAAATAAACATCTCAATAAGAAGCTTCTCTGGGGGACCGATTCCATATTGTAAGCCTGCTTAAAACAAAATCGCAAACTTAATTTGATTACAAACTTAATTTGATTAAACTGCACAGATTTGCACCCCTGCGCTGGGATGGCGCCGTCAACGTCGAAAGGATTAATCAATTAAACATTGTAACTCGGACTATATATATAGATGATTAAAGCAGGATGAGGATCGTATAGCCTCCCAGATTGTTGTTGAATGCATCCTTCAACAATGCTTATGCCACATAATGGGAGTTGCAGTCCAACAGCATCAAGGTTCGCATGATCTCCAGAATCAGAGCATCTGACCTATCTGGGACAATAGGTTTCCAAATAATCCTTGGTCCCAATGCCAAGCTCCCAGAGCCAACATGGCATATTGGTTTGAGCATTGGACTAGACCAGAGTTCACTCATGGAAATGAACTTGGTGACCATGGGCAAGTCACACTCTCTCAGCCTCAGAGGATGGCAATGGCAACCCCCCCTCTGAAGAATCGTGCCAAGAAAACCCCATGATAGCTTCACCTTAGGGTCGCCATAAGTCGGAAACGACTTGAACGCACACAACAGCAACAATCAACAAAGAAAATAAGGAGCCAACACAGTGGAATGATTTGAGTGTTGGATCAGGACTCTGGAAACCGAATTTTATTCACCTTATGTGAAGTTGAAAGCTTTCATGGCTGGCGTCTGTAGGTTTTTTTTGTGGGTTTTTGGGGCCATGTTCTAGAAGAGTTTATTTCCTGACATTTTGCCAGCATCCGTGGCTGGCATCTTCAGAGAATGCTGAAGATTCACCTTAGTTGGAAATGACTTGAAGGCATGCAACAACAACAAGAAGAACCCAGTGCCAAGGCCTGGAATGGGTTTGTAGAAAAGCCATCTCTGCAGCGCTCTGCCTCACTGCCGTGAATGCAATGCCCTCGCCAAGCCTTGGCACCGGGTCCAAGGATTACGCCAGCGCTGTTCTTTGTGACTAGCACTCTGTGTAACCCGGCTCTGCCATCCCCATGAACGGTCCGTCTCTGTGCAAGCTTTGGGTCTTTCTCTCTCCACATCCAGGCAATGTGCCAGCGAGGAGGAGAAGAAGAAGAATCTGGAGCACCCTGGCACAGAAAGAGAGACTACAAACCCACTGGCCTCGCTGTCTGTGGCGGCTAAGGTTCCTTTTAGAACTGCTAGCTATAAAATCTGATTTATGCTCCAAAAACCAGAAGCTTTTTTCACGGGTGGCTGAGAGAGTGGCCCCTTTGCTTTCTGATGGTTCGAGTGTACACAAACTATGTTTCATGCCCAAAAGTATTCAAAACCTTTGGGCTCTGTGTATAAGGTGTACAGCAAATGTATTTCCAAGGCATCTCATTACACGGCATAGTGGTTTGAGCATTGGACAATGACTCTGGAGGGGACCAGAGTTCGAATCCCGCCTCGGCCATGTAAACCCACTGTGTGGCATTGGGCAGGTCATACTCTCTCAGCTTCAAAGGATGACAATGGCAAAGCCTCTCTAAAGAAACTTGCCAAGAAAACTCAATGATAGGCTTGTCTTAGGGTCACGACTTGAAGGCACACAGCAACAAAAGATATTCAGCCTTCTCTGTCAAAAGAGCTCTGGCGCCACAACAAACTACAAATCCCAGGATCCCATAGCATTGAACCAGGACAGTTCAAGCGGTGTCAAACTGGATCATTTCTGTAGTGCGGATGCAGCCTAAGGCACATAGGTGCAAACGTAAATGCAGGAATCTATGTTTCCTAGCAGGTGCTAGGAAAAGTTACTTTCTGAGAGGTCAGCTCCAGGAATACCTCAAGCGGTGTGGCCAAATTCTGGAAGCCACAAGCCAAAAAAAAGCTTTTTCCAAGCTCTCCGACTATTAAAACTGTATTAAATTCACCGCTAGCTGTCCTCCCTGCTGGCAAAAACTCTAATAGGAACTGCTGAAGACAGATGGTAAGCCAACTGTAGGGCTTTCTTTTTTCCCTGCTAGCATTTCTCAGCTCAAAAGAACAAACGTCTCCTTGGTTTTTAAACACTAGTTGATTTGTTAGCAGCATTTAATTCCACCGGTTACAGTGATATAAATAGGCTTTGAATTATCTTGGTGTCCTTAAAGGCAGGTTTATAAAAATAATTAGAACCAAAGACATTGTTTGCCCATCCGTTTGGGGCCATCGTAAATACAGGGAATAAAACTGCATCATTGGTTTGCCACAGTCAAATACCAATATTATTTAGGTCTTGGATCTCTTATAAAGAGGTATGCTATATGTTTACTATGAGCCAAGGCAGTGCAGCGGTTTGAGTATTGGACTTTTAACTTTGGAGACCAGGGTTCGAATCCGCACTCAGCCATCGAAACCCACTGGGTGACTCTGGGCAAGTCACACTCTCTCAGCTTCAGAAAACCCTGAGATAGGTTCCCCTTAGAGTCACCGTAATTCAGAAATGACTCAAAGGGGCACGGCGACAACAACATACTTTTTACTATGGTTTAAAATAGCATTTTAATGGGTTGGCTGCTTTTTCGGACATTCTGTCTCTCACCTGAAAGTCAACCAAAATAACTTGCAAGGAAGAGTCCAGAGTGAAATCACTGACACCAGAAAGTTGCTGAAAGGTTTGGTGCTATTTGTTCGGGACTCACAAGAAATCCGCATTGTAGAAATAATCCAAGTTGACACCACTTTATTTGCCATGGCTCAATGCTATGGCATTCTGGGAACTGCAGCTCGCTATGGTCCCAGGGCTCTAGCTCACAGAATTTCATAGCATTGAGCCAGGGCTGTTAAAGCAGTCTGAAACTGGATTATTTCCGCAGTGCAGATGCAGCTTCAGTCAAGAGGAAGGTTCTCTCTTGTGTTTCAAAAACTGTGGATCCAGTCATTGACATTTTCCCTTCTCTCTCCTTGTTGTGTTGGACTACAGCTCTTGCAAGAGATGCTGAAACCGGTGCATTAGTTTAAAAGTGGGCTTTGGACCACAAACAGCATTTTTCAGCATCTTGATATGTGTCTCCCCTTTCTCTCTTGGATGCTCTCTCACTTTTCTTTTTCCTCTTTTTCTTCTATATGGACTACAACTATCATCACAACAGGCTGGCTGGGGATGATGGTAGCTGTGGTCGGATGTATCTGGCAAGCTCCAGATTGGGAAAAGTTGGTGCAGAGGGCAATACCTTGCATCTGATGGATTGGGCCATGTATATCAAAAGGAATGGTTCCCAAACTTTGGTCTTCCAGATGTTTTTGGACTTTAGTTTCCAGAATTCCTGACTGTTGGTTAAGGTAGCTGAGGCTTTGGGGAGCTGAAATCCCCAAAACCTAGAAAACCAAAGTTTGGGAACCAATGCTGTAAACTAAAGTATGCTCCACAGTAAATGTCTTTGCCTTTCAGCTGCCGCAACAATCTTTCTTTCTTTCTCTCTCTCCCTCCTAGTTTTCACCGGATAATCTAAGAAGTGAACTTTGTGTCCTTAACACTCACAAAAATATGTATTCTCAATGAAGATCCAGGGTTGAGCAAGAATGTGATCGGCGCCAATCAAAATCCCACAAAAATGTGCAGACTTTCATCTTCTCCAGAACTTTTCATCAGGCCCCAAATTTTGCTTTGCTTAAGACTTCTGCAGGACTCAAAAACTTGGACAAGTTTGTGGCATTTTCATCAGTCCTAATAAAGGTCCTGGTTGAGACTCCCTTATCGGCAATGCTTGGGACCAGACGTGTTTTGGATTTCAGAGTTTTTCAGAATTTGGAATATCTCCATATAGATAATATCTATGAGATGGGACCTAAGTTAAGCCACCTTGAATCGCATTTTGGGAGAAAGGCACAATATAAACTCCATAAATAAGTAAACGAGTAAATAAATAAAACATGAAATTCATTTATCTTTCATATACTCATAACCTGAAGGTAATGGTTTAAGTTTTAGACTATGACTCTGGAGACCTGGATACGATTTCCCACTCACCCATGAAAAACCCAATGGGTGACTTAGGGCAAGTCACAATCTCTCAGCCTCAGAGGAAGGCAATGGCAAACCTCCTCTGAACAAATCTTGCCAAGAAAACCCCATGACAGATTTGCCTTAGGGTTGCCATAAGTCAGAAATGACTCAAAGGTACCACAATAACCACCACAACAACAGTTTCATAGACAGCGTTTTTAATAATTTTGTGCATGAAACCAAGTTTGTGTACATGGAACCATCAGAAAAAGCAAAGGTGCCACTATCTCAGCCACCCAGTTTTGGAATTCCAGTTAAAGGAGACCCAACCTGTATCGTCCAAAGGTAGATTATGTGTTTTATTCCTACGAGGTCAACATAGTTTTGATATTAACTCAAGCTCTCTTTCTCTAGGAACAGATTCTTTACATCAGTGGTTCCCAAACTTTGGTCCTCCGAAAGTTTTGGACTTCTGCTCCCAGAATTCCTGTTGGCTAATCTGGTTGGGGCTTCTGGGAGTCGAAGTCCCAAACACCTGGTCTCTGGTGTCAGAGTCCAATGCTCAAAACACAAGACCATGTTGGCTTCTCCTGCAGCTTCGTTCTATTTTGGGATCCCTTTCTAGGCCAACATCTCTGCCACAAGCTACTTTTTTTTCCTGGGTTGTGATTCATTCCCCAACCACACTCACAACTCACTATTCCCGCACAAAAACGGGACCAAAGCTTGACAATCTGCAATGTTTGCAAACATCCCATGCCCACCCAACCCGCTCATTTCTACAGAATGTACAGTGGTCCTTCCACATTCACTGGGGTTAAGGATAAAGGACCCCATGAATGTGGAAAACCACAAATTTTTAAATTTATTTTTACCTAAGAAAACACCAGATCTCCAGGTCCTCCAGTGCAACTCTATGGTTGCCAGAAGTTGATCATAGAATCAACCTGGAGGACCTACAGATGCCCAGAGAAGTGTTTCCTCTACAAACTACTAGGTTCCCCCACCACAGCTCTATGGTCAATGTCTGGCAGAGTTGCGCTGGAGGACCAAGAGATTCCTAAGGAAAACGTATTAATCAAAATCGCAAATAATCAAATCCGCAAAAGTCAAAGCCGCAGATGTGGAGGGCCGACTGTAATTCTCAGTAGACAGTATTGTCCAGGCTCTGTCCTTGGTGGAAATGGCCCACATCCACCGGGAATGAATCCAAAAGACCAGCCACGTCTATTGATTTATGTGCCCTGGATTCTCACCCATTTCCTGCTTCCACCCAAAGCCTGTCCTTAGGAGATTTATAGAGTCCAGTTTTCCCTTCCCTCCCAAATTTTCCTTTCAGAACTGCCATGCCCCTTTCATCAGTTAGATCCAAAAAAGAGAGGGGGGCTGCTTCCCCTTGAAACATTTCAATTTCCGAGGCTGAATACTTCCAATAAATTAATTTAAATAGTTGTGAATGTGGAAAAAAGAAGACATCTTATTTTTGCATGCTATTTCTTCAAACGCTGAGGGATTCAGGAATCTGCATCCTGGAGAAGCTGATAAGAGAAACCTTTTCGGCAGCGTTAATATTTTTCAGTGTATTAAGTGAAATAAAGAAAGCAAAACTGAACTGGTGTAACCCCATTGTTGTTGTTGTTGTTGTTGTTGTTGTGTACCTTCAAGTCATTTCTGACTTGTGGTGACACTAAAGTTAAAGTATCATGGGGTTTTCTTGGTAAGATTTGTTCAGTAGTTTGCCATTGCCATCCTCTGAAGCTGAGAGAATGTGACTTACCCAAGGTCACCCAGTGGGTTTCCATGGCCAAGTCAGGATTCGAACCCTGGTCTCCCAGTATCAAAGCCACTCAACACTCAAACCATTACACCACACTGGCACCTCCTACTTTGGGCCTATGTGAGGTAATTTAAAGGGAAATGGGGATAATGGAGTTAAAATGCCACGTTTTCCTCATATTGTTTGGTGGAGAGAGAGAAAAAAATCATCCCAAAAACAGTCCCAAAATTTGAAAAGGTGGCTTTTGGCTGCTTTGGGGACCCCAAAAGCAGAGTCCAGGGCAACACAAGGCCCCACCATGAACCACAATTTGCCCACCCCAGGTGTACGCGGTACTTACCTTTTTGAAGATGGATGATGTCGGGGAAGTTGGAGAGGAGTCCTTGGTACAAGGAAAGAGTGTCCAACATGAGGAAGAGGTCATTCTTGGGCTGTTCAGCAAACATCTCCCCCACCGTCTCGTAGGTCCTGCCCGTGTGCGAGATGGCACCGTTCAGGGCATCCAAGCTGTAGGGTGGGTCCATCTGGAAGGACTGGCTGATGGCTTGGAAAGCATTGCCCAGCTTTTGGAACTCCTTACGGAAACCTCCGATGTGCTTCCGCACCAGTTCGGAAGCCACGTTGGTCAACTGGAGGACGCTGTCGTCCATCTTCTTGCTGAAGGCCTTGAAAGTGTCCACTCTGTCCTCCACGTCCTGGAGATCCTGGTGCTCCGTCGGGATCTGGAGGGTCAAGAGGAAACTGGCGCCTACCATCTCGTCCTTCTCCGCCCGGCGCTTCCCCATCTTCCATTGCTTGTCGTCGCGGCAGGTGAGGAAGTGTTGGAAGCCCTCGTACTGGGAGAGGGTCGGGTGGCTGGTCATATGGTCCATCCACAGGATCAACCTCCGCTTCCGCTTCTCGATGAAGTCCTCCTCGAAGCGGCCCGTGGCTTGCTTCTCGGGCAAGTGGGGCACAGAGATGACCGTGAACTTGTGCAGGAGGCGGTTGTAGAGCCAGTCGAAATGCTTGTACCGCCGGTAGACGGGAGAGCTAGTATTGCTGGGGGTCAGCCGGTAGGAGATGTAACTCTTGATGCCCTTGAACTTGGTTTGCTTGGTGGGGTCTTCCACGGAGCAGATCAATGGGTGAGGGCTGGGCCTCCACTGGGGTCCCTTAGGGCCCATGTCGATATAGTAGGCCTCAGCGATCTTGGACATCATGGGCACGTCTCCCAAGATGAAGGCCTCTACACCGGACCGGACAAAGCAGGAGAACCTGTTGAGGTTCCTACCTACCACGCTTCCCCGTTTGGAAGAGCCGATGCTGTCCTGTCTCTCCAGAGATGGTTTGGGACGGTAGCCTTGATGGTTTGGGTAGGAGTACGTCCCAGGGTACGACAAACTGGGCGACGGGTGCCCATTGGTGCCAGGTCCACTCCTGGGCTCCTCCACCACCGTACAACCATCGTCCCAGTCATCCCAGTCGTCGTCGTCATCATCTTCAAAGCTGCCCTGATGGGAGACAGTAGCGTCGGATGGGGGGACAGAGAAGGACGACCCATTTCCCGGAGATCCCGACGGACTGTTGGAATAATCCGTATACATGGAGGCCGATCGGGAACGGAGGATCACCACGTAGGAGGCGGGGAACAATCCCGTCTCTCCTCGGCTGTTGGTCCCTTGCAACCAACCATCCAGAGAGTTTTCGTTGAAGATCACCAGCTCCTCGTTCTCTTGGATGCTGATCTCTTCCTTGTTTTCGCTCTGGAAATTGTAGAGCGCCCTCGCTTTCAGGGCCATGGCTGTTCCTCATAAGACCGCCTTGGTACGTGTAGCAAACGTCTCCTCTCCAGAGCCTTTGGGGGCTTCTCAGAAGATACTTAAGCCCCTACAAGTAGACAAAAAGAGAAAGAAAACTGCCGTATGTCCTTTACACTTCTAGAGAAACTTTATGCTCTAGTTCCTCAGACCTTCCCGAAGGCAAGTTCCTCAGAGTTTCCCAAAAGGAACAAAATCAGGATTTTCACCGTCTGAGGGTCCAAAGGTTTCGACGAAGAACGACACCTGTTTGGGGCCGGCCAAACAACATTTTTGACCCTTTCTCGTTGGATCCTTCTTTTTTTTCAGGTTATATGCACCTCGGTCAGATGCACGGATAACCCAAATGCTGTCATCTCTCAGTCGGTTTTTATCTTGCAAACAGGTTATTCCTGAACCATCTGCTTTTGGTGAAAAACGATGCACACAGATTAGCAATCTTCAAGCGACGAGATACATCCACACGCCGGACCTATGCGCGGAATTTCTTCTTTTACATCTCTATAATTTTTAAAAACGACAGGGTCGTCTTCTTTTGAATCCAATCCAGTGAATTAAGACGCAACGGTGCTGGGTTTTGTTTTTTTCCTTGCAAAATGCCCTTCAGGAAAAGGGGAAGAAGTGGAAGGAAGAGAGGAGGAGGAGGAGAAAAAAATATTGCTGTGTTATTATAGATAGAAAAATGTTTTGCAAGACCGGATAATCCCTCCGGGGCCAGAGACAAAACTCACCCCTTGCCAAAGGGGTGGAGGGGTTTTATGGAAAAATAAAGGCACGTTATTGAAAGGCGGCAGGTCAATCCAAACTATGGGTCACGCCTCAACTTTGCACACAAAATACACACCAGACAACTCCTTCTTGCTCCTCAGAGGGAAGACAAAGTTCACCTCCAGCTCCTTTTCCTTTTCCTCCTTGGCACCAGGAAAAGAAATTATTATTATTAATAATAATATTTATTTTATTTTTATCCCGCCTTTCTCCCAAGTTGGGACCCAAGGCAGCTCACTATATATAAACACATTAAAACAACACTTTAAAAAGCAATTAAAATAATCCAATTATGAATTAAATGTAATAAAATGAAGTAAAGTGGCAGTCTGGTATTTCTGGGATGGAAAAAGGAAAGGGGGCTATCTATCTATTATTATCTATTAGTAGCTAATAGATATTAGATAGTATCTAATACACTCTATTTCTATCTGTCTATCTATCTATTATTTATTTATTTTATTTTTATCCCACTTTTCTCCCAAGTTGGGACCCAAAGCAGCTGACAAGATAGATAGTTAGATAGACATAAACACATTAAAACAACATTTTTAAAAAAGCAATTAAAATAATCCAGTTATGAATTAAATGCAATAAAATAAAGTAAAGTAGCAGTCTGCTCTTTCTGGGATTGAAAAGGGGGGCTATGTATTATTATCTATTAGTAGCTAATAGATAGTAGATAGTATCTAATACTATATATTATTATCTATCTATTATTATTAATAATAATAATATTTATTTTATTTTTATCCTGCCTTTTTCCCAAGTTGTGACCCAAGGCAGCTCACAAGATAGATAGATAGATAGATAGACATAAACACATTAAAGCAACACTTTAAAAAAGCAATTAAAATAATCCAGTTGTGAATTAAATGAAATAAAGTAAAGTAAAGTAGCAGTCTGGTCTATCTGGGGTTGAAAATGGAAAGGGGTCTATCTATATATCTATATATCTGGCAGGGAATGCAAAGAAATAAAAATTACTTTCCCCCTTCTCTCTCCTCTCTCTCTTTCCCCCCCTAAAACCCCTCAGCCCCACAAAGTTATTCAGTTCCTCCAACTGAGCATGAAATCCTATTTTGAGAAAGGGATGAGGATCTCTTTTGTGAAATTCCCTGATCCTTTTCTTTAGGGTCCAAATGAAGAAAGCTGCCCTCCATCTCCAAACAACTCCAGCCTGAGAAAAAAAAAGGCTGAGAAAAAGAGAGAGAAAGAGGGAGAAAAGGAGAAAGAAAAAGGAACGTGAAAGGAACGAAAAGCTAATTCCTTCCCTTTAAAAAAAAAAAGAAAGAAAAGCAAACTATTACCAGAGGAGGAAAAAAAGAAAAATAACAGCCACCAGCTCTTGCTTTTTCCAACCAAAGGGACCCAATGCAAGAAAACAGATGAGATTATTCCTAGGAATAACCCAAAAGGAGGAGAAAGGAAGCAGCTGCAAGAGTCTTCTTTTGCAAAATGAAGCAAAAGAAAGTTGTTTTGCTCTTCCAAAGATCTCTTTCTTTCTTCTTCTCTTTCTGGGGAAGGTCCAGGACCCCAAAAAACTTCTATCCAGCCTGGTTTTGACCTCGATTTGGGCTTTTCTTCTTGCCTCCTTTCAATCCAAAGGCATTCCTTGCTTGCAACTGTATCTTCTTTTAGATCCGGTTTGGGATATTATGTTGCAAAAGGTGGGAAAAGAGGGAAAGCAACTAGATTTGGAGAGCAATCCTTCACCCCAAATGCCCTCTGCCTTGGATCCTAAGGTGAAGGGCTATCATCATCATCATCATCATCATCATCATCATCATCTTTTTCTCCTTGCAATGTCTTCAGAGCTTATTTTTTTGCTGCAATCTCTTTACCTGGAGGGCAGGTGGCCCACTCCTGCCCTTTGCTAGCCCCTTGATCCAAAAACTGGGTATTTTCTGCTCCTGTTTTCTCCCTTTTTTTGCATGGATCTCCTTATTATTCCATGATGCAAAGAGAGGAGCCCTTTCCTCTGTGTGCATCGCCTCCTTGTTGCAAAGTTTTTTTGTTGCAAAAGGCAACCAGAGCAAAAGCAATAGCAAAGCAATGCAAAAGAGAAGAGCAGCCAAAAAGTAATGGCGGCGGGTGCCCTCTTCAGGCCGAAGGGAGCACTACAGCCGCCTTGGCTCTTGCAAAGGGGCAGAAACACCCCTATTTTTTCTTTTGGTTTGGTCCAGGCTTCCATTAAACAAAGTGAAGGTGGGTTGAACCATTTCAGCCAATGGAGGGGGGATATCCCAGGCAATGGAAGGCACCTGCTTTTCCAGCAAAGAAATATATATATAAAGAAATATATATATATTAGAGAGAGAGAGGGGGGGTGTATGTATGTATATATATATATATATATATATATATATTGTAACTGTAATTATTGACCTATGTTTATTGTAATTGTATTGCAACTGTAATTGATTGATTATGTGCATATGGTGAATTGTTTTTTTGTTATTGTATTGTATTAGTTAAGCTGATGTTCGCATAGGTGATGTTATGAAATCTGCTGATATGGTATATGTTTACATTTTAAAGTATTAGGTTTTCCAATTCTATTACCTTGTTGGTTGTATTGTGTGTATTATAATTGCTGTAACCCCGCCTTGATCTGAAGGAAAGGCGGGAAATACAAATAAATCTTATTATTATTATTATTATTACTATATATTTGTGTGTGTGTGTGTGTATATATATATATATATACATACATACACTGTAGTAATGATGCAGTTTTTGACACACTGCTTCATTTTATTTTTTTAAACCAGGCTTTTTATTGATTTTTGTCTCAAACACATGATTTTCCTTTACATATATAATTATGTCTTATTATTTTTTCAAACTCCTTTCACCATCTTGAACTTCTTCATTTTTAATATTTGTACATAATTTTTAATATATATATATATATATATACATTTCAGGTTCTTCTTCCACAAATTATACCACGATTTCTGTTGTGATCCACTTTGATTCCCCTGGAAAAAGGCGGAATATAATAAATTGTATTGTTATTATCTATAACATGTCTAATAATATATGTCTTAACCTTTCACTTTGTACAATACACTCATAAATTTCTCTACCTTTGACGTGATTGTTAAACACAATTTCTGTTATTATCTTAAATTTTACAAGTTCTTCGTATTGGTTTAATCCCTATTGATAGTGTTTTACCCCATTATTATTATTATTATTAAACAGTTTCCTTGAGACCTTATGCATTTCTGGACCATCTTTGTTTACAATAATTCATTACTGAGTCCCAGTCTTTGTTGTTTTAAGAGGCTTGTGAGTTTGTCCATTTCAGCCGTATCCGCCATGCTACCTTGACCTTGTCAAACTACAGATCCCAGGTCTCCATAGGAGGCGTAGTTTGACACCACTTTAAATGCCACGGCTCCATCCAACACAGCGTTGAGATGCGTAGTACGGCGAGGTGCCAGGCAAAAGGGAAAGACTTTGTCAAACTACAAATCCCATAGGGCTCCATAGGGTGGAGGAGACCAAGCACATTACTTATTTATTATTTATTTATTAGAGTATTTATAACCTCCTCCCCCATCACCCTTCAGCCTTAAAGGCTAAAAGGCAGAGTATAAATACTCTAATAAATAATAAATGAATAAATAGTAACCTTGATGGCTTTTTAAAAGGCCATCAAGATGGATCTCTTATTTTCTTATAGTCTTATTTTCAGGGAATGTCTGATTTTTTTCCATGAAGAAGAATTCATATTTATTGTTGAAAATTTATCATATATTGTGTGTGTACATATATATATATATATATATATACACACAAAAACTTGGCTAGGCCTTACTTTCGGGGGAGGCCTTATATTTAGCAATTCAGCAACTAGGCCTTATTTTCATAGGATGTCGTGTTTTTGGTTAATGTTGGTTTTAATGATTGTATGATATTTCAACTGTTTTGATCATTGTTTGTTGAGGGAGAAGGAGGGAGGGGATGTAGAGGTTTATTTCACATTGCATTGTACTGTATTTTTATTATCACGCCTGTAAGCCACCCAGATCCAGATGAAATGGTGAGGTAAAAATAACTTTATTTTTATTTGTTTGTCTGTTTGTTTATGTTTATTTATACCCTCAAGGCAGACAACGCCAGAATATCAGGGAAAAGACAGTTATTATGGAACTGGAAAAGATACTGAGTGAAGAGAGCAAAATACAACTCTGTGTGAGAGAAAAGTAAACAGTAACTGAGTGGGAGTGAGATGACGAAGTGCGCATGCGCCTCCTCAAAGGAGGCGGGGGGGGGGAGAGAGACGTGGGATGGAATGCGCATGCGCCTCCTCAAAGGCGGGGGGGGGGGAGAGAGAGAGACGGGACTGGAATGCACTGCGCATGCGCCTCCTTACAGGCGGGGAGAGACCGGGGGGTGAAGTGCGCATGCGCCTCCTCAAAGGGAGCTGGGTTGAGGAAGAAGAGCCTATGACCTGCGCATGCGCTTCTGCGAGGGGGAACGATGACGGCATGCGCATGCGCCTCCTCATCATAAGAACAACACGAGAGAGGGGGGGAAAAGGGTGATAGTATGCGCATGCGCCGTCTCAAGAGTGAGCCAATGACGTTGAGGGAGGAGCTCGCGCGCTGATGATGATGACCCAGTGCGCGTGCGCTTCTTCAAGAGCGGGGTGGGGGGGGAGGCGGGGTTCTTTGTAGCCGCCTTCCATCTGACGTCACTTCGAGCGACGAGGAGGGAGGCTGAGCGGCGCGGGTGTGACGTAGGCAAAGAACGTTTCCGTTGTTCGCTCTCCTCAGGCCTTTTCCTCTGAGTCTGCGGGTTCGAGGCCGGCTTGGGGCGATTGTGGGTGAGTGAAAAAAGCGGAAAAAAATATTTTATTCTATTTATATAAAATTCCTTACAGTATTTCATGGCCTCCGTAGGTAGTAAAATAGTAAAATAAAAATTTTAAAAAGGTAATAAAGCATCTAGACGCTATACTTCTATTGATGCAGCCTAGGATCGCATTGGCCTTTTTAGCTGCAGCATCACACTCTTGGCTTATGTTCAAATTGTGGCCCACTTGGACTCCTGGATCCCTTTCACACACATATACATATCTCCTTAATCTATGTCTCCCTCATACTATATCTATATTAATTTCATTTTTCCTCCCCTACCTAACTGGAATATATTACATTTCTCCTTGTTGAGATCCATTTTGTTATCTTTTGGCCCAGCTTTGTAATCTGTCCATGCTGTTAAAACGTACATACAAACACATGCATACACAAATGTAACAACACAATCCTAAACTATATACTGTGTAACACCACTTGCAACAACAACAACAAACTGAAGTGATTCTGGTTAAATGGTATCTTTCTGTCTTGCCATTTTCTTATTCATCTCAAGGAATAGAATCGCTTGACTTCCCCCTTTTGAATCTTGATATCATATCCATATCTCAAATTCACATGATATGTAATATAATATAATATATAATTGCTTAGCATAATTTTATTGAATAATATAAGGTATTTTACTGACTGTATTTATGTACTGCTTTTATTGTTGCCATCCTGCCATCGATCCGTAGGGAGAGGCGGGAAATATGAATAAATAAAAACCTATTTATTTAATATTATTATTTAATTTATTATTATTATTATTGTTATTATTATTATTTCAGGAGCTGAAATGGAGGAGCTGAGCCAAGCCCTCGCCTCCAGCTTTGCCGTCTCCCAAGACCTCAACAGCACAGCGGCCCCTCATCCCCGCCTGGCCCAGTACAAGTCCAAATACAGTTCCTTGGAGCAAGCGGAGAGAAGACGGCGGCTCCTCGAGTTTCAGAAGACGTAAGGCGAGGGTGGCGCACCTGCTTCAATCCCGAGGGACACATTTCCGAGAAGGTGGAGGGAGGCGTATGCCAGTGATGGTGCCAAAGGCAGAAGAGAGTAGGACCAAACTAACCAGCTGGAAGTTTCTTCTGGGGCTTTCGGGCTCTATGGTCATGTTCTAGAAGAGTTCCTTCCTGACGTTTCGCCAGCATCTGTGGCTGGCATCTTCAGAGAGAGATAGCTTGGAAAACGGATTGGATATATATATATCATAGAATCATAGAGTTGGAAGAGACCCCAAAAAGGGCCATCCAGTCCAACCCCCTGCCATGCAGGAACTCTCCATCAAAGCATCCCCGACAGATGGCCATCCAGCCTCTGCTTAAAGACCTCCAAGGACGGAGACTCCACTACACTCCAAGGGAGTGCGTACCACTGTCGAATAGCCCTTACTATATCCTGTGTGACCCTCTTTTGCACATCCTCCCACCCTGAGGTCTGCCATTAGCAACAGAACAATACATTTGCAAATTACTCTTTCCTTCCCAGGGTCACGCAGGATATATATATATCCAATCCTTTTTCCAGGCTATCATTCTCTGAAGATGCCATCCACAGATGCTGGTGAAACATCAGAAAGGAACTCTTCTAGAACATGGCCACATAGACCGAAAGCCCCACAAAAAACTATGGATGCCGGCCATGGAAGCCTTCGACTCCACTAACCAGCTGAAAGTTTTTGCCTCCAGAATCTAAACCGTGAGAGAGCCAGTGTGGTGTACTGTATATATTCATGTATAAGTCTAGAAATTTTGGTCAAAAAATTGACCTCAAAAGCCTGGATTGACTTACCCATGGGTCAATGTAAGTCCTGTACTTTACCTCATGTAAAAAAGGGAACAATCCCCTGTTGAAAGGCAACAGCACAATCTGTCCTGGAATTGCCGATTCCTTTCTATTCTTTCATCCATTCAACATTTAGTGTGAACACAAACAGTTATGTCTGTTGGAATTGTTTAAGTTCTTTGGCATAGCTTTCCTTTACTTCATCCTTCAGATCTTTTCTTATATGCCCCTAGGTTATTATTATTATTATTATATTTATTTGTTTTACCCTCAACTTATCCACAGGTCATATCAAAATCTATCATTTTGGCCCCCAAAACTGCCCTCTATTTATACATGAGGTTGAGTATATACGGTACTTGCTTGAGTGTTGGACTACAACTCTGGAGATCAGGGTTCGAGTCCCAGCTCAAACTAAAAACCCACTGGACTTGGCCTTGGGCAGCTCACACTCTCAGCCTCAGACAATGGCAGTGGTCTGAAGAAACTTGCCAAGAAAATCGTATGGTAGGTCACCCTTTTGTTGTTGGTGGTGTTGTGTGCCCTCAAGTCATTTCCAACTTGTGGCTAACCTAAGGGGAGGTTACAATAGGATTTTCTTGGCATGTTTCTTCCGATGAGGTTTGCCATTGCCATCCTCTGTGGCTGAGAGAGTGCCGCTTGCCCAGGGTCACTCAATGGGTTTACATGGCTGAGCGGGGATTCAAACCCTGGTCTCCAAAGTCATAGTCAAAGACTCAAAGCACTATGCCATGCTGGCTTCTAAGGTCCATGTTAGGTTCCCCATAAGTCAAAAATGACTTAGAGGCACACAGCAACAACAACTAGACCTTGAAACAGTGTGATGTCGTGGTCTGAGTTTTGGACTAGGACACTGGGAGACCAGGTTTTGTATCCCGCCTTGACCCACCTTGGGCAAGTCACACTCTCTCATCCTCAGAGGAGGCGGAAGGCAATGGCTTGCTGAATAAATCTTGCCAACAAAATCCAATGATAGGGTTGCCATAAATCAGAAACGTCTTGAAGGCACACAACAACAACAACAAAGCCTTGGGAAAGGTGCTCAAACCTTTTAGAGTGAAAAGAAAAATAACAGAAAATGGGAAACCACCAAAGGATGATGTGAATCCCGTCTCGATCAGATGGAGAGGCGGGAAATACAAATAAATTTTATTATTATTATTATTATTATTATTCAGGGGAATTCCAGAAAACCACATTCAATCCCAGAGTCTGACAGTCCTGTGAGGCTTCTGCCCCTTTGTATCCCTTCAAGTCGCCTGTTGACTTATGGCAATCCCATGAATGTCATAAGGTTTTCATAGGAAAGGATAAAGCCTTTCCAGGTGGCCCTTTGCCACACCAGGTCCAAGGAAGTTGCAACAGTCCAAATTACTGAAATATTGAAAGTCTATTGCAATAAAAGGGATGGGTTTCAAACTGCCGAACTGAAACGACAAGTCAAACAAAATAATGCCGAGTGGAGTATTATGCAGCTTAAAATGCCTATTATAAAGTAAGACGTCTGAAACTGGCAACTGAAAGAAAGTTATGTGGGCAGTGGTTTAGTCATAATTTTTCTGAACGGAGACTGGTCTCTACTTTGTTACTGCTGGATGCATTTCCAGTAAGGTGCTTGGTTTAACATCTGGGAAACAGCTTAAAGCAGTGTTTCCAAATTTGGGTTCTCCAAGAGTTTTGGACCTCGGTTCCCAGAAGCCTCAGCCAGCTTGGCCAATAGTCAGGAATTCTGGGAGCTGAAGTCCAAAACATCTGAATGACCAAAGTTTGAGGATAACTGGCTTAAGGTATAGTTAGAGATGATGGGAGGAAAGTCCGTGCATCTTTCAAACGTCATAGTCCTCAGCCATTTGGAAATTGTGGCGATTATGC
The DNA here is from genome assembly GCA_034509955.1 of Urosaurus nigricauda. Lineage (NCBI taxonomy): Eukaryota > Metazoa > Chordata > Lepidosauria > Squamata > Phrynosomatidae > Urosaurus > Urosaurus nigricauda. The sequence goes on along the minus strand of JAOEGL010000012.1, from coordinate 3,666,167 downwards.
TGCATAACTTAAAAGCTTCCACAAAGTCGTCTAATGGTTGTGAGTCCAAGTTGACGCTCTCGCATTCGCTCTGAGCATATATGATTGTGTCATTTTTATAACAACCTTGTAAGGTAGGCAAGTTGCTACCATTGCCGTAATACAAATAAGAGAACCAAACTTGAAAGATGGTCTCATTTGGATCTCAAGTCTCTTACCTGCCATGCTACAATGGCTTGAATAAGAGTCTCGGAGTTGTTTTATGCCTGCTTTGCACAGTCATCTCCAGTCAAGAAAGCAATAAACTCCTTCTCAGATTCTTAGAAGATGACAGTTTTTTCCAGCTCTCATTTGTATATCTAAATCCACCCATGTTTTGGCAGGCGCCATTGGATATTAAATAGAGAATGTTACATTTAATTTCTTTAGGGATTTAGAGAGCATAGCTTAGGGAGCGACACTCCTCCTTTCTTGAACAAAGATATTTATTGAGCACTGAGGTTTTCCAAGAAGTGTGGGAGAGCCCAAGTAGTTTCTTCACTCACATGACAATATGTTCTAAAACAAGTTGCTTCTCGTGTCTTTACGTTCTCTCCTTTTCCCTAACAATAACCGTTTGAGGGTCAACGGTTATGGCCTTTCTTAATTGTTGTCATATTTTGCTTATTTTATCCATGTAAGAAAATAATATCCTGTGGCTATTTTTCAGAGACAGATGAGAAAGTCTCTTTAAGTATCTGAAGAAGTGAGCAGTGGCCCACAAAAGCTTATGCTGAAATTCATCTGTTAAGCCTTGACTTTCCCATTGGATCACTTCTTTCCTTTTTATTGAAACAGCTTGTGTAAAAATAAATGAAACACGAGTGAAACACAGAAAAAAAAATAAACTCAGTAGTATCAAACCACTCTAGCAAGCCATCCAAAAACAAAAGCTATTGTTGTTGAAATTTTGAAAAAGTTCAGGCAAAAGCTACATTTGTTTGTTTTAAACAACAGTTCCCAAAATCTCTGAAAGTTGTCATCCAGAAAAGTAACTTCACCCAACTTGGGAGGGGGGTCTGAAACCAGGCTTGTCGGGATTTGAACCCTGATCTCTAGAGTTTTAGTCCAGCACTGAAACACATTATATTTAACATGTTTGGCTTAACATGTTAAACCTCCCCCCTCACTTTTCCATTTCTGTTCATTGATTCTTGGTTTATTGGATTTGTGAGATTAAAAAAAATCTTTTTAAATTTGTTACCAACATTGTTCACCAAACTGTGGTCTGGGGAAAACGGATAAAGGTAAAGTTTATGCATGTAAATATACAAACCCACAGAGACTCACAAAACTTTCCATCTGAGATGCAACACCTTTTCAATAAAAAATAATTCTCTTGTTCTGGAAAACTCATTGAATGTTGGACACATCCTTTCAAGTTGGCTATTCATCCAGCCTCCTTTCCTTTTGGATTTTTCATGTTGGCGAAAGATGGGGAGGGACATAACAAATGTTTTTTATCTCTCCCCCACCGCATGTCAAGTAAGCGATTGGATTATATAAACCATGCCAGAAGGTTGGCAGAGGATGACTGGACAGGAACGGATGAGGAGGAAGAGAAGGAGACTCTGGAGGCAGAGATGGAAGACATGGAAGTAGAGATTCGGAAGAAGTTGCCAAAGCGGTATGCCAACCAGGTGAGTAGGGTTTGGAGAAACTGCTGCAAAGGACTGCTCTTGAAACATAACCAATCTTTATTGCTTTCGTTTTATTTGTATTTCTTAATACTCTCACTTGTCTGCATGTGTATGTGTTTTACTTATGCAAATAATATTAATAAATTTATTATGGGTGTCAAGTATATACAAAACCTAAATGATTCTGATGTGTAAACTTTGTTCCCATTTCAAAGATTTCATTGTGTATATAGAAATATTCCAAACTCTGGAGGGGGGGGGGAATCCAAAATTGAAAACACTTCTGATCCCAGGCATTTCAGATAATATTTATTAATAAAAATATTATAATTGTTTGTGTAAATAATACGATTGAACTTCTGCAGTTCTTGAGCAACCTTGTAGCAGGATATTAATACACGACAACCTCTCTGATTTCTCTGTCTTGGAAACTGAAATGCCATCTCAGGAAGGAAAAAAGAAATTATGTGTTTTAGTGATTAATTGCATCTTTCTAGAATCTAAAGCAAACATATCAACATGGGTATGTAGAGAGGTCTTATTGCATATTTGAGACGAACTGAAAGAAAGAAATTGGCAGCATGAGCTTTCATAGACCTCTGTCTACCGAAGACTATGAAAGCTCCTGCTGCCAACTTCTTTCTTTCATTTAGTCTCAAAGGTGCGACAAGATCTCTCTACATATTGATTCTGTAGACTAACAGGGCTATATCTTTGATATCAACATGGGGTATGTGTGTGTTTTGAATCACCTATTTATGCATTTATTTATACCTTATCCTTCCTCATAAGAGTTTAGTGAATGGTCTACATGAAATATGGCCCTGTTAGCATCATGAGTTAGAAATATCTAAAAGTCCCAACTTGAAAGATGTTTTTAAAAACAGATATCTACTGAAATTGAATAAAAGGAATGCAGACAAGCTGCAGTAAAACATAGACACACCGATCAATGATAAATTCCCAAAATTTATACAGAAAGACCTGTTTTTAGTTGACACCTGAAAGAAAACCATTCCTCTAACCGAGGGAGTTTTAGACCTGGTGCTAGGCAATAGGTATGATTTGATTTTCCTCTCTTGCAGTTTGTTGGGCCATGACTATGAGCAACAAGATGATGCTTATTTGGAAACACTATTTTAAAAAAAAACCCAGAAAGTTGTGTTTGTGGGTGTTTGTTAACTTGTTCAACTGGGCAGTATTTTATACTGCTTACCATTGGTGGAAAAATACATCTGATGGTATGCTTTATTCACATGCGTAAGCTGTTGAGTTGAGTAAAACTGCACTCACAGAGAGAAAGAGGAATTAAAGCTCCAAAACATAGTTAGATTACAGTTCCCAGAATCTGATGTGAAGTTGAATTCCCAGAAAGCCCCAGCCATCTGAGGGAGCTTGGGTGTTGTAATCCAAACAAGTTACATTTCCAAACTGAGATGAATCACTTTGCAGCACAATTCTTCCTGTGTCTACCGAGAGAAGGGGGTTTGAAAAATGGCAGAAATGCCCCCACATACCCTAAAGAGCATTTGAGGGCAAACCCTTTGAAAAATAATTGGCAAAACAGTCCTAAGGGACTCCTATTCTGCTCGGCTTTTTTTAAGAATCCATAAATTATAGCAGATCATAGAATGTTTCAGAATTACTGGAGAACTTACAATATAGGACTTGTAATTCTTTTACTTATTTTCTATTAGTTCCTTTGCTTTATTCAGTCACATCCTTATTCTTTTCAGGTTGTATTGTGCTTGCCAGTCCTGTCATTCTGTCCCAGTTTCCTCTTATCCCATGCTTATTTTTTAATACTCCATTTTGTTCTCAGGGGGAGTACATTGGTCTCTTGGCCAACTAAGGCAGCCCACTTGCCTTCTGCAGAAAAGACAACTGCCATTATTATCACCAGCAAAACTATCATTATTACAATATTATGATTTTAGAAAACTAGCAATGCATTCCTCCCCAAAGTTAGTCTCTTACATGTTTCATCCTCAGTTTCCTCCAGCCTAGCTCCTTCAACAATTTCAAGGAATTCCACAGCATTCTTTCCAAGTAACAACGTCTTTTACGTTTGAAAGAAATCCAAAGCTATCAGAGGGCAGAGAGATACGGAGCAAGTGGAGCCTTGATGACTCTCCCTCCTGGACTTCTTAAATTGAGATCAAAGCTCAGCAACAAAACCTATTTTATTCTTTTAACCCGATTTCTGGGAGAAATCCCCATCCGTGTTTTCTTTTTGCCACTTTACACTTGTCTTGTCACCATGCGTTTCAGTACTCTCTCAGAAACAGGTGTCATGGGTGCAGACTTATTGTTATTACGGCCTGCCAGCTGTGAAAGATCACTGAACAAGGTTGTTCTTATCAGTTCACGGGAACTTATCATCCAAGGAGGCCTTTTTTTCTTGGATCATAACCAAGTGCCAAGGTCTTTTGCAAAGCACAAGTCGTGTCCTAACTTCCGCAGTGATTGCCCACAGCTGGGTTTCTCCATTTCTCATCCATTTTATTTCACCATAGCTGCTCCAGAGTTTGCCCAGTCTTTCAGGTCTTTTGGCAAGGCATTATCAGGAAATTGGCACTGTATTGACCTGCCTCATATTGAATCAAGCATTGGGATTTTTAATTCCATCTGTGGGCCTTCAAAGGATGTTGAACTGAGGATGTGGCAACCAGGAGGGGGACAAAACAAAGATGATGCTCCTCCATAAAAGTTCTGTCCTCACAATGGAATTGATTTAAGTATGAGAAATGATATCATGAGAATCTATATGAAAATCTACTACCTTTCAGCCAGAGGTTAGAAAAGTTACTTTTGGGGACTGCAGCATGCAGATCTCCCAACCAGTGTGAGCACTGGCCCTGCTGTTGGAGGATTCTGGGAGTTGTAATCCGAAATAAATTTACCAAACAATGATTTCAGGGATAGAAGTTAGCAAAGAGGGAAGTCATTTTGCTACCGGTGGTGTTGAACCAGAAGTCAAAAGACCTTGTAGGGCTAGTGGGAGATCGACTGGGACATCTCTGTCTTTTGGTCACTGCTGACATAAGGACCTTTGCAAAAGAGTTTCACCAAATAAGGTGTTGACTTATGTCTCTCATTCTACATCAGGGGTGTGGAACTTGAGAACCTAGGGTCAAAGCTATATCCCCTTCCTCATGACACAATGATATGATGGTTTCTTCACTTTTGTACAGGTTTTTCCCCATTCGAAAGGATTAAAATACCTGTCCCAAGGCTCCAATACTGGCATTAAAGTTGATAAACTAAAACATACTGGTCTTGGGGAGCGATATAGTCCCCAAACGTCCTCTTTTGAACCCACCCTGTACCTAAAATGACATGTGGAATTGCCACCTATGGCCCCTAGAGGGTGCAAGGAGCCTTTTCTCGGTTTTTTAAACCATATTGTGGGCCATATTGAGACCTGGGGGCCACAGGTGGCCCATGGGCCTTACTTCATTGGCCGCTGGTTTAGAGCTTTACAGTTTGCTGTGTGTCGGGTAACATCTTTTCTTTTCTCTTTCCATATCCCCACCAACAGCTGATGCTTTCCGAATGGCTGATTGACGTCCCCCACGATTTGGTGCAGGACTGGCTGTTGGTGGTGTGCCCTATAGGAAAGAGGGCACTTGTTGTGGCATCAAAGGTAAGCGATTGTGGCTTGTGCCTCTGCACTCGCCAGTCGGATGGCCAGCCCAAGAAGGAGCTTTATCTGATTAGTTTGCCAGCCAGCTTCCTGCCGCTTTCTGAGAATTACCCTTTTTCTCTAGAAAGAGGCAGCCTCTTCACCGTTAGCAGTTCAGCCTTCTAGGATAAACAGACTTTTTTGCACATTTCTATTCTGTGCTTCATTTTTCTCACATTTGTTTTGGCAGATTAAGATTTTTTTAAAATACTTTGTTTATTTTTAATATGCAAACCTGGCCACTTGACATGAGTTTTCTGGGAAGGTTAACACTGAATCACTTGGCATGGGAGCTAGGGTTTATTATTGGTGTGCTTTTAAATTGTGCTTTTTAAAATGTTCGAAGTTGGTTATGATTAAAAGGCAAACCAACAGCACTCTGCACACATTTGTCCTAGATCCAAGAAGGATGCAGTTAATCACTGGAGATAAGATATTTATTGAAGCGATTAACAAGAAGAACTCTAAAAATATGTATCAAGTATAAAATGGTTCAGCTCCTCGCTTCTTCAGTTGCCAAGGATGAAACTGAGCTGTTGGACAAAAGGGAGAATTTTTGGATTTATAGACAAAAAACTCTTCAACACCACATGGGTCCAACTTAGTGGATAATACTCTCATCCAGTAACAGTGTGTGTAACATAGTGTTCTAAACTGTTGCTTACTTTACAGCTCAGTTTCATCTTTGGCAGTTGAAAACAATAGAAGCCAAAACATTTTGCTCTTGATATATACTTGTATATTTTACGTTCTGCTTGTTAATCTGTTCCTCCACTCTCTGTGTCTATCTATATTTATGGAAATATAGGATGAGTCTCTCTTATCTGGAATTCTGAAATCTGAAATACACAGCAGACAGAAAAAAAATTGTAGGTGTGAACATTTTTCCATGTCCTATTCTCTACAGTGCTACAGGTTTAGTATCCCTTACCTAAAAATCCGAAATGCTCCAAAATCCGAAACGTTTTTCATAGGTGGTTGAGATAGTGACACCTTTGCTTTCTGATGGTTCAATGTATACAAACTTTGTTTCATGCACAAAATTACTTAAAATGTAGTGTAAAAAGTTACCTTCAAGCTATGTGTACAAGGTGTACATAATAAACATAAATGAGTTTTGTGTTCAGACTCAGGTCCCATCTCGAAAATATCTCATTGTGTATGTATATGCAAAAAGAGAGAAAGAAAAAAGTATTCCAAAAGAGCAACCCCCCCTCCCCAATCCAAAATACCTCTGTTCTCAAGTTTTTTTGGATAAGGGAGACTCAGCCTATACTGTTGTTTGTGTTAATTTTTAAATCCAGTTGTATTATTTCATTGCAAACCACATGGTAGAAAGAGGACATATAATTCATGTAAGTAAATAAATGAGTTGTTGTTTTTAAAATCGTGCACCCCACATTCTTAATGACTGTTATTAGCCATTACAGATGACTACATTAATTTTGTCTCATTTGCTCCTTTAAAAATAAAAAGTAGCCAATCACAATATGGACCCCTAATCCTCTGCCCAATAGTTTTGCCACCTGGATAGCTTCATTAAAGTTCACAATGCAATTTGCTGCCTTCCTACACACACACACACACACACACACACACACTGGTGCAGGGTTCTCCGACCCTTTACATATTGATTTTCCAGCCTAAGACAGCTGTGACTTTGAATTCTATCACTATTGATCCAGTTATTATTTCCTTGTATTGCTGATGTAGGGACTGAATGGATTGAGGGGGGTGCTTCATGATATGTCCCTACACACATGCTCACATGCAAAGCTTGAATGCACCATCTAGGCTGTAACTCTGCAAGACAAATATGTCTTTCCTGTTCTCTTTCTCTTACAGGGTTCCACTGCAGCTTATACCAAGAGCGGTTTCTGTGTCAATCGATTCCCATCTCTCTTGCCAGGGGGCAACCACCGCAATTCAGCAGCTGGAAAAGGTTGTTGCTGTTGTTGTTAATCTGACTCAACATGAATTCTGAATGAAATTCATGCTTGGGGGAGGCAGGAGATGTTTTTATCCCCATATCTTAGATTTAGAGAGGAATCGTCAAGGCAAAGAAGTGGCCTTAAGGAGTGGATGCTATAGCAGGGGGTTGGTGGTTTGAGGATTGGACTAGGACTCTGGGACACTTGGGCTTAAGTCCCTGCTTGACTGTTAAAACTCACTTGGTGACCTCAGGCATGTCACATACGCTCAACCTCAGAGGAAGTCCATGGCAAGCCCACTCGGAACAGATCTTACCAAGAAGACTCCAGGAAAGGGTCACTATAAGTCAGAAGGGGCTTGAAGGCAACCATGAACAACAAACCAGTAACAGTGCCTTAGACAAAGTATTTTGTCCTCCAAGAATAGAGCAAAGCATGCCAAAAAAAAAAAAAAAAAAAACTGGGATGCTACAAAATTTCAGAAGGCCAGATTTAGCTGGAAGATTGGTTCCCAATCTCTGTTGAAGAAGGCTTGTTTGGAGCCAAATATGTGGATTAATCTTTTCTCTCACCATTGTGTTCAGACTATACGATCCTGGACTGCATCTTCAGTGAGGCCAAGCAGACGTACTACATCCTTGACGTGATGTGCTGGCGGGGACACCCCGTGTACGACTGCCAGGTAATGGCATCTCTCCTCTCCACTCCTGCCACCACTGTGCATGTCTGTGTTTTTTCCTGTTTCCTTTCTTGCTGATGATGCTCCCATGAGTTTATTTTAAATGCGCCTGGGAGGGGCTCCCTTACAACAAGACAGTCCCACACCACTGTGGCAAATGGCCATATAGAAATATTCCCAGTGCAGAAAAGGCTATTTTCTGTGCAGAACACAATTTTGTGCAAAATACATCTTGAATTGCAAATAGGTTTTGTAAACTGTGCAGTTTTTGACATTTCTCACAGCGGGAAGACAATTGCTAAACTTGTTGCTTCCTTCTAAAAGCATTATATCCCTAAAGTAGAGTCTTTTCACAGCTTGCAGGAGCTGAAGCCTCTTTCTCACTTGGACTAGCACCACCATTCCAGCTCTGAAGTGCTTACCTGGCCAACCCACAAAGTCACCCACAAATGGTCCTGCCCATCACATACCCCCATATTTTTTCACCAGACTCCAAAACTGCTCTTGGGACCCTTCCTTTGGATATTTTTGGCCTATTCCCTCCTCTACTGCTGAAAATGTAGTAGTGGAGGATGGAATACTGGGAATACTGCCTATAGCTCCCAGTATTCCTAACCAGCAGTCCTAGGAAACAAACTCCAAAATATCTGGAGGTTACCATTTTGGTGGTGTTACTGCCATGCCAAAGCGATAACACATGAAGTGTACAGAATTGTGGTAACTTTTTCCAAGTTTAAGAAAACTGGATGTACAGAGACAGGGCAAGAAGCTGCTCAGCAGTTGTCCTCTACTGTTATTCATGTCTCTTATTTCTTCGGCAGACGGATTTCCGATTCTACTGGCTCCAATCGAAAATGCAAGAAGAGGAAGGTTTGGGGGAGAAAAGTCGCCTTAATCCTGTGAGTCTCCTCTTCATACCCATCTCCCCCGCATACATGGTGTAAATCAGCATTTCCCAGCTTGCCACTATCCACATTTGTTGGGACTATAACTGGGGGTGCTGGGAATTTCAGTCCAGCCTATCAGTCTGGGGCATGCAGGTTGTGGCTGGCTGATGTGAGGGGTTAATTGAGCTCCTGCTTGTCATCCCTGCAAGTGGAAGTATCCTAAAGTGAAACAATATCGCCTCTCGGATGTAAGCCGAACCTTCCGGAAGTTTCCATCAGGTACCACTCTCCCCGCAGCGGATGTGGTATTAGCTGACTTCATTGTTGCTTTTAACCTTCCTGTTACAAATAGAGATGTAAACGGAAACTGATGGGCTATCTTTGCTCCCCAGGGACAGGTATATATTTTCCATAAAGGGAATAAAACTAGCTATAGAAGAATCTTGTTGGCATTCAGTGAATCAGGAATGGATAAAGTGCAGGCCTAGGGCCGCATGCATCCCCCATTCTCCCCTCCCCACAACTGTTTTCACAGACCTTGACTTCTCCAGATCTCTCTCCCCCTTTCTATAGCCCCTTTCTGGTTATTGTGTCCCTTGAAATCATTTCCCTCTTATGGTGATCCTAAGGCAAACCTATGCTGAGGATTTCTTGGCAGGATTTCTCCTGAAGCTGAGAGAGAGTGACTGGCCCAAGGTCACTCCATGGGTTTCCATGACCAAGCACGGATTTGAATGCTGGTCCTCCCCCCCCCCCCCCCCGGCCCGCTCCGAACTAATGGAAATGTTAATCTTTTGGATAATCTGACCTCATTTTCCTCTTTTTTCTCCCTTTAGTTTAAGTTTGTAGGTTTGCAGAGTTATTCCTGTGCGCCAGAAAGCCTGTGTGAAGTTTTGAGCACAGACTTCCCCTTCGAGGTAAGCAGCCGCCTCCCAAAACAAACCTCTCTTTTGCCTAAAGCTCTGAGACTTGCCTGGAAACAGAGAAGTTCTCTTGGTGCAAAAGGCCATCCAGGCTTGGAAAGTAAGAGGTCCAGGTGGGATGGGGATGGGATTCTGGCATGAGCCATTTTTTGGTCAGTAGAATCACTGTCAGATATTTGAGAAGTGAGGCACAAGTTTTATTTGCTTAGGCAAGCTGGCACATGCAGAAAGTCAGGGATTCTGGCTTTTCGTATATGAGGAATGATTCCTTGATCCCTCTAGCTGCGCGCTGTCAGTGCGGCCAAGCAAGGACTCTTTGGGACTTCAGGCTGAATTCTTTTTCATCCTTACCTGGCAATGCTAGAGTTTGACCCTGCAACCTTTTTGCTTGCTATGTAGGAGCTCTTTCCCACAAAGTGTGTGAAAACTGACGTGATGTACTGTTTAGAGCACTGGTCTAGGATTTGGAAAATTTTAGTTCAGGTTGTCAAGCTTTAAAGTTCACTGGGTGACTTTAGGCCATTTCTCAGACTAACCTACCTAACAGGGTTGCGCCTGTGAGGATAACCTGGTGAGGAGGAGGAGGAAGAAAGACACATATATTGCTTGATGTTATAAGTCATCAAGAACCAGCATTTTGTAGTGGTTAGAGTATAGGACTATGACTCTAGAGATGGAGGTTCAATTTCCCACATAGTCATGGAAACCGGCTGGGTGTTCTTGGGCAAGTCACACCCTCTCAGCCCAAGAAAAACCAGTGATAGGGCCCCAGGTTGGAAATGACTTGAAGGCACATAACAACAGTTTATGGTGGCCCCCTGACTTGCATTGAGTTTTCTTAGGCCAGGAATACAGTCTGCCCTCCATATCCATGGATTCAAGTATTGATGTCTTGAACATATTAAAAATAATTATATAAATTCCTAAAAGCGAAGCTTAATTTTACCATTTTACTACGCCATTGTATTGTACGGTACTTGAGCATCTATGGATTTTGGTATCCACAGGGGGTCCTGTAACCAAACCCCAGCGAATACCAAGAACCCACTGTACTCACAGGTGGTTTTGCCATTTCCTTCCTCTTAAATAGAGCCTACATCACCTCGTATTCATTGGTGGTCTCATATCTGTGTCCCAACCAGGGCTGAGCCTTCTTAGCTTCCAAGATCAAACGGGATCTGGTACCTTACTCCAAACTCTTGTTGGTGATGGAAGCAGAACTAGTTTTTAATCTCTAGGAAGTATGTAGAGTTATGCTAGTTTGGATGTGATGCAGGATTATAGTTCATAAGAAACAGAAGTGAGGGATTCATTTGTAGGGGCGAGTCAGAGCGAGGAGTGTGCCAAACCATAGGCCTCTCCCAGGCACTGAGCCTGGGTAATTTCTCTGGTCTATCTCTGTCACTTTAATAAGATAGCAGAGTGACAGGTGATTAGAAAATGGCTCTACTGCAGAATTCAAATGCATTTATCAGCTGCATGCTGTCTTCCCAGGGTGTCTGGTATGCAAGGGCAGGAGTCTGGGATCTCTAATGACATTTTCAGCTCCTGCATCAAGCTGCAGTTCCCAGCATTATTTGCAGGAAGTCATCTTTCAGACTTTTTAAAACGTGCACAAGAGTCTTTCAAAACAAATTGTGTGGGGCTATAATTCGTTACAAATTGGAATGAATGAATTATATTTTAATTATCTAACACAGTAATTAAATAATTTTTAATTCCTAATCAATTGATAGCTCACGATTCACAATAATCCTGGCCTTGCTAACTCCCTGTGTGTCAATGCCAAGGAAATACGGAGGTCATGTCTTAAATCTGAAGAAGTCCTAGCCCTTTATTGGTGCTTGAAAAGTCACCATGGGCATTTCAAATTAAGACTGTGGTTGCTGTCATCCCTGTTAAGCACAGCCTTGGGGCGATGGGAGTTGCAGTCAAATGCCTGCCAACTGGTTGAAATGACAGATATTATGTTCTGATACACCTCAGCAGTGCTAGGTTGGGACAGGAGAATGGGAAGGATGTGGGGTGGGGATGATAGGAGTTGTAGTCCAGCACATTTGGAGAAGGGCCAAGCTGGCCAGACCTACTGTTTAAGGCCTGTGGAGGGAGCTGTCATAGGAAGGAAGGCACTAGGGACTGGTGATGATAGGAGTGTGTGTGTTTTAAGTTCTTTCAAGTCATTTCCGACTTATGTTGACCCTGTCATGGGGTCGTCTTAGCAAGATTTGTTCAGACAAGGTTTGCCAGTGCCTTCCCCTGAGGCTGAGAGAGTGTGACTTGCCCAAGGTCACCCCAATGGGTTTCATGGCTCAGCTGGGAATCAAACCCTAGTCTCTCAAGTCATAGTCCAATACCCAAACCACTATACCTTACAGGGTTTGAAAATACCCCTGTAGGAACTGGAGCATTTAGAGTGGTCTTGGCTCACTGACTCCTCCTTTTGCATCTTCACCAAATAGAGCCACTTCTGTCTTGCAGCCCTGTAAGGTAGGCCAGATGCAAAAGAGGACAGAGCTCAGATCCTGCCACTTTAGCAGTCATGAAGGAGCGAGGATTTCAGCAGAACTGTTGTCCATCCTGCAAATGACACTGGCCAAGCTCTCCTCTTTTGCACTTCAGGGGCAGTATGGAGACCTTCTGAGGCTATTCCAAACCTTGCTTTGCTCAGAGAGTGAACCGCTGATGCGACTGCTTCCCAGTCAAAAATTCCCAGCTTGCATGCAGACAGTAACTTTAGCTTCCTTTCCTGATTAGGGTGGCGTCAGTGGCATGACTCAGTTTGCAAGGAGGCAGACGGGTGCATTAAATAAACACGAGCAGCTAGAGAAGATGGGAGTCATTTGGGCTCCAGGAATTTTTCCTCGCTTTCACGTCTTCCAGCTCGCCCACCATCTTGCTTTTGTTTCCCTGCACATGCTTGAAACCCAAAACGGGATGATGCGCGAGAGTCATTTTCCTTTTGGAGTGGGATTCAGCTTATTAATTTTTGTTCCAAATGAGGATAACCTATTTCTTTTTTTATTGATGTATTGCATATCTATCTCGCCTTTTCTCTTAATTATCTCAGAGTGGCCCTCTGGTTCTCTGCTTCATTTTCACAACAACCCTGTGAGGTAGGTCAGGGTGAGATAGCGTATGTCATTGATCCAAGCCTGTGGGCAGGGTTCCATCTAACTATAAGATTGTACGTACAACACTGTGTAAACTTACAGCGCTATATAAATAAAATTAATAATAATAATCATCATCATCATCCAAGGTCACCCCATGAATTTTATGGTATCATGGGGATCAAACTGACTGCTACACTTCACTGGCTCCTTTTTTAAAGGAAATGGGGTTTCAGCGCTGTGGCAAAAGGCAGTTCTGGTCTTCTTTAGGCTTTATATTTACAATCCTGGGAGAATGTCTTCCTTCTCCAGTTTGCAGATGGTATGCTAATGAATTCTCATTCCAAATTTTAATGGTGGTGTCCTCCACTGCGGTTCTGGTGAGTCTCCCTGGCGGCAGTTTATTCTGAAAGTTCAGAAAGCAGATGGCAGAGATGATGTTGAAACAAATGACCCTGTGTGACTCTCGTGTCAAGCAATTTTTATACACTGTATTGCTAAATAAAGCTTGCATTCTCCAAGGGCCAGGCTGGGTTGCTGAATCTGTTTTTTAAGGGGGCAAAGGAACTTTGTCCAGTGTCAGAGACAGTCTATCTTACCATACCAGTTGCTGGGGAGCCCAGTTGTTACTGGTTTCCTTGGGAGGCACCTGATTGACCACTAAGCAGAGAAAACACTGGGCTACGTTAGGTGTTTGCCTTTATCCACTATGGCTTTTTTCACGTTCTACTTTTATAATAATGGGGAAGAAATTTATAATAATTAAGAAGAAAGGAATGCAGCAGCACCTTCAAAACTTAACTGTTTTTTATTTCAACATGAGCATTCATGGATGAAAACAACTTTCTTCAGCCTATACTTCATTCAGTGAAGTGGTTGCGTATCCACAAAAGCTCAAGCTGAAATCAAAACCGGTTAGTCCTAAAGGTGCTGCTGCATTTTTCCTCTTATTCCCCCCTTCCTCTTTCTTTATGCTGCAAAGGGGCCAGTGTGGTGTAGCGGTTTGAGCGTTGGACTAAAACTCTGGGGACCAGGGTTTGATTCGCAGCTCGGCTATGAAACAGTGATGCTGGGGAAGTCACGTTGTCTCAGCCTCAGGGGAAGGCAATGGTAAACAACCACTGAAACCCCAAGATAGGGTAGCCATAAGTGGGAAATGACTTGAAGGCACACAACAACAACAAGAGACTATCTGTGCCACCCTGTAACTGGTGTCTCCAATCCAGTTACGTTCTAGAAGTGAGGGGCTACAACTTCCATCACCCCCAGCCAGCTGTCTGGCTGGGAGTGATAGGAGCTGCAATCCCCCCACCTCTGGAACACGGCCAGGTTGGGTAAGGTCAGTCCTTACAGTCTTTGTATGCAGGGAACCCCTGATTCAGCCCTTCGAATGCAGGAGACTCCAGATTCAGCTCTGGGCACAGTGGAAATTTGCCAGCCCTCAAGGCTGGCTCTTCCTGGGCTTCGAGATATCGACCGAAGCTGCTGCTGCTGCTATTCTTCTTTTCATTCAAGGCTCTTTTCTGCCTGCTCAGTGCTTTTAAGGAAAGCGGATGCCGCCCGTGGGGTAAAACAGCTGAGAGAAGAGAGATGCTGGCAGTGAGTGTTGAAGCAAATGATACCCTGCAAAGTCCATGTCTTTCTCATCATAGTCTCATCACCATCACCATCATCCCCCTTTGCCTCCTCCTTTCCGGCTTCCGGTACTTTTTTCCCCCCACAGTCATCAGTTCCTTGTGTGCAAATGGCCTTTTTAAAAGCCAAAGCTAATTTAGCTAAAAGCAAGGGCTGGAGACTTAGGAAGTCTCTCGCAGTGCCGGGGAAGGATGGGGGTAGTGCATCTCTTTGTAAAAACTCTGCAACTCCCCCCTCTTTCCTCCTGCCTTGGAGACTAGCAATGGGAACATCTTTTTTTTTTTACTGCCTGGATTTGGGGGGTGGAAGGCCTTAAGTGGGAAGCAGCTAACCCTGGGGGTGGCTTATGAGAACCAGCTGCAGCCTTTTGGAGAGAGGAAGCGACGATGACGTTGAGGCGAGGTCTGACTTCGACGGAGCGTGGAGTGGCCTTAATTCCCATTGATCGTGGGAGAAGGCTGGGCCTTGTGGGATTCATAAAAGAGTTTCTTCTTCTTTTCTGCCTGCGAAGGAAGGCTTGGGGGGGGGTTCTCCTTCCTCTCCCTCCCTCCCCATGAATCCCTTTTGGAGACACTGGTCTGGAAAAGGGTCTTGCTTGGCTAGCAAAAGCACAGAACCATCCAAACATGGGGCCAGAGCATCCCCCCTTTGAGCCTTTGGGGCTGGTTTTCCTTAGAAAGGGAACGAAGGGGAGACATCCCAGAGGTGTTCTCGGGGTGGAGAAAGTTGATAGGGAGAGGTTTTTTAAAAATCTTTTTACTGCTAAATAAAATACAACAGATTATTTACAAATCGTATCTCTGTTTACTCTAATCATTTAGATCAAATCCAATTCGATTGCTGTCGTCTTCATCTTCTTAAGACTTCCTGTGTGAAAAACCATACTGCATAAAATGTAACATCTTCCTTACTTTGTCCTCTATTTTTCCTAGCACTGAAATACTTCATATTTCAGAGTCAGATGCGAATTGACAACCTTGTCAAAGGGGAAACTTCTAACTTTTTAAAAATTATTTTTATTAAAAATGTCCTCATCATAAAAACATACTATACATGGTATAGTATCACATAGTTGTATAAATTGCTTTCCAACCAATACATTAAGCTTTACATCCTTACAATATTAATTACTATTGTGTTGATCTTCATTACCTTTTTAATATTTCAGGGTACATGTATAATGTGGTTCATGTCTCCTTTCCCTACTAGAAACCATCATATTACTCTTTTTCTTACCTGCCTTGATCCTCCAATTGGGAGAAGCAGGTTGTTGTTGTTGTTGTTGTTATTTATTACTTCTCTAGCTTGTACCCCCACCATCACCACTTTGCTGTTTGCGTTTGTCTTTCTGTTGCTTAAATCTTGGTTTGTATTTTTTGTAAAGTCTTAGTTTGTAAAGTCTTGGTTTGTACCAATGGTTCCCTTTTCCCCTTCTTTTCTTATCCAATTAAGTTAAAGAAGGGCTTTTTAAATTCTCCAAATACTTTCCCAGTACATTACAATGGGTTGCCCAATTGCTTCAATTTTATGACTCCGTCTGTTGTTTATTAGCTGTGTCAACTTAAACGTGATCCTGTAGTTAATACTCTTCGTTGGGATAGGGAGAGATTTTTCTCTTTCATTCAAAACAATAGGAGCCTAGGGACTGAGAAGATGCAAGACATCCCAAGAAACAGACTGATAAACCCAAAAGCTCATGCTATATTAAACCAGTCAGTTTTCAAGATGCTGCGAGATTCCTCTTTGCCCTGCCTCTCTCTTTCATTTTTAGGACAGGCAAAAGGAAAAGTTGCAAGAGGCAATTGCATCTGCACTGTAGAAATAATGCGTGAATAATGCATTATGCCAGCCATTCATGCCCATTTCTGGAGAGCTTTATTCCAATCTTCCTCTCTTCCTCTTTTTTTTTTCCCCAACAATATTTTGGTAGTCTTTGGTGAGTGATGAATATTCTCAGGGTGCATCTACACTGTAGAAATAATGCAATTTGAAACCATTTCAACTGCTATTTCACTTTTTAGTATGGAATATCTTAATCTTTTTTTCACAGTTACCTTCAACCCAACAGGAAGCTTGACTTGGAAATAATGTTTTTTATTGGAGTACTTGTAAATAATTGAAGTTAGGCCAATTCAATAGCATCCTCTTGCCTAACATCATTAACATCAGGACCTGGAAACATTACTCTGAAAGCTAATACATTAGAGTGACTTTGAAATGTAGTTTGCTGTCATTACTTGATTATATTTATTTTATTCTTGCACACATAGAAATATTTGGAAACATAGTGCATTATTGTATTCCTTGACGATCAGTTAGTAGTGCATTGATTTTCACTTTTTAAAATGTCATTTAAAAAAAAATACTAAAACTGGCCCCAAATAAATCCATGTTCTTCCCCCACCTCAAATTGCATGTTGATGTAATAGGAAATGTTGCTTGTGATGCAAAAATGCTGTGGGTTTTTTTGCACAGAAAGTAGCTATGATGTTGTTGTTGCATGCCTTCAAGTTGTTTCCAACTTAAGGTGAACCTATCATGGGTGTTTTTTGGCAACTTTCTTCAGAAGGGGTTTGCCACTGCCATCCTCTGAGGTTGAGAGAGTGTGACTTGCCCAGGGTTACCCAGTGGGTTTCCATGACCGAGCTGGGATTTGAACTCTGGTCTCCAGAGTCATAGTCCAACACTCAAACCACTACACCATGCTGTCTTTCTAGAAAGTAGTGATACTGCCACCCTTTTAAAAAAAATAAACAAAGAGCAGTGTTTTTACTTTCAACATGTTTCTTCCATGGTTTGATTTAAATTTCAAGGGGTGGGAAGCCAAAGATACATTTGCGGCTTTTGACTTTTGCAGATCTGTTTACGCACAGTTTTGATTGATATGTTCTCTCTAGGAATCTCTAGATTCTGCAGTGTGACTCTATTGTCAACGTCTGCCAGAAATCATTGGGGGACCTAGAGATTCCTAGAGAGAACACTTCTCTAGGGATTTATAGGCCCTCCAGAGCAATTTCATGGTCAACCTCTGGCAGATCGTGACCATAGAATTGCCCTGGTGGACTGAAAGATTCCTAGAGAGGTTCTTGTGTGGTTTTTTATTTGCATTTTTTCTGCTTTCACAGGACTCCTGTGCCCCTAAAACCAACAAATGTGGAGGGTCCCCTGTACTTCATTAATGGAGGGATACTTGCATAGGGCTTAACCTGCTCTCCTCTTCTTCTTTGGTGACTGCTACAGGTAGATGGTCTCCTCTTCTATCACAAGCAAAGTCACTACAACCCCGGCAGCACCCCGCTAGTGGGTTGGCTTCGTCCCTACATGGTTTCGGATATCCTGGGTGTAGCCGTGCCCATTTGCCCGCTCACCACCAAGCCTGAGTACGCCAGGCACCAGTTGCAGCAAATCATTGAGCATAAGAAGAGTCAAAAAGAGGCCGCCAAGGAAGGTTCCCCCAATGTCAACAAGGCCGCCCCAGATGGCCGCTATGAACTGGAACATCTGTCTACGCCTAAACCAGAAGGGTCTCCTTCAGCATCGAGGGACACTGGGAGTGAGATGGAGAATTAAGAAGACAACCTGGCATGACAGAATGGGGGGGCATTTCTCCATTCAATCCTCCATGAAGACGGTCTCCGAGGTGGAGGTCATATTAATGGGAATGGCAGCTCCATTTTGAGGTGCTTGTAACAGAACGGGGGCAACTTTCAGCCTGCTTTAACAGGTGGTGCCCAGGACAGTATTAGGACCAAGGGTTTGTACGTAAAATCCTTACACACTGGTGGCCAAGTTTGTTAATAAACCACAGAGCAATTGGCAGAGACCTCTTTGGAATCTGTAGAAGATGTCAGACGACCTGCTCTAAACCAAGAGAAGCTTTTGAGGCTGCCGTTTTGGGCTCCTCAAAGCCTCTCAACTTCACAAGAAATCAGATTTTTTTTCCAAAAAGAGGTGTTCTGTTGAAGGGTGGGTGAATGTAACAAGAATTTTGACACATTAGATTTGAGTAGCCACATAACAGCCAAGACGCCACACCTTCTTTCACTTTAAAGTAGATCACTCTCACTTCCACAAAGTTAAGATTTGTATTCTTAATTCCTGAGGAAAGAAGACTTGCTTTCCATCTACAATTTTCACACATTGGATAATAATAGAGGGGTTGCTTTATAATGTATGGGTTTTGGATGCACAAAATAAAGAACTTCTGAAAGATTGGAAAGACTGGTGTTGGCCGTAAAGACTGTCTTATCTTTCCTCACTTTTCCTTCCACATGTACCTCATAAACTCAAAGTTGCATCTTCCATAGAGCTTGGGAACATTACTTTTCAGGACAGCAGCTCCCTAAATTCTTACCAGGGTTGGGAAAATCAGGGAATTGTTACCCCCCCCCCCCCAAAAAAAAATACTGTAAGTTGTCCTAGCTCCAGTCTTTGATTTCACCCAGCCTTCCTTGTTTTGTGCTACTACTGCTTGCAAGCACTGTTTATATTCCTATTTGTACTTTATACATTTCAGCGATTGTTCCCGCACCCCTTCCCAAGCTGCATTTTTGAAGATAGAAATGCAAGCCAAGAAAAGTTAATTTATTTAGAAGCATCAGTATTGGAAATGCATTGATTAAGCATTTTGGAATGGCTTGCTCTTCAATGAAAGCAAGACCTGTTGGCGTTACAAAAGACCTGTCCTTATGGAGATGGAGAAACGGTTACAACTGGCTTATTGATATGAACCAGCAAAAGGGCTTCTCTTTTTGGACCGTGCTTGGGGATATGGCAATGGGGCTGTCATGGTAAGCAATTGCAGTGCAATGTTTATTTTTATTTTCTTTATATAGAGTAGTTACACTGTACCCGACTCTAGCCAGAAAGGCTCTCACAGTGGCTTTACAGTTGGTTTCAGATGGAGCAATTGGGAGAAGCAATGCACAAGTCTCATCCTTTTCAACTTAAATCATTCCACCACCACCTCAACTACCCACAGATTTCTAAAATAGCAGGTTAGATCCCATTTCTCCCTAATCCAAGATCTGCACAACATCTTTTTTCCCCCCCTATATTGGTGGGAAAGTCATGCAGGCTGATTTTGTAGCTGGGATCTTTTGTCCTAAGGGACAGGGGCTGGATACTTGTGCCATGTTGCCTGCAATTCAAGAGAAAACGGCTGGGGATGGATCCCGTCCAGTTCTGAGCAGAGTTATTTTGGGGTTTGCCCGTCCCACTAAAAATCAAAGCGTTTGGAATGTGTGGATTTTGTGAGAAGAAAGGCCGGATTTTGCAGTGTGCACAGATTAAGAAAATGTGCGTGATTGCTTTTATCTTGTTTCTTTTGCTAATTCTGCTGAGGAGGAAGCAGCTAAATAGCTGGTTCTTCTGACTTCTAGATTTTGCCAGGCAAAAATCACATTTGCCAGCTGTTAAGTCGGTAGAATGTAACCCGGAGGTCACACGCGGTCCCTCGAGGCTGTTTTTGTGACCCTTTCGTCCTTCCACAACCACCTTTTCTCCAGCTAGAAATGGAGGAGAGTCAAACTGCCACTCCTAAAAATTTCCAGGAGTTCACCTTTTAGCTGTACTATTTAACACTGGAAAAAAAAGCATTACTTTCCAAAATTGGAAGATTTCTGACCACCTCTAAGTTTGTTTTATTC
The DNA here is from genome assembly GCA_034509955.1 of Urosaurus nigricauda. Lineage (NCBI taxonomy): Eukaryota > Metazoa > Chordata > Lepidosauria > Squamata > Phrynosomatidae > Urosaurus > Urosaurus nigricauda. Next base: position 3,646,011 of record JAOEGL010000012.1, on the reverse strand, counting down.
CTTTATATGGGGTCCCTGTGCAGAGTGACCAAGGCATCTTCCTTTTCCAGGACTTGGCTTACATTTCATCTTTCTGTCCAGGAGGAATTTCCAAATGTCCTCCATTTTGGGCATGGCTTAGAACAGTGGTTCCCAAACTTTGGTCTTCTAGGTATTTTGGACTTCAGCTCCCAGAAGCCACAGTCAGCTTGACCAATGTTCAGGAATTATAGGGACTGAAGTCCAAAACACCTGGAAGACCAAAGTATGGAGACCATTGACCTAGAAGCTCTCCATAGCCACGTATTTCTTTATCCATGGATTCGATCATTCACAGACTGAAAATATTCCAAAAATTATAAACTCCAAAAAGCAAACCTTGATTTTGCCATTTCATATATATGGGATGCCATTTTACTACCCCATTTGATTTAATGGGACTTGAGCAACCTGGAACCAACTTTCAGTGGATACCAAGGGCCTTTACTATATTAACTTAGTGTTTTTAGATTTTGTTTTGCAATGTCCTACATTTGTCTTGAACGTCCCACATTTTGCAGTGTTTTGTCCTCTTTGTGATGGTGGCATTTTGCTCACCCTGTCCTGGGGTGCATAATCTGACCCCTTGACCAAATTTGCTTTTTATACATATATTGAAAATAAAGGCAAGATCTCAGGAAACCTAACTCCGTATTATTCTGTTCCTCCACCTCTTTCAACAATATCGCCACAGGAGCATTACAACAGCTCTGAACTCACAGAAGTGAATTTGATATCAGATTTTTTCCCCCTGTATTGTATCCCATGGGGCGCCAGCGTAGCGCAGCGGTTTGAGGGTTGGACTACGACTCTGGGTTCGAATCCTGAGTCAGCCACAGAACCCCACTGGGTGAGTCACATTTCTCAGCTTCTCATGGGAAGGCCATGGCAAACCTCCTCTGACCAAATCTTGCCAAGAAGACCCCAGGATAGGTTCGCCTTCATGTTGCCAGAAGTCAGAAACGACTTGAAAACAAACAAAACAATCATTTTTCGTGGGTTTTTTCAGGCTATGTGGCCATGTTCTAGAAGAATTTATTCCTGGCGTTTTGCTGGCATCTGCAGGCTCTGTGGCCATGTTCTAGAAGAGTTTGTTCCTGACGTTTCACCGGCATCTGTGGCTGGCATCTTCAGAGAATGCTGGCATGGAAGTGAGTGGGGTGCATACATATATATACTGTGTGACCCTGGGTACGAAGGAGTGATTTCCATGTTAATCTGTGTATTGTTCCGTTTTATCCCGTATTAAAAGGCACACGTCAATAGAGTATTCTGGAGCCTGGATAAGCCATTTGAGAGTTAAACAGAAGGGAAAGCGTTTGTCCTTCCCCCATCCCCAATGCTATAAATACTGCTGTAGCCTGCCTCCATTTCTCTGAATGACTCCGAGTGGTTTTGAAGAGAAATTACATCATGTCCAATCCACAACGATGCAGGCCCTGATAACCAGGAGTTTTGCTCTCACCAGCAGACAGAAGGGCCATTTAAATCCCTCCTCTCCCCTCACCCTCCGTTCTTCTCAGAAAACCTTGTTTTCTCTGCCAAGAATGTAGGCGGCTCTCCAGCCATTTGATTTCTGATAGCACCAGTGAGCAACATCTGTGGCCGAGGAGGACGCACAACACAGAGAGCAGACCGTGCAACGCATGGGAAGCGGGAGGCCGGGTGCAAGGAGAGCAAAAGGATATTTATCGATAAAAATATATGCAACAAAACGCGTGCATTGGACGTCTGCAGGCCAAAGGAAGGGCAGGGGAAACAGAGGGGGGAAATACAGAACGTAGTTTGCAGAATCCTCTCTTCCTATGCCTTTGACGCTTTGCATGTCTGCTGAAGTTTCTAGTCCTTATGATATGGCAACAATAAATGTACTGGCAGGACGTGGGAGTGTTAGCACACAGGGGCCATTGCATAACCCAGCCTTATAGGGAGAAACACACAGATACCCCCCCAAAGAAGGACAGCGAAGGGGAAAAGAACAATTCTATACGGTTTCCAAGCCGACGGCAAATCTGACATTTCTTTGGCGTTTTGCGTTCAGCTTCCCCAGCGTGAAGAGTGGTTCGATAATTGCCGCATGGGGGGGAAACAGAAGCCATCATCGGATCCGGCTGAGAAGCACAAGGGATAGATCACACGTGCCCAAGCGTCCAACAGTCGAGAAGTCAAACTTCATCTCTCTCTGTGTTTATCTTTGCACCTTTCCTAGGCTCATCGGTATCAAGCCTAGGGTACTAAGAGCCACTATTAGCCATATGTCCCCCCCTTTGAATTTCAGCAGCTTCTTCCAGCTGTTGCTGCACTGCAACTCCTAGCATTCCTTTTTTAAACAAATATTTTGTTGTTATTAGCTGCCCTCGAATCAACTCCGATTCATGGCCCATTCCTTTCTCTGCCATCCCTGCAGAGGAGAGATGGCATTCCTGACCCATCGCGGAGTGGGACGCAAGGCACAAAAGCTCATGGCGATACGTTGTGTGCCTTCGAGTCGTTTCTGACTTACGGCAACCCGAAGGCGAACCTATCCTGGGGTTTTCTTGGCAAGATTTGTTCAGAGGAGGTTTGCCATTGCTTCGCTCTTAAGCTGAGAGAGTGTGACTTGCCCAAGGTCACCCATGGAGTTTCATTTCTGAGATAGTAATTGAACCCTGGTCTCAAAACCACTTTGCTCATGCTGACTCTTTTTCAGCCCTTTTGCCCTCCAGATATCTCAGCTCCCAGAATCCTTGATCATTGGCCAACACAGCTGGGGCTTCTGGGAGCTGAAGTCCGAAACAGCCAGAGAAACCTTGCCGCAGCCTGAAGTACAATACTTTGCTGTTGTTGTGTTCCTTCAAGTAGTTTCTGACTTATGGAGACCCTAAGGTGAACATACGGTTTTCTTAGCAAGAACTGTTCGGGGGAGGTTTGCCGTTGCCTCCCCCTGAGGCTGAGAGAGTGTGACCTGCCCATGACACTGTTTCATGGCCAAGCAGGGAATCAAACCCTGGTCTCCAGTCATAATCCAACACTCAAAACTACAGCTTCCCTAGCAGAGAATCCTAAGCACCTTCACTGTACTACCAATCCCATCATTCTGCAGGATAGTGGCCTTGTCAGAGTCGGTGGTACGAAGCTGCTACAACCGTATTAATGTAGACGCCTCTGTGTGTGAGGATGCACAGTGAGATTTATGGGGCCTTCCGGGTCCAAATGACCACAGGGCCCAGAACGGCTGCCAGAAACCAAACCACACACGGATGGCGCGTCATGTGCTCCGAGGCTGGGACATTGCGTCCTACTTTCCAGAGGACAGGCTTTCATTGGAAGGGCTCTCTGAGGACGGTTTTTCCCTTATGGAAGCCATCTTCTGTTTGAACTCGTGTCTGGTCCAAGTCGAGTTTGAATCTAAGGAACCCTACGAAGAAGGAGAGCCCCTAAGAAATTGATCACCAATAGTTGGGTGGCAGAGAGAGCATCACTCGGTTACACCTCTTCCGTGTACCATGCGCATGCATCATGCCCAAGAAGTGACATGTTTTCCCTGCCGGAAATGCTTTCAGAAGGGGAGAAGGCAGACTACTGTGCCTAGGTGCAGGTGCCCAAAAACCATGCCCAAAATGGGATGCTTTGGGGGATTTATGGTGGAGGACCATCAAGGACCACAAAAGTGAGGTCTAGAGGTCATATGCTTCCCATTCCCAAACTTTGGTCCTCCAGGTGTTTTGGACTTCAACTCCCAGAAGCCTCGGCCAGCTTGGCCAACTGTCAGGAATTCTGGGAGCTGAAGTCTAAACCATCTGGAAAGCCAAGGTTTTGGATGCACTGGGCTACGCTTTCCTCGCCGCATGCTTTCCACCATGAAAATGCACCTTCGAAGGCACCCAACCGTCCCCGGCTCCCTCTTTTCTTTCTGACATGAGTCTAAACCACACTGCAGACATGATCCAGTTTGAGACCACTTTAACTGCCTCAGTGCTAAGGAATCCTGGGAATTGTAGTTTGCGGTGGCACCAGGGCTCTCTGACACAGAGAAGGCTCAATTAGAAATCTTCAACGCTGATCCGAAACGCAGTACAGAAACCATCCAGGTTGAGACTCGGTGCTAGGGAGCTATAGTTTTGTGAATTCAAACAAAAACCCACCAAACAGTGATACCTTTCTTGGCCAAGCAAAATGCACAACAAGATACTTGTGGCATCTTAACTAACCATCGTAACTAAGTCTGAACTAAGGACAGAAACGGCAAGATGTAAGCACCTTACTAACCTCTCTAATTTTATTTCGGTCTGGTGTGTAACACTTTGCCTGATGAAGAAGAAGCCGGCGGAGCTTCGAAAGCTTGCAACAAGTACATTGTCCATTTTGGTTGGTCCATAAAGGTATTTATTTTTATTATTATTAAGACTGGTTGATCGTTCCATGATGCCGACGTAGGCAGCCCTTGTTTATTCTGCAATACCTTGCTTTAATTATGTTTTACTCGTTTTGCTCATTTGAATGTATTTTATGACGCTGTATTAGTTTTAATTGGGAGTAAAGGGATCATGTCATTTTATTATGTTGCTTATAGTTGTTCATGTTGCATTTTATGATTGTTACCCACCTCGATCCTTCGGGGAGAGGCGGGCGATCAATACATATTTATAGTTATTTATTGTTATTATCATCCCCACTGATTTTTGTTTGAATTTCGTCAAGGGCCCCTGTATAGTTTTGTATCTATACCTGTCCCCAGCTACCCCCCTGTATAGTTTTGTGAGCCATTGAGCCTTCTCTATCAGAGAGCTCTGGACCCCCCCAATAAACTACAACTCCCAGGGTTCCCTAGCAGTGAGCCAGGGCAGTTAAAGAGGTCTCAAAGTGGATCATTTCTGCAGTGTGACTGGGAGAGGACCCTTCTTTCCTCCTCTTCTCTCCTTCTTTTGCATGGCCACTAGACTTTCCTCCTCTTCTTCTTCTTCTCTCCTCCTTCTCTGGAGCTTTCCTCTTCCCTCCTTCCTTTCTCTCTCTCTGTGCTTTTGCCTGAATGAAATGCAGAGTTGTGAATGGAGCAAAGCAAACCTTGCAAGAAGGGGTTGGACCAAAGGGAGGAGAAGAGGAGGAGGAGAGGCTAAATTCTTTTATTGCAAGCAGCCCAGAGAGGAGGAAGAAGAAGCCAAGCCACTGGATCTAAAGGAAGAAGAAGGGAAAGAAAAAGAAGAGGAAGGACTGGAGGAGGGAGGCTTCCTTTCCTTTCTTTTCTCCCCCTCTTTTTCCTCTGGCTTTTGAGGAATCAAGGCTCTCTCTGACTCTGAAGGCAACCAGAAAGAGAAGGATGGAAAGGCTCAGAGCCAAAGCAATGCTGGGGCCAAGGAAAAGCAAAATGATATTCTAATATAACCCTCCCTTTGCTTTTTGCAAACCTTCCTCTCTTGCCTCCTTCTTGCAAAGCCTCCACTCCCTTATTGCATTTGCAACCAGCCTCCATTCTCTCTTGCCTTGCACATTCTCCACTCCCTCTTTCTTTCTTTTCTTTCTTTTTCCTTTTTTCCCCCTTTTCTTTTGCAAGCCAGACCCATAATATATAGACCAAGACCACCAGGAGCATGTTGGCCATTGCAAAAAGAGGGTCTTCTCTCCTCTCCAGCCAGGATTTCTCACCTTTTGGGGCCACATTTTTTGGGGCCATTTTTCCAGAGGATTTTTCGTCTTGATCTCTTCCCTTTTTTTCTCCTCCTCCTCCTCCTTTTGGGGCTGAGTTTTTCTCCCTATATATATATATATATATGGACTTGCCTTGAGGCCAAGAAAGTCAGAAGGGAAAAAAAGAGAGAAAAGAAAAACCCAAGTTTAAAAAGATAGGCTTTTCTGTGACATCTGTTTTGTTTTTTTGCAGGGCCAATTTAATTTTAATTTTTAATTATTATTATTTTGCAAAGGTAGTATGGAACTTTTTGCCTTTTTCCTTTTGCAAGCTCTTCCTTGAAAAAGAGAGAGAAAATAATATTATTTGGAATAATAACAGCATCCACACTTTTCTTTCTCCCTGCCTGGTTTGAAAACCTATGCATATATAGGTCTATTATTATTATTATTATTATTATTATTATTAAAAGCTTGGAAATAAAAGGTGGAAGCATGTCATCGTCCAACTTGGGGCATCCTCCAAGTTGAGGGACCAAATATATATATATATATTCATTTTTCCTAAAAAGCATAGAATTTGGGTTGCTTCCATCCTCCAGAGAAAGTGAGAAGAAAGCTGGAAAAAAAAAAACCCTAAAATATATTTTAAAAATTTTGCCTTTGGCTGGAGGCTTTGGAAAACGAACATTTCCTTGAACCCGTGTCGACTTCGGATTGTGGGAATCCAGAAAGTGTGGAAAGGATGGCTGCTGAGTTGAGTCCAGAAGAAGAACAGGTAAGAGCTCCTTGGATAAAATTACATATATATTATTTTATTTTATTTTTCCCTGGGAGGATGTGCATTTTTTGCAATCTTTTCCTTCCCCTGTGTATCTTATTTTTGGTGTATATATACACACACACAAGGTATATATATATATATATATATATACACACACACACACATATAGACATATATGGTACAAGGTACTTGTGTGTGTGTGTATATATATATATATATATGGTACAAATCCACACACACATATATTTGTACCTTGTGTGTATATATATATATATATATATCTACACACACATGCAAGGTGTATATATATATATATATATAGTACAAGGTACTTGTGTGTATATATATACATATATATATATATGGTACAGATATGTACACACACATATTTGTACCTTGTGTACAAATATATATATATATATGGTACAAGGTACTTGTGTGTATATATATATATATATATGGTACAAATACATATACACACACATGTGTATATATATATATATATATGTACCTTGTGTACAAATACATGCACACACACACACATATAATATATATACAAGGTACAAATACATACATATATATATATATATATATATTTGTCCTTTGTGTGTTGCATTTGCAAGATGGCTTGTGGATTATCATTATTATTACTATTATTATTATTCCCTCTTTCTCCTCCTTCCTCCCTTTTGGAATTTAATTTTGCAATATTTTTAGGAGGAGAAGCAGGGTTTTGACCTCTTTCTTTGAGAAAGAGAGTTTGCAAAGCTGCTGGACTCTGGGGCCTTTCTGGTAGGTTTCTCTTGGCCTCCTTCTCCAAGGGCTTTATATACAAAGAAGCCATTTCATGGATCCTATGCATATATGAACAAAAATACATTGTGCCTCATTTCCAGGCAACAATCTTTTGCTGGAAAGGGAAAAGAGGAAGAAGAAAGGATACGTGCAAGGACTCATGGTCTGGGTGGCCCCTTTTCCTAGGACTCAGTTCTAGGAATGCAATGTGCAAATGTGCAATGCAACCCCTCCCCTTGGAATTCATAGTTTCCTTCCTAAAGCCTTCAGAAGATCTCCCCAAAGAGTCCTCTTTTTCCTATATCGTCAGGCTTGGAAGGAAAAGGGGCAATGCAAGCTGGCCTGGAGACACCCCCTACACACACTGGATCTCTCCCTCCCCAAAGTCTTTCCAAAGAATATGGTTTTTTGGAGGGTGTTATTTTTTTTCCCCTTGGGGTGTGGATGGGAATCTTCCCAAAAATTGTCTCCTTCCTCCTCCTGCTCCATCTCTCTCCTCCATCCCAAAGCAATGCTGTTATTTTCCCAAGAGAAGGAAGAGGACAGGGTTTGAGAAGCCCTTTATCCAAAATGCTCCAAAAGAAGGGGGCTGAGAGAGTGTTACCTTGGCTTTCTGGTGGGTCAGGTATCCAAACTTTTTTTGCATATAATTTTTATACCGTATATATATATGTGTGTGTGTGTAGTATAATATATAATATATAAATCTATCTCTCTCTCTCTATATATATATATATATTGATGGAGGTACAGTTAATTTTTATACTATTATATATATATATATATATACACATAGAGAGAGACATATACACTATATATATATATATATATATATATAGTGGAGGCACAGATAGTTAATTTTTATTATATATGTATATATATATATATACACACACAGATACACACATAGATACACACACAGAGTATATATATATATATATATAGTATAAAAATTATCTACCTGTGCCTCCATCACTATATATATATATATATATATAGTGTGTATGTGTGTATATATGTGTGTGTGTGTGTGTATGTGTGTGTGTTTCTATATATTATACAAATTATCTATCTGTGCCTCCAGTATATATATATGTGTGTAAATGTCTGTGTGTATGTGTGTATATATATATATATATATAATACTATAAAAATTATCTGTACCTCCATCACTATATATATATATATAGAGAGAGAGAGAGATGGTATAAAATTATCTATCTCTGCCTCCACCACTATATATATATATATATATATATAGTATAAAGAGAGAGTATATAGCATCTAGTACTATACAGTAGTATATAGTACTATAACATAATGAATCCCATTATGGTGGGATATAAATCCTGGAAATAAATTACATACATACATATATACATACATAGTGTGATATTAGGCTATCTGTACCTCCAACATTTTTACCTGTTGAGATAAAATATAGCATTTTTAGACTTTGAATTACTGGGATTATGTGTAGTTTATACTTAGTGTTAACTTCTGGGAATTAGACTTCAATTTACAAGCCATTGCATATGTGTGTTGTGTTATGAATTTCAGTAGCAAATTTCTATGTGTGTGTATACAATAACATCCCAGATCCAGAAAATAGTGCTACCTTTATTGGGGCAACCAAAATGCACAAAATGAGTGTTTATGGGTCTTTGTGTGTTATGAATTTTAGCAGTAAATGTGCACAATTAACATCCAAAATCCACAGGACACTGATGTCTTTATTGGGGCGACCGAAATGCACAAAATTGTGTGTGCATGGTTTATGAATTTTAGCAGTAAATGTATCTCTGTGTGTGCAATAACATCCAAAAATCCATACAACGGTGCTATCTTCATTGGGGCAACCAAAATACACAAAATGTGTGTGTGTATATGTGTGTGCGTTTTATGAATTTCAGCAGTAAATGTGTGCAGTATACAACAGTATACAACAGTGATATCTTCATTGGAGCAACCAAAACGCACAAAATGTGTGCGTATATGCACGTGTGTGCAGATCTATCTATAATACAGATATATTCGTATTTTACATTTTAGTTTATATTTTGGTCCATGACCGTAAATATATGATGGTGACGATGAAGGTGTATATATATACAAAATATAAATGTCATGCCAAGATTTGGGTCCAATCTCACAAAGTACAGTATATGCAAATATTGCAAAACCCAGGGGAGGAAAACACAACCCGAAATAATAAAAAAAAAAACCACACATCTGGGCCCAAATATTTGGGATATAAAGGATAAAGCTGGAATGAGAGAGAGACAGAGATGTTGTTTCCCTGGCTGGGGTTGCCATGGCGACCCAGAAGTCTGAGGCCTAGTCAGGGCCTAAGCCTTGGGTTGGCCTAAATTTGGGTCCAAGGGAGAACCGTTTCGGGTCGGGGCTCGGACCCTGCCGCGTACCCCCCTCCGTGACACCCCTATGACGGATAAAAATGGGGGGGGACGGCTATTAATTCCCTCCTTTGGCCCCAAATTTATACATTGGACGCAGCTACGCACAGTGCAAAAGCCAAGAAATGCGCCATGTAATGCACAATGTGTCTATTTCTCCTCCCAGTCTTTCGACAACAACAACACAACAATAATAATAAATTTTATTTATATTTCCCACCTCTCCCTGCGCATCGAGGGAGTTTATCATATGGCGGAAATTGGAAGTATAATCCAATGGCAATCCGAATGCAATCATGGGGTTTCACGTTATTGTGTATTAAAGCATCTCACGTAATTTTGGGCAATGGGGGGTCATTTTCGGGAAACTGGAAGTCATTCTGAACGCATCCCGAACGCAATTAGATTTCACATAAATTCGCTAAACTAGTGAATTCACGTGAATTGGAATTGGCTCCATTCGAAATTGGGAGAAATTCCTCCCGTGTGATAAACTCCAATGTGTCTATTTCTTCTCCCAGTCTTTCAATAGTAACCCTGATAATAATTTAAAAAAATATTTATATTTCCCGGCTCTCCCTGCGGATCGAGGTGGGATTACATCAAGGATAAAACAGACAATACAATACAATGTGATATAAAAATGCAATCAATGAAATAATAATTATTACTGAAATCTCTAAAATGACTAAACGTCGTCTGGGCTGCTATGGGGTTTCTGTGTGTGTGTGAAATATTCCCCCCATTTTATTTCAAAAGTGGGCCCTGTTTGCTCAAGAGTTGTTTCCAGTTCGCTAATTCTTATTGACTATTTTCCTCGCCACTTTTTGGGGTGTTTATATATGTATGGCGTCTTATTTTGCAGAGGTGCGTAGTGTTTTCTCCTATTATTATTATTATTATTATTAGGAAAGCACTGGAATGCAAAGCTGGGAACTGAATGGGCTGAAAACATCTCCCTTCTTTTTTGCAATGGCATTGGGTGACTAAAAAATGAAAATCCACTGCCGAAACAGTTTGAAGTCTAAGAAATCCTATGCAAGGCAACTTCTTTCTCTCAAAGATCCTTTTCTCATCCGCTTTCCTCCCTTCATTTCCCCATTCCTGTTTTTTTTTCTTTCTCTCCATCCTCTCTTTCTTTCCATTTCCATTTGCAAACATGCAACTGGAAACAGGAGAAAAATAATATATATATATATATATATATATGCATAAGTCTGTGTAAGCAAAGGGCTCTTTTTCTTTTGCAAACCTTCAACATTGCACCAAACAAGAGAAACTCTTCCTGGATCCTTCTCACTTGGTGTGTGTCTTATTTTGCAACCTATTTCTTTGCTCCTCTTTCTAAACTGTCCACTTTTTATAAAAATTAAAAATGTTGGCAATATTTCCTGGTGGAGCAACTGGCCTGCCTTCCAACTTGGCACCGTCTCTGCGAACATTTCATTCTTAGTGTGCATTTTGTTTTCTGCTTGGTTATACTTTTTCCTCCCCAATTTTGATCTCTTGCTCTTTTTCCTTAGGGAAAGATCCAAATGCTCCTTTCCTCCTCTTTTTAGCTGACATGAGCTTTTTAAAAAGACTTCCTGATGCTGTCCTTTCTTGATCTTGAGTCATTTCAAGGAGGATGTTACACATCTATGAAAGAGAGAGAGAAAAAAGGAGTGTTCCCAAAGACCTCTCCCTAACCAGCTATAAAAGATTTGCAAGCCAAGCTTGTTTCTTCTCTTTCCATGCACTGGAGAGCCTTTTAAACAGACTCCAAAAAATGCAAAACAAAAATGCATCCTACAATTTTTTGTTTGCCTCCTTTCTCTTTTCTCCTTATGTGAATGCATTTTTGGACCAGCTTTCCTTGCAACAGAAAAAGGCGTTCTTCAAAAGTTCAGTGGCCCTGGTCATTTCCTCTCGAGATTAAAGAAATATATCTCCTGAATGATGTAATACTTTCTTTCTTTTTTGACGCAAATCATCTTGGAACATATTCCCCCCCCCCCCCCCAAAAAAAGTTGTTTGCTTGCCTCTGATATATTTCCTTCCTCTTCTCTTGCAATGTTCAGACTCGAGGACAGCAGAAATGGTCATTTTTCTTATGTCCTCAGAGTGCAAAATGTGTGTGCGCATATCTATATAATTCCCTACTGTATTTCAAGAATTTTTGCTTCTGCAGAATGACTTCTGCAGATTTTCCCAGGCAGTTTGGTTCCTTATTAAAATCTGAAACCAAAGCTACAATGTATAGAGCAACATGAAATGTAATAGTTATTTTTTGCAAAAGTATGTAGCAGGAGTAAAATCTTAACAAGGAGCAGTTTTAGATCACTTTCCCTAATATAGGTAGATAGATATGTATCGAACGTACCAGCTCGAAAAGGGAAAAGAGGAAGCGGCTCATACTTCCTCAGGGACAGACTGCTACAACTGTGGTGCAACTGTGTCTCAACAATAGTGCAGCTATGTCACAAGTCTGGCGCAACAACTACAAAGGCCAATCTCACCAATCAGGTCTTGACTCAAATGTGGCATTATTATTTGCATTGTTTTATTCTCCCAACAATGGGGCTTCGGCCAGTTTGCGACATATTTATAAGCAACATAGATTTTTGAACAATATAGATTTTTAGAATAATGCTTCCCTCCAATCTGCTCTTGGACTGCAGCAGCCAGCAGTCTTGCACTTTGCTACGGTTGCTGGGACTTGCAGTTCAGCATCTGGAAGGCATGACAATTCCTAATCCAGGGGTAGCTGTCTTTACCATATAGCAAAATACAATACAGTGGGCCCTTGGTATCTGCTGGAGTTTGGTTCCAAAAAATCCATGGATGCTCAAGTCCCATTAAATACAATGGCCTAGTAAAATGGGGTCCCTTGTATAAAAGGGCAAAATCAAGGTTTGCCTATGGGAATTTGTATATTTTTAAAAGTATTTTTCAAACCGTGGATGCTTGAATCCATAGATTAAAAATCCATGGATAAGGGGGGCTGACTGCAACACCTCAAATCCACTTATACCTTTATTGGACCAACCAATATGCAAAAACAAAACCATGTTGCAAGCTTTTGAAGCTCCGCTGTCATCTTCATCAGGCAAAGGTGTTAAAAATCATACCGGAGAAAAACTTGTAATATTGAATGCCAGGTGATGTAGGCTATATTTCAGAGGAAGAAACTGGCAAATCCATCTCTGAGTATTCCTGGCCTAAGAAAACCCTATGAGAAAATTATGGGGTCACCATGACTTGAAGGCACATACATGCATGACTGAAATAATGGTCCAAAGGCACCAGATCCTGTTTGATCTTGGAAACTAAGCAGAATCAGCCCTGGTTGGTACTTGGATGGGAGACCACCAGCGAATCCCAGGTGCTGGAGGCTCTGTTTCAGAGGAAGGAACTGGCAAAATGACCTTTAAGGAATCCTTGTCTAAGAAAACCCTATGAAAGTTATGGGGTCGCCATAAGCCAACAGGTCATTTGAAGGATATATACACAGACACATGTGTTTGTATGATTTTCAGTCTCTCATTCTGCAGCGCTAGAAATTTGGAAATCGAAGGCAAGTTTTGTTTATGGAATCCAGGAATTCTCATTTGCCCTAATTTTCCCTTTTACTGTGGATAAACCCTAGAAGAGACCAAAACAAAACAAGACAAACAAACAGGCAAGATGAAAAATTTGCAAACCTGAGTATCTTTTGCTCAGATGTAAAGCTCCCTGGAATCAATAGGTTTTATTTCCTGGAAAATGGGTTTTGGGGGCTGCAGACACAGCTCTTGGGGAAATTTGCTTGAAGACACACAGACGCACAGAAAGTTGTGTGTCTGTGTGTCATGAGTTGCCTTTCTTTGGAAAATGGAAAGAGAAATGATCTCTCCAGAGATACAAACTGGTTTGGCAGTTTCTAGGAAAAGCCACCAATTCAATTTCCCATTGAGATCTGGTGTTGCCTTTTTAGAGTTTATCTGTTTCTCAGCATCTGTCTGTATCCTGCTGCGTGACTGTCGTTCTCTTGTTGGCTTACAACAATTTTTTAAAAAATCCTTACAAACTAAAATAGAAGATGAATGGAAAGAGCCCAGCTAGCCATCACCCTGCCTTTAGGCTGCGATTCTGAAAGGCCTATTCTGCATTATGTATAAAAGACCTTTTCGAAGGGGAGAACCTACAAATCTGCACTGAATCTGTTGCCCGTCTGTTTCATTAGAAGGAACCGAGTTCAAGTATTACAGGAAATCAAAGACAAAGCCATGTGATTCTGTAGAATAAGTATGTAGAGAGATCTTGTAGCACCTTTGAGACTGGCTGCAGAAAAAAGTTGGCAGCAGTAGGGTTTTTGTAGAGAAGTCTACAGATCCATTTGGTCCAAATGCATCTGAGGAAATAGATTGTAGTCTGCGAAAGCTCCTGCTGCCAACTTCTTTCTTTAGTTAGTCTCGAAGGTGCTACAAGATCCCAAGGCAAGCTTTTCCCTCTGTGTTTCATCCAGCCTGGTTTTATCAGACTTGCTTTTCTCCTCCACTTTAACCTAGTTTTCTAAACTAAAATAGTGTACTGGTTTGAGCATTGGACTATGATTCTGGAGACCAGGGTTTGGTTCCCATCTTGGCCATGAAACCCACTAGGTGACTTTGGGCGAGTGACATACTCTCAGCCTCATTGGAAAGCAGTGGCAAAACCCCTCTGAACAAATCTTGCCAAGAAAACCCCATGATAGGTTCACCTTAGGGTTACCGTAAGTCAGAAACGACTTTGAAGGTTCATACAGACTTTTAAAAAGCCTGAATCTGGAGATTGTTCTAAAACTCCCTGGCTATTTTGGACACTCTTTTCTTCAAGCATTCCTGCCTGCTGCTGCAATCCGGCTACATAAGTCTTCTTGAAGGGTGTGAAGCAGGAAATAATCCATCGCTCAGTGACCGAATGTAGTCACAGATTGACTCAGCCGAGGGCGGGGAACCCCTTTTAACCCGAGGGCCAAATTCGAGATGGAGTTCTGGCAGTAGCAATGCATGGAAGCAGAGGCAAAATTGGTGGAGCTAAAAAGACCAACATGCTTCAGCCCAAAGCTTTTATTGCCTGTAACAACGACTGCATCCGCACCGTAGAAATGATGCAGCGTGACACCACTCATCGCTCCATTCTATGAAACCCTGGGACTTGTAGTTTCGCAAGGTCTTTAAGCCTTCTCTGCCAAAGAGTGCTGGTGCCTCACACAACCAACAAATACCAAATACCTACAAATCTTACTTATTTTTCTTTCTTTTTAAAAAAGATAGCTAAGTGCCTAGATCTCATGGTTATTGTTTCAAACTCTGTCATTGTTCCCTTAGCTTTCCAGATTGGGAGGATTTTGTATTTTGGTTGGTGGTTTTATTTTATTTTCAGGAATGTGGAGAAGAAATCCTACAGCCTTCCAGATGTTCTTGGATTGCAGCTTCTAGCATTCTTCACCATTGGCTATGCTGCCTAAGCCTGCTGGAAAATGCAGTCCAGCAACATCTGGAAAGCTCACTTCTTTTGCAGCTGTGTCTTCCAAACTTTGCTTCTCCAGGTGTTTTGCACTTCAGCACCCAGAATTCCTGATTGTTGGCTAAACTGGCTAGGGCTTCTGGGAGTTGAAGTCTGGGATAATGATAATAATAATAATAATAGCAGCAGCAACAACAACACAGCAGGTATAAGACTTGTAGCTGTGCACAGTTTCCAGTGGTCAGTTCTTTACAGGGCTACAGGTTGGGTCTCCCTTACCTACAATCCAAAATATTCCAAAATGTAAAACCTTTTTCCAGTGGCATCACTAAGGTTGGTGTCACTCGGTGTAGTAACTTATGGTGTCACCTTCCTCATTGGCCTCCTCCCATACCACAGCGTACAGAATCCTTAGTCATATTTGTTAGTGTTACTCATTCGTTGTGTAATTCCTGTCTGTCACTGAAAGTAATGACCACTTTTGTGACGCAAACAACTAGCCAAGTTGAAAGTAGGCCTTTACATTACACCATCGTATGTACGTAGTGCTTCATGTAGTTAAAGAAAGATGGGATTTTTAAGAATAATGTTCTTTTCCAAAGTATAAAACTACAGATCCCAAGATCCCATAACATTGAAGAAGGATAAAAGGAAATAGCATGCCACATGCTGTGCAATGGTCCAAAAACTTTAATATCTTTAAAAACTTTTTAAGATGTTTTAAGGTTTTGGACCATTGCACAGCACATGGGACACTGTTTCCTTTTACTCTTTCTACAGTGAATACGTGCTTTCCATTTTTTTTTGTTCTGTCCCATAATAATTAAGCCCCAGAAGTTGAAGTGATGTCAAACTGCTTTGTTTCTGTGGTGTGGCAGCAGCCTTATAGTAGCTCAGCAAGAGCTATGTACTTCCACTGGTCTAACAATACTATGTGCACTTGGATTATTTGAAGGATAAATAAGCTTCCCTTTTAGAGCTGCCTTAAACCGCTCCAAGGCGCCTGAAAACAAAAACTTTTGAAAGCCGTAGAACATCAACAAAGAACAATGATAATATCAGCAAGTGACAGAGAAAGCCGGGAAATGCAAGATACATCATGACCCCAATAGAGTCCAGACTCTCTTATAGGACAGGTTTTAAAAATTGAATCAAGGGAATTGTGTGGCACCCTCAGATGTCTTGGAGGCCATGAGCCATTTTCCCTTAAATTTTGGAGTCAAGAGAAAGGATGGGTTTCCATTCCTGGCAGCCCTCCTTGCATTTTTTAAAAAATATATATTTTTATAAAACCCATTTTAGCAAATTATATACAGTCTTCTGGCCATTTCTGATCATCTTCGTCCCCTACATTTGGAGACAAGGTGCTTGTTCTAGACCCATTTCTACCAACTCCATCCAAAATCGCTTACCGCACTGCATCCGCACTGTAGAAAAAAACCAGTTTGACACCACTTTAACTGCCGTGGCTCAGTGCTATGGGAAATGTAGTTTGGTGAGCCACTTCGCCTTCTCTGTCAGAGAGCTTTGGTGCCACAACAAACTGCAATCCCCAGCAATCCATAGCATTGAGCCATTGAGGTTAAAAATGGTGTCAAACCGAATTATTTTTTGCAGTGCGGATGCAGACTTGGTTTAAAGACCTCTGTGCATAAGGGTAAATGTCCTGTATTTCCCTTTTGGTAACCCAGAAAATCTCCCAAGAGAAACACTGGTGGATCTTGCCCATGTGGCATACCATGCGCCAGTGCTTCAGTGTAGTCTGTGTGCATTTGTGTGTATTCCTATGGTGGGTAGTCAATTTCATTTATGTTAGTTTAGTTTAGTTTTACGTTGCAAGGAAGTGTGCAGGAGAGGAATTGTTTTTAGATTAGTTTAGGTATTTAAATTTTTTGGTGGTTTTATATATTACTGTGTTTGTATAAGTCAGACCTCTAGATCTACGGATTCAAGTATCCACTGCTTGAAAATATTTTTAAAATGTATACATTCCAAGGAGCAAAGCTTGATTTTGCCATTTTATATAAGGGACTATGTCGTTGTATTTAATGGGACTTGAGCATCCACAGATTTTGGACGCGCTGGGGTTTCTTTCCAGGATCCTGTATGGATACCGAATTCCATGGATGCTCAAGTCCCATCAAACACAGCAGCAGAATAAAATGGGTCCAAAAC
Source organism: Urosaurus nigricauda (assembly GCA_034509955.1). NCBI lineage: Eukaryota > Metazoa > Chordata > Lepidosauria > Squamata > Phrynosomatidae > Urosaurus > Urosaurus nigricauda. The sequence goes on along the minus strand of JAOEGL010000012.1, from coordinate 3,628,752 downwards.
ACACTGCAGAAATAATCCACTTTGAGACCACTTTTAAGTAAGTACCCTGGCTCAATGCAAGGGAATTTTAGGAACTGTAGTTTTGTGAGACATTGAGCCTTCTCTGTCAGAGAGCTCTGGTGCCACAATAAACTACAGTCCCCAGGATTCCCTAGTATTGAGCCAGGGCAAGTAAAGTGGTCTTATAATGGATTATTTCTGCAGTGTGTTTTGGACCTTATAGTGCCCCTGATATACAACAGCAACAGTAAGCTTTGAGTGAAACAGTGTCTCTTAGGACCTTATCAGACGGGAGGAATTTCTCTTTATTGCGAATGGAGCTAATTGGAGCCAGTTTGAATTTACGTGAATTCCAATTGCATTCGGAATGCATTCAGAATGACTCCCCATTACCCGAAAATGACCCCCCATTGCCCAAAATTGCATGAGATGCTTTAATTCGCAATAACATAAAACCCATGATTGCGTTCGGAATGACTTCCCTTTTGCCTGAAATTGCGTGAGATACTTTAATTCGCAATAACGTGAAACCCCATGATTGCGTTTGGATTGCCATTAGATTATACTTCCAATTTCCAACATCTGATAAGGTCCATATATAAAATGGCAAAATCAAGCCAAGGGCCCATTGTATATGTTGGTGCTGTGTGATTTTTGGGGGGTATTTTTGTGCATTTTGTTTGTTTCTGTCTTTCCGATGTCATTCCTTCCTCTTTCCCTCCTCCGAACCAACCCAGCTGGACCACATACCATCTGCTGGAAACCGGATGTGCCTGTGTTGTTCATAACCTCGCAGGGTGTTGCTTTGGCACCTGTTTTGGCACAAGACAGAGATGAGATCATTTGGGAGGAGTGGAGAGAAAGCGGGCAGAGGGCATGGCGGCAGAGGCTTGGAGGAAGGAAAGGGGGACCAAAGACCCCTAACCACCCCAAAGAAGATGCATGACAAGATGGATATTAAACAAGCATTCTTTAAAACGGCATTTCTGGGGTGTCGGTTTCCACCTGGGGCTGGCAATATTTTGGTTTTCCTCCAAAGAATTCAAGGCATCCCTTGGTTCTTGGATGTTTTCATCCTGGAAAGGGTGGCACAGTGGTTGCAGGTTGGCTCTTTTCTTTGGGATGCCAGCCAAAATGTTTGTGGTTCCATTTTGAAAACAACAACAGTGCACTGTAATGGTAGGAGTATCAGGTTTTGGCTGGGGAGTGGCGGGTTCCAATCCCTTTTAAGGCTTAACGGTTACTGCATGTCTGTGGGTTTGCAACTCACAGCCTAACCCTACCTTGCAGGGATGTTGTGCAACAACCCTACGTCCGTAGCTCAGAGGGGAGGGAGAATAGGATAGAAAAATGCCCATAATGACTTCATGACCCTTTAAAGTACCCGAAATGACATGAAAGAAGAGTTGTCCAAGCTGCTGTCGCACTGCAGAAATAATCCAGTTTGACACCACTTTTACTGACGTAGTGCCATACTATGGAATTCTGGGATTTGTTGTGGCACCAGAGCTCTCTGAGAGAGTATTGAGCCGTGGCAATTAAAATGGTGCCAAACTGGATTAGTTCTGCAGTGCAGATGCAGCCTGTGACACATAGTAGCTCAGTGTTGTTGGAGGCGGTGGATCCGTTCTGGGCTTTAGCCTGAACTTTAAAGGGGCTGTCCAAGGGGCTGAAGCTGCTTGGAGGAAACCGAGTAGCACCTTTGAATCCAACTAAAGAGAATTTTGGTGTCAAATGAAACAAAGAGCCAACAAAATTATCTAGTCTCCAAGATGCTACTGGTTTTGCTGATATCCTTCTAGGTTCAAGTAGACAAAGGCTGCATCCATATGGCAGAAATAATCCACTTGGACACAACTTTAACTGCCATGTCTCAATGCTATGGAATTCTGGGAATTCTAGTTTTGTGAGACATTTTAGCCTTCCGTCGGAGAGCTCTAGCACCACAACAAACTACAATTGCCAGAACTTCATAGTATAGGCCGTTAACATCAGTGTCAAACGGGATTATTTGTGCAGTGCGAATGCAGCCTTGCAGAGGTGTCTCTTTGAATAGTGTTTGGGAATAGAGCTCACTATCTTGGATCACTCCTGGAGAGTTCGGGCTAGAGCCAGGAGCGGATTCAGCTCCCCATCTCACATAGAAACCACTGGCTGGCACCGGTACCCAACCCTTTTAGTCTTGGTTCATGTTTTTGTTCCAGAGCTTGGCGAAACTATAGACTATAACTCCCAGAATCCACACACCCCCCCCCCCCCTGCAAAATGTCTGTTATTCTCTGATCCTTTGCTTTCCCCATCTGCTACTGGTTATGAGCATTGCTTGGCCTTTGAAGGAGTTCAGAGTGGAAAAGTACACACACGCCTGCGAGTTAATCATTGCCCCAAGCACAAAGGTGTGTTTTCTTTCCTGTGTTCAGTTTTCTCCCCTCTTCTCCTTTTTTTAAAAACCCCTTCCTGCCTCCCCAAATAATTTTGAAATCTTGCAAACTTCTGAGAAAGACTGGCCCTGCTTTCCATTCAGTTTGGTTCCCAATAAATGGAAAACGCCAGGTCTACAAAGGTTTATGCGACAACTGCTTTTGCACAGTTGGGCTTGGAGCTGTGACAAGATCCCTTTGCACACTGCCAGGCCAAGTGTTTGTCCATTTTATGTCCATGTTAATTAATATATAATATTTAATATATAATATACTGTATATACTCATGTATAAGTCTAGAAATTTTATTCAAAAAATTGACCCCCAAAACCTAGGTCTACTTATCCATAGGTTGATGTAAACATTATACTTTAACTCTTATTTAAAAGGGAACTATCCTCTGGTGAAAGTCAAGAGTCAATCTGTCCTGGAAGTACTGACCTCTCTCTGCTGTCTCTTCTATCCAGCCTTTAGTGTGAGCCAAAACCATATTGCCTGCCATAATTTTGTAGGTTCTTTGGTATCATTTTCCTTTGCTTCATCATTTAAATCCTTTCTTGCATGTCCCTAAGTCTTACCCTCAACGTATCCAAGGGCTATATCAAAATCCATAATTTTGCCCCCAAAACCTGCCCTTGACTTATACATGAAGTTGACTTATAGTAATATAATATAATACAATATATAACATGTTGGTGGTTGTGTGCCTTCAAGTCATTTCTGACTTTCTTCAGAGGAGGTTTGCCGTGGCCATCCTCTGAGGCTGAGAGAGTGTGAGGCTGGCCGTTATGAACAACCCCATACCCAAATGAGAGAACATGCCATATATACTTGACTATAAGTCGACCTCATATATAAGTCGAGGGCAAGTTTTGGGGCCAAAATTGTGGATTTCTATATGACCCATAGATAAGTCAAGGGCAAAACCTAGGGTCATGTTATGGAGGATGTAAAGGACAAAGTAAAGGAAAACAATGCCAAAGAACTTGCAAGATTCTAGCAGTCATAACTATTTGTGCTCCTACTAAAGGCTGGATGGATGAGAAAGTGGAAGGGGGTCTTTGCTTTCAGGACAGATTAAACTGTTGCCTTTCACCATATATATATTTATATATATACACACACAAACACACACATATATAAACACACACACACATAATATGCGTTAAAATTCAGTACTGTACTTGCATTGACCCATGGATAAGTCGACTCAGGTTTTTTGGGTCAATTTTTTAACATTTTTTTAACGTGTGTGTGTGTATGCATGTATGCATGCATGTATATATCAATAAGCAGAATATTTGTTCATACAGATTCTGCAACCAAGGTTAGCAAACTGGTAGATTTAGTCTGATCCAGACTAAATCCAGACTGGTGGATTTAGGTGTGTCCATCTCTGGCAGGTTCGTGCCGTCTTTGCATCTGCAGGTGAGGTGCTGTTTGTATTGACAACACTGGCTAGGCTTTCTTTCTGAGAAGCAGCAGAAGATGACACAGAAACCTCTGCTTAAGATTCAACGACCATTGCATGCATCTTTCTTGATCCGACACGAGTAATTCTTATCATCATTACGTAGGGAGATCTTTCAGCACCTTTGAGACTCACTGAAAGAAAGAAGTTGGCAGCATGAGTTTTAATAGACTTCAATCTTCTTCCTCAGATGCATTATCTGCATCATTTTGAAAAAAAAAAACAAACCCTTCTGTCCTGTATCTTCGGATCTCAGGGCAGCATACAGGTGACATCAATGTCAATAGAATAACAGTAATAAAAGTAATTTAGATAGAATAAAGATGTATTAGATAGGGTAACAAGTTAAAGCAGCTTTACAATTTTAAAATTCTTTAAATGCATAGGATCCTAGAGTTGGAAGAGTCCCCCAAGGGCAGTCCAATCCAACCCTCTTCTGCCACGCAGGAACACAGAATACAAGGAACCCAGCTTCTGTTTAAAAACCTCCAAAGAAGGAGACTCCATCCCTCTTTGTCTTCCACTGTTGAACAGCTCTTACTGTCAAGAAGTTCCTCCTAATGTTTAGGTAGACTCTCTTTTCCTGTAGCTTCCATCCATGGCTCCATGTCCTGTTCTCTGGAGCAGCAGAAAAGAAGCTCCTCCTCAATATGACATCTCTTCAAATACATTTTTTAACAGGTCTACCATGTCCCCTCTTTACCTTCTCTTCTCTAGTCTGAACATACCCAGCTCCTTAAGACACTCCTCACTGATGCTTTCCAGACCCTTCACCATTTCAGTGATCTTTCCCAAGATAAACATACCCAGCTCCCTAAGCTGCTCTTCATTGGATTCCTCATGATGATGATGATGATGATGATGATGTGTCCTTCAATGTCGTGTGCTTTATAATGATCCTAAGGCAATCCTATCACAGGATTTTCTTGGCAAGGTTTATCATCCTTGGAGACTAAGAGAGTAGGACTTGCCCAAAGTCACCCAGTGAGTTCCTACGTCTGAGCGGAGAGCTTAACCAGTGTCCTGGGTTGCATCCGCACTGTAGAAGTAATCCATCTTGCCACCGCTTGAACTGCCCTGGCTCAATGCTATGAAATTCTGGGACCTGTAATTTTGTCAGAGAGCTCTGGTGCCACAACAAAGTAGAAATCCCAGGATCCTATAGCTTGGAGCCATGGCAGTTTAAAGCGGTGTCAAAGTGGATTATTTCCAGAGTGCAGATGCAGCCCCAGTCCAATGCTCAAAGCCGCGCACAGCAACATGCAAGATCCATAACCAAGCATTTCCCCTTGGTGCTTCCATTGTGGGTTTAAAAGACCTGCTTCCCTGAATCTTGTGGCTGTGTTAGTCTAGCTATGCGCAGAACCAGAACGCACCAGGAGCTGAGTTGTGTTCCTCTTTCTCTTTTTTGAATGCCGCTGTAATCCGTTGCAGCTGCTGGCTTGGTTGGATGCAGAAGTGTTTTGGAGGAAGACATTGTGTGAATAATAGGCTTTTCTTTTTTTTAAAAAAAAAAAAAATCTGAAATGTAGGATGTTTCCACTGAGTAGAACAACCACGCTCTTGGAATAAATATGTATATATTTGGAATATTTATATTTATTTTCAGAGTTTTGGAGATGTTTCTTTGGAATACACACACACACACATTTGGAATATATATACAGTTGCCCTTCCATTTTTTCGGACTTGAAGTTTGCATCCCTTGCCCATTCACAGGTAGCAAATGGAGAGGGGCAAAATGGGGCACGAGCCACCATTCAAGCCAATGAGGTTTGAATATAGGCGATTTTCCATTTTTGCAGGAGGGTCCAGAAAGGATCCCCTGAGAAAACAAAGAGCTATTGTATATTGATTCTCAGAGTTTTGGAGATATTTCTTTTTGAAACAACCACAGCCAGGAGGATTCTGGGTGTTGTCGTCCCCAAAAGGAACGTCTTCAAGCTCTGCAAAACAGACCATGGACCACAGTGCATGGGAGTCAAAGGAAGCGACGGATAGGCCCCAAACACACTTCAGAAATAATCCAGTTGGAGACCACTTTAACGACCCTGGCTCAGTGCTAGGGGATTCTGGGAACTGTAGTTTTGTGAGACATTGAGCCAGAATTCTGGTGCCACAAGAAACTGTAATTCTTAGGATTTGCGTAGCACTGAGCCAGGGCCGTTAAAGTGGTCTCAAATTGGATTATTTCTGCAGTGTGTTTTGGACCATCGTTAAAGTGTTGCGAAACTATATTATTTCTACAGTGTAGATATATGTATGTGTAGATGTATATGTATGTGTGTGTACATGCACATATGTATGTATGTATATTTCTTTTTTCAAAATCGATTGTGCTTCATCGGAGGCCAGCAACATGCTCGTTCGCAATTGAGGAAAACCTCTTGAGGTTCATAATCTAATTCCTACTTTAGACTATAAGGAAACCAATTGGGATTTTGGCAAACCAAGGACCTGCCCTACATATTGGGGCTCTTGATTTGAATTTGCTCCTCTCTCGATGGCTTTGTGGTTTCACTCCTTCCCCCGAGAAAGATTTTTGATTCCAGCAAGGAAAAGATGAGTGGAAGCTGATTTCTTTTTCTTCCCCTCCCCTGCCAAGGAGACGTTTGATGCGAAGGGAGCACAAACCCTCTTGTTTTCCATGAGTCATTTCTGAAATATGTTTGTCCTTTAAGCACAGAAGGGCTCAAGCTGTCCAAAATGAATAGAAATACAGTTGTCGTCCCCCCCTTCCCCGTCTGCCCGCCCTTCGCCGGAAGAAGCCGGAAGACCCAAGGGGTGAACGGAGGTTTCCAAATCAAATCTGTAATTGTTTTCAGCCTCAGACCTCCAGATGGGTTGGGCTACAAAGCCCATCATCCTTGACTTGCTGACGGGGGATGATGGGGTTTGGTATCCAGCTGCTGCGGCAGATGTTAAAGGGAAATCTTAGGTGCGTTCTGCAGAAAGACTGTTGTTCTGCCCAAACTTTGGTCTCCAAACTTTGGTCCTCCATGTGTTTTGGACTTCAGCTCCCAAAAGCCCCTGCCAAGTTAGTCAATAGTCGGGGATCCTGGGAGATGATGTCCAAAACTTCTGGAGGGTCAAAGTTTGGGAATCGCTGTTCGACACCGAAATGGGACTCCGAATAGCTACAGTATTAGACATAATATCTTAGGAATCGATCGACTGAAAAATTTGAGAAAGTCTGTTTAAAAATAACAACTTATCTGAATTCAATTTGAAAATAGTTGAAGATAACATAAATGTTTTTGGTATATAACTTAAAAAGATGAAACTGTCATGATCTAAAGGATAAGAGTATCAATAAGAAGCTAAAGCCAGATTATATATGAATTGGTTATATATGCATGACCATGTAGAGAGGCATTATTACTGTATTTATGGAGATATATATATATATATATATATGTATATAATGTATACAAGGAAATTATAAAAATCAGTATATTTAGAAATAAGAACTAACAGAGGTGAAAGGAACTTAGAAATGTGTGTTTATATCTGTGTTAGTTTCATTTATTATTTGTTGCTTTTTTAGCTATTTTAATTTTAAAAATGATAACGAATGTAATATTAACATGTTTGTTAAGTTATAATTAGGTGTGAATGTGTATGTTAATAAATATATTATGAAGACATAATAAATTAATGGAAGCTGTCCCTTCAAGGGCTGTCTACCCAAGAAGATAAGAAAATTGTTCCTTTTTAAAAACAGCTCCTGGGGCCTGTTTCCCTTCCGCTTTCCACATCTGAATCAATTGCTTTGTGTCTTGAGACTCCCACCTCCAAGCCATATAAATGGCATTGGAAGAAAGGGGATTTGTGGAACAGAAGTTGCAAATTGCGGAAGGATTTGTCCCTTCCTTCCGATCATTTTTTCTTTCCATGTTACTTCTGCTTCTGGTACCATATTCTCTCTCCAAGAAGTCATGCCCAGTAAATGTCCAGTAGCACTTCTACTTTACTAACTGAAATATGTGTTGTTGTGTGCTTTCAAGTCTTTTCAGACTTATGACGACCCTATCACCGGGTTTTCTTACCAAGATTTTTTTTAAAGAGAGGGTTTGCCTTTGCCATCCTCTGAGGCTGAGAGTGTGTGACTCGCCCAAGGTTTCCATGGCTGAGAAGGGACTCAAACCTGCTCTCCAGAGTCATAGTCCAATATTCAAACCACTATACCATGCCGTATACCTGTATACAGCTTGTTCCTTCATCTGAAATAGAGCCTGCAGCACCTGGGATTCATTGGTGGTCTCCCATCCAAGTACTAACTAAGGCTGGTGTTGCTTAGCTTTGGAGATCACAGGGGATCTAGTGCCTTCCCGGTGTGTGTATGTTACTTCAAGACGCCTGTTGACTTACGGCGACCCTATGAATTTCGTAAGGTTTTCTTAGGCAAGAACTATTCAGAGCTAGTGTTGCCAGTCCTTTCTTCTGAAATAATTGCTTACAGCACCTGGAAACATACTGATCCTCTAAACAAGGGACACACTTTCTCTGCCTGGCCTCAGATAGTTATGGGTCTGAAGGGAGGTGTGGTGGACCCCTTCCTACTCCTGAAGATGCTCTTGTCGAGGTTGCCATGGTTTCCGTGCCGGATGCTGCTGCTCCTGCTTTGCTTTCAGGCCGGATTCGTTCATTCCTGCTTTGTTTGCAGCCTTCGTCCTCCTGGGGTTTCTCGCTTTTATGCCTCTCCTGGCGATTCTTTTCCGGTGAGTCATCCTTTTTGACTCACCACCTGCTCCTTAACCAGATCTGGTCCCCACGCAGCCTCTTCCACTTCCTATTTGGTTTCTTTTTCAGGTCTTTTATTTTTTCCTAATAGGGGACCCAAGGTGGCTTACAGTGCAGCGTAAAATAAAAACCTTATAATAAACATTTGTTGTTGTTGTGTACTTTCAAGTCATTTCCGACTTAGGTGAACCGATCTCAGAATTTTCTTTGCCAGATTTGTTCAGAGAGGGTTTGCTTTTTTTATAGAAAATTTCAGACAATTTAATGAACAGGTTCTTCCTCTGCAAGGATCTGAAAAAACACTTTTACCTTTCCTTCCTTATTTTCCTAAACAGGCCACCAAGCAATTTCTGGAAGAGATCAACAAGTGGACGGTCCAATACAATGTGTCTCCTCTGTCCTGGAATGTGGCCGTCAAGTTCCTCATGGCCAGGAAATTTGATGTCCTCCGAGCCATTGAACTTTTCCATTCCTATCGGGTAAGTGAAATGAGGCTGCAGGACGAGGGAGTAGCTGGTACCATATATATATAAACGACTATAAATTGACCTCATGTATAAGTCGAGGGCAGGTTTGGGGGCCAAAATAATGGATTTTAATATGACTCATGGATAAGTCGAGGGTAAAATTTAGGGCCATGTAACAGAGGATGAAGCAAAGAATGTAAAGGATACAGAAAAGAAAAACGATGCCAAATAACTTATAAAATTCCAGGAGATATGATAACTGCTTATACTCACAATAAAGGCTAGATGGATGAGAACGCAAAGGGGAATCAGTACTTTAAGGTCAGATTATACTATTCCCTTTCACCAGGAGATGGTTCCTTTTAAAAGTAAGAGTTAAAGTGCAGTACTTACATTGGCCCGTGGATAAGTCGATTTGGTTTTTTTGGGGTCAATTTTTGGACTAAAATTTCTAGACTTATACATGAGTATATAAAGTAGTTTTTACGTCATTGGAACAGTTCACCCACCCTGGATTAGTTTGAAATTTAAATGCATTGAACAAAATCCTGTAAGGTATGTCAGAATAAGGAGGGTTCCTTATTTCATATACGTATGACCAAACACTATGGATGGTGGATCCTTTTGTTCCTCGGTGCATGAGATCTGTCTCTTTGCTTCTCAGGAAACCAGGCTGAAGGAAGGGATTGTGAAACTGAAGCCCCACGAGGAACCTCTCCGGTCGGAGCTGCTGAGCGGCAAGTTCACCATCCTGGTGAGTACGGGGTCCCCACTTGCTTGGCTTCTGCTCCGATATAGTGCTTTTCTGGATGCAAAACTTTTAGTTAGCAACTGTCCAGCCTTGCATACGTAGGTTTGCGGAGTGAAAACTGGAGAGGGCTCTGGTACATTTATGTTGGATTACCAGAGTAAAAAATTGCAGAGGCCTTTGGTACTTTTAGTACTCTGATTCCACCAGAGTAAAAGCTAGAGAGGGCTCTGGTCCTTTTTAGTAGATTTGACAGAATAAAATAACTGGAGAGGGCTCTGATACTTGTAAGTAGTTTTGCACTCCTCATCATGATGGGCATTTTCAACAAGTCTAGGTGATCTGTGAAGTTGAAGGCTTTTTGCGGGTTTTTGTGGGTTTTTCGGGATATGTAGCCATGTTCTAGAAGAGTTTATTCCTGACGTTTGGCTGGCATCTTCAGAGAATGCATTCTGTGAAGATGCCAGCCACAGATGCTGGTGAAACATAAGGAATAAACTCTTCTAGAATATGGCCACATAAACCCACAGAAATCTAGGTGATCTGTTCAACAGCTTGACAGTTTAACAAATTAATGCACAGATCAAATAACAAATTCATTTTCTCAATGGCTTAAGATCAACAAATTTATACCTAGCTTTAACAATTTAACACTGATGCATTTAGTACCAGCTTTTCCAAATTCTGTAGAGAAGTTTTGTGGTTTTTTTGGATTACAGCCCCCAAAACCTTCATACAGCAGGGCCAGCAGAGGATTCTAGGAGTTGTAATCCAAAAAAGTAATTTCCCCAAAGCCTTGGCCATATGAGGTATGAGATACCTGCCAGCCATGTAACAGCTCGATGCCTAAGTTTGCTTTGAACAGGTTGTGGCATCCTTGGTCTCTATGGCAGCTGCTGTTTTCCTCCTCTTCCTCCTCCTCTTCTTTTCCTTTACTGCTGATCTTCTCCCCCTTTTCAGAGTGTACGAGATCCTTCTGGAGCATCGATTGCCCTTTTCACTGCCAAGTTGCACCATCCCAACAAAAGTGTCCAACACGTGGTACTCCAAGCGCTCTTTTACTTGCTGGATAGGGCTGTGGAGAGGTGAGTTGGATTTTAATTCCGTGCTTTGTGTTCAAAAGTGCTGTCTTTCAAATCCACTGTAGATTGACGCACACACAACTCATTTATTCATTTTGGCTTCTGATCAGAGCTCAGGCTTGACTTGGGCTGCATCCGAACGGCAGGAATGATCCAGTTAAAAAAATAGTGTTTTTTATTTTTATTTTTATTTATTTTATTTTGTGCTGAAATGGTCAAACGCAGCTTGAGGAAGTCATACTTTCCAAGCTTCGGAGGGTGACAAAGGCAAACCCCATTGGAACAAACCTTTAAGTGAAAACTCAATGATTATCTTAGCATCCTGATCGGTTGCAAATGACTTGGAGGCATACAACAGCAACAAAAAACCAGGAGTTACGAAATGCTGACTGATTCCTGTATCAAGATATTCCATGCTATGTACTTTCTACCTTCTCTGAATGAAATAATCTTCCAGTTTATGTTCAAAATTCTTTACAGGAGAAGCAGTGTTGTCAATTGAAGTTTGGTGTGGTGTTCTCCGAATTCTGATGTGTGTTCATTCTCTCTCTTCCCACTTTGTATGCAGCTTTGAAACTCAGCGAAATGGCTTAGTATTTATATATGATATGGCAGGCTCCCACTACACCAACTTTGAACTCGATCTCAGCAAGAAGATCCTCAACTTACTGAAGGTAAAGAGAGGAAACTCCGTAGCACAGTGGTTCTAGATTCCCAAACTTTGGTCTTCCAGATGTTTGGACTTCAGCTCCCAGAATTCCTGACTGATGGCGAAGCTGGGCTTCTGGAAGTAGACGTCCAAAAGATCTGGAGGACAAAAGTTTGCAAATCGCTGCATGTATTCCCAAATGTAGAGCTTGTAAATTACCTGCTAAAAATTCATTTCTCCCTTCTCGTTCATTAAAAAAATTCCAACCAAACCAATACTGGTTTCAGTCTTAAATGCCAGCACTGTTATTATTGAATCAGCAGTTCGTGTTAACTGAATCCATTAAATGACCGTTTCTCTTAAATGATAAACAGATTAAAGAGTGATTCAGTCCATGAATTGGTTTTATTATTTTTTCCTTAGCGATCTCCCATTAAGGAATGTTTCATTAACGTTTTAGTTAATGAAAGTGGCACTATAAAAACAATCAAAGCAGCTAACAATTAAAACATCCACACACAATATTACATCAGTATTACAATACCCCCCCTATTGTATTTTATTGTTGTTCTTGTTTTGTAACCCGCCTTGATTTCTTCGGGAAAAAGCAGGATATAGATCGATTATTATTACGGAGATTCCATCCTCTGTTGCTCTGCTCATCAATGCTGTTTAGGTTTTAAACTCTCTCTCTTTTTCTAACAATAATACTTTGGATTGGTTGATGGGTGTTATGGTGCGACCAACAGCCAGGAACTGAGAAATTGGCTAAAGTTGGTCCGAAATGGAGATGAGGAGGCATTGGGTGTGTCTGTGCTCCGAAGGATAGTGAAGTATTTGGAAGGCAGCATGTTGTATGACTTAGACTTTGTCTGCATTAGCCAAAAAAAGTCCTATTTGTCCTCAATTCTGGTACTGTCTTATTTAGATGACACACAGCCAAAACCCCATTTCTGGTGTGGACAGTCTGGACAACATCCAGAGCATTCAGCACCAGAACCTATTATTATTATTATTATTATTACCCTTTATTTGTATAGCGCTGTAAATTTAATATGAATTTTTAAAACATTATCTCTTACTCCGAATCTTCCAGGAAGATCCGGAGTCTTACTTTTTGGCACCAGGGCAGCTGGTGCCCATGATACATTTGCTTTAGGGTTGCCATAAGTCTAAGAAATGACTTGAAGGCACCCAAGGACAGGCTCAGTGTCATTTTGCCTTCTAGGAGAATTCGTGCTTGACTGAAGGCACCCAAGAACAGCATCCGTTTAGTCACTTTGTCTTCTAGGAGAGTTCAGGCTTGATTTCCTCTAGGACCCGTTTCTCGGTCCTTTTGGCAGTCGGCGGTTTCCGTAGATCTCCTGCCCGGCACCACATTTCAAATGAATTGATTTTCCTCCTGTCCCTTGTTTCACTGCCCGGATTTCAAAATCAATCTGTTTACTGCTGATGGTTGACATCAGGTTGAATTATGCCAACCCTACGAATGAGAGAATCCCCGTATGTAAAAATAAATATTGCAAGGAAAATCCCCACGTGGAAACGGCAGCCTTGTGGGAATCGAAAGGGACCTGTGGTTTCCATCCACTTCTTTGTGGTAACAGTTCAAGTGGTCTTTTCTTGGAGGGTAATAACTTGGTCGTATGGCACAGAAAAGCTTTCTGTTCTTTGGGGATATCATTGAGATCATCCTCCAAAAATGTCCCTGGATGCTTTCTTTGCTTTAAGGTGTCAAGAGAAGTGATGTACTTCTTTTAACCCGTTTAGGCCAGAAGTAATAATTGGCTCTTGCGGCGCAGCTTCAATTCATGAATTGTAGATGCAAAATGTGGACTTTCAACCCCAAGGGGTCATCTTCTTTGCCGTGACGGCAGAGAGAGTTGGCACCGTTTGCCGTAAACAGCCTGTTTCCGCTCCACGGTTCAGTCGAGGTGTTTGGAACCAGTTCCCAGAAAAAGCCCAAAGCAACTATTTCCTGTATTTGAAATGACCTTAAAAATGAGAGAAGGGGGATTAGGGTACTAAAAATACATTTGCGAGATGAAAAACAAGCGAATTCGTTGACCTGGAGGGTTGGAGGGCCACTTTTGAGGGTTGAAGCCTGTAGCCTCGGTCCAAAGGTTTTAACCCCAGCTAGACTCATTGAAACAAGACTTATTTGTGAAAGACTGAGGTTGTTTTGCATACTGGAACAACAAAGGGAAATACACATTTTAAACAGGAAGGAAACTGAATATACGACGAGCAAATATGTAAGAAATAACTCAAGAGCATTACTTTTCTTAATGTAAATTTGTAACCCTTGCTTTATTGTTGTTTGTATGTAAAAATAAAGGGAGAGGGAGAAACAGACTTATTTGTTTCTGCAGAGGCTGGAAATATTGCTTTTTACTGCCTTTTCCTAGGCTTCCATCTCCCCCTTTTGGCCATAAGAAGGGAAAGCAAAAAGGATTGCAAAATGAGCGCTTTTTTGTGTTGTTGTGTGTCTTCAAACTTTTTCTGACTTATGGAGACCCTAAGGCACACCTATCGTGGGGTTTTCGTGGCAAGATTTGCTCAGAGGAGGTTTGCCATTGCCCTCCTTTGAGGCTGAGAGAGTGTGACTTGCCCAAGGACACCCAGTGGGTTTCATGGAAACGCTGGAAATCTAACCCTGGTCTACCGAGTCGTAGTCCGACACCAAACCACTAAGCCATGTTGGATGGTCTTTTTCTTGCCTGTCATTGAAATAAAACCTTCTTCTGGTTGTTCTCACCAGTTCCCTGTCTCTCTAAACAACCCAGAGCTTGGGAAACTTTTTTGTTGTTATTTTGGACACACACACAAAAAACAACAACACAAAAGACACAATGCTGGGGATTCCTGTGCTTGGCCGCCATCCAAAAAGGAAAAAGAGAAACTTGTCCAATGTTTCTTTTGTAGTTACAGTTGGAGCTGGTTTAATGGAGCAGTCCGAGGTGTACAAACTGTTGGAGGAAGAGAGTGTTGCACCTTGGATAGCTCCTTTAAAGTTCGACTTAAAACCCAGAACGGATTTACCATCCCACTTTATATAGCAAGCCACCAGTCACCATTGTGTGGTTATCCTTCGTACCAGTCAGGACCTTCGGAGTGCCATCGTGGCGTAGTGGTTTCAGTGTTGGACTGTGACTCTGGGGACCAGGGTTCGAATTATGGCTCAGCCATGGAAACAAACTGGGTGACCTTGGGCAAGACACACTCTCTCAGCCTGAGGACGGCAATGAAGGAACCTGCCAAGAAAATCCCATGATAGGTCCGCCTTAGGGTCGCTATAGGTTGGGAAAGACCTGTAGACTCACAACAAGAAGAACAGCTTTAAAACCCCGAGTGGCCAGGTAACCCCACCAAGAAATGTCATTTCTTTGCAATGCATATGTTTGTCACCAAATCCCTCCTTGTTTCTTTGCAGGGAGCCTTCCCGGCCCGCCTCAAGAAAGTGTTCATTGTGGGTGCCCCAATGTGGTTCCGGGTTCCTTACTCCATCATCAGTCTTCTACTTAAAGAGAAGCTCCGGGAAAGGGTGAGGTTCAAGTCCGATTCGATAGGGATTGGAGGAATGTGTTTATATACAAGTTAAATCTCCCTGATCTGAAATGCTTGGGACTAGAAGTAGTTTGGATTTCAGATTGTTTTTGCATTTTGGAATATTTGCATGTACATAATGAGAAATCTTGAAGGCAGGGCCCGAGTCTAAACACAAAATTCATTCACACCTTATGCACGTAACCTGAAGGTCATTTTATACATAGCGTTTTAAATAATTTTGTGCATGAAACAAAGTATGGATACGTTGAACCATCAGTAAAAGCAAAGGGGTCTCTGTCTCAGCCACCCATAAAAAAGGTTTTGGAATATTTTGGATTTTGGGACTCCAAATAAGGGAGTATCTGTATCTTATTTTCATACTCCCCAGAGTTTTTGGCATCAAAAGACAGATGTGGAGGAAGTATGGACTGTAGGACTGGTTGCAATCTTGGCTTGTTTAAACCATGGTTGGAACCTTGGCTTGTTTAAACCATGGTTGGAACCTTGGCTTGTTTAACCTGTGCTGTTTATTTTGTTGCTTCTAGTTTAATATATGTATTAATCTCCATTGTTTTTTGTAGAGTGTATGCCACTGGAATGTCTTTATTTTATTTTAATAACAACGGTAATAATAATACTAATAATAATTTATTTGTACCCCGCCTCTCCCTATGGATCGAGGCGGCTTACATAGATAAAACCTATTACATAATACACAATATTCATAAAAGAACTAATAACATAAATTAAAACCCTCTATCCCCATATCCAAACAAGCTATCAGCTAAATTTCACAAAGCTAACACAATAACAATGTTAAAATCTTTAATTAATTGTATATGCAGTGCTGTGTGAACCTACAGTGCTTAAAATAATAACAATAATAATAATAATATAAATAAATGGGCACATGCAGCTCCCTAACCTGATCTACAGTCTTGGCAGGAGTGTCCAAAGTCCAAAATGAATTTCTCATCCTCCTTAGCCTGCTTCCATCTTGTGTGTCTGACTAAATAATAATAATAATAATAATAATAATTATTATTATTATTATTAAATATTTCTTTATAACCCGCCCCTCTGAATGAACAATGCAGCTGTGATAATTTCTTTTTGGATGCACCCTCATTCTTTTCCTCTTTTCCTTCCACTTTCAGGTTCAGATGGTGAAGATGTCTGAGCTAAAAGAGCACCTCCCGCAAGAGTGTCTCCCGGAGTACCTGGGTGGGTCCCTCAAACTGGATCCCATCAGCTGGAATTGCAGGTTTCTCCCGCAGCAGAACGGCCACCCGGACCCACTGGATGAGCTGATCCTGGTACCACTGGCTTCTCCTCGTGACAACGGCTCGGTCCATGTCCCGGTGCCGAAGGGAATGACGGTGCAAGAGGTGTTGGAACACGTCAAGCAGAAGCAGAAGCGAGGGATCTACGAGGAATACGAGGGCATCCGGCGAAGGAGTCCGCCAGGCACCTTTGCCTGCTCCTTGTGAGTGCAGAAATGGGGCACAAAGTCCTAGCGGCCACAGCAAATGGAGACTGGCGCAGGGTTGTCTGGCTTAAACTATGATTGGAACCTTGGTTTGTTTAAACCATGGTTGGAACCTTGGGAATCATTCCCACTTACAAATAAATTGGTTTGTGATCCAAATCAATGGATTGATTTGACAGCAGAACATGGTTCACACTACATTTGCACCGATCGCATTTTTTTCCTGTTAAAAAAACCCACGTGTTCACATTGACAAATGAATCGGTTCAAAATGGGCCAGCTTCAGTCAGCCGAAAGGCAAATTTATATCCACTCTGATCCCCGTCTCGTTCACACTTGCGCAGAATTGATTTATAGAAAAAGACGTGGGAAAAAATCAGCATCAAAAAGACAAGCATTAAATGGGTCTGGCACATGGCCCCCCTCTCTGAACCACTTCAATAATTTGGTTCAAATGAGAACCAGGTTCATTTAAACTGCTTCAAACTAGTTTAAAACATAGTGGGAATAAGGCCCTGGTTTGTTTAAACCATAGTTCAAACCTTGGCTTTTTTAACGCTATGCTTGGAACCTTTGTTTAAACCATGGTTGGAACCTTGGTTTGTTTGAACTTGTTCACGCCTTGGTTTGTTTAACCCAATGATTCCCAAACTTTGGTCCTCCAGGTGTTTTGGACTTCAGCTCCCAGAAACCCCAGCTAGCTTGGGCAACAGTTGGGAACTCTGGGAGCTGAAGTCTAAAAACATCTGGAGGACCAAAGTTTGGGAATCACTGGTAAACCACGGTTCAGACCTTGGATTGTTTAAACTGTGGTCCAAAGCTTGGTTTCTTTACACTGTGGTTTAAACTGTGGTTTAAACCCTGGCTTCTGGGAGCAGCCAATGAGAAAATCCTCTCCCATGTCCTTGTCAAACATACTGTACCTGTGATGATGATGGGGCTGGGGAAGAGCTTTTCTGCTTTACTTTATTCTTCTAGACAGGCCAGGATCAAGCATGTTCTGCTGTCCCCCAAACTGAGACAGAGAAAACTCAAGATCTGGAAGCCACATCTCATTGACTCCCTTTGTCTGCCCTTCTGTCTCTCCTTGTAGAGCTCCCTTTAACCAGGAGAAGAATCGATACGGAGATGTTCCCTGCCTTGACCAAACCAGGGTGAAGTTGTCCAAACAGTTTAGCTACCACGAGGTAAGCAGGCCATGGCATCTGATTCAGAGAAGCTGCCTTCAGCTGTATCAAGCTGTTGTTATGGATGCATCTACATGGCGGAAATAATGCACTTTGACACTACTGTAGCGCCATCCTATGGAATCCTCGGATTTGTAGTTTTACAAGGCTTTCTCTGCCAAATCATGCTGGTGCCTCACAAGACTGCAGACCCCAGGATTCTGTAGGATGGAGCCTTGGCGGTTAAAGTGGAGTCAAACTGCATTATTTCTCCAATGTAGATGCATCCTATGTCTAGCCTGGGGTAGAGAATCCTATAAAGCTTCTGGGGGCTTATTGGACTTCAGTTTCCATCACCTATAATAGCCACTGTATCCAGTCATGAAGAGTGCTGGGAACTACCATCCAACAAGCTCCAGAGGCCCGCATTTGGCCAATTCTGATCTGCAACCAAGAGACCTTTCATTTTTAATTCTTTGTATAATTCTCGCTTGAGCAGTACAAGAAGTTTACTTGGGGAGGGGGCGGAAAATTCAAGATGTTATTTGAGATGAACGTATCATTTGGAGTTTTCCCAAGTTTGTACGTCTCAAGAGTTTTCCATTGTGTTTCTCCAGTTGACCGATTACATCAATGCCAGCTTCATGGATGGCTACAAGCAGAGGAATGCTTACATTGGCACCCAAGGTAAGGATGGCACCGTGGTCCCTTTGTGCTTAGCTCTTTAGGCTGTCTAGAATTGGGGGATTGTTGCTCAAGCCAAGTTTCCTCCCTGTTGCCTCTTTGGGGCAGATTGTTAAGGATCAGTCACCTCTTTAAGCACCAGATGACAGGTCTGTGTCAACTAGACCAGTGGTTCCCTACCTTTGGTCCTCCACTTGTTTTGGACTTCGGCTCCCAAGAACCAGGTATTATGGGACCTGAAGTCCAAATCGTCTGGAGGACCAAAGGATGGGAACCACCAAGATGCATCCATCAAACTTTCCCCCTGTGTATGTTGGAGCGGGTCCTTTTCTGATGCTTGACCTCGAGCATCTGGCTATCCAGAAATACACAGACTTTGCACATGAGTGGTTCCATTGAAAGGTGTTTTGGGTAATGGACACAGGTCTTCTCTCTATGGGCTGGATCATCTCTTTTGCAGAAGTCTTCTAAACCCATAGCCAATGCCATAGTACTGTTAGTAGTAACTTTGCCTATAAAAGGCCCCAGTTCAGTCCCATATCACCTCCAGCTAGGAATGGGGAAGACACTAGTTTTGCAATGGTTCTCAAACTTTGGTCCTTCAGAAGCGGATCTCATCTCCCAGTAGTCCTAGCTACCTTGGACAACAGTCAGGACTTCTGAGAAATGAAGTCCAAAATATGGATCAAATTTTGGGAACCACTGTCCTAGAGAGTCCCTGTTAGTCATTATAAAAAGCCCAAAGTTTGGAACATTGTATTTATTAATTTATTTTATTTGTACGGCCCCTTTTTACCTTCTTCTTCTACTGGACGTTCTCCTCCCTGGTGCTGTTTGATATCAAAAATACCAATTTTGGGGAAAAACAAAAAAACAAAAATGGATTTCTGAATTTACTTATAGTGTGTTTGAATTGGGTGGTTAGTTTTGGACAATTCCATGGCTGAAAGTTAGCTCTAAATCTGCTAAGGTTGCCCAACGGTTAGTGTAGACAATATGGCACAATGAGATGGCCCAGTGGTCCTGATGGCACAAGGCAGCTTCTTCTGTCTTCGGATGGTGAGTGTTGTTTCTTTCTTTTGTAACGGATGTCCCATCTCTTTTCAGGGCCACTAGAAAACACGTATAATGATTTCTGGCGCATGGTGTGGGAGCAGAACGTGCTGGTGATTGTCATGACCACAAGGTAAGGTCCATCTGTGTCGAAGGGATCAATGAAGGTTTGGTCTTTGGTCCTCTGTGCACCGGAGAGATGGGGACTCTCTCCCAAAAATGCTTTTCCTCTTCCTTTCTGTGACACTTCAGAAGATATTTTTTATAGAACTGGACTAAGGCATGCTGAGGTCCATAAACTGTATCAAATTTGGCCCGGGGATTCTGGGAGCTGTAGTCCAGGAAGAAACATTTTTAGTAGATGTTCGGGTAGAGTCTCCCTTATCTCAAATGCTGGGGACCACAAGTATTTCAGATTTTGGAGTATTCCCATAGACATAACAAGATCTCTTGGGACCCAAGTCTAAACATGGAATTCATGTATGTTTTGTATATCCATTATACACATAGCCTGAAGATAATTTTGTTGATAATATTTTGTATATTTTATTTATAATGTTAATTCATACAATAACATCTCAATAAATATTGTTCTATTAAGCAAAATCTAACATATATATTCACTTTTCTATTTTCTTAGAGTCATGTGTTTTCTAACATTTACAGAGACAAAACCTTTTATTTTTCTAATAAACTTTTAAATAGATTTTTGTGGGTTTTGGGGGGCTATATGGCCATGTTCTAGAAGAGTTTATTCCTGACGTTTCACCAGCATCTGTGGCTGGCATCTTTAGGGAATTTCTCTGAAGATGCCAGCCACAAATGCTGGCAAAACATCATGAATAAACTCTTCTAGGACATGGCCACACAGCCCCCCAAACCCACAAAAATCTATGGATGCCAGCCACGAAAGCGTACGACTTCATAAACTTTTAAATATTTATGTTGTGTTATTGAGAGGTTCCTCATAATCTGAGATCCTTGGATCAGCATATACCTTCAGGGTGTGTTGCTGGGAAATAACTGAATGCCCCATCATCCTCGCTGCCCCTTTTGTCTTGCAGGCTTGAAGAAGGCGGCCGAAGAAAGTGCGGCCAGTACTGGCCATTGGAGAAGGACTTCCAGTCCTGTTATGGGACCCTGACGGTCACCAATTTGGGAGTGGAGAACCTCAACCATTACAAAAAAACCATGCTGGAGATTTACAACTGTGAGGTATTGGGAGCAATTGCAAGGAGACGGGTTGGTTTTGCCAGGTGACAAAGAAAGATGGTTAAAATGCGAGCCTACAAAAATTACCTTTTGAACCAACGATGTGAAGGTCCATCAAAAGAAAGTTTTAAAAGGGGGGGGGGGGGAATTGGTAGAATATTTCTTCAACAAACTTTGGCTTTCCCCCCCAAAAAACTGGGGTGAAAAGACTACGAATATTTTGTTTCAGAAGGATGAATAACATAGCATCAATAATAACATAAGCAATAAACGCTAACATAAACAAAGGACGTTTAAGAAAATACATACATGTATTTACTCCTTCCCACAATTATTTCCAAAACTTATTTATCCTGAAAAGTTTCCTGTAGGAATGTGGATACTGGGAGGAAATGTGGCCCATGGGGCTGGTTTTGTAGTCCTCAGAGTCCCCCCAAAAATCGAAGGCTTTTATGGTCAGCATCCATAGTTTATTGTGGGTTTTTCAGACTGTGTGGCCATAGTTTATTCCTGACGTTTTGCCAGCATCTGTGGCTGCCATCTCCAGAGAGCATGCCCAGCCACAGATGCTGGCGAAATGTCAGGCATAAACTCTTCTAGAACATGGCCACAGAGCCCAAAAAACCCACAAAAAGCTCCCCCCCCCACAAAAGCTTTTTCAATCATATTGGGGTGGGCAACCTTCTCAGCATCCCAAGGATGGTGGGTGAGCCCTGGAGGTCATGGATGAAGAACATGTTGACAGGGATGCAAGGGTCACCAAAAGCCGGAACAACTCAACGTATCTTTGCAATCTTTTCCACCTGATCCTTCCCTACTCCAGAGCCGCGAGAGGCGCCTGGTGACCCATTTCCAGTATGTGAGCTGGCCCGACTACGGAGTCCCGTCCTCGGCAGCGACGCTCATCGACTTCCTGGGGGCGGTCAAGCAGCAGCAGAGAGTAGCGGTCAGTGCTCTGGGGACGCGATACAAAGGTCATCCAGGCGGGCCACCCATTGTGGTGCATTGCAGTGCAGGGATCGGTCGGACGGGTAAGTCCACTGACACCTTCCCCGGCTGGGCCCCCTCTATGTCAGTTGGATCACCACTCCCATCATTCCCAGCCACTACTCCAATAGGGTTGTCACCCTTTGGATAAGAGCATCTTTTCTACATGCTCAAGTCTCCAGTTTGGGATGGGAAAGATTCTTTTTTAAAATCTGGGAGAGCTGTTGCTGGAAAGTGTGAACCTGGGGCAGGCCACATGTGGCCTCAGGGGTTTTTTTGTAGCCATCAGTCAATTCCCCAGGTTCCCCCAAATCGTTGGGGTTTTTTGACAACGTTTCCACAAGTTGCATTACTGAACAAGATACACCTGTGGTCCGACTCGGTACGAAGCAACATTCTGCATTCCCATATGCGAGACTTGCACTTAATTCCTTTTTCAAAATAATGGACGTTATAAGTAATCTGTAACTCAACTGGGAAAAACTTTACTACTTTTGGGTGGGGCGGTGTTGTAACTTTCTCATTACTTATACAGCAGATGTGGGGTAACTTCCTCTTTACTTCTTGTTCAAAATAAAATCTCTCAGGGGGCCAGGAAACATCATGGAAATAACCTCTGCATCCCTTATAGATTTTGGGGACATTTTATCGCGACACACAAACACACATGCAAGTTGAGTCTTTCTTATCCAGAATTCCAAAATATTCCAGAATCCAAAATTGTCAACATGGGTGGCTTAGATAGTGCTTTGCTTTCTGATGGTGGAGCGTACACAATCTTCATTTTGTTCACAAAATTATTTTTAAAATTGCATATGAAATTATCTTCCAGCTCTGTGTATAAAGTGTATATGAAACATAAATGATTATGTTTCCTAGATTAGCATCTCAGTCGCCCCCACTGACTCCCCTGTCTTGTCCATTTTAATAATTTTAACAGTATTGTTTTATTGTTGTGTTTTATAATTAGGATTAATTGGCTAGGGTGGGCGGGTTCCTGGGACATGATATTTTATTACATTTTAATGTTTTAATATTGCTAGCTGCCTCAATCTTAATGGAGAGGTGGGGTATAAATAAATAAATATTATTATTATTTTGAGATTTGACTTGGTTCCCATCTCCAAGGTTTCTCATTATGTATATGCAAATATTCCAACATCTGAACGGGGAAAAAAATCTAAAATATTTCTGTTACCAAGCATTTACATAACGGGAGACTCAATCTGTCTGACTCTTGGAGGCCCCATAAGGAGACCTGGGCAGTCTCCTCCAGGTTGCCCATTGCCTGCCCCTGACTTAGAGGGACATCTGACGGTGATGCTTTCCTCCCTCCAGGTACTTTCTGTGCCCTGGATATCTGCCTGTCGCAACTGCAGGACACGGGCACGCTGAACGTCTACCAGACGGTGGTACGGATGAGGACGCAGCGCGCCTTCAGCATCCAGACCCCGGAGCAGTACTATTTCTGCTACATGGCCATCATTGAGCACGCTCAGAGGGAGAACCTCCTTCCCGTCTCCCGCCCTTGGGCCAGCTTGGAAAAAAGCTAATGGGAGTCGCGGCTGGATTCCCCACCGATAGCCAACAAACGGCAGGGACCGGACTACCATAGACTCTTCCTCTTTGCCCGACTTTTTCCTCTCCGCCAATCCGGATGCATCCGAGTCTTTTCGCTCCATTGTTGCGGATAAGACCTAGGATCACGAGGCAACTTGGCTCCATTCCTGCCCCTATCGGGACTTTTCCCTTTTGCCAGGGAAGGCTAGGGCGAGTAGCCATTGGACTACAGGTCCTTGCACCCTTGACTGAACTGTGCCTTATTATAAAACACACACAAACACAAACCAAATGTAGGGGACCCGCTATGCCACCGGAGAGGCGTGCCGGCGGACACGTGCGACTCTTTTCCCCGCGGACCTCCTTTCGAAAGGAAGACGACTTATTTTCCCCCTGCCCACCTTTTGAGGCTGTTAGGACATCTTTCCACTTATATACCCAAAGCCAGGATGGAAGAAGACCCGACTGCCTCTCCAGTCTTACGCGTTGCTCAATGGATGTGTAGCGGTGTGTGTATTTTCTCCTGTTACGTACATAAATATATGCTCCTCGTGTTGAGGCGTAGTCAGTATTCCTGTTCTATATTTCGGGATAGACGCAGTGGCTTGTAGCTGCCAGGGACTCGTGTGGCGTGGCAAATGTCCAGTAACGCAGTGGACCATGGGTTGGCGCTCTCTCTTTTTCTTTTTTCTTTCTTTCTTTTATCCATTCCTCTCCATGAGACCATCTTTCCGCTAGGTCTGGAGAGGGGAAAGTAGAGCCCGTAAGCTGCATGCATCCCCAGACTGTTTATGGCTTTCAAATTTTTGTCCCCAAAAAGTGCTTAGAGGCGTGTAGGACGTCCTTGTGGGACGTCTTTGTATCTCTCGCCTTCTGGGTTATTTCAGACACTTTTGGCAATGGGAAGTGCTTTGTAAGCTGACTTCCACGTCGCTTTTTGTTGCCCTTTTCTTGTGAATAAAATGACCCCCAGAAGGGCCATATATATAGTAAAATTGTGGTCCCCTATCCTTGGGGACAGAATTTTTTCTCTCTCCAGGGATGTCACTGGGGTTTGGTCCTACAAAGTCCCTTTGAGGGCCAAAGCAGCCTCCTGATCTTCAACAGTTGCCCGTGTCTATGGCATGGTTGCCCACTTTGCTCAGAAAAAACATGCCCCTTTTGTTTTTTGGCAGGGAATGTATTTTTCCGGGCCAAAATGTTGAAACATATGCTTCAGTTAACTTCTAAACTTCAATTAAACTTCTAAAACTATGCATTTTTGGACACCTTTCTTGCAGCAAAAACAGTAAAACTATCCGTTCATGCTCCCCAGAATGAAATTTATGAAGACTTTCCTCCCTCGTCTGCTACCTCTATGAGACAAACGCAGGCTACTTTAAAAGATGGTTCCTGCTGTTGCTTTTACGGCCTCATAGCTGCTCCGATTGCCTGAGTTCAGATTGGGCTGGATATAAATAAATATTATTATTATTACTATTACTTCTTCCTCCTTTTCCTCCTCTTCCTTCCCTCCTTGCCTTAAAAAGAACAACTCTGAAGCTGCAGAAAAGGTGGTTGAGAGAGCAGCTCTTTGGGTCTCTTCTCTCCCTTTTGTGATACAAGATGCAGACATTTCTCAGGCTCACGTTTGCCACTGGTTGGCACGCTAAGTGCCGGGTACGAAATACGGCTCCAGGGTGGTTGGAGAGAGAAGGGATGGTTGTCCGAGCTGGCTTTGCAGCCCTCCCGATGGTTGCCGGACTGCAGCTCCCATCGTCCCTCAAGGATGGGAGCTGCAATCGAACGGGAACGAAAGGTCCAAAAGGTGATAAGAAAGTGAAGCAGGTGGGTATGCATGCACAGAAATATCAGGGCCAGTAGTTCCCAAACTTTGATCCTCCGTGCGTTTTGGACTTTAGCCCCCCAGTAAACATCTGGGAGGCAAAGACTTTGTGGACCGCTGCATCAGCCCTGCAGCAATAATGCGGTTTAATACTGCTTTGTCTATGGAGTGCTGGGATTTGTAGCTTGTTGTGACACCACAGCGCAATGAAAGAGAAGGCTCAATATCACGCAAAACTACAAATCACAGAATTCCATAGCATTGAGCCAGGGCAGTTAAAGTGGCGTCAAACTGCATTGGTTCTGCAGTGCGGATGCAGCCTTAGACTCCCCTCTCCAACTCAGCTGAAGCATCTACCCTGTTTCCCCGAAAAGAAGACATCCTCTGAAAATAAGACCTAGTAGAGGCTTTGCTGAATTGCTAAATATAAGGCCTCCCCCAAAAGTATATACAGTATATAATAAATATTTGGGTTGTTTTTTGTTTTGTTTTGTTTTGTTCAACAATAAAGGTGAATTCTTCTTCATGGAAAAATAAGACATCCCTTGAAAACAAGACCTAGCCCATCTTTGGGAGCAAAAATTAATATAAGACACTTGTCTTATTTTTGGGGAAACACAGGTAGTATTTGGGATGGGAGAGACATTCCAGGAGCCCTTCCACACTATACAATTGTAGCACTATGACTCCGTTTCAAACTTCATGGCAACATCCTATGGGATCCATAATATTTTGCGGGTTTTTCAGGCTACGAGGCCATGTCAGGAATAAACTCTTCTAGAACATGGCCTCATAGCCCGAAAAACCCACAAAATACTATCCTATGGGATCCTGGGATCTGCAGTTTAGGGCAAAGCATTTACACTTCTCAGCCAGAGAGCTCGTGTCTCATCCAACTACAAATCCCAGGATTTCACAGGCTGTTACTATGGCAGTTAAAGTGGAATCACAACAGTATATAACTATGTAGTGTGAAAGGGGTCCGAGACTAGGCTTAGCAAAATAAAAAACTCCATCTGTATTTTTGTCCTCTTTCTTCCGCTTCCTTTTCCTTCTGCATCTTTTCTTCCTTCCACTTTTTCTAGTCGCAGAAAAAGAGAGCAGCGTCCAAACCAACCTCAGTAACTTTCTACTGGAATAAGCTCTTTTGAATGTGTATATTCTTTGTTTTCATTTTTTTTAATCTTATTTTTTTTTTCTTCCCTTAATTTTTTTTTTTTTTTTTTTTTTTTTTTTTTTTTTTTTTTTTTTTGGTATTTAACATTAACTCGATCAAATCCGAATTTTGGAGATAACTGTAAATGTTTCAGTTCGCTATTGTATGGCGACGAACGTTTCGTTTTTGTATTTACAAAAAATAAAATATACCTAGAGCTCACACGTCCGGCGTTTGTCCTGTCATTTGCTGTTTCCATAAACATCCAAAAATCCAATCGTTGGAAGATCTGAATATTTCAGCTGGATACCAGTTTTAGACTTATTGTTCTGCCTCTTCTGCGAAGAATACAAATTTCAGTTTTGAAATCAATTCTGAAATCCAAAATACTCCAAAATTATCTGGTGCCTTTAAAGGTATTTAGCCTAACATCAATTCCAAGTACATTTTCTTTCTATGGCTAAAAACATTCATTCTAAATTCTTCCTCCTCTCACACATCATTTACACAAATTTCTTATCACTTCATTCATTCCTATCCATTCTTATATTTATTTATATCCTGCCCTTTTCCCCAATACTGGGACTCGGGGTGTCTTAAAATATTTAAAAACACCCAAACTTATTGTCGGTACCGGTCCAGATTTCATTACTTTGGACCAAGATTGACCTTTTTTGCAGTAAAGCAACTTACTGATACTTTATCTACATTTCTTTGTGTGTGTTTTCTTCCAATATATCAATGCATTATACCTAAAAATCAAGTTTTCTTCTTTTCTTCTTAGTAAGTTAGTAGGCAGTCTGCACAGAAATTCAGATAGGCAGAAGGAAGGCGATGGATTCACGTCTTCCTCTCCATCAATCTTTTCTCCCAAATTTCTTGTACCGACATTTCCTAGGACCTTTTCAGACGTCGGAAATTGGAAGTATAATCCAATGGCAATCCGAACACAATCATGGGGTTTCACGTTATTGCAAATTAAAGTATCTCACGCAATTTCGGGCAAAAGGGAAGTCATTCCGAACGCAATCGTGGGTTTTATGTTATTGCGAATTAAAGCATCTCACGCAATTTCGGGCAATGGGGGGTCATTTTCGGGTAATGGGAAGTCATTCTGAACGCATTCCGGACACAATAGGAATTCACGTGAATTTGCTAAACTATATAAACTAACTAGAAATATTGGCTGACTAGCTGGGTACAAAAACCAAAAGCATGCTTATTGAATTTGCAGAGGACACCCAAGTTAGGAGGAATAGCTAATACCCCAGAGGAAAAGATCAAAATTCAAAATGAACTGAACAGACTAGAAAGCTGAGCCAAAGCTAACAAAATGAAATTCAACGCAGAGAAATGTAAGGTCCTGCATTTAGGGCTGAAAAACGAAATGCATGAATATAGGATGGGGGACACCTGGCTTAACAAGGCTACGCATGAAAGGGATCTAGGGGTCCTGGGAGATAAATTTTCTCCCCAGCTTTAACTTAAGACTTAAGAGAGAAAATGTTGTTTGAATCAAGACAAATGGAAAGAAAAGCCCTGTTGCTATAAAGGCAGAGATGCAACTAACGCAAAGCGTGGAAGCCAGTTTTTGCGTTTAACAAGGCCGGGAGATGCATCTCAAGGTGGGGAAAAGAATACCCCGTTTCCCCGAAAATAAGACGTAAGACATATATATATATACACACACACATATACATTATATATAAATGCATCTGAGGAAGTAGGCTGAAGCCTAGGAAAGCCCCAGCTGCCAACTTGTTTCTTTCTATTAGTCTCAAAAGGGCTGCAAGATGTCTCCCTACATACATTTGGACATTACTATTTATATATATAAATGCATCTGAGGAAGTAGGCTGAAGTCTAAGGAAAGCTGCAGCTGCCAACAATTTTCTTTATGTTAGTGTCAAAGGGGCTGCAAGACCTCTCTACGTACATTTGGACATTACTAAATATATATATATATATATATACACACATTATATATATATATATACACACACACACATTATATATAAATGCATCTGAGGAAGTAGGCTGAGAAGCCTACAAAAGCCCCATCTGCCAACTTCTTTCAGTTTGTATCAAAGGGGCTGTAAGATCTCTACATACATTTGGACATTACATATATATATATATATATATACACACACACACATATACATACACACACATTATATATAAATATATACAGTACATTATATATAATATAAATGCATCTGAGGAAGTAGACCAAAGCCTAGGAAAGCTCCAGCTGCCAACTTCTTTCTTTCTTGATCTCTCTCTACATACATTTGGACATTACATACATATATATATATATATATATGTATATATGAATGATGTATATTATATTTATATTTTATATCCTGCATTTTGTGCTGCTTTTGCCCTTCAGGCACCATCAGGTCACACTTTTGTGTAAGGTCCAAAAAACCCCACTTTAATTGCTGCAGAAATGATGATGATGATGAGTCTGAGTCTGCTGCTGCTGCTTTAACTAACTTTTCCTAGGGGATCCTGGGAGTTGTAGTTTATATTGCTGTGTTGGGCTTCCTCCTCCTCCTCCTCCTTGGCAAAGGGCAATCTGTGCCAACCGGCCACGTGGCTGGAAATTTTTTAGTTGTTAGTCTTAGTTGTTGCAACGAGCCATATATAATTATTTATCCCTGGGATGGAGTAAAGCCAAGGACTAGGCTGCCTTGACTCAGGGCATGGCCTTGTTTTAGCATTTTTTAAAATTTGCACTTGGTTTGTATCATGACTTTTTCTTGCAACTGAAGGGGGAAAAGGGCAGAGATTTTCCAATCCTTTGCAAAAGTTCCTTCAACGCTCCTTTTTTTTTTCTAATTTAAATTCTTTTTTTCTTTGCCAAAACTCTATTTTCGCCTTTTAAGTCCTATTCTTGGTCAATATTCCTGCAATATATTTTCATGCATTTTTCAGTGTGGGAAAAAAAATTCTGCTCTTTAGTTGAATCCTCGTGGTGCAGATTTGGAAACCTGTTGGGCATTATTTATTATTATTATTATTATTGCAAATTGCATTACTTTTTTTTGGACTTATCTAACCGAACTTCCGGGAATAAGAGGCGGAAGTGGAGGAAACGCATGCCATGATCTCACATGCACGCTTTGCAAAGCCAATTTTTTTCTTGTGGTTTGCAATATAATTAGCCTAATGAGTTTTTAGTGTTTTTTAAATAAATTAAAAGCCTTAAGTCCTAGCCAAATGCCCTTCATGCAGTGTGTCCCATTGCACCTGGGGACGATTCCCTCCCATGCATTCCTTGCAACAGCGTTGCGTTCAATTGCACTGATTTTTCCCTTTTTTCCCTATTTTTGCAAACGGCGACGATGTAAACACTCCACAAAAAAAAAAAAAGGACTCCCCGGGAAAAGGGGCGGGGCTTATCCCTAGGCTGAAGTGGGCGGAGCGTAGCGCTGGAGGGTTGGCGGTGGGCGTGGCTTCGCTGGAGTCCTTTCCTCTCCTAGGCGCTCCTCCCCTTGGCCATGATTGACGCAATCTCCGACCAATGAGAGTCGAGTTCCCTTACTAAGCCGTCCAATAGTCGAAGGGAAGGGGCGGGACATGTTTTTTCTTCTTTTCCCCTCACAAACCCTCCTTTCGCGTCCCCTTCCTGGGATCTCGGCGACCAATGGGAGCGTCGGAGGGGAAAGGGAGGCGGGCGCTGATTGGCGGAGAGAGTGATTGACGTGGGAGGAGACCAATAGCGGCGCGGGAGGCCTCGGCGGGGCCGAGGAGGGGGCGGGATTTCCCAGGGAACAGAGAGAAGCGGGCAGCAGCGGCGGCGGAGGAGGAGGCCGTCCTCCTGAGGCGGCTGCGGAGCCTTCGCCGAGTAGTTTGGTCCCTCCTCGCTTTCCGTCGTCGTCAGGCCTCGACTGAGGAGAAGGGAGGAGGGAAGAAGGGAAGCGAAGGCGGCCCATGAGGAGGAAGCGGAGCGGCGGCGGAGGAGCTCAGGTGAGGCCGGGGTTTCTCTGTGTGTGGGACCGAGGCTGAGGAGATTTAGGCTGCCTGTGCCTGTGTTTGAGGGCGCGGGCCCAGTGCGCGTGCGCGGGGGGGGGAGGAGGGGGCGGGGCCTGCGGCGTCGAGGAAATAAGGCTCCCCGTTGAGACTCTTTTTCTCCTCAGAAGGGGACTGACTGAGGCGCTCCTTTCTCGGCTCCAATCCGGGCCCTTCTCCTCCTCGCCGTCTCCCTTTAATGGAGCAGCTGCCTTCCTTCGCTTCCCCAAGCCCCGCCTCCGCTCCCGGTTGTTCTCTCCCTCCCTTTCTCTCCCTCTTCTTTGCCGCCTTCGCTTCGGCTTCACGGGCAAAGCCTGGCTCCGCCCCCTTCCTTCCTCCTCCTCAGACTCCTTTCCTTGGAGACTGAGAGAGAGAGAAAATGAGCGGGTGGGCGGGGTTTACCTTGGCCCCGCCCCTTTTGTGGCGGCAGAGCGAGGAGGCTTCTCCTGGCCCCGCCCCTTCTGTGACGGAAGGGAATGGGGCGTGGCTACGCTTTGCCCCGCCCCTTCGCTCTTTGGTTGGAGGAAGGTCCTTTTCTCTATTATACTTGGCCCCGCCCCCTTTTGTGAAGGGACCAATGAGGAGAGCGCGTAGGCGGGGCTAAGATCCGCCCCGCCCCTTTCTCTAGCTGTTTAGATGGAAGGGAGAGTGGGTGGGCGTGGCTAATAAACTTGACTCCGCCCCCTTTTCCCATTCTAGCTGCGGAGATGGAGGGAAGAGCGAGTGGGCGTGGTTATTCTTTGCTCCGCCCTGTCCCCCGTTTTAGCTGGGGAGAGGGGCGTGGCTATACTCGGCCCCGCCCCTTTCTTTGGAGGAGGAGAGGGCGTGGCTATACATGTTCCCGCCCCTTCTCTCCCATTGGCTGCGTAAGGGAAAGAGGAAGGGATGGGCGGGGCTGTATTCGGCTCCACCTCTCTAAGGGGAAGGCTCCGCCCCTTTCTCCCCTTATTTGGTCAGGGGGAAGAGGAAGTAGGCGGGTCGCTGCTTGGCTCCGCCTCCTTACCTTATATGGCCTTGGAGAGGAAAACGGGGGTGGGCGGTTCCTTCCTGGCCCCTCCCCTTCTTCCCATTGGAGATAGGGATGCGGTGGGCGGGGCGTATATTGGCTCCGCCCCTTCGTCGCCTTGGAGACGAGTGAGAAGAGGTGGGCGGGGCGCCTATTGGCTCCGCCCCTTGGCAGTGATGAGAGGGAAGAGGAGGTGGGCGTGGCTCCACTTGGCCCCGCCTCTTTCCTCCTCCCAGTTGTTTGTTTTCTTCCTGGCTCTTGCAGCAGCTCCAGCTCCATCCCTTTTGGGCAGAAGTTATTTCCATTTTCCCATTCAGTTTCCAGCTTCCTTGGCAGCAAAAGAGGAGGAGCCCCAGCCTGCAATTGGGTTGGGGTCGTTTTTGCACCTATGATCCTGAAAAGCATTCCAAGGTCTCCTCCTTCCAGGGTAAGGGAGGCTGAGGAAGGCTGAGAAATGATGCACTTTGATGCCCCGTGGCTCCTTTGTAGCTGTGTGAGACGCTTAGCCTTCCCTGTCCAGAGACCTCTGCTGTCACGACAAACTATACTTCCCATGAACCCGTAGCATTGAGCCTCGGCAGCTAAAGCCGAACTGCGTTATCTCTGCAGCGCGGATTCAGCCGGTGTCGGCGTTTCTCAACCCTTTTTACCCTGGGAGGAGACCTTGAAATCATTTTCAGGTCTCACGGAACCCGAGCATAAAAATTATTATATCTACAATTCAAAAATAAGGAGTGTTTATTATTATTAACGGTAGTAGTAGTCACAGTAACTTGTGGAACCTCTAATCCGAGGGTTGAGTCCCTTTACTGGGAGGAAGGCCAGGTATAAATGAACATCATCATCATCTAAGGAACCCTGGTTGACAAACTTTGGTATAAAGCAGTGATCCCCAAACTTTCGTCCTCCAGGCGTTTTGGACTTCAGCTCCCAGAAACCCCAGACAGCTTGGCTGATAGCCGGGAATTCTGGGAGATGAAGTCCAAAACATCTGGAGCATCAGAGTTCGGGAACCATTGGTATAAAGCGATACCTGGTTTAGATGCGTCGGTACTCTTTCCCAGCACAAAAAAAGCTTGTTCTTTCGAAGCCAAGGTTGTTAAGCCTTTTGTGTGTCCTGTGTCTGAATGGGCAGTCTGGCGAAGCCTGTGAATCTCTATCCTCTCTGGCTTTTCTTCGCTGACGAAGATTCAGGAAGGAGTCATGATCCCACGCTTACTACAAGCGCATTGATGACTAAAAAGCCCGATCCGAGATAAGCAAGTCCGGTTACAGAAAGCACAGCAGAAAGTCTCCTCGGGTGGTGTTTCCAAGTTGTGGTTCTTTCTGCGTTCTCGTTTCTCTTCTCTCCATCCAGAATGGTTTTAAACACGTGAAATAAAATATACAGGTTTATAAAGAAATCAAACTGAAAATAAAGATGTGTTTTCCCCCCCCTGTCCAGTTGGACTCCCTGAAATCCATCCACAGGAGGAATTTCTCTCCATTGCGAATGGAGCCAATTCGCAGTTACATGAAATCGCTAGTTTAGCGAATTTACGTGAAATCTAATTGCGTTCAGAATGACTTCCCATTTCCAAAAATAACTCCCCCCCCCCCGGTTGCCTGAAATTGCGTGAGATACTCTTATATGCATTAACATAAAACCTATGATTGTGTTTGGAATGACTCCCCTTTTGCCCGAAATTGCGTGAGATACACTCCTTCGCAATTACGTGAAACCCCATGATTGCATTCGGATTGCCATTGCATTATACCCCCATATTCCGTCGTATGATAAACTGCCTTGAACTCCAGGTTTGAAACTCCTGCTGAATCTCACTTCCAAGGCGCACAGTACACTCATCCTGTCCAAGTTTACTTTGAAAGAAATCCCACCTTATACTTACAGTATATACTCGACTATAAGTCGGCCTCACGTATAAATCGAGGGCAGGTTTGGGGGCCAGAATTACAGATTTCGATATGACCGGTGGATAAGTCGAGGGTAAAACCTAGGGGCATGCACCAAAAAATCTAAAGGACAAAGGAAAAGAAAGCAATGCCAAAGAACTTACAAAATGCCAGCAGACATAACTGTTTGTGCTCATACAAAGGTTGGATGGATGAAAGAATAGAAAGGAATCGGCAATTCCAGGACAGATTATGCTTTTGTCTTTCACCAGGGATTGTGCATCAGTAGTTCTTATCTTTTTAATAAGTCGATCCAGGTTTTGGGGATCAATTTTTTGACTAAAATTTCTACACTCGTTCCTCCACATTTGCGGCTTTGACTTTTGCGGATTTGATTGTTCACGGATTTTATTAATATGTTCTCTTTAGGAATATCTAGGTCCTCCAGCACAACTCTCACTGAAGGACCTAGAGATTCCTGGAGAGAACGCTCCACTAAGCAATTTAATTGTACTTGTTTTTAAATGTTGTACCCCGCCCTGATTGCTTGCTCAGAGGGGCGGGTTATAAATAAATAAATATTATTATTATTGTAATTGCAGCTCCTCCAGTGCAATTCTGTGCTCAATGCCTGGCAGATGTTGACCACAGAGTTAGTTGCACTGGAGGACCAAGAGTTTCCTAGAGAGGTGTCCTCTCAGGTGAAAACATGGCGCTTTTGTTATTTCTGGGAGTCCTTATTTCTCAGAGTTACTCTCAAAATGGGCATTACTGTTACAGCAGTGACATTTTAGACCCGGTTTACTGAGGGAATGTTTGTGACGTGTCTTGTAGGGCACGCAGTCTTGGAAAGAAGAATGTCGTGTTGAAATTGGCCCAGGGACTGGACAGGCATCCAGGGTTTATGAATAGTTTTCTGTCTTGATTACTCTTCTGATTTAATCCAGCATCGGGGGCCTTTTAGAAGTGATCGAGCCAGAACAGAAAATGCACAGCTCCAAAATATGTGTCACTTTCCTCTGAGAGACTGGAGTGTGTTCTGAGAGCCTCTGGTCCAAAACACACTGCAGAAATAATCCAGTTTTAGACCACTTTTACTGCCCCTGGCTCAGTGTTAGGGAATCCTGAGAATTGTAGTTTATTGTGGCACCAGGGCTCTCTCTGGCAGAGAAGGCTAAATGTCTCTCAAAACTACAGTTCCCAGAATTCCCTAGTATTGAACCAGGGCAGTGAAAGCAGTCTCAAACTGGATTATTTCTGCAGTGTGTTTTGGACCTCTGCTTCTTTCATGAGAAACAGTTTGGATTCTCCTGGGAGAGGTATCATTTCAATCCGCTGTCATGGGATTGCTGATTTGTGGCACTACTTGATATAGCGACACCCTGAAGGCTAATTTCAGATGAGAACTACTGATGTTGTATTGTTTTTCCATGCTAAGCTTAGTGTGAGTTGTATTGACAATAGTATTGGCTGCATCTTTTTTTCTTCTGCCTCTGTGTCCTTTTCCTCAAGTGCATAGATCTCAGCAGTGATTGCAGTTTGTCTTATCCTTCCCTTGATACAGTAGTTCAGGATTTTGGTGCTTTCGCTATTCCGCTAATTTTGCGGATCTTTATGTTGCAAGCATCTTTCCTAAGCCGTCTATTGAAACGGGATGCTTCCTCAGGGCATATCTTATGTAGATGAATTTTCAGGAAACAGATTGCTCGCCTTCAGTCAGCCTAAGCTGCACGTTGCTTCTGCTTCGGTGTAAGCCTTCTTCAGGGAATATGGGGAGAGAAGGAACTTGCACGTAGAGCACAAGTAGCCCTGCCCACATCATGAGAGGAGGATTGGTTTGCTCCATGCTATATATGCTCCCTTCCGTTTAGGTTTTCAGCATTTCATTTAGTAATTAGACTTGGGCTTTTCAGTTTTAAATTGGGGGAATAGCATCCTGGAAGTGCAGCGCTCCATGTGCTCAGACATACAGTATGAAAATACAGCATATTTTCTGTTTAACAACTAAAGCAGTCAGCAGCCAGAGGCAAGTTGTCGATCCAACCCAATCTATGTGAGCAGAGACATTTGTTATGTTTTTGTTTATTCGATTTATACCCATCTTTTTTAGCAAAACGGGACTCAAGGTGACATTATTAAAAAAAAAAACCCGAAAGCTTCATACATAACACTGTGGCAGTCAATGCGGAACATCTTTGCATTAGGAAATCGTGCCCTTATAGACAGGATGGAATAAAGCTGTGTCTAACCTCTGGGATACTATGTCCCATCCATTCATCCACCCTCTCTCCCTCCATAATTACCTCTTCTCCCATGGTTGATGCAATTTTTCTGAAAATGCAATGTCAACCAGTTTTCCATCTATTTTATATATATACTTGGTGCCAGAATGGTGCTTGAGAGTTGCAATATGACTCTGGAGACCAGGGTGGAAACGCCATGGGTGACCAGGGTTTGAATCCCTACTTGGCCATTGAACCCCATCGAGTGACCAGGGTTTAAATCCCTGGAAACCCATTGGTTGACCTCCACCCATGTGAGCAAGCCACACCCAGCCTCACAGGAAGGCACATCTTGCCAAGAAAACCATGTGATAGGTTCACCACAAGTCAGACATTTCTTGAAGGGCACACAACCACAATGCATATGCTTGGTGTTTAAAAAGGGAGGAAAGTGGGTGTGAGAAACCAGTCCCCTGGGGAGCCCAGAATTGAATCCCTGCGGATGGGAAGAGCCCACTGTATATGCAGATACTTCTGGTCCCAAGCATTTCAGATAAGGGATAGACAACTTGTACATGTTTCTCCATCCTGGTAAATTACACATCCTTGAATATACTGTTGCAAGAAATTTCCAAGTGGAATCAGTGCCTGGTGTGCAGCGTTACTTACTAAGGCTGGTCATCAGTAATGCTACAAACTGTTGATCTTGGATCTTACAAGGTTTGCATTTGTGCAGATTTCAGGGGCGCATGTGTTTTGGCTTTGCCTAGTAGCCAACCCAAGCATTTATTTGCCACCGACCCTTCCCTACCCCTACACCTGTTAGAAAATTTGGGGTAAGGGGTGAGCAAAAACTAATGCAAGACTTCGGAGCCAGCGGATTACAAGCAGTGGGCCTCTGCGCCTGTTGTGTTTGTTCCTGGATTCACTGTGACAGCGTAACTTCTACACATTTCGCACAAGCAAACTGGAGAGACCTTTGTGTTGTGCTGAGCTTCAGACGGTATGTTCCAACCAAAGCTCAGTGTGGAAATAAGAGCAATTCCCAGGACTTTGTGTGTTTAATTGGGAGGAAGGTATGTGTGTTGTGCTGGGTGCCCTGCTTTGCCAAAGGTTTAGTTGTGTCAGGGCTTGTCTTTGGCAAGCCATCCTGGTAAACTAGTCTGTAAGAACTATTTTCAAATGCTGCTTTAAGAAGTATTTTGTTCATCATTCTGAAAGGGGGAAAATGACTATGTAATCCCTTTGAATGGTGTCGGTTACAGCAGCTGTCTGACCTTGCCAAACCTTTGGGCAACTCAGCAGCATGTGTTCTCCTTGATGTGGCAGGGAATGCAAGTGTGTGGGAGGGGAGGAACAATGCACAGGAGCATCATTTAAGTGTTGTGTGCGCCTTTGAGTCATTTCCTACTTAGGGCAACCCTAAGGTGAACCTGTGCCAAGGTTTGGTCAGAGGGGTTTGCCATTGCCTTCCTCTGAGGCTGAGAGAGTGTGACTTGCCCAGGATTACCCAGACTATTTCCAAGGCTAAGGGGGGTTTTGAACTTTGCTACCCCAGAGTTCTAGTCTGTAGCTGAAATCACTACACCACATTAACTGTTGAAATTATACTATATGTTTGTAATAGAAATAATAATTGAGACTTTCTTTCCACCTCCCGAGGCATGGCTAAGATTAGGTTGAGGTATTTATGGAAGACTAGGTTAAGTTGGCAGCAAGAGTTTTCTTAGACTTCAGTCTACTTCCTCAGATGCATCTGAGGAAGTAGACTGAAGTCTACAAAAGCTCATGCTGCCAATTTCTTTCTTTCAGTAAGTCTAATTCTCTACATACTGATTATCTACATATTCCTATGGACTAACACGACTATATCTTTGAATTCTATCACATCATTGAAGTTTTAGCATAGTTGTCCTACTTGGGAGCTCCTCATCAGTTTTTTCTCTTACAAAGACTCAAATTCACACTCACTCTTGACTGTAAAAAAGGAAAATTGGAGAATGTTTTGTCCTCTTCTATTTTAATACACACCAAATTTCACTTAACATCTCCAAAGTACGTAGAGAGATCTTTAACTGAAAGAAAGAAGTTGACAGCATGAGCTTTCGTAGAGTTCAGTCTACTCAATCATGAGTGAACAAAAAGTAACTAATTAAGTAAAGTGGAGGAGTTTGAAAAGACTAGTAGTACAATGCTGGTTGCTCTAACCAAGAGAAAGCAACATGATTTGTCTGAACTCAGTATTTGTTCTCTGCAAAGCTCTGTAACTGCCTCGAAGCTAGCAGCATTTTGTTTTTGTCCTTAGTGTTGAATGGTCAGCCTAGGATGTAATGGAAATGTGTGAAGAATTCCCAATAAGACCAGTCAGTAGTGCTTCTCCCAGGAGCACCACCTTGTGTCCCTGTATTGGGAGAAATGTGGAATATAAGATGATGATGATTTGTGTGCCTTCAAGTCATTTCATACCTTAAGGCAAACCCACCATGGCATTTTCTTGGCAGGATTTGTTCAGAGGAGGTTTGCCATTGTCTTTCTCTGAGGCTGAGAGAGTATGCCTTGCCCAAGATTACCCAGATGGTTTCCATGACCCTTGTAGGGATTTGAACCCTGGTCTCTCATTGTTCTAGTCCAACACTCAAACCACTACACCATGCTGGTTCTCTCATAGGAGTATTTGTAGGTATAAAAATCAAAGAGATTATATGTGTTCCATGACAGAATACATATTAGATCTTGATGTGTTGTTGTATCCAACCATTGCTCTTTAATAATTTTAAATAGAAAGATAAAGAAAATGTGCATTAACTTTTATGGCAGAGACTTAATTAGTCTTGCAAGTAGAACTACTTGGATATATATTCTACCCTATTCTTAAAAATAGGGCAGAATATTTTAGTTTCCATAAATGAGTGGTCGCTGGCCTTTCACTGGGAAAGACACTGGAAGATCACTATGGTTTCTAGGGTTCTAAACTCTCTGCCTCTAAATTAAAAGCATGAAGTGCTAAATACAGCTTACATATCCATAGCTGTTCCAGACAGATTTAGTGTGTCAGGCAAGATATTTAAAGATGGTCTGTGATAGCTTCGTTCTGTGTTTGCCACTTCTAAGTGTTGTGCACGGGACCCGCATGGTTGTGATGCGTTCAAGAAAACCTTATCATCTTTCCAAAATAGCATAAAAAACATTAGGTAGTTTTTTGGCTAGCTTTGCATATAACTTCTCCAAAGCTCTAGTATTTTGCCTAGTCACCTAGAGGGCCACCATTCATACCCATTTCTCTTTCTTAACAGATCTTGTAGTGCTTCCCTGAGCATGAATTCAGAATGAAGCGGCGATTGGATGAACAGGAGTCACCTGTGTACGTGTCACAGCAGAGGCGTATTGCCAGCAACACAGAGCCCTTCCAACACCAGCATCGTGTGCTTGCTCCAGCGCCTCCTGTATATGAGTCCGTTTCAGAGACCATGCAGTCTGCTACTGGAATCCAGTACTCTGTCACCCCTAGCTACCAGGTAGAATTGCTGAACTGTTTCAGTTGCATTCTCCAAGGAACTGAGTAGGCCCACAAACTTTGTAGACAGTAGTACTCACTTGCTGGTTTGTTTTTGTTTTTTTCTGTACATGAGGAGGAAAACAGTTTGAAGCATGTTGCTTTACAATGCAACCCCATGCAGTTTTACTCTACAGTTAACTCCCGTTGTCAGTTGTATGTTTGCACTATTGGTATGAGGATGCTTGTACCAACATAGGTGGTATGGTTATAGCTGTGCTTCTCCTAAGCCCAACTGTGGAGACTCGGTAAATGGATGCAGCAAAGATTATGCTGTTGATTTTAGACACATCACTGGTCAGAACCCGCCTGCAGAAGAACCAGCAGGGCTTTCTCAGGTATACACTTGGCAGCAAAGTTCTAGGTTAGACCACCAAGGATGCTTCAGCCAGTATAATCAGAAAGTTAGGGATGATTTCTTAGCACCAGCGCTGGTCTAACGGAAGGCAATCAGAGTCTTTGTTGCATTTGAAAATGTGCGAACTAACCTCTACACCTTGTCCTGGCTCATCTTCCCAGGTGTCAGCTGTGCCACAAAGCTCCAGCAGTCATGGTCCAGCTCTAGCTGCTGTTCATAGTGGGCATCACCACACCACACCAGTCCAGCCTCATGGAAGCCAGGTGGTACAGAGTCACACTCACCCAACCCCTCCTGCGGCACCCGTGCAGGGGCAACAGCAGTTCCAGAGACTTAAGGTAAGATCTGAGAGATCTTTTAAAAATGCTATCAGCTCTTCTTTGAATTGCTCTTCAGTATATACAGGCTGTCTGGAGGTGGAGAAAATTTGGCTCAAGTGAATCTTCCCCGCTCTTGTACTTTATGACCACTTAGCCAATAGGACATTGCTAAATGTGGTGTTCATTGGACGTGTGAGACTTCTGCAGGTTTTGGAGTCACTTCTGAAGAGTTTCGTTTATATTCTGCTGTAGAACTATTCCTGAAGGCTGGCTCTTGACTAGTGGCCTCGATAAGCCATGGTGCTCATTCTGAAGAGTGAGAGCAATAAGATTAAATACCTAGTCTGTTAATTCCTTGATACAACACAAAGTATGGTTCTGTGAAGGCTTGTATCTCCTTTGTTTCTTGCTTTGGTGCTTGTATGAATTTTGTGTACGAACATAGTTTTACTGTTTCCGTTACGTAGAAATGTCATTGTTTGATCAAAAGTTGTACCCACCCACCTCAGGCACAACAGGAAGGGATGGCAATCCAATAAGCTTTAGGTCATTTAGGTACTAAATTTCTGCAGTCCTGACAGTCTTTTTAACAAGTTTATAGAAAATGAATTGATTGGCCTCCTGGTTGAGCTTTCAGTTTAGTGTTCATAGTGTGCATTTTGCAAACTCTGTCTATCACAGGTTACAGCTGTCCTCATACATTGGCTTGTCTTACAGACCAGCTTATGTATCTCCCTACATGATGGGAAAAGCATATTTATTTATTTATTTATTTTTCATTTACATTGACCCCTTGGACAATATTAGGAATAGAGGGAAGTTGCTGTCCCTTCTCCAAGATTTCTACACTTGGTTTAGGGCTCAAGGAACAGGACTTCTTTTGCTTATGCTGAGGCTAGAGGTTGAAGTCTATCTTCAAACTTCTGATATTCTTCAAAAGTCAATGCAAACAAGCAAAAGCCCAGACTCTCTGACTCTATATATAGAAGATTCAGGGAAAGAGTAGATATTTTTTATCATTTACACTTCAATTTGGAAAATGCTAGAAACAGTGGAAAATACTAGGAACTACTGCTAATCTTCTCCAAACTGTAGTGGAAATGAGAACCTGTGAGTGACTGTAAGGTGTCCTTTTCACTAGTGGTAGTTGGTGAGTAAATTT
Organism: Urosaurus nigricauda; assembly: GCA_034509955.1. Classification (NCBI taxonomy): domain Eukaryota; kingdom Metazoa; phylum Chordata; class Lepidosauria; order Squamata; family Phrynosomatidae; genus Urosaurus; species Urosaurus nigricauda. The sequence continues at coordinate 3,587,954 of JAOEGL010000012.1, read as the reverse complement.
GTGAATGCCCTGAATGTGTGTGAACTTTTACTTCCTACAGTCATCCCTTCTGTATTTTTTTGTATTCAGAAGGTAACTGCTTTTGTGTCAATATATTCCTACATCTTTGTGGTGTTTTCTTTGTCTTGTATTTACTTTCTGTTGCAGGGTCAGTTGATGCCATGTTTACTGAGAATGGTTTTGTGAAAGTTTTGTAGATCTCTTGGCCTGGTGTGTTGTCTTAAACTTGTAAAATTGCCTTATGAATATTTTTTTAAAGATTCAGTCCATCAGTTACTGAAACCTCTTTCCTGTGGAATTCATAACGTTGTGACACTCTTAATATTTTTGTGTAGCAAAACAGCACAAACAGTTTTAGCAGTGGTCTTCACACACATTCTGCACCTCAAGTGCAGCAGAGTAATTTTCTAGTTGCTTGCTATTAACTACTTTGGAAGCAATAGATTACTTGTATAGAATTACGTTTGAGGTCTAAACATCTAATCACCTTTTTGTTGGTAGTGGTTTTTTGAGCTTGATGCTGAATGGGTACAAAAGCAAGAAATCTGTTGAAGTCTGTTCTTAGAACATTTGCAATAATGCCTCTCAGGGAAAATAGCAGAATGCCGTCAATCACTAGAGCAGTTGAACTGAGATCATTTGTAGGAAGTGAGTGTACTGTACAGATACAAGTGTACTTTACATGCCTTGGAAAATTGCTTTTACTGTAATGGCATAAAATGGAGGGGGGATTGCATGAACAAGGTCTTTTGAAAGATAATATTTAATGTTGATGTTTTTCAAAGCCACAGTTGTAGAGTCTCCATGGATACTGACATCAACAACCTGTATTTCCCTGAGCCGGGAAACTGCAGATTCCTCAGTGCTTAGTCACCTAGGAATTTGAGTGTGTGCATATGTATGTATATTTGTTTTTCCACCCTGTGAAGTTGGTTCGTTTGGATCAGAAGTATTTTTTTTAAAAAAAAAACACTGCTTCTTGTTTAATACACAACAGCATCACAACAATTACCACTTTTAGGATCTAAGCTGAAATATATTTGTTGAAAGTGGCCTTTAAACATTTTGTCCTTTGGCACAGAAAAAGGAATGGAAATGCAGAATCCCTCTGATTTTTGAACAAAAATTTCCATCAATGAGCATAGGAGAAATGTTCTGTATCCAGCTATAAATCTGAGGAAACACTCTCATTTCTACTGTTGCTGAAATGGAAACTCAGCCGTGGTTTTTCATCTTGGCTGAGAATGCCGCCAATTTGACTTAGTCTGAGGGGGAAAGTTGTGAACTAGTATATTTATGTTCAAAGGAATATTTCAGATGTTGCATCCATTCTGTGAACTATCCCTCAAGATGATTCAACTGCTGGCATAGAAGCACTTTTGTGGAGACAGGAACCTATATCACCTTGAAATGCACTTTTTGGGGGGGGGGGAACACCAGTAGCAAAATACACAGTTCAAAAGCATCGTGCTTATCGTGCTTAATACAGAACAGATAGAAATCTAAGATATAGGCATGTTAATCTGTAGAATCAGTATGTAGAGAGATCTTGTAGCACTTATGAGACTAATTTAAAGAAAGAAATTGGCAGCATGAGCTTTTGTAGATTTCAGTCATCAAACCATTGGTATGTGAGGATGTCAATACAAATTACAAATCCTTTGTGTGGAAATGAAGTTGCAGGTACAATTTTAATGATGGTCGTTAGTGCACAAAGACATAGGAAACGGGTCTTTGTTTATGGAGATGAAGTGGCAGATCAAGTTTTGGAATGGGACTAGCCTGTGGTGAGGGGAATAGATGAATCTAGTTCCATTGCAAAACTGGATCTGCCACTTCATGCACAAAGACCAGGTTCCTATGTCTTTGTGCACTAATGACCATCTTTAAAATTGGACCTGCAACTTCATTTCCATTCACAAAGGATTTGTAATTTGCATTGACATCCTCACATGGCTTCCATTCCACCAGATGCTTCTGAGGAAGTAGACTGAAGTCTGCAAAAACTCATGCTGTCAATTTCTTTCTTTCAGTTAGTCTCAAAGGTGCTACAAGAGCTTTCCATTGGGATGCAGCAGCACTTGTTTCTGTCTGTCTGAGAGTGCCATTGTATTGCCTGAGAGTTTTATGGATAGTGCAGGATTGTTGTTAGTGGGGGTAACCTTATCTGACTTGATGCACATGCTTGCTAACAGGCTAATACAGTTTTATGCCCAAGGTGAGGATGTTAATATGCAAAATTGGGGATGAGCCACTGCATGAAAAAAGATACATTTGACTTTGTTTGGTTTGCTCTTAGGTGGAAGATGCACTTTCCTACCTTGACCAAGTGAAGTTGCAATTTGGTAGCCAGCCTCAAGTTTACAATGACTTCTTGGACATAATGAAGGAGTTTAAATCTCAAAGGTATAACAAATGGGTTTTTGAGCTGTGTGATGTAATCAGGTTTCAAATGCTATCACATGTTTGAACTTTTCCATTTTTCCTCCCTAAGTTTGGTCCAGTCCTGTATGCCAACCTCTTGCGTTCTTTCTCCTTAGTTACGTTGTTGTTGTTGTAATGTGCCTTCAACTCCTTTCCAACTTACAACGATGCTAAGACAAACTTATCATGGGGTTTTCTTGGCAAGATTTGTTCAGAGTGGTTTTGCCATTGTTGTCCTCTGAGAGAGTGTGACTTGGCCAAGGTCACCCAATGGATTTACATGGCCAAGCTGGGAATTGAACCCTGCTCTCCAGAGGGGATGCGGTGGCTTAGTGGTTAAGATGCCATTTCTGAAGACCAGAAGGTTGACAGTTCAAGTCCCGAGTGCTGCATGATGGAGCAACCTCCCATCACTCGTCCCAGCTTCTGCCAACCTAGCAGTTTAAAAGCGTGCAAATGATAAATAAATACCACTTTGGTGGGAAGGTACCAGCGTTTGGTACAGTCATGCTGGCTACATGACCACCAGAGCAGCCTCAGACAACGCTGGCTCTTTGGCTTAGTAACAGAGATAAGCACCACACCCCCACAGTCGGTTACGACTAGACATTCATGTCAAGGAACTATCTTTACCTCCAGACTTCTAGTCCTACGCTCAAACCACTATACCATAAATAGTTAAAACATCACAAATCAACAAGTTAAAAGATTTATGACAAGATTTATTCTACTTAAAATAGAATTAAGCTATTCACAAAAGTAAAAAAAAAGGACAGTGTAAAACATATGTAAGATATAAGATAAAAAGCAATTAAAATGCTTGTTTAACTTGCTGGGTTACAGACCTTTAAAAGTAATGTTATGGTGTGTTTTTATGCATGTCTGGAAAGAGTGACATACCTCAAGAGGAGAGGTGATCTTTCTCTTTCCCCTTTGTCTTTTCCCCACATAGTATTGACACTCCGGGAGTGATCAGCCGTGTGTCCCAGCTCTTCAAAGGCCACCCTGATTTGATCATGGGTTTCAACACTTTCTTGCCTCCTGGCTACAAAATTGAAGTGCAGACTAACGACATGGTGAATGTAACAACGCCGGGGCAGGTTCATCAGATCCCAACCCATGGCCTCCAGCCTCAGCCACAACCCCAGCCGCAGCATCCGTCTCAGCCGTCGGCACAGTCTGCCCCCACTCCAGCCCAGCCAGCACCACAACCACCACCTGCCAAGATCAGCAAGGTAAAGGCTCAGTCAAAATGGTAGCCATTGGTTTGGAAGCAGGAATATGTATTGCTTGGGTGGGATGTATTCACAAAAAGGCCCTCTTTGTTGCTTTGGGATGTTGTTACTGATAGAGCTGCCAGATTTTGGAGAGTTAGATAGGTGACTCATGGGGCACCATCCACCAGCAAGGTCTGTGCAAGTTCCACAACAATGGAATAGGAGCTGTATGTGAGTGCAGGATACCAGCTTGGGTTTTCCACCTCAGAGACTGAAATGTCTTGGGTTCTTATTGCTTCCAAGCTATTTGCATTGAAGTATTGTATTTCTGGTTTGCAGCTTTCCCTAGTACGACATGATGTAGCTGTGTGAATGGACTGCCGGTGGAGGGGTGCTGCCTTTGGTGAAACCTTTGGTTTTCTTCAATTGTATAATAGTTTGTAGTCCTTAAACCAAACTGTGCACAGTCTAAATCAAGTTGTGAAGCTGTGGCTGTCTAGGTGCTGGGCTTCAACCTCTGTTATCCTGATAATTGGCTTTGCTGGCTGGGGTTGATGGGTGTTAATAATGCATGTAGGATTACAAGTTCCTCACCTGGCAATGCACAGAAAGATTCCTGCTTTGGAGTATAGCTGCCAGAGTCCTTTCACCATGCTCTCTAGAGCATTCCAGTAGTAAGAGACCAAAATATTGCTCTTCCAAGCTTTGATCCTTGATCTAAATTATTCTGTATGGTGGCAGTTAATATGCAGTTTTTTTGATTCTGAGTCTCGGCTCCTCCTCATTTACCACTTTGGCGGGGTCAGCTTTTCCTCAGCAGGCGATTTTCAAAGATGGATGGCATGGAGCTTAGAAAGTTTTACCACATGCATAAAAGCAGACTCAGGGTTCTTTGGTTCCCAGATGTAGTCCACAATTAAATCTGGAGTAAAAGTGCAGTCTGCAACAGTGAAATAAAGTAATTGTCCCCCAAAGGACTTGACAGGACAAGAGAGTGTTTAAAGACTTTCTGTAAAACAAGCCAGACAAAACTCTTGGGGAAAGGGATGTTCTTTCATTGGTGGAAGACATCATATGAGCCTGGCGGGTGGGGGGGGGGAGGATGAATTTTGGAAACCACCTTTCCTCAGAGGCCTTCAGTAGATTTGGTGATCATTGATGCTGGCTAAGCGGATGTATAAAAGATAAAATGCACTTTAGATACATGTGGGTTTTCCCTTCCTCCTAAATCATTAAATAGTACGAAGCTGAGCAAAATAAGAGAAAAAAGAGAAAGGGACTGCTATGCTTTCATAGAGTCGCTATATTGAAGCAGATTGGGTGCTGCTCTTATCTTACATTGTGTGATTTCTGCAAGGCTTTAATTCCATTTATCAGGGAGCACATAGTGGGATTTACGTCTGAGTAAATATATCAGAACATGGTTTTTAAAAATACATTGAATAAACAGGAGCCAGATTTCTGGTTTTTGGCAGGTAACACCACAGCACTTTTGGCTATGATGGTTTGCAACATTTTTTGGGTCTATTTCCCACCCCTCGTGCAGCTCTATAAGCAAATGTCTGCCTTTTCTTTCTCAGCCTTCCCAGCTGCAAGCACATACACCAGCCAGCCAGCAGACACCCCCAATCCCCTACGCATCCCCTCGTTCTCCACCTGTGCAGTCCCATACGCCTGTGACAATCTCTCTTGGAACCACGCCGTCCCTCCAGAATAATCAGCCAGTTGAGTTTAATCATGCCATCAACTATGTTAACAAGATCAAGAATCGTTTCCAGGGGCAGCCAGATATTTACAAGGCTTTCTTGGAGATCCTTCACACCTATCAGGTAAGTAGGAAGTTCTTTTAATTTTTATGCATTTAGTTATAATGTTGACAAATAATATGTGAAGCAAAAGAAGGTTATTATTGGACAACTATGGAACATAATCAGTGGGCTGGTTACTGTTTGTTAATACTACTGGCTCAGTTTTGCTTTAGTCTACTTACTATAGCATAAGGCCAAGATGTTTTCATCAGAGATGGTTGAAAATATAAAGAGTTATAAAAAGCTAGGAAACCACAAGCCTTTAACAACAATTCCTATACTTCTTACATTTTTCTTGAACATTCTCTTTTATCTCATGACAGAAAGAGCAACGAAATGCCAAGGAAGCAGGAGGTAACTACACACCAGCATTAACTGAACAGGAGGTCTATGCCCAGGTGGCCCGTCTCTTCAAGAACCAGGAAGACTTGCTGTCAGAATTTGGACAATTCCTGCCCGATGCAAATAGCTCTGTTGTGAGTTTATTCTGAGTGCTACTGCTTATTTAAGAGCAACAAACCTGGGGTATTCCGCTAACTCCTTACTGCACTGTGTAGATTATATGAAACAGGGTTATGGACTTGCTAACTTTAGTACTGAGTTTATACATGCACCAGAGTGGAGTATCCCATGATTTCATGTTTGTTTTTGGATTTTTTTCCCCTATGCAAAAAGAACAAACTTTGCAGAGTAGCTTTTTATTATAGGTAGAGCCTAAAATAAAACACAGTACTAAGGAGTTATGCAATGCCCTCTTCCAGGATACTTCATCCCAGTCCTTATCCCCCCTGTTTCTCTGTCTGTCCCCACTGAGCATTCTCAATCTCTACTGAGATTGAATTATCTTCCCCATACCTTTTGCAGAGTAGGGTTTACCCATCTCATTTTTACATTAGGCTTCTTCAACTCACATTTCCTCACTTGAGGGAATTAATGTGATACGTATTTTGCATGTTCATATTCTGATGTAGAATATTGGGATCAATAATGGATTTGTATGTAACTGTTTTAAACAAGCTGTTGAGCAAGACAACTGCAGAAAAGGTGGAATCTGTGAGAAATGACCACGGGGGCACAGTCAAGAAGCCGCAGCTGAACAGCAAGCAGCAAAGGCCTAATCAAAATGGCTGTCAGATCCGGCGGCATGCCACAGCTGGGACAACTCCTCCAGTGAAGGTGAGAGTCTATCACCACTGCCATTAGTATACTAACATGGTATACTGCCTCCTCAAATAGTTAAAATGTAACAAATCAACAAATTAAAAGATGTATTACAACATAAAGTTTGGTCTTGAGCCTGCTTTTTCAGATGCACAATATGTTCTTCTTTTTGTAAATTAGTAGCAGGAACTTGTTTCCAAGAGTTGAGTTATTAAGGCATAGAAAGGAAGATTCAGGGATAGCAGAAGGCCTGTATGTTTCTCTATAAAGCCCAAGTGCTTACAAAATGAGAGTGAAGTGATGTGTAACAGCATAAATCATGTAACCGAGACTGCTTATTTAAATACTTTGTTCCTTTTTAGTCTGATAATAGTAACTAAAAGGAAAGTTAGAAGCATGTATCAGTTGGATGGTATCTTTCAGTAGTTATTTTATAACTTCTTTCCTGTTCTTTGCAGAAGAAACCAAAGCTCCTTAACTTGAAGGACCCATCAGTGGTAGAAGCCGGTAAACATGGGACAGAGTCTCTGTTTTTTGACAAGGTGAGCGGGCATTGTAAAGGGTTGCCTTGAATAGTTTGTTTTGTCTCAGCGGTTGGCTTTCAAAATGACCCCAACGGTGCTCACTTGTAGTGCAGTGTGGATAGTCAGTACCACTTTATTTCCAGTATAAGTCTGCCTAGGTTTGAAGCCTGTCTTAGCAACCCTTTCAGCCTTGGAATCTAATATGGGTGGTTTCTTTGCCTCCCTACCCATCCCTATAAGCTTTACAAGACAAGGCTTGCTTTGTCATCTGTGGCTCCCATAGAGTTTTCTGGGGAAGTACATGGGGGGGGGGGGGTTACCTCTGAATAACAGCTATTTTTTTTATTATTATCAGAATATAGCCTCCCCCCCCCCAAGCCTCAACTTCATCTTGCAAGAACTTTCCCCTTCCTCCCCCCAGCCATTTAGTGAAAGATGACTGAAAAACCTCTAGTACAATTACAACATCATTTTTCAATGATGATGAACCCTGCAGAAGGTCCTGGAGGATACCCTCATCATGTGTCTGGTTATAGTAATAAGGTTGTAGTATTAACTGTAATAGTCAGGTGAGCAGTAGCCCTGTTCTCTTCCAGGGACTAAATGACCATGTCAGGTGCGGGGAGCCAGCATGAAAAAGACAGGATTCCTAGGGGTTTTGGTCATTGGGCAAAGGAGGTAGAGAATTCTAACCTCTGGAACAATCAGGAAAAGACATTTGAAAGCATAAGTTGGACTTATGCCTATGTGTGTCACTAACAAATCCAGTCACATTCATATTAGTACATCACTAATGTTATAAATGTCCACCATTTATGAGTTACCTTTATAGTGACTGAATTTACTTTTATAGAATGATAGTGGAAAAGTATTGCACACTACTACCACCCAAGAAAAACCATTGGTTTTGTCCCTCTTTGCTAACTGACTCTTCTTTTTCTTTCTGACTTGGTTGACAAGGTCCGTAAGGCTCTGCGTAGCACAGAAGCATATGAGAATTTTCTCCGTTGTCTGGTCATTTTTAATCAGGAGGTGATATCCCGAGCTGAACTTGTTCAGCTAGTTTCTCCATTTTTGGGGTAAGTGGAATAGGTTTTTTAAAAAGAAAGAAAAAGACCTGCCTTGGTTTTCATCAGCATTATTTAGTGCTAGCTGTTTCCAATTGATGTCCTTTGCTAAGCAAGTGATAGTGACTATATTCCGAGAACATAGTTCAGAGGATTGTTCCCTAATCCTGTTCTCCTCCTCCCCTGAATGCAAGGGGAGAAGATTAGATGCTTCTGTTCATAATCTGTGGCTAACCACAGTTGCTATGTTGTACTGATATAACAAACAGTGATTTACGTGAGCCACATTTCAAAATATAAATGGTAAAGATGCAGACTGTTTATTAAAAACTAAAAAGCATTACATTAATCATCATGTAGTTGTGTTTTAAAACCATATACCATAATTTCAATGGAATATCTTAAAACATCTTTTAGTTACAATTGTCTAAAATATAATAATTTCTCTCCCCCCCCCCCACTTCATCATCTTCTTTTTTTAAAAAAAGAAAATTCCCAGAGTTGTTCACTTGGTTTAAAAACTTCCTGGGCTATAAAGAGTCTGCACACTTGGAGACGTATCCTAAGGAACGGGCCACAGAGGGGATAGCGATGGAAATAGACTATGCTTCTTGTAAGAGGCTGGGCTCCAGCTATCGAGCCTTGCCAAAGAGTTACCAGCAGCCCAAGTGCACAGGGCGAACTCCGTTGTGTAAGGAGGTAAGGCAGCATTCCTTATAGTGGACATCTGTCTGTCTGTCTGTCTGTCTGTCTATCTGTCTTTTAAACTGAGGTAATAGTGGATTGAACGTTGGAGCATATTAATGCAGAGGTGGGAAGAGTGTGACCCCTGGGCCACATGTTGTCCCTGAACTGCATATGCCTCCCAGACCCCAATTTTGCAGCCACTGAAGACCTCCACCTGTCCACCAAAGCCTCCCACCCCCCACATTTTAAATATTAATTCCGGGAAACCAGTGTTAATGCTAGGACAAGGACTGTGTTAACCATGTAAAATGTGGAGCTCTTTATGATATCTTAGTGTGATTTTGTCTTTGACTTGCAAGGCATTGTAGTCTTCTTGGATCTTAGCCATGACTCCTAATTATTGTGTTAGATGAAAATAGAAATGATTATTTCTTTGATTTGAGAAATGAAGTTTAGCCCATCTTTTCCTATTCATTTGTGCTCAAAGCAACTGGACAAGTTCTGGTACTGCTAATTCTAGAACTAAGCACAGCAACTTAAACCAAATATATAAAAACCTCTGGTGTTGCTGTCTTTTTTTTCATATTTGTGGCTGTTTTCAGAAGTCTTGAGAGTGGATTTTATGTAGCAGCTAGAATGAGTTCTCTTCTCATAAATAAGCTGTTTCATTCTTTTTTTCTATTAAGGTGCTGAATGACACCTGGGTTTCTTTTCCATCATGGTCTGAAGATTCTACGTTTGTGAGCTCCAAGAAGACTCAATATGAAGAGCATATTTACCGGTGTGAAGATGAACGATTTGAGGTAGTTAAAACAGTGTCTAATCTTTTGAAAAGAGTGGTTTACTGTTTCACGGTGACTACAGAGACAAATGAAAAGCACCAGCTCTTTCTGTAATGTAATAACTTAAATCTCTGCACTTGAAAAGGACAGTTCCCAGTTTAAATCTTGCCTTGATTTTTGTGGTGTGGGTGGTGCCAGTGATTTCTTCCAGTTCAGTAGCAGCATAGGTGCTTTGTGGGTTGTGGGTTGTGAAATGTGGAATTTTGTTCATGAAACAATGTTTGTGTACACTAAACCATTAGAAAGCAAAAGTATCACAATCTCAGGGATTCATGTGGACATTTTTGGGGTATTTCAGATTCTGGCATTTCAGATAAGAGAGACTCAACCTGTAGCAACTTTAAAAAAAATTATTAAATGATGTGAAGCCACGGCTATGCATGTTTTCCTTTCCAGCTGGATGTTGTCTTGGAGACCAATCTAGCCACTATCAGAGTCTTAGAGACAATACAAAAGAAGCTCTCTCGCTTATCGGCTGAAGAGCAAGCCAAATTCCGGCTGGACAACACCTTAGGTGGCTCCTCAGAAGTCATCCACCGCAAGGCTTTGCAGAGGATATATGCTGACAAAGCTGCTGACATTATCGATGGGCTTCGGAAGAACCCAGCTGTTGCAGTCCCGATTGTGTTGAAAAGGTAATGGGCACATTCTGATGTAGAGACCGTGCCCTTTCCATGCTTATTTCCCAAGTTTTTGCTTTACTTTTGTGATTTAATATTTATATCCCACCCTTGGCAGCGTTCTGAGACTTATTAATGGTCAGATGCAGAGTAAAAAATGCAAAGAATTAAAAACTCTTGAAGATGAAAAGGGAAAGACAAGAATATAAATAAGTGCCTGTAGAAGTGTGAACATCCTTGGCCCCAACCATCCTTATCGGCATGGACTCCTCCCTCAACCCCTGTTGTCTTTCTTTTGCTAAGGTTAAAAATGAAAGAGGAAGAATGGAGAGAAGCCCAGAGAGGATTTAACAAAGTGTGGCGGGAACAGAATGAGAAATACTATTTGAAGTCCCTCGATCACCAGGGAATTAACTTCAAGCAGAATGACACCAAGGTCTTAAGATCAAAAAGCCTTCTCAGTGAGATTGAGACTATTTATGATGAGGTAAGTTGGAAACGTTGCTTATGTGCTGTGTTCATTTGACTTTTGCGTTATATTTGTCCTGATCTGGTTGCTAGTTGGAATTTCTGTGTGTGTGTGTGTGTTGACTTAAGGTGACTCCAGAGGTGGTTTCACCAGTTTCTCTCTCTGAACTATAGCCTAAAGCATGTACTATTTATTTGTGGTCTCTCATTCAAGTATTAACCAAGTCTGACCCTGCTTAGTTTCCAAGATGAGATGGGATCTGGTGGCTTAAGGTATTTAGGCTGTAAATTATTAGTGGGCCTCAAAATTAGGAAGATTAATCCTATTCCACCACCCCTAATTGTTCTTTTAAGGTGTCTATGGTTCTCTTATGTGGTTGTGAGTCCTTCCTGATAGAGGATTTCACTTGCTAATAATCAAAAGGCATTGTGAAGCAAGGACAAAAGAAGTAGTGAGAAAACCCATGGGTAGGTTACAAACTGAAGGGTGAATGCCAGTTTCATTCTCTTTTCCTCTTGATTTTCAGAGGCAAGAACAGACCTCTGAAGAAAACGCTGGCCCTCACCTGTCACTGGCATATGAAGATAAGCAGATCCTAGATGATGCTGCTTCTCTCATCATCCACCATGTGAAGCGGCAGACCGGCATCCAGAAAGAGGACAAGTACAAAATCAAGCAAATCATGTATCACTTCATCCCAGACTTGCTCTTTGCTCAGCGGGGAGAGCTGTCCGACGTGGAGGAGGAGGAAGAGGAGGAGATGGACGTGGACGAAGGCTCGGGGGCTGTGAAAAAGCACAACGGTGTTGGGGGCAGCCCCCCTAAAGCCAAGCTGATGTTCAGCAATACAGCAGCCCAGAAGCTGCGCAACATGGACGAAGTCTACAATCTGTTCTATGTTAACAATAACTGGTACATCTTCCTCCGCCTGCACCAGATCCTGTGTTTGCGGTTGCTGCGAATATATACCCAGGCTGAGCGGCAGATAGAAGAGGAGAACCGGGAAAGGGAATGGGAACGAGAAGTGCTGGGTGTGAAGCGAGACAAAAGTGACAGCCCTGCCATCCAGCTGCGATTGAAGGACCCTAGTAAGTGCATCCTTCGTCCACATGGGCAGTAGTAGCTGCCTTATTCTGTTTATCTGTTTTATATCTTCTTCCGAATGGGATCCAAGGTGACCCATAACATGAGTTTAAACAAATACACATGAATTAAAATCTAATGGTAAATAACTTAAAAAACAATTATATAAACTGCTGTGGAAGCAGCAGTACTTTAAAACAGTATAAAATCATTTAAAAACATGAAAGTAGCAATAAAAGTATAGCACACAAATACACCATTAAGAATCTTTCTGTATAGATATTTATTTGCCAAATGCATCAAATAAAATTTACTTGCCAGAAGAAGGAGATGGTTTCAAGCTACATCTCCTTTGCCTTTGTCTGGACAGGCCTCTTACTTTTTAAAGCTCTTTAAACTTAAACAGTTTTTGATTTGTCTTTTAACAGATTCCACCCTCCCCCCTTCCAGGATCAGCCTTTAAGAGCCAGACAAGAAGGCAAAATGTGCCTCTAGAGTGGATAAACTCTCTAGTTTGTTGGTGATGAATTTCATAGTGTCTATCTTGTCCCCCATTTTTTAGTGGACATTGACGTGGAAGACTATTATCCTGCCTTCTTAGACATGGTTCGGAATTTGCTCGATGGTAACATGGACTCTTCCCAATATGAGGATTCCCTTCGGGAGATGTTTACCATTCATGCCTACATTGCCTTTACCATGGACAAGCTAATTCAGAGTATTGTCAGACAGGTAATCCTACCACTGTATTCTTTGAGAGAGAGGGGCAAGGCAGGGTGGGGATGTTGGAGGAAACCTCATGTATGTATGCAGATGGTAAAGCCAACATCTTTTGAGTTGGGTGTGACTGAAATACAGCAGAAGTAATAAATGGCTTCAGTCTCCTTTTAGACAAGAATGATGAGTGATGATTGGGCCATTGATAGGATGTATTCTTGCAAGGCGGAGGGATCGACTGAACGGCCCTTGTGGTCTCCTCCAACTCTGATTCTGTGAAGATAAAATGCTGATTTCCACATTCCAAAGTATTTTCAGAGTGCATTGACTTCAGGGTTAGCATTTAAAATTTCCTCATATTGAAAGGTTTTCCCCGCCTGCATCCTATTCTGCTTACAAACTTTGAAAATGATAATGCTTGGAAACCATTCTTTATACTAGCTATTGAGGTAGCCTATTTTCATAAGGATGTTGAAGCTCCCTCTAAATAAATGTTGCCAAGAAAGCTTCATAATAGGATTGCCCTGAGGCAAAAACAACTTCAAGGCTAACAACAATGAATGCTTAAAGCCAAAGGTAACAGCAGTCTTATAAAAACTGCATTTTGCATGGGCCATGTAAAATAAAACGGGCACTTAGTGCTATGCTACAGAAGTTAGCATAGCTCTAACAGTGACTGTCCAGCCTCATTTTTAGTTCATAGGGGTGAAAGGAAAAGAAAAGAGACACTTAATGCATTGCCTGTTGTCTACTTTTTTGGGATGGCATAACCTTGATAAAACAGTAAGCACTACTTCCTCTGGCTCAGTTTCAGGCCAAAGAAACATCATACTGAATCATTTAATAATCATTATGAATGAATCATTCATGAGGTGTTGTTTTTCCTCCCCTTCAAATTGCCAGCTTCAGCACATAGTGAGCGATGAAATCTGCGTGCAGGTGACAGAACAATACCTGTCTGAGAGCAACAACGGAGCCACTGGAGGCCTGCTGTCCTCCCAGTCATCTCGGTCCCTTGTGGAAACAGCATACCAGCGCAAAGCTGAGCAACTCATGCAAGATGAAAACTGCTTTAAGGTAACACTGTCATAAAATGAAATGGAAACACCCCATACCCTGTCCCTTTGGAAAGGAGACAAGAGAGGCTTGCACCCTTCTCAGAGCAAGGAACAGAGATCTTGATGAGTTTTAAAGTCCAGATATTACTATATAGTTCTATTGGTAAAGGGAAGAGTTTTTATTTTTATTTTTTGTTAATTTAATGTTTCTTGAATCCAATTTAAGGCCAGGAATGCCTTTTTTGAAATAGGAACTGCAGGGGGGAGAGGGGATTAAGGTACTGTTCCCCAAATAAGAATTCTGTCATTCACTTCCCCGCAATTCTCCAGTCCCCAGATTTCTACAGACAGTGAGACATTAAAAATAATTAACACCTTGAACTCTTGTTGGGAGTTGTTCATACAAGGCATATAAAATGAACTGTTCCGTTAAGCACAAGTGATTTTGGAAACGCAGACTAGATTGTATGTGGCTGATTTGGGATACTAAATACAATACTAAAGACTGTTTCTACTGCTTACTGAACCCTTCTGTAATCTCTTTTATAGCTGATGTTTGTTCAGAGCAGAGGCCATGTCCAGTTAACTATTGAACTTCTCGACACCGAAGAAGAGAACTCTGACGACCCTGTTGAGGCAGAGGTGAGAAGATGCTTTTTGTGGTTGACTTCTTAAATGCATTACCAAGTGAAGTGTATTTGTCTTTTTAATTAAATGTTTCAAGCATTGGAGAAATAAGGTGCCGAGCGGTTGTCTGTTTAATAGCTTGATGCATAGTATCATTAGAACTTGGAAAGTTTGGGGGGTTTTTTTCTGGACAACTCACCATTTCCCAGCTACCATGGCCTAAATCTAATTGTTACAATAGACCTACTAAAGCAGTGGGATTTACAGAAGTGCTGACGTACCATTCAGCCATTGAGTCAGTTGGTTTAGTTCAAATGGGACTAGCAATTGGATTTAGGCCTAGGACTTTAGCTGATGAATGAACTTAATTGTGATATTAGATGGTTTATTGGGTTTAGACTCTTGTTGGCTGGGAGGTGTAATCTAGAGAATATGCTTGAGTACTAAATCTTCTGTTTTCCTTCAGGTTATAACTAAATAGTATCTTAACAAACATGTGCTTGCCTCTGTGTCAGATTCAGTTTTCAGTTTGTTACCATCTTTGGCTCAGTAATGAGCTAGGAAACTACATTTTAAATAATGATACTGAAATCTTTAGCCACACCAAGTATCAGATTCCATGTATTTTATGGAAGCTCATATACAAGTGTGTAGTGTACAGAGAAGGTTAGTCTAGTTTGCCTGATTTTGATGACACCTTCATCAAGCATCACAACTGCATTCTTTTGTTCTGCTTTTAAAAGAATGCAAGCTAAAATATATAGGACCTAGAATGCAAGCTAAAATATATAGGACCTAAAATAATACAATATTATCCTTCAGCATAAAACCTCTTCATAGAAGTTACTGTTGTGTTGAGTCAGAGATCACTGCCAAAGCTGACAAGGTCTAATATTACTTGTGAAGTAATATCTTTTTGTAGCTCCTTATTCCTCTGACTCATTGTGAATAATAAAAGAAATCAAGGAGCAATATACAGAGCATTTTTTTAATGCTCGAATAATGAAATCACTAAGGCTGCTTTCCCTGGGCCCATTAGAGGGTGGAATTATCAATTTCTGTGAAATGGAGCTGAATCTTAAAAAAGTTTAGTCCTGAAAGTTGTCAGTTGCATTTACACTGAAACTAGGGAAGGTTGCAGTAGCTTATGCTCCTTCACTGTCAGTGTTACCACAAGAAAACAGGGTGTTGATGGATCCTGTTCATAACACTGTCTTCCATTTCAGCGCTGGACTGACTATGTGGATCGGTACGTCAACTCCGATTCTACCTCTCCTGAATTGCGGGAGCAGCTGGCCCAGAAGCCGGTGTTTCTGCCAAGGTGAGTGAACTGAGATGGCGTGCAGCTTTTTTTTGTGAGTGTTTATTGGCCAGTTTGAGATATGATTGCTTTTTGGTCCAGGACAACAATGGTGTACCTCAGTGATCCTCAAACCTTGGTCTTCCAGGCTGATGTTGGCTTCTGGGAACTGAAGTCTGAAACACTTGGGAGAACCAAAGTTTGAGGTTGGGTGCACGCAGTAATACAGGTTGAGCTTATCTTATCCAAAATGCTCGTAAGCAGAAGCATTTTGGATTTTGTCATTTTTCAGCTTTTGGAATATTTGCATATACATAATAAGATACCTTGGAGCTAGGAGCGAAGTCTAAACACAGAATTCATTTATGTTTAATATACACCTTATACACATAGCCTGAAGGTAATTTTATACATAATACTTTTAAAAATTGTATGCATGGAAAACGTTTGTAAACCATAAGAAAAAGCAAAAGTGTCACTAACTTTGAAAAAAGTTTTGGGTTTTGGAGTATTGAAGGACCCTCAACCTGCTGTGCCTATAAAACATGACTTGATACACAGCAGTCTCTCTTCCTCAGTCCAAGGCAAGAACTACATTTTAGCTAGTTCTTGAAAAGCAGTTCCTTTGTTCTCAACTTGTGTTCAGCTCCTGTGGGAAGGGGCTCTGCTCACTTCCTGCGACAAATGTAGGAAGACTCAGGGAGCCGGGGCGATTGATAACATGTGACCCATCCCCTTACGCTCTTATCGTCATTCAGCACGAGCAGTGTGATGGATTTTGAGGAGCAGGCCCCACCAGCCACACCACCCGGCCCGATGAGGGAGGCAGGTGCTAATTCCAGCAGGGGCTCTCTGCTTTACAGGAACCTGCGGCGGATCCGCAAGTGCCAGCGCGGTCGGGAGCAGCAGGAGAAGGATGGGAAGGAGGGGATGAGTAAGAAACCCTTGGAGAACGTGGAGAGCTTGGACAAGCTGGAGTGCAAATTCAAATTGAACTCCTATAAGATGGTGTATGTGATCAAATCGGAGGATTACATGTACAGGAGGACCGCTCTGCTGCGTGCCCATCAGGTAGGCTGGAGCAACAAAGAGGTGACAAGATGCTGACCCAACTCTTTGAGGCAGGGAAGAGCAACTATGGAAGACTTCTTGTTGTATGCCTTTCTGACTTAACAGCAACTGTAAGGCAACCCCATCACAGGGCTTTCTGGGGTTGAGTGTGTGACTTGCTCAAAATTGCTGAGTAGGTTTCCATGGTTAAATGGGGAATCGACTGCTGCATTAGTCCCCCAAGAAACCTTGGGGAGCTGCACTGACTCCTGCAAAAAATATTTTAAAATAAAAATGTCCCTTAGGGGACGTAGTGGTATTTTCACCATGGTTTTGGGTCTCTAGATGGCATTTAATAATAATAAACAATAATAAATTTTATTTATAGCCCTCTCCTCTGTCTAGGCAATCGGAGCGGGTTACAACAAGTTAAAAGAGTCACAGCTACCATAAAACAATTCTAATAGCCCACCACCCAACCTCCCACCCCTTAAAATTAGAGTAAACTAATGACAAGTTAAAACCAAGAAGACAATTAAAATTAAAATTTGAGCCAGAATACTAGTTTGCATCTCATTTGCAGCCACTTAATGAAGAGTGGGCCATTGCATCCTTCCCTGTTGGTCCTTGCATGTGACAATGAGTTGTCATGAACATAATTCCATAGATAGAACTTGCACAATTGCCTCAAAAAGCATTAATTTTTCAATGGCACAGAATCATTGCCAGCAATGCAGTTTAATAAAGCAGTTGAAATACAGTTTATGGGCTTCATGGAGGAAAAAAAGATGTAACATCTGTACCCATTTCATCCCTCATTGTGTGCTGACTTCAGTACTACCTCTCTCTCTCTTTTCCTCTCTCATTCCAGTCCCATGAAAGAGTGAGCAAGAGACTGCACCAGCGATTCCAGGCCTGGGTGGACAGGTGGACCAAGGAGCACGTGACCCGTGAAATGGCGGCCGAGACAAACAAGTGGCTAATGGGCGAAGGTTTAGAGGGCTTGGTGCCTTGCACCACTACCTGCGACAGGGAGGACCTGCACTTTGTGAGCATTAATAAGTATCGCGTCAAATACGGCACAATATTCAAGACTCCCTGAACTCTCGGTAGGGAGAGAGAATCACTAAGAGTGTTTGGGGATGCACATTCATGTGTGTGTGCATGTGCGTGTGTGTTTGCGCACGTGTGTGCGCCAAGAAAAACAACCACCACAACCCGAGGCAAGTGCCGCCTTCCTCCACTCGCTGTGTTATCTCCGTAACAGCAGCTCCTTCTTGACTCATTTGTAGCTGGTACATCCTGTCACCCCAGTGGGCTCGCTGTTGAAAGCATCAACCCTAAGGAACTGTTGCCAAGGGGGCTGAACTCACGGCGCCACGCGCTTGGAGGCATCGGAATAGCTGTAGAGGAAACCCACCTTGCCTATACACACCAGCAGCGTTTCTCTGAGGTTTAAGGGACATCGCAGACATGGGGAGTGCTTTGGATAGGCTGATGAGATTGGGTGCATTTAAATTTCTCCTCCTTCCCCCTCTCCTTCTTCCTCACAAAAAGAAAAAGTCTTGCAGCCAGAATATCTTAGGGATTCCAGACACGCCTGGTCGTCGGCACCAACAGGACTGGGCTCCGGGGTTTCTGAAATCTTCCATCCGCTCCCTGGGCTCAGCAGTCCCAACTTCAGAAATACCAGCTTCTGAGTCTGCCCCCTCGACTCTTCTCTCTTCCTCGCCAGGTCTCTTCCTGCGACTGGGACTTCTGACTTGCGTAAACCAATTAAGATCCAGTCTGTCATTTCTAGTGCCAGTGGAACTAATTGTTTTGTTCGTTTGGGTTTTTTTCTTTTTTGGTACCTGCTTGTTTACTAGTCTCTCCTAGTGCCATGCACCAGCTTTACACATGAAGACTCTCTCCCCACACTCAAAAATACACTCACTAAACAACACACAAACATTACAGTTCCTATACGTACACCCTCCGTGCTTTCACAATAGCAACAAAGCAATTTTAAACTGGTCCCCTCCCTTCTTTTTGTAAATAAATGTACATATTTGTCAATTTTTTTGTTTTTTTATTAAAGAAAAAGTATGCTTGATGTGCTAGTAGAACTGAACTAGCTTCTTGTGTACCATAGTACCAGGTGGCTTCAGGTTTTAGTACCTACAGACAGGAGCAGTGTGACATTTTATTACACTTTCTACCAAAGGGAGTTATCAATGTAGTGCTTTGTGGAAACTTGTTTCTCCTTTTTTGTAAAACAAAGAAAAACTAATAATGATAATAATGATAATAATAATAATACACCTTGGTTCTTATTAGAGAAAGCTGTGTGCTTGCCCGTTCCCTCACCCTGTTCTGAGAGGTGCATTACTACAGATTGTGGACAAGGGGACATTGCATCCAACTGGGCTTCACAATGGAAGAGATGAAAGTGTGTGTGTAAGAGAGCGAGAGTGGAAGAGAGTGTGTGAGGATGAATGTATTGTGGTTTGATCGGTTTTTATTTCAAGCAGCCTGTTTAATATACGAATATGTATTATATATAGTTTTCTTTCTGTTTTGCTTTTGTTTTTGGTGGATAGCTTTTTATCCACCTGGTCTTCCAGCTCAGAGAATCTGCACTTTTGGGAAGTGTTGCTGAGCTATCTGGGGTTACTGTGTTTTTATGTGTGTTTCTTCTTTAGTACTGAAGAAAATATCATAAATACCAAACCAGTATTTTGACAGAGCTGCTTTATTCTGCATTTGTGAATGTGTGAGAGAGTCTGTGTGTGAAAATGCACCGATAAAAAGAAGAGCCACAAAAGGTGACGTCTTCTGATTTCTCCAGTGGCATACAAGCAGGGATATATCTATATCTATATTTTTAGAAAGCTCACGATGTCAGTCTTTAAGCAGAAGATAATCGGTATCTCTTTTTAAAAGAAGCAACTGTGGATTTTGTTATGTGGACATGAAACTTTGTGACACGTGCGTCCTTTCTCTGAGGAAGCACGGTTCCCTTGCACAAATTGACAAAACCGGGAGAGCTATTGAAATATATATATATATGGCTTGCTGGTTTTCCCCTGCTAACTTTAGTCTTTTGAAGGCAGCAGCCCACATCCCTCAGAACAGCGTCATCATGCTCGAAAGAAAAAAGAGAGATGGAGAGGAGAAAACAGAACAGAGCAGCATGGATGGACAGGTATGCACTGGAGAAATTGGGCTGTGGCAGAGGCAGCACTAAGTGGGAGCCCAGCTGGGAGGTTCTTACAGTATACCAGCAATAAACTAATGTACCCCAAGTCTCTTTCCCTCACCCTATTAACAAAGGATGGGGTATATTAATGACGATGCTACTGTGCCCTCTTCCATTTTTGCTTGTGTGCTTCCCTGCTCCTCTCTATCAGCATCCTCAGTGTCCGTTTAGACTTTTTAAAAAAACACCAAGTGAGGAAACAGCAGCTTCTGTTGCTTTGTCGAGTGTCTTTGCCCAAGGGTTGCTGTAAGCAGGGCAAGAGATGGGGTAGAAACTTGACTGCCCAGTTTGTTGGTGGGGAAAAGGAACACCCCTCAGTAAAAGAAAGGAGGCTCACCGTCTCCTCGTAGCAGGGTTTTGTTACCGAATGTGTTTCTCTTCTCCTTCCTCCTTCCCAGTCCTGATGTCTGACATCTGAGCTCCAAGCTCTAATCCTGGCCTGTACAAATAGCAAAAAGGCTTTCCTTATTTTAAATTGCTTTTTGTATTCTGTAATGTGATTTTTTTCTTTCTTTCTTTTTTTGCCACCTATTCATGTGATGATTTCTATACAGATGTTGTAAACTTGACTGTAGTGCAGTATTTCCATTAAAATATCAGGGCTACTCGTGTACAGATTTTGGTCGTCCTTCCTGATCGCACTCGGTCAGCCGAAAGGATTGGTGCAGACTTGAATGACCAAGGTTTTGGGGGTGGAATGTGTGTGTCTTGATATTTAATGCTTCACATCTGCTGTTGTTCAGTTTGGACAGCTGATCTTCAACACACCAATGTAATAGGGAACAAAAACACTAATCTTTTCTTTCTCTGATAGTTGGTCTTTTGACACTTTTTGTCCAAAGCAGTAAAATTTTGTTCTGATTTTTATGATGTTTGATGCTAAGTGGTTGTCTGCACAATTGGTGTGTTGCCTGTTCAAAAGACTTAGCCCACTCTTTTTGTGCTTTTCTCAACCTTTTACGAATTGCTCTTACATATATGCAGACTTAAGGGCCAGTGTGGTGTTGTGATTTGAGGGTTGGTGTAGGACTCTGGGTGAGCGGGGGTTCAAATCTCCATTCAGCCATGAAAACCCACTGGGTGACCTTGGCAAATCACACACTCTCAGCCCCTGAGGAAGGCAATGGCAAACCTCCTCTGAAAAAATCCTGTCAAGAAAACTCCATGACAGGGTTGCCATAAAGTGGAGTCAACTGGAAGGGACATAACAAAAATGCTGAAGAACTTGATAGTGTCTTCTGCAGATCTGGTGTAGAGTGACAAATTTATTACTAAACAAAACTAGTATTACAGCTGATCAGTTTTTCCCCAAGTGTCCTCTGAGAGAATATGAATTGCAACCCACCTCTGGATAAACCTTGCCAAGAAAACACCATGATAGGTTTGCTTTAGGGCTGCCACAAGATGAAAACAACTTGAACACACCCAAAGATTGAATAAAGATCCATATAGATGCACCATAGCAGTGCTGGAAGAAAGAAACTGTAGCTGCTGATGGAAAGAGTGTATACTGCAAACTGAGACTTGTATACTGGCAGGCAGTTTGATGGGAAGATTTTGTATACTTTCCATCACAGTCATTCCTGGAAAGTGATCTGTAGGTTCTCCCCATGACTCCCCAAATTTTATTATTGTTGTTATGATTATTATTGATGAGAATATATTTCTCTGACTTCTGATTCTTGATTCATCTTCCAGGCCTTTCTGCTATCAGTATGACTTAATCTAAGGCTGTGGTTTTGTACACATTGTTTTTGAATATGCAGGGTCTGCTTGACCAACTGAGTCTGTCTCTAAGGGAGACAGTGCAGCTAATGAAATCTGAATAGAGCCACCAAGAGTTCAGTTTTCTCGGTGCAGAGATGGGCTTGACAGTTGGTTTGGATTCCATCATGTTGCTTGGTTTCACAATAGTTTTTGTAGACTCTTGGAACTGGGCTGAATTGAAGAGTTTCTTATCCAGCTATCATCTGTGATAAGGCTGGGTAAACATCAACTCGTCTTCAGTTTTTCATCAGAATCCAGACAACAGATGTCCCAGATCATCCACAAAAGTTTGCTGTGTACCTTCAGGCTGACCCTATTTCCTGACTAGATTGAGGGAGTTTGACATTGCCCTTCTGAGGCTGAGAGACTGGCTTGCTCTAGGTTATTCAATGGGTTTCCCTGAACCTTGGTCTCCTACAGTCCATAGTCCAACACGCAGACCACTACTACACTATGCTGGTTTGATCCATGAAAGGATCAGCAGATAAACCATTTCTCTCTGTTTGACCAGTCAAGTATACAGAAAATGGTGAGGTAGTTTCCATCCAACCATCTTGACTCATTGGCATAATCGATGAAGTTCATCTCAGATTCTAGTGCTATATATATATGAGCCATCAGTTGAGCCACATTTTAGCCTTATACTTAACATGAAATACATTTATAATTTTTCCCCTTGCAAAGTCTGCTTTAGATGTTAATTCTAGTGCTGCAGTTGATACAAACTGGCACAGTTAGGATGTTCAGATATGGTGGGAAGGCAAGAGCAAATCTGAGAAGGGTGCTAATTAATTTTCCAGCCTAAATTGAAAATTTGCCTTGCTTATATAAGGAAGGTTTGAATTTAAGATCCCCCTGCCGAATTGAGCTGAAGCTCCTTTTGGTCCATCATTAATTTATTTTGACTTTGTTCATGACTAGTCAGATGCTTCTGCAAAAAAAATCATGGAAGTGGACATCTCTTGTATCAGATGATCAGAAATTGACACCCCTAAATATAAAGGTCCCATTTTTTATTAGAATAGTCTCAATCTATTTCTAAGCCCCATCTTTGCGCTGTTTATAAATGTGTGCATGGCAGTAGGACATTGGGAAATGCTTCTTGTAGTTTTTTCCAGTGGTCAGCAGGTGGTGCCCGAAAGCTAGAGAAGAGGGTCCGACGGCAATTGTGCTGCAGGCTTTTGTGGGTCCACCATATGTCTTCCCTAGATAGCTTTTCCAGCCCAGGCACTCTTTTTTTAAAAAAGCTTTACAATTGTCACTTCCCAAGTGTGTGAGTTAAGGCAGCTCCTTCCTTGTGCTTTTCTTTTTGTTACGTCGGGGGTAAGAAAGGTTTCCATTGGACAAGAATAGTGTGTCTATCTGCCTCCAAGTTAGCTGCCGACATATGGCGACTCCACAAATTTAATAGTTTTTTTAGGCAAGGAATCCTCAGAGGTGGTTTTGCCAGTTCATTCCTCTGAAATACACTGTATATACTGATAAGTCTAGAAATTTAGGTTTAAAAATTGACCAAAAAACCTTAATAATAATAATAATAATAATAATAATAATAAAAATTTTTATTTGTATACCGCCCTTCCTGCGATCAGGGCGGTGAACAACATGAGAACAAGCAATATAAACAATAAAACCAATTAAAACATTAAAACAATAGTAAAACAGTATATCAAATTACAGTGGCAGTATGTCAAAGTATGTGACCAATGAGGGAGGGGAATCAGGTGTGAGAAGATGTCAGGGGTACGCATGATCGAACAAGTATGTTTTTAAAGCCCTTTTGAATGCGGGGAGGGAAGCAGCCAAACGGAGCTCAATGGGCAGGGAGTTCCAGAGGCTGGGGGCCGAGATGGAAAAGGCTCTCTTTGAGGTTGTTACTAATTTAGCCTCTGGAACTCTAAGTAGCTGTTGCCCCGCGGATCTAAGTGTGCGGGGCGGATTGTGTGGGGAGAGGCGGTCCTTTAGGTACTCTGGGCCCAAGCCATTTAGGGCTTTATAGGTGACGACCTTGAGTCAACTTATCCATGGGTCAATGTAAGTACTGTGCTTTGCCACTCTCTATATAGATAGATATAGATCCAAAGTTTAATCTGCCCTGGAAACACAGATCCCCTTCTACCCTCTCATTTAGTATGAGCACAAAAAGATATGCCTGCTGGGATTTTGTAAATTCTTTGGCACTGTTTTCCTTTGCTTCATCCTTTACATCCTTCATTATGTGCCTTTAAGTTTTACCCTCAAGTTGGCTTCTGGACCTGTCAGAGTTGCTTACTTGTCCCAAAGGGATGTAGCCTAAAAAAGATAGCTAGCCCCAAGGTGGGAGCCAGCATGGTGACATGGTTTGAGCATGGACTAGGACTCTGGAGAGTTCGAATCCTAGTTTGAATCTCCACCTGGCCACAAAACCCACTGGGCAACACTGGTCGAATCGCGGTCTCTTAGCCTCAGAGGATAGCAATGGCAACTCCCCCTCTGAAGAAACTTGCTAAGAAAATCCTGTGACTAGGTCACCGGATGGAAACAGGATCTGTTGAATTCCAAGCTTCATCGGAACATGTTGTCTGCTTGGAAAGGTAAGTCTTGGATCTCTGGGCTGAGTAAGGTACCTTTAGACATGTTTGGCTATTTTTCTCAATCAGGACAGTGTTACCTGCTGGCATCTTCCCAGCACTTGTTTAGGACTCATGGTCTGCAAATTCATGATGGCTACAATCTTCTAACCATGAGCAGCTTTACGAACTCTGCTTTGATTGTGCCACTTTTTACTCTTTGTTTTGGATGATCAAAATTAGATCAATTCATCTCAAGCTGTCTCGGCAAGTTCTTTGTCCAGTGCAATGTGCCAGGGACCACCACTATATTTTGTTCATTGGCTACTGTTTCTTCCTTTTCTGGAAACTCATCAGAGACCAGCAGCTGGTGCTTCATGGGCCAACCTTGGTCCATGGACCACCCCTTTGAGTAGCACTCCATTACGTGGCACGTTGTTTCTCAAAGGCCTGAAAAAACAAGTCAGAGAGATATTCTGCCTACTCCAAACTGGCATAGCACCCAGCAGATTCAGAAGAAAAGAAATGCTCTGGAAATTATGTTAATGAAGTGTGCCTAAAACATGCAAATTAGCTGCCCGTTCTTGGTCCGTGGTGCATTTCCATACTCGGCCTCAGCCTTTTCTCTCCACCACCAGCTTTAGGACATTTAGCTTTTGGAGGATGTTCAACAGCTCCAATCAAAAGGACTGGGAAATTCATTCTACTCTGGAACGCCAGAGAATCTGTTAAGTTCTCACCCTTTCCTCCAAGCGGAAAGCTGAGCTCATCGGTCGACGTGGCGGGCAGGCGACGGGAAAGGCATGCTGAAGCGCGATTTTGAACAAAGACTTGGTAGAGTTCCAAAAGAAGGATTGTAATGGATGCTTGGCGTTTGTGACTTCATCCCATGTGAACGCCACACACTCCTGTACTTCAGTGTGCCAACCCATGTGCACACTGTTTATGGCAAGAAATGAAGGCACCCTTGCATGGATGCTTTTTAAGAACAAAATCCAGCTAGTTTGTGCCTTTGTAGCATCTCCAGGTGGAAGCAAAATCATGTAACGACATCCATTATCCATAGCTATTCTCACTTTTTCCTTCACTGCTTTGAGAGTTTTCCAATGACTCGTCCCATTGTTGTTATTACAATGGGTGTTGTTGTTGTTTTGTCCTTTTAGCACATGGAGACAAGAATGCTGAACTTGGCTAACTGGCCCCCTAATTAGGTCGGCATCCTAATGATGAGCTTGGGACCAAACCAAAAACCCAAATCGTAATTGCTTGGCCCAAAGTATTCATAAAATTAACATAACTCTGAATGAATTCAAACTTAATTTAACAGGCCAGCGCGTCCGTTTTGTGAGCGTTTCGCCTGCGACATTGTCTGAAATTACTCGAGGAGAGCGTCCCCTTTCATAAGGGATGGGGGTCAAAAGTAGACGGAGCGGCAGTTTGCCCTAACAAGGGAAAATGTCAAAGCCTTCCGTGGGGCTGGGCAGAAATGGCTATACAAACCTGAGCTTCAAAGAGGAGACCGTTCCCAAGCTCTCATTTTGAGGTGCGGAGTCCAGATGGCTTTGAAATCTTTGCGCTCTGAGCAGTTAAGGGCCTCTTGTGTGTGGAAAGAGGATGCTGATAATGATTTATAAAGGACTAGAGCCAGCATGGTGTAGTGGTTTGAGCGTTGGATTGTGACTCTAGAAAGCAGTTTTCAAATCTCCACTTGGCCATGGAAACCCACTGGGCCGCCTTGGGCAAGTCGCTCTCTCTTAGCCTCAGATGAATGCAGATATTGAACAAATATTGCCAAGAAAAAAACCATGATAGCAATAGCATTTACATTACTGCTTATCAGGGAACTCCGCACTCTCTAAGTGGTTTACAATCTAACAGTGAAGTTGAAGGCTTTCACGGCCAGCATCCATAGTTTTTTGTGGGTTTTTTGGGCTATGTAGCCATGGT
The DNA here is from genome assembly GCA_034509955.1 of Urosaurus nigricauda. Classification (NCBI taxonomy): domain Eukaryota; kingdom Metazoa; phylum Chordata; class Lepidosauria; order Squamata; family Phrynosomatidae; genus Urosaurus; species Urosaurus nigricauda. The sequence continues at coordinate 3,561,796 of JAOEGL010000012.1, read as the reverse complement.
CTAATAGAGTTTATTCCTGATGTTTTACCAGCATCTGTGGCTGGCATCATTCTCTGAAGATGCCAGCCACAGATGCTGGCGAAATGTCAGGAATAAACTCTTCTAGAACGTGGCCACATAGCCTGAAAAACCCACAAAAAATCTATATAATCTGTAATAGGTTTGCCTTAAGAGTTGCCATAATTCAAAAAAGCATTCAATTGATGCTCTGCCTGTCTCCTGTAAATGGAACTCAATTCAACTTAGCAATGAAATAGTAAAATGGCTATTTAATGCAACTATACTCCAGTTAGCAAAGCAGATGTGTTCCCGGGAATTGGAAGTAAGGTGTTTTCCCCCAGAGCTGGGAAAGCCTAGCTTGGTCCATTTGGAAAAAAGGCATTTTGAAAGTAATATTTCTGTGTCCAAATGGACACACTCCTGGTTTTTTCAATACCCAGCGGAGATGGACCGACATCCACATTTTAATCAGTGAAGTGTATGATTCCCATCCCTGTTTCCAGTGCTTTTTGCAAGTTACTGCAAACCCAAAAAATAAAAATAATCCCCATAGGTGTATCTTGTGCAACCCCAGGTCGGTTGTGTGGTGTTCAACCAGTTTTTCTAAGCTTTGATGAAAATTCTAGGGATTTTATTTCCTTCTTCTTAATTCAGATATTTTCTAGCAGAGGGAAGGAGAATAGAAATTGCTGGGATATTGGAATGTTGAAACGTATTTGCAGCTCCGCATTGACTTTTGCACTTTAGTTTTTAAAACCTTTCAATACAATTTGTATGTCAATACTCTATGTAGTCGGGAAGCTTTAGCTTGTAAGCCTTTTCAGTGAGAAAATGGACATGCAATAACAACCTCTTCGACACTCCCGTCATGATCAGGCTTTATGGGTCATAACCAACTCTTTGAATTACGCCTGGAAACAAAGTGGTAGGCCAGTGACACACTCCAGGATTGGATTTACCTTTTTACTGGGATTAGAGTAAAACAAATGCCTAGGATGTAGCGATTAAGCCCAGTTGCACGATTTTATGAAAAGACTTAAGTGGATCTGTCCGTCTTGGGCTTGAGATGGAAAAGTGGCGACGGGAGAGCATGTGTATTGCATCTCTCAGTTGACTGCGTGAGCCATGTGCATTGACCTCAAATGCTCTTAAGCCCTGGATGCGGAGCTATAATCTGCTAGGCAACAAGGATGGAGTGTAAAGATGGGAGGGAGAGGAACATAATCTCTAGGGACCATTGTGATTTTCAACAGCATGTTCGGAACTCGATTCCTGAAGCTCACCATGGGTCCTGTAAAGGAAGAGCGCTAGCATGGCACAGCGGTTTGAGTGTTGGACTCCAACTCTGGAGATCAGGGTCCGATTCCCAGCTCAGCCATGCAACCTAATGGATGACCTTAAGCAAGTCACATTCTCACAGCCTCAGAGGATGGCAAGGGCAACTCCACTCTGAAGAAACTTGCCAAGAAAACCCCATTATAAGTTCGCCTTTGGGTTGCCATAAGTTGGAGACGACTTGAAAGCACACAACACAGACAAAGGAGGCTCAGATCTGTGTAAGAAGTTGTGAAAGTTGAATCGACTGCTGCATCGTTCCCACTATGAATGCGGATCTTTTCATTATCCCCTTGTAATCGGTTCTTTTTTGGCACGATTGTCAGCCCCACTAATTTGCGTCGCTTCAAAATTCATATCAATCATCTGTGCATCATCAGTGACATAAGCGGCAATATGATAAATGGATAGAAGATTTGATTCAGTGGTTTTGCAACTACTTGCCTCACTATGATCTGCCATAGTGACTAGTGTCTGGAAAAAACGGGGTTTTTTGCATTTGCCTTGCTTTATCGCAACAGAAATCAATCAAAGTAGGATCGGAACCAGTTTCAAATGGAAACGACGGTCATATAACCCAACTAGCAGTTCACATAGTAGGAAGGTGCCCTCCCTTTGCTTTTTGGGTTGTGCCAAATAAACAAACAGGTGAACCCTCCCTTCCTCCCCCCAAAAAGAAATACCGTTTGGGAAGCGCTGAAGGATGATATCCAATAAATTTAATGACTGATGAAATCATACATGTTTGAACCTACTAAATGCAAAATAATAATAATAATAATAATTAAACGAGGGAGGAATATGGGGAAAAAGGAGACACACCAATGCACACACAATTCTAACAGGACCAGGGTTTGTAGTAAAAGTGGGAAAAGGGACAAAAGCCTGAGATTGTGGGCTGGTCGACGGGGATTTGAGACGACACGTACGATCGCGTTGGAGGCAGCTCTTCAGACAACATGCATGGACGTTTACTATGCAGGGTTGTTGTTATTCTTGTTTCCCCCCACAACATCTGCTTCTTAATCCGTTCTCTTCATCCTCTCACCCGCGCTGCAATAGTGGCTGACATTGTGGGGCTTTGATTCCTTCTTCATTCTCTGATGTAAATTCTTGTGCATACGACGTCGTCGGCTCCGAAAGTCTGGAGAGGAAAAGAAGGAAAAGGCAAATGGGAAAGTGCATCAGATTCTCCCAAAAGAGAGAGAGTCACTTCTCCAGGTGTTTTGGACTTCAGCTCCCAGATTAGCTGATATTTATGAATTTTGGGAGCTGTAGTCCAGAATATCTGGAGGACCAAAATTTGGAAACCTCTTAACATTTGGCACATTTCTACTGCTTGGATTTTCTCTTCCGATTGGTAGCAGATTCATTCTCAACTTAGTTGTTGCTCGGGCATTTATAGGTCCAAAACACACTGCAGAAATGATCCAGTTTGAGACTGCTTTAACTGCCCTGGCTCAGTGCTAGGGAATCCTGGGAACTGTAGTTTATTGTGTCACCAGAAAAGGCCAAGTGTGTCACAAAACTACAGTTCCTAGAATTTCCTCGTATTGAGCCAATGCAGTTAAAGCGGTCTCAAAGTGGATTATTTCTGCAGGGTGTTTTGGACCATGGTTTTATTCAATATTTCTGTCTTGCTTGAGATAAAAAGATCTCAAGGTGAGGTACACATAAAATCAACACTTAACAAAACAATTGTGATGGAAGCCCCTATCCAGGGGAGCAATGCACTTTGACACTACTGGAAGTGCCGTAGTACCATCCTATCGAATCCTTGGATTTATAGTTTTACAAACCACTCGTTCTTACTATCCTGCGTTCCCCCAAAATTGAAACTTACAATTTTCTTCTTTTAAAAAAACACAGTATAATTTAAAACATATAAAAGTGAGCATTAAAATGAAATTATACAACTGCGATATTAAAACTGATCACCGGTTAAAATAAGAAAATACAGTTAAAAAGGTAAAAGTACTGTACTTAAAAACAATTCACTATAAAACAGCACCAAAACAGTACAGTGTTTTACAAAGAACTGTTTATATGGGCTTTCATCTTTCTTTTAAACTGTATTTTATTATACTATGTTTTAAACTGTATTTAAACTGTATACTATGGATGCTGGCCATGAAAGCCTTTGACTTCACAAATAATAATAATAGCAAATAATAATAATTAATAATAATATGCCACTTTAACCAACACTTGAGTGATTTTGAGAGTGAATTCCCAGTGTGTCTGGTAACTCCAAAATCTGGCCTATGTGATAGTGAAGATTGGTTAAGAAGAAGGAAAAAAGGAGGGCAGATTGTAGGCCAGAGATGAAAGCCCCATTTGAGCGCAACCGCGTCTTAAAAGGAGATCAAAGGCCTGCGCCAGCGTCCAAACTGTACGCCGCACCTCCTCGCCTGCCGTGTTCAATTTCACAGTCCAACCGTGCCGTTTATAAAAATGTTCACTCATTCGTCCCTTTGCCCCAAAGCTCCCCACGGCTTTGATCAGGTGCGGCGAATTCTGCTTCCAAGCAACCTCGGATATACTTATCTTTGACTCCAGTCATAATTGATTTGAAGACAACCCCGCCGCCACCTGCCCCAGTGTGATCTGTGAACTGTGAAAAATTGGGTTCGAGGCCCTTTTTTCACTCTTGCGAAAAATCCCTTCTAGCTTTTATCAAGAAAGCAACGAGGGAGATGTGCTTGCCTTTAAAGCATTTACGCTTCAGTGTGGAATATGTCCTTTCAAGAAATGTTAGGCAAAGTAACCTGTTGCAGTTTTCTTTCTGTGGAAATGAGTAGTCTTGATTATTTATTTAAAACTTACTTTCTGCCGCTTCTCAGTGAATAAGGAAATAAAATGACCAAGCAGTTCCCCACATGGAAAGAACAAACATATGTCCAAGACAGGCTAGAAATGCACATATCTACTGGAATCTGATATGATCCGTGATAAACTAATATGATCCGTTATAAACTATATAAAGTTATAAAGTATATAGTAGGCTATATAGCAGAGGTGTTAAGAAACCTCTTTACTGAATTGCAAAGATGCATAATGGGAGACTTTCTGAGTGTCCAATGTGCATTAGGAGCAATGCACACTGCGCATGTTGCACACCAATGCACAATGCATAGTGATGCACCGTGCACATTAATGTAGCTTTCACTGACATGCATCACACACAATGCAGCCAGGCATTGATGCGCATAGTGCACCAATGTGCGTCAAGCCCTTTGCTAGTTCTTCTCTGTAGTAACATAACAGCCGCCTGCAACTGGATACAATTTTGTTTTGCAATTGCAGTTGCAATTCCCGCAGTGACTATCGGCAATAAAATATTTTGAAGCCTGTGGCTGTGGAAGCATCCTAGAGGTTGGGGACGAGCATAATATTGAAAAATAGCCTTTTGGATTAAAAGGGTCAGTGCTTAAAATGCCGATTGTAAGGTTTGCACAGAATTTGCATAGAAATGTGAATTGTAAGGCTGTGCAGAATCAATGCTCAGGCCACTGTTTGGAGCAGATGAGTTTCATGTACTTAATTTTTTATTTCTATACCTTGGCGTAGTAGTTTGAATGTTGGACTGCGACTCTGGAGACCAGGGTTTGATTCCTTGCTAAGCCATGAAACCTAATGAGTAAGCTACACTCTCTCAGCTTCAGGGGAAGGCAATGGCAAACCTCCTCTGAAGAAATCTTGCCAAGAAAACCCCACGATAGGTTCGCCATAGGGTTGCCTTAAGTCAGAAATGACTTGAAAGCACACAACAACATTAATAACTGACTTTTAGATTGCATTGTGGGAATAACATTTACATCAGTGTAAAAGAGGAATGCTCCAGTCGCTCGTATCTTAAAGCGTTGGAAGATCAGTAGTAGGGCTGTATAGCTGCTTTGCAGGTTTTAGCCGAGTGTTGCCCAAGATGCTGAACTTTTCCGGGCGGCAAAATATTGCTTAGCACTTTAGCCAGCGCTTTCAAAGTTCAGACCATATGCTGGAGCGGATTCCCCACCCGTCCGATATCGAAAACTTACCAAAATGAGCTCGTCGCCTGCCAGTTCTCTCGTCCAGTACGTCTTGGGACCTTCTCCATCCAGAAGGGTTTGTTTGCAATACATCTTGTTTTCGTTCTCCCAAGTGGCTAAACTCTGCAAGCAAAGAGCATCCTCAGCGCCCGCCAGGAGAAAAATCAATTAAATGCCTTAATTCTATTCCATCCCGGCCAAAGAACATCAGATACTGGAACAGATAATGGTCACAGCGAAGGAGCAACCGAAGGCCAGGAGGGAGGAGGGGAGAGAGACAAAATCAGACTTTGCAGCTCAGTATGGTCCAGTTTCAAGATATAGTCCAGGATTTAGCTGTTTGTTCTGTTGCATCTTGTGGCCGCTTCCAGAACTGACCATTTTCTGGGGATGTCATTCGTCTTTTAAGTTTCTTCTGGAAGAAAATGGTCATCCACTTTGGCAGTTTGGACTTTGCGGATTTGATTATTTGCCATTTTGATTAATATGTTCTCTCTAGGTATCTCTAGGTCCTCTAATGCAACTCTGCCAGACATTGACCATAGAGAACCTAGATGTTCTTAGAGAAAACACTTCTCTAGCTATTTGTAAGTCCTCCAGCATGATTCTATGGTCGACCTCTGGAAGATGTTGACCACAAGAGTTGCACTGGAGGACCTAGAGATTCCTAGAGAGGTGTTCTCTTTGGTTTAAAAAAAAGAGAATAGTATTCTTTTACATGCCTTTTTCCCCACATTCACCCCTAACTCCAGTGAATGTGGAGGGAACACTGTAATCCCATATATACTCATATATAAGTTGACCTCATGTATAAGGTGACCCCATGCATAACTCAAGAGCAGGTTTGGGGGCCAAAATTATGCCCCCATACAACCAAAACCCGAGCTAGAGAAACCAAGGATCCGATTTAATATAACACAGCTTCCTTCGTTCCTCTGAAAGCTTCCAGATCTCTTTGAGCATCCTGAGTCTCTAGTTCACAAAGTGTCCATTCAAGGCTTTCATCATAAAAAATACATTTAGTGCCATGTTGAATCACGTCGGATGCAGTAAGCAAACTCAGGCCAACCCAAACAAAGTGAATTCTGCCGCACTTGGAGAAGATTTCAGCCATGGAACTGGCTGTGAGGTTCTCAATTTGTGAAATTACTTTTTGGAAAAATGAGAAGCCCTCCACATTGGCTGGTCTTCAGTGGAGCAGTTACATCTAAAGTTACGAACCCGGCTCCTTATTCAGTAAGACTATATAATAAGGTGATGTTACGTAGTTATGCATTCATAATTAAGTAGACGATTTGGATATTGGCAATGGACAACAACGGATTTAAATCAAATCTACAGTCTAACCCAACAAAATCTCAATTCCCCAATGACAGTATGCAGCAATTGAGGTAGCATCATTGCAGTCCTTGATCCCATTGCTTCATGCTCAATGGTTTCTTTTCACAACATAATTTCCCATTCATCCTTTCCTTCTGCAGCCTGCTTTCCAACTGTATTCCTCCTTTCTTCCATCTATCCATCTTTATTCACTACCCTTACTGCTTCAAATCCAGTCTCTGAGATACCTGCCTCTTAACTTCTTGGCTTCCTTCATTTCCAACTTGTACTAAATATTATATTCTTATATTTCCTCTTCCAGCCTACGAAATGTTATCTCGGGCCAAACTTTAAAATGTTATTTCCCACTCGTTCCTTTAGCAGCTGGGGGCATCATAGATGTGTTTATCAATATTTGTTTGCGTGGGCCATTCTTGGTTTGCAAACCCAATGCAATACAGATTGGGGGACTATGACTTGTTTAGGTGAAGACTGCACACCTCAGAAGAGCTGTTGACATTAAGAAGTTCTTCCTAATGTTGAGGTGGAATCTCTTTTCCTGGAGCTTGCATCTATTGCTCTGTTGTGTCCTATTCTCTGGAGCAGCAGAAAACAAGCTTGCTCCCTCCTCAATATGGCACCCCTTCAAATATTTAAACAGGGCTGTCATATAACCCCTTAACCTTCTCTTCTCCAGGCTAAATGTACCAAGTTCCCTAAGTCTCTCCTCATAGGGCTTTATGGTTTCCAGACCCTTCACCAATTTGGTCACCCTTCTCTGGACACCCTCTCCGGCTTCTCAACATCCTTTTTGAATTATGGTACTCAGAACTGGACGCAGTATTCCAGGTGAAATCTGACCAAAGCAGAATGAAGTAGTGCTGATATTTCCCTTGACACTACACTCCTAGTGATGCAGCCTAGGATCATATTGGCTTTTTTAGCTGCCGCATCACACTGTTGGCTCATGCTCAGCTTGTGGCCAACTAACACTCCCAGATCCCTTCCGTCTGTACTGTACATTCCTCCCTGCCAGTATGGGTGGTGGCGTCCATGTTGTTGGGGCAGTGAACCCGCTTTGGGTTTTAGTCCAAACTTGAAATGTGCTGCCCAAGCTGCTGACCCTGTTTTGAGCCCAGGGCTTAAGACCTTGGATAACTCCTTTTAAAACCCAGGGTTCTCTCCAAGGTGCTGAACTCCGTTTCTCCCCAAATAGATTCAACAACTTGGACAGCTCTTTTAGAATTCAAATGGAACCTGGCACACTCCAAAATGCAGTATATCTGAAAAGCGTCTTATGCAGAAAAGGAAGAGCTTTCCAGCCCTCAAATATGGACTATCATTTATAATAAGGGACACCTGCCAGTCCTATAAGGGACAAGCTTTCTTGTGCCCAAATAGGGGACATCCTTTATAATAAGGGACACCTGCCAGTCGTATAAGGAACAAACATCGCTTGCAAAAAGGGACAACTGGCAACCCTATTCAAGACTGAAGACCATGGTCCCTTTCCTTATATACCAGGATTGCCTGCTGAAATAAGGGAGAGAATAACAACCACAGATGCTTGACAAGAATTAATCCTAGACAACAAGAAAATTGAAATAGTCAATAGGTCCCCATGCCTTGGTTCAAATATTGATCAGAATGGAGACTGGAGTCAAGAAATCAGAAGAAGACTAGGATAAGGAAGGGCAGCTATGAAAGAACTAGAAAAGATCACGAAGAGTAAAGATATATATCTGAGCACCAAAGTATCAATCATCCAAGCCATTGTATTCCCCATCACCAGGTACGGATGTGAGAGATGGACAGTGATGAAAGCTGATAGAAAGAAAACTAACTCACTTGAGATGTGCGGCTGGAGAAGAGTGCTGAGGATGCCTTGGATGGCCAAAAAGACAAACAAATGGTCCCTTGAATAGATTAAGGCTGAAATCTCCCTGGAAGCCAGGATGGATAAATTGAGATTGTTGTCCTTTGGTCACATCACGAGAAGGCACAACTCATTGGAAAAGGCAACAGTGCTAGGAAAGGTAGAAGGCAATAAGAAGAGAGGAAGAACACATGCAAGAAAGATGGTTGGACTTGATCAGGGAGGTCACTGGCCTGAATTTTCAGGACCTAAGCGGACCAGTGAAAAATAGGAGATCTTGGAGATGTCTCATCCCAGAGTTTCCCAGAGTTGTGGTCAGCTCAAGGGCAGTTAACAACAACAACAAACTTCAAGTAATGCATGAAAGATGGATGATCTCAGAAAGAGGGAAATCTGAGAAATGACCAGATAGCAGAGAATTCCAAGATGTGGCTGATCGATATTTGAACCAAGAGAATTCCCTGAAGATGCCAGCCACAGATGCTGGTGAAACATCACAAATAAACTCTTCTAGAACGTGGCCACAGAGCCTGAAAAACCCACAAAAAGCTATGGATGCCGGACATGAAAGCCTTCGACTTCACATTCCAAGAGCATCTTTTTTCCTCCTCCTTCGACCCGGAGTTGTACCCCGTACTATGAGAGACCTGGAGAAATGGCACGACTGCTCAGCCTTGATGATCCAGCCCTGCCTTCAAGTCTTGTAAAACATGACTCTCCAATCTGGCCCTGTACCACAGGGACTGTCATCTTGGCTTGCGCATGGGGCTGTGCGAAGATGCTTCCTACCAGGGACTGTCCTGTGACGCAGGCGTGGTGTTATCGGTTGAGAGAGCATGTGTTCGGGGGGGAGACGTCGTCTCCGAATCGATGTGACAAGTTCCTTGCAATGGTTGCGCACGGAGGAAAGCCAACTCAAGCCGAAGGGGAATTTTCACACCCAGAAAGCCTTTGCGCAGGGAAAAGAAGACCTTTTACTAAGACAAACAAAGGAGTCCTGAGTAGGATCTTGGTTTCATCACATAGAGACTTTGCAAGAGAGAGTGAGGGGGTTTCAGGATGCATCTGCACCGATGAAATAACGCATTTTGATACTGCTTTAACTGTCATGGCTCAATGCTAACTAATACGGGGGACTGGCAATTATTTTTGTGCAATATCTGTGCCCATTGGTTACAACTGTTTCCTTTTTTGCCCCCTGGAAATTCACCAAGGTTTGGCATCATGGACCACCAGATTGAGTATAGAATCATAGAATCATTGAGTTGGAAGAGACCACAAGGGCCATCCAGTCCAACCCCCTGCCATGCAGGACCTCCAAATCAAAGCATCCCCGACAGATGGCCATCCAGCCTCTGCTTAAAGACCTCCAAGGAAGGAGACTCCACTACGCTCCGAGGGAGTGTGTTCCACTGTCGAACAGCCCTTACTGTCAGGAAGTTCTTCCTAATGTTGAGTAGGACTGCTCTAGATGACAGTCTCTTTGTTTAGGCCTATGAGTTGGTTTAAACCCAAGCAGTTAGGCCTATGGATTGGTTTAAACCCAAGGAGTTAGGCCTATGAGTTGGTTTAAACCCAAGGAGTTAGGCTTATGATTTGGTTTAACCTCAAGGAGTTAGGTTTATTTTTAAAGCCAAGGAGTTAGTCTTATGAGTTGGTTTAAACCTAAGGAGTTAGATTTATGAATTGGTTTAAACCCAAGGAGTTAGGCTTATGTTAAAATACAAGGAGTTAGACTTATGAGTTGGGTTAAATCCAAGGTCTTGAGTTTAGTTCACTTTAAGTCTACGATTGAATATACAGTATGCTCCTCTGGACTAGGATTTCCTACATAGTATTACACTGGAAGGCTGCGATCCTGTGTTGCCTGGGAGTTGGTTTTCAATAGGATCACCCTGGAAATCCCACTCCATGCATTTTATCATGGGGAGGCCCAGCCAAGTGGCTATGAACTTGCGTTGCTGTGAAATAACACGATCCTTGTATGGCAAAAGCATGTCAAGCTGGTGAATTTAAAGCACAACAAAACTCCCATGCACCGAGTTCAAATTCTCCTTGTAAACTCAAAAAGAGAGAGAAAATGATGAGCATCCGGATCCTTGAATGCCAGGATCATCTGCAAGCGTCTTTCCCAACTTTTCAGTTTTAATTTCTCAGCTTGGTTCCGGGAGAAGAGAGAGAGGGCCAGATGGAGAGGGATCTGCAAAGTGAAAGAGATCGTGGGGACGTGATGGATGAGGCAGAGATGTTGGAGCCCTGGGGGTAGTGTGTCTTTGTGCGTCTGTGTGTGTTGTGATTGTCCTACTTCACTGGATGCTTGGCTATTGCGGGAGCTGCAAGGTCAGAGAGCTAGGCTGGTGCAGGAATCTCAGCGTTCAGCTAGACCTTCAGGTTTGAATCTGGAGTTCGAATCCTCACTGAGGCTGCATCTGCACTGCAGAAGTAACACATTATACAATAATGCTAAGGAAAGAGAGGAAGACCGCGTGCCAGACGGATGGACTGAATCAGAAATGATGCAGTTTGACACTGCGTTAAGCACCACGGCTCCATACTATGGAATCCTGGGATTTGTAGTTTGTTGTGGCACCAGAACAAACAGAGACAGCTAAAGCACTCGCAAAATTATAAATCCCAGGATGTGAAGGAGAAGGCTAAATAGCTCACGAAACTACAAATCCCAGGATTCCATAGCATGTAGCCACGGCAGGTATAGAAATGTCAAACTGCATTATTTCTACAGTGCAGACGCAGCCTGAGTGAGGATTTGAACTCCAGATTCGAACTCTAGATTATGTGCATTGCAGATGCAACCTTAGCCCCGACAATGCACTGGGTTACCTTATGCAAACCACACTCTCTCAGCCTAAATGGAAGGCAATGGCAAACCCTCTCTGAGTAAATCTTGCCAAGAAATCCTAGGATAAGGTTGTTATAGGCTGGAGTTGACGTAAAGGCACACAGCAACAACAGCGACAACAATAGTGTGTGTACAATCTGGCTTCGTTTTAGGCTAAAGGTGCTCTCCAAAGTGCTGAATCGATTGGAGGGGGAAATAGGGCTAAGCACCTTTAGGGTTTGGACTAAAATCCGGACGTGCTCCATGGAAATGAGGGTCACCAGCTGCCGCCGTTGTATGTCTGTCCATGTGCGTGAGCGTTGCACACTCGCACTAATGCAAACTCACGCACGCAGAAGGGATGAACAGATGAAACACGCCAAATATGGGGCATTTGTGAGGATTAAGTTGTTTTTAAACGGATCGGGGTTTACAGGTTTTTATAGTCCCTCTTTGTCGCCGAGACAAAAGAATGATAAAAATGAAAAGGTTATGGCCATTTATAATGGCTATAAAACAGGAGATAAAGAACACCTGATCTGCAACTGGAATTTCTTGACCAGAGCAAGGGATGTCTAGATTTGCTTCTGAAGTTGTGCAAAGTGTGTTGTACATACCTACAACAATATAAGGCAGCAGGCCAGTTGTTAGTCTCAGCTTGAACAAACACACCGAAGTGATGGAAACCTGGTAATAAGTGATACTTGTCTAAGAGCAATTGCTTTACTAAGTCTACTCGAGTTGAGACCAGCAATTCAACGGAGGTCTAAAAAATAGCAAAATCAAGGTTTGCTTTTTGGAAATTGTATTTCTTTGGAATATTTGCAAGCCATGGATGGCAGCACTGGACTATGACTCTGGAGACCAGGATCCAAAGATATAGCCGTGTTAGTCTGTAGAATCAGTATGTAAAGAGATCTTGTAGCACCTTTGAGACTAACCGAAAGAAAGAAGTTGGCAGCAGGAGCTCTCCATAGACTAAGTCTACTTCCTCAAGTGCATTTTCTGGAGACTAGGATTCAACTCCTTGCTCGACTTGGCCTTGGGTAAGTCACACTCTCTCAGCCTCAGAATAAGACAAGGGCAAAGACCCCTTGAACAAATGTAAGAAATATCTTAAGTCAGAAATGACTTGAAAGCATGCAACGAGGTGTGCACACTTTCCCACATCTCACTCCGCAAGGCTAGAAATTTGGCAACGGAAGGAGAATTTCCCAAGGGGTCAGAATATTTATTTCTGGAAGAAACCGTCATTTTGCCTCCTGGACCCCTGCCCTATATGCAAGCCCTTACTTACCCGACATTTTCGTCCGTCCACCGTCTCCTCCTCAAAGCTCTCCCCGATTTTGAAGTTGATCTCGGTGGTGCGGACCGTGGTGGAGGTTTTAATGTAGAACTTGTCCCCGTCCTGGCGGATCTCCACATGCGGCTTGGAGGCGGCGGCCACGGCCACTTTCCGGAGCATGGCGTTGACCCCTGGGCAGAAGAGAGCATCGGCATGGAAAGGTCAGCGCAACCCCATGGCAAAGTCGGGTTAATTTGAACATTGGGTTTTCATAGTCTTGTGGTGGTGATGTTCTCCAGACAATACAAGAGTATGTTCTCCAGATGATAAAAGAGCACAGTGCGTGGACCGATGTTGGGCTTGAAATGTGGGAATGAAAGCCTGATGCCAACATTTCCAACTCAAGAGGTTGCATGGGTTTACTTGTGAGTAAGGTCCAGCGTAGTTTGAATGCTGGACTAGGTTCCTGGGAGACCAGGGTTCAAATTCAGGCTTGGCCATGTAAACCTTGGGCAAGTCACCGTCTCTCAACTTCAGAGGATGGCAATGGCAAGCTCCCTCTGAAGAAATTTGCCAAGAAAATATGATAGGTTCACCTTAAGGTTGCTATATGACTTGAAGGCACACAACCACAATAACAAAGCGCCCTTTCTTTCAATGGGGGTTATGTCTCATTGTCCTGAATGGGCGCATGGGACGTTTGACCGAAAGTCATACCTTGGTCTGACCAAACAACCCAAATTGCACCGCTTTACTTGGGTTTAAGTGCCTCTATGTTCCCTGGAACTGACTTCTAGATTGTCGCTGAAGGATCAAGGGGTTTTTATTGGAAATCCAGTGGAAAAATGAGAGACAGAGAGAGATTATCTCTCCACATTTGGTCCTCCATCTTGAGTTTCCTCTAGGAATTTATTATTTTTGTTTTGTTTAAATATCTAAGTAGTATATACAATTTCGGAAAAAGCAAAATGACCTAAAATGATGCTTCTAAAATAATGCTTGCACAATATTCTATATTATGTGTTTGTGCGTAATACATAATACTCAGCAAGCATTATTTTAGGAGCGCCATTGTGTATTATATATACACACAGAGAGATACGCATATAATTCCTATTGTGAGCTCCATCCAGCGTAGACCCATTGGGTCTATTGGATTTACCTACGTGTCGACTCCTGATTAATCAATAGGTCTACTCTAATGAGGACTAACAAACAGAAATGTTAATGTTCTGATGACTGTTTCTAATATTAATATTTAATATATATATTGTAATATACCATACGCTGTTAATATACATGCTCATATAAGTTATATATTAGCATCAATATAATAAACAGCATAGACTAATATTAACTAATATTATCAACTCTAGTATTCTATGATTCTACGATTAATGTATTACTATAGCAATTATGCCAATATTACTCTTTCAAAAGTGGTCAAGGTTCTCATCACTGTTGAATACTTCTAATATTTCTATATTAATTTCCTAACCATCCTATTCCTAAGATGCAAGAAGGGCTCCCATGATCATATATGTGATAGATTAGGATCAATATGTTATATACAAGAGACTGATATTAATAGATGGATGTAGTAATTATGGCCGAATGACTCTTTCCAAAGTGGTAAAGGTTCCGATATTTATTTCATATTCTAATATTTCTATATTAACGTTCATATTTCTAAGATTCAGGGAGGACTCACGTTATCATATATGTATCATAAGATCTATATTAGCACCAATATATTATGCAACTGGGATTAATATTGATAGATGGATATAGTAATTATGGCATTGTGACTCTTTCTGAAGTGGCAATGGTTCTGATATTTAATGGTCTAATATTTCTATATTAATGTTCTAGCGTTTATATTTCTAAGGTGTTGGAAGGGCTCACATGATCATATATGTATCATATATCTGATATATTGACAGCAATATATATATATATATACACACACACACACATACATACACTGTCTGTATATAGCTTGATTGGGTGGTTGTGTTGTTGTTGGTATGAGTGTATGTGTATATCTATATCTAAAGAGAGAGGGATAGATAGATTAAGTGGTTGAGCTTGTGTCTATCCCTTTCTATGTATATTGATTCATTGATTGGGTTTGTGGGGTTGTGTGTGTCTTGGGGGAGCAGAGTTGTGTTGCTTTCCAGGTGCTGGTCCCACCTGAGTTGTTGTAGGTTTTGGGTTCAGGAGGCAACAGAGAGCCTTCCCTTTGGCTTCTGTCTGGCTTTCAAGGCGCTGGACCTCAAGGAAGAAGGAAGATCCCTCCATCCCTCTCTCCATCCCTCTCTCCATCCATCCCTCCCTCGCCTTGCCTTGCCTTGCCTTGCCTTGGGTCCCTTCTCCTTACCTAAGACTTTCAGGAGTTCGTCGAAATTCTCGCTGCTCTTCATCTTCCAAGTCCCAGCGAAGTTGGGCATGATGATGATGATGATGATGGATGGCTCAGAAAGAGAGAAAGAGAAAGGAAGGAAGAGAGAAAGAAAGAAAGAAAGAAAGAAAGAAAGAGAAAGAGAAAGGAAGGAAGAGAAAGAAAGAAAGAAAGAAAGAAAGAAAGAAAGAGAAAGGAATGAAGACAGATAAAGAAAGAGGTGCCTTTCCCAAAGGAAGGAAGGCAGGGCTGGAGGAGAGGGACCCGGTGCCAAGAAGCGAGAGAAGGTGGCAAGGCAGAGCCCACTGTCCTCCTCTCCGTCCGCGCTCCTTCTGAGGCTGGGAAGGAAGGAAAAGGGAGAAGAAGAAGAAGGGAAAGCCAGGCAGCCTCCCTCCTTCCCTTGCCCTCCCCTCCTCCTCCTCCTCCCCCCATCCCTCCATCCCTCCCTCCATCCATCTGCCTCTGCCCCTTCTCCTCCTCCCATCCATCACTCTCTTGGCCAGGGACACCCCCCCCCAAATACCTCCCCCCCCAAACATCCATCACTCTGCACCAAGGGACACCCCCCCCCCGCCAGGAGATAACCCCTTCCTCTTCTTCCTCATCTTCCTCTTTCTCTTCTTTTCCCCTTCTTTTCCTCTTCTTCCTCTTCTTCCTCTTTCTCTTCTTTTCCCCTTCTTTTCCTCTTCTTCCTCTTCTTCCTCCTCTTCTTTCCTCTTCTTCCTCTTCCTCTTCTTATTTCTCCTCTTCCTCCTCTTCTTCTTTTCCTCTTCTTCCTCCACTTCTCCTTCCTCCTCTTCCTCTTCCTCCTCCTCTTCTTTTCCTCTTCTTCCTCCTCTTTCTACTCCTCTTCTCCCTTCTCTTCCTCCTCGTCTTCCTCTTCCTCCTCTTTTTCCTCCTCTTCTTCCTCCTCTTCTTTCTCCTCCTCTTCTTCTTCTTCTTCCCCATGACTCTGGAGACCAGGGTTTGATCCCAATCTCAGCCACAAAACCCATTGGGTGACCTTCAGCAAGTCACACTCTCTCAGCCTCAGGGGAAGGCAATGGCAAACCCCCTCTGAACAAACCTTGCTAAGAAAACCCCTTAGGGTACCCAAAATTGGAAACAACTTGAAGGGCTATAACACACTTGTGCACACTTTCAACACCTAGTAACGCTGTATTAATGGGCTTTCTTTGAGCTGGCAAAAGGGTGATGCTTTTCCAAGGTTACTCTATGCTTCAATCCTTTTATTAATCCCAACTGAGGTATATCCACTCATTGGGATTTTTTTTCACTTGCCAACTCACTGTTCAAGTCTGTAGAGAGACCTTGGAGCACCTTTGAGACTCTGAAAGAAAGAAGTTGGCAACAGGAGCTTTCCTAGACTTAGGGCTCCTTTCTCAGATGCATTCCTCAATTCAAGAACTGATTTGCTGAGTCTGCCTTGGGAATAATGGATAGGATTTTGGCCTGAAAATCCTTTGCCACCAAAGTTAACCATCGCTCATATAGGCCTGATTCCCACTACCTTTTTAAACCAGATCACAAATCGGTTTGAACCGGTTCAAATGACCCTGGTTCCCACTTGAATCGAATCCCTGAAGCAATTCGGAGACAGGGGCCATGCGCTAGACCCATTTAACCCACGTCTTTTTGAAGCTGATTTCTTCTGCAACTTTTTGGATAAACGGATTCCGCACAAGTGTGAACCGGATGCAGGTCGGAATCCATTTAAATTTGCCCTTTGGCCGGCTGGAGCGGGTCCATTTTGAACCGAATTCATTCGTGAATGTGAACCACAAGTGGGTTGTTTTTTACAGGGGAAAAACTGGGATCGGGGCAAATATAGCGTGAACCATGCTCAGCTGTTGAATCGATCCAGCGATTCGGATCGCAAACCAATTTATTTGTAAGTGGGAATGAGGCCATGGTTGCAACTTGCAATGTCCAGGACCGGGCTTGGGAAAGCACAGCCCATGGGCCACGCATCCAGCCCTGACTCTAGTTTTGTGGTCTCCAAAGCCTCCAAAGCTTTCCAAATTTTTATTTAAAAATATATGCCAATCTTTAAATCCTGAATATCTTCTCCTTTCCACCCAAAAAGCCCAATGGAAACGGTTCCCAAATATGATGGCTTTGCTCCTCCTCCTTTGGCCAACGGCTGAAAGACAGCCGAAAACAAAGACCGGAAGTGATATCACACCACGTTTCATTTAGAAAATAATAATAAAAAGTGTGTTGTTGCATTGTGCCATGGATGGGCAGCAAATATTGATCCTCCCCAGTGCCCTCTACAGGAAACTGTAGTTTCCTATCCATGCTCTAGAACTTTCCATGAGCGCAATGTCTTAGCGATGCGCCGGGAAGGGGGGGGTTAGATCGCTTGCATAGCCGTCCCACCCGGTCTGCGATTGGTTGCACAGCCGCGTGATCCGCTTCAAACTCCAACATGGCTGCGTTGGCGTCATTTCACGCCACGCTGTCGGCAAACAGGATCTGGGCCAAGTCAAAAACAAAACCAAAAAAAAGTTACATATTATGTTTTCTGACACCCGTGTGTGCATTGGAGAAAGCAAACACAGCCGTCGGAAACCATGTTAACAAAGGCCGCTCCGAATGCACAAAGGCCGGCGGCATCCCCAAAAAGAGATGGTCTCGGAAGCCGCAAAGCCTTCTCCGAACAAAAGACGTTTTCATCCGTTTTTCTCCACATCACAAGAAACCAGCAGACGGACAGTCGGATTGCGACAGGGAAAGGAATCCCACAAAAGGAAGGGGACAGCTTGAGTGAATTATCACTCAGGCATCCAATACTCAGCATCTGATTATGGAATCATGATTCCATGACTAACGGCAGCCCTTGCTGGCCATAATTAAGGAGGTTTCTTTCTTTCTTCCTTCCTTCTTTTCTTCCTTTCTTTCTTCTTTCCCCCCGACCTCTTATTTGGCCTGCTAACGCTCGTCCCTGTCCATGCAGAATGAAGGGGGGGGGGGGAGAGAAAAAAGCCCTTATGAGTGCGAAACCTCCGTTAATTAAGCGGGACATCTCCCAAAAGTCAGAAGATGAGCTGAGATGATGGGGATGATGGCTGGGAAGAGAAGAGAGCAATTAACGGAAAGAGGCCGTAATGAAGGTGGCGGGCGATGAACTTGGGCAAAGCGGGATGCCGTCCAAGGCTGGATGGGATCTTTGGACTCGCCAATCTGGAGCCAAATTTCGAGGCGCCAGTCCAGGTTTGCGGGTCCCTCTCCGTTCTTTGGATCCATCCAACAACCGTTGTCCAAATCTCTTCCCGACGCTTGCGGCATTCAAAGGCAGGTGGCGGCAGACAGTGTTATTGTGCAGGAATAATCGGGTTGGACTTTAATGTCCAAGCGGATAAACAGGGAGACCACAGTATGCCAGAGGTAACGCTGAGAGCCGGCGTGGCACAGTGGTTTGAGTGTTGGACTGTGACTCTGGAGACCAGGGTTTGATTCTGACTTGTGGCGATCCTAAGGAGAACCTATCGTGGAGTTTTCTCGGCATGATTTGTTCAGGGGAGGTTGGCCATTGCCATCCTCTGAGGATGAGAGAGTGTGACTTGTCCATGTGGTTCATGGCCGAGCTGGGAATCGAAACCCGGTCTTCAGAGTTGTAGTCCAGCACTCAAACCACTACGCCACATTGAGTGCCACTGGGTTTCACCCCAACTGGAGTAGATCCATTGAATCAATGGAACTGACTTAAATATCAATTCATCATACAACAATGGATTCAATGGGACGACTCTAGTTGAGACTGACGAAGAGGAGTCGGGCCATTGTAGCTAGGGCCGGCCCTACAATGGGGCAGAGCGAAATCGTTGTCTGAAGTAGAAGATGTTAAGAATTGTTATTTGAGGAGGTCAAGCGTATGCCTTTGGGTTGTTGCGCTTCTGTTGGAGGTCAGAGCTGTGCTTTCCAGAGGTGTGGTTATGCCCTGCAACCTGATGCTCTGGTGGACCCTTTTCCGGTCACCAATGTTTAAGGTTACCAGATCTCCAGGCCTGGCCCTGAGTCAGGAGCTGAAGTGGCTTTCCATGGCCAAACCTTGTTCTTCAGCATCCTAGCCCTACATTCAAACCACTATACCTTACCAACTCTCCAGCCATGACTACACCCTTGAAACATTAATGTCTTATTTCCCACAGGCGTGTACATAAATGCAGTCTGCTCTCCATATCCACAGATTTTTATTATCCATGGATACAAGCATCCACACGTTGAAAATGTTTTTTTTTTAAATATATACATTCCCAAAAGCAACCTTTGATTTTGCCATTTTATATAAGGGACACCATTTTGCTGTGCCGTTGTATGCAATGGGACTTGCGCATCCATGGATTTCGGTATCAGCATACGCTCCTGGAATCAAACCCCAGAAGTTCCATTGTGTTTCTGTATTTTAGGATTTTAAGGCGTGGGTTTTTCCTGCCTGGACACAGATTGCTTGGAGATAAGGCAGTCTCGCTTTATGAAGCTATGACTCTTTCCCAAGATGGAAAAATTGGTACCCGTCGATTCGACGGCGGTGTTTGCCTGCATCTTTGCTTCTGCTGCCGACTCTCTGCTTTCCAGAAGCCATCCCTCTTTTCCGGTTCTTTCTTTTCTTCACCTGAATTTCCCTCAAGGTTTCTTTCCCCGTTTCCCCCCTTGCAGATGGATCTCATCCATCTTCCCAAAAGTGTCGCCAAGACAAAAGCGAGCCACATATGTACAGATGGAGCCGGGGCCATTCAATCATCCATCCAAATCAGAGACCGATAATGGGAACTGAAGTATCCCCCTGTGTTTATTGACTGCCCTGCCATGTTGGGACGGTTGTGGTCGGGGAGGTTGAGGGCTGCCGGTGGGGTGGGGATGGGGGCTGGAGGGGGGACCGATGGAAGGAAACAATGCTGGAAGATACTGGGGGTGGGGGACATCAAGACGACGTTGGTTCTGGGGGAGCCCTGAATCAATGGTCCTGTGTGACACAAATAAATGATACATCTGGAAGGCAAATGGCCGGCCATAAATTTTCGTCCCCAAATTAAATTGACAGCGGGTCCCCCGACACGACAATGGGTGAAATGTAAGCCGACGGGTGCGGAAGGAAGGGCATTTCCACACTCTCTCGCCTCGCATTGTCTATTCGGCCCTCATTAAAATGTCCCCGCATCATTAGGTTTTGCATCTGGGACATCCGTCCAGAAGAAGGGCCTTCTGCTAAAATATGGGGGGAAGGGGGTCTCTCGATCTCTCTCTCTCCCCTCCCCATCCCTTCCACAGTCGCAGAGGAGCCTGACACGCAAGCTTTAGAAAGCTACCACCGTCGCTGCCACCACCACCACTGTGCCTCTTTCTCCCCCTTCTTCCCTTGTATTTATTTATTTATTAGCATTTATATCCCACTTTTCCCCTTTAGGGGACCCGACGCGGCTTATGCTGCATGTCAAAGCGAAACAGCCGAAAGCATTTGCATTGAAAAAAGCATGAAACAGCATTGGAAAGCATCCATTTAGAATAGTGGAAAATGCCACCATTGCTGCCACCACCACTGTGCCTCCTTCTCCCCCTTCGTCCCTTTATTTATTAGCATTTATATCCCACTTTTCTACTTTTAGGGGCCCCAAAGGGGCTTACGTTGTACGTCAAAGTGAAGGAGCCCAAACCATTTTCAGTACAGAAACCGGAAAAGCATGACACAACATTGGAAAGCATCCATTTAGAACAGTGAGAAACACATTGAAACCTGTGACATACTGTTCAAAGGCATCACTATGCAAAGGGATCTTGTAGCATCTTTGAGACTAACTGAAAGTTGGTGGTCTGAACTTTCATAGACTTGAGTCTACTTCTGTGCATTGGAAGAACTAGGCTCAAGTCTACGAAAGCTCATGCTACCAACTTTTTGCTTTGAGTTAGTCTCAGAGGCATGACATTGTATGGATCAGCATACTTGTTGCATCACCCCAACCAGGTAAAAACCTATTTGTGGGTGTTCAAGTTGTTTTCAACTTATGGTGACCCTAGAACCTATCATAGGGTTTTCTTGGCAAGATTTGTTCTGAGGAAGTTTGCTTTTGCCTCCCTCTGAGGCTGAGAGAGTGTGACTTACCCAAGGTCAGCTGGTGGGTTTCCAGAGTTGAGTGGGGCTTAGAATCCTGTTTAATTGTACTGCATTTTTAGACTGTAAGTCACCTTGAGTCCCAATTTTGGGGGGAAAGCAGGGTACAAATATAATGCCGATGACAACTGCATTTTATGCTTTCGTGCTTCCGTAGAGTAGCAAATAAGAAAGAACTCCTCTGTTTAAAAATGGAGGAATAAATTAATGACAGTGTTTGTGTTTGTGTTGAAAGTTGAAGCTAGAACTTAATCTTTGGCTCTCCTGCTGCAAAAGATGACCATCATCCCCCCTTTCCTAGTATGGAAGGAAGCAATATCTCCCAATATTCCCAGAACAACCCTTTGATGAAAAAGAGCCACCTGCTCCATTCATCTGCCTCCTTTCCCTGTCAGGGGAATATAAATGACACTGTATATAGTTAAACACAATTTACTACCTCTTTCTCCTGTGCCTTGAGAGTTGCCAAAATTGACTGGAAGGGAGGGAGAAAGGGGGAGAGAAAGGATGTCCACCTTCTCTTTCTCTCTCTCTTTTTTTGTCTTCCCATTCTCCATTTTGGAACATGCAATTCTCATTTATTATAAATATAATTTATTATAACCTCTTTATTACAATGTGCATTCAGGAGCCGGTTGTGAATGTTGTCTCACCTGGAGACGTGAAGACCTGGGGACGGGATCTTCCGTTCCCTTAAAACAGGGTGAAGGTAGTAAAGTCAAGCATCCTTAACCAAGTGGATGATACAGGATTCGGGACATAAATTATAAGTGGAATGCCCCAGCGGATGTAGCCTAAAGGGTGAGGGGCTCCTGAACGGACACTTGAATTCTCCCTTCCTTATTCTTATTTAGACACTGAGCAAGAAAAGAGGGAAGGAAGGAAGGAAGGAAGGAAGGAAGGGCGTCACAAAGGGAGTGCGGGGAGTGCGGACCACACCAGGTGATATCTCAGAGGGAAGTGTCACTCAGTGTGCCGATGGAAAAGGGTACCAAATTTCTGGGTTTGACACCTTTTCTGGCCAGGTGGCAAAACTCCTTCTTCCAAATATAGTAGGTGTGACAGGAAGGAAGGAAGGAAGGAAGGAAGGAAGGAAGGAAGGAAGGGTGTGACTAGGAGAGTGTGGGGAGTGTGAACCACAAACAGTGTTATCTCAGATCAGGTGCCAACCAGTGCACTGGTAAGAAAGGGTGCCAAATTTCTGGGTCTGGCAGCTTTTCTGGTTGGGTGGGAAAGCAAGCCCTCTCCCATCTGGCCAGCAACTTCGCCAGACCCAGAAAAGTCTGTTGAAGAGAGGAGGGAGAGTATTAAAAATTGATCTGTACCGGGTATCAAATATAGTAGGTACGACACTGGAAGGAAGGAAGGAAGGAAGGAAACAATGACACAACAGTTGTCTTGGGTTGACATGCTGAATTCTTGACTTTAGCGGCTGATAATATTGAGATGGTAGAATACACCCTGCTGAGATGACAAGGAGGTTAACATATTATCCAAATGGATTTATGATTTCATAACTCGGGGGGGGGGGGTTTAAAGAATTTTTCCAGTTTATGCAATATGTCAAAACCGCTCGGAGTTTGGCTGGAGGCAGAAAGCACAACCTCTTAAGGATCTCCTCTTTAGGGTGTCAACTGCAGCGAATGGTTCCCTGGCTTTGGTGCTTATAGGGGTAGATGGGATCCTTTTCCAGCTGGACCACTGTATGGCAGGGGCTCTGATCGGAAGCGACTCGAGGGCTCCTTGATATTAATGCGTTACCAGCGTGCGGCTTCACAGTATTTCCATGCCTCTTTGGAGCTGGATGGTGATGGCAAGAAACAGGCGGCGCTCCTCTTCCGCTGCAGCCACAGATGTAAGGCCTGATGTGGCAGATGGGGTTTTAATGGGGTTGTAACTCGTTTTAATTGTGTTTTATATTATTTTACACTTTGTGGTTTTAACCACAGTGGTTTAATGTGTACAAAATATGTACAAATTGGTTGGAATACTTTATCAACTGCATAGCTGTGTAACCACTGTACTTACGTAGTAACTACTAGGCTTATGGCCCTCCACAATCCACACTTATAGGGAAGCAGCTGCTGCGATCGATGGGGGTTTGTTCTGAATGAAGTTTCCACTTTCTCCTGTTAGTGATCTCCATTTGCATTGCGATCTCCATTGCAACAGGCAGAAGTAAGGGAGCTGGGAATATCAGTCAAATTCTTCTCGATCGACAAGTTCACTACCGCATGTGCAACTGCCTTACATGCACAACTCCAGCTGGACACAACGGTTGTGCGTTGTCCAGAAAAATCACTCTAGGTGCACAGTGTAACTTACGCCTGTATATACTACTAACAGAGCATCACCCTTTTAGGGGAAATTGCTAAGTGGATGCTGTCCAATGTGCTAAACCTATAATGGAGCGGAATAGACTTGAGTGCCTTGGATGCTTCCTTTAAAGTTCGGAGTAGAACCCAGAGCGGATTCACTGCCCCAGCGACAAAGCCCTTTGAATATCCTCCCTGTTACATATCCTCCCATGATGAAAGATTAGGTTGATAAGTACGCTGTGATATTTTATTTAATTCTGTATATTTAGATCCTTATTTATTTGTTTTCCATATTGGCTGCAGATATCATTCTCGTTCATAATTGTTATTGTATTCCTAAAGGAATATAATAACAATTATAAATGAGAATCTTTCGGTGTCCCTTTGTCTGGGTTGTTTTGTGACATCCTTTTGCGGTTTTATAGATCTTTTAGAAAAGACATCTCCTGTAATAAACCAGATCCGATGCCAAAGGAGCTTCACGTCGGGGCTCCCTAAACAAGGTTTGTCAGTGAAAGGTTAGCTGATCTTCCTTTCCTAATTAGAAACCCCATCAGCCAATTATCTCAATTATTGCACATTAGGAAAGATCTGATGTAACCCCAGAGGAAAGAAGGAACGCTGTTAAGAAAAACAACCCTCAGGATGTATGGAGAGGTATTGTTGAATTATCCATATGTAAACGTCATCATTTGACTTCAGCTGGGATGGGATAACAGGCTTTTCTGCAATAGTTCTTAATAGTCCTTTTAATCGTTTCCATTGATGTCCACATTTTTACTCTCAGTACTGTATTGGGCGATCGGGGTTGAGTAAGGTCTAGTTTACAAGTAAGTGGATTTACAAGTGCTGTGGATTTTCACACTTTTGCACAAAGCGCACAAAAGAGTTATTTACAAATTTACTATTTCAAATGAGTGATTGCTATGATTGTTGCATATTGACTTTGGAGTAGGATGCTTCCTCCCTTCCTATAGCTATCTCTATCTATCTATCTATCTATCTATCTATCATCTGTCTGTCTGTCTGTCTATTGTCTATCTATATTGTTCCCTTCTGTCTAAGGAACCGCTGGCTGTATATTTCTATAGGTTAAGACAAGACACTAGACTGCATGAGTCTTCATGCCTAGGAGCGCCTTGGGCTCAGGAGGCAATACATATACAGAATATGTTGTTGTTGTTGTTGTTGTTGTTGTTGTTGTGTGCCGCCAAGACATTTCCTACTTACAGTGAGCCTAAGGTGAACCTATCAGGGGTTCCTCGCTCTCTTTGCAAAAGATCATTAATGAGCCAAACCTCAAGTGCCATAGAAAAGGCTGCATCCTCTTCAGACTTCACCAAACAGATGACTCTGGAGAGCTTATTCCAAGAAAACCTTGTTGCCAAAAGAATGAAAATAGGCCCAACCTGACAGTGGGTTCTTCTCTGTCTAGCTCGCTGTAATGATGCAAACTATTATTATTATTATTCAAAGATATAGCCGTGTTAGTCTGTAGACCGGCATCTGGAGAGATCTTGTAGCACCTTTGAGACTAACCGAAAGAAAGAAGTTGGCAGCACGAGCTTTCACAGACTGAAGTCTGCTCCCTCAGATATATTTGGTGAAGTCCACTAAATGCATCTGAGGAAGAAGCCCTAAGTCTAGGAAAGCTTATGCCGCCAACTTCTTTCTTCCAATTAGCCTCAAAGGCGCTACAAGATCTCTCTACGTACTGATTCTACTGACTAACACGGCTATCTCTTTGAATCTTACCACCATCAGGGGGGGCTTCTGGAGCCTCATCCAAGATCACCGAATGGGTTTCATGGCTGAGTGAGGAACTGAACCCCAGTCTCCAAAGTCGTAGTCCAATATTCAAACCTACTCAAACCATTTTTCCACTCTGGCTCTTCGAGATCCTAGATCCGCGACTTAATTATGTAATAGCCTTAATTGCAGAGCTAAGCCTCTCTTCCCAATCCTGCCAGAAGCCACTATGATGTCAGATGGGCTTTGCTTGGCCCTTGTGTCCTTCCATCCTACGGTTTTGTGACTGAGTCTCTTCTTTTCAAAATCCCAGGGCTGGAACCGGCCATCCAAAGAACCCTGCTGGATCCTTCCAAGCGAAGGCCGATTGGTATTTTGGATGAAGAATGGATTCCCTGCTGGCTTCTTCTTCTTCTTCCATGCGTCACCAGCCATGCAAAAGGGGAAGGTGACCAGAAATGGCTCCTTGCACATCCTGTAATTTGGAGAGGTTACTGTTTCAGCTCTAGATACCACAGAAAGAGGCTGGGAACGATGGGTTTGTTGGACGGCTATTGTTCAGGCCCCAAGTCCATCCAATTACGGAATGGTTTTAGGAAAGCCAATGCAGCCATACCTCACAGTGAACAAAACAAATATGTTCCTGGGCATTAGTTCCTTTTAACAGAAATGTTGGTACCAGAGGTTTAATTTGTTCAGAAAGAACAGGGACGCCACCAAAAAAAGAGAGAGAAGAAGCAGAGTTCAATATGTTTCAGCAAACTCTGTATTCAAAACTAACATTATGCACGTATGAAATGAAAGGTACGTCTTGCAGAAGTCAACAAAAATGTTTTGAATTTCCTAGAGGCTGCTTGAAAGCTTCTTCCAAAATACATTATAAGGTTATTTTTCCTCCCTTTCAACAGACTCCACTTTTGTTAAGATTTTCATTTAGAAATCTACACTTTGGCCAATGCCAAGGGGACTGGTGAGGCTTTCAGACTTTCAAAAAACACCGTTGAATTTGCAGATACGGAACACAAAAACCTGTTCATCAAAAGCATGAAAAGAAATTGCGCTGGAACATCAGCGCCTGCACTTTGTCAAAGCTAAGCAACAACTGAATGGGTAAAAAATATTGATTTTGTGAAAGAGCCTTGTGTGGGCATGACATTTTTAATTGTGTTTTTTGAAGTCACCACCTTAAAATATTTAAAAACAGCTGCAATGCAACTATAACATTCCTGTTAATAGTTTTTTGTGGGTTTTCGGGCCATGCGGCCATGTTCTAGAAGAGTTTATAATTCCTGATGTTTCCTGTGGCTGGCATCTTTAGTGAATGAAGATGAAGATGCCAGCCACAGATGCTGGTGAAACCTCAGGAACAAACTCTTCTAGAACATGGCAACAGAGCCTGAAAAATTCACAAAAAACTATGGATGCCGGCCACGAAAGCCTTCGACTTCCATTTCTGTTAATGTTTTTGTTATTGCTGCAGTAACAGCAGCAACAACATAACAATAACGATGGGTTCTTCTCTCTGGCTTACTGTGGTGATGCAAATAATAATTATAATTATAATTATAGTCAGACTTCAGTCTATTTTTATTCTTTTGGCAACAAGGCTTTCTTGGAATAAGCTCTCCAGAGTCATCCGTTTGGTGAAGTCTGAAGAGGATGCAGCCTTTTCTATGGCACTTGAGGTTTGGCTCATTAATGATCTTTTGCAAAGAGAGCGAGGCACCATTATCATGAAGGACTACAATTATTAAGCCTTGCGAAGAAGAGCAGCTGGGCTTGGCGCAAGGCAGGATGAGGAGCATTAAGAAAGAGAAGTAAATCTGGTTTTGCTGGGCTCACGGCATTGTTGCGTCGCTTCTCTGCACCCAGGCAATTGGTGTTGTTGTCGTCGTTGTGTGCCTTCAAGTCATTTCTAAGTTGTGGTGACCCTAAGGCAAACTTATCATGGGGTTTTCTTGGCAAGGTTTGTTCAGAGCAGATTTGCCATTGACTTCCCTGAAGCTGAGAGAGTGTAGCTTGATCAAGATCATCCGTTGGGTTCAATGGCTTAACTGGGAATCGAACCCTGGTCTCCCGAGTCGTCTCTTCTTGTTGTGTGCCTTCACGTCATCTCTGACTTATGGCGACCCTAAGCCAAATCTATCATGGGGTTTTCTGGGCAAGGTTTGTTCAGAGGAGGTTTGCCGTTGCCTTATCTTGAGAGGCTGAGAGAATGTGACTTGCTGAAGCTCACTCAATGGGTTGATGGCTGAGCCGGGATTTGAACCCTGGTCCCAGAGTCGTATATATGTGTGAAAAACCAACAGGATGTCAGTCACAAACTCAGTATAAATGCACCACACTCCTCATCTGCTAGCCATTGGTGGCCACTAACTGGGTTTATACACAAGCTGACTTTATAGACGAAGGAGTTTATCACACAAAGAAGATCGGGAGTTTATTCCGTGAATATCCCGGAAAAATAGTGTAAAAACGTCGCACAAAACCAGCCATTAAAGTGGTCACAAAGAAGCATTAACAGACATCATAGTTGAGATTTCAGCGACAATGCGTTTCCGATATCGCTTTATTTGTGCCATTGCATGTGATCACCAATTCACGCAATTACTCGCCATTTTCACTTTCTTTGCAGGATGCTTTAAATGCGCTTTAATCTCTCTTTGATGCCGAAATTAACCCCAGTGTGATAAACTCCTTGTGAAATAATCTCTTTAAGCTAAGTAGAATTAACAACTAGATATAAGATATAAGACACTTTAAAATCAAATTATAGACATGTAATACTAAGGGGAAAGGAAGAATGTTTGCATGAAGTGGAAGTAGGCGTATGTAGATGTAATGTAATCATATGTAAGAATGACCATATATATATATATATATATATATATATATAAATAAAATCCCTGGGTCCAACATCCTCCGGTTTCCAGCTGGATCTTCTGTGATCAAGAAGGCAAGAAAGACGCTGTTGAAGTGACCTGGAAAAGCAGCGCTAAATGTTCATCGGAGTCCTCTGCAGGGCGATAGCTTCTCCGGAAGGATCTGGGCTTATCCTGGGGGCATATTAGAGCATTTGAGCGCATGGACTTTCCTGTCCCTGCCATTAATATTCAACTTTGGGCTTCACTTGCATTTCAGGCATGTCTGGATCCAATAAATGCACCGTTTCTTTCGAGGGAAGAAATGCTCTTGAAGGGTCTGGGCTTGGAAATTTGGACACCGCGTGCCACGAAGCAACTTTCGGCCACCTCAGGACTCAGTTTGGAGCTTCTTGCGATGCAGTGGTTTGAGCGTTGGGCTACGACTCTGGAGACCAGGGTTCGAATCCCTCTCTGCTAAGCTATGGAAACTCACTGGATGACCATAGGCAGGCCACACTCTCTCAGCCTCAGAGGATGGCCATGGCGAACCCCCCTCCGACGAACCTTGCCAAGGAAACCCCAAATGATCGAAAATGATGTTGGACGTTACCAAATAAAAGTTAACACTCCTGTTAATCAAAGACGTAGCCGTGTTAGTCTGTAGAAACAGTATGTGCAGAGATCTTGTAGCACTAAACTGGAAGAAAGAAATCGGCAGCATGAGCTTTTGTAGACTTCAATCTACTTCCTCGGATGCATTATAAATTCCTGTAAATGAAAATTCATGCTTCTTAGTTGGGCTCCAAATGGACATTTTGGAATTCGCCATGGATACCAAAGGTTGAAATGTAGGACGTGTCCAGGAAAAGGAGGATGTCTGGTAACTCTGTTTGATGGTGGCATAAATGGGCTTGTTCTTGGGGAGTTTCTCCCAACTCTAGGATACTATGGTTCTGTGATTTCTCTGGACATTATCAGATGGGATGAATTTATCTCAATTGCGAATGGAGCCAATTCACAATTACGTGAATTTGCTAGTTTAGCGAATTTACGTGAATTCTAATTGCGTTCAGAATGCGTTCAGAATGACTTCCCATTACCCAAAAATGACTTCCCATTGCCCAAAATTGCGTGAGATACTCTCATACGCAATAACGTAAAACCCATGATTGCGTTCGGAGTGACTTCCCTTTTGTCCGAAATTGCGTGAGATACATTCATTCGCAATTACGTGAAACCCCATGATTGCATTCGGATTGCCATTGGATTATACTTCCAATTTCAGTCGTCTGATAAGGTCCTATGAAATTTGGCCGTTCCATACTTTTGGGCTACAGAAAGCACCCAGGCTTTTAAGAGCCACAACGATGAACTTCTCGTTGCGCTGAGCTCAGCTTCTCTTGAGCCTCGAAAGATGATCCACTTCATAAAAGATGCACAGACCGGCCGCGCATCTCACTCAGCGCATCCCAGGCCACAATGGCGCACTTCTTTTTTTCCGAAAGGCTAAAGTTTCCCACAGGTGAAAACCAAGCACCAAGGAAAGGCTGATAGTGGCCAGCAGTTTTCAAGTTGTTTCCGACTTATGGCGACTCTTTCGTGGGGTTTTCTTGGCAAGGTTGGTTCGGAGGAGGTTCGCCGTTGCCTTCCCCTGAGGCTGAGAGAGTGTGACTTGGCCAAGGTCACTCAATGGGTTTTCGTGGCCGAGCGGAAACCGAAGCCTGGTCTCCAAAGTCGTAGTCCAGCGCTCGAACCACTTACATCACAGACCTGTATAAAAAGCAAATTCAAGTATTCATTTCTGCAAGATGCCATTTTTCACTATTGATTTTGCAAGCGAGAATTGGAGGGAAGCATCACGGTTGCAGTTGTGCGAGTGCTGGGCTAGGGCTACATCCACACTGCAGAAATAATCCAGTTTGAGACCGATTCAGCTGCCCTGGCTCAGTGCTATGGAATTCTGGGACTTGTAGTTTTATGGGATATTTTCGCCTTCTCTGCCGGAGAGCTCCGGTGCCGCAATAGACTCCAAACCCCAGGATTCCCTAGCACTGAGCCGTGGCAGTTAAAAGCGGTGTCAAAACGCATTAAATCTGCAGTACGGATTAGACCCTGGGCTGCATCTGCACTGAAGAATTAATGCAGTTTGACACCGCTTTAAGTGCCAGGTTTCGATGCAGTGGAATTCGGGGATTTGTAGTCTGGTAAAAGACATTTTAGCCTTCTCTGTGTCAGAGCGCTCTTGTGCCACGACAAACTACAAATCCCAGGATTCCATAGCACTGAGCCATGGCGGCTAAAGTGTTTTCAAACTGCATTAATCCTGCAGTCCAATTCTGAAGTGCAGAATTAATGCAGTTTGAAAACACTTTAGCTGCCATGGCTCAGTGCTATGGAATCCTGGGATTTGTGGTACCAGAGCTCTCACCAAACTACAAATCCCAGGATTCCATAGCACTGAGCCATGGCAGCTAAAGTGTTTCCAAACTGAATTGTGTAGATGCCTCTTAGGGGTCTAATTGTG
This sequence comes from Urosaurus nigricauda, assembly GCA_034509955.1. Taxonomy (NCBI): domain Eukaryota; kingdom Metazoa; phylum Chordata; class Lepidosauria; order Squamata; family Phrynosomatidae; genus Urosaurus; species Urosaurus nigricauda. Next base: position 3,531,145 of record JAOEGL010000012.1, on the reverse strand, counting down.
TAGTGCAGAATTAATCCATTTTGATATCACTTCAACTGTCATGGCTCAGTCCTATGGAATCCTGGGACTTGTCAGAGAGAAGGCTAAATGGCATCCCACCAAACTACAAATCCCAGGATTCCATAGCATGGAGCCATGGCAGTTAAATTGATGCCAAAAATGAGGACAAGTCAAAAAGTGCCAATCTGGGCTGCAGTGCCTCTCTTAACCAGCAGGTGTCAGGAGAGAGCAACTTTTATTCCCTTCCTTAAGTTTAGGGGGCGCTCTAGGCTTTTGTCTTGTCTCCATGGTGGACGCTTTCTGACGTCATCAGAAGGCGCCGGAAGTGTGAAGTGGAAAAGGTGAGAAATTGCTGTGTGGGTGAGTTTTTTGGGGGTGTGTAATGGGCATAAATGTTTGCGGGGAGTCGGGGGACGCTTCTGGGAGCGGAGGGCGAAAAATGGGAGTTGAGGCCTAGTGAGGCCTAGTGAGGCCTGCTAGGCCGCGTTGCCATGGCAACGCCCCCCATTCTTGCCCTCAGCTGCCTCTGAGGGCTCAACAAGGAAGAGAAAGTCAAATCACCCTTCTCTCCCTCACTTTTATTTATTATCTCCCCATTAAAACAAATAGGGAACAAAATGATTTGTTGGGACCCTAGTTGTTGCTGTTTGCTAGGAAAAAAGTAACTTTTCCAAGCTCTTCTTGTGTGACACACTTTGGCTTGTGAGCCTGGTTTTGTGTTTTTGTGTATATATATATATATATATATATAATCTACACTATAAAATAAAATTATATATATATATATACACACACACACACAAAAATAATATAAATAATAATATAATAATAATAAATATATAAAAATTAAATATATATATATATATATACACACACACACACACACAAACATGTCTACACTGTAAAAATGATATATATATATATATATACACACACACACACACACACACAAGACAGTGTCTTATATTAATTTTAGCTCCCAAAGCTCTTATTTTAAGGAGATGTCTTCTTTCTCCATGAAGAACAATTCACATTTATTGTTGAACCAAAAAACAAAAAAACATTTATTATATACTGGGTGTATACTGTGATTTTTGTAATTCTTCTTAATGGACTAATTCCAGTTTTTTGACGCAAGTAGATCATCAGTGAGATTTACTTATTTGTTGTCTTTTCATCCAACGACAGATTCAATAGGTCTACTCTGTTCTTCCGTCTTCACTGAACATTTGTCTATTTTGCCTTCTGCAGTGATCTCTAAACCACTGTTTCCTCCTCCAACCATTTCCATGCATCTTTGGTTTTTATGAAGAAATGACTACTCAGGTGAGTACACAATAATTACAATTTCATTTTCTCATTTAACTTATATTACTTCCTAACAGAGATGTCCATCTTTTTTCCCCTTTCCAGTACAGTATTCTCTTCAAGCAAGAACAAGGTGAGAATGTAATAGTAGATAATATATTGTTTGGGATCTTTGTTTTAAAAACGCTGTCAAATTATGTATATGAACGAGAAAGCATCTTTTAAAAGCATCCTAGGCATACATTTTATGTGATAAAAAGTGCACTATTTATTTGTTTAATTTCTATCCCGCCTTTCTCCCCGAAGGGACCCAAGCGGCTCACAATAACAATTCAAAAAACATATTGCCACAAAACAATTAAAACATCAGCTAAAAACAGTATAAAATTGCAAACATTAAAACCACATTAAAATGACAATACCCATCCCATATAAAACCCATTCCCTGTATTCCTTGTATTGTTTCTTCATTTTAATTAACTATTTTGCATGTTTTTTGTGGGTTTTTCGTGTCCATGTTCCAGAAGAGTTTAGTCCTGACTGGCATTTTTCTCTTCTAGAACATGGTCACATATTCCCAAAAAACAAACAAACAAACAAAAAACACAAAAACATGCAACACAGTTAATTAAAATGAAGAGACAATACAAGGAATACAAGGAATGGGTATTATATGGGATGGGTATTATCATTTTATTGTGGTTTTAATGTTTGCAATTTTATATTGTAGAAAACAAAGTATACACTTTCACAGTGTAAGCTTGTTCATTGGGAAGAATTTCCCTAGCACCAGGATATACAAACGATAGAGATGAAAACATTTATTTATGGGTTAGCACCTGTCAAGCCATTTTAGGTCCCTTTTCAGCAGTACATTGGTTCAGATGAGACTGCAGTGATAGGGATTGTGCTTTCAAATGTTTTTTCATAGCACATGATGACGCCATTTGGTCAGTCGCTTGGGGAAGAAATAGAAACGACGGCTCGGAGACTGTTATCTCGGGTTCCCTGGATGACCTTGTGAAAGTCTGGAAGTGGTAAGTTCCTAGTTTGGTGCAATGCTGTATGAAAATGCACAATGTGAATGCCTCCATGCATTGCCCTTGTGCATTGGGCAATGCAGTTTCACAGTGGGTTGTCAGATATGCATTTACATTTGGTCCGCATAGTTTTATTGTGTTGGTATTAATTTTAGGGACTGTGTAACACAACTCTTCTCCATATTTGCTGAAATGATGTAGAATCTAGGCCCATGTGTTTGAGGCAACCCAGAACTTTAGATCTGTGGCTTGCTCTGTAATGGGAATGCATCCATTTTGATCTTGTAATGGACCACTTAGCATCATAGCAAATACTTGTATTCCTACTTGGCAAGGGTTTAGACAAGATGGCCCTGGCATTCTCCTCCAACTATGATTTTGTGAGGGGGGGGGGACCAGGTAAGGGATGGCGACAAAGTATTAAAACCAAAATTATTTTCAAGATGGAGAAATACTCTGAATTTCAGCATGTGTTCATCAGTGTTGCATGGAGGCAAAACTACTCACTTTCCCCCCTTTTCTCCTTCCCCTTTTATTTTGCAAAGGAACGAGGAAAAGTTAGACCTCAAGTGGACTCTGGAAGGCCATCAGCTGGGTGTGGTTTCAGTGGACATTAGCCACTCTGGAACGGTTGCAGCGTCCAGTTCTTTAGATGCTCACATACGTATCTGGGACTTAGATACAGGCAAACAGATCAAGTCCATAGACGCTGGGCCAGGTGAGGTTTGGGAATTCTCTGTTAATAAGTGAACTCACAACGGTATTGGTTGTTAACCATTTTTCCTCTCTCCCTCGATGCAGTTGATGCCTGGTCACTGGCTTTTTCGCCTGATTCCCAGTATGTTGCGACAGGCAGTCACATTGGGAAAGTCAACATTTTTGGTGTTGAGACTGGAAAAAAAGAATACTCCTTGGACACCAGAGGAAAATTCATCTTAAGTATTGCATATGTAAGAAGCCTCTCTGTCTCTCTCTGTTGTCATCTAAAAAATGCTTAAGCCAGTTTCTTTTACCATCACTGCTTAGTATTAATTTACTTGCAGACACACTGTGCCATTATAATAGTTTTAAGGTTTATGCCCAGGGAACATATGATCCAGCCCCATACCTTTCTAAAAAAATACCAAGCAAAACCCATTAATATCTGATAGGCTGTCTTCCCACTGTTTTTGTTTGGGCAACTATTAACGGTGCTGATCTGTGTCCCTTGCAGAGCCCAGATGGAAAATATTTAGCCAGTGGAGCTATCGATGGCATTATCAATATTTTTGATATTGCAACCGGAAAACTTCTGCACACGTTGGAAGGTAAGGCGCTGAATGTTCTCAGTGGATCATTGCATATCTCCATCCTGCTCCCTCACTTGGGATTTTTCCCAGCTGATGCTTTTTTGGAGGGGGGTGTGTTCAGAGAAATGAGTTGCACTTTGCTCTACTCATCTATTTCGTTTCTCAACAATGGCTTCTCCTTCCCCCATTGACAAACTGGTTCGGGAGTGATGGTGGCCAAGCAGTCTGTCTGAGGGCTGGGATGGCATCAGACAGATCCCATAAAGGTGTGGGACAGTGTAAGGCTGGGATGGGCAAAATGTGGGTATGTGGCCCTTGGAAGACTTAGGTGTGGCCCTTGGGACCCTCTAGAAAATCCTGTCCCCCCACCCCCCAATTTTTAAATGTTTCTTTCAGAGTAATTCTTGTGTGCTTTCCTTTGGCCGAATTCTGTCAAAACCTTCGAAAGGTGCTTCCTCAAATTTCAAAAAGGCACCCCAAAAGAGGGGAAATGGCTGAAAGTTATCCAAAATGGCAGCTTGAAGTCATGTGTCACTTCAGGTATGCCCAAGCATGCTGGTGTGGACTGCAGGATGGATTAAAGAAAAATGGTTCCTGTCCCCTGTGCAATTGCCCTCCTTGGGTGTAAGGTGTGATAATATTAAAGGCAGTTATTGATCAGACTGAGAGAGCCAGCACGGGATTGTGGTCTGAGTGTAGGACTGGGATACTGGGAGACCAGAGTTCGAATCCCCACTCAGCCCCAGAAACCCATTAAATGACTTTGGGCAAGTCACACACTCAGCCTCAGAGGCAAGCAAGGGCAATCCCTTCCTGAAGAAATCTATCCAAGAAAACCCCGTAGTAGGTTTGCCAAAGGATCACATTAACTCAGAAACAACCTGAAAGCACACAACAGATAAAATTTGACATTGTTTTGTATTTCAGGCCATGCTATGCCTATCCGTTCCTTAACGTTTTCCCCCGACTCTCAGTTGCTGGTCACTGCTTCAGACGATGGCTACATCAAGATTTATGATGTGTAAGTGGTAAGATTTCTGTGCCGAGGAAAGCTGGCATAAAAGGGAAACGGATCCAGTTGGCAGCCATTGATGCGTTTTGTGGTCGGACATGGCAAAATTTAACTGTATTTTCTGTGTGCAAGTATGAATTTTTATTTGTCTTAAACCTCCCAGTATTAAGACTTAATGGCTGATCGACAATTCTAATGAGAAACCCCTTCCACTTTTTCCACACCATGTGTCAAGGTGTCTGTGATATCCTTTCCCTCACTTGCTTACTTCTTTTTTGGTCTATTGAATTATAGTTACAGCACTTTGATTGCAAGTTAACTGCTATTCCATCCTGTGGAATTGGGGGATTTGAAGTTTAGGAAGTGGTGTTAAGAATTCTCAGATTGGAGATTGTAATCCCTTGCTAAACTACAGATCCCAGAATTCCACAGGATGCAGGCAAGACATAATTGTGAAGTCGGAAAGAGGCCTAAATTTAATCCGAGCTCCTCTTCAAAAACCAGAGTAACATTTCCCCTTATAATTATTTTACCGTACTTTTTCTGGGTGCCCTTGTTCACTAAGTTGTCATGACAAAATTATGGAGATTCTCCTGAAATGATGGTCTCTAAGATGGTTGTTCTCCCCTGTCCCCCCCCCCCCCGTAAACCAGTTATTTATGTTCTTCCCCCCACAGACAACATGCAAACTTGGCAGGCACGCTGAGCGGCCATGCGTCCTGGGTATTAAATGTCGCTTTCTGTCCTGATGACACCCACTTTGTTTCCAGGTATGCAGAATACAAATATTCCCTGGATCTGCTTACGTTTGTATTTTTATTCTACTTTCCCTCTGAAGAACTCGGGGTGTACACTGTTTCATGCCCACTTGTCTTGCTTTGTATCCTAACACACCTGTTAAGGTCAGGTAGGCTAAGCAGTGGAGGCTGCTTCAAAGGCATCCAGAGACCGTCTTGGTGCAATGGAGACGTTAATCAGGGGACTTTTTAACAATATGCAATCGTATTGTGCGGAAGACATGCCCTATGAGGAGAGACTGAGGGAGCTGGGTATGTTTAGTCTGGAGAAGAGAGAGTTAAGGGGTGATTCGATAGCCCTGGTTAAGAATTTGAAGGGGTGTCATACTAAGGATGGACCAAGCTTGTTTTCTGCTGCCTGAGACCAGGACCAGGACCAATGGATTCAAACTACAGGAATGAGATTCCACCACAACATTAGGAGGACCTTCCCGAGTGCAGAAGATGCTTGCTTGGAATGGTGGAGTCTCCTTCTTTGAAGGTCTTTAAACAGAAGCTGGATGGCCATCTTTTGGGGGTGCTTTGATTGTGTATTCCTGCATGGCAGAGTGGATTCAGGAGTGACAGTGGTTAAAGGGGACTGGATGGCCCTTGGGGCGTCTTCCAACTCTGTGAGTCCACTTTAACTACTAAGGCATTATATGGTGTTCTGGCGCTTGCATTGTAGGATGGGGTATTTAAACACCTCAGCCAGGGTGATGGCAAGGCCTGACCAGTCTACAAACCCCAGAATTCCATAGAATATTGCTATGGCAATTACATTGATCAAACCGTAATGGTACAATCTGAAAGGTGCTTAAGTGTCTTTGGTTTGGGGAGTAGAAGATGCAGCCACTTTACAGGACGTTCATGAGCTAAGTGCAAGTGGTTGCAAAAGTGGCCCTTGGAAAACCTAGTGATGTATTTTCTTAAGACCTTTAAATGTGGCTTTAGCACAAGGGCAGCAGTCATGCAGCCCCTCCAGGTATTACTGGTGTGCAGCTTTGGCAGTTGCATTTTGGCATCTGAAAGACTGCACGAGTCTTACCTGTTTCTGTACAGAGAGGCTACTGTTAGCAGAAAAAGCTTGATTTGGGATGCTGTGCATTTGTTACATCTGTATCTCCTAACAGTATATTGATACATTGCATCAGTGTTAAATATACAACATGTGAATTAGGAAAGCATTGCTGGGGCAGAGGTTCATCCAAATGTTCTTTCTGGACCTCCATAGGAATAATCCTGTTAATCCAAAAGGTTTCTAACTGCTCAAGTGATAGAATTCAAAGATATAGCCGTGTTAATTCTGTAGAGAGATCTTGTAGTACCTCTGAGACTCACTGAAGGAAAAGAAGTTGGCAGCATGAGCTTTTGCAGACTTCAGCCTATTCCTCAGATGCTAAAAGCATCTGAAGAAGTAGATTGGTCTACAAAAGCTCATGCTACCAACTTCTTTTTGGTTAGTCTCAAAAGTGCTACAAGATCTCTCTACATACCAATTACTGAAGTGCTTAGACGATGCATGTACTTTGGTTGTTAATAGGATGAATCTAATTCATGTTTTGCAGTTCATCAGACAAAACTGTGAAAGTATGGGATGTGCCTTCAAGAACTTGTGTTCATACCTTCTTTGATCATCAGGATCAGGTATATAAAGAAATCTTTTACTTAAGTACTTTTCCCAGCATTGGAACCCACTGAGGTCGCTAATCCCAGGGTGGGTTTGTCTTTTTTCATTCACAGGTCTGGGGAGTGCAGTACAATGGAAATGGTTCAAAAATAGTCTCTGTTGGCGATGACCAAGAAATCCATATTTATGACTGTCCAATTTAATAGTTCTTTGCTTATTGTGGATTGCTGGAAGACTGTATGTTTTTAGCATGTTAAAGCAAGTGTCCTGCTAATTCAGGGGTTTTGTGTGTGTGCAAAACATTTAGATTTTGGAAAGAAACATTTTAATCAAATACAATAGGAACTGAGCTGTTTATGTATGTGAAAAAAATTACAAAAATATTTCCATTAAAATATGCTATCTGTGAGAAGTGTTTAAAAACATGTGTATCATTTCAGACTACATAAAGAACTATTCTCAGCACTCGGCTGAGGAAAAAGAAAATACAAATCATATTTTAATGAGAATGGTCCTTTCAAATTTTAATCTGAAGAAATACTTCAATCATACAGTAGTAGAGGAAGCATTCCCTGCCTTCAAGCACTTCTTTAGAGTAACAGAAAAGTGTTTTACTCCATCAAGCAGCAGGACACACAATTCTCAACTTACACATGCTTATGTTTTACATAAACCCTTAAATATGGAAGTCATTACAAAAATAAATACAGTAACTCATCTGTGCAGAACGTGACAAAAGGCTTTAAAAACCTTTGCAGATACATTCCTGAAGCTGTAACCTTAAAAGTCCATTACAGTTTTCGCTCAAGATGTCTGGCACTGGACCCCAGTTCGGGGGCCTTCGTCGTCCTCTTCGTAGACCTCCCCGTGATCCCGGTGACGCCGCTCTTTCGGATCAAATTCAACCAGGTCGACTTGATCCATGTCATCTGAAATCATTACTTCTTCCCGAGAAGGAAGGAGAGCTTCTAAGAGAGGCAGCTTATCCAGGGAGAGCCAGTGATGTTCTGGGAATGTAACCTGCAGCAGAACAGAGAGAACGTCAGGAACACAATCTGAGTCAGCGATTGCCAAACTTTGGTCCTCCAGGTGTTTTGGACTTTCAGCAGCTCCAGACAGCTTAGCCAACACTCAGGAATTCTGGGAGTTGTAGTCCAAAACCTGGAGGACCAACGTTTGGAAACTGCTGTTTTAAGCAACCCTCGCCTGGTACAATAGTCACTCTAGTAATGCCTGTGGGGCTTTTAGTTTCAGGCAGAAGCACCAACAGGAAAGGATAGGGTTTACTTACGAAGAACTGGATGATCAGGGAACCTTTTTCCAATGGAGATTTGTAGATTGGCATGCCTTCGTTTAAGATGCACTTGATGTCTCCATGTTTTATCACCTCACCTGTTTGAAAGGCAATTACATGTATTAAGTGACAGAAACACTCACTGTTTAAGCAGTTATGGATACAAAAAGGCTTGTGGAGTCTGGTATTCATATCTAAGTGAAAAAAGATAACTGAATACTCTGTTAGCAAGTTAAGCTGAGATCAGTCTTGACTAGTTCATAAAAGACCCTACAAAGACCTTCGCTTGGAACTGGTTTAACATTTTGGAGTTACAGACTGATGAATGAAAACATGGCTTTGCTGAGGCCTTTTTCTGCTTATGTACATGAGGCTTAGACATTGTTTTGCACTGCATGCATACCCTCCCACTTCTAATAAAACTCACAAATGCCATTAAAAAAAGCAAAGCAGATGCCAAACTTGCCAGGTTTAGATGCTACTACGAGGACTCTGTTGTCCAATGTATCGATTCTATTTTTGAAGCCACACAATGCCTCTGTCAGTTGAATGTTCATTTTCATGATCAAGTCGTGGCCTCTCCTCTGAAATACCGGGTGGTCCTTCTGATCCAGCACAATGATGACATCTCCAGGCTCCAAGTCGGGTTCTTGGTCCCCTTCTCCATGGAACACTAATTTCTGACCATCTTTCATGCCTATCAAGACAGGAATGTTGCATGCAAATCAGTGAAACAAAGAATGAAATAATAGTACACGTTCTCCTAATGAAATTAACTTCCTGAAATAGATGATCACTTGGATTTCTTCCTGAGCCCAGTTAAACCCTTCCATGACACTGCACTGCCCCATGTAAGGGAAATAGGTAATTTCCCGCAGAAACTGAGCGATGGCCATTTTTCTCAGGAATTGAGGGAGAGAAGGGCGATTCCTTCACGGACTGCTTGGCTAAGTGAGACAGTAGGGACTCCACTCAGCTCCTTACCTTTGTCAATGTGGATTTCGATGATCTTCTTTTCTCTAACCACCTTGTTGCCATTGCAGACGGTGCACCTGTCTTTGGCATTGATCCTCTCACCTTGACCTTTACAATCTGGACAGACCGTCTGGATCTGCTGCACCATGCCAGGCCCAATCTGCTGAACGATCACATGCACTCCTCTTCCTTTGCACGTGGGGCACTTTTCCACAGCACCTTTCTTCCCGCCGTAACCTTGGAAGGAAATACATGGGTATTTACGGTATTTTGTTATATTTGCACAGGCAAGCAGCAGAAAATGAAGCTTGAATTAAGAATGCAGAATTATGATGTACTCTTATACAAGCAGCATATCCCTTATCCAAAATGCTTGGGACCAAAAGCGTTTCAAATTTCCAAGCATTTCCAATATACTTAATGAGATCAGCTTGGATATGAGACCCAGGTCTAAACAAGAAATCCATTTGTTTTATATAGACCTCATACACATATAGCTTGAAGATAATTTTATAGAATATTTTTAATAATTTTGTGCATGGAACAAAGGACATTGAACCACCATAAAGCAAAGGCTTCACTGCCTCAGCCACCTCTAAGCCAAGTTGAACTCTGAAGTATTTCAGACTTCCTGATAAGGGATACTCAATCTATATGTACGTAAAATAACAGCATAAAAATCCCTCATACTGTGTCAACATATGGCACCCCATCTCCCCCAGCATATAACCCCAATGCCTCCAACTGGGGAGGTCTTTCTATGAATAGGTATTAAGACTTACATGCAATTCAGGATTTGGGACTGTGCAGATTTTGAATCACATGGAAACCCCTGTAAAAGCAAGACCTTTCCCCCAGCGTATTTTTACTGCCTGTTGCAGGTGCTTGGAAGCAAAGCTGCACAATAATGTAACACTGCGACAGAGAACCAGCCATGCAGCTCACTGTGGGGTGAATTTTACTGAATTGCGTAACGCCTGATTTAATCTTACTTGCCCTGAATTGCGTAACGCCTGATTTAATCTTACTTGCCAATTTGGTGCCAAACATTATTGCACCTTTCACTTTGGGATGGCACGATTCTGCAGTTGTGCTAAGTCAGCCTATGTATAATTATCCAAGAGGATTTATGGAGCGTTTGGGTAAAGGCAAACTGCGATTCCTCACCCCCATGATCTCATAATATGGCTTTATTAAGGCTCCAGGCTCGCTCATGATTTAGTCAGAGCCACCTGTTTTGCTTCAATTGTCCTAAGACTGGCAAATATTGGGCAGCTAGGCCAGGAAATTAAATTCCCAGTCAGAGGGAACTGGGAATATTCCCATGTGATGACTATGGCATGCATACCACCCCCTGTATCTATTTGAGGGATGCACAGCATTTAAAAAATTGTGACCTGCTTACAATCAAGTTTTGGGGGATTTTTTAAAAAAAATAAACAAACAAGATTCCCAATTTATTTTAATGACAGAATCTGGTTATTAGATTTCGCTTTTCAGACAGAGCCCTGTGATAGAGGAGATAATCTTTAACTAAATGCCACATTCCAGCAGAACAGGTTCATGAGCCAGTTTAGGATAATGTAGATTAGCTGGAATTTCACAAATACTAAAGCTGTGACATACACCTGATGTTAGATTTAAAAATGGGTCACTGAACAGTGTTAAGTACTTAATGAAGCCACACACAAAATTACTATGTATTAAGACAGCTCTTGCTTTTAAATAGGACTGTGTGAAATGTTCAACTCACTGAGTCATTTACCTTTGCATTTGTCGCAAATTACATTCTTCTGAAGCGCCAGCTTTCTTGTAGCTCCATTGTACAAGTCTTCAAGGGTTACGCTTAGTTGATGGACAACATTCTTGCCTTAAGAAAAGGAAAATTTAGAGACATTAACCATGGTTTCTGAAATGAATGTCAAGTTTTTCAGCCCCCCTACTTGCAAACCTCATCAGCCACTTTCCAGTCTGGAGCAGCACAACGTTGTTTGCCAGTTTCAAAAAGAGAAATGCTTCTAGAATATGGCAATGTCGTTCTTAAAAGAATGGGTTTTCTCAGGATTTCCCAAGTCAGCTACAAGGCCAGTTTTTCTATTTTATATTTCAAATCACTTGATAATGCCACACCGGGACAAAACAATACCAACTTGTCCTTAACACATGTTACCAAGTATGCACTTTTAGAAAAGAAGGCATGTTACAGCAGTTTCATGTAAAGTTGCAAAAAGGCAGAACTGCAATAAAGGCAGGAGGCTATACAGTACTGTACCTCCCAGTTTACCCAACTCAGGAATGTTTAATTTTGGCATTGAAAGGAACAATTATTACTGCCTTGCTTGGCCTTGCCCTGAGGCCAGACCTTCATAAGACGAAATTATTGGGCCACAATGTCAAAAGGTACAGGTCCTGCCTTAAGCATGATGCTTCCTGCTCTGGAACAAAGCACACCAACCGGAAGAAGCAAAGGAAAAGACCTGCTGTTTTTGACCGATCCACATCTCTCAAAATACTCCTTGGGCTGCATCCACATTGCAGAAATAATCCAGCCTGATGCCACTTGAACTGCCATGGCTCAATGCTATGGAATTTCGAAAACACAGTTTATTGATTTTTTCCTTCTCTCTGACAGAGAAGGCTAAATGTCTCCCAAAACTACTTCCTAGAATTCCACAGCATTGACCCACGGCAGTTAAAGCGGTGTCAAACTGGATTATTTCTCCAGTGCAGACCCAGACTCAACTGCCTTCCCAGCTCTGGTCCTGGAGAAGTGGTTTGGATGATCCGATAACTGGACAACCCTTAATTCTCTTTCCAGTTTTGAAGTTGTGGAGAAGGCTGGTTACTGATCACATTCACCAGAGGGCAGCACCTAAGTTACAATGCTTACTACAGTTGAAAACCGACTACACAGTCCTCCTCAAAGTCATATGAAGGACTGTAAGTAAATGGGGTGTACCACTATATGCGCCAGATAAAGGATATTCAACCTGTATGCATCTTACTATCTGGACACAGTACTATCCCCCTCCTCCTTTCTGTCCCAAACCGTAGAATTGCAAAGGGGTCATTAAATAACACGCACGCAAACCAAGGCATACCTCTTCTCTCTCTATTCATCCGGCCTCCACCACCGAAGAACATGTCAAAGATGTCCATGGGTGAAGTGAAATTGCCGCCGCTTAAGCCTCCTTCTTTAATCGCTTGCTCCCCTCCCTGATCATAGAGCTCCCTTTTCTTTGGGTCTGAGAGAACTTCGTACGCCTGCGATATGTGCTTAAACTAAGAAGAGAAAGAGACTCTCTAAAGAACTGCCCGGTCAATGAGAGTCAAGCTTCACATCTGTGACAAGAGAAATCTTCCATATAGATCAACTGAGACAGATGTAGGAATACGCCACTAACAGCAACATTTTCCTCATGCTAAAATAGGCAGGGCTTTACCTAAGTGAATATGTGATAAGGAAATCCTGTACCAGTTTACAGAATCATTATGGTCTCCCAAGCTCAGCCAGTGTCCTATTACTCATGCCAAACAAATGATATCCTCATTTGTTGCAACCCGCGCCCAAGCGACACCTGCCAATTTATTTTGTTTATGCGCCACTTTTATGCATCACACCGGGCTTCTAAGGCAACTGAAAATAAAAGAAAACAAATGCACAAGTACAGTGCAGAAAAGGATGAAAACATTAACATTTTGCTGTCACCCTCCAGATGTTGCTGGATTTCCATCAGCCCCAAAAAACCAAAGCCAGGGGTCAGGGATGGCCATCTTTTTAGGGACGCTGGTTCCCAACCATCTAAAAAGCTATTTCTGCTCCACCACATACTGCTCTTATTTTATTTATTTACTGATTTATATCCGCCTTTCTCCCAAAATGGGATTCTTCGTAAGACCCACGAGAAAGAATACTGCATTATTCCTTTATGACTAGCCATCTACAACTGGAAGATAACTAATCTAACTTCTTTTTCTTGGTTTCATATATGGACATCCCAAACAGTGGAGAACAGTAATGGTCAGATTAAAGTACTCATTGTTTAGAAGGGGCCACCTGAAAAGAGTATTTTCTAGTTTCCAGAGTGAACTGCGTTTGCAAAGTCGAAGGCTTTCACGGCCGGCATCCATAGTTTTTTGTGGGTTTTTCGGGCTACGCGGCCATGTTCTAGAAGAGTTCAGCTTCTACAAACTCTTCTAGAAGATGGTCACAGAGCCTGAAAAAGAAAATCCCACAAAAACTATGAGCTGCGTTTCTTACAAACAGTGTGAAGCGGCAGGTTTTGAATATTGTAAAGAGCAGCGTTGAGAGACGAGGCAGATCAGAAACAAGCACCAGTTTTCCCAGACAAGGCAACAATAATGAGACTGAAGGAAGGGGTAAAAAATATGCATTTCAACAGCAGTGTTGGGGGGTTGAATTTGGGCACCTGAATTGTGAGAAACAATCTCAAGGTCCAAAACACAGTACAGAAATAACCCAGTTTCAGACTGCTCTAACTCCCCTGGCTCAAGGCTAGGGATCCCTGGGAACGGGAATTTATTGTGGCACCAGAGCTCCCCAACAGAGAAGGCTGAATGTCCCACAAGACTACACTTCCCAGAATTCCCTAGTGTCAAGTTGGATTACTTCTGCAGTCTGTTTTGGAGCTTAGTTCAAAGTGTAGGTGCAAGGTTTATAGGCTTTGATTCTTACGTGATTATCTGTGGGCTAAGACTTAAAATACATACTGTATATACTCATGTTTAAGTCTAGAAACTTAGGTTTAAAAATTGATCCAAATAACCTGAACTGACTTATCCACAGGTTAATGTAAGTACTGCATTTTAATGCATATATATGTTGAAAGGCAAGAGTTTAATCTGCCCTGGAAGCACTAACTCCCTTCTACTCTCTCATCCAGCCTTTATGCCTACTGGAATTTTGTAAGATTTTTGACATTGTTTTCCTTTACTTCATCCTTGACATCCTTCATTAGCTCTGCCCAAGTTTTACCCTCGACTTATCCGTGGGTCATATAAAAATCTCTAATTTTGGCCCCAAAACTTGTCCTTGACTTACGTATGGGGTTGACTTATAGTCCACTATATACAGTACACTGATTAATACTACATGGAACGCTATTAAAACACAGAATACAGTTGACCCTCCTTATCCGCAGATTTTTTAATCCACAGATTCAAGCATCTACGGCTTGAAAATATTTTTTGAAAGTATAAACCCCAAATAGCAAACCTTCATTTTTGATTTTATATAAAGGACACCATTTTGCTCTGCCGTTATATTTAACGAGACTTGAGTATGCACGGATTTTGTCATCCACGGGGGATCCTGGAGCCAAACCCCAGCGGACAACAAGGACCCGCCGCATAAAGTTGTCCAGCCTTAGCTCTGGGCTGGTTTTCCAGCCTGACCCATCCTGCGGAAGCCACGCACAGCTTCCCCGCTTGAATCCCGAACTCGTACCCGCTCGCCTTCGCTGGGGTTCTTGTCCGGGTGGTACTTCAGCGCCAGCTTGCGGTAGGCGCGCTTGATCTCCTCCGAGGTGGCATTGGGCTTCACCTCCAAGGTGTCGTAGTAGCCCGTCTCCTTCACCATGGCGGCCTGAAAGAACGGAAAAAGGAACACGTGGGATAAGTCAAAAACCCAGATTTTTCTTGCCGCCATCCCATCCCATCGGCTGAAACACACGTCCCGCCTTTGGAGTCTCTCTCTCCGAAATTACACGGAAATAAAAGCGATTTTGTGTAACGGAATACGTGGTTAATGATGTTCAGGTGGCAAAAATGGTTACCGTATTATTAAGTACTATTAAGTCGACCCCATGTATAAGTCGAGGACAGATTTTGGGGCTTTTGCTATGACCCATGGACAAGCCGAGGGTAAAACTTAGGGGCATGTAATGAATGAGTTAAAGGATGGACCAAAGGGAAACGGTGCCAAAGAAATTATAAAATGCAAGCAGACTTCACTTTATGTTAGAATCAGTTTGTTGTTTGTTATGAGTTAGGAATTCCTTGTTGGGTCTGTGAACACTATATATATATAAATATACATATTGTATATGTACTGTAGTTAGAAATTACATTACTTATTAGTTAGGAATTTCATTAGTTATTAGGAATTCTATTAGTTAGAAAGTCCTTGCTGGGTCTGTGACCACAGAGTAAATTAATCTATGTTATGTATATTTATAGTTAGAAAGTATATTAGTTATTAGGCATTATATTAGTTAGAATTTCCCTGTTGCATCTGTGATCACAGAGTAAATATATTTATATAGTTATATATAATTAATATATTTATATATTTAATATATTTGTATAATATATATATATATATATAGAATTTACATTAGTTTGGGTCTGTGACCACAGAGTAAGTATATTTATATAGTTATATATAATTGTATATATAAGACAAATATATTAAATATTATATACAAATATATAATATATTAATATATTAATATATTTGTATATAATATTTAATATATTTGTTTTATAGATACACATATATCCTTGTTGGGTCTATGACCACAAAGTAAATATATTTATATAGTTATATATAATTAATATATTGATATATTTAATATATTTGTAATATGTTAGAAATTACATTAGTTATTAGGAACTCTATTAGTTATCAATTCTTTGTTGGGTCTGTGACCACAGAATAAATATATTTATATAGTTTAATATATACATATACATATATATAATACTGAAAATATATGTGTAATATCTATATCTGAATATATAGATATAGTTATAAACTACATTAGTCACTAGTTAGAAATGAAATTAAAAATATCATTAGCTAGAAACTACATTAGTTAATAGTTTAAAAAACCACCTTTTCTTCCTTATTTGTCATTATTTATTGGCTGGTTTCTGGGAGAGAGAAGTTTAAAAAATTACACTGGTGAGGAATTAATTACTAATTCCTTGCTTATTTGCCCTATTTACCACAGAACGGCCACAAGGAACTTAGTTCCAAACGTTCCTCGTTCCTTCTGGGCGAGAAGTTACTTTTTATCCCCACCTGAGGAGAAAGAAGGCAGTCAGAGAGCGCCCCCTGCTGGTCCCCTTGGCTCCTGCAGCTGCTGCTTTACGCGACGAGGCTCCTCTCTCCTGCTCTCTCTACCTGCAACTGACGCAGCGCCCGCCCCCTAAAGGCCCTTTTATACCCGCCGCCGCGAACCTTCTGGAACGCCGCCGCCGTGACGTCACGGCCGGCTCTGGAAGAGTCCCGATCGAGGGAGAAGCGTCGGAGCCAATCAGGGAGAAGGGGGCGTGGCTAAGGGACGGCGCGGCCACGCCCCTTTGCTCCTCCCGGGGAGTTTGGAGTGACACCTCTGCGTTGCTAGGCAACCTCCGCCGCGTTCGACGGGGGCGGGGTTTTGCTTGCCAGGGCTAAGAACAGTGGAGCTGGCCCTCCTTGACGCGCATGCGCAGTAGCGTTCGCCCGTCGTTGAGCCATAATAATGCTGACTCATACATTACGCAGCAATTTTGCTCCATTAGTACATCCAAAGCAATTGTTGCATTTAATTTAATTTAATTTAATTTTTTATAAAATAAAATCTTAATTTTATTTTGCAATGCAGATTACCATTTTGCAATCTGGTTTTTCCAAGTTTGCAATGTTATTTCCAAATTTGCAATATGCTATTTGATTTGATTTAATTTAATTTAATTAATTTATTTAATGTATTTATTTATTTATTTAAATTATTTATTTTTATTATTTATTTAACATTAAATTATTTATTATTATTTTTATTTATTTAACATTAAATTTATTATTATTATTATTTAACATTAAATTATTTATCATTATTATTATTTATTTAACATTAAATTATTATTTAAATTATTTACTACAAAGGCCTCTCTAGGAATATCTAGGTCCTCCATGCAACTCTGTGGTCAACATCTACCAAACATTGACCATAGAGTTGCACTGGAGGACCTAGATATTCCTAGACCCAAGGCAGCTCACAAATAAAAACATTTTATATTTAACGCATGTAATTTTATATTGTTTTTTTATATGATGTTTTAAATTTTTTAAAAAATGTAATCTGTTTTTAAAAAATGTTTTTATTCGTGAGCCACCTTGGGTCCCTTTCTGGGAGAAAGGCATCATAAAAACAAAATAAAAGAAATAATAAATGAGTGAATGAATTTTATTATTCATAATTATTAGGAATGATTATATACTGAGTTTAAAATAATAATAAACGAATGGCTATATTCTCATTTAAAAGGCGGTCATCTTACCCCGTCGCTGCCGTCTTGCTTGCCTTCGGTGGACTGTCCTTCCTTTGGTTTCTCCTCTGCGGGATTCGCACTCGGTTCTTTGTCCTCTGTGGGTTTCCCACCAGATTTCTTTTCCTCTCCAGGTTGCCCTTTGGTTTTTCTGTCCTCTGCGGATGCTGCATTCGGTTTTCTGTCCTCCTTGGATGCCATTGCTTCGATTTGCTGCGTAAAAAACAAGAGAAACATCCAGAAATGATTGGAAACGAAGCAAAAAATAAAGCATTAACTACAAGTTTTCATAAAAACAAGTTAACAGAGACCTCTTCTTCCACCCAAGTTAGGAAGATAAAATTACCTTTGAGAAAAATTTATTTATATTGTATGAATATATTATTATTATTATTGCACTGTATTTTAGTTGTGTATTGGATTTTATCATTTATTGTATTATTGACGACTATACGTCTCCCGAAACTACAATTTCCAGAATCTCCAAGCAATGAACCAGGGCAGTTAAAGCAATCTCAAACTGGATTATTTCTGCAGTGTGCTTTGGACCTTGGTCAACGTCATAGGAGTTTATCAGATGGGAGGAATTTCTCTTTATTTCGAATGGAGCCAATTGGAGCCAATTCGAATTCACGTGAATTCGCTAGTTTAACGAATTTAAGTGAATTCCAATTGCATTCAGAATGCGTTCAGAATGACTCCCCGTTACCCGAAAGTGACTCCCCATTGCCCCGAAATTGCGTGAGATGCTTCAATACGAAATAACGTAAAACCCAGGATTGTGCTCGGAATGACTTCCCTTTTGCCCGAAATTGCGTGAGATACTTTTATAGGCAATAACGTGAAACCCTATGATTGCGTTCAGATCGCCATTAGATTATACTTCCAATTTCCGTCGTGTGATAAACTCCCTTGTAATTCATCCGGCAAGAGCTGTGATTTTGGCTGGGCGCGTACAAATACCTGTATTTGCAAAGAGAGAGTTCATCCGATCCTTTCTGGAGTATTGTTCTAGGTTACATCTCTGACCCCAAAAAGACAACTAGAAGATCCACTATATTCCCAGTAACATCAACGGAGATGGCACTTGCGCCAAGAGAAATGCCCGGCTTCTCTCCAGCCAACTGTCCAAGGAAACCAATGGAATGTTTTTGCCTTCAGCCCCGATTGTTGCTTAGAAACCCCCTTTCTCCTTTACTTTCATGGACCATCCTCGGACTCTTTCACACTGGAGGGATTTCTCCCAACTTCGAATGCAGCCAATGCGAATTCACGTGAATTCGCTTGTTTAGCGAATTTACGTGAATCCCCATTGCGTTCGGAAGGCGTTCGGAATGACTTCCCATTACCCGAAAATGACCCCTCCTTGCCCGAAATTGCGTGAGAAGCTTTAATTCGCAAATACGTGAAACCCCAGGATTGCATTCGGAGTGACTTCCCTTTTGCCCGAAATTGCGTGAGAAGCTCTAATTCGCAGTAACGTGAAACCCCAGGATTGCGTTCGGATTGCCGTTGCATTACACCCCCAAATTCCGTCGTATGATAAACTTCATACTGGTTGCGATCCAACACCCCTTCTGCAAAGTGTAAATGTTTGCTTGAGACGTGCTGCGCCAGCAACATGCGACCCTCCATGCAGAATAGCATCATTTTGCATATGGCAATGGCTGGGTGCCATTAAGCAAAGTGCAAGATTGGGAACAAAAGGTGAGGAATAAGGAATAAGGTGTGCTTGGTGCAGAACTGGCCTTGAATTGGGGATTTAGCCTTGCTCCATATAGTAAGGTTTTATTTTTGGGAGGGGGGAGACTGGTTTAACTGGCCCATGTAGACATGTCTTGGGTTAAGCCTGCATTCTGCATATATAAATTTATATATGCCCCTTTTCAGGATATTCAGCCCATTTTATTCCAATAGACTTTTTCAACACAGTTCAATTTAAATAAGAAAAATAAAATTGGAATTATTTTAAGCAGAAAAAGAGAGGAAAGGGAGAGCAGACATTCTGGCAAAGAAAGAGAGAGAGAGAATTAACATCTTAATGAGTTCAGGGTCTCATTGACATTCTTCTCATGGAGAATTAAAGAAAGCGCCATCGTGGAAGGAAAGTTGGAGCACTTGAACTCGATCCAGCCATTGAGACTTTCTCTTCTTTTTTTTCTTTTTTTTTCTGAAAGCGCGGCTGAAAAGCTTTGGGAATTGCTTTTGGAAAAGCCTCCTCCTGATCGCAGTACGGTTTTGGCTTAGCCAACGTCCGCTTGCTGCTGCCGGGGGATTGTTTCTGAAAGAAAGTCGTCGTGCAATTTTCGCAAAAAATTGGACGCCTGAGAAAACTTCAGAAAACTTGCAACGACGCAGCTTCTCGGCCGGCCTGTTTTTGACGAAGAAAGGACCCCCCTCTTCCACCTTCATCTCCCAACGAAACAACGATAGAAGTATTAGAAGATGACTGAAAGCCATGAAGTCAGGTAATAGGATTTTTGGAAAATTTCTTACTTTTTGGAAAATTGTGGCTGAGCATGGGCTACATGCCTGGGACTACAGGAGTTGTGGTTGATCCTCCAAAGTTACTTCTCAGAGCTCTGGTCCTAAGTACACTTAGGTTGCATCTACGTTGCAGAATTGATGCAGTTTGACACTGGTTTAACTGCCCTGGCTCAATGCTATGGAATTCGGGGACTTTGTGGTTTGGTGTAGCCCTCTCTGTCAGAGTGCTGTTGTGCCATCACACAAACTACAAATCCCAGGATCCCATAGTATGGAGCTGCAGCACTCGAAGCAGCATCAAACTACATTAGTTCTACAATGTAGACGCTCCCTTAGAGTAAGCCGTGCTGAGCACTGTGGAAAGGACCTCCGAATGAAGTCGGATAGGAAAGCTGGGAATAGATCCTGCTGCTCCCTGACTGTTGGCCAATGTTATTTTAATTTGTTGCCTGCTGTATTTTATTGTTTGGGTGTTAAGATGAATTAATATGTATTACGTTTAATTATTTTCATAGAATCCAAAGGAGTTTATCACATGGGGGGAATTTCTCTCAATTGCCAATGGAGCCAATTCGCAATTACGTGAATTCGCTAGTTTGGCGAATTTATGTGAAATCCGATTGCGTTCGGAATGCGTTCAGAATGACTTCCCATTGCCCGAAAATGACTCTCCCCCATTGCCCAAAATTGCGTGAGATACTCTAATACGCAATTACGTGAAACCCCATGATTGCATTTGGAATAACTTCTCATTGTCTGAAGTTGTGTGAGATACACTCATTCGCAATAACGTGAAACCCCATGATTGCGTTCGGATTGCCATTGGATTATACCCCCAAATTCCGTCGTATGATAAACTCCATAGGCTGCATTCGCACTGCTGGAATGATCTGGTTTGACACCACTTTAGCTGCCGGGGCTCAATGCTAAGGAAGTTTGGGAAGTGTAGTTTATTGCAGCACTGTTCGGGTGCCTCAAGGAACTACCCTTTCCAGAATTTCCTAGCACTGATTGCTAGAATTCCCTGGCAGTTAAAGTGGTTAAAGTGGTGTCAAACCGGACTATTTTGGCAGTGCGGATGCAGCCATACAAGAGCAAAACCTATCTCCTGATACAATGAAAAACTGTTTCCAGTTACTTCCATAATGTTACCTTGAAAGGGCATTTTTAAGAGGCGTTTGTTATTTTATTTCATCCTCTGTCCTAACCTTTTTTCTCCAAAGGAACAGAAAGTAATAAGAAAAATAACAGGCAATGCAAAGTTCCACATTACTTTTCTCAACCTTTGTAACAAATAAGAGGAATGAGTTACTTTCCAAACCCTATTATGTAGAACGAGAACAAATTGCTGTGCTTTTATAAAGCCCCGAACGTCTATGAATAAATAAATGTTACGGATTTCAAGGGCAGGTCCTTCTAAGGCAGCATCCAAACAAGACAAAATCCAGGGATAGATTCTTGGTTGAAATGTCAGAGTTGACAAAAGTTTGACAGTTTGAATTTCGTTTGCCGGCGTTCGCTCGGAATGGTGTCTTTCCGAAATAGTGATTTTTGCATTTGTGTAGAGAATTAATCTTAAGTCAATGGAGAGACTGGCATGAGACTTTGGTTTTTTTCTGCCTGCGACGCAAGACGCAAGTAAAGACGGGGATTAAAGTTGCGGAAAAGCAGGGTAAGGGGTGGGACGAGGAGGAGCAATGCGCATTCCTCCACGGGGGGGGGGGGGGGAAACAAATGCTGTTCTGTTAGGGATAAAGCCAAGTCACAAGAGTCACACAAAATAAAGGGTGAGGGGAGGAGAACAAGAAGCCAGAAAAGCCCAAGGCAGTCCACATCCAAAGAGCCTTAAAGCTTTTCTGCAGGGAGCATGAGAGAAGATGCTTTGCAGAATGAATTGTTGGATGGCGATGGTCTGTCTTGGCCACTTTTAGTCTTGTTTAAAAGATATATGTTCCAGGGGTAGCTGTTTTGGCCATGCAACAAAATATAGAATGATGATGATGATGATGATGATGAAAGCTTTCATGGATGGCATCCATAGATTTTGGTGGTTTTTTTCGGGCGATGTGGCCATGTTCTAGAAGAGTTTATTCCTGATGTTTCGCCATCATCTGTGGCTGGCATCGTCTCTGGCTTCTTCTCTGAAGATGCCAGCCACAGATGCTGGCAAAATGTCAGGAATAAACCCTTCCAGAACATGGCCACATAGCCTGAAAAACCCACAAAAATCTAATAATATAATAATAATATCAGAATAAAACAAAGAAACAACCCTCCTCCCACATTACGGCGATAGCTTTCCTAGGCCAACTGAAACACACAAAACTGCAGAGGGTGCATCTACACTCTAGAAGTAATGCAGTTTGATGCCAGTTTAACTGCCCTGATGCCTTCCCGCAGACTTGCGGGGTTTCTAGTTTTGTGAGGCAACGGCACTCTTGGGCAGTGAACGCTATAAATTTTGCAAAACTACGAATCCCTATATTACATAGGATGGAGCTGCAGCACTTATAGTGGGGTCAAAGTGTATTATTTCTACAGTGCAGATGCACCCAAAAGCCTCAGGGAAAAGTCTATTGCCTTGCCTTACTTTTGTGTCCCAGATGCCCCATGCCCTGTTGAACATCCCTCTTCTACGCAACCATTAAAAGTATAGGATGCGGTTGTTGTTGTTATTTAACTTTGTGTCTATAAGATGTGCATTCGTGCATAACTAAGGCAGTAGGATGTGACTTTTGAACCATGGGCAATGAAATATTGATCTTTCCAAATCTGGCGTGCAAGTCTTTTCAAAACGGTAAAAGCAAGCAAGAACCAACCCTCAGTTAATTCCCCCATTAAAGCAATGTGGTTTTTAAAGAAAGTGTGCATCTGGAAATACTAAAGATGATTCCTCTTTTTCCTCCTCATCCTAAGAAGATGTTTTCTTTCCCTTCTGCAGAAATTCATCTGAAGCGCAGAACATCTCAGAAGAATCTGGGACTGATCAAGAAGATCCCTTAGGTAAATATACATTGGGAGGGACGTATGGGGTTGACTTAATGTAAACCCTTTGATGATGTTGCCTTAAGATAAACCGGAGAGGGCACCTATTCAATTTAAGGGTTATATAGAAGAGGGATTTTCTTTGTCGCGCAAGGAAGACCCCCCTCAACTAGGATTGCCAGATCTCAGGGCCTGGCCCCGTGTCTCCAGTTTTTGTGGGTCATCTCCAGACGGGAGATAAGGGAGCAAACTCTACCGCTTTGCTGGGCTCAGCTCCAAGAAAGAGGAAAAAGCCATGTGCACATCTGCAACTCAGATGCTTGCTACAATTTCCAAGGTTTCGTCGACTAGTTGCAACAGCTTCTTGCAAAGACTCTTCAGAGGGTAGCTTTCAGAGACGCAGGCGGCATCCGCGCTGTACAAATAAGCCACTTTCACAGCCATGGTCGAATGCTATGCAGTTCTGGGAAGCGTAGGTTTTTTGGTGAGATATTTCGCCTTCTCCGCCCGAGAGCTCTGGTGCCTCAACAGACGGCAGATTTCAAAGCAACCAGGTAAGAAGCTGCGGTGGTATCCCTAATACGTTCGGCATTGGTACAGATTATTTTAAAATACGACCTTTTCCTTTCTCCGACAGCCTATTTCAGGTCTGGCAGAACTGTTGGCTGGGTAGGAACTCCGACTAGCCAGCCGAGCCGTCGGACCCGTTGCCTATTTTCACACCCAGTGTGTGTGATCCACACTCCATGCGCACTCCCTGGTGATGCCCTGGACTTGCTGAACATCCCTCTTCTACACAACCATTAAAAGGATAGGATGTGATGGTTTTTGTTGTTATTACCATATATGCTTGACTATATAAATGTATACTCATGTAATCCCAGAAATGTAGAAGTTAACTGCACCAAGGCTGTGGGTCTCTGCCTTTTCCTGAACTAGTGGCACCAGGAAAAGAAAACAGAGTTAAAAAACTCTAAATATTAATTATGAAAGCCCATATCCAGCAGGAGGGACAGAGGGTATGCTAACATCTTTTTGGAGATGTCCAAAGAACGAGACCCACCACTTCTTCAGGTCATTGGTTGCTGGACTGCCGTTGCCATCAAGAAATTCCTTCTAATATTAAGTCGAAATCTACCCTCCTTAACAGAAAACCATAATGTCTTGGGGTAACTTAAGAGTGTTAGAAATAATGCATCCTGACATTACTTTAAGTTGTCTTGCTCCATCCCATAGAATCCAGGGATTTGTAGTTTTACAAGGGCTTGAGCCTTCTCTGCCAAACAGTGCTGCTGCCTCCCCAAACTCCAACTCTTAGGATTCTGTACGATGGAGCCACGGTACTGGTGTCAGATGGCATTATTTCCGCTTTGAAGAGGAAGACTCCTTTTAAATGTCTTTTCTTTTACGACAAAGTTCAACAGCGGCCCCGTTTTCCCACAGGAAAGGAATGGCAGCGCTCCATCCAAATCTTGCCTGCAGATGTTTAGCCACAGAAAACCCATTCTTCATCTCCACAAAAGATGCTTTCTTTTGCAAGGATCGGCATCTGGCTGGATAGCTTTTGTTTTTTCCTTGATGATGGATTGAGATAGATCACAGACCAAACGGGAAAAACAAAGCCTCCGCCCTGTTTGGAAATACAACAGGATGCTGCTACACAAAACCTGAAATAAGTGCAAGTGGTTAATAAATTTGGGGGGAAAATAACTTTATTGCATTATAAGTCCCAGATTTCTTATCCTCATGGCCACTGTAACCATACACTCCAAACTGCCCGAATTTGGCAGGATCAGTTCTGGTTAATCCCTTGTCTTCCCACTTTTTCAGCTGCTTTTAAAATGTCCCAATTTCTGTCTTCTCCTCCTGCTTTCCCACTTTGTCTTTGGCTTACTCCAATTGCTCCAAAATGAGCTCAGAACGGAAAAATATTTTGTACTCAGCTAAAATCAGCAAGGGATAAAGGATGCAGACCAAATCTGCAAAAGCTTCTGCTACAACTTTTCCCCCAACAGTTAGTCTCAAAAGTGCTACAAGATCCCTTTGCATATGGATATTCCAGATAAACACGACTATGGCTGTCATCCGCACTGCAGAAACAAATCCAGTTTGACACCACTTTAACTGCCAAGGCTTAAGGTTATGGGATTTTGCGAGATATTTAGCCTTCTCTGTCAGAGAGCTTTGGTGCCAGAACGAACTGCAGTCACCAGAATTGCACAGCATTCAGGCACGGCTGTGAAAGTGGTGTCAAACTGGATTATTTTCACAGTGTGGATGCAGCCTATGGCTTTGAACGCTACCCTCCGAAGAATCTTTGCAAGCTGTTGCAAGTTGCAGCAACAAGTCAAAGAAACCTTGGAAATTGTAGCAAGTGGCTCAGTTGGAGATTTGCACATGGCTCTTTCCTCTCGCCTGGATCTGAGCCCAGCAAAGCTGTAGAAGTTGCTCCCTTGTCTCCCGACTGAAGATGACCCACAAAAATGTGTAACTCAGGGCCGAGCCTTGAGATCTGGCAACCTTAGAAAAAAGTTACTTTGGAGAGGGACAGAGCATCTTTAGATTCCTCCCATTGCTTCCAAGCTCTGCAGGAACCATCACACAGAGTCGTTTTGGCAAAGTCTCCTGGGTCATCTTTTGAATTTGTTCTCCTTTTCCCCTCTTTTTCTCTTTGAATAGCTCGACAGCAAAAGCCCAAACCGTGTCTTTCTTTCTTGGAGGGATTTGTGTTAATTCTCACTCAAGGCTGGCAAAATGAACTTTGCTTTAGTTTTCTAAGCTGGAGACACAAAGTATTCTGGATACCTCCTCAATGCCAGTCTCTTGACTGCAGACCGTGCTTCACTATCTACGGAACGGACACAAATTCTGCATTTTAAACTTACTATGGATGATGACCTTTTATAAAAGGGCATTTTATATCCTCACTCCCAGTGCAATTTGCAGTTCATGAAAACAAAACGGTTCCTTGCCCACAACAGGAACCTAAAATCTAAATCTTACAATCTACAACCATTTTTGGGAAGCCAAAGGCTTTCAGGGCTGGCATCCGTAGTTTTTTGTGGGTTTTTCGTGCCACGTGGCCATGTTCTAGAAGAGTTTAGGGATGCCAACCACAGATGCTGGCGAAACGTCAGGAATAAACTCTTCTAGAACATGGCCACATGGCACGAAAAACCCACAAACAACTATAAAACCTTTTTGATGGTTTACCTTTATTTTGTTTTAGCCTTGTCGTAAGCCACCTTGAGAGAGCCAGCATGGTGTAGTGGTTTGAGTGTTGAACTATGACTCCGGAAACCAGGATTTGAATCTTGGCTTGGCCATGAAACCCACTGGGTCACCTTGGGCAAGTCACACTCTCTCAGCCTCAGGGGAATGCAATGACAAGCCCCTCTAAACAAATTGTGCCAAGAAAACCCCATGAAAGTTTCATCTTAGGGTTGCTTACACAAGCCATCTTGGGACAAATGCAGGATGTGAATACAGTCAGCCCTCCTTATCCACGGATTTTTTTATCCATGGATTTTTTTACCCATGGATTCAAGCATCCACGATTTGAAAATATATTTTAAAAAGTATACATTCCATACAGCAAACCTTGATTTTCCATTTTATATAAGGGTCAGCATTTTGCTATACCATTGCACTGAATAGGAATTGAGCATCCGTGGATTTTGTTATCCACGGAGGGTTTTGGAACCAAACCCCAGCTGATAACAAAGGCCCACTGTTAAGCTAAAGTTGCAGCAATGTCAAACTACATTATTCCTTCAATGCAGATGCAGCCTAAGAAGCAAACTACGTCTCTTCCCTTTTGGCATCAGGCCCTTAGCTAGTGAGGGGCTTGGAGCAATTGCTTCAATTGATGCATTGATAACCCAACCCTGCCTAAAGTTGATATAGGTATAAACTTGATAACAGCACTGAACCTCCATGTTCAGAAGCAGTGTATCCCAAAGTGCATGCATGCTGAGTTGCAACACCAGGCAAGGGATCTGAGTGTTGTAAGTGTGTGGCTAACAAACTGAGATGCTTCTTTTCCGCCAGCATCTCTTTGGACCACGTCGGCCGACGGTTTGGTGAAACTGCGGAGAGACCCCTCTTGCTCCCAGATGCCAGTCACCGTTCATCAGATGTTCCAAGAATCCCTCGAGAAATATGGGCCCTTCCCTGCCATGGCCAGCAAAAAGGAGGGGAAATGGGAGAAGATCACCTTCGCTGAGTATTACCGACTTTCCCAGAAAGCAGCCAAAAGCTTTTTGAAGGTAAAGAGAGATAGAAAGAGGGAGAACTGGGAGTAGGATATCCAAAATACTCCCCCTTTTTTTGGTAACTCTTGTTTTTCTTTATCATTAAAGGTTGTGAATTGGTTGTGCATTGTGCATTGGTTGGGCATCTATTTATGCAACTGTGACTGCGGCCACACTATAGAACTAATGCAGTTTGACAGCACTTTTAACGGCTATGGCTTTTGTACGTTTAGATGGCACAGAAACATAGTGGGCCAAGGGAGAGGAAGGCAGTGGTGGATTCAAAAGATAATTGGGAAAAGTTACTTTTTGAGAACTACCGTCCTCTCAAAATTGCCTTGGTAGTGTGTAGAAATGGGAATTGGAGTCTGAACAAGTAGCTACAGGCTCTGATCCAGAATCTGTAGATGTTGTCACGTCTTTAACTTAACCATGTTTAAACTTTTGTACTTCTCCCTTCTTAAATTATTGCAACCCACCTTGAATCTCACTGTGGGAGAAAGGCAGGATATAAATCTTTGAAATACATAAATAAAAATAAAGAGAAGATGGCAGGGAGCAAGCCAAATCTTAACTTGTGTTGTCTAAAGGAACTTCTGCAAGTAACATTTGATTCCTCTTTCCCCCCAAAAAAAGCTCGGGCTCCTGCGATTGCACAGCGTTGCAATTCTCGGATTCAACTCTCCAGAATGGTTCATTTCAGCAGTCGGGACTGTTTTTGCTGGGTAAGGATTGGAGGGAAATTGCACAGATTTCCAGCACTGGTTAGAGTCTATCTAACCCAATGGATCTGAGACAAGAAATGTACATAGCTGAAAACTTGGGGGAAAATGTTATCTCTTTGGACTCTGACTCCCAGAATACCCCATCTGCCTTGGCCAGTGATCTTGTTGGTTGAGGAATTCAGGGCTTTGAATCCTATAATGGTTTTTACACTGGTGTAAATGTTGTTGCACAAATGGTTGAATTTTCTTCGAGGCTGGGGGGCGTGAGGGTATCCTATTCCAGGTTGTGCCAGGATAAATTATAGCACAAGCACTGAGGGAGTTTCAGAAGTGTGGTGATGCCAGGGTTGGATCGACTGTTGTTCGATGGCTATACCGACCATTGCAGGATCAGACGTACAAGACTATGGCCCGGTGGTGTGATGGTTTGGGCATTGGCCTAGGACACTGGGAGACCAAGCTTCGAATCCCAGCTTGGCCATGGAAACCCACTGGGTGATTTTGGGCAAGACAAACTCTCTCAGCCTCCGAGGGTGGCATTGGCAAACTAGCTCTGAACAAATCTTGCCAAAAATATCCCACAGTAGGTTCCTGTTTGGGTTGCCATAAGTCGGAAATGACTTGATGGCACACGATAACAATATTTTTTTTTAAAAAATGACCCTGTAGCTTCAGTGTAGGAACACTGGAAGTAAGTATATGGCATGAAGCAAACAGGTTCTTCTACAACATTATTATCCTATAAGCCCAGGAGAGCTGCACTGGCATAGTTTTTATGCTACATGGAGAACAGGTTCTTCCACAACACCGTGACTCTGTAACTCCAGAGTAGCAACACTGCTGTTGTTTCATATTTCGCAATGCACAGGTTCTTCTACAACAATGTGTGACCCTTGTGCTAATTATATGATATGTAGTCAACAGATTGTTCCACAGTACCGCTGACGTAATTTTACCCTATACAGCGAACAGATTTTTCTGCAACACAGGAACCCTGTAACAGTTAAAGGATAATCCCTGAAAGAATTTTAAGTGGTGCACTCTGTGAATGGGATTCAACTTCAGAGGAGTTTATCACATGGGAGGAATTTTTCTCAATTGTGAATGGAGCCAATTCACAATTAAGTGAATTCGCTAGTTTAGCAAATTTACATGAAATCTGATTGCATTCAGAATGCGTTCAGAATGACTTCCCATTTCCTGAAAATGACCTCCCATTGCTCGAAATTGAGTGAGATACTCTAATACGAAATTACGTGAAACCCCATGATTGCGTTCGGAATGACTTCCCATTGCCCAAAATTGCGTGAGATACACTCATTCGCAATAACGTGAAACCCCATGATTGCGTTCGGATTGCCATTGCATTATACCCCCAAATTTCGTCATATGATAAACTCCAGAGTTATAGTCCGTGGGGGTGACACCAGGCGCTACTTCATCGGATGACACCAACCCTAGTGACCTTCTGTCAGCATGCATACGATGGGATGCTTTCATTTGTTTTGAAAAATGTCTTCTCTCCTCTCCCGCTCCTGGTCCCAGTGGCATTGTGACGGGCATCTACACAACCAGTTCTCCTGAGGCTTGCCACTACATCGCTCATGACTGCAGAGCTAATGTCATTGTGGTAGAAAACCAGAAGCAACTGGACAAAATCACACAGGTGAGGGACTTGTAGGGCAAGGTCCTTCCATTGCCTGAAAATTGCCTACATTAAAAGAAAAATCCCTCTGTGTTGGGAGCAGCACAGGACTTCATGTCCTCCATGTGTAGCACAAGCTTTTGTAGGCTTAGGCTGCATCTGCACTGCAGAAATAATCCACTTTGACACCACTTTAACTGCCACGGCTCAGTGCTATGGAAATCTGGGAAGTGCAGGCTAAAGGAAGGCTAAATGTCTGACAAAACTACAGTTCCCATAATTCTATAGCATTGAGCCATGGCAGTTAAAGTGGTGTCAAACTCAAAGCTTTCCGCAGTGCGGATGCAGCCTTAATCTACTTCCTTAGATGCATGGAGTATGGAGCAAAAGCAGACTGCTGCAGCCTCTTCCAATTTGTCTGTTCATCCCCCTTAATAACTTTTGCCGTCTTAACCACCTTCTGAAGTTGCTTGGCTATTTCAGTCTGTGAAATGTGGGAGCGGGTGCTTATAAAGTTCGGATATTGCTTTTTGAGCCTTTGAAATTCAATGAAATTATCCATAATTCAGGTTGCTTTGCTTGTTTTCTTTAAACGCGGCACAGATCTGGGATCGTTTGCCCCACTTGAAAGCGGTGGTGATGTACAAGGGTCCCTTGCTGGAGAAACGTCCCAATTTGTATACGGTACGTGACCGCGAACCTTACAAATAATTCCTGCCATGGCTAATTTGATTTACGCCTCTCCTCCTGTCACTGCTGTGTCTGAAACCTGATTAAAACAGTTGTGACTTCACTATGTGATGTTATAAATATAGCAGGAAAGCCAGAGAGAGAAGTCTGGGGAAACGCTTAGTCTCTTGCCATTTACCAAGATTTTTTAAAAATGCTATAATATCCACAGATATCCACAGATTCTTTGTCCATAGATCCAAGCATCCATAGATTGAAAATACTACTGAAAATACTTTTTTAAAATATAAATTTCAAAAAGCAAACCTTGATTTTGTCATTATAGATAAGGGGCACAATTTTACTATCCCTTGCTTTTAATGGTATACTCAGCCCTCTGTATCCACAGATTTTCTTATCCACGGATTTAAGAATCAATGGCTTGAAAATATTTTTAAAATATATAAATTCCCAAAAGCATACTTTGATTTTGCCATTTTGTATAAGGGGCGACATTGTATTATGTCACTGTCTTTAATGGGACTTTGTTATCCACGGTGGGGTCTTGGATGCAGACCCTTGGCCTGAGGTTTTTTACTCTTGCGCAATGCATACACACATGGGAAACTAAATCCAATGATGTTTTGCCACTTGTGAGATCTGGTTGCAGCCTCTTGAGCCAGCCTGGCATCCCTTGGACATGCCTAGAGCATCACACTTTCCACCAATTTTTCTGAGTTGTTTTGGGGAAGGCTTTATGGAAGCGCCGGGCAGCTCTTTTCCTTTCAGGCACACAGCTCCCTGGATCCAAGCCAACCTTTGCGGATGGTAGAACTGAATGTCTACACAGCTGGAAACTTTATCCCAATGCAAGAGGCAGCCAAGAATACAGCAGCACCCAGGCAGTTGGGAACAAGAGAGGATTAACACTTCACCGAATGGCAGAGCTTCTCCAGCGCATGAAATGTCAACATGGGGGAGAACAAATCCTTGACCCATCATAAGCAGTGGTTCTATCTTTTTCATTCTGTCTTGCACAGAAAAGGAGGCCAAGCTCACGTTTATCCGTACAATCCTTCCACTAATGTTTGGTGGGTTTTTTCGGGTTTTTTGGGCTATGTGACCATGTTCTAGAAGAGTTTTTTTCCTCTTTCACCAGCATCTGTGGCTGGCATCTTCCATGTTTTTGTGCCTTCAAGTCATTGCTGACTGATGGCAACCCTAAGGCAAATCGACCATATCTACTTTTATTACAGGCAGATAGTCTGAAGAAAGGTCGAATGTAACTTCTGAAAACTTGGTAAATGGCAAAATGAAGGCTAACCTTGATATAGGGCGAGTCTCCCTTATCTGAAATGCTTGGTACCAGGAATGTTTTGGACTTTGGAGCCTTTCGGATTTTGGCATAGTTGCATATACGTAGTGAGGGATCCTGAAGGTGGGACTCAAGTCTAAACATAAAATTCATTTATGTTTTGTAAATACACCTTATATACACATAACCTGGAGGTGGTCTTAATTTTTTGTAATAATTTTGTGCATGAAATAAAGTTGGTGTACACTGAAGCATCAGAAAGCAAAAGTGTCACTATCTCAGCCACCCAATTTTGGAGTTTGGTATTCCAGATAAGGGAGACTCAACTCGTACAGTGTTTCTCAGGGTATTTAATATGACAGACCGACAATTATTTTTCTAATATACCAGGGATCATTATCATATCTGTACCTGTCCTGGAAACCTTTTATGGTCCGGGATCAGATGTTTCACAGAGTACCTCTTTGAGAAACACGGTTTTCAGAGGTTGTGCAAGGAACTTGCTGCATTGGAGGATGGCTTTGCTTATGTCCCTTCTCCCCTTCTCTCTAGATGGACGAATTTATGGAGCTAGGCAATGAGATACCGGACAGAGAGCTCGATGCGATCATTCGCTCCCAAAAGCCGAATCAATGCTGCGTCCTGATCTACACGTCTGGAACCACTGGGAAGCCAAAAGGAGCCATGCTGAGCCATGACAATGTAGGCATTCCTGGTGCTAAATGTGACAAGATGTGATGGAAGACATTTTTATTCATGCTTTTAAAATAGGAGAGACCTAGTCATGGTCAGAGGATAGGAAGCTATTTTTCAGAAACAAGTGCCATCAGAAGCCAGTGAATATGCTCCGGGTTCTAGTCTTAACTTGAGAAGTAGCTTGAACCTTCATAGAGTCCAGCAGCTTGGATACTTCTTTTAATGTTTGGACTAAAACCCAGAGTTTCCATGGTTGAGCGGGAATTGGAGCCCGGGTCTCCAAAGTCTTAGTCCAATGCTCAATCCCTTACACCATGCTGGTTCTCAAATATATTATTATAATAAATATATTAATAGTTTTTTGTGGTTTTTTTGGGCTATGTGACAATGTTCTAAAAGTGCCCGAAAAGCCCACAAAAAATGATGGATGCCAGCCATGAAAGCCTTCAACTTCAAATATGTTATGAGGCAGCCTGAATAAGGTGACCTCCTGTGATCCCAGATAAAAGGATGGCGGATATATTACAAAAATCCTTAGTGGCTCCTTTTCCTCTGAGTAATTTCTATTCTGTGGACCAGCTGCTTGCAAAGAGGCTATTTTAAACTCTTCCTTCGCACTGGAAAACATCTTTTGCCCGTATGTGTGTACCGATGCCCTCTTTATGGAAAGATGTTCCCCTTTTCTCTTGGTGATCTGGTTCAAAGGTGTCCGTCCCTCTGTTCACATTTGATGATGTGAGAAGATGTATTTAGACGCTTACAAGGAGATTCCCAAAGGCTGGGATTGAGAAGAAAGCAACCTCCTGGCAGCTCTTCTCCCCAACTGACCTCAGCTTTTTGTTGTCGTCGTATGTCTCATGGGTCAGAAAGCTTCCTCTTCTTACATCATGGCTATTTTGGATTGTTATAGATGGCTTTTTTGCCATGGGGACAACATGGCAGGTGTCCCTCTTCATAAGGGGTGGCAGGTGTCCCTCTTCATAAGTGACGTCTGTTATCTAAAGGTTAGAAAGCTTCTCCATTTATTTAGAGTGAAGAAGATGCCATACAGTGCGCCTTTGTTTTCCACTGGGGTTTGGTTCCAGGACCCTCCGTAGATACAAAAATCCATGGATACTCAAGTCCCATTAAATACAGTAGCATATTGCGATGGTGTCCCTTACACAAAATAGAAAAATTAAGGCTTGCTTTTCAGAATTTATAATTGTTTTGGAATATTTTAAAGCCGTGGATGGTTAAATCCATGCATAAGGAATCTGTGGATAAGGAGGGCCGACTGTATTTTGGGGGCATGGGTGCTTCATAAAGACAGAAATGTGCCCATTGTGTAATTGTCATTGAATTTTTGGTGTAAGTAATAATACTGTATATTTTGGTCTATGGCCGTAAACAAATGATGACGAAAGTCCAGCAGGATTTAAAACAAATCAAACCGGCTTCAGTATTTTTGTGCTTCCATCCGGACAGATAACCTGGACGTCGGCGCATGCCAGCCGGGCGGGTGACATGCAACCGGCTGAAATCCAGCAAGAGACTATCGTCAGCTACCTTCCGCTCAGCCATATTGCGGCCCAAATATATGACCTCTGGACCGGGATCAAGTGGGGAGAGCTGGTTTACTTCGCTGAGCCGGACGCCTTGAAGGTCTCTGCATGGTTTTGTGACATTTGGATCGATTGACCAATGTGGGAAGAGGGAGGATGCACTAAAATCAACAAGACCATTTTCTATCCAAAAGCAGGGGAAATCTTGCAACTTTGGGACCGCTACTTTCCCCGAACCCGATTTATGCAGTGGTTAAGCCAAACTTAGCCGGCGCTCTTTGTAATTTTGGTTTCTCTCCCTTCACAGGGAGGTTTGGTGAACACCTTGAAAGAAGCGCTGCCCACCTCGCACATGGGGGTTCCCCGGGTATGGGAGAAGATCATGGAGAAGATCAAGGATGCCTCTTCTCAGTCTGGGTTCGTGAAGAGAAAGATGCTTTCCTGGGCCATGTCGGTCAGCTTGGAACGAAACCTGAGCTGCTCAAACAGGTAACAGGAGAACGAAGAAGGAAAAGGCATCTCCAGGTTAGGTCTATGGATGGAAAATCTGTACCTTTCTCTTTCTCTGGAAGTATTCACAGCTTTTTAAAAATAAAGCTGAAATTCTTTCCATCTTAAATCTACTGTATAAGTCTAGAAATTTTAGTCAAAAAATTGGCAATCATTGAACTACAGGGCCAAAATAATTCAGTTTGACACTACTTTAAGTGCTGTAGCTCCATCCTATGGAAGCCTGGGAGTTGCAGTTTTAGAGGATCTTTCACTTTCTCTGCCAAAGATTGCTGGTACCTCACAAGACAACACATTTCTGAAGGATGGATAGAACCATGTGGGTTAAAGTAGTGTCAAACTGCATTATTTCTTCAGTCTAGATGCACCCTCCATTTGATTTAACTATGCGTTGACTCAACACTCCACAATTGGATCCATGGGTCTACTTTAGTTGGAACTAACCAACAGGATTTGGGCTCATGTTTTACTCATATGACAAAGTTGACAACATTGGAACAGGTGGAACAATTCTTTCTTTAGCTTTCTGGATCAGAAAACTGGCTGAAACTAAACGTTCAGGACTGCAAATGAAAATTTCCTTCCACCTTGCAATTTTTCACATTGCAGTAACTTTAAACTTCAGCTGAATATTAACAAATTCAATTTAGGTGTCCAAAGAAAAGAGGCAGCCAAAATGTATAATGGAATGCAAATACAGTACAGCAAACATAATCGTTTTAGGTGCAGATGACTTTAGTGTCTTACTTTCTCTGAAGTGAAATGCTAGAATTTTCATAGGGGCAAGAATTTTTATTTTGGAGACAATATCCTCATTCTATATTCAACCAGCTACATCCCTGTGATTAGTCTTGATCTGGCAGCCCTCATGATATCCTATCCCACTTCTTTTACTTCTGGGTCTTAGAAACGGTTGCTATTTCTTGTGAGTTTCTTCATGCGCTCTCCACTTTTGTGCTCCTTAGTGATCTAAAGCCCTTTCGAATGAGGCTGGCCGAGGCTTTGGTCCTTGCTAAAATCCGCAGCGCTTTGGGTTTTTCTCAGTGTCAGAAGCACTTCTGCGGAGCGGCGCCTCTCCCATCCGACGTGATGCAGTTTTTCCTTGGCCTGAACATCCCTTTGTACCAAGCGTATGGGATGAGTGAAACCACCGGGCCCCATTGCATGTCTGGGCCATATGTTCACCGACGTGGCAGGTAACTTTTTGCGATGTTTATCCTAGCAAGATGGTCAAGGCCCTGGTTTGGCAGGGACAGCTCCACTTAACCATCTTTTTCAGGCCTGAATCCCACTACCTTTTAAATCGGATCGCAAATGATCCTGGTTCCCACTTAAATCAAATCTCTGAAGCTATTCCAAGGGGGGAAGGCATGCGCTAGGTCCATTTAACTCACATCTTTTTGACGCTGATGTTTTCCGCGTCTTTTTCGATAAATCGATTCTGCGCAAGTGTGAACCAGATGCGGATTGGAATCGATTTAAATTTGCCTTTCAGCTGGTTGGAGCAGGTTAATTTTGAATTGATTCATGTATGAATGTGAACCACAAGTAGATTATTTTAGAGGGAAAAAATGTAATCGGAGCAAATGTAGTGGGAATCACACTCCGTTGCTGAATCGATCAATCAGTCCAGATTGCACACTGATTTATCTGTAAGTGAGAATGAGGCCTTAGTTGCCTTTAAAATGTCCCAGTTGTTTCAAAATGAATTCGGAGCACAATAGTAGTTTGTATTCCATTGATTTAGCAGGTTTCCTTTATTATTTTTGCTGCTGCCTGAACTGTTCCTTTCTTTTTCTCTTGCAGCTGTGGCAAAGCTGTCCCCGGTTGCAAAGTGAAGCTGACTAATGTGGATGAAGAAGGTAGCGGAGAGATTTGCTTTTGGGGCCGGACTGTTTTCATGGGTTACTTGAACATGGAGGACAAGACCAAGGAGGCCATTGATGAAGATGGGTGGCTTCACTCCGGAGACCTTGGAAAAATAGACAGGGATGGCTTTGTCTATGTCACCGGGAGAATTAAAGGTGAAATGCCTCTTGGTTGTACCTCAAAGCATTTCTTCTGTCTCTCAGCAGGTGCTAGACTGAAAATGTTCTCCCTCATTTTCTTCTGGGTAGTCCCCATTCATTTTGATAGAAGAGACATGTCTTTTTTTTCTTTTTTTATGTTCAAAGGAGGAAAAAATTTGGAAAAATCATTTTGTTCTTAGGTTCAGTGGAGTTGAGTGCTATTGAGTATGTCATTTGTATGTAAAGTAAATATTTTGGCTTTCCTATAGGGTGAGTGTCTCTTATCTGAAAATCCAAAATCTAAAGTGCTCCAAAATAGTAAATTTTTTGCGCACTGACACAATGCATTGAGAGAGACTAAACAGAGATATTAAGTGAATCTTAAAGTAACTTATGTTTTCAAAATTTGGGCAAAGCATTGGATCGTTGTTATCTGCTGGGGTTTGGTTCCAGGACCCTCCATGGATACCAAAATTGATGGATGCTCAAGTCCCATTAAATATAAATGGCATAATAAAATGCTGTCCATATATAAAAATCAAGGTTTGCTTTTTGGAATTTACATTTTTTAAAAAGCTGTTCCAAGCCATGGATACTTGAATCTGTGGATGAAGCATCCACAGATACCGAGGGCTGACCATACGTTAATTTTGCTTAGAAGCTCTTAACTAAAAAATCAATATTTTTATTTGGTATTTAGGTAACAGACATTCTTGTTAACACCTGAATTTCAGTGGTTCCTTTTTTGCAAGCCTAGGATCTTTGTCCCCAGACTGAACACCGTATCACTTTCTCTTTTCAGTCTTTACTTTCCATGTCTCCGATTTTCCCCTAGAATCGGTGTGAGTTATCCTGGCCTGCCTCCTCTTGGTGGTTTGCTGGAAGTCACTTCAATACCAAGTCTCAAGAATGACTCACTTGGCGCTGCCAGATTATTTCCAAAGCTGAAATTCCCACACACCCAACAGAGAGTAAAACAAAACAGGAGTTTGGAAGCAATCTTGCAATGCAAGTTGTATATTTTAAAACAGGGAAAGACATGGAGGACTTATCATTATTAGGATCCCAGCATGTGATCTATCTATCTATCTATCTATCTATCTATCTCCATCCACACACCCACCAAATACACACACACTAGAGATGCTCTTTCTAGTGTGCACCTCAACTACATGCGCAATGTATTTTCCTTTTCTTAGAGATCATCATTACAGCCGGGGGTGAAAATGTGCCTCCGATCCCCATCGAGGATGCCGTCAAGAAGGAGCTGCCGCTTATTAGCAACGCCATGCTGGTTGGAGACCAGAAGAAGTTCTTGTCCATACTACTGACTTTAAAGGTAGAGGGAGCAAGCCGAATGAAACATCTGAGGCTCGTTCACATGTATTGTTTAGTGGCAAATTGGCTCAGTGCACTTCCTTCACTATCCGTCACTAGGGGTGAGGAACTGGGGAAGACATAGATTGCCTTGAGATTTCAATAAGAATCCTCTGGATGTTGTTGGACTATAACTCTCAGCATTCTTCACTACTGGATCCGTTGGCTAGGGCTGCTGGAAATTGAAGTCCCAAAAATTTCTGGAGGGGTGCATGGTTCCCATCCCATCCTCTAACCATTACACAACCCTGTGTTGGACTGGGACTTGAGTGATCCAGGTTCTTGTCCCCCACTAAGCCATGAATTTCACTGATGATCTTGGGCCAGTCTCTCTCTGTCAACCTAACCTACCCCACAGGGTTGTTGGGAGGATGACATGAGGAACATAGGAAGCTACCAGAACCTTGGAGTCCACCTGATCCAAGATGGTTAGAGTTGACTCCCCACAGCTATCTAGGATTTCTGGGAGGATTTCCCGCTTTTTGCCCAGATGCAGATTCCTGGGTTTTCCATGGCAGTTTCCTATCCAAGAACCAACCAGGCTTGACCCTGTGTAGTTTCCAAATTCAATGTTATTAGATCTGTTTAGGGTGGTATGCTGCTATTAAGGGAAGGGTATTGAATATCCCAGGTTAAGTGGGTTTTTGGGTAGGTCCCCTGCAAAATGCACCAAGTGCATTCAGGCGGGTGTGAACAGCAAGAAAATAACCCGGTTTCACACTGGGTTATTTCCGTAGTGCAAATGCCCCCCTGGAGGGCTGGACTTGATTCCTCTTTTTCTTCCAGTGTGCAGTAGATCCTGATACATCGGAACCTACAGATGTGCTGACCCAAGAAGCCAGGGATTTCTGCCAAAAAATTGGAAGTCAAGCGACTAAGGTGTCTGAGGTTGTGAGGATGAGGGATCAGGCTGTCTATCGGGCCATCCAAGATGGCATAGACCGAGTCAATTCGCGGGCAGTTGCCAACGTCCAATGCATTCAGAAATGGGCAATCTTAGAAAAGGATTTTTCCATTTCTGGAGGAGAATTTGGTAAGTCTTCCCACTGCTGATTTATGGAATATGGAATATTCCCTAATAATATGGAAGGATAGCATGGTGTAGTGGTTTGAATGTTGGACTGTGACTCTGGAGACCAGGGTTCGATTCCTGCTCAGCCATGAAACCTACTGGGTTACCTTGGGCAAGTCACAGTCTCTCAGCCTCAGGGAAGACAAGGGCAAACCTCCTCTGAACAAATCTTGCCAAGAAAACCCCATGCCTTAGGGGTACTGCAAGTAAAGAAAATTACTTGAAGCCACAACACAAGAAGTATGAGTCGGTTACCATCTTTATCTGAGCAAGGCTATATAAAATCAGGGCTTGGAAAAGTTACTTTTTTGGACCACGAACCACATCTCATAAGCACTCCTTCAACTAGTATCACTAAACTTCTAAAACCAGAAGTTTCCTCTTTAACTCACCATTTGCACCAATATCTTTCCCAGGATCACCTGCTAACGTCAGTTCTCTTCTGTTTTAGGTCCGACAATGAAGCTAAAGCGGCAGGCCGTTGCCGAAAAGTACAAAGATGAAATAGATTCTTTTTACAGGAATTAAAAATGAAGGCTGCGGGACTGCTCTCCAAATTCCACTAGATTGTGAATCAGATCCCATCACCTTCTCCAATAGAATAGGCAAGACTGTCATTTCAGGGGAGATGTTTGTTCATAGGCAACTTCCATTTTGGAAAGCAACCTCAGAGATGGAATGAATTTCACACAAGAGATGTGAAGAACATTGCTTAGTCTCCAGCCTATCATTCAAGAAAGCTATTAATTTGGATGGTTGTAACCCCAATGTACATTCCATTTAATTTAGGTTTTCAAGTAGAATATAGATGCTGGAAATGGAACATCAGTTGAGTGATTGTGTTGAAATAGTCTTAAGTAATGCTGCAGGTAGCATGCCGCCCTGCTTTGATACAGTGGTGTCTTGTGGCTTCCACATCTGTAGGAGTGGTGAATTCATTCTGGGTTTAAAGGACCTATCCAACAAAGTGCCACTGAAACCTTTCAATACCCTCCAACATCTCACAACTGAAAACTGTGACATGTGTGTCCAAGTCATATCAGAGTGTGGTCAATGCCAAAAGTGAGGAAGATGACAAAAATGAGGAACAAGCTTGGAGAGGCTGCAGCAATCTGCTTTTGTAAAGTCTACTGGGAAGGGAACAAGTCCACCTTCTCCTGTTGCTTTTCCTTTATTGAGCTGAATACAAACTGTTTCGGCAGTTTAAATTCAGTTCTCACCAACTGAAGTTAGCTGAGGACAAAAGTGGAAAGAGAAATTAGAACATTTTAGAAGGAGCTGAAAAGTGAGAAAACCGCGGATTAATTGGGACTGTCCCCACCGGGACAACTGGAGGGTATGATTTCTTGGGCATATTCACTGGCATGGAAACCACAAACCACCACTGCTTTTGATACTTTTATTAAAAGAGACAGTTTTTAGAAGAAAATGTTGTGTCCTCCCGCAAGAGAAGGTGAACCTACTAATTTGTACCAAGTCCCAGGGGACTGTTTATATTACATGTAGCTTGCATTTATGCCATGAAAAAAGGAAATAAATTAGGTAGATCTCAACATAAGGAGAAGTCTCGGTTTCAGTACTTGGATGATTCACTGGAAAAGATGATAATTTTTGGTAAAATGGAAGGAAGTAGGAAAAGAGGAAGACAGGTAGATTGATTCGGCCAAGGAAGCCACAGTCACAAGGTTTGAGCTGGGCCATTGCATACCGGGGATCTTGCTTGAATGTTTGAGGGTTTAAGACTAGCTTTCTACCACAAGAAGAAAAACAAAGGCTGAATATGGCTTTGGGAGGTCTTTATTCCTCACTTTTGTGCGCAAAAGGTAATCCCAGTCACTTTGTACAATCCAAGAGACAGACAGTAGTAGCAGCAGCAAAAGTATACACATTCAGTTCAAGCAAGAGCTCTGCTCCCAGGTTTGGAGAAGCTCATGTTGAGAGAGAAAAACCGTATGGTACAAAACATCTCTCAGTGCAAAAGCAAACACAAGAAAAAAGAACAAGCTTCCCAAAACCTTACTGTTCTCATTACTATCCCTTAGTTGTTCCAATGCCCAACAGGGAACTGCAATGACAAGGCAAAGCAATCCTGCGTGGTTTTATTCAACACATGTTGAAAAAAACCCAAGAGGACAGGCAGCCGTTGGCTACCCAAAGGCTTAAAAGTACCTCTTTGTATCAGCCCTTGGATACAAACAAGGAGGACATCACACACAATGGAGGGAAATTTGGGCATGGAATGGCCAAGATCTGTGCCACATAATGCCCACAACATAATGCGCAGAGAAAAACAATGTATGACTTTCAACATGTTTCAGCCAAAGCCTAACAATTCCTAAATTTCCATTTACTAAGGCAGCAACTACAAATGATGGAAGATGTATAGATGCCAAAACACAATATCCGCACATCTGCTCCTCCAGAAAAATTCACCCAACACAACACCATGATGGTTTAAACTTCCTTGCTCTGGTTATCTTTCATCTACTGTGTGGTGTGTGAAGCGGAGAAAGAAACCCTTCACAACAATGATGCCACACTATTCATTTTGAATTGTTAAGTATCATTGGAAGGAGATACAGAGCTGCTGTTTTCAGTGGCAGCTACACATCCCTCATCACATATAGTTCCTGCTTTAACTGGATACATATTCTCTATTATGTCTTCTATTTGAGTGGCTTGCAATCCAATAATTACCGAACAGCAATATTTAAATGTAAACTGTACATATTATCTATATAACTTCAAGCACAATAGAAAAGGCCTTCAGATACATGTATTTGGTGTTCATCCAGAGAGAAAAGCATTAAAAATTCCCTTTTAAGTCTGTAGCAGACCAAAATCAATCCATAGTACTAGTCTTCACTGAAGGATGCCAGAGCAAGTGATAAAAGGTGTGTCTAGTGGGACATCTGGTTCTTTTACTATTAACAGTATCCCTTCAGCCCCAAAAGTTGGAGATCTAGCATTTTATCTACAATAGCTGTAACTTATTTAATGTTTCCACAGTTTAAAGTGTCTTTATTGATTCTTTCAAAGGACAGCTTTCAGGTGCTAGTGGGAAATGGGAAGTACGTATTAATAGTGACTTTTTGAGACTCTTAACTTAAGTTGTTTGTTTCAGAAAAAAAGGCCTTGTGCTTTTAAAACACTGAAAATCATGAGAAATAGATTGCCCAAATAGGTAGTGCTTCCTTTAAAATTGCCCTGATTTATTTAAAAAAACAACAACATACACACACACTTCCCGCTGTCTGGAGACTTAACATCCAGTGTTTCCAGAAGCAAAAGGTTTCAAAGACATTTGAACACCTCATGCAGTATTTGCTAACAGATATTTGGTTTTAGCAAGAAAAGAAAAGTGTAATAAATAAAGAAGACAAATATTTGGAAAACGTGCACATAAACCAGGCGCAAGTATCCCTTGGGCTGAATTTATTTAACAAAGAGGGGCCATCTTTAAGTTTGCTTTCCTCTAGACTTAGAGAAAGGCAAACAAAATGGAAATACATTGCAGACAGCAAATGAGTTTGAGTAACAGCATCCATCAGGAGTGACTGGAATCAGTATGATATGAAGAGATTTTATTCCTCTGACTTCACTCTGCGGCAGATCTCTGCTGTGAACTCTGAACACTTGGCGTTGCCTCCCAAATCTTTGGTCAAAACCTAGAATAAAGAAGACAAGAGGGAAAGACCTACATAAACCACTCAATCCAAATGTGATTATCTTGATAGCTGTTGAAGATATTTATTCGCTAGAAATGGCAGAGGATGGTAACCACTAAATACTAACCAAACACCAGTTAACACGGAGACTCTTAGGGTTTTGGATCTAGCATCAGCGATGAGTAAAGTTGAGTAAAGAGGGTTCTTCAAACAGATTCTCTACAGCATGGACTCTAGTTTTATCGAATCACCTCCCCTCTAGAAACTGCATCACCAGATCACCAAAGTCAGGCAATCGCCCAACAAGATATACCTTTCCATCTTTAATTGTAGCGAAGCATGCAGATTCTATTCTGGTGGCATGTTCTTGCATTCCCATGTGCCGCAGCATCATCACTGCACTCAAGAGAAGGGCTGTCGGATTCGCCAAGTCTTTCCCAGCAATATCAGGAGCCGTGCCATGAACCTACAAAGGCAAGGAGTTATCATCCCACTAATCTAGGGCTTCTCTTGATAAGGGCTTTTTTTTCAGTAGATATTCTCAACAACAATTCTTGTTATTTATTATTTTTACAAGTTCTATGAAGTATAAAAACAAGTACCCCCAAAAACAAAAGAACTAAATATCTCCAGAGTAGACCTAATAAAAATGAAAAAAGGGAGTTGCATAAGAAAGATGGCTTGTGATACTAAGAAAAGAAGGGAAGCTGGTAGTGGTTAGCTGCAGGAATTGACA
This sequence comes from Urosaurus nigricauda, assembly GCA_034509955.1. Lineage (NCBI taxonomy): Eukaryota > Metazoa > Chordata > Lepidosauria > Squamata > Phrynosomatidae > Urosaurus > Urosaurus nigricauda. Next base: position 3,487,856 of record JAOEGL010000012.1, on the reverse strand, counting down.
AGGTACTGCCACATCCCATCTCTTTATTACAGCAAAAGGTGACCAAGGCACAAAGCCTTTTCCAAGAATGGAACAATACAAAGAACCCCTGCCCTCCACTCAGCAAAATACTGGATACTATTTCTATGTAAGAATGCATCTTCAGTTGTTAATTTATTGTTTTAAGTTTCTTTCAACTTCCCGCAGCACAAGATACACATCCAATTTAAGGGTTCAATGTTACATTTCAATGTGTTTTTAGTGTCAAGAATTTCCTTTTCTACAAGTAATTAATTACTATGAAACAGTGAATGCTAATACCAGAAATATTTACTTCTGTAATAAGCCAAACACGACACACAACAAAATTGAAAGCTTAAGAGACAATGAGTAGAATTCTCATTTCAGAATGAAATTCCATAGCTGAATCCTTACCGATTCAAATATTGCAACCCCATTAGCACCAATGTTCCCGCTTGGTGTTACTCCAAGACCACCAATCAATCCTGCACACAAGTCACTGGAAAGAAAAATGAAGAAATGCACTCAAAGAAAGGAGGTAATACAGTTAGGGCCCTTTAGCACACTCTGTTTAATAAAGCTGCATGTGAGCAGTTGAAAGGGAAATAAGCTGTTTATGCCAACTTGAAGATAGCAATTTTATGATTTTGAGGCCAAAGAGAATCAGAATTAATACTTAAATGGAAGACCACCAAGTGATTCTAGCCACAGAGTTAGAAAAATTCTGCCCACAACTCCAGAGAGCTGCTGTCAGAGTTAATAATACTTATGGTAGTTAGATGGAGCAATGGTGTGACCTGGTGTAACAGCTTTCAAACACAGTACTATCCCAAACCATATTAAGTCAGACACTTTGACTAGTATCTCCATATGTTACTTTATACCAGATCAAGTCCACTTACCTCAGGATGTCACCATACAAATTTGGCATAACAAGGACATCAAACTTTGAGGGATCTTGCACCATCTAAGAAAAAAAAACAGATAAAGGTTGCTGTTATTAAGATGATCTTAAATATTTACGCTAAATACCTTATCATATCTGCGTTACATACTCACATTCAGACACACAGTGTCGAGATACATTTCATTAAATTTAATATCTTTACAGTTCTCTGCCGCTTCCCTGCATTTTCTCAGGAACAATCCATCAGACATTCGCCTGCACATTAACAAAAATAAAAAAGCAGAATGTTAGGGATATAAAGTAGAACTAAAACACATGCAGAGATGGGGAGAGGGACAGCATTGATTTATTCCCGCAAGTTTCCTATGGCAAGCTTCTGGTTGTGAATTTAGAAGTTAAAAGTATATTTCTTAAATAGATTCCTTCATTAAATTCAAACAAGTTCTCAATTTTAACAGGAAGTTTACTGCAGACTATTGTGCCTCATGCTGTCTGCCTGTCTCCCAATTGCTCCCAAAATGTCCATGTTGGGGGCACAAAGCAGAAGACAGGTGGGTTTCAAAGTCAGAGGTTTCACTGCAAGGAGGTAGTCAGTACCACCCTCAACAAGGGCCATGAAGACACTGCTTTTTGTTGTTGTGTGACTCCAGGTAGTTTCCCACATATGAGGATCCTATGTTGACCTTATCACAGGGTTTTCTTGGCAAGATTTGTTTAGAAAAGGCTTCTTACAGTTTTCCTCTGAGACTGAGTGGGACTTGCCCAAGGTCACCCACTGGACTTCCAAGACAGAGTAGAAATCGAACTTAAGTTCTAATCCAACACCCAAACCACTACTGCAATTTTTATTTAAAAACAAAACACAACACCAATGTACATTAATTATGTATATGCACTAACAGATGCCAGCCAAATGTATTAATACAGTGGGCTCTTGGTATCCACCAGGATTTGGTTCCAGTTTTTTTTCTGAAAGGTAATGAGAAGGAATAAAAGCTAAACTTTTGAGTAATGCATGCTTGCTGAAAGGAAGCTTTATCAGATATTTGGCTTTCCCTCCCAGAGCTGACATATGGTAGCTGAACAGCACATGCTTCTTAGCAGAAAGACAAGAAGAAAACAGCTGTCAGAAATCTGAAACACAGAATGCAGTTACTCTCTTATGATCACGTACATAATGTTTGCTTTATGCACGGCTGTAACTTTGCTTCTCTGATTGTTTCTGGCATATTCAAAAGCAAAATCAGCAATACGTTTGCTTGCATCCTCCGTGATGAGTTTGATACTCTGTACAACGCCATCAACAATCTGAAAAACACACAAGAGTTACGTGGGTAGTAAAAAGCAGAGTTATTAAAAAATGACAACTTGTGAATCATCATGCCTCCACAGCATGTCACTTCAAAAATAAATGCAGCTCATACTGTAGTTAAGAGTTAATTTGTTTTCAGTATTTTCTAGTTCAGCCAAAGGATATTACACTTCTTGGCAGAAGTGGGGAGGGAAGCGTTAGGACTGCTACAATTTTAAAAACCTACCACATGTTCAATTCCACTGTATTCACCCTCCGTGTTCTCCCGTATTGTGACGATATCAACATCTGCGTACGGGGTTTTGTAGCCTTCGATTGACACACAGGGACGGATATTTGCATAAAGATCGAATGTTTTACGGAGCAACAGGTTCATCGACGGGTGGCCAGCAGCGATCGGTGTTTTCAAAGGGCCTGGAAAAAAAAAGAAAATAAAAAAAAGATGATAGAGTATCAACTGAGAGCAATAACAAGCTTTCTTGGCAAGATTTTTTCAAAAGGGGTTTAACTGAGAGTAAGCCCCAGTGAGCACAGTGATGATACCTCTGAGTAAGGATGCTGCATGTGTTAGCAGTTATAAGAACATGGCACACTCACTGTTTCACCAGGTCTTTGGCAAGTGCAGTCTGCTCTTAAGAATAAACCTTTATTGTTTCATAGGTTTATAAAAATGAAGAGGACTGACCCCTGTTCATGCAAAATTAAGCACAGGCTTGTTGGCAAAGGAGGGGCTGGGAAAAGAGAAGCTTAGAGGCTGCATGTAGTCCCCCAAATCACTTTTTTTTGTATGGCCACAGAATACCTCCTAGGGCCATCCTTTTCTGACCAACAGAATGGTAAATGCCTCTCTTGGGAGCTTCCAGGAAGCAATACACTTTGTAATTAGGCTGAAAGCTCCCCTTAACTGTTTGCCATTTTATGGAGGGTCGTAGGGGCAAACCATCCCCCCCCCCACCCCGGAATAAGAACCGATGCCCTCCCCTATTGCAAAACTTCCCTTATTCTTTATTTCAGCAACGGCTTCAACAATACCTTTCAGTCCTATCTTGTTCTTGTCCATGGATTCTTTGGCGTCTTGAGGGATCATCCATCTCCCTCCTGGTCCTTGGATTGCAGACACGTTTCTTTCTTCAAACTGAACAGGAGCCTAAACACAATGGTTTCACATTACAGTCTGAGATGATTTGGAAAAGGACAGCGACAGCTGATTGCCAAAGGGATTTAAAAAGAAATAAAGGAAGTCCTGCATATGGGAATGCACATCCCTATGGACAAATCAGGCAATACAATACTATTTGTTGCAAAAGCTCTGAAACAAAGTCCACGGCATTCAAAACTCAAGGCACCGATTATGATTCCAAAGTCTTCTGCTGCTATCATTGCTCACAAAACACTGTGTTCTCTGAAAAGGGGGAACAGGTGCTTTGAGACACACAGATTCCTCCTTGAAGCAAAGGGTCACTTGTTCTTTTCTCAATCACCTTTAACAGACCCATTGTTTACCTGAGTGAAGAAATCTAGTAGTATGAGAAGCAACACATGCAGCTAAGAAAGGGGGAGCTTACCTTTGCAGCCTCAAAAATCTCCATGACAGCATTAGATATTTCAGGTCCAATACCATCTCCTGGAATCAAAGTTACTGTCTGAACCTAGAGACAAAACAAGAACGACCCAGAAGATGCCATGATTAAACCCAGATTCACAGAAAACTGCAGATCACCTGTAGTTTGCATGGTGTAAAATATATGTTTGTTCATGTTCAAACTTAGTTGAAAGAATCAGCTTTGCTCACCTGATAATCACTGTAGCTCATTCTTAACCTTTTATATCTACAAAAGCTACAACCCTCCAAGATAATTTAATTCTTTTTATGGTTTCATTTATTGTTTACATTTTCATTGTGTCCTGAAATTCTCTTTTCCTATTACACAGGGAATATTACTTGGAGATCCCTCAAATTCTCACAAAATCCCCACAGTTAACTCATCTGTACATGTAATTAATGCATGAAGTGCTCCTGTATGTTCACAAGGAAAACTAGGATCAGCCACATTGCTTTCATTGAGCATACGTATGTTGCATAGTCGGTGAAATACATGCCATAATTTAAGCAACCCCTGTGGCTGACCCAAAGCCCTCTTCAGAGATATTCTCAAAACCTTATTTCTACACATTTAAAAAACAGACTGCACATGCATCAATCATGAATCCACAGTAAGATTTAAAAAATGACACGAGGAAGATTGAAAGAAATTCACAGACTCAAACAATACAGAGATAAGGAAAATGCTAAATATGCAAAGGGCAGCATGGGTGACATGCATCAACAATCAGTAACACAATGACTGTTGATGCATCATTCTAATAATAAATAAATTCACTCTCAAAAGGAGAGGAATCTACTCTAGATAGCAAAAAGAATATTGCCCACTGGGAAATATTCAAAGCAATGCTACAGAAAGTAAGAAGGTTCTCAACTTGGTTTTTTTGTGCCCTGCTGCTGCTTTCCAGTCACCAAGGAGCTAATCTGAGCCATTACGTATAAATTTAGATTATGTATGAAAACCATCAGAGAGAATTCTCTTCTGCGGCATGAAATTAAAAAAAAAATGCTTTAGAAGTCCTCATTCGCTCCTTTTAAAATTGTTCAGCAGGATTTTCTTCCAAGTTTGCAATCACATGGAGATTCCTGTTTTCAAGTGAAATATGACATACACAGTATAATTCAGTTACAGACACAGGGGTTTTCCCCCCACTATTAACTTAAACTGACACAAAGTTGGTACACGCTTGGTTTTACTTTGCTATTCAGACCCTTTCTTGAGAAACTTCTTAAAAAAGGAAAAGAAAATTATACTAGTATACTCACAGAACTACCAAAACTTCTGGTCACCTGTTTTTGGCTTTTGAAACCCCCTAGGAAACGAAAGACCTGCAGAAGTGTGACAAGGGCAGAAATACAGTTATTTTACACAACGAAGGTGACAAAATTTCAAACTGGAGGCTCTCATTCTGCTAGTGCCAAAGGAAATGCAAAATTTACTGGAACTGGACCCCAGGTAGATCAAGTAGCAGCATTCTTACAATAGGCTGGACTAGTCTCTGTCTCTAGAGGAGGCAGGGATTCAACCACATTCAAAGGGATGCTCGCTGATTACTCAGGAAGTTGCTTAGAAGCAAAATATGGTTCCTTGTTGTTGCTAGCGGCTGAGTTGACTTCAAATCACAGCAGCCCTGTGGATTAGATGTCTCCAAGACCAAAAGCTAAGCTTTTCAGCGCAAAGGAAGCTCCTACCAGGGGAATCCCACAATTGCAGAGTCCGTGGCTACTATTCCGTCCCTCCGCAATGGAAGAGAAACCTGCTGGGTTCCTCCAACCAAGGGCAGGGTGCCATGCTCCACCTAAACTTGGCAAACAGAGCTAGCCGCTTACTCCAGTGGCCCTACATAACCCAAGGGCTCAACCGTCAGGGCCTAATGGATATGGACAGCAAAGACAAAGTCTTTCTCTGCTTTGGAGAGATGAACGGTCAATGTAACTTTCTGTATTTGTCTGGAAAACGATACGAGTACACTGGGCTGAAAAATCCAACTTTTGGTCCCAACTACAGCAGACGTACTGGGGGAAAGGGGTTTACTTATCTAAGGGGTGATTAAAAGCCCCATTCATCTCAGTTGAGCGGGACTGACCCAAGGCGGATTGTTACTGCCTCTCTCTGAGCCTGAGAGAGTGTGACTGGCCCAAGGTGCTGTTTGCCATTGCCATTCTCTGAGGCGAAGACATGAATAGTCTCTTATTGTGTGCCTTGGAGCCATTTCCAACTGATGATGATCCTAAAGTGAACCTAACATGGGGTTTTCTTTGTAATGTTTGTTCAGTCAGTTGCAAATGACTATCTGTCTTGGGTCAAGTCCCACTCTCTCAGCCTCAGGGGGAGGCAACGGCAAACCTCCTCTGAACAAAGTTACCAAGAAAAGCCCAGAGTAGGGTTGCCCTCGGCCAGAAACAACTTGGAGGCAACTACGCTTGTCCCTCCATATTCGCTAAGGTTAGGGGCACAAGACCCCTGTGAATATGGAGAAACCCCAAATAACAAAAACACAGTGATTTTACCTGAGAGGACACTTCTGTAGGAATCTCTAGGTCTTTTGGCACAACTCTGTGGTCAACATCCGACAGACACTGACCACGGAGTTGCATTGGAGGAGCTACAAACGTTTAGTAGAGTATCCTCTCCAGGAATCTCTAGGTCCTTCAGTGCAACTTTTGGTTAAAGTGGACCGCAGAGTTGCACCGGAGGACCTACATATCCCTAGAGAGAACATATTAATGAAATCCATGCTCAAACAAAGCTGCAAAGAAGTCAAAGCCGCAAATGTGGACGAGTGAGTTTAAATCCAATTCTTAGTCCCAGCTACAGCTACTGGGGGGAAAAGGGGTTTAGCTACTGGGGGGAAAAGGGGTTTTACACAAGCGATGATTAAAAAGCCCCCTTCATCCCAGCTGAGAACTGAGCCGGCATGGTGCAACAGTCGCTTGAATGTTGGACAATGGAGACCAGGGTTCAAATCTCGCTCAGCCACGGAAAACTGCTCGGTTGCTTTGAGCGAGCCGAAGAGGAAGGCAACGCCAGGCGTCCTCTGGATGGATCCTGTTAAGGAAATTTCGTGAGACGGCAGATCATACACTGCGGTCAGTTTGAAGGCACTTTGGAGGGATGGAGTCTGCTTCGTTTGAGGCGTTTAAACAGAGGTTGGGTGGTCACCTTTTTGGGGATGCTTTGATTGTGAGTTCCATGCTGGAAGGGAAGTGAGTGGGGTATATCTATATCTATATATATGTATATACTATTGGTTGAGAGGGAGTGTGTCCCACTGTCGAACAGCCCTTACTGTCAGGAAGTTCTTCCTAATGTTTAAGTGGCATCTCTTTTCCTGGAGCTTGCATCCGTTGTTCCGGGTCCTGTTCTCTGGAGCAGCAGAAAACAAGTTTGCTCCCTCCTCAATATGACATCTTAATACTTAAAGAGGGGTATCATGTCACCTCTTAACCTTCTCTGCTCCAGGCTAAACATCCCCAGCTCCCTCAGGCTACACTCTCTCAGCCTCAGACTGAGGCAAAGGGAAATTCCCATAGGGAACACCCTCTCAGCCTCAAAGGAAGGCAAAGGGAAACCCCTCAGGTCACACTCTCTCAGCCTAACACCGTGGCAAGGAGAAACCATTTTGGGTCACACTCTCTCAGCCTCAAAGGAAGGCAGAGAAACCCTTTGGGTCACAGTCTCTCAGCCTCAAAAGAAGGCAGAGGAAAACCCCTCAGGTCACACTCTCTCAGCCTCACACTGTGGCAAAGAGAAACCCTTTGGGTCACACTCTCTCAGCCTCAAAGGAAGGCAGAGGAAAACCCCTCAAGTCACACTCTCTCAGCCTCAGAGGAAGGCAAAAGGAAACCTCTTTGGGGGGGGAGAGCAAAAAGAAACCCTCTTGGGGCAGTGGTTCCCAAACTCTGGGCTCCACATGTTTTGGACTTCAATTCCCAGAAGCCTTAGTCAGAATGGCTCATGGTTCAGGAATTCTGGGAGTTGTAGTCCGAGACCCCAAACTTCTAAAAAGAAAACTGGGAGGGGGGCGAGGTCACGCGGGGGTCAAGGGGGCGGGGCGAGAGGGGCGAAATCTCGCGAGAAAACCAACTCAAGTGAAGCCTCATCCTTCGCCGGCCAAGGTCACCCTCAGCGGGGCCTCCCTCCTTCCTTCCTTCCGCTCACCTTCGGCGCCCACGAAGTCGAGGCCATGCCTGAAGAGGAAGAGGCAGCGCTCACAATAACAATAATATTGATAATATAATGAATAATGGCGTCCCTGGCGTCCCTCCTCGGTTAAGGCTTCGCGTCCTGAGCAAGAAAGGACGCGCGGGGCCTCCGTAGTAGCGCGCGTGCGTGCGCCGTCGCTGCTTGGTTCCCTGGCAGCAGCCAATCAGGACAGAGAGGCGGCCTCTGTCTCCTCCTACCGCTGGAAGCGGATTGGTCCGAAAGGCGTAGACCCCGCCTTCCTAAAAAGGCACGCCCCCTTCCCTGGAGCTTTCTCCTCCTCTCTCTGCTGAAAGGAAGCCACGCCCCCTTTTGCTCCGATTGGAGGAAAGGTGGAAAGTGGGTGGAGCTTTCCTCACCGAAGTCGTCTCCTCTCTCCGCCGCAGGGAAGCCACGCCCCCTTTTGCTCCGATTGGAGGAAAGGTGGAAAGTGGGTGGAGCTTTCCTCACCCATGTCTCCTCTCTCCGCTTAAGGGAAGCTACGCCCCCTTTTGCTCCGATTGGAGGAAAGGTGGAAAGTGGGTGGAGCTTCCCTCACTCAAGTCTCCCCATCTCTCCCCTGCAGGCAAGCCACGCCCATTCCCTCTTAGGGGCGGGGAAATGGGCGGAGCTTTTCCCTGGATCATTTTTTAAATCTTAAAGAGATACGCCCTTAATATATATATATATATATATATATATATATAGTATATATATCATTTATAATATATAATATAATATAATAACATATTATACATACACTTACACCCTATATATTATATTTTATGAATAATATATATAACTTACATTGTATATATAAAGTAATATAATTATATAAAGTAATATAATTTTATACATATATCTGTCTCATTGCAACCAGTCATAAATAATAATAATAATAATAATAATAATAATAATAGCAGGATTGCAATCAGTAAAACCTCATTGCAATCTCATTGTAATAATAACCTCATTGCACTTACAATAATCTCATAGTGATAACTCTCATTGCAATCAGTAACTTGGTTCCAGGGTCACATGCTCCAAAGGGGGCGTGGCTTCTGCTGAGTCATTTGCATAAGGGGCGGAGCCAGCAGACCCTCCCTCTATATAAAGGCTGCCTCCATTAAGTCATCAGTCTCTCAGCTGCAGCAGCAATGGAGCTCAATGGGTGGCAGGCTGCTATTGTTGGGAAGAGATGAACAAAACCTCGTAGAACGATATGAATTGGAAGAGAAACCCCAAAAAGCCACCCAGTCTGCCATGCAGGAACTCCCCGTCAAAGCCTTCCCAACAAATATCCCTCCAGACTCTGCTTAAAGGCCTCCAAGGAAGGAGGCTCCAATGCTGCAAATTTCTTCCCAACGTCGAGCTGGAATCTCCTTTCCTGCAATCCGCATCCATCCTTCCGGGTCTTGTTTCTCTGGAGCAGCAGGAAACAAGCTCGCTCCCTCCTTCCATATGACATCTCTTCAAATATTTAATATTAGTGTCAGTAATTCAAATATTTAATATTACTGTCAGTAATTCAAATATTTAATATTACTGTCAGTAATTCAAATATTTAATATTACTGTCAGGAAGCTCTTGAGCTGGAATCTCTTTTTTTTTTTTTTCCCTGCAGCTCCCATCCATTGCTCCATTTGTCTCCTCTTCTCTGGAGCAGCAGAAAACAAGCTCACTCCCTCCTCAGTATGAAATCCCTTCAAATATTTGAACAGGCGGGGAGGAATTTTTCCCTATTTCAAATGGAGCCAATTCGAATTCACGTGAATTCGCTAGTTTAGCAAATTCGCATGAATTCCTGTCGCGTTCGGAATGCGTTCACAATGACTTCCCATTACCCGAATACGACCCTCCCATTGCCCGAAATTTCATGAGATGCTTTAATTTGCAATAACGTGAAACCCCACGATTGCGTTCGGAATGACTTCCCTTTTGCCCGAAATTGCGTGAGATGCTTTAATTCGCAATAACGTGAAACCCCACGATTGCGTTCGGATTGCCATTGGATTATACTCCCAATTTCCGACGTCTGATAAACTCCAACGTTGAGGTGGAATCTCCTTTCCTGGAGGTTGCATCCATTTTTTTTTTTTTTTAAAAAAAATCATTTTGTATTTGTTTAATTTATGACTTTTTTTTTTTTAAAACAAAAGGGCAATCTTTTAACTGGGATTCAATTTCATCGCTCTATTCTTTCCGTTAAAAAGGTTTTTTATTAGAAAATGTTTTTAAGCGGTTAAAAAGGAAAAAAACGCAACACGACAAACAAACACAATCAATCCATAAACATCTAAAGTCACCATCTAAACACATTCGGAAACATTCGAGCCGTTTCTTGTTCTTGAGTGAATTTTGCAATGTTGAGTCCCGGCTGAAAGGCAGCAAATAAATGAGATCCACCCGGCCATTTTCACCTTTTGTAAATATTAATAAATAAAGGTATGTGAGACTGCTTCTTAGTTTTCCTTAAAAAAACAGGTGATGCACTGGTAATAAATAAAGGTATCTCAATCTTTCCATAAAAACGGACGATGCACTCTAATAAATAAAAGTATGTGAGCCTCCGTTTCCCTTAAAAAATGGGTGAGATGCTACAAGATCTCTTTACGTGCCGATTCTGCAGACTAACGCGGCTATATTTTTGAATTCTACGCGGGGACATGATAGAGACTGATAAGTCCTATTTCTTCCACAATGGACTCTTTCAGACGTGGGAAATTGGAAGTATAATCCAAGGGCAATCCAAACGCAATCCTGGGGTTTCACGTTATTGCGAGTTAATTCTTCTCACGCAAATTCGGGCAAAAGTGAAGCCACTCCGAATGCAATCCTGGGGTTCGGAGCAGGGGTTCAGGTAAATTAGCTAAACAAGCAAATTTACATGAATCCGCATTGGCTCCATTCGGAATTGGGAGAAATTCCTCCCGTTTGAAAGAGTCCAATGCTATTGATTTTTGGAATGTGCTGATAGGTTGCGATCGGCTTAGATGAACTTTAAGAGGGGGTTACATAAATGCCACTGCTATTAGCCATACTAGCTCAAAGGCATCTTCATGTTCAGATTTATGAAAAACATGTGCCAAGGAAAGTATATGTGTTTGTACGTAGGCTTCCTTGTAGGACTTTCCGGAAGCAGTTTTCTGGCCTCTCCAGGGATCAGGATTTTGGATTAGCTTGTCGATAAAACAAATTTAAAAGGATAAGAAAGCAGAGACATCTGAAGAAACCGCATACCTGGCATGATGCCTGACGTATTCCAACTCAACATGTCAATAAGCTACATGCAAGAAAATGCTTTGTTAAAGCTGATATTCTCTGTTTTTAAGATGCACGTTTTTAATGAACGACGTGACTCTACATCGGCTTTTCTGGGCCAAAGCAATCTTCTGTTTTACTTTTTTGGAGTTCCCTTTCGAAAAAGTTACAGATATTTGCAGCTGGTTGACAACGGTGGTTCCCCTCTGCGAATAAACAAAGGTACGTGAGCCTGGTTCTTGAGCTTTCCTTAAAAAGCGGGCGATGCACTGCCAGCTAGCGGCTGAGAAGCTTCCTTGCATCATTCATGATGGAGAGGATGACAGGTGCAAAAAGGAGGGTTAACACTCAATAGATGCCTCTGGACCGCCTTGGAGACGAGAGGCAGCCACAGCCATGGTCCCTCCAGACATAGGATGCTCTCTCTGGGGTTTTTTGGATGCCAAAGAAGCCGTTCCCTTGCCTCCAAGGAATGCACCCACCAGCAAAAGGAGGAGTGAAACGTCTCTGGGATTTTAAAACCTTTGATTTCTGATTCCGATCCAGGCGGAAAAAGCGGCGTTTGGATTTTCGGGTGCTCTTGGATGTCGGGTGGATGCTTTGAATCCCTGCAGGACAGAGAGTCCCCGAGCCTTGGGAGGATATGCCTTTGCACGCTGAGAGGTCGCCTCTTTTAAGATGGGTAACAAGCAGACGATATTTACAGACGAACAGTTAGATGCTTATCAGGTAAGTGGTTGCCGAGGACATTAAAAGTGCGCGTCTATGTACATGTGTGACACTCGGTTTATGGGACTCACGGAGATGCAGAAAATCCAGATCGAATGCAAAACACCGGGTGCGTCTGCACTGCAGAAATAATGCACTTTGACACCACTTCAACTGCCACGGCTCCATAGTATGGACTCATAGGATTCATAGTGGCACCAGAGCTCTGAGAAAAGGCTAAATCTCTTACAAAATTACAAATCCTAGGATTTCTTAGCATCGAGCCAAGGCGGTTAAAGCGGTGTCAAACTGCATTAATCCTGCAGTGTAAATGCAGCCGTAGAAACTAAATCATTTTACACTTTAGCGTAAAATCGAATTTTCTGTCCTGAAATGGGGCTCTGTGTTTTGTCATTGTACCCAGCTGGGTGTTGTATTCTTTTGAAGTATTTTAAACAATGTGAAGCTGAAGGCTTTCGGAGAAAGTTGCCAGCCACAGATGCTGCTGAAATGTCAGGAATAAACTCTTCTAGAACATGGCCACAGAGCCCGAAAATCCCACAAAAAATTATTTTAAATAACCTTTCTATGTTTGACTATATTTTATTATTTTGTATGCAACCTGTAATGATTTAATTCTGTTTTAATGTAACACTTTTCTCTGTTTTAAGTGTTCTGTTTTTAATCTTATAAGACGCTCGCAAGTCCCACTTTTGGGGAAAGGTCAGGATAATAATAATAATAATAATAATAATAATAATAATAATGATTTAGATTTTTTTAAAAAATCTCCAAGCAGATTAAAAATTTCTAGGAAGTGCCTTAAATCTGACATTTCCTCACTTGAATAAGACTAATAATCTATTGCAAGTATAATCATTCCCCAGATTTACAGGTGTATTTGTGGGTGCAGAATCCAAAATATTCCTAAATATTCCCAAGAAAGGAAAACCATCTCTGCATGAGGTAGAATGTCTTTTTTCCAGCATCTGCTAGCTCCATTCATTTGCCAAAAACAAATAAAAATACGTAAGCAATACAAATGCAAGAGATTTTTTTTTGCAGGGGGTATCTTAGTCTTTTTGTCTGTAATAATAACAACAACAATAATTACAATAACCCTTCAAACTTTACATTAAAAGTTGCTGAAATTCAGGGGCAACTTTTGCAACTTTTGAGGAGATAGTGTTCTAAAGGACCTTCCTTGCAGGCTTAGCTTCAAGTCCTTTCCAACTTACGGGAACCCTAAGGCGAACCTATCCTGGGGTTTTCTTGGCAAGATTTGTTCAAAGGAGGTTTGCCATTGCCTTCCTCTGAGGCTGAGAGAGTGTGACTTGCCCAAGGTCACCCAGTGGGTTTCATGGCTGAGCTGAGAATCGAACCCTGGTCTCCAAAGCCACAGTCCAAAATTCGAAAGAAATAATCTATGCAAAAGAAATAATCAACCTTCCCATGTTGGTAGTGGTGATTGGTGACAAATCCACTCTAGGAGCACATCTATATTGTAGAAATAATGCAGTTTGAAGGCACTTTAACTGCCATGGCTCCATTGTACCAGATCCTGGGATTTCTAGTTTTAGAAGGCACCAGCACTCTTTGACGAAGATGGTTAAAGACCTTGCCAAAAATACCCACGATTTCATAGGATGGAGCTATAGTACTTAAAGCGGTGTCAAACCGTATTATTTCGACAGTGTAGACGTGCCCTAGGTTTTAGCCAGGAGTTGTCTGTAGGGCTGAGCCCACAGCAAAGAGAAAGCTTTACAGTGATGGATCATAAAAATAGAAAATAAAAGATAGACCCTTTAAAAATTTCAGATAAAAACATGGAGTGGGTTCATATCAGGACTCAGGAACCCTAACTCCCATCATGGCTAAAAACATATGTTTTACGTTCGCCCAATGTTTGTGCCAGAGAGGAATAAGTTCTGATGTGTCCGTTAAGATATCCTTGCAATTTTCTCTCTTTGTGAAATTGCCCGAACGGACACGAGTGATTCATCTTCTCCGTATTTCTCCAAGCCGAAAGCATTTTAATTAAATTGGAATTCGATTGCCAAGGCTGCAGCTGGTACAATAAAGCAAATAAATGTACAAGAAGCAAGTTTGGCTTTGTTTTTTGCCAAGTGAAACTAGCCAAACTTATTTTTTTTTTGAAACCTGGGGCAAAGCATTTTCTAGATAACATCTTTAACTGGTTGTTTAATATATCCAGGGACAGCCGTGTTGGGCACCCTCCAAAATCCCCCAAACAGTGATGCCTTTATGGGGCCAAACAAAATTCACATTATCCACGTTGCAAGCTTTCGAAGCTCAGCTGGATTTTTCATCATGTGGAGCTTCGAAAGCTTGCAACGTGTACAATGGGCATTTTAGTTATTTAACACGTGCGCTGACGGCCTATAAAGGAAAATGGACTGTAACAAAATTAATTGCTCCTATCAAATGGTTTCAGGCTTGAAAATTACAGAGGGATTGCCATTAAACAGATGGAGGGATTGATTGCCCGGCAAATGTTTTCGAGGAGCTGTTGCTTAATGATAAAAGACCACAAGCTTTGCTTACAACAGGAGGTCCTCAGTTCGATTCTAGCATGTCTTGACCCCTGGATTCCCCCTAGAATTTAAAAATTAATTAAATTATTTTTATCATTACAAAGGTATAGCCGTGTGAGTCTGTAGAATCGGTATGCAGAGAGCTCTCGTAGCCCCTTTGAGACCAAGTGAAACAAGTTGGCAGCATGAGCTTTCCTAGACTAAAGTCTACTTCCTCAGATGCATGCATTATTATTACAGCTGGCCTTCTGTACCCACGGATTCAAGTGTCCACGGCTTGAAAATATTCAAAAAGAAGTATAAATTCCAAATAGCAAACCTGGATTTTGCCCATTTGTATATAAGGGACACCATTTTGCTATTCTGTTGCATTTAACAGGGGCTTGAGCATCCATGGATTTTGGCATCCATCGGAACCAAACCCCAGTAGATACCAAGAGCCTGCTGTATGAATATTTTTAAGATAAGGATATTTTCCCTCCCGATAACAGCTGCTCTCCCATTCTTCCTTGCAAATTGGGAGTTTTGATTCCCTTCCACGCTGCATCGCCAGCTTTCTTGTTAAGTAACCGCGGCCTTGCTTGCTTCGATCCAGGCTGATATAGTTACAGGGCAGCTTGCCCTTGCCATCGTGAGCGTTAACCTCCTCCTCTTTGTTACTCTGCACCAGATCTTTCATTGGTAAGTAGAACACTCTTTAAGTGATTGCTTCGGCAAAGAGGAAAAAGAAGTAAGGTGTCTACCTGTGCCGGGAACCAATGCAGACTTAACCGGCAAGCTCTTGTTTCCCTTTGTGGCCTTTCAGGTGAAATTACTGTCCGGCCACAGCTCCCGAATCCACCCCCCGCCTTGCGTCCTTGTAACCCTATTCGACTGCACAAGACACCCAAGGAGGAGAGTCTCGCACTCCTGTCCCATCGTCGGCGGAAGGAGACGTGGGCTTAATAATTGATGCTCAAGTGATGCACACCAGAGGACCCTGAAACCCACACCAGACAGCAGGGTGCATCAAGCCTGGCCCATTTGGTGGATGGCATTTCTGAGGATGATGGGAGCTATAGTGCAATGCATCCGGACGACTAGGTTGCCTCTTCTTGTGGTGGCTGTGTGCCTTCAAGTCATTTCTGGCTTACAGAGACCCTAAGGCAAACCTATCATGGGGCTTTCTTGGAGTGATTTGTTCAGAGGAGCTTTGCCGTTGCCTTCCCCCGAGGCTGAGAGAGTGTGACTTGCCCAAAGTCACAGTGTTGTTGTTGTTTGAATGGTAGAGCGGGAAATCAAACCCTGCCCATCACAGTAGTAGCCCAACATTCAAACCACTAGACCATGCTGGCTCTGACTGTTGATGCTCTACGCAACCATTTTTTGATCTTGTAAAGTGTGAAATATCAAGGCTTTCACAAATAAGCAACTGATGGGTTTCTATGGCCAAGCCAGGATTCGAACCCTGGTCTCCGGAATCATAGTCCAACACTCAAACCACTATGCTCTAGAAATAATGCAGTTGGACACCATTTTAAATGCTGCAGCTCCATCCTGTTGGACCTTTAGCAAGGTCCTTGGGCTTCTCTGCCCAAGAGTGCTGATGACTCACAAAACTATACATCCCAAGAACACGCAGTTAAAGTGAGATCAAGCTGCGTTATTTTTACAGAGTCGACGCACCTCCTGGTCACCATCTCCTTGAATGGTGTGCTATATTCAAATATTAATATTAAAATATTATTAATATTACAATATGAAGGTGCTAACTGAAGCGATGTACCCAAAATCTCTTCAGCACTTTGGACCGCTCCTTTAAAGTGTAGGTTCCCCACCCAACACTGACACAGAAGCCTCATAGAATTATAAAATTATGTGGTATTTTGGTATTGTAAACTGCCTCAATCCAATTGGAGAGGGGGGATATATATATACATTTTATTACTATTACTATTATTATTAAAACTGGAAGGGACCACAAAGGCCATCCAATCCAACCCTCTGCCATGCAGGAATACACAATTAAACCCAACCTCTGTTTATGAGAAGATCTCTTAAAGTGGAGATTCCACCACCTTCTTAAGCTGAACGGCTCTTGCAGCGAAAAAGCTCTTTCTAATGTTTAGGTGGAATCTTTTTTCTTGCAACTTGAATCCACCGGAACGGCAGAAAATGAGATCACTTCATCTTCTGTCTACTTGATCTCCCTTTCCGAAATTCAGAGATGGCTGTTAGGTCACTTCTCGGTAAACGTATCCAGCTCCGTAAGTCGTCCCTCGTAAGGCTTAGTTTCCAGACCTTTGGTCATCTTGGTTTCCCTTCTCCGGATCCATTCCAGCTTGGCGATATCTTTCTTGATATTGACAAGCCGCTGCCGAGTGAAATAAAAGGACCCAGTGGGGCAGAGATCAAAATCCAATCTCTGGTTTGAATTTGATTAAACCTATTGAAGCAGTGAAACTTATATTAGCGTTCAGGTATCATTCCTCAATTTATTTAGCGGATAGAGTTGAGAGCCAGTATAGTAGCGGTTTGCGTGTTGGACATGGACACTAGGAGACCAAAGTTCAAATCCCGGCTCAGCCATGGAAACCCACTGGGTGTCTTTGGGCAAGTCACACTCTCTCAGCCTCAGAGGAAGGCAAGGGCACACCTCCTCTGAAATAAAAGTTAGTGAGAGCTTTGTCATGTTTAAAGAGAGGGATGAACTTGCAGAAGGAGCACAGTTGCCATACTGTTAGCCGCTTCTCTGCCCAAACAGTCCATTATAAAATCTCATTTTCTGCGGATGTTTTCTTCTATTGCAGGATTGCAGCTTCTTCACACGAAAGGAAATACTCCGGTAAGTGGACCTCTTCCCATTTCACATAATAATAACAATAACAACAACAACACAAAACATCTCCCTAAACTCATCAGGATGTGTGTGAATTCATTTAAAAGCATGGCATGCTGCTTTGACAACTAGTGCAGAATTCTTCCTTGGGAAACGGGTAAGTCTTCATTTCAGACGGAAAAAAAATCCCAAGTGTCGCTTCGGTGTGCAGTGTACCCAAAAGGTAAAACAAAAGTGAACCATCACTCTTTGTCCAGCCGAGGCTGCAGGACTTTCAGTTCCATCCGAGAACGTATCTCTGCAGGAGAACAGAATGTGTCACGGGGGCAATGGAGGGTGGAACGGGAAATGGAGTAAATGGATAGAGACTTGTCATAGGGCTTCATTGATGCCCTGCATGCTCAGGCTCTAGCAAATGCTTTCCTTATGAAAAAAACCCATGCTTCAGGTTTCCAGACTTCAGAGCCCAGTTTTTGTAGGCTATTTCCAAGCAGGAGATGAGGGCACACATTTCCCAGTTTTGGGGGGCACAGCTCCGGGCAAGAGGAAAGGGCTCCTTGCAAATCTTTAACCCAGCTAGTAGTGCAGCACCTTGCTCCAATTGGCAAGGCTTCGTTGATTTGCTGCTACAACATCCATACGATTGCCTGGAGGTCTATATATTTATTCGGTTAGCATCCTCTTTCTTCCCAGTGAATGGATAAAGACTTTTCAGAGTGGGGTCAGGGCTCACCTTCTACTCTGGTTTGAATCCAGCTTTGCTGGAATAATAGGAGCCAGTATGGCATAACAGTTTGAGTGTTGGACTATGACTCTGGAGACCAGGATTCAATTCCCAGCTTGGCCATGAAACCTATTGGGTGACCATGGGCAACTCACATGCTCTCAGCAAAAGGTAATAGCAAACCTCATCTGAACACATTTTTCCAAGAAAACTCCATGATAGGTTCGCCTTAGGGTTCCCATAAGTTGGAAATGACACAACACACACACAACATACGCACCCATCGACCCATCATGTAGTTGCTAGTCTACTCTTAGTCTGCGGCAAAAATAAATAACGTATTAAAAACAAATTAAAAAACCGTTAAAAGATATCAAATGCCAGATAGAAAAATACAGCAAGCATGGGATTAAACTAGACATTAAAAGGAATGCTAATTCCTTGTGGTCCAGACATTTTTCCCTCTTGCAATGGGATGCCTCAGAGACATACACTTCAGTAACAAGACTTGCAAATTCAGTCCATGTTGAGCTTTTAACGGCTAGTCACAAAGCAAAGCTCACTCAAAATGCAAGATACGTAGGTGAAGAAAATAATGTGTTGTGACACATAGATTTTTTTTTTTTTTTTACTGATGGAGAGATCATAGTTCTAAATATGTGCTGAATGTATCATATAGTTTGATCCATGGAACCAGCCTGACTTCTTTGGAAGGGATTTCCAAGGGAAGACAGCCCTTGGACCTGTAGGATGCCTGCAGCCATCGTGTTGTATAGCCTTGCATTTTTTGCTCCATCTTTTCAACAAGAACCCATGGCAACTTGTTTGATTCTTACTGTTAAAAAATTAAAAAAAATGCCCAGGACAACTGTGAAAGGATCACATCTGGAAAGCCTTCTCCAAGCAAATCCATTTAATGGAAATCTGCCTGTCTCATTTTTCATGCTGGTACTAATTTCAAGAAAACTCGAAAGGGAGTGGGGAGAACGATGACTGATGCTCATCTTCAGCACAGAAAATTAATGGAATTTAATATCACATTAGCCATGTCGAAAGGGCCATGGATAATGGATGGAGACAAAAAGCAGATGACCAGGAAAGCTTAGCAGACGTCAGCTTGGGAGCATGGAGATGTGAGAGAGGATGCTGCAAAACAAAAGAGCCATGTGATGTTGCCACGAAGTGTTCTGGATTTTGGTCCTATTGTTTGCTTTTTGGAAGAGGTATGTCGTCTCACCACAGAAGAAGAATTTTGCATTAGATTTGCAAGAATGATTGGTCTTTATACCAATCGAGTAAACAGTGGCATCACTAGGGTTGGCATCATCTGGTATGGCCATTGACCTCCTGTGCCAAACCATATAGAAATTTTGTGAGAGCTGGCAGGTGAGAGACAGAAGGAAGAGACGCAAGAGATAGACTAATGGAATAGACCAACTAAGTTTTTTTGTTGTTGTTGTACTAATGCCACACATAAATCATAATTTCTATATATCACTGAATGCAATTTATTCAATTGTTATTTCTTTTATTCATTTATATCTGTATATTGTATATTTCCGACTTATGGCCACCCTAAGGCGAACCTGTCGTGGGGTTTTCTTGGCAAGATTTCTTGGCAAGATTTGTTCAGAGGAGGTTTGCCATTGCTTCCTCCTGAGGCTGAGAGAGTGTGACTTGGCCAAGGTCACCAACTGGGTTTCATAGCTGAGCTGGGCATTGAACCCTTTATACCTTTCCCAAATCAAGGTGCATCCCACCCTATGCTTTTATTTATACATAAATAAAACTATTCTGGCCAGGTTATTTCTGAATTTTTATCAGCACCTCATCACCTTCCTGGCAGCAATGGGAATTTTTTTTTTTTTACAATAATTTAAGGTAAAGAGCTCTAATGCAAGCATCCCCAAACCAGAACGTGCAACTTTTGCTTTTTTGATTCCAACGTCCAGATTCTCAATAGGGCCATGGGGATTCTGGGAGCTGTAATCTAAAATAAAACCATATTCCCTAACTTTATGGCACGCTAAGCTGAGTAAACGCAAGAGTTAGCTTTTTGCAGGGTTGAAATCTGCAGCTTTTGATTTGCACAATTCAGTGCCTTCCCATCGTGTAAGTTCTCCCACTTTTATTCGTAACGCTTCTCCAACTGCCAGCCCATCGGAGTTTATTTCTCCCTTTAGACTGATACCAGCTTGGAGGCCAAGCCTCCGTTCCAGATTTCAGGAAAGCTTATCATTTTCTTGCAGAGATGTCACCAATGAAAAAGATGCATGGCTTGGCTTGCAAACTGCTGAGTGAGCCTGCCATTTAGCAAGGCCAGTCCATCTATCCATCCATCCATCCATCCATCCGACAAATGGGATATTTTTCCTGGAGGGCTGCCCAGCTTCCGCATACACCCGGCTCTGCAAATCTTCCTGCTCCGCAGAAGCAAAGCTTTAGTTTGGGACTGTGAGAGCTGGCAGGCGAGAGACAGATGGAAAGGACCCAAGAGATAGGCTAATAGATTTGGAAAAGATCCCCAAGGGCCATCTTGTCTAGTCTGGCATATCTCCCATGGATTTGGGGGAAAGTGTTGTACTGTATTTAGAAATAACAAGAAAGATATTTCCCCCAATGCCCCACAGTTATCTGAAAGGAAGATGCATCCCAAAGTGAATGGGTTGAAATATTTTTCTTCCAAAACTTGATCGTAGAGCCACGCTGGAAGACCTCCAGATGCATAGACAGATTTCCAGATTCCCTCTGGAGGTCTTGCAGCACGACTCCATGGTCAAATTCTGCCTGAAATATAGGCTTTGCTCTTTTCACTGTCCGTGGTAAGCCTGGAAATGTAGCCCCCCGAGGATACAGGGCTTGTACTGTATTTATAAATGACACGAAAGGTCGCTCTCCCACTGCCCCACAGATATGTGAAAAGGAAGGTGCATTCCAAGGCGAAATGGGTTGAAATCTCTTTTTGCCATGCTACAATCGACTGGCATTAATGCACTGTTTAATGTCGCTTGAGGTCTAATGGCCACTCAAGCCTTCCTGATCAATGAGCCATTAGCAGCTCTTATCTCTTTTTCTCAGCATCCTCCTGCCTTCCTCTTCGCTGTTCCCAATTCACTGAAGGTGCATCTGTTCTTCTGCTGGGTGGAACGTGGTTCTGCAGCTTGGCAGAAATCAATGAACATTACCATCTTTTTCAATGCGGACAGCACAGTGTGTAGTTAACACACCATTCCTTATATAGATCCAGTTCTCCAAAGCTTCCTGGAGTAAAGAGATCTTCACCTGCCGACAAAAAGACAGCAAGGAGGAAGCTCTGTAGGAAGTGAGTGCCAAACCCTGGGAACAGCCACCAAGAAGGCCCTCTCAATATTTCCACCAGACTCACAGAACACAGTTGTTCATGATAATCTGGATCTGAGCTATATTTAATGTTATACAGTAATTCCAACACATGTTGGGGAAATGGTTGGGTTTTTGGGACTAAAAGCTCCCCGAACCCCATGGCAAGAATGGCCTTTTCAGTCCAATAAAGTAACTTTTTCCAAGCTCTGTGTACGATAACGGTCACTGGTGCATGTATGTGTCTTTACAGATGTGACCAACAGACAGAACTAGAACTCGAAAAGGAGCAAAATGTTCCAGCTTTTGCCTCCTTCAGGTGCTAAAGACGAAACTGAGCTGAATCCAAGGAGGTAGTTTAATAACACACAAAATTGTAAATCCTACAATTCCATTGCATTGAGCCATGCTTAAAATACTCTGCTTTCTATATTTTTTAGTAGATGGTGGTATTATCCTTTAAAGACTATGGCCATGTGGTGATAGGGTCTTAAGTCTATGAATGCAAAAATTCTCCCTTTTCTACAAAATGTGGCTCAAGAATATATCAAACAGAAGTTGCAGAATTAATGCAGTTTGACACCACTTTAACTGCCCTGGTTCAATGCTATGGAACTGTGGGATCTATAGTTTTGTGAGACATTTAGCCTCCTCCGTCCGAGAGCTCTGGTGACCCAACAAGCTGCAAATTCCTTAAGCTGGGGCCATGGCAAGTTAAAGCGATATCAAGCTGTGTTAATTTTGCAATGTGGCAGCAGCCAGGGAAACATTAGAGAAGCTGTGAATTGAAATGTTTTCCCAATATTTACTCCAGCCTCTTGGCCAGGATTTGTGGTTCCCATATCTCTGTCGATATATAAAATAGTCCTAACAGACCACAAGGAAAAGAGAGGAATAGAAAGATCGAGAAGAAAAAATAAGTCCGCCACATTCTCCAGTTCCAATTTATAGGAAACCGAGCAAGAAATTTGATTCCGCTCCTTTTGAAAGGACCTTGCTTCTCATTTGGCTTGTCTGAAGATCAATGCTGGGCAAAAATGAATATTGGAGAGAAAGGAGGCAGGGAATCAAACAAGTATCTGAGAGAAAAGAGAAAGGGAATTGATTTTAGGCTGAGATGAAAAAGAAGAAGAATCACCCGAAGACAAATGAGAAATCTAACTTAGGGTTGAAACAAGATGGATGCGGCAAAAGAGGCAAAGCCAAGAAAATCCAGAAACCATTTTGTCTGCTTAGAGCTGCTGTGGAATGGTTTGGTAGATACCCAAAAGGGACCTTGCTCACCATGGACAGAATGGAAGTGTAGTTAAGTAGATCGCACAACTGATCTTTGGCTAAAGAGCCCCCAAGTATGTGGCGTAGAGGAGAAAAGAAGTTTTGGGCCCCATTTGTTGTTGTTGTTTGCCTTCAAGTCATTCCCAGCTTATGGGGATCCTATGGCAAGGAAGGAAGTCCATACTTCCAACATTTGAAAGATGAACACTGGGACATGTGTGGCCAGCAACATCAGATGGTGAAAGTTAATAGAGGTTGTGTCTCCCTTATACAGAATTCTGAAACCCAAAATATCCCCAAATCTAAAATTGTTCAGATGGGTGACACCTTTGCTTTCTGATGGTTCAATATACACAAACGTTGTTTCAAGCACAAAATTATTTAAAATATTGTGTGTAAAATGACTTTCAGGCGATGTATATATGAGGTATTTGAAACATAAATGAATTTCATGTTTAGTAGTGGCTCCCCCATCTCCAAGATACCTCATTATGTAACTGCAAATATTCCAAAATGCAAAACCCTCCAAATTCCAAAACACTTCTGGTCCCAAACATTTTGGATAAGGGAAACTCAACCTGCAATGAGAAAGAGCAGACAAGCTAGGAGAGTCTGCAGCAGTTTGCTTTTGTCCAAGTCTATTGGGAAGGACAAGATTCTTCTTTCTTTTCTACTTTCTCTAGTAGCCTTGGATCAACATACAGGCAATCAAAGCCACAATAGTTCAGAAGGACAAATCTTCCTAAATCTGTCTTTGCCAATGAATGCAAAGCATTATTTAAAGACTCTTAAGTGTGTGTGTTGTGTGCTTCTTTCCAGATTGCACGGGCGTTACCACGAACTGGCACCTCACGTGGTACCCATGGACTATACCAGGAACCCAGATGTTAAAGTACCTATGCAGCTGATAATAAACATGCCAGAGCTAAAGGTAATGCATTTCCAGATGAGAAGAACCCACCTGTTCTTCCTCTGCTGGGCTTTTACCATAGAATCTTAAATGGCAGAACTCTGTTTGGTCCTGAGAATACTGTAGGTTTAGAAAGAATGTTGGAAAATCTTCCAGAAATGGTCAAAAATGCATTTCTCGTAAGAGTTTGGAAATCCTGATGAGGAGAGGAGCCTGGCGCAATAAGGATTTTCACAGTCCAGAACTGATTCTTTGCAATACTATTTTCTCTTCCAAAAAAACCCCTCATGTGAATCTTGCACTGAGTCGGTCTCCAATTACAGCATTTTCTGTGCAGGAATATTTCTGCTGTAATGGGGGATTACAGTCTGGGAAAAATCACACCAGGTTTTATGGTGGCACAGTGGTTAAATGCCTGTACTGCAGCCACTCACTCAAAACCATAAGGTGGCGAGTTCAAGACCAGCAAAGGGCTGAAGCTCGACTCAGGCTTGCATCCTTCCGAGGTCGCTAAAATGAGTACCCAGATTGTTGGGGGGCAAATAGCTTACAATTGTAAACTGCTTAGACACTCCTTAAGGGTATGAAGCGGTATATAAATGAAGCTGTTTGTTTTTTGTTTTTGTTTTATGAACATAGCATTGCAAAGAAAATTTGTTTTGTGTGTGTGTGTAAAAAAGAGCAGCATATGAATTTTGCACAGAAAAAGTCTTGAACTGCAAATAGTCTTCAAGCACTGGATAGTTTATGAAGGCGTTCTCATAGCAGTATGAAAATTGTTAAAATTTCCTGCTGTTTCTTTCAAAAATGATATTAGTGAAAAAAAATTTCTCTAGGATGTGACAACTTCTTGCTTCTCCAAAGGGTGAGGTTGAGAATTAAGATGAACAGCAACAAAGGAAAAGATTCTCTATTCTGTCTTTGATCATATTTGCTCCCTTTGCACCTCTCTGTAGAACAGGGTTAGGAATCATGTGGTCCTTTGGAGATTGTTGGACTGCAGCCTCCAGCATTCCTCACTATAGACTGGGAATTGCAATTCAGCAAGAGCTGCATGATTTTTACCGCTGTTGTAGATTTTCCATCTCCTCTTCATACTTGAGAGTATGGATAACGTTGGAGAACTGGGCCAATTCCAGTTCTTAGTTCTAAGAAGAGTAGATCCATTGAGTCAATGGGAATTTGGTAAGTCAACCAAATCCCAGTTGGTTCAGTGGGTCTGCTCCAGTGAGGACTAACAGTTGGATCCAGTCCATGGATGGGAAGGGAAATGGCAGCATATAGTACATAGTTAAAGCAGTGTCAGGCTGCCTTGTTTTGTTTTTTATCCAAGAGAAGACATCTCTAGGAATCTCTCAGTCCTACAGTGCAATTCTGTCAGCAACATCCGATGAACACCAAGCTTGTTCAGGGTTTTGGCTTCATTGAGTCTTGAAAAGTGAGATGTAATTTGCTTTGATACAAAGGGCTCAATGGATCTTCAAAACTCATCAGACCTTTTGCCCCTGAGCCAGGCTGAATGTATGAGGAAGGGAACGGGAAACAAAATGAGGGCAGTGAAAGGTTTACTACTAATCTATAAACCTTTGAGTGATATACCAAGGGTGATTATTCTTCCACAGAAAATTCTTCCAGAGACTTTCTTTTTTAAAAAATAATGTTGAGATGTAACACAGAGGAATGCTAGAAAGTGCAACCCAAGACCATCTGATGGGCCACAGGATTCTCACCTTACCCTAAACTCTGGTTTACAATATCTACCTACTTTTTGAAATCCCAGGACTTTTCTGTTAGGACATTTGATGTCATTTTCTCTTTTGCTACATGGGTACCCCATCTCTCTCCCATGCCCCATTTTTCCCTTCCCTCTTCCATGGTGACGAAAGGCCTAACCCTGCCTTCGTCCACAGCATCCCATCAAGTCATTGGAGCCTGCTTACTCTGACCTCCTCACAACCCTGAGGATTACTTTACATCCTATCTATGGCCTTGTAACTTCATATATTCCTCGGGCGATTAGCATCTCAGGACAGTATGAGGAGTCTAGATTCTTTGATTGAGGCAACAGTTGAGACGGACAACCAATTAGTTAATTTTAGTGTTGGGTTTTGCGAGAAGGTCTGGGATGATTTTGCTCTGGGGTCGATTAGGGATCACACTGGCATGAGTTTGGTGCCAACAGACCATTGATGGAGGAAAGGATATATATGTGTAGATTTTTAGCCTTGTCGCAACTTCGTCACATAGATATATCTCCAGATGCAGCTCACTAAATGATCTGCTCAAGTGGCATATCATTGCCGGGAAGTGGGCTGGTGTCTCCATGTGAAATCAGAATGTAAAAGAACTATCTAAGTTGTGGAACAGTTTCACCAAAAATGGTTTGAAGAACTTCCTTAATGTTTGGACTAAGCTCTGGAGTAGATTCGCTGCTCCACTGACATGGGAGCTGGTAGATGGTGCTATTCAGAGGGTAATTTCCTTCCCATCCATACCATCTCCACTAAATCCATGGTGTTGTCCTCCATGGTAATAATAATAATAATAATAATGGTGATGATGATGATAATAATTGTTATCATCATCATTTATATCCCTCCTCTTCCTACGGATCAAGACGGGTTACAGTAGAAGCATCTGACCCCCAGGTTCATAACACACAATCCTCAAGAGCATCATGCTAGTCTTTCCAGATGTATGAGCCATAAAGTAGCCATAAAATAGAAAGCAGTGCATTCCAAAATCCTCAAATGATGAAGTGTTCCAACTCTTGGAAACCAATCCGGCTTCCTTCCAAATAAAATGGTGGGCTTCTTAAACAAACGTTCCACCCTTGATTAAAAAGGAGAAATGTTTAATTTTAGGGTTTTCTTTAAATGCTAAGGTTCAACGGCTGGATACACCCAGTGCCCCCTTCCTAAGTAAAAGCATACACAGCATTCACATGAGGACCAGGTTCATTACCTGCTTTTAAGTGTCCTGAATTCATCAGTTTGCAAACTGCTGTCACAGTAACTGGATCCAGTGGTAATGCACTCTCTTGTAAGGGAAACCAGCTGATATCAGTGCGCAATATAGAAAGAGGAGAGACTGCCGGAGCCATTGGGAGCCTGCTCTTTGAATGCGGTGTCTCTGTACACAAATTATAACTCTTCAGGTAGCCTCTGTTCATGTTCTCACCCGGGCAAAGTAGGAGAAACTCTCTTCTCCATTCCAGAGCAATGGAAGCCCAGAGATTGGAAAAGTTACTGTCTTAGAGTATAATTCCTAGGATCCGGCGGCTATGCTGTCTATGAGACTATCAAAACAGTAGCTTAAAAAAAAAAGCAACTTTCCCAAGATTCAGTCGTTTCACACCAACCAGCTGTGTAGTCTAAAAGATGATGCACATGGATAGAGGTCTAGAATAAAAGGAATAGTCTTTATAGCAAGCCTCAGTATCTACAGGACTCTTCTCCAGCCCCACATCTCCAATGAGTTGATGCTCTTCCTATCCACTTTCTTCACTGTCCATCTTTCGCACCATCCATAGAAAATGGAAATTTAATTCAGTGGCATGGACCATCCTAACCTTAGCATCTTGGCACTTGGGGATGTTGTCTAGTTCTTGACTTCAGTCTCCATTCTGATGAAGGACTGAACTGAGGCATGGGAAATCTTGAATTATTTCAACGTCTTCATGGTCTGCTTTTCTGCAGGAAAATCCCTTCCGGGAAAGGATCGTCCACTCTTTTTCGGAGGTTGAGGATGGGAGCCTAAGCTTCAACGATTTTGTCGACATGTTCTCTGCGCTCAGCGAAACGGCTCCCCGAGAGCTCAAAGCAACCTATGCCTTTAAGGTCTACGGTAAGGGGTTGGGATGACATCTGATGGGAAAACTGGACAGCATTGGTGTGATAAACAAGTAAAAAACAAGGACGACAACAATTGCACTGCAAAAATGCTCTGTTGTGTCCAGTCCAGCATATCTATATGCACAACTACTGTATACACTCATGTCTAAGTTGATCTCATGTACAAGGCGAGGGCGGGTTTTAGGGCCAGAATTATGGATTTTTATATGATCCATGGAAAAGTTGAGGGTAAAATTTAGGGGCATGTAACAAAGGTTTCAAAGGCCAAAGCAAGGGGAAATGGTGCTAAAAATGTAAATTATTCTGGGAGTCATATCCGTTTTTGCTCACCCTAAAGGCTGGATGGACGAGGAGGGAACTATAGCAAATGATGGCTGTGAGATGTGTGTAGAAGGCAATGAGGTGGGTCTAATAAAATGCATACATCACAAAGGATTTAAAGACAAGGGTTAAGGTACAGTGGAAACTTTTATCAAAGTTGTAAGCTACCTTGGGTCCCATATTGGGTGAAAGGTGGTATATAACTCAGATTAATAAATGATAAAAGATTCTTTCCCATGGTCAGTCTTCAAATGACATTCAACTGTCTTTCCAGTTGGCATTTGCTCATGAAATGTGAGGGCCAATTGGTTCTTTCCCTTAAGCAACAAAATGTCTTTGGACAGCTTGGGTTGTTATTGTTAGACAAGTAAAGACTGGATCACTGTCACTGTATTCCAGATCAACCAGTGATCTGTCAGTAGATCCAGGTATATCTTCTTCCTCTGCCAGTGTTATGCCGCATATGATTTTTCTTTTTTAAAAAAGTCTGTTGCTACACTGCAGAATTAATGCTGTTTGGGCACCACTTTAACTGTCATGACTCTGTCCTATGGAATCCTAGGATTTGTAGTTTCTTGTAGCACCAGAGTTCTCTGCTGCTGTGTGCCTTCAAGTAGTTTCCGACTTATGGTGACCCTAAGGTGAACCTATCATGGGATTTTCTTGGCCAGATTTGTTCAGAGGAGGTTTGCCATTGCCTTCCCCTGAGGCTGAGAGAGTGTGATCTGCCCAAGGTCACTCAGTGGGTTTCATGGCTGAGCTGGGAATCAAACCATTGTCTACAGAGTCGTAACCCAATGCTCAGACCACTATGCCATGCTGATTCACTACAGAGAAGGCTAAATAGCTCAGAAAAGTACAGATCCCAGAAGTCCATAGCATTGGGTCACGGCAGTTAATGTGGTGTCAAACCCCATTAATTCTGCAGCATGGTTGCTTCTTGGAAGCTCTTGACTGGTGCCATAAAAAGTCATCAGCAAAAGAAGTGCTGAATGTAAAACTGATCTAGCATCGCCAATGGCTCTCACTAAAATGTTGTTGTTGTTTCTATGGTGTGTGTGTGGCGGGGTGGGGTGGGGGGTACATGGCAGTTTCCCCAAACCTATTTTTCTTTTAAGACCTCCAACACAGTTTCCTTATTACAGAAGGACAGGGCGCCTGAATTTTTGCAAATCAATCCACGTTGACGGTTTTACTGCCTATTACCCGTCCTGCTAAATGTCATCCGGCAGCTTTATAATTAAATAGAGCCCATGCTAATCCTGTTTATTGGGCCAAGGACAATAAAACAAATGCTTACAGCTGCCTTTTAATCACCATCCTATTATAGGTTTGTAGGATTGTTCACCAAGCCCTTGATGTGGGAGAGGGGGAAATGCCATCTTTACCTGCCGTTTTGTAAAGCTGGATGGATAGATAGATAGACGGATAGATAGCATCAAAAAGAGGTTCTTTTTAAATTTTATTTATTAAATTTTTACAAATATATAAAAGACTATTCATCACATAATTAACAGGCGATTATATATTATATAAATACAAAATATAGCCCCCCTTAGAAATTTCTACTAAATGACTTCTTTCTCCACTACTGTGCACCTAGAATCGACTCATTATCTCCATTCCTGATTTTAAATTTATGTTTTATGACACAGTCCTCCTAGAACATTTTCTGTCTTCAAATAGCCATTTAACTTATTTGCTCATATACTGTATATACCATTATAAAAGTTCCCGCATCTTACAACCATGTTGTTTTGCAATATTCCATAATTTGAAACCATTGTCTCTCAATTACGTCTACATCCTTACGATTTAAATAGGAAGCTAATTGATCTGTTTCTATAGTTTCCAAGAGTTTTAGTAACCATTCATCTATCTCATGAAAAGAAATCTTGGTGAGTCTTATTATATTTAATATCGGCAGCCAGAATGATAATGGCACAATATTGGAAAAAGAGGCTCTTTTAGTTTAGGATGACACTGGAGAAGAAGGTATCCCGATTAACAATTTATTCTCTCCCCCAATCTTTGCATGTTTAGATTTTAACTGTGACAACTTCATCTGCAAATCTGATCTGGAGCAAACCCTCAACAAGCTGACAAAGGAGGACCTCACAGAAGAAGAAGTCACCTTGGTTTGCGAGAAAGTCATCGAAGAAGCCGACATGGATGCCGACGGCAAGCTTGGCTATTCCGATTTTGAAAACATGATTTCCAAAGCGCCAGATTTTCTCAGGTTAGAGGAATTGGCATATCTCCCATTTCGCCGACAACTTTTCTGGATCTGACGCATGAGACAATTGGTACTATTGACATGGAAAGGGATCTTGTAGCACTTTTGAGATGAACTGAAAGAAAGAAGCTGGTAACATGAACTTGCGTAGATTTGAGTCTACTTCCTCAGATGCATCACTTGCTACCACCGTCTTTCTTTCAGTTAGTTTCAAAGGGGGCTACAAGATCCCTTTGCATATTGATTTCCCAGACGAACACGTGGCTATGTCTTTGAGTTTTGGCACCATTGGGTTGTCTTGCAGATGTGGGGAAAGAAAGAGTGTGGCATTAACAGATATGGCATTAGGATAAGCCAACCCTGGTTGGCCTCTAGTTTACAAGACATCAGGCTAAATAGCTCACAAAACTTCAAATCCCAGAATGCCATAGCATTGAGCCATGGCAGTGAATGTGGTGTCAACCTGGATTATTACCGCAGTGTGGATGACGCCTAAATCGCAAAGAGTTCTTTTTGCCCAGAAACAATGCTTGGTTTTCTTCTCCATCATCCAAAATACAGGGCTGGCGGTCTCCTCCTGTTCTTGCAATCTGTGAGATGCATGGTTTCATTTACTCCATAAAAGAGGAAGAGCTGGCGCCAGAGCGACTTGGCTTTCTTTGAATTACTGTCCCACTGGTTCTGTATACTGTTACTTTCATTACTCCTTGTAATATCAGACAGCTCCATCTCGATGCATTTCAGCTGCCTCTGTTTATATCTCATAGGGAATGCATCGGATCTTCATTTCCTCTCTGTACAGTACTTAGTTCTTGGTTACACTTTTGATACCTTACACTCATTGGTATCCTTTATGCTTGTTTTTATCCCTGAGCTACTGATACAAAGAGACATAGGTCAGAATCCCATTCTTGTCTTAGGCGCATCCAAGTTCCCCAATGGGAAAGGCTGGATATTTTTTGTCCAGGAGGCAATGTTCCTGTTCAGTCCAAAGGTGGAGAAATGGAGTTGTGCATGCAGTGCTGTTGTGCATCTAGGGCCATGCACTGAGTTGTATATGCAGTTGTGCATTGGTTTGTAGATTCAGTTGAAGGGTTGGGTTGTGCAATTGATGCACAACTCCACATGCAGAGGTTTATGTTAGATGAACACAATGCTGTGGGATCTTGGCCATAGACTGTTTTCTGACACTGTTGTTGAAGGGAATATATATTCAAAGCTTTTTCACAGGGAATTAAAAAAAACAAACCTCAATAACTCATCCATCTGTTTTCATACTTGAACAGGGGCAAAAGAAATTGTCCCTGCTGGACCGAGTCCCAGAAGAACGGATAAGCTGTAAATGACGGAGGCAATTGCTGGTTCAGAAAAATCTGATCCCTGCAGGATTATTCCACTTTTGAAAAAATGTTATCATTTTGAGGCTGCTTATATTTTAATGGAGCCATTAGCACTCAGAGCTGGCGGTGGCTAAGTGTTCTGTTCTACAAGACTGGCTACGTTTTCCACAGGAAATTGTTTTATAAATCATTGTGGAAGCCGAAACGCTTTTTCTATGTGTGTTTTGCTTAAAGAAAAAACAAAAACCCTTGCAGATCTGTATAGTTTGATGCAGATGGAAGAGGAAGCGATTTTAGAGAAAAAGAGACATAGTGTCTTGGAGGCTATGGCTGCCATGTTAACATCCCATGCTTGACTACTGCAATGTGTTGCACGGAGAGTCTGCCAGCATCTCTAGGCAACCTCTCCTGATAGCATATGAACGTACCAAAGTGCGCAAAGGGCGTTTGGTTCCTGGTCTTGGGTAGATTGATCTGACAAAGTTGGCAACCTGAGATCCTGGGGTCAAGTTTGGACCTCCCCAAAGATGTACAAAATGCTTCTCCTAAGACACAGGGTGCATTGACACTGTAAAAATAATGGAGCTTGACACCACTTTGGCTGCATTTGCACTGCAGAATTAATGCAGCTTGACACTGCTTAGAAAGCCATGGCTCAATGCTATGGGATTTGTAGTATGTCGTGGCACCAGAGAAGGCTAAATATCTTACAAAACTGCAAATCGCAGAATCCCATAGTGCTGAGCCATTGCAGTTAAAGCGGTGTCAAAATGCATTAATTCTGCAGTATGGATTAGATCAGAGATGATGAAGCAACAAATGATGTTGAACGGGATGAACCTTTGATTGGGTTTAGTAAAGGTGGGCTTCCACCCTTCTCTTTTCTCACCTCTCCTTTTCATTTTTCAAATCTCTCCGCAGCACCTTCCATATACGAATCTGAATCTGTGGGCTGAACAACGGGATCGAACTCTCGTCCTTCCTCTTAGCACCTCAGGCACCATGGAGGCCTCTGAATTCTTCCATCCAAGGACTAATGTCATCTTGGACCATCCTTGAGATGGAGTATCACCACTTCCCACAATCTTTGGGATACCTGTGGAAGTGTAGTTGGGTTTGTCTATGTGCATGTGTTTTAAACTCATCACGGTTGGCCAGCAACGTTGTGAGCTGAATGGCCATTGGGTCCTTGTTTAAGGAACAAATCAGTTGGACACTCTTCCATGGATTTGCCTCTCTGTGATTTTTATATTTGTAAAGATTTGATAATGTTGTCCCTCCAGGCAAAAAAGGAAGAGTGAGCAAGAAAATACATGGGCTGTCCTAGACATGAATGGATTAAAAACAAGAACAACCCACTGGCCTTAAAGGAAGATATATCAATGGTTGCAGGGCACAGCAAACAGTCTATTTGCAGTAGGGAAACGGGATGGATTTCTATGATCGCTGTTGGAAAAGGACATGTCTGCCGAATGTGCCATCAGACTGTCCTAGTTGCTTAAACAACTGGTGAGATGCTCATATCCTTAATGATACTTGAAACATTTTCCTTGAAAAGAAAAGAACAACAACAACAACAACCAACATCGTGAACATTAATGATTCATTTCTCCTTCAAATGGACTCTTTGGGGTTGCTTCTTCGGCATACAAGGAAGGTCATGTATCTTCTCATATCCTGATTCAATTATTGCAAAAAAACAGATTGCAAAAAACAAAACACAAAACCCAGGACAAAAAAAATCAAGACCAAACCATAAACACACATATATTCCTGTAATGGGATTATCCAGATGGATTGCAAAAAAAAAAAAAAAAAAAAAAAAAAAAGGTAAAACAAAAGGGGAAATGAAAACCCAGGACTAAACCCAGCACACTTATCACCAAAAGACACCTCTTGCTTCTTGGAGAAAACCAGCTATGCAAACTTCCTTCTGAAATGCATGATACCCATGCTCCGTCTTTGCACCCGTTTCTCTCTCTCTCAAAAATTAGACTCTTTACTTATTTTATTTCAGTCCAGTCTTGGTTGAAAACTGGGGCATGGTGACAATCACACATGTACAACTGTTCTCAAACAGTTCTTCTAGAAGGGCTCTGATACTACATATTTGTGGCGCCTGTATCCAAGTCATCCATGATTAAAAGGTCCACTGATTTTATGACACCTGGTGGGTTTTTGGCTTGAACAGCAATGAGAGCTTTGGGACTTAAACCTAATTGATGGAAGTGAACAGATTTTATTAATTCATTTTGATGTATTTATTGGTAGTAGGCACTCCGGAAAGTGTGGATGGTACTTCTATTCTTCCTGTGTCTATTGTCAAAAGGATGGTGGATCTGATCTGGCTTGTAGTCCAGACTTTGAAGGAACTATCCAAGGCACTGAACTCTATTCTCAAAACAGAACCAGGACCTTGGACAGCTCTCTTAAAGTTTGGACTAAACCACACTGAACAGATTGACTGATATCCGAGCCACCAGCACTGCCTACTTTTATCTTCACAAGAGCCCTGTGTGATAGACTAGGTTGAGATAGAGAAGGAGAAGGATTGACTGGCCCAAAATTGTTGGGATTATTTGGGGAAATTTGGGAATTGGGGATTGGACAGTGGGAGGACTGAGCTGCTTGCATCTCCACCCAGTTTTAAGCTGATTCGACTGGTTTTGCCCAAAAATCAGAACAAATATTGGAAAAAGTTTAGAGTATGCATTTGAGGAAGTAGACTCAAGTCTAGGAAAGCTCATGCTGCCAATTTCTTTCTTTCAGTTAGTCTCAAAGGTGCTACAAGATCTCTCTATGTACCAATTCTACATACTAATATGGCTACATCTTTAGATTCGCAAAAGTGAGTCTAAAAGGGGCCTTCAGTATCCCAAGGGCAGCGCTTTGCTCATCCTTGGTTTATAATGAGGAGTATTGGCTTCCCTGCCAGGGGTCCAACAAATCTCTGATTTTTATTCTATTCTTCGAAGGAACTATCCAAGGTGTTGTACTCAATATAGACAGGGCTCAGTACTCTGGACAGCTCTGCTAAAGCCTAGAATCAATAAAAACCTGGAGGGAATTCAGCATCCCACTGACATGGAAGCCCACCAGTTTCTGGATGTTCAGAAAGACAGCCTGCTACCAAGAAATGGAGGTGCTTGAGGTTTCTTTTTCTGCAGAAAGGGTAGAAAAAATATAATGGAGAAGGTCCTCTTGAATTCTCCTGCCTGCCCTGCAGCTGACGAAATGTATCAAGCCATTAAGAAAAACATACGCGGCTCTTCTTGAATGGGTTCTTTTTTCCTCCTGTCTGCTTCTAATTCATCTCCATTTGATGTCACACGGGAGCCAGAGTCTCAGGGCAAACTGGAAAGGGCAGACTGGAGTCAAGGGGAAACTTCAAGCTTGCCATCCTCTGATTTATTCGGCCTTTGCAAAGGACCTCTAATAAACCCTGGGACTGCTGAGATAGTCAACCTCAGGAGGGTTATTTTTTTCCCCTGTTTAAAAAGTCATTGTTGGAGTTGAAACAGTGGTATGGGGACGAGAAGGAGATAAAGCTACTGATAATATTTTAATTTAGAGAGGAATGAGACCTCTGGATAGTTTCAGTCTAACTTGCACTATTATCACGTGAAGAAGATCGGGAGTTTATCCCATGAATATCCTGGAAAAATTGCGTAATTACACAAAACCATTTCACGTGACGTCACACAAAACCCACCATTAAAGTGGTCACAAAGAAGCATTAACACACATCTTTTTACTTGACTCCAGCAGTCGCTGATTCTCACCGGCAATCTTCAGGGCGGATGTGGGCTTGACACAACTTTTTTGACTGCCGCATTCAGAATTTAGTCGTCTTGTCCGTAAAGAAGAACCTTCTGGGTTTGTCAATCTGCTGGGAGGATCAAGCACAATAGCATTTCATTTGGGGGATAAAAGAGAAGCACTTCTGAATAATAGCAGCAATAACAATAAGTTTAGATAACTGATAAGCCAATCCTGGAATTCTAGCAGAATCAAAGACAATGAGAGAGAAAAGATTTTGAAATACTAAGGTCCAAAACACACAAGAAATCCTGGGAATTGTTGTTTATTGTGGCACCACAGTTCCCAGGATTTGGTAGCACTGAGCCTGATCAATTAAAGTGGTCTCAAACTGGATTATTTCTGCAATGTCTTTTGGACCTGAGATTACAAACTAAGACCCAGAGCCTCTGGGTAAAGGAAATAACCCTAGTAAAGGAAATAACTGATGAGAGTCAATGAGGCATAGTGGTTTAAGTGTTGGATTATGGCTCAAGAGACCAGGGTTCGAATTCCTGCTCAGCCATGAAAACCCACTGAGCAATTTTGAGCACTTTCAGCTCTCTTTCAGCCTCAGTTTTCCTAGTATTATCAGCATCAGTAGTTACATTTCCAAGTTAGAACTAGATTAGTGGTGGAGAAAAAACAAGGGAATTGAGGTTGGGTGGCAGAGTGGAGAGATACTAATTTTAATTTTCCTAAGGAAAGTAAGGATTTAGCATCCGATACCTTATGGCTTGGCTTGGCCTCTGTCCCTTTTGCAGGGCTGAAGGGAATTTGTTCATAGGTGTTCTCCACGGTGGGAACATGCTTTCTTGATGGCGAGACTTTGGTGACATGATCAGGGACCTTTCTGCATGGGTTCTCAGGGCAGGGCTGCATTTTTGAAGGTCTCCCACTCTTTGGAGAAACCCAGTCATAACTCTGTTTGGGTTTTGTAGGCAAAGCCTTGGAAAGCTTTTCTGAATCAAGCTCGTGGGGGACGCCCTTCAACCACCCAAAAGAGACCTGTTCGTACGTATTGCTTGTCTTGTCACAGGTCGATACTGTCGCGTAATGGGACTTCATCTTGTTGATCTGCCCATACATGGTCTCCCTTGGTGAATCAGGCAAAGTTTTCGGATGGTTTGGCTTTGGAGGATCTTTGTCAATCAGAAGAGAGGTGGCATATGCCGCAAATGGTGCCTGCGACCCCTGGGGCTCCGTGGAGGTATTTGGTTTATTTGGTAATTTAGGAGAAAGCTTTGGAGGAGTTGAAGAGGGAGAATTTAGTGTTGTCTTCTTTGGTGGAGTGAGAGAGAACTGACCGCTCAAGGGCTCAGGAAGCATCCAGCCACTCTTCTCTGGGTCCAGGTCAATTTCAGAATAAATGGTTTCAAAGTGACCAGTTTCTCTAAGATTGATTTTTTTACTGTAAAACCTATCGGATTGCTTAGCCGTCGTAAACAGAGTGGTTGTTTTCTTTCTGCAAGAGGAGGAGGTACCTTGCTCTGGTCCTTCAGGTCTCTCTGAACCATCTACGATACCTTTATACGGTTTTTTGGGCACCTCTGGGCTTCTGTTGTCTAGTTGGTGTTTCTTGAAAGCATTTCTTTCACCATTTAGGTCATCCTCAAAGGAGTCTGAGAGCAGCAGGTTGCTCCTGGATGGAATTGGTGGAGCATCATCAGGGTCCTGGTATGAGACAGAAGGAGAAGGGAAGGAAAGGGAGAAAGAAGGAAGAAAAGCAAGGAAGATGGTGATGAAGAAGGTGAACAGAAAGGAGGAGGAGAAGCAGGAGGAGGAGGAAGATGATGATGAAGATGATGATGATGAATATGAGAAAGGAGAAAGAGGAGGAGGAAGATGATGAAGGAGAAGGGAGAGCAGGATGACGATGGTGATGAGGAGGAGGACAAGGAGAAGGAGAGGAAAATGGAAGAAGTAAGAGATGCGGAGGAGGAAGAATGGGAAAAAGGAACAGGAGGAGAGGAAGGAGGAGAGGGAGGGAAGAAGATGAAGAGAAAGAGGAGGAGGGAAGAAGGAGAGGAGAATAAGAAGGACTATTTAATGATCAGCTGTTGAATACAGATTTCAAGATGTGGTAGTATAGTTCTAAGAGACCTTCTGGATTTCACCAAAGGTCCCATCTAGTCCAGCATCCTTGTTGTCACAGTGTTATTTAGAGGCGTGCAACCTCTGAACAGTGTGTTTGAAAATGGCATCCACCCCATACCCATACATGGACTTGGCAGCACAATTTGAAGGTACTTGGTTGAGGGATATTTGCTTTGCAGGGAAGTGTTTGATCTCTAGAGGCTGGTAGACATTAAATCCCATCACCCTTACCCAACAGAAGCGATAAGTGTGATCTACAGAAGGTGGCAGCTCACTAACATTTGGAGAGATGTATATTATTCCTCCTTGCATTAGATCTCACCTCACCATACCAAACCTACCTCTGGACTCAGATCTGGCTTCTCTTTTGATAAAGACTTCTGTTGTTCCTGAAGCTTCTTCCCTGGTTTTGTGGGCTGGTTGCTGATATTCGCCTTTGCTGGAATGGGTGAGTTACCAGA
Organism: Urosaurus nigricauda; assembly: GCA_034509955.1. Classification (NCBI taxonomy): domain Eukaryota; kingdom Metazoa; phylum Chordata; class Lepidosauria; order Squamata; family Phrynosomatidae; genus Urosaurus; species Urosaurus nigricauda. The sequence continues at coordinate 3,450,154 of JAOEGL010000012.1, read as the reverse complement.
TACCTGCCTGGTCAGCATTGGGGAACTCTGCTTGGAAGATGTCTGCTGGTCCAAAGAGATTTTATCATACACATTTGTTTCCTCCTGCTGCAAAAAGGTAGGGGAAAATAGGATGGAAAGAAACATAAATGTCAGATGAAGTAACATCACTGCCAATAAGAGTAATTTCACATAGATGCAAAGATCCGATATCATCTGAGAGTAGCATAAATATAAGCTTGTGGACTTATGCTGTGCTAGCACCATGCAATTTCTATATTGAATTCCACCGTTGCACAAAGCATGAGAAAAGGCGAACGGACATAGCTGTCATCTCAGTGCACAATGTGCAGAGGCAAAGCACAGGGCACATTGACCTCCAGCTATAGGGGCATCATTGCACATCTGCCATGGTTCTTTGTGTAGAACTCTGCTCCCACCACCATCAGCTGAACATTTCTGTTCCTTGTTGTCCAAAAAAGTCAGTTCACATGAGTAACACATAGGCTACTTATTGTCCCTTACTGTAAAGCATGTCCTTATTTTGGGGTCAGAAAGATTCATCATTATATAGGGCTGGTGGGTATCCCTTATAGATGGGATGTAGCTACAGGTTAATATAGTTACAAAATGTAGACCATGATGTGGAATCATGATCTATCTATCTATCTATCTATCTATCTATCTATCTATCCTCTCATATATATGGTTTGAATCCTAATTGTCAGTCTCTGCTAGAATAGACCTCTTGAACCAATGGGATGTTGATTTACTATTCAGTTAGCAACTCAATGGGTCTACTCTAGTTGGGACTAAGTAATAGGTTCAAGCCATAATGTATATATTGTGAAGGGTCCTGGGGAAAGAACGGCAATTCCAGCCCTCCTCACTCTGAAATATCCTTCATATGAAAGGATATCATGCTCTTGAGCCTTCTTGTAGCAGAGTCCTCCATTTTGGAGCTGAATTTTTTTATCCAACTGGAAAAGGGCTGGCAAATCTGAGGAACAGCTATGGATCACATGAGATTGGGGGAAAATATTTGCAGAATGCATGCGGGACCTGTGGGCTACGCACTTCCCACCCTTTGAAGCAGCATTTCGGTGACATGAGTTTTGACTTACCTTTGAACAGGCCACAGTAAGCGTTTCACTAAAAGGCTCGATTTCGGTCCTTTGGTAGTAACTTATCAGTTCTGCAAGGCTTGGGTGGGTCTGGGTGTCCCCTGAGATGGCATAATACCCATTTCGTTGATGGCTGATGACAAAATGTCGGCATCGGTCTTTTCCACTGCAGGCAAGACACACGCACACCAATGGATACAAGTTACAAAAAGAGGTTCGAACAACATTAGGAAAAGTTTCCTGATGGTAAGAACCTTGTAAAGTGGGGAATTCTCTTTCGTTGGAGATCTTTATCCCAAGGTTGGATGGCCACCTCTCAGGGACACTTGAGCAATAGGTTCCCGCAACACTATGCCCTTCTGGCTCTTTCCATGACCGTTTTGCAAATATTTTGTGGATATTCTTTCCACCTCCAGCCCCAAGAGGAGCAGACCTATTGATTCATTTGCATTTAACTATGTGATGGCTATCATTCAACAATTGAGTCAGTGGGTCTACTTCAATCGGGACTAATCAATATAGTCATCATTTTACAAAAGTAACTTTCCCAGGCTCTGTGCCTCCCTGCATGCTGTCAATTTCACTATTTCCAACCAAGAAGCACCAGAAAACTAATAGTTGGACCACTGACCTTTTGGGTGAGAAGCAGCCCGGGATCATGTCCAGTCCCCAGAGGTGAGTTGGATTTGGAGCAATGGCAGCGGAGATGGAAAAAGGAAGAAATGGAACCCGTCATAAGGAAGTGGATACATCATAAACACTTATCTTTCTTTTTTTGCATCTGACCACAAATGGGCCTCGGTGAAAAGAAGACTCTCACAAAGAGACTCGCTCGGGACTTTTTATGCATTACCAAGCTGGGTTTTTGCATGAGTTTTGTTCTTAGCCTTGGCTTGACAAGCTGCAGTAACTTCTTTTCTCCCAGAAAGTCCAGAGAGACGATATGTTTTGTTGCCACAGTGCCAAAGGTCCCTTTCACTGCTTTCCAAGAACTACAAAAAGGGTGGCCAATTGGGTCAGGTATCACATTGGCACATTGGGTTGCGCATGGAACTGGGATTCAGTTGAATATTTGGTTGCTCATGCATATACCTTTGCATGAATGGTGCATTGAGCTGCACATTCAGTTGTGCATTTGGTTGCACATTCAATTGCACATTGGGTTGCACACCCAACTGTGCATTCATTTGCACAGTTGGGCATTCAGTCATGCAACAATGCCATGCAACGTTAAGGGCTGCATGGCACAATCGATGCATAACTGCGCATGCAGATATTTCTGCTATGCAACCTTGATGCGTGAACATAGCCCAGTGATGACTTGCGGAGTAATGTTTGTAGGCATGTGCCCAGACAGTGATGCATGCCAAGAGGAGAGGGAAGTCAAAAAGTCTAAGACTTACCGATAGGAGAGGATGTAGCCAAAGGATCTTTCATTCAATCTGATAAGAAAGCAGCCAAGTTCTCTGTCTTTCAGGAGCTCCTCAGCTTGCCTGTTACAAAGAGAGGGTTTTCCAGAGTGTTATGGCTTGATCTGCTGCATTAGCCACATTTGTTCAGTCTCTGTCTACTCTTGGAAAAATTACCAGTGTCCCAACTGGACTCCCGAGTGAGAAGGAGATTGAAAGACAGGGAGCGAGAGTGCCCCATACTGGAAGAAAGATGGGATAGTAATCAATCAATCAATCAATCAATCAATCAATGTAAGGCCACTTAGTGAGCATTATGGGCTTGGATTGAAATGTTGGATTTATTTTGAAATATCCCCCCTGGAGCAGGAAACCTATCTGCTATTGGGACTCTCATCTGGTGTTGGTGGATGATAGGAGTTGTTGTACTCCAACACCCAGAAGGCCGCAGCTTTCCTTTCCTGGCTATGTTCACCATATCCAAGTCTGGGGGAAAAGATTCCTCTTTTTTGGGATGACAGTGCCCAGGACTCGCTCTATCTACCATGGCCAGGAGATACTAGGAGCTGTTGTCCAAATAGGGAAATCATTCTACTCTCCACATCACATGAAACCTGTATCGGCTCTACAGTTCGGCAGTTTCCTTTTTTAAAAAACAACAACCCGGTGCCAATCTTCTGCAAAGCCAGAAATGTCTGATCGGTCCTGGAGCTAACATTTCAGAAAACAAGAATTGGTAAAACATTCATTGCATTTGAGCTTACGTCCGAGGAATGAGTCCATGGAACCACTCCGGCAAACTTCCATCCTGTACTATAAGTGGAACTTGTGTTGTCAGAAACCACCGCAGCACCAGGTCTTTGAGCATCTCCGAGGGCCGTTTTTCCGCATCCAAGATAGACTCTATCCATGGAAAGGGTGACTTCCGTTGATTCTCCATCCTACCTTCATACTGGAACGGATGGAAATAACTGATAAGGAAGTAAGGACAAAAAGAAAGAGGGAAACAAGTGTGTGTGTTTCAGCCTCATTTGTTTATACCCGGCTACATTGGAAAATTAAAATAATCCGTAGGATAATCAGGCTTTCTCCTTGCCAACTTTTCTTGGAAACTGTTCAAGCCAGTCTTAGGGGTGCATCCACACTGCACAGTTACACCAGTCTGAGATCACTTTAACTGGGATTTGTAGTCTGGTGAGGTGCCACCACTCTGTGAGAGATTCTAACTACTTCATGTTCCATTTTCTGGAATATATGCCACTGGCAGGTCCTTTTATTTTATTTTATTTTATTTTATTTTATTTTATTTTATGTACAGCGCTTTATATATAAAGTTTATATAAATAAAGTTTAATAATAACAATAACTTCTGGAAGCTGCACAACTCAGGATTCCATAGGACAGAGCCATGGCATTTAAAGTGGCATCAAACTGCTATAATTATGTTATGGAGACAACCTTAGTAGGTATGTACATTTTGCATTTCTGTTGGTATCTTACACACACGTAAGTTCCTTCACTGAAATGGTCTTTCTTTCTTTCTTTCTTTCTTTCTTTCTTTCTTTCTTTCTTTTCCTTCCTTCCTTCCTTCCTTCCTTCCTTCCTTCCTTCCTTCCTTCTAAATGGGGCCCAGGGAAGCTCACAACACGGATTAAAACAAGGAATCTGAGCCAGAGTGGTGTACTTTGAGTGTTGGACTCTGGAAGACCAAGATTCAAATCCCTGCTCATAACCACAGAAGCCCACTGGGTGATCTTGCGGCAAGTCACACTCTCTCAGCCTCAGGGGAAGACAATGGAAAAAACCTCTCTGAAGAAACCTTGCCAAGAAAATCCTATGAAAGGCCAGCCTTAGGGTTTTTGTAAACTGCAAGTGACTTGAAGGCTGTTACCACTCTGCGATATTAATGCAGTTTGATACCACTTGACTTTAACTGTGATTGCTCCATCCCATCAAATCCTGGGATTTGCAGTTTGTTTTGGCACCGGATCACACTGACAGAGAAGGTTCAAAAACTGAAACAAACAAAGTGAACAAATAAGCACCAAAATGGAGGTGGCTAAAAGTCTACTTTTGGTTTATGAACATGGGCTTTCAGGATAGTAACCAGCACAGGAGGAGATGTAATCTGTTGAAATAATAAATCATCACTCCTGAAGCTTCCATCACAAGCAATTCACTTTTTCCTTTTTGCTGGAAAATGGTGGTCTCAGGAAATTGGGATGGTGGTTGTTCAGGAGGCCAGAAGAATGGCTTTGGTGGCCCACATCTGATCCCAGAGTAGCAATTTCCCCAGCCATGCTTTGAATGGAAACAGAAAACAAAAAAACCTTTGGTCAAAGGCAGTTACATTTTTGCATTGCGTTAACAGCACCGTTGTGTTCCTTTGTTTGCAAATCTGTTAGGAATAGGAACTGAAAGCTGGTGGGTGTGCCATGGCTATGCAAATCCTTCTCTCCTCTCACACTTCGCCTGGTTCTCCATCAGCAGTTCCTTGTCCGTGCATCAAAATACTGCAATCTGTGTGCCTCTCTACGTACCCCTTGCGTCCGAAGGAAGAATTCAGTAAGGTTTCAATGAATGGGGCATAGAGGTGGAATGGTGGCCTTGCTGGAGCAGATCATCACAATGGAATGTTATGCAAAGAATTGCATCAGCAAAGTGGAAACATGCAAATTGTTCCGGGTTAGATGTCTATCAACATCATCACCAACATTAAAAAACAAAACAAAACACAACACTACAAAGATCACTGGAAAATATGTAAAGTCTCAGGTCTAACTCTGCCATCCAGTTCATATAACTCACTTCATTGTCTGACAGTTTGATGCTCTTTCATCCGGATGATCCAACCTATATGTTGCTTCAAGAACCCGCCAATGTTGCCAACTTTGCAACGACTTACATCTGTAGGGCATTTTTAAAAGTAAGAGTTGTGTGTCCAAATGGACAGCCAATGGAGAACATGGGCAGGCCAAATGAAGCGGTTTTCCTCCTGTCCTGACGGCGACTTGTTTTCACAATGCGGGACCAAATCCCCAATTCGAGTATGGACTGTCTTCACAAGACAAGGCCGATTCTGCACCTAATCCATAATGCACCAGCCTTAAAGGAGGTTTAAAATAACTCATATTTTGGTCCAAATTTTGCAGGAAAACCCAGAGTGATGTACTGATGCTTGTCTATAGATGCTTCCCACCGTGTTAAAAGCCGCCAGTGGCTCAGCTAGTATATTTG